>CM067327.1:78262500-79677500 GCA_034376525.1 Nicotiana benthamiana
GGGTCTCACTCTAGTAATTGGGCACTTGTCAGATGCCTCATACGGGTAGGTTATTGCTTCCTTATGAAGAAGGAGGTGCAGACTTCGTGAAGAGATGCGAACAATGCCAAAAATATGCCCCAATGATTCACCAAGCGGGAGAACACCGTCCTACCATTTGCCGGTGATTGACTGTTTGAGCTTGTGGTCAGTGGTGAATTAATGTTATTGATGGAGGCGTCATTACCATCGCCGATGATCATGTGGATAGCACGAGCTAGTGAGGGTAGATTTGGCGGTCCTTGGTGTTGTTCACGTCCTCTAGTGAAATTAGTTTCCCCCTGTCTATCAGCAACTCTTTGAGGTATCCTTGTCGTAACATGTTTACAACTTTCTGCCTTAGGGCGATGCAGTCTTCAGTTTTGTGCCCCCGTTCTTGGTGGAACTTGTAAAGGGCATTAGACTTTCTGGTACTAAGATCTAACTTCATCTTTTGCGACCACTTTACTTTTGGTCCAAGCTGCTCCATAGCATAGACTATCTCTGTACGTGACACACAATAATTGTGAGCTTATAATAAATGGGGCATACATTATTCGTTCCGATGAGTCCCAATCTTTGGTTTAGACAGGCCTTCTTCACAACAAGGAAGGTCGCAACGGCCGTTCTGACATATGGTGGGTGTTGTTTACTGTTAGTCCACGAAACAACGAGATCTCTTCTAGCATCGCTTATTTAATCTTTTCTGGTTTCGACCAATATCAAGGTCAGTCGATGAGTTGGTCCATTGATATCTTCCTCATCTTCTGATATCTAGAGATTCTGGTTCATTTTACACTCCTTCTTACTTGAGTTTTGATTAAAAATGTGTACAATATAGTCCAAAGGCTTAGATGTTGTACTTGTTTGCAGAGTTTGGTAAAAAAGGTGACAATTAGCCAAAATCAGCTCAAAAAGGAGTGAAACATGCAGAAGTACCAAGAACAAGTCCAGTCACAGTGCAACAGATCCACTGCGGCCACATTCCATATTGTGCGATCCCTAGTGAGGAGATTCAGAGAGTGCAAAATTTTGGAACTCACGCATTACGGCCGCAAAGAGTTTTTTGCGGACCGCAATGGACTCACCGCGGCCTCACTCGATATTCGGTGTGATTTGCAAAAAAGGAGCTCAGAGAGTAGGGATTTTGGAGAATTAATGCCAATACGGTCTGTCGCCCTTTTTATGCGGACCGTAGTAGAAGCCACCGCGGCCGCGGTGCATTTTATGTGGCCGGCGGTGGCCAAGTTCAGAGAGGAGAAATCTAAACCAAGAAACCTCACTACTACCGCGCTCGATTTTGTGCGGACTGCACTGGCCCCAGAGGGGTATTTTTGTCCAGAAAATTTAGCGTAGTATAAATACTTTCTTTTCCCATTTTTAGGTCATCAGTTGTAATCTGACTTTGGGTTGAGCACGTGAATAACTGTTCTTAACCATTTTGAGTAATTATATAGTAGTTTTATCATAGAATCTTCAAGTATTAGCTTGTAATTAAATCTTATGGTTTTTTCTTCATCTATTTATCAATTTTCTTCTATTATTATGAGTAGCTAGACCCATTAGTTAGGGTTGTGGCTCAACTCTAGTGTGGATATTTGATGGGTCTTGAGTTTTAAGGCTTGAATGTCTATGAGTGTTTGATATTTGGACTAATTTGTATTTTCCATATAGAATAGTGGTTGCAAATACTAATTTGTGCCTTTTTAACTTGGGATCCTCTTGAGAAGGAGAGATCGAGTCTAGGAAAATTAGTCCAACAAGGAATTGGGGCGTATTCAAGAGATTGATAGCCCCAATTAAAGGGTTAAACCTAGGGATAATAATACCCGATTTGAACCTAAATTGCTTGCACAGATTATCATACCCAATTGGTCTTGAGAAAGTCAATTAGGGAAAAATCTCTCAAACTACTGAGAGGTATAGAGTGCGAAGTTTCATGTATTGGTTATATCGTAGTCCTCAACATGACAACCTTGCCTTGGATTCGAGAGGTGAAAGTCACTTCGCTAATGCCTTTTTAACCATTTAGAAAACCTTTCAAGTATCTTACTCTTAGCTTAATTTAGCATCTTATTAATATAATATTAGAAGTAATCAAAAGACCAAAGATGAATGCAAGAGTAATTAAGATCATTACGCATCTCTAGTTTAGATAGGAACCCACTTCCCACTTCTAGCTTGTTGTGGATTCGATCCCGACCATCTCGGGTAAAAACTTCTTCAACCACTCTCCATACTTCGTAGTGGTGTAGGGTTGGTTCCAATCATCTTCTCGAACTTCGACACAATAAACGTTATGAATTTTGTCCCAAGTGGTTGGGGCATACTTCATTAGCCAATCCAATAGTTTTTAGTTGCTCTCGAACGATCCTTGCTCAGGTCGTTCTGAAAGGTTGCAACTGCCATCCCTTCGTATACGTTCAGCAATGTCATCCTCGCTCTGTTGAACCGGGCGCAGAAGTCCCTCAGCCCCTCTCATAGGCTAATATGTCGTTTACTCTCTCCTCGGTCTTTTTGGCTTATGGGCCGTTATGAACTTGTCGGCCATCTCTTCAAAAGTTTTTATAGAGCGTGCACTTAGTTTTAAATACTATGTTAATGCTCTTCCTATGAGAATTTTTCCGAACTTTTTCAGCAAAATGGATGACACTTGCTCTTTGGTGAGGTCGTTTCCTTTTACAGCCGTGACGTAATGAGTTCACATGATCTTCCAGGTCAGTCGTGTCGTCGTATATCCTGGGGTACAACTGCATTTTGAAGGTTTTTGGTATGGTATGGGGAGCTGAATCATCACTGTACGGCTGCTCTATGAACCTACCGACGTCCCTTTTTAGTAGTAACTTAGGACCTCCTGGTATTTTATCTACCCACTCCTGATATTCTTTCATCTGATATCGGTGTGCCTTATTTTTATTCTCCATTTACTCCATCCTTTTTAGGATGGTTGTAAGGGCATTATCCCATGTATTATCAATGCTATTGTGAGTTATACATGTCTTTGGAAAGGGTGATTGGTGGCACTGCTCGTCCGTTTGTTGTATAGTGTCAGTCCTTGCGGTTTCTGCCATCAGGCTTGGAGCAGACTTGTTGAGGATGCTCATCAGTGTGTCCGTCAACCACGCCTGCTTTTTAACAGGTGGGGGTGCCCTTCCTCTGCAGACATAGAGGCTTCTTTGCCATGAGATTTTGTTATGCTGCAGTGTGGGGGAGGCGACCCATCTCGCCTAGGGGACGCACTGGGCGTCATGTCCTCGCCAGTCGTTTCACAACTCTCATTGATGACATTTAACAAGTTGGTTGGAAAATCACTTGTTATCCTCACCCTTTCTTCTCGGTCACCTAAACACATTAGGTTTTGCACACAGGAAGAGAAGATAGCTTGGGTTATGTGACGTTAGTGACCAACGTTAGTTGTAGATCTAGAGGAAACTAATAATCTAACTAAGCAATACCAACAGTCGGCACCAAATTGTTTGACTTAGAAATATAAATCTTAGTTTAAATAATAAATTTCAGTAAAACAAAGGTTAATCTTAGTTAAGAATAATTTCCTATAATCTTAATGTTAGAAAAAAATAAATGATACACGTTTATGAGAACAAATATAACGCTATATGATAAATGTCTTTAAATAATCAAGAACAACGGCAGAGTGTATGATATTCAATAGATGATGGTCGATGACATTTAACTAAATAAGAGGAATAATTCAATCAATAAAGGGTAGTGTTCCTGTTTAGTCCCCTTTATTTCGAAAGCTGTATGATAGAGTTTTTAAAAAAAAAATAAAAATAATGAATGGAGTTCCTTCTTCCATCCTATGCTATTCACTGATACTGATCATTGATACCGTAAAAGTCGTTTTCTTGCTTTTTTGTTGACTCATGAATGAATATTCCACCTAACAATGAATGAACAACGAATCCTCGTATAATCAAGGATCTCTTGGATCTAATGGTAAAAGACAGATGATGATCTTAGTGAAAAGTAAAAATCTTGTATTGAGTAAAAACTGAATCTTTTTCAAAGTGTTGTTCTTACATTTGAATCTCACGTGCCCCTATTATGTCCCTTTTTCCCTTTATATGGGATCCATTCCCAAAAAATTCTAATAGTACAAATATAAGGAATATTCTCTAGAATATCATTTAGAATATTCTTTTTCAGATCTTATCTTGTAAACTAGCCGTTGCAACTCCATTGCCGATACTCGATCTCGTCCTTGACCTTGATCCCTGTTGGTTTCTTGACTGCGGCTTTTCTCGACTCTTCAACCACCAGATTCCGCGACTTCTCAGTCCATCTTAAATGACGAATTGAGAATCCCTTTCGCCGTATTATCTCAACCTGAATATTTTGAAGGTGAATTTTCACCCATACATTGATGTGGAGTTTCTTCAATATGAAGTTTTCGCCTATATTGATAGCAAGAAAGAAATAGGAAGAATTTTTTTTCTTTTTCGAGCCTCATAAATCATCATACGTTAATTATGGCAAAACTGAATTTTGGATAAAAGTTAACCAAATCCCTTTCTATCATACAATTAGTGCCCGTGTTCATTTTTACTTGTCTATAATGGATTTTTCACCGCCTTAACAAATAAAGTACATGATTACTATAATAATAACGATAGTATTTCAAAAAATCATTAGAAATGATTTAGGGAATGAATAACTAATGATAAGGGTAAATAAAAAGAGTTATAAGAGTAAAATAGAAAAAAGTTACCCTTTTCTTAATTTGCTAAAATAGATAAGTAAAAATGAATAAAAAGTACTAAACTACTGGGGTAAAACAAATAAAGTCTAGTAAATTAAATTAAATTAAATTGAGTTAGACATTAGGCAGTGGGTGTAACTGAAATGAACTTTTTCTTCCTCGATTTTTAAAATTTTTTTTTCGCAAGTTTTGGGCACTAAAAAACTAGAGAGGATTACTGTCACACTCACAGACATATTTTACCCAACTAATTAATGACTGTCCTAATTGGTAAAGAAAAAATAATGAGTGTCCTAATCGAATTAGTCCCTCAAAATTTCATCTCTAATGCATACTCGCGAGCCGCGCGTGAAGAAACGAGAGTTAATATTCAAAGGACAAGAAGAAAAATAATAAAAAGCGTCTAGCCTTTTATTTTCCCTCCCGGTTCGAGATTCAAAATCCTAAATTTTGAAAAGCCATCGATACAAGACATACAGTGACTCTTCACCCTGCCAATAATAATTTTGCCTTCTCTTTAAATCTCATCACTCTCTGAATTCCACCGCACGCAATTTGAAATAGAAAGCTTAGCTAGGGTTTTCACTTTCGTGGCATTTTCAATCAATCAATCAATTGAGCTGTAATCGGAGGATGAAATAGCCTGAGAAATATGTTATGGTCAAGGTTACCTTCCGAAGAAGAACTTAATCATCCGAAAAATCGCGATATCCTTGGAGTGTTTAGGGCACTGGTTGTCGCCGCCATGGGATGTCTATTCGGTTGTTTTCGTATCAAGGATGTTTCTCTTTCTCCTGCTACTTTCTCCGATCCTAAATCTCATCTCGTCTCCCAGTCTACATCTACTAAGGTCGTCTTGAACTTCTTGTTTATTTACATTTATTTGTTAATGTGTTCTTTTTGTTCAGTTGTTGGTGAATTCTTTATGAAAAAGACGAACAAATGACCAAATAAGCTAAGCGTAAATTATACTAGTAAACTTTCGATTCACTTGAGAACTGGTAAATTCAGCTGATCTGCAATGAAATTTATGTTCTGTTTGATTACTAATGAGATTATTGAAAAAAAAAAGAGAATTAATAAGCTATTTACTGTCACATTTTGTGTCTCTCTCTGTGTCGTTTGATTACTGAGTAGCTATAAGAATGAAATTTGCGGTCTAGAGTTACTTTACATAATGGTATATTTCTGATGATACTTCTATAGTTACTGTATTTTAGTTGGTCTGCAAAATATAGAAGAAATTCAAAATTGCGGATTATTTTTGTTTATTTGATTTTTGTTACTTGATCAGGAATCTGTCGTGTCTCGCAACAGGAGTCCATTATCTTCACTTTTTATTTCTGAAGGTAGCTAATTGTTTCTCTTTAATTTTTATGTTGTAGAAATGATTTTTCTTCGCTCCAGTCAATTCATTAAAGTTTTTACTAGTAAACTTTTTGAGTTCATGAATTTTTGCACTGATGATATCAGAAAATGGCGAGGATACTGATTTGCACCAAACAGAAATGAATAAGCAAGAAACAGGAACACCTAAGTCTGAGTTGGATGCGAAAGAGCTCAGGGATCAGGTTCATTTTCCTGAAGTTCCATGGTTAAATATTAAATATGACTTTGGAGTTATTAAGTTTATGTTGCAACAATTGCATATGTATGAGGTAATTGATAAAAGAACAGGAATAAATGGAACTTTCAAGGAGAAAGTGTCCTTTCTGTTCGCCTCTTACATGAAGAGGAAGGGTACTTAAAATCAATTAAACGAAAACATAAGTAAGCTGCACACATATGTATATGTTCCCCTGTAATTTCACTATTTCATATAGTATCTTAATTTCCATGTTAACCTTAGATGTTCTGTTTTTCTTTGAGAAAAGTAAGGAATATTTATTTCATTTATAAAGCACTAAGTGCTGAAATATGCAAAGTTTATACAGTACAATAAGGCATCCTTTCATACTTGAAAGAAGCTAACAAAGTCAACCTTTTCAAAAGATGAATTACTTAAGAGTTCCCTCATCTGCCTATAATTTGTATTCTTCAAATAGTAGAGATTTTCATTTACTTCGTACCCGCCATTTTCCTCTTGTTGAACTTGCATAAAAGGATGTGCAAACAAGTCAGAACGTGAAATCAGTAACATCTCGACTTTTAGGAAGTTTGAATAGCTTTTGGGGTCATTGTTATGTGTAGTTTCTTGGAGATATGTTTTACTAAAACATAATTTACACACAAGTTTGTTGTTGTTGTTGTTGTTGTAATTTGCACATATTAAGTAGCACATCAAAATTTCAAGACAGTAGATTGCTGAGATCTGTAGATTGCACATATAAAGATGATATTTTTTAATTCTGTAGGATAGCGCCTGCCTCATTGTGCAGAAGAAAAAGCTTAATGTAACTGACATAGGTAATCAAACAACAATAGAGAGTTGATGGCCTAATTCCACCTAGTGTCGATTTAAGCCAATAGAGAAAGCAACATTAGTTTTGACACAACTACCTAGTCTCCCTTTTCATCATATTTTATCATCCTGCTAGCTGCTATTTGGGCATGCCTGCTGGCCTCCAATTACTGAAAGTGAATTCAATTTATTTATCCTTGATTGAGTTTTCACATTGCTCTAAGCTATGCCAATGGTGTTATTAGCTGTTTCTACTGATTGTGGTGCAATTTGGTCATATAACACTTCAATGATTTGTCAATCTTTACCAATCCTTGAATAGTTCTATCAAATTTGTTGATCATTATGGCCTTTGCATGTGTTTGTCACCTTATTTTGCTGTTTGGATTTGTATAGCTTCAATTTTGAGAATTCTTATAAAAGTTTTAGCGAAATGCATTGAAGGTTTGTGAATTTTCTGCTGACAGAAAATAAGATCCAACATATATATGATGTGATTAATCATTTAGTGCCTGATATGTAGCATTCTTGTACTTCTTTGACTTACTAATTGTTGCGATTAACAGAAGACCTTCCCTTCCTTTTAGTTTTGGACCCTGAAACTTTCTGCAACTTTCATCTGATAGTAACCATCCAGCCAGACTAACTTAGATTTGGGGTTTCCACCTACTTTTAGATTATTTCTGCATTAAATAATTTGTGTGAGTTATTATGCAGGCCAAGTTTCTTAAAGCTTGTGGAACCTTACCTGAAACTCCTGCCGAAATTCGAAAAAGCTTGGTGAAACGCAAAGATCTATCAACTTCAACAGGAGATATTGAACCTTTAAAAGTCAAGTCTTGGCTCTCTGATATGGCTGTTCAAGAGCTCAACCTGAATTTGCCACCTGAGGACCCTATTACACCTAGTAAAGGCAATGGACTGGAAAAACATTATGGTTACTTGGCACGTTCACCAAGCAGGTAGAACTTTGACCTCAAAAAGACACTGCTCAATCCCTACAGTTACGGTTGATCCTGTTAAAGAGGTTCTTAGAGTAACAATCCATTTTAAATGTTCCCTTGCTATTTCACTGGGATGTATGCATATTTAGCAGGACTTGACTAGCTATTTTATAATGAAGGTCTGTCTAGCTATTTTACATCTTATGTTGTCGTATGTCTTTGTAGCTGCATGATGGATGGACACAATAGTCAAAATTTGTCGAAAAGCTCTATTCATGGTAGTGGGTCTACTAACACTCCGGCATCCATTGAGGTTAATGCTAATCAGACTCATAAAGACACAGATTCAGAAGTTACACCAACATTTGCTCCCAGTGCCCAGTACATGAACAAATCTGTTCGTTTTGACTGTGAGTCCGATCTATCTGCAGTATCATGCAAAAGTTGTTCATCGACACTTGACAGTCAAAACAAAAAGCAGCCAGGCAATTCCTATGCATTGAAGAATTCTCCCTATTCAACTCCCCTAAAACTAAGTGATGAAATGCAAACACCTGGAACTGTTTTTCCAGCATATTTAGACAATATTGCAAATGGAAAAACTGCACAGATCAGGTCTCAGTTTGTTTACCCAGTGTTAAATCCTGTTTATGGCGCATCTCAGTTGAAGGCATTGTCAGATGAAGATTCCTACTCCATTCTAGACTCTAGTTCCATATTGTCTAGTAACAAGACAGAATCTGGTGACTGGCCAAATGAAGCAAGCTTTTCATCAGAACAAGGAATGCCTGGATTAAAAGAAGCTACAGCTGATAAAGATTCCAAGGTAGAAGCAAGCTTGTCTTCGTGGCTGAAACCATCTTCAATCAATCAAGACGAGGGTAAGCAGCATAATGGCTCAGTTTATGGTGACAATGTTCATTATGGCAGAACTCCTGGAGATAGGCCTATACTAGGGATGGTTGCTGCTCACTGGAAAGATGATGAAAATTCTCGTATATCTCCTAAAAAATGGTGGGATGGAAACGGGATTCCTAATTCAACAAACAAGTATAAGGAGGTTTGTCCCTGCTAAGCTTTTTAGCCTTCTTTTTACTTTCTCTTTTATTCTTATTTTCCGTCCACATCCCAACTCTTAGCTACATTAATCAATGAGGTAAAGCTGATGACTTTGGGACTTGGCAGGATCAGAAAGTAAGTTGGCATGCAACACCATTTGAAGAGAGACTGGAGAAGGCATTATCACAAGAAACTTCCATTTCACAAAGGTATTCAATCTTCTTTTATGTCTCTTGGTATAAGTTCTTCTATTGGTTTGATTCATATTTCTCTGTAACTGCTCTTTCATATCTTCATTGTATCACAGGTAATTTGATACTTATTTCGCCGATTCAGAATAAACTATTTAGGCAGAAAGATGTAGACTGACCAAGTAAATAGGTAGAATTAAAGGAAGTAGCAGATTGTGATTGAAATTTTGATCAGAGTTCAGTAATTTTTGAACCAATGAGCTGGTACCCTGACAATTTGACAACAATAATATATCTAGTGTAATTTCACAAGTGGGGTTTAGGGAGGATAGTGTATACACATACCTTACTCACATCCTGTGCATGTAGAAAGGCTGTTTCCGATGGACCCTCGGCTAAAGATTATCAAATATATTTCTGATATATTTTCTAATTTGCAGGAAGCAATTCAGTGGGACAACACCAATTACCTTTAATGAAACTGAGGAATCAGATACTGTTCACTCGCAAGTTCACTAATTATCTCTGGTCAAACTCACTTTACTTTCATCATTTAGCGACATATTTGGGAATTGGACACTGGACCTTTGTTCCATTTGGTTGAGATGCTGCTCGATCTCAGTTGTATGCCAGATGTTCAAAGTGTATGCTTTATTTCTGATGAAGATTCGAGACAAATCAAAGGATTTCCAGGTTTAAATATCGTTCTTCATTGATGTGGATGTACTTGTTGTCGTAACGATTTTTGATTTGGTTATAAAAGCTCTTCTTAAGAGGCTTTTAAAATAGAAAATGAAAACAGAAAACACGCAGATGAGCTGAGTGTTTGATATATGCTCTATATGTTTGAGCATCTGTTTAGCAATGTAGAGCAAATCTTTGCTGCTGGAGCCATGGCTCATATTTGGTTTCTTAGACGAATATTAATGCGTTATTCAGAGAGAGTCGTGAGTAATCCATATATGTTAAAAGTTCAGCGGCATTAGTTTACGAATTGGATTGAAAACGGGTAAAAATCTTGAAGTCATATTTACTCGTTGGTAATTAAAAAATAGCCAAAGTTTCAATAATAATTAAAATTTAGCTGGTTTTAAAGTATAGATAAAATTTGAATAAAAATGGTTTTAAAAATCTGGAAATATTCTAACATAATATATTAGAATTTGAATTTTTTATATATGTGCTTCTTGCATAATATTGAAATTTTATAATGTATTAAAATTTTATTGTATATTTAAGAGTTCATAATTTTGTATATTATGTCGGACCTTTCAGTATGTTGGGGGTCCAATATAATATGTAGGAACTTCATAATTTTGCATGTTCTGCTAGAACTTTCCATGCTTTAACAAAATAATAATTATTTTTTAATAATTTCATAAATACTGACTAATTTTTAGTAACCAATCCGAAAAATATCTGACCCCTACTATACTTATTGTAAGAAAGAGTAAATCATACTAAAGGAAAACAAAGGTTAAAAAAGGAAAAGAAAAGAAAAACAGGGGTAAATACGACATTTTGAGAATAAACAAAGGGGAGCCCTAGTAGTCATCAAATATAAGAAGGGCAGCAACTCCCAATTCAGGTAAGAGAGGGGCAAGCCATCTGAAAGTGAATAGCATTAGGTGTGGGAGAGGAGCTTGAAGCGGCAAAAATGACAGAGAGGGAAACATGTGGAAACGAAAACACTGATCCAAAATAAAAAATATGATGGGATTACATAGTTTTCAATCTGAAAATTTATCCCTTCTCTCGCTCATTTTGCTGCTCGCTCCTCTTAATCCTCTCTATATCTCTCTCTATCTATCTATGTACTCTCTCTCTCTCTCTCTCTATAGATGCTATTAGATCTTCAATGGCTTCTCCTCTCGGCCTTATGATGATTCTACAATCTGAAGGTTCAAAAATTATTTTTTAATATGTTTTTGGCCGTTCCTATTTCATTTATATGTTTTTTGTTCCGTTTTTAGACCTTAAATTTGTTTTTCCTTTTATTAGGATTCTTCACTAAATCGGTTGTTCTTTCGCTTCTCCGACATTTGGAAAATTTTATTTATTTATTTACTTTTTGAAATTTATTTTCGAGAACAAGAGTAATATCTGTTAATCAAATAGTAGGAGATATTTATATATGTTTTTGAGTTTTTTGCTAAACCAATATGCAATATAAAAATATCTCCTGAATAGAGATTATTATTTGATTTCTTATTGAAATAATTGACATAATTAAGCGTGAAAATTACTGGTGGTATTGAGACGTCTCTTAAGCTAGATAGGTAACTTAAAAATTATATGCAACACGTTATATACCAAAGGTTCATTTACAGTAACTATAAAATAATAAAACAGATTAAGGATTAGATAAGGTCTTTCTAAGAGAATTCGTATCATTTCATCAATTTAGGTAACAAACTTTTTAGTTTCAATAACAAAAAATTCAATAGCAAAAGCAATCTTATAAGCAAAATGTAATTAGAAAATATGAACACAAAGCAAGAAACTTGGAGGATGCCACCTTGATATGTAATAAACTGTCTTGCAAGCATTTCGTAACAAGCCACTTCATAATAAATGACAGTCGCATAATATTATCAAGTTTGTGGCCAAATGTTGATCAAAATAACTATTGCTATGGGGTAGATTTGCTTAACGAAAAATTGTACTAATAGATCAATAATATTTAATCCAAAAATATATTATATAACATAATTTAGTGTTTATGTTGAGTGTTAGGAGGTTCTCTAACGGATTAGACCTTCTGACATCTGCCACTTGAATCTATAGACCACAAATGCATTGTTAATTAAAATATATTACTATTTAATAAGCTCTAAGAAACATCTAAAAGAATTTTAGATTCTACACTTTACATGATTCATAGCTCAGTCCTAAAAAAATTCTATTTCTTGTTAATGCTGTAAATATTTGTTGTTTGGGGCTGCATATGTCATAATCCTAAAAATTCTAGTTCGCATATGTGATACGCATTTGGCAGTGCAAAAGATATTTTACTAACGAAATTAAACCTTCGACAATGCTTATTTAAATCCTCTATATATTATTCGCTTGAAAAAATTGGTCAAACAGAATTAAAAGGCCAGCTTAAACCACTTAAATTAAGATAGAAAATAAAACTAAACATTACTTCCACCATCTACGAGTGTTAAATTTCAGAAAGATATAAAAAGACATCAACAATCAAATCAATAATTAAATAATTGTGCCGCCATTTTATCATGGAAAAAATCATGCACGTGTATGCGTTTGTTGACATTATCCAAGATTAGAAAGGAATTAGGTTAAAAATTTCAACCTTCAAGTTCAATATTTTTAATATTAGGAGGATGTGAAAATCGAGGATTAATGTAGTAGGTTTGTAAGAGTCTAACGCTTTTCTTTTTCATATATGTATCTTCATTCCATACCAGTAATACTAGTGTTATTTTTGTATTTTCTATTCTTAAATTTCTATTACTATCAGTTGTTTCCTTTGCTTCAGTTATTTATTTTTCTGGCTATTGTTATTGCTTTTCTTTTCATAGCTTCTCAACAATCGTATTTCTTTTTTATAATTACTATGATTATGCTTTTATTGAAGTCTATCGGAAACAATTTTTTTATATTCACAAGGTAGGGTAAAGTCTGTGTGCATATTACCATCCTCAGACTCCTCTAATGAGATTGCACCGAGTAAGTTATTGTTGCATTTTGTGATTGACTAAATAAATAAATAAATATATATATATATATATATATATATATATATATATATATATATATATATATATATATATATATATATATATATATATATATATAAATAGATAAGTGAGTGCTTGTTGTTTTATATTTCAATGCCAAACAAGAGGAGTGTGTGAGGTGATTTGTGTTGTAGCTATTTTTTTGCGTGCACAGATTATAGAAGGACCCGGTTCTTCTACGAGTTTCTTTACTACCATTGCGAAATAATAAATGTAGAAAGTAAAGAACATGAGTATTTTTACGTGGAAAACCTCAGCTCAAAAGGTGAAAAAATCATAACCTACTACCCAATAAGATTTTTCTTACACTTCACTAGATCACTGGCCAAGCAACAACATTTATAAAACTCTTGTAAACCTAAGGATTACCTCTAACCTTTGTGGAACCAGCATCAGGCTGTTATGATAGCTTCAATTAACTCTAATTTGAACATACAACTCGAAGTAACCAGACTGCTTCTAATGAAAGCTGAAAGGTACAACTCAAAAGCCGTACTATAATTTAACCAGAATAAAAGAGATACATTTGAAATTGGTTCTTCTATCTGGTTCATGTAGTTTCAGATTCGCACACTTGAAACACCAATGGGAGTTCTAATGCTATATTTCTTCCTTGATGGAAGAGTTCTAATTATCTTCAACTTCTAACTCCTCATTTATCTAGGATCGAGTTCTTTTCAAGTAAGGAGTCATGCTCCTTATCAATTATGCAACCTTTTCGTTAAGGAGATATCAGGTATAACCACTTATACTTATCCCCTTCACGTGCATGTCTTGTGCTTGAATATGTCTGTGTCTTGTGTACATCGTATATCGACCTGGTTCATGTATGTCGTGTACCCTCAAAATCGGATAACAATTGAATTTATAAGTAGTTTTACGGATACGTGAATTGATTTGACACAAAGCGATAGATAGAATTATAAATAAAACAAACAATAATAAAGTAAATTCAAACCGTGTGACTTGAAATTAAGAAATAGGTCTCAATCGAACTGAATGTGATTCAAATGATGTCAAATACAGAAGAATCGTAGTTTTCAGAAAGAAAATAATATTATAATACATTGGGATGTGTTTTACAATGTGTCTTGTAAATAATCAGACCCGCTTTATATAGTAGGAGAATCCTACTTTAGGTAAAGTTTATAAAAGATAAAAAATCTCATGATTTGCTAATTAAGCGGTTACTCATTGATACAAGCCTAAATCCCCGCTGCGATATCAGACCGGCTATGAATATTTCAGCCTTCCGTTATCTAGTCCGACAATGTTACCTTGGGTTCATTCTGAATCCGCGTCGATTCCGGGGTCATGGACTCGATAACCTTGAAGACGGGTTTTCTAACCTCGTATCCTAGTTCGATGAAATCGGGGCCGATCTTCAATTTATTGCATTTTATTTCCGATCTGTCATGCAATAGGTAAGCCCAATTTTGACCATATACAGATAGTCCCCTTATTTTTTGAAGTGTAAACGATGAGAAATGATATGAGCACTTGACATCATTTCGATACTTTGTGCCAGAAACGACAAAAATGGACGAAACATCTCGTTAGTCACGTCTTAATGGCAATAAATCTTCATCAGTCGCTAGTTGGCCACTACAAACTTCATACGGTCAGTTGAAAACTATAGATACTCTATCCTTCATTCATTTAAACTATACATCTAAACCTTTTCTACTCTTGTTCTTAAAAACTCTTTGCATCCTCTAATACTTGTACCCAGATTTCTTGAGGTTTTTACAAGAACTATCGCTTGTCTTCACTCCAAACCATTAAGTCTTCACTCCAAACCATCATTCAAAAGAAAAATGGCGAAGATTTCTAAGACAGTTCCACAAAAAGAAACCGCCTCTTCATCACGGCTGGCCGGCGAGGAACCAATGGCAGAACCTTCTCTTAAAGCATTTAATCCTGGCGGGAGCTCGACCGGTGCTAATTTCAAGGTCAAGAAAACCTCCCCTGTACCGGGTCGGTTCGATCTGATCTCGAGATATATATTCTCTGTCGCCGATAGTCTCCTCTCCAAGGTCACGGATGATTACATTTCTGTTGGTAAGCACGTGGTGGTGCCTTCGCCCGAGGAAGCGATTACTACCCATGTGGAGGGTTTTGTAAATGTTTACACTTATCCCTTAATGTTGGGCCCCTTGGAACCGGTCATCATTGACTTCTATATGAGGTACAGGGTAACCCTCGAACAAATTCATCCCTATTTCTAGAGGATAATAATTCTCATCCGCTTCTTCGTAAACAAAAAATCGAGGGGTGTCCCTTTACCATTGAACACCTCATGAGCCTGTACAGTCCCTAACTCTATCAAGGGAGATTAATAAAACTTTCCCGTGAGGCCAGTAAGGCCCCATTCTTGAGTATAGACGAGGATCGGGATCGAGGCTAGTTGGACCGATTCGTTCGAGTGAAGGCTTCGCATTTAATTCTGACTGAGGACATGCTATTTCCCGAGAAATGGAACATAAAAAAAAAGTATAACCTTGCATTTTAGATTTCGTTTATTTTGTTTCATTTTCCTCCTTTCTTATCGTTGTTTTAAGGTGCAGATGTTGCTCAGATGCCGGATGCGACTCAAAGAGTAGGTCGTGGGCATCGTGTCACAAAAGCCCTATTTCGAGTGCGCGTGGCGTGAACTTTTGAAGGGCCGGTAGGAGGCCCGTTCCCATGGTGATTTTCCTTTTCCGAGTTAATTATATTTGATTTTTCCCTCATGCCATTGAGTTCTTATTCGTTCCATTTTCTTTTGGATGTCTTTCCAAGGATGTTTTTATGAGGACTCCATCTGGTGACGATGATGTACCCATTGAGTCCCCTACTCCGAGGTAGGGTGATGGGAAAAAAAGGAAGAGGGCCTAGAGTTCTCTGAGCTCAGAAAAGAAAAGAACAAAAAGTAATCTGTTGTCCCAAGTCTGGCTATAGAGCTTGAAGTGGCCAAGTCGGAGGCCAACATAAGGAAGTCTGATGCTAATGAGATGGTGGCTGTTTATAAGGCTGATGCGTAGGTGGCTCAGGTTCGAGCAAGAGACATCATCGAGCATGCTAAGTGGCAATCTCGAAGGGAGGCCCTTGAGGAAATTCATGCTCGGGGTTTCGACTTATCAACTGAGATTGAGAGCGCCAAAGAGCTAAAAGCGAGGCCAAAAAATTGGCCTATCCCGAAGACGACGAGGAGCCCGAAGACTTGGGAGAGTCTGAGGATGACGAAGACCCCAAAGGGGATGATTTTGCCACTGATGAAGACTAGGCTACTTAGGCCTTTAAATATTTATTTTTTGTATTTTTGTTGAGGCCGTTTAAGCTTTATAAAATTTTTCATCAGGTTGTTTGGACCTTGTAAAAAGAACTTTGATTATGAATATAAGGCCTTTTCCCTTCAACAGCTTTTGATTTTTCACTTTGTCTTATGCATTTTAATTTTCAATGATCTAAATGCCTTATCATGAAATAGTTAGGTTTTGTTCAGAAACTCGAAGAAACCATGCCTTTAACTTTATTTTATTTTAAGGCATTGTGGGGATTTGGTGTGACCTAAAGTTTTCTTCCCCAAGTACTTAGACTATTTTTTATGTCATAGTCTGTCGAGGGTAGCCTTTAGAACCCGTTTAGAAATTTTAAGGCCTTGTTGTCTTTGTTACAGGTCCTCAGATGTCTCCGAGCTGTTTTAATTTGGCCGTGGCCTTTTTAGTTCGGGTGTGTGATCGACTCCAACCCTACACCACTATAGAATGACAAGGAGTGGTCGATGCAGCTTTTACATGAAGGGTCGGGATCAATTTTCACAGGGAGTTAATATTAGTTGGGAGTTGGGTTTCTATCTAATCTAGCCATATGTGTTGCCTTTAATTGCACTCTAAACATGTTTGATTTGTTTCTATACTACTTTTAATGCTACTGATTAGTGAAGATAAACTAAGTACAATATTTTGTGAAGTTTTCTCAAGTGATAAAAAGCACTAGGGAAGTGACTTACGCCTAGGCGAGTATCTAATGGGATCTAAAATTTTGGCAGGCTTGATATATTTGGGGTTATGATATAACCTTTAAAAAAATTACTCACTCTATACCTCTCAGTAATTTGAGTGACTTTTTCCTAATTAGCTTTCTCAAGCCCAATTAGGTGTTCAAATAATACAAGTAAAATTGGCTCAAGTCAGGTATTACTATCTCTAGGTTTAACCCTTTAATTGTGGCTATCAATATCTTGAATCCACCCCAATTCCTTGTTAGCCTGATTTTCCTAGGCTTAGTCCCTCTTTCTCAAGAAGAGTCTAAGTCACAAAGGCACGAATCAATGTTTGCAACCACCAATTCTACAACTAAAGAATGATTCAAGCTAAATATCACGAACCCATAAACAATTAAGCCCTAAAATAGAAGACCCATTAAATACCTGCACTAGGGTTGGGTTAAAACTCTAGCTAATGGGTTTAACTACTCATAATAAAGGTATAAATCAAAGATGGAGATGAAATATAATCCATAAAAGTTAATTACTAGAGGAAAATCTAAGATTAATAGCTAATGTTGCTATAAAATTACTCTAAGTAGTAAAATACGGCTGTTCACGAACTCCTCAATACAAAAGAAACCCTAAAAAATTTGAAAAGATCTATTTATACTGCACGCCTCAGCGCATGGACTTCTACAGTCGCGCAAAAGCAAGTGCAGAACTCGTTTCTTTCATTTTAAACTGGGACTGGACTTGATTTTTCTAGGAGCGTAAAGCAACTGCCTCAGTGTTGTCTTCAACTTCGACCGCGTAATATGTTCGCGGACCGCACTTTTCATTTGAGCTCAAATTTCCAATCCTCAGATTCTCAATTTCATCCTCAGCGGAATTTGGAGCACGTCCACAACAAGTATTTCGTATCCTCTCTATTTCACCGTGGTTAGCGGTGTCTGTTGTGCCAAAATTGCCTTCTCTAAAACTCAATTCCGTTGAGAGCATAATTATGGTCGCCTCAGCGTGGACCTTTCGCGGCCGCACTATTTCATCGATGTCAGAGCTTTTAGCTCAGATTTGAAGTTGTGTATGTTTAACTCCTTTATGAGCTGGTTGTGACTTTCTTGCTCATTTGACCAAACCCTGCAAACAAGCACAATAAGTTAGTTTTTAGGAATACCTTTACACATTTTTGATCCAAAACCAAATCAAAAGAGAGCATAAGATAGGCTAGAATCTGTAGTTATCAACTCCCCCAAACTTAAGATTTTGCTTGTACTCAAGCAAGCAAAATAATTCGCACCTCCACAGGGTAAAGAAACAGCTGTTCTAAGGTGACATAAGCAAGCATCAATTGGGACTAACAATTACCCTCAATACAAATGTATTATCAACAACACACAACCATTTTAGTACCATGGCTCTAGTGCGATACAAGACCATCAAGAGTTGACTTAACTCATCAAGGAAGCTCGCTCTACTACGTGGGTCGCTATGGAACCCAAACTCTTTCTCCTCTATTCTCCATTAGTAAATCTCACTTTAGATTATAACACTCAGAACACGTATTGCGGAAAAAAAAAATTATATCTATATCAAAGAAAGGTCACAAGTCTGGCTCTAAGTACCATAAGCTTGCCCCTCATGTGAATCACCACTAATGTAAGCTCACTCAACTCGAAATCATATAGTGCTTTTGAGGGAATGTAATGAAAGCTTTTGGTTAAATGTAGGGTATATTGGTCTATGTAGGTTTTATCTTTCCTTAAGCACTTCATTTTTTCATTTCGGCTCACACTTTCTTGTCTCTTTGAGTCATTTTCTTCTTCCTTAGGGGACTAGAGAAACACACTGTCACTCTTTCTTGTTCATGACAATCATTTTTCTCCTTTTTAATCAGTCCAAGCCTTTCATCATTGCTTTTGTTGGTTCCTTTCATTTTTATATATTGTTCACTTTCTTTTGGCTTTTTTGGATTTTCTTTATTTTTCTTTTGCCTTCCCTTTTCTTTATTTTATACCTTTTATCACTTTTGCATTCCTCATCTCTCCCCCAAACTTATGCTTTTGCCAGTTATGCTAAGGAATGATCGCGTGCCAAGAGAGGATTATTTTTGAATGAATAAAGGATTGTATCATGGTTATTAAAAGAACAAGGGATATGGCTCAATGGGGTTGGCTAAGGGTTCATATTTGGTAGGCTATGGATGCTTTCAAGTAAGGGTGTCAATGGATATATAAAACTGACTAAATCGATCGAACCGCAACACGCCGAATCGATTTTCAGGTTTCTTTTAATAAAATCGTAGGTTTTTATATAAATCTATAACCATGCCGATAATTAGGGTATAAAATTATCGAACCGTATCGAATAAATTTACATGCAAAAGATCTCTTTATATATTAATTTAAAATAAATAAAACATTAAATTTTCCTTGGGCCTTGAAATTATGGAAACGATTACAAGCCAACAAGTAATTAAACTCAAAATTCTAATTCTCAACTTTAACATGCTTAATTTAGGCTGAAAATAAAACTATATGATAAGCACTAAGCCATGAAATAAAGACTCGTTGAATTGGAACAAGAGTTTAGGATCAAACTGGAGCCTAAACATTGGAGCATCAACTTTCATTCCGCATTTATACTCTTCATTCCAAAGGTTTGAAAATGTACCTGATTACAACAAGAAGATTAGAAAAATAATCTTGGAGTTAAGATGAAGGTAACAACAATAGACCAACAACAGAAATCAGCCAACAACCTCTAATTCAAACCATTTCCAATCCCTCGATGAATCAGAAATTACTTTAGAATTTAAAAGCCTTAAGAATTATCGAAGAATTAATAGAATAACGACTTTTATAAAATTTTTAGCTGTTTTGGATTTTTTCTGAATTTTTTTGCCCTTCCAATCTGCCTTGAATGCCAAGTTAAAGAACCTTTATAGGCAAGGGATTTAGTGTAGCTTCCAAGTATCAGTTTTGCAATTAAGACCTTTTGAACTTTTCATTATAGCTTAGATACCCCTAGTTAATTTTCAGGATTTCAAAATAATCTCCCTCCCCAGCATTCTAGAAGCTTCCTGTTCTGTTACATACATATTCCCCACATACAATCCCCAAATTTCCCCTCTAAGCCTTGATAATTACTTCAATGAACCAAACCAAAACATGGGTAAAATTGACCCAATTCAGAGCCCCATAAGTTTGTAATCCCCTTTAATTCCCTTCTAGGGCTTATGAATTTAAGATGCCCAATTCAAGCGAAAGAGAAACCTAGAATTTTAAGAACTGGCCGTATTGGGAATTCGAACCAATCAAAAAACAAGAACCTTTTAAAAAAGGAATTATGGACATAAGACCAAATGGTGATAAACTAAATAATAGAACCAATGAATTAAACATGCTATAAAGCTAATTATGCAACACAAACAGACTAACAGATGAACCTATGATGAAGAGAAGAAAAACGGATGCAACAATGAATAAAATGAAACCAAAAATGACAAAAAGAAATCATGCAAGACTAGTAAACGAACAGAAATACCTAGCAAGGACAACCAACCTTGAAGTTCTTCCTCTATCTCTCGATTTTGACTAAACGGGGTCTCAATCATGTGTTCTCAAACAAAAACACATGACCAAGGTCCATTTTGGTCTTAATCGTCACCAAATCTGCCGATTTTAGAGTTTGATATTTTAAGTCTCATCTTCGACTTAAGATTCGACGAGCTTAGGGCATATTCGAGGGAAAAGAGTTATGGATTCAGAAAGAGGGGAGTAAAGGAGTTCTAGGGTGTTACTTTAGTTGTGTTTGGGGCTGGTGTCGCCGATGAATGATGGTGGGAAAAAGGGCAGCTATTAGGGTTTTGGTTCTCTGAAAGGGCGAAGTTGAAAGAGACCGGGGGGGGGGGGGTCTGAGGTTCCGATGATCATATACTAAATGCATGCCCAGTTTTATCCGTTGGATGAATAGGAATCAACGACTCCAATTGGGTAACAACAAAACGAGGTCGTTTGGTTTTAGTGGGGGAGACCGGGTTTTGGGCTGAGTTAACCGCGAATATTTGGTTAAATCAATTGGGCTTTCAGAGAGCTGGATTGAACTACCCCAAAACTCTGATTTCTTTCTTCATTCTTTTCTTTTTCTTATTTAAATTTCTTATTGATTCCTTTTTTTGGAAATAATAAAAATAAACCCATACTAATTCCTAAATTAAATTAATCCTAACAACTTAAATTAACTAATTACCACAATTACTTAAAAACCAAATTAAAGGAAGACTACCCAAAACTCAAAATTAGAATTAAAAGTGAAATAAATTATTTTTTGTGATTTTTACATTTTTATAAAAATAACTAATTTGCTAGTTAGTCTAACAAAATTTAAAATTAAATCCTAAATGCAAATGAAACATATTTTTTTTTTGAATTTTTCATGAATTAACTCAATTAACATGCGCAAACAATCAATGAAAAGTGCCACAAAAATCCACGAAATCGCAAATAATGGGAAAATTTATTTTTCTTGAAGTTATGGGAGTAATTCATATACGGCAAAAAGCACGTGCTCACAGCTGCCTCTCTTTGCTTGAAAACACGAATAGTTTTCGTGCAAAGCTAAAGTGAGCAGATACAAGCAATCTTTGCCCGTTTGAATACTCCGTGGGAGGTGTTTTTTGAAATATTTGACCGCACCCTACTTCTGAGGGGCCTACATATCTATAAAGGAATCAGGTCAGTGTAGTTTGGGAATTTTCGATAGTTGGGACTACTATGAAGTTGTGATTTCACTGTTGTTGCTGCTGCTACTACTACTTACTGAACCCTTTATTACACCATGGCAGAAATTAAAGAAGCTACAGTAAACTATGTTCTATGAATTGCAAAATTCCTATTTGTATCTTCAAAATTGATCTTATGGTTCCCGTGGCCTTATTGACTTGTATTCTCTAGGTGAAATTCCTTTGTTGCCGACTTAAATTGTAATTTTGAGATGCTTTCCCTTTTATTCAGGTGGGCGCGTAATTGCCAAAACTTGAACTGTATACCCTTGTTCTCCAAGTGGCCTCTTGATTGCCAAAAATTTAAACGATATCCCCTTGTTCTTCAGATGGGCGCCTGATTGCCAAAAACTTGAGTTATATTTCTTTGTTTTCCAGGTGGGCTACTGACTTCCAAAAACTTGAACTATATCCCCTAGTTCTCTAGGTGGGAGCCTGATTGCCAAAAACTTAAGTGGTATTCCCTTATTCTCCAGGTGAGCTACTGATTGCTAAAACATTGAACTATATCCCCATGTTCTCTAGGTGGGCGTCTGATTGCCAAATACTTGAACTGTATCCCTTTGTTCTCCAGGTGGGCACCTAATTTCCAAAACTTGAGTTGTATTCCCTTGTTCTCCAGGTGGGCTCCTGATTGCCAATAACTTGAACTATAACCCTTTGTTCTCTTGGTAGGCGCCTGATTTCCAATAATATGAGTTGTATTCCCTTGTTCTCCAGGTGGGCTCCTGATTTCCAAAAACTTGAACCGTATCCCATTGTTACCAGGTGGGTGCCTGACTGCCAAGAACTTGAACTACATCCCCTTGTTCTCCAGGTGGGTGCCTGATTGCCAAAAACTTGAACTATATTCCCTTGTTCTCTAGGTGGGCACCTGATTGCCAATAATTAGAGTTGAATTCCCTTGATCTCCAGGTGTGCGCCTGATTGCCAAAAACTTGAACTATATCCCCTTGTTCTCTAAGTGGGCGCCTGATTGCCAAAAACTTGAGTTGTATTCTCTTGTTCTCCAAGTGGGCTCCTGGTTGCCAAAAACGTGAACTATATCCCCTTGTTTTCTAGGTGGGTGCCTGATTGCCAAAAACTTGAATTGTATCTCCTTGTTCTCTATGTGGGCGCCTGGTTGCGAAAACTTGAGTTGTATTCCCTTGTTCTCCAGGTGGGCTCGTAATTGCCAGAACTTGAACCGTATCCCCTTGTTCTCCAGGTGGGCTCCTGATTGCCAAAAACTTGAGTTATACCCCTGAAACTATTGCCTTTGAACCTGATTACAATAAAACAAACAAAAGAAATTTTCCTACCCCAGTTTGGTGCTGGGTGCATCTGTGAGTGTTAATTGAATCATGTTATCAAATATTTTTAAGAATTCGAAAACCAAATCCCATTATCCAGGAGGGTCCTGAAAACTCCTAGTTAATTGGCGGATTTTAAATCTAAGTTATATCTTCTAAATGTGTGACTTCTGCTAAATCTTGTTATCTAAGAGGGCCTTAAAACTACATCCCATTATCCAGGAGGGTCCTGAAAGTCAAAAATCAAGTCTTATCTTAAGAGTAACAACTTTTACAGCCAAATTATACTTCCCTACGACAGAACTCTTATGGGTGAATTATACTTTCCTACAATAGAACATACGCTAAATCTTATTATCTAATGGAAAATTAAAGCTAGGTCCCATTATTTAGGAGGGTCTTGACAACTCTTAATTGAATCCTATCTCAAGAATGAAAACTTTGAAACCAACTTATATTCTTTCCGGGTACATTTATGTTAAATTTTGCTATTCATAATTTTTTTGAAATTTAAACTAAGTCCCATTTTTCATGAGGGTCCTGAGAACTTCAAATTAAATCCCATTATCCAGGAGGGTCCTGAGAATTTATGGTCAAACCTGTCTGGTGCTTACCTTTCCTTACGAAGGGTTTCTCTGAAACAAATGGAGTTTTCTGCCCCTATTTCAATCAAAGATAAATCTTGTCAGTTTAAAAATGTGGTGGTTAGTTTGTGGCATTCTTTCTGAAGGTGGCCTTTTCGCTATTGTGCTCTGTTTGGACTGGTTTCTCCCAACTGACCAAGAACCGCTTGACTTTCTAACTAACGTTTACCCCCATTGCCTTGGATGACCCGAGTGTTCCATACCCAAATCGTTGTGTTACATCGCTGGCCCATCTATTTGAACCTCTGCATATCCCACGAAATTACTATATCATTTCAATGCCGGAACTTCCACTGACCTTTTATATTCCATTTCACATCATATGATCTCTAGCCATGTCTTGGCCATCTTGTACTTTGTGCAACTTTGAAAGTTGGTAGTGAGCTTTGAAATCCTTTCTTATTGCTTAAACGAAACTGACACTGGAAACATTTTAGAGAAATAAACCCAAAAGAAATGAAATGCAATGAATCTAAGAGTTAAGGATAAGAAAACTCCAAACATGAAGACTGTATGAAAGGCAAAAAGAAAAGAGACTTATCTGAGTGGAACAACTGGCACCAATGATCATGACATGCATTTCAGATTAATCAACCCAATCTATCCAACCAATTAACTTTCAGTTGTCGTACTTTACTCCCTGAGATCTTTGAAACCCAATTTCTTCACCAAAACCTTGTCCTTGTTCGGCCTGTGGTGCCCCGAAGGGTTTTCACCAACAAAACTCTCTCATTTGTTCATTACTCAACTCACTTTCGCCTTAAGGTTCCCGTGAAGGTTTTCACCAATAAGATTCTCTCATTTTGATTTCTCTCAGCTTTCCGTCGCCTTACGGTGCCCGTGAGGGTTTTTGTCAATAAGACTCTCTCATTTTTTGTTTTCCTTGTTTGGACTGGAGTGTTTCCCCTAATATGAATCACCTCTACTTTGCTCGACTTCGAATCTCTCGAAGACTGACCAAAAGTCTTTATTTGGACCGTAATGTGGGATTTTGGATAGGATTAGCAAGAAAGGGTATCAAAATGCTCCAAAAAATTCAAATGGGTTCAAGATTACAACTTTTTGGAATCAGATTTCTTGTAACAACCACAACTTTTGCCCCAGTTTCTTTGTCTAGGGACTTTGGATTTTTATTTTGATGGACCGAACCGTGAGGTTGCCTACGTATCCTTAAAAGGAATCAGGTCGAAGGTAGTTCATGACATAGAAATTGCGTTGTGTTTGTGATTTTCTCTTTTTTCTTTCTTTTCTTTCTCTCTTTTTGTTGTTTTGTTATTTTTTCTTTCTTCTACTATTTTTCTTTTCTTCTTTTTTCTTTCTTTTTTGTTTCAATTTTCATTTTTTCTTGTATCTCTTTTGCTTTAATTATCTTTTGCGCTTACGTTTCTACACTTTGCAATTTATTCCAAAAAGGGAAAGGAAATAAATTAGGCTCAAAGGGGTAACAAAGGATAAAGTATTTAGATAGTAACAAAATGCCTTCGTAATTCCAAATTTTACAACATGCCAAGTACAAGCAAACACAATTTAACCAAAAGAAATCATACATAATTTCTTTTGACCGCATCAGAATTGATAGCCTTGTCTACACACTTGCCTTCTATATCTATTAAATACAGAGCACCAGTGGACAACATTCTAGTTACGATGAACAACCCCTACCAATTTGGGGCGAACTTGCCTTTTGCCTCAGCCTGATGTGGAAGGATACATTTCAAAACTTGCCAACCCGCTTCAAACTTTCATGGATGCACCTTCTTGTTATATGCTCTTACCATTCTCTGTTGATACAACTGGCCATGACACAATGCCGCCAATATTTTCTCATCCATCAAACTTAATTGATCCAGGTAGGTTTTGACCCACTCATCATCAGCAATTTTGGCTTCCGCGACAATCCGAAGGGACGGAATTTCGACTTTTGCGAGTATTACTGCTTCAGTGCCATACACTAACAAATAAGGAGTTGCCCCTACCTAAGTACGAACAGTAGTGCGATAACCTAGCAATGCAAAGGGTAGATTTTCATGCCATTGCCTAGGACCTTCCACCATTTCTTGGAGTATCTTATTTATATTCTTGTTGGCTGCCTCGACTGCTCTATTAACCTTGGGGCGGTATGGGGTGGAATTGTGATGTGTAATCTTGAATTGCTCACGTACCTCTTTCATCAGATGACTATTGAGATTAGTACCATTATCTGTAATTATCACCTTTGGGACCCCAAACTGACAAATGGTATTTGTGTGCACAAAATCGACCACCGGTTTCTTGGTCACAGACTTGAACCGTTTGGCCTCAACCCACTTGGTAAAGTAATCGATGGCCACCAGAATGAACCTGTGCCCATTAGATGCTGCTGGCTCAATTGGTCCGATGACATCCATGCCCTATGCAACAAAAGGCCATGGTGCAGAAATTGTGTGCAATTTAGATGGCGGAGAATGAATCAAATATCCATGCACTTGACATTGATGGCACTTACGCACAAGACTGATACAATCTCGCTCGATAGTGATCTAATAATAGCCTGCTCGAAGAATCTTCTTTGCCAGTACGTACCCACTAATATGCGGTCCACAGACCCAAGAATGTACTTTGGCCATGATAATTGTGGTCTGTCTAGCGTCTATGCATCCCTGCAATCCAAGATCTGGAGTCATTTTTTATAAAACTCCTCCACTGAAGAAAAATCCACTTGCCAATCACCGAATTGTTCTCTTTTGATCACCTGTGGCTTGTACTGGATACACCCCCATCCTGATATCGTGGAACCATGGCTCACCATCAAGTTCTTCTTCTACCATATTACAGTAAACATGCTGATCTAGGACCTGAATGTGCAAAGGGTCAATATAAGCCTTATCTGGATGATGTAACATTGGTGCCAGAGTAGCCAAAGCATCAACAACCTCATTATATATCCTTGGAATATACCTGAACTTTATTGATCGGAACCGTTAACAAAGATCATGCAAACATTGTTAATATGGTATGAGTTTTAAATCCCGTGTTTCCTATTCTCCTTGAATCTGGTATACCAGAAGGTCCGAGTGTCCCAAGACCAAGACTTTCTGGATACCCATGTCTACAGCTAACCTCAAACCAAAAATACATGCCTCGTACTCATCCATGTTATTAGTACAATAGAACTGAAGCTGAGTAGTAATAGGGTAATGATGCCCTATTTCAGAAATAAGTACAACTCTTATCCCACGCCTTTCATGTTAGCAGCCCCATCAAAGAAAAGTTTCTAACCTGGCTCTTCCACTTGGTCCAACTCATTATTGTGCATTACTTCTTCATTAGGGAAGTAAGTCTTCAAAGGTTCATATTCTTTATCCATCAGATTCTCAGCCAAATGGTCGGCCAATGCCTGGGCTTTCATTGCCGTCTGGGTCACGTAAACAATGTCAAATTTTGTGAGCACAATCTACCACTTTGCAAGCCTTTCTGTGGGCATAGGCTTCTAAAAGATATACTTCAATATATCCAAACGTGAGATGAGGTAAGTAGTGTAAGACGACAAATAATGCTTCAACTTCTGTGCCACCCAAGCTAGGGCGCAACATGTCCTTTTCATATGAGTGTACTTAACCTCATAAGATGTGAACTTCTTGCTGATATAATAAATGGCCTACTCCTTCCTACCAGTGATGTCATGCTAACCCAGCACACAACCACACGAATTGTCCAAAACCGTCAAATACAGAATCAAAGGTCTCCCTGGTTCCGGTGTTACCAACACATGCGGGTTTGACAAGTACCCCTTTATCTTATCAAATACTCCTTGACACTCATCTATCTACTTGACCATAGCATCCTTCTTCAACAGTTTGAAGATAGGCTCACAAGTTGTCATAAGCTGAGCAACAAACCTGCTGACTTAGTTCAACCTCCTTAATAGACTTATCACCTCAGTCTTGTTCCTTGTGGGTGGAAATTCTTGGATAGCCTTGATCTTTGATGGGTCCAATTCAAGACCTCGATGGCTAATAACGAATCCCAACAACTTTCCAGATGGCACACCAAATGCACATTTTGTAGGATTGAGCTTGAGATTGTACCTGCGAAGCCTTTGGAAGAATTTCCTCAAATATCTGACATGGTCAGCCTGCTTTCTAGACTTTATGATCACATCGTCCACATAAACCTCGATCTCCTTGTGTATCATGTTGTGGAATATGGTGGTCATTTCCCTCATGTAAGTTTCCCTAACATTTTTTAAACCGAAAGTCATCAGCCTATAGTAGTATGTTCCCCATGGCGTGATGAATGTCATCTTCTCCGCATCTTCCTCATCCACTAAATCTGATGATAGCCTTCATAGAAATCCACAAAACATCCAATCTCATGTTTGGAACAATTATCAATCAAAATATGGATGGTTGGCAGTGGGAAATTATCCTTTTGGGCTTGCCTTGTTAAGATCACAATAATGAACACACACCCTGGTCTTACCATTCTTCTTTGGTACATGCACAACATTGTCTGACCAAGTGGGGTACCGCGTGACTCGAATGACCTTTTCCTCAAACTGCTTTGTGACCTCTTCTTTAATCTTTAAACTCATGTCTGTTTTAAACTTCCTCAACTCCTGCTTGACGGGAGGGAATGATGGGCCAGTGGGCAATTTGTGAACCACCAAGTCAGTACTTAGATCCGGCATGTCATCGTATGATCATGCAAAAATATCTTTGTACTCAAACAATGCTTTAATTATCTTCTCCTTGAGCTGAGGTTTAAAATGGACACTTATCTTAGTTTCTATGCTGTTACCTGGGTCTCCTAAATTGATTGCTTTTGTATCACTTAGGTTAGGCTTGGGGTTTTCTTCAAAATGGCTTAATTCTTTGCTAATATCTTCAAAGGCCTCATCCTCATCATATTCTGACTCATCATCACATTCTATTTCTTGAATTATTATTTCAGAATTAGATTAGCTTTTAATACTGGGATGAAGATTCCTCATGCATGTCATGTCATTGAAACCAGCATAAAAAGAACTATATAAGGGAGAAAAGAAAAACAAAAATAAAAACTATCATGAATGACGAAAAAGGGAAATTGCATTCCATTGAAATTAAAAGATAACAAGGTTTATACATCTGAACGAATGAAACATAGAATCTGAATTACAACCCTAAAATAATCTAAATAAACTGAAAGAAAGTCAAACAAACTACCAAAACTCCTTCCGGGTAGGGAGATGAGTAGCTTCCTAATTGTTAATCTTTGCACTAGACCCAACAAATTACACACCCGCCTTGCTCGAACCTTCTCCAGTTTCTACCATGTTCACATCGTCGAACAACTTTTCAAACCTTTTAATCAGCTCTCTATCAGGACCAACCACAGAACTGGGAACTGGTTTTACTGGGTGCTTCTTGGTGCCAGGCTTAACAAACAACCGAGAGAGATGTAGGATGGGCTTTGGGAGGACCCATGCCCTTTGTTTCAACTTTCTGGCTCTTTTCACGTCTGTGGTTGTGGGCTTGAATCCCAAACCAAAAGTATCCAAGTTTTTGGGGAGAGACACTGGCTGTACGATACCTTGAAGAGATGCACCCAAACAGTTTCCAGGTACAAAACCATTCTTCAGCATCTCAAAAGCCACCGTGACTGACATGACAGTTACCTTTGGAACTGGAACACATTTCCCCTCATCAATTTTCTCAACTGACACTGTTTCAAAGATCTGATAGACCCATGGCCCCTTGTCGTATTCAACTTCAATGAATGGTAAGATGTAATCACTGTGAGTGCACAAGTTATCCTCGCCGTGCACAACGATTTCCTATCTATTCCATTCAAACTTTGGAAGCATGTCTGTTCAAAGTGGAACGGGACTGCTTTGGCAGCATGAATCCAGGGTCGACCCAATAGCAGACTGTAAGAACTAACCACATCTAGCACTTGGAATTCCATGGTAAATTCAACTGGTCCTATTGTTAGCTCCAACACTGTATCACCGACCGAATCTTTCCCTCTACCGTCGAACCCTCGCACACAAATACTATTCTTGTGAATTCTTTCATCATCCACTTTCAACTTGTTCAGAGTGGAGAGATGGAAAATGTTCGCACTAGAACCATTATCGATCAATAACCGAGTAACCACAGAATCTTCGCATTTCACCGTAAGATAGAGGGCACTATTGTGCTCAATACCCTCCATGGGTAACTCATCATCAGAAAAAGTGACTCTGTTTGCCTAAAATATCTTGTTAGCTATCTTTTCCAAATGGTTTATTGATATTTTGTCAGGAATGTGGGCCTCATTCAAGATTTTTATCAATGCCCGACGGTGCTCGTCCGAATGAATTAACAATGACAACAGTGAAATCTGAGCAGGCGTCTTCCTCAACTTCTCCACAATGGAATAGTCTTGCACCTTCATCTTTCTCAAGAACTTTTCTTCCTCTTCTTCGGTCATAGCTTTCTTCACTAACATTGGGTTATCTTTGGAGGTTTTGGCTTTTCTTAACTCCTCGGGGCCAAAGCATCTCCCGGAGCGAGTCAATCTATGTGTCCTATAGACTTCTTCTTTAATTTCTTTTCCTTTGTAAGTCACAGTCACCCATTCATAATTCACAGGACAACCTTGCTATTGACTATTGGTAGTTGGGTTACAAGTTTGATAATGACAGGATCTGTGCGGGCACCCTCCCCAATTATGACAGGCTTGTCTGCCACCGCTAGCACCACTACTTTTACTTTTTCTTGTTTCGCTGCAACGTCCTTTGAGGACTCCTTCTTGATTACCGTAGATGGCTCACTATGTGTCCCGCTCAACTTAAGCACCAACATCTTACTTGTTTGTTTTTCAACCGGCTTTACCTAACTGGATTGGATCATCATGACGGTCTACGAAGACCTTTTGGGCTCCCCTTCTTTATTCACTATCTCAATCATGTTTGTCTCTTGATGGGTTGGAAGCGGGTTCTGGTTGATATTGGGCGCCTCTAGAGGTTGGACTTCAATCCGATATGAATTAATGAGCTCTTGGATAGTGTTTTTCAAATAACAACATTACTCTGTGTCTTGCCTCGGAGCACCAGAACAATATTCACAACTTACAGAATAATCAAGATTTCTCGGGAGAGGATTTGGCAATTTTGACTCAACCGGCCTCAGCATATCCAATTGTCTCAACCTGTGGAACAAACTAGTATAGGACTCTCCGAGTGAAGTGAAGGTTTTACTTCTTCTGCAACCTCTAATTCTTAAATGCTTGATTGGACTGAAAAGTTGGTCTAGTGGTGGTGGGCAGGCATTTTGTGGAGCTGGGTAGATATTCTGTAGAATGGCGCATTGTGCGTATGCAGGAGGTTGAAAAATGTATGTTGCGTAGTGGACAGAAAAATAGGGATCTGATGATGGATAGTAATGTTAGGGTGGATTATACGGGGTATGGGGGTAGGCTTAGTGGTTGGGTCGAGGCTGATTATAGTGGTGAGGCGAGCCCCTGGGTGGGATCTGAGCTCCTGAATCAATCGTTGCTACATCCTCTTTCTTCTTCTTCCAACTACTCCCCCAGTTCCACTTTGAATGGCCTGGGTGGTCGCCTTTGTGAGCATATGATTATTGACCGATCGAAACAAACTCCTATAGAACTCTAAAAGTGTAGGATTTTTTTCTTTTAGATGTTAGGATTTTCTTTAGGATCTGACTGCATGTGCATGTTCATTACTGCGTGTTTAGGATTAATTAGGATTTAATTGTTAAATAAACTTGTTTTATAAATTAAAATACAAAACAATATATGTGCCAACACTAGAATTTATGTTTGTTCAATTTTGATTTGTTTTAATTTTATATGTGATTTAGGGTTTTCAAATAAATTCATTATATAATTTTAATTAAAAGAAAAGACAAAAAATAGTAAAAAAAAACAAAAAAAAAATACATGTATATGGGAAGCCACTCAGGTTGGCCACAATTGGGCCAGACCTGAGTGGCCCAATCTATTCTGCCTCTTTAAGGCCATAACCCAGCCCAAACGACCAGCTGACCCATGCCCACATCCATATCCAACAAACGACGTCGTTTAGAGCCCTTTCCATCACAGCCATCAATCCCCACACCATCCAACGGCTACCAATTCAATCCATACATATATGTCCAAACCCCTTCAGTATACACACGACCAAAATCATCTTCCTCGTATCTCAACCGCCGATCATTGACCACCCCGTCAACACCCATTGACCACCCAATCACCACCGGCTGACCACCCTACTACTGCCGCCGAAAATCGCCTCACGACGGCGTCCGGCAACCAAACAGCCCCAAAATTACACCCCTTAGCTAGCATTACCTCCTCTACCCCGTCGCACAATCAGCTCCCTTCGAATACCACCCCTCAGTCTCGAATATTTCTTTATAGGTGGCCGGAAACCCTATCTCCGGCGACCCCCATCCCAAAGCCTCCCAAAACTACACCACCAAGGCACCTTGACCTCCCCGTTCCAACGATGCACATCACCACTGTCAAATCACCACGGAACCCCTCGAATCTTAAGCCGAAGCTTAACCCTAAAACCCAAACTTGACAGAAATTGTTCAAAACCCTTCTAGATAGTCCCTAACTCCGCTTAACCTTAACCATGCCACCCTAGAGTCCCAAATAACCCTGACCATTGAATAATTTCAGATCGGAGACCTCACTGAGGTCCGAGTGCCTCAAGAACCCTCCCCTAAACTTTAAAACTGATTAAACACCATCCTAGGAGTTTCAGAACCCCTATGGAAGAACAATGTCCAATTGAATCAGTTCAAATAAAAAAAGAATAGAAGCTAAGTTTTCTTGCCTTTTTTCCATTTTCCTTTAGCTTGGAATGCTAAATTTGTGTTAATGACTGATTAATAATTGCATGTTTAATAATTTGAATTGCTTTTATGAGATTTTCTTTTGATTGTTTATCTGGTGACCCATAAGTTCTTTAGTGTTCATATGCCCTATTTGGAAGTCTTTTATCTTTTGAATATCAGTCTTTGATTTTGAAAGCTAGTTAATTCTATTGTAATGTGATTTTAGGCTGAATTGAAATATATTTTCTGATTCTATAATTTCTGATGCTTCCTAAGGTGATCCCTAAATTAGAATTCCTGTGTGTTAAGTATTTCTGAAGCATTTTGATTGGAACTATTCCTGAAAGTTAAGTTTTATAGATATATGCATTCTTTCTGGATATTTGATTTCATGTTCTGTTAATCATGTATGGAAGTTTGTTAATTTTTGGTTAATTCTGATCTTCATGAGTCTGCCGATCTGATGACCCAAGTTTGACTAACCAAGGTTAATTGTGAATAAACAAAGGTTAAAAGAATTGAATAGGGAAAACATTCAGGGGTACGGTAATTTAGGAAAGCTAGTGAGGGTACAAAAGGGTTTTTGAATCTGTAAAAATCTGATAAGGAACCTTTTAGAACCTTCTAGCAGGGACTAATACATAATTCCAGCCTCAAACTTGAGGCACAAGTTAAGAACTGAAGGACTGCTTAGGCAAAAAATAATTTGAGTTGAGGACTAAAAAGAAAACCAGTAAAATCTGATGCCCTAACTGTTTTTCTATAAATTAAACCATTTGGGGGTATTGAAAAAAAAGAGGAAAAACCTTTATCTTTAACATTAGAGTTGGAAACACTGACGTGGAACTTTTCTCTACAATTCTAAAGCTGAAATACTAATTCTAGGTTTGAAAACACCATTAGGTTTGTTTTGAATCATTTTCTGAAGATTTAACTCTCCAAAACCCTCCTGAAATCTGGAGATCCTGCTTGATTGGCTATTTGTTTGCCAGCTGACCTCCATATTTACTCATAGGATTGGTTTTCTTTGCTGCATTAGAGGTACCACATAAAGCTCATATATATGTGAAGTTTCAAGTGAAATATACTCTCAAATTGAAGACCTCTTTGTCATTTACATTTTTTTGTTATTTTTATTTCCCCATTTCCTCTATTTAATCATGAATATGAGTATAGTACTAGGCTGATCTATTGTGTAATAACTGGACATTTTGGGACTGTTTTCATGTGTAATAATGGGACTTTCAGCTCAAGTTTTGTATATGCTTGGGTAGTAGTCAATTTCAATTTCAGTCTGATGGGCTCAAGTGCTGAATTTGTACCCTTAGAGCTACCAGACCTGGAAAGTAGTATAGTCCATAGTTTTAAATCTCATAATGTTTAGTAAAAGCTTATTTTAGATTTGTTTCATATAGTAGGACCTGAATAATGTAATTTAATTTTGGCAATGTGATTCATATGCTCTGAATAATGAGTATATGAATCATATGATTCAAATTTGATGTTAGAAAAGTAGTAGAAAAGTAGTTGTTATTATTTCCTGCATGAATGGGTAAATACCCGATTTTGTGTACATAATTTCAGACCAAACTGTTGTTAGCCATTGGACTCTTTGGTTCAAATAAGTACTAAGCTCATATGTGAGGTCCAATAAGCATCTAAATGCTGAAATCTAATACGTTTCCTGGGCTAAGTGATTAACAGCCCAAACCAGTCAAAAATGGTTGCCAATTGCAGCCTGAGCGTTGTGTGCTCCAGGGCTGTCCAAAACTCAATTTATTTGTGTGTCAATTGGTCATGAACGAGGCCAAAACACATATAATCTTCCCAAACACATGGATCATACGTGAAATAATTAGTGGATTTAAACACAGTTTTAACAAATTTAGCATATGCTAGAATACCTTGATAAAATAATTTGAGCCAGTTTAATTCAAACCAAATACCATGCCTAGGCTCTTTATTTCATTAGAACATGTAGAAAGAGTAGGAGGTTCCGTTTATCAAATTTCACGGTCTTCCCATAAACGTCAAAGACGTAGTTGCTATAGGCGCACACGTTTAATAAAAGTACTTTCCTAAATTTGGGTGGACATTATGTGACCCAAATCCTATTCTCAATGAAATTGAAATATGTCTAAAATTGCGGGTGCATTTATGTGACGCAATTCGCGACGTGTTTTAATAACATTGCAAATTTCCTTAAAATAATGATAAAAGCGGTTCAAAGTTAAAAGCACACAAGTTAAAACATGTTCTAAAATCAGATAATTTAAGCAAAATATGACAGTTGAGCGACCGTGCTAGAACCACGGAAACCGGGAATGCGTAACACCTTCTCCCGGGTTAACAGAATTCCTTACTCGGATTTCTGGTTCGCGGAGTGTTTAACAGAGTCATTCATTCCTTGATTCGTTATTCTAATAGGTGACTTGGGACACCATAAATCTCCCAAGTGGCAACTCTGGAATTCTCTTAAATTACCTCAATCCCGTTTTGATTGGCCTTAAATCGGAAAAACTCCCTTATCTACGCCCTTCGCCGGGTTGTGGATAGCCAAAAAGGAGGTGTGACAGCTCTGGCAACTCTGCTGGGGACATATTTAGATTCTCTAGTTCAAGGTTCAAGAATTTGAGCTTAGAATAATTGCTGTATTTGGCATTGTCTATTATTTGATTTTACATGTTGGCTTAATGTGCAAAATGATGCTTTTACCGCTTTGATATTATTTCAACTGCATATAAACTGTTATAAAACCCTTCTCTCTTTACCTTCGGGGATGTGCTTACTTGTTGAGACTCCCTATTCTGTTAGTGTCTTACCTTAAATAAGAAAGAGGCCGGACAAGTTACAAAGCCGGACGATCTCGTGGGTCCCCGCTACGTAGCCCCCTCCTCGACTCGAGTTGTCCGCTCGGGTACACAGTCTAGACCCTACTGAGGTTTTCAACTTAGTATAACAAAACTTCATGCCGGATCCCTTGTAGGAACGTTTATTTGCATCATGCATTTTGACTTAGGGGACTCAACACAGGGGTTGGGTCCGTCTAGGACAGGTGCCCTGAAATAAAAGACCATCCTGATGCATTGTTTACTTCTGCTTGCGCATTTATTTGCCTGGGACTCGCATGTTGACCGGCCTGTGAACAAAGGTATTCAATTGAGAGGAATAAGCAGTGATAGGGTTATCGCTTTCAAAATCAAAAATAGCGCCGAAATGCTGCCGGATTTTTCAAAAAGCACAAAAAAAAGAGAGGCACCAAGTTTTTAACTCTTTTAAATAATGTTCGCGGGTTTTGATAAATTATTTTGGCTGGGTCCAACCTTTTGCAACAAAACGACCAATTTTATTTATTTACTTTTTTTGTTTTTCCTCACTTCAAAATAAGTCGGACATTGCCATTATTGCAAAATAAGCTGAATGACGCTACAAGGGATGCCAGAAGGCTGACTTTAAGCAAATGGCCGCCTCTGGATTTTATTAGGGTCGGTAAGCAAGCACAACCTAAAAATTCTTCTAGCCGAACTGTTGAAAGTCCATATTCGCAAAGCCGGTCCCTATTTTAAAATAAATGACAGTTTTTATGTTTTGAGAATACTGATTCTCCCTAATAAATGTGAAGAATGAGCAAGACAATCAACAAAATTCCTTTGGAGCTGCGGATGTGGTGGAATGACCTCGTAGAAGCGGACAGAAAAAGGTCAATGCACATCTGGGAAGCCTCACCGGTTTACTAATAATCAACCCTAGGGGTGATATCATAAAGGCCCTACTTATCTTATGGGACCCTGCTCACAACGTCTTTTACTTCTCCAATTTTGAGTTGACCCCAACTTTGGAGGAAGTGAGCAGATACATTGGGACCCACACAATTCCACTAAGACATCAATTCTTGATAGCACCTAGGGCCCTCGCTGTGTATAAATTTCTGGATGTTCTGAAAATTAGCAGAAAGATTCACAACCCTGATCTGTCGACGAGATTTTGCACCCTCCAGTTCATATACCAAAGATATGGCGACATCAGAGGATTCAACAACCCTGAAAACCTCATCTATAACAAGGGAAATCAGATCAAATGGGAGGAGCATCGATGCTTCGCGTTTGCGATATCCTTGTTGGGTCTTTTGGTATTCCCACGAAAAGACGGAAACATCGATATACGGATTGCACGGATCGTTAGTACCTTGATGACTCACGCAAAGAGCACTCTTGCCCCGATGATCCTGTTTGATATCTTCCGAGCCCTTACCACTTGCAAAGCAGGAGGGGATTTCTTTGAAGGCTGCAACTTGCTTCTGGATGATTGAGCATCTATGTCCCAAGCCTCAGTTCAAGAATAGTGGGTTGCCAAAGAAAGGTTGCATAGAAGAATTTGACAACAAGGTGAAGGGGTTTAAATTACCAGAGGGTGTCGAAGAGTGGATGTCACATCTCCGGTGTATATCGGCAAATCAAATACAATTGACGCTCAGTTGGCTCCCCATGGACGAAATTGTGCATATGCCCGCAACAGAATCATACTTACTCCTAATGGGTCTTAGAAGAATCCAGCCTCACACCCCGCATCGGGTCTTGAGACAACTTGGAAGATGCCAGATGGTTCCAAAAGAAGAAGATCTTAGCATCCAGGTAGTCAAAATTGGGCATGGTAGTCAGTTTCCCGAAGCCAAGGTTCGCAAAATCTGGAATGAATGCGAATACCTAACCGCTGACACTTTTGTGAAAGATCCTGCCAAAGGTGAAGTGTCTCCAAGATACCTTGCTTGGAATAGGAGAGAAATTGAGCATGAAAGACCATCCAAAAGGCCTCACCTCCGAGAATTCGTCGGGACATCACAAGAACAATAGGATTGGTTAGCCAAAGAACATGAATATCGTGCTACCATTGGAAGGATAGAAAAGAAAATCCAGGAATTACAATTCGAAAACAGCCTACAAACTGCTGCTAGCAAAAAGGAAAAGAAGGTATTGGTGAAAGAAAACGAAGCCCTGCGAGCTCAGATTCAGAAAATGAAAACAACCGCAGAAAACCCTTCGAGGAGTATAAAGGATGAAAAGCTTATAGAGAGCCTGCGACGAAAGGTAACCGAATACGGCTTTGACCCGAATAAGGCAGAGGGTGAATTGTCTAGAGCTCACAGACAATTAGCTAAAAGTGCTGAAGAAAGGGCCCGCATACTGGAACAGTTAAAAGAAGGAAATCGCAACGAAAGTGCTGGGCTAAAACAGAGGGTTATCATAGCTGAGAGCAAAATGGTCAAGCAGGCCAAGGATTTCAAAGCTGAGAAGGAGCACTATTATGCGGTAATAGCGGGGTTGGAAAAAGGCAGCTTCAAAAGCTAAATCAGGCAGCTGAACGAACATTGGAAGCACGGGCCGAACAAATAGGGCGTCTGCTCCAAGAAAAGGGGATTATCAGGGAGAAGGTGCGGGCAATTGCAGACTACATTACCACCAAATTCAATCACTGTGAAGACATGACAAAGTCTATGTTTTTTGCCGCTGCTATGACCTTTGTCCGACAAGTAATGGAAGATCTCCATTATCTCCAAGGAAGCTTAATGCGCAAACCCACAAGGATGAATGATGCCCTGCCAGCTCCAAAAGCATTTAAAGCGTTGCTGTATTCATATATTTATATTCTTGCTGAAAAAGAAAAAAAGAGTCTGTTTGTTGTTCTTTCAAGTCTTTAAGGGTGTTGGATCCCTGTCTGGTAGTTGCTCTTAGCCGTTGTAATTAAATTTTTTATCTTTATCAAATCAAAAATCCCAAAATATATTTTTGTTGCGTACTTAACCTTTTGTTTTTCGTGAACTATGGTTGGTCTGATTCATGTAAAGTCATGATATGTAGGCAATCTACATAGGATTCAACCATAATTGAATAAAAATTGGAAATCGAATAAAATGAAAAGGGAGGGGATAGGGCTAAAATGAAGGGAGTCTCGCGAATAAAGCCGGGGTGACGCAAGCAGTCAATGCATATAGGGACCAATTGTCATATATGTGCATATGTGGCCGCTTACATGTTGAAACCTAACCACTAACGAGTCTCGGGTGTTGTGAATATCAGTTCCAAATTAGACAGGTGACTAGTATTCGTGGCACCCTGGCAACTCACTCCTACAACACACTGTCAAAAAGCAAGCAAGTTATGGCTAACCAAGACGCTAATGTCAGCATCATGGACCCCTCGAAGGAGGAAGAGGAACTGGACGTGAACGCTATGAAAGAGGAAATGTACAAGCTTAAACACCAAATGGATGAAATGTACCAGGCATTGGCAAGGGGACAGCCGCCCCCAACCTATCCTGCCAACCCACCTTTCATCCCGCCACTGGCCCAGGCATCTGACCAGTCCGTTACGGATCCGCCCCCAGGTTTCCCTATATACTCTCAGCATCAGGGTGCTGCCTCCCAGCCACCAGCCCAACTACCCAAAGTCACTCCTCACTCTCCCCCGCCAATCGCTCCTATCTATGTTGCACCTCCACCCCGTGCACTGCAAAGGTCATCCAGTGAACCACTACTTCAAGCCTATGACCCTCAATACTATCCTCCAGAACCCGCCTACAAGGCCCAGGACCTTACTCTTATGCGCCTTGTCCTGAAATCCCAATGAGAGTTGAGAAGCCGATCAAAGATTCCGTACAGGAAGAAATGCTCAAAAAAGTCTAGAGTCTGGAACAATCATTCAGGGACATGTGTGGTTTAGGGGGCCAGATGAGTGTAGCCTTTAAAGATATTTGCTTATTCCCGAACGTACAGTTGCCTCCAGGCATTAAAATGCCTAAAGTTTATCTGTATGATGAGCACGGCGATCCTGTCGCACATCTGAGAGGGTTTTGTAGTAAAATGAGGGGAGCAGGAGGAAAGGATGAATTGCTAATGGCATACTTTAGTCAGAGCTTGAGTGGATCGCCGTTAGAGTGGTATACTCGACAGGATCCCAACTGGTGGTATACCTGGGATGACTTAGCGCAAGCATTTGCATGCCACTTTCAATATAATCTCAAGATCGTCCCGGATCGCCTATCTCTGACAAAGCTGGAGAAGAAACACATCGAGAGCTTCAGGGAGTATGGTTTTCGGCGGAGGGAACAAGCAGCCCAAGTTGATCCTCCCATGAAGGAGAGTGAGTTGGTGGACTATTTTCTGCAAGCTTTGGAACCTACCTACTTTGGGCATCTGGTATCAGCGGTAGGGAAATCTTTCAATGAAGTGGTCAAAATGGGAAGTATGGTTGAGGAAGGCCTCAAAACAAATAAAATCATGAGCTATTCTGCAATCAAGGAAACTACTCAAGCCATCCAGGGCAGAACTGGAGGAGGTTTTGGGAAGAATAAGAAAGAAGAAGTAGCAACAGTGGAATCGGGAACCTCGTTCGGGCCTCAGGCATCATCTCACTACGGTCAGCCCCGTCCTCACCATTAGACATACCCACACGCTCCATATGGCCTACTGCAACATTACTATCCACCACTAGAACCTCATTTCACAGTCCATCATGCACATGCATATACCCAACCTCCCACTCACACACAATGGCGTACGCCACCCCCTCAGAACACCTATCCAAGTCCACAAAATCAATACCCGCCGCCAAGAGCTTACCACAAAACCCCGAGGCCCTTCCCCGAGGCAATCCGTCCATGAGAAATGAGAGGGAGCAGAAAAAGAAGACTTTCACTCCGCTGGGAGAATCTTACACTAGTCTGTTCCACCGGCTGCGACAACTGGATATGTTAAGACCAATTGAGGCGAAGCTGCCAAATCCTCCCCCTAAGAATTTAGATTATTCGGTTAGCTGTGAATACTACTCTGTTGCACCAGGGCATGACACAGAAAAATTTTGGCATTTAAATAGAGCCATCCAAGAACTGATTGACTCCCACATGATCGAGGTGCAGACTCCAGAGGTGACCAATATTAACAAGAACTCGCTGCTGACCCACCAGGAAACCAACATGATTGAAATTGAGGAGGGAAAGGGAGAGTTCAGAAGACCTTCACAAACGGTAATGATGATCAAAGCTAGTGAGCCAACCAAGGTCGCGAGCAGTAAGAAGCTGGTAACTGGGGCAAAGGAAGACAACAAAACTGTCGTAGCACAGGGGAGCTCAGCATGTGCAGGTGCACCAAAGCGGGAACATGCAAAGGTAACAGTACAGGGGGTGGCTAGAGAGCCTATCGTAGTTGTGGAAAGTATCCGCATAGAGCCGGTTATTGTGAAACCAGTAATCCAACCACTAATCATTAACAATAGAGCCGTTATTTGGAGATATGAACAAGCAATAGTAATGTACAAAAGGGAAAGAAGTTAGAGAGGAAGTATGTGAGGCACGAGGCTTAACTCTATCAGGAAGGTACTTTGCCCCAGAAGAGTTGAGAAAGGGTAGAATCTCTAAAGATAACTCGGAACCAGTGAAGAAAGCTGTACCAGAAGAACATGCAGAAGAATTCTTATAGAAAATTAAAATGCAGGACTACTCTATCATTGAACAATTGAGGAAAACACAGGCCCAGATCTCTTTGTTATGCTTACTAATCCACTCAGATGAGCACCGCCGAGTGTTGATGAATATTTTGAATGAATCACATGTCCCAGACAAGATAATGGTGAATTATTTGGAAAAGATTGCAAACAAAATATTCGAGGTAAACCGGGTCACATTCTCCGACGATGAATTGCCCAAGGAGGGCACGGAGCACAACCAGGCTCTCTATTTAACTGTGAAGTGTGAAGATGCCGTGGTCACTCGAGTTTTGGTCGACAACGGGTCCAGCGCAAAATTTTTCCATTATCCACATTGACCAGGTTGAAGGTGGAAACTGAAAAGGTCCGCAAGAATAACATCTGCGTTCGAGGGCTCGACGGCGGAGGTAAGAACACCGTAGGAGACATAGTGCTGGAAGTAACTATTGGGCCCGTCGAGTTCATTATGGATTTCCAAGTGTTGGATGTATTAATCTCATATAATCTGTTATTGGGCGGACCCCTGATTCATACAGCCAGAGCAGTACAATCTATACTGCCCCAGATGGTCAAATTTGAGTGGGACAGGCAAGAAATTATCGTGCATGGAGAGGATATCCAGTGTACCCCGGATGACGCAATCGTTCCCTTCATAGAATTTGAGGACAACAAAGGGCCATGGGTTTCCAGGTGTTCGATTCGGTGTCAGTTCAGAAGATCCCAGAAGGTGAGAGTGTTGTAACCCCAAGGATAACAACCGCATCTGTCATGGTAGCTTTAGAAATATTGAGAAATGGATTTATACCCGGCAAAGGATTGGGAGCTTCTCTGCAAGGCATTGCTCAACCAGTGTTCCTTCCCAAGAATCTAGACACTTTTGGTTTAGGGTTCAAACCCACGACCTCAGACATAAAGCGATCCAGAAAGCTGAGACAGAAAGGTTGGTTTCTCCCGAAGCCTATCCCAAGTTTATCCAAATTATTTGTCAAACCCAATAATGGTCCCAGACCCAGGATTTCCGGCCCGCTGATCGACGCGGACGGAGATCTTGGTAAGGGGCTAGAAAGGTTGTTCAACGAGGTGAATGTGGTAGAGGCGGGAGAAGGATCGAGCAGGTCAGATGTGCAATAAATGGGGGCACGTGCAAGAATCAATAACTGGGAAGCCACTCCTCTTCCCATACTCGGAAGGAGTCTTGGTAGTTGGCTTTGATTTTCCTTTCAGTCTAATTTGTATTAGCGTCATTCAGTTGTTATTTCCGTCCATTTGGATGCGCCAGTTCTGTTACCTTTGAACCTAATGAAATGCAATTTCCCTTTCAGCAATGTTGATAGTTTCCATTTTTGCTTTACTTTTTCTTCCTTTTCTCTTTTGTACACTTATTTTTATGCTGGTTCTAGTGATCTGACATGCATATGGACCCCTCGGCCCAATCTTTGCAACAAGCCTAGTCCAGAGATAATAATTCAGGAAATAGAACATGAGGACGAATCAGGGTGCGATGAGGAAGGGGAATGAGATGAGATTAGCAAAGAGATGACCCAATTCGAAGAGAAACCCAAACCAAACCTGAGTGATATAGAGGCAATTAATCTAGGAAGCCCGGATAATATCAAAGAAACAAAAATAAATGTCTATCTGGAGCCGCAACTTAGGGAGGAAATAATCAAAGTATTGCTGGAGTATATGGATGTCTTTGCATGGTCTTACGACGACATGCCCGGATTGAGCACTGATTTGGTAATCCACAAATTACCTACTGACTCGGCCTGCATCGCCATCAAACAAAACTTGAGGAAGTTTAAAACTGATGTAAGCGTGAAAATCAAAGAAGAGGTGACCAAGCAGTTTGAGGAAAAAGTTATCCGAGTCACACGATATCCCACCTGGTTAGCTAATGTCGTGCCCGTACCAAAGAAGGATGGTAAAACCAGAGTGTGCGTTCATTACCGTGACCTCAACAAAGCAAGTCCAAAAGACAACTTTCCCCTGCCAAACATCCACATATTGATTAACAATTGTGCGAAGCATGAGATCGGGTCATTCATGGATTGTTATGCGGGCTATCATCAGATTTTAATGGATGATGAAGATGACGAGAAAATAGCATTTATCGCACTGTGGGGAACATACTGCTATAGGGTCATGCCTTTTGGTTTGAAAAACACCGGGGCGACATACATGCGGGCAATGACAACCATTTTCCACGATATGATGCACAAGGAAATCAAGGTCTATGTGGATGATGTGATTGTGAAGTCCAGAAAGCAATCCGATCATGTCAAATATAAGAGGAAATTCTTCCAGAGGCTCCACAGGTATGATCTCAAACTTAACCCAGAAAAATGTGCATTTGGGGTCCCCTCGGAAAAGTTGTTAGGGTTCATAGTCAGCCGCCGAGGCATCGAGTTAGACCCATCAAAAATCAAAGATATACAGGAGTTGCCACCACCCAGAAACAAAACAAAGGTAATGAGTCTATTGGGAAGGCTGAATTACATCAGTCGATTCATCGCCTAGCTCACAACCATCTGCGAGCCCATCTTTAAGGTGTTAAAGAAAGATGCTGCAGTAAAATGGACAGGTGCGTGCCAAGAAGCTTTTGATAAGATAAAGGGATATTTGTCGAACCCACTAGTACTGGTCCCGCCGGAACCAGAGATGCCTCTGATCTTGTATTTGACAGTCCTAGACAATTCATTCGGGTGCGTGTTGGGTTAGCACGATGTCACTGGGAGAAAAGAGCAAGCCATCTACTACCTCAGCAAGAAATTTACGGCCTATGAGGTTAAGTACACTCATCTTGAAAGGACATGCTGCGCCTTGACATGGGTATCCCAGAAGTTGAAGCATTATTTGTCATCATACACCACTTACCTCATATCCCGACTGGACCCGTTGAAATACATTTTCTAGAAGCCCACGCCCACAGGGAGGCTTGCAAAGTGGAAGATCTTGCTTATTGAATTCGACATCATCTACATAACTTGGACTGCTATGAAGGCACAGGAATTGGCAGACCATTTAGTAGAGAATCCCGTAGATGAAAAATATGAACCCTTGAACACATATTTTCCGGACGAGGAAGTGATGCACGTCAATGGAATAGAACATGATGAGAAGTTGGGGTGGAAATTGTTCTTCGATGTGGATGCAAACATGAAAGGCGTCAGGATAGGAGCGATACTTATTTATGATGAAGGGCATCATTACTCAGTCACAGCTCAACTTCGTTTCTATTGCACCAACAACATGGCGGAGTAAGAGGCATGCATTTTGGGTTTGAGGTTAGCAGCTGACATGGGCGTCCAGGAAGTCTTGGTCTTGAGGGACTCGGACCTCCTGGTACACCAGATCCAAGGAGAATGGGAAACAAGAGATTTAAAACTCATACCTTATCGGCAATGCTTGCATGATCTTATTCGGGTCAGTAAAGTTCAGGCACATTCCCAGAATTCAAAATGAAGTTTCCGATGCCTAGCTACTTTGGCATCAATGTTACATCACCCGGATAAGGCTTACGTTGACCCGATACATATCCGGACCCATTATCAACATGCCTATTGCAACATGGTGGAAGAAGAGCTAGACGACGAGCCTTGGTTCCACGACATCAAAGAATACATCAGGAAATGTGTGTACCCGGTGCAAGCCACGAGTGACCAGAAGAGCACAATCCGTCATTTTTCAAGTAGTTTCTTCAACAGTGGAGGGGTACTACACAAGAGAACGCCAGACCTGGGTTTGTTAATATGCATAGATGCTAAGCAGGCAACAGTCATCATGAATGAGGTACATGCTGGCGTTTGTGGGCCGCACATGAGCGGATATGTCTTGGCAAAGAAGATCCTCCGGGCAGGGTATTATTGGCTCACTATGGAACGGGATTGTATCAGCTTTGTGTGGAAATGCCACCAGTGTCAGGTACGCGAGGACCTAATTCACTCTCCTCTATCTGAACTGCACACGATTTCTGCACCTTGGCCTTTCGTTCTTGGGGCATGGACGTCATCGGACCCATCGAGCCAGCAGCTTCTAATGGACACCGATTATCCTGGTTGCTATTGAATATTTCACCAAGTGGGTTGAAGCCAAAACCGTCAAACCGGTGACCAAGAAGCCCGTGGTCGATTTCGTGCACACAAACATTATCTATCGGTTTGGTATCCCCAAAACACTTATCACCGATAATGGGGAAAACCTCAACAATCATATAATGAGAGAGGTATGCCAGCAGTTTAGGATCACGCATCGAAACTCTACCCCGTACTTCCCCAAGGCGAATGGAGTAGTTGAGGCAGCAAATAAGAACATAAAGAAGATATTTTGGAAAATGGTGGAAGGATCCAGGCAGTGGCATGAGAAGCTGCCCTTTGCATTGTTAGGCTATCGCACTACTGTCCGCACTTCAGTGGGAGCTACTCCATACTTGTTGGTATATGTCACAGAGGCGGTGATCCCGGATGAGGTTGAAATCTCTTCTCTAAGGATCATGGTCGAAGTAGGAATTGACGACGAGGAATGGGTCAATGCCCGTCTGGAACAATTGAGCTTGATTGACGAGAAAAGATTAGCAGCAGTCTGCCATGGCCAGTTGTATCAACAGAGAATGGCTAGGGCATATAATAAGAAGGTGCGCCCCAGAAAGTATGAAGTAGGTCAACTGGTACTGAAACGCATACACCCGCACTAGGCCGAGGCGAAAGGCAAGTTCGCCCCAAACTGGCAAGGACCATTCATCATATCAAGAGTGTTGTCCGATGGAGTGTTGTATCTGACGGACGTGGAAGGGAAATGTGCGGAAATGGCCATCAACGCAGATGCTGTCTAAAGATATTATGTATGATTTTCTTCAGATCATTATTTGTACTTGACACCTGATTGTACTTGGCATATTTCGAAGATTGGAATGACGAAGGTATTTTGTTCTCCTATCCAAACACTTTATCTTTTGCTAACCCTTTGAGCTTTAATTACTTTCTTTCATACCCCTCTTTTGAAATTAGTAACAAATTTAGAAATGCGAGTTAAAAGGAAATGAAAGGGAAGAATGAAAAGACTGAACAGGATAGTAGTAAAAAAAAGAAGAAAAAAGAAAAAAGGAAAAACAAAAAAAAGGGAAAAGAGAAAAGAGAAAAGAGAAAAGAGAAAAGAGAAAAGAGAAAAGAGAAAAGAGAAAAGAGAAAAGAAACAAATAAAAAGAAAGCAAAACAAAGAAAAGGGAGAAGAAAAACAACAATAAAACGAGGAATATGTATGAATTAGTTTTGACCTGATTCCTTTTAAAAGGATACGTAGGCAGCCTCACGGTTTTGTGTCATTAAATAAAAATCCAAAAGTCCCCAAGCCAGAAACAGGGGTAGACGTTGTGGTTATTGTCAGAATTTGATTTCGAAAGTGTAAATTTGGAACCCATTTAAATTATTTCGAGCCTTTGATACCCTTTCTTTTTAACCCTATCCAAAGGCCCACATTGCAATCCAAAGGAAGACCCTCTGATCAGTCTTCAAAAGATGTCGAGTTGAGCAGGCAGAGGGTACTCATGTCAGGGACAACAATTTTAGCCAGACAAGAAGAGATAATAAAATGAGAGAGTCTTATCGGTGAAAACCCTCAGGGGAACCATAAGGCGACGATATTGAGAGAAAATAAAACGAGAGAGACTTATTGGTGAAAACCTTCACAAGCACCGTGAGGCGAAGGTAAGGCAAAAGCAAAACTCAGGAAGGGGCTATTGATTGGATGAATACCATAGGGTAAGACGGGTCATGAATTGGTTTAGAAAGGTCACAACAGCAAAAAGCGTGGCAGCAGAAGGCCGGTCATCGAAATCGATTGGGTCGAATAGGCCGAAGTGCATGTCTTGAACGCTGGAACCAGTGGCTTTCCTTTCAGATAAGTCCTCTTCTTTGCTTTTCCTCAACAGCAAGTCTAGAATTCTTCGTTCTAAATACCATTCAGAGTCTTTGCATTTCATTCTTCTTTCAAGTCTAAATTCTTTTGTTTAAACGAAAGGAATGTCAAAGCCAATTATCAAGCTCCCAAGTGAACAAAGTTCACGACGCCCAAAGGCGTAACAAAGATAACAAGCGTGGAACAGCAAAGGGAAGGATTCATAAAAATTGTAATTGATGGAGAAGACAAGCATTGGCAAAGCTGAAGGAATACCACACAGGAAAGGGCATGCAAATGAACCACAAAGATTTGGGTGGAACATAAAATCGACACAACACAAATATTGTAAAGGTCAAGGCTTGACCTTGCATGTCACCTCAAATCATCAACCATTGGGGAAAGGCGTAAAGAGTTCTGGAATGGGGGCGGAAGTGTAACACAAGATGGGAAGTAAATGTAAACCCACAAAGGTCAGAGGTTCAGCCAAGCATAATACATTGACTTGGTAATCTCGGGAAAGGTGCAAGAATTCGGGCAAAGGGCTAGGAATGCAAAATAGTGATGGGAGAGATAAGTAAAGCCATACAGGTTCGGGGGTCAGCCAACCACCACTTTTCAAACTGAAAAGTTTTCTTTGATTCACATAGGGGCAGAAAAATTCCAGAAGAGCCTAGGAGGCTGTCCGCAGGGGAAGGTAGGCACGACAGGTATGACCAAAATTTCAGAATCCACTTGGAAGTGGCACTCAGTTAAAATTCCAAAGGGACATAGTCCGTTAAAAACACCCTCCCCAGCAAAGAGCATAACGTGACAAGCTTTAGCTAGTAAAATCTAGTAGAAACAACCAAGGGTTAAAATAGGCGTGAAAGTTGAGATGTAACACAATTTAAAACTCAAGCAGGGGCGAGTGACATGGTCAAGCACCAATACCTCCCCAGTAAGAGTCGCAGAAACAACCAAGAATTAGAATTGGCATTTACGTCGGAACCTTCACCACCCTCCTGAAAAGTGGGAACTAGAGCCAATAACTCCCCAGCCAGACCCAAGAAGAGTTAATAGGGTCATCTGGATCTTCCTGAAAAATGCGACCTAGAGCAAATATTCCCCCAGCTAGAGTCTATAAGAGATAAGAAAAGTCATCAGGACCCTCCTGAAGAATGGGATTTAGAGGGAAAATTTCAAATTTCCCTAGCTGAGTCAGCAAGAGTTACGAGGACCTCCCTGAAAGATGGGACTTAGATATTTCCCCAACCAGAGTCAGAAAGAGTTACCAGGACTTCCCTGAAAGATGGGACTTAGATATTTCCCCAACAAGAGTCAATAAAAATTATCAGGAGCCTCCTAAGAAATGGGACTTAGATTAGATACTTCCCCAGAAAGAGTCAACAAGAGTTGTCAGGATCCCCCGAATACGGGGATGTAGCCCTAAATACTAGCCCCTAGTTTTCACCTTTTGTCATCAACAAGAGTTGTTAGGACCCGCCAGGATAATGGGAAGTAATTTTAAATGCCAATCCCCAGCAGATCCCCAACAGATATAACTCGTAGCAAGGCATGGTGGAAATAATACCTTTTCAGAAAATACAACATAATCTTGAAATTGTCAGCAGTGGAGTATTGTCGAGACCAGTTTGCAATCAGGCGCCCACCTAGAGAACAGGGAATAATTTTAAGTTATAAGTTTTTGCAATCAGGCGCCAACCTGGAGAACAAGGGAATATTTTTCAGTTTTAAGTTTTTACAATCAGGCGCCCACCTGGAGACAAGGGAATATTTTTAAGTTTTAAGTTTTGCAATCAGGCGTCCACCTGGAGAACAAGGGAATATTTTTCAGTTTTAAGTTTTTGCAATCAGGTGCCCACCTAGAGAACAAGGAAATATTTTTCAGTTTTAAGTTTTTATAATCAGGCGCCCACCTGGAGAACAAGGGAGTATTTTTCAGTTTTAAGTTTTGCAATCAGGCGCCCACCTGGAGAACAAGGGAATTTTTTCAGTTTTAAGTTTTTGCAATCAGGCGCCCACCTGGAGAACAAGGGAATATTTTTCAAATTTGAAGTTTTTTAATCAGGCGCCCATCTGGAGAAAAAGAGAATATTTTTTGAAGTATTTATATTTTGTAATTAGGCGCCCACCTGGAGAACAAGGGAATATTTTTTCAAAATTTTAAGTTTTGCAATCAGGCGCCCACCTGTAGAACAAGGGAATATTTTTCATAATTTCAAGTTTTGTAATCAGGCGCCCACCTGTAGAACAAGGGAATATTTTTCAAGGCAATTCGAGTTCAGCAGTCAGGCGCCCACATGTAGAATGAGGGAATGCTTTCAACCAAATACATGTAAAAATCCAAAAGTTCGGCACAGACATGAATGAAAGAAAATGCAAACAGTCAGCGAGGCCACAAGGAGTTCAAGGCGACGAAACAACAAGGATCAAGATTGAAGACATAGATAGGGTTTTCTTTGTAATCCATAGCCTATAGCTTAGTCTAGTTTTCTTTTATTTTTTCATGAGGAGTAATAAGGAGGTCAGCAAGCAACAACAGCCAACCACAGTCTCGGTAGTGCGAGCTATCAAAACTCCAGAACTACAATGACCCGATTCCTCTATTGTCGAGGATATGTAGGCAACCTTTGAAGCAAGGGACGGTCAGAAAATTTTCAAAATGCTTCAGATGGAGTATTCAATCGGACAGAGATTGCTCATATTTTCTCACTTGTCTTTGTTCGAAAACCCTTCGTGTTCCCGCGCAAAGAGGGGCAGCTGTGAGCATATGATTATTGACTGGTCGAAATAAACTCATATAGAACTCTAAAAGTGTAGGATTTTTTTCTTTTAGATGTTAGGATTTTTTAAGGATATGGCTACATGTGCATGTTCATTACTGCGTGTTTAGGATTAATTAGGATTTAATTGTTAAGTAAACTCGTTTTATAAATTAAAATACAAAAAAATATATGTGCCAGCACTTGAAATTATGTTTCTTCAATTTTGATTTGTTTTAATTTATATGTGATCTAGGGTTTTTAAATAAATTCAATATTTAATTTTAATTAAAAGAAAGACAAAAAATAATAACAAAAAAAATACATGTATATGGGCAGGCACTCAGGCTAGCCACAATTGGGCCAGACTTGAGTGGCCCAATCTATTCTGCCTCTTTAAGGCCATAACCTAGCCCAAACGACTAGCTGACCCATGCCCACATCCATATCCACCAAACGATGCTATTTAGAGCCCTTTCCGTCGCAGCCGTCAATCCCCACACCATCCAACGGCTACCAAAACCCCACTTCAATCCCTACGTATATGTCCAAACCCTTTTAGTATATACACGACCAAAATCATCTTCTCCACCGCCGATCATTGACCACCCCGTCAACACCCATTGACCACCCCATCTCCACAGGCTGACTACCCTAGTGCCGCCGCCGGAAATCGCCTCACGCCGGCAGCCGACAACCAAATGGCCCCAAAGTTACACCCCTTAACCAGAACAACCTCCTCTACCCTATCCCACAATCAGTTCCCTTCGAATACTACCCCTCCGTCTCGAATATCTCTTTAAAGGTGGCCGGAAACCTTACCTCCGGTGACCCCCATCCCAATGCCTCCCAAAACTACTCCACAAAGGCACCTTGACCTCCCCGTTCCAACCATGCACATCACCACTCTTAAATCACCATGGAATCCCTTGAATCTTAAGCCAAAGCTTAAACCTAAATCCCAAACTTGCCGGAAATGGTCCAAAACCTTTCTAGACAGTCCATAACTCCCCTAAACCCCAACCATGCCACCCTAGAGTCCCAAATAACCCCGATCATTGAATAAATTCAAATTGGAGAAATTATTGAGGTCCCATGGCCTGAAGAACCCTCCCTTGAACTTTGAAACTGATTAAACAACATCCTAGGAGTTTCAGAACCCCAGTGGAAGAACAAGGTCCAATTGAATCAGTTCAAATGTAAACAAGAATAGAAGCTAAGTTTTCTTGCCTCTTTTCCATTTTTCTTTAGCTTGGAATGCTGGATTTCTGTTAATGACTGATTAATAATTGCAATGTTTAATAATTTGAATTGCTGTTATGAGATTTTCTTTTGATTGCTTGTCTGGTGACCCATATGTTCTTCAGTGTTCATATGCTTGGTTTTGAAGTCTTTTATCTTTTGAATAATTTCCTGCTAATATCAGTCTTTGATTTTGAAAGCTAGTTAGTTCTACTGTAATGTGAGTTTAGGCGGAATTGACATATACTTTCTGATTCTTTAATTTCTGATGCTTTCTAAGGTGATCCCTGAATTAGAATTGCGGTATGTTAAGTATTTATGAAGCATTTTGATTGGAACTATTCCTGAAAGTTAAGTTTGCCAGATATATGCATTCTTTCTGGATATTTGATTTCATGTTCTGTTAATCATGTATAGAAGTCTGTTAATTTTTGGTTAATTCTGATCTTCATGAGTCTGCTGATCTGAATTTGACTCAAGTTTGACTAACCAAGGTTAATTGTGAATAAACTAAGGTAAAAAGAATTGAATAGGGTCAAAATTCAAGGGTAGGGTAATTTAAGAAAGCTAGTGAGGGTATAAAAGGATTTTTGAATCTGTAAAAATCTGATAAGGAATCTTTTAGAACCTTCTAGCAGGGACTAATACATAATTCCAGCCTCAAACTTGAGGCACAAGTTAAGAACTGAAGGACTACTTAGGCAAAAAATGCAATTTGAGTTGAGGACTAAAAAGAAAACAAGTAAAATCTGATGCCCTAATTGTTTTGCTATAAATTAAACCATTTAGGGGCATTGAAAAAAAAGAGGGAGAAACCTTTATCTATAATTAGAGCTGAAAACACTGATCTGGAGCTTTTCTCTACAATTCTAAAGCTGAAATACTAATCCTAGGTCTGAATACACCATTAGGTTTGTTTTGAATCATTTTTGAAGATTTAACTCTCCAAAACCGTGCTGAAATCTGGAGATCCTGTTTGATTGGCAGTTTGTTTTCTAGCTGACCTCCATATTTGCTAATAGGCTTGGTTTTCTTTGATGCATTACAGGTACCACTTAAAGCTCATGTATATGTGAATTTCCAAGTGAAATATACTCTCAAATTGAAGACCTCTTTGTCATTTACATTTTTTTGTTATTTTTTCCCCATTTCCTCTATTTAATCATGAATATGAGTATAGTACTAGACTAATCTATTGTGTAATAACTGGACATTTTGGGACTGTTTTCATGTGTAATAATGGGACTTTCAGCTCAAGTTTTGTATATGCTTGGGTAGTACTCAATTTCAATTTCAGTCTGGTGGGCTTACGTGCTGAATTTGTAAACTTAGAGCTACCAGACCTGGAAAGTAGTATAGTCCATAGTTTTAAATCTCATAATATTTAGTAATAACTTATTTTTGATTTGTTTCATATAGTAGGACCAGAATAATGTAATTGAATTTGGCAATTAGATTCATATACTCAGACTGATGAGTATATGAATCGTATGATTCAAATTTGATGTTAGAAAAATAGTACAAAAATAGTTGTTATTATTTCCTGCATGAATGGGTAAGGAATCGATTCTGTGTACATAATTTCAGACCAAACTGTTGTTAGCCATTGGATTCTTTGGTTCAAATCAGTACTGGGCTCATATGTGAGGCCCAGTAAGCATCTAAATGCTGAAATCTGATCCGTTTCCTAGGATAAGTGATTAACAGCCCTAACTAGTCAAAAATGGTTGCCAATTGCAGCCTGACCGTTGTGTGCTCCAGGGCTGTCCAAAACTCAATTTACTTGTGTGTCAATTAGTAATGAACGAGGCCAAACCACATATAATCTTCCCAAACACCTGGATCACACGTGAAATAATTAGTGGATTTAAACACAGATTTAGCAAATTTAGCATATGCTAGAATACCTTTATAAAATAAATTGAGCCAGTTTAATTCAAACCAAATACCATGCGTAGGCTCTTTAATTCATTAGAACACGTAGAAAGAGTAGGAGGTGCCGTTTAGCAAATTTCACGGCCTTCCCATAAACGTCAAAGACGTAGTTTCTATAGGCGCATGTGTTTAATAAAAGTACTTTCCTAAATTCGGGTGCACATTTATGTGACCAAAATCCTATTCTCAATGAAATTGAAATATGTCTTAAAGTGCGGGTGCATTTATGTGACGCAATTCGCGACGTGTTTTAATAACATTGCAAATTTCCTTAAAATAATGATTAAAGAAGTTCAAAGTTAAAAGCACATAAGTTAAAACATGCGCTAAAATAAGATAATTTAAGCCAAATATGATAGTTGAGCGACCATGCTAGAACCACGGAACCCGGGAATGCCTAACACCTTTTCCAGGTTAACAGAATTCCTTACTCGGATTTCTGCTTTGCGGACTATTAAACAGAGTCATTCTTTCCTCGATTCGGGATTCTAACAGTTGACTTGGGACACCATAAATTTCCCAAGTGGCGACTCTGAAATTCCATTATATAATTGAATCCCGTTTTGGTTGTCCTTAAATCGGAAAAAGTCCCTCATCTACGTGATTTCCGGGTTGTGGATAGCCAAAAAAGAGGTGTGACAGACTTAATAGCCGATTAGCTCATAATTTTGTTTGTCTCGAGTCCAACCATACCGCCTATCTTCACCACTTCATTGAAGAACTTGCCTATAGCTGAAACCAGATGACCGTAACAAGTAGGTTCCAAGGCCTGCAGAAAATAATCTACCATTTTACTTTCTTTCATTGGAGGGTCAACCCTTGCTGCGTGTTCTCTCCAGCAAAAACCATACTCCCTGAAGCTTTCATTGTGTTTTTTCTCAATCTTCGTCAAGGATAGACTATCCGCAATAATCTCTAGATTGTACTGGAAGTGACAAGCGAATGCTTACGCTAGATCATTCTATGTATACCATCTTCCATGATCCTACTGAGTGTACCACTCCAGCGCTGAACCACTCAGACTTTGACTGAAATATGCCATGCCAGCTCCCCTAATTTTGCTACAAAAACCTCTCAAGTGTGCCATTGGATCACCGTGCCCATCATATAAATGAAATTTTGGCATCTTGAACCCCGCCTACAACTGAATGTATGGAAATAAGCATAGATCCTTGTAAGCCACACTGACCTAACCTCCCAACCATTGCATATTCCTAAATGACTGCTCCAGGCTTTTGACCTTTTTATACATCTCTTCCTGTTCGGTATTCTTAGATGGCTTCTCAGTTTCCACAGGGGTATCGAAGCGAAGAGTATATGAGTAAGATTCTGGAGCCTTGAATGTAGGGGGTAATATTGGCTATCGTGGACTTGGAACAAAGGCTCGCTGGAGGAGCGATGGAGTGTAGTGTATGGGGGTGCCATGAGTGACTGGTGGAGGAGGGTATGGAACTGGTTTGGGTGGTGGAGCCTACAGTGTTTGGGAAGTGGTGCCGTGGTAGTGGTGGTGAATGGGAAAGCTCGGAGACAAATAAGTGGTGGGATGTTCCTAGGACTGAGCTAGTAGTAGAATGAAAGCGGGGTTAGCAGGGCAAGGTGGTGGTGGGTGCCCTTTTACCCATGCTTGATACATCTCGGCTCCGACTCTTCCACCTCTCTCAAGGATCGATGACACTTGCACCAAGTTCTTGGTCATGATCGACTTATTTTTGATTGGGTGTTGTATGGGTGAGTTTCCAGAATGCCGCACAAGCTAAACACCTGCCTGTTACTTGATGAAAACAACAAACTTGTTAGTGAACAAGGTTTAACAGATAGACAACCACACTTTTGGGAGATGTAATGTACCTAAGAAGTTAACCATTTCTATTATGCATATCATCGGTTGCTTGCGTCATTTCGGCTTCCCTTATTTCCATTTGCAACTTCTTTTTTTCTCTCTATTTTTCTTCTTTTTTTTTTCTTGCCATTTCTTTACTTGATTTCCCGTTGTTCTTTATTCTCTCATCTTTCTCTCTTGTTTTGCCATTTTTTCCTTCTCAGATTTTCTTGTTTTCTCTCTCTTTTTCTTTTTCTTTTCTCTCTTATTTTTACTCTCTTTTTCATTTTCCCTTTCTTTTTTTTTTGTTTTGGTTATGATTGAATCCTATTGAAATAGCCTACGTATCATGACCCCACATAAGTCAGACCAAGCATAATTCTGGGGGATAAATGTAAGAATAGGCAATAAAACATTTTAGGATTTTCATATTTTTCATCAAAAGAAATTGCTTTGATTACAACGACTCAAAAACTAACAAACTCGAAAAAGAAACTGACAGACTTTGATGGAACGATGAAAATACAGACTCAAAAACAAACTAACAGACTCCAACAGAAAGATGCAAATACAAACTCGCAAACAGACTAACAGAATCCAGTTAAAATTATGAATACATCAATGCCTCAACTGCTCCTGGGGCCTGGGAGGCATAATTCAGTCTCGCAATGGGCCTACGTGCTAAATCCCCTTCGAAATGGTCGAGGTCTTCCATTATCTGGTGGACGAAGGTTATCACAGTGACGAAGAAAATAGATCTGGTCATGCCCTCACTCTTACAACATTTCATTGTGATATAGTCGGCGATCCTTCTGACCCTTTCTCTTATGACACCCTTTTCTTGCAACAAACACCCAATCTACTTGAACCTAGCTTCTAAAGTTTGTTCAGCTATACGATTCAGTTCTTGAAGTTGTTGCAGATCTCTTTCTAGATGTGCCATTGCTGCATAACAGTGTTCCCTTTCCGTTTTAAAGTCCTTTACCTACTTAATTATTTTGTTCTCAAGGACGGTGATCTTTCCCTTCAACCCAACAACTTCACTGTCATACTTCTCTTCTATATGTTTAACCAAGTGTGCTCGTTCTTCTGTATTCTTAGCCAGCTTTGTTCGAGACCTTGCTAGTTCACCTTTTGCCTTGTTCAAATCAAATCATAATCACTCACCTTTTTGCCTAAGGTTGTTTATCAACTTTTTATCTTTTGCACTTCTGGCGGGATTTTCAGTTGCCAATTTCTTTTCCCGAATCTTGGATCGAAGGGCATTATTGTTTTTGACTAACTTTTTCTTTTTGCCTTCGGCCTCTTATGCTTGAAGATCATTGTTGAATTCCATGTTTCTCAGCTTCTCTTTCAAGGTGTGAATCTCGTCTTGCTATGTATTTTCTTTTTCCACCCATGCCAACCTTTCTTGGAATTTGTTGTCAAAATCTTAAATATGATGTCTTTAAGTAGGCCTCTCAAGCCCGGGCTCTGACTTATTGTTTACGCAAGATCCTTTCTCAAACCAAGCAGCATAGTATGGATCTACTTCCCACTATGTCCAATCCGGTACCTGAGTGCCAGTTTTTCAGATATTAGCAAGGCCTCGAGCAATGCAGCTTCTAGGCATCTCTATGACGTGGGTGCTTAGATCTTCATCTTCGGGCACAATCTGATATCTTCCCATTTTGCCTCAAGATCATATGCGGCGCATATGACTAAATACTCTTTACACCCATCAACCTCAGGTAACCCTTGGTAGCAGTCATGTATATGGCTTCTGTCCCCGGGAGCCATCCTATAGTCCACTCGACCTGACCTGCTTTGAGAGCTTTCAAGTGGGAGACCCATGCTTCAAATCCTTCTGGCACTTTGTAATCCTTTACCCTCTCCTCGTAGCCGATGATTAAGTTACCCAGGATCGAACCATAACTCATGAATCTGGGGTGATGGCGAAGATGCTCAATCAATCACATTTGTAGAAGGATATTTCAACCTTCAAAGAATTGAGCCCCAACTTTACACAATGTCAATGCTCGGTAAATATCTGCCAGCAGCAACGGGACAAGTATGTGATCCTCCTTTGTAGTGAGGACTTGTGCAATTCTATCCATTATCCACTGTCCATTCCTCATTTGGAAGAACCATAATTCCCAAGAATGCCACAATAACGGGCGATGAATTTGCCAAAGGCCCTTATCTTACTTGTTGCTCAAACCCTTTCCATGCGTTTCGAACCCAATTGAGTGCACGAACCTGAAATACAAGAAATGGAAAGAACAACATCCTTTGCTTATGTGGACTTTCTTCATCTGTGAACTTTTGCACTGACGAAGCCCTTGGAAATATAAGTTATTGCTTCCTCAAATCCCGACCAAACTCAGTGTACCCGGCCATCTCCTCCAAGTTAGGGGTGATTTCAACATCCAAGAAATGAAAAACAATGACGACAGGGTCCCAGAAAGTTACCAAAGCCCTGATTGGATCTTCCCGTGGTGTAATCTCAAAAATGTTTATAAGGCAACCCCACTGCTTTTTTGCCCATTTTTGACCGTCTTCGTCTAGATCATTCCACCACATACGTAGGTGTAATCGAGCCTGCTCCCTGACAACTTCTGGCGGATCCTAGATAATATTCATTTGTTCATATGGAAGGTTAAGGTCAAGGTTGTCTCCACCGGACCTTTTGTAAAATAAGTTCCCAATTTTACATGATATGCCAATTTTAACCAAACGACCATTTTGTAAACATGGCCCCCTCTTAATTCCACATGAATTTGGAGGCTGGGGAGGACTATTTCAGGACACTTCACAAACTTGTCCATTCTTTTACAAAAATAGCCATTCGACAACTTAAAATACTCTAAGGCTATCTCAACAAGAACTGTTTAAAACATTGCGGAAGCTGGATCGGCTCGTTTTTACCAAAACTCCAAACTACATTCACTTAACCACTAACACTCCTTTTCTTGTTTTTTTTCAAAAATAAGGCCAAACCTTATGTAGTTTGCCTACATATCCCACATCCGGTGAGAATTAGACCAGCGTAGTTCGGTCAACTTGACATATTTAAAAAGGACATGGTGTTTGAATCTTTTGAAATAACTCTTTTTTTGAAAACTTTTGGTAGAGTTTCGGGATATTTTCAAATACTGGGGTTTTTCTTTAGAACTGAGCTTTATTTCCTTCCCTACATCACTCTTGGTTTTTATTTTTAATTTATTTTCCTTAGCCGGTCAGCATGCAAGCCGAAACAAATAAATGTTCACATAGCACATAGAATGCATTAGGATGGTCTGTTATTTTGGGGACACCTGTCCCAGACAAACCCAACCCCTGTGTCGAGTCCCTAAGTCAAATGCACATGATGCAAAAAAACGTTTCTACTAAATATCCGACATGAAGCTATGCTTTTCTTGGTTTAAATCTTGGGGTTTTGGTCTAGACTTGGGGTACCCGAGCAGACAAGTGGGGCCAAAGAGGGGGCAACGTACCGGGAGCACTGAAGTCTACCCATCCTTGTCAGTTGCCCAGCCTCTTTCTATTTGGTATAATTTCTACAGAAAAAGCGGGCTACGCTAACATATGCATCATTTTCAGAAGACTCAGAGGGGTGGCGTAAGAAGACAGTTATATATAATTAAAACAATATTAAAGTGGTAAACGGATAGCATTTAGCACAAAAAAGTTCACAGAATACAGTAATATTAGCAAAATCATATCAACAAGCTCGAATTCTTCAACCATGAACCAGAGATTTGGGATTTGTTCCCTAGCAGTCGCCAGAGCTGTCTCACCTCCTTTTTCCTACACACCCCCGTAAGGAGTATAACGAATTTTTTCCAATTTAAGTGACAATCGAAATGAGATTAATTATTTATTATATTCAAAGCCGCCATTTGAGATAATTTATGGTGTCCCAAGTCACCGGTTCAAATCCTGAATCGAGGAAAGATTGACTTTGTTTTACAGTCTGCGAACACAGAAATCTGCGCAAGGAATTTTGTTAACCAGGAGAAGGTGTTAGGCATTCCCAGATTGCGTGATTTTAGCACAGTCGCTTTGATCATACTTGACTTATTGTCTAATTACTTATTTTAGAAACTATGTGAATTTACCTTTTTTTCATTGCTTTTAATTAATAAAATTATCTTGAAATAGGTTACGCGTACGTATAGCCATTTGTTTGGTTCGTCAAAATCGTGTCACGCGAACGTGTTCACAATTAATAGCACTTTATCATTATTAAAACGTTTGGCCAAAGTTACATGAACGCATACTACGATTTTGCTTTTAAGATCGTAATCATGTCACACGAACGTGTACGCTATCACGAGGGTATATTAAAACGGACCTAAAGCAATCTACGAGCGTTTGACATTTTTATAACTAGGTTATTAATATGAGGGCCATGCATGATTAACATTTGATGGCACACCTCAATATATTCTAAGAACTATATTTACTTAGGCCTAATGGTGTTTTGGTTCACAAATAGCTCGGATTAAAAGCTCTGGATGATGGAAAACAGAATATAGAGCATGCCTATGATAGTGTGGACAAAGTGGTGGGCCCATAATTGGCCCAGTATATTATTAAGAGAAATGTTGGGACTGCATGGGCTTCTGAAATCGAGCCAACAGACGCCCAAACTCAAAACACCCAAAAATACACAAGTGAAATTAAATAAGGTGAAACAACCAACTGCCAGGACATGCTTTCATGCAGATATGCATTAAGCGACAAACTTGACCTTATTTTGAACACATGAAAGGGCATGAGGCCTTAATTGGGGCCCCAAAAAAGAAATGAAAAGGTTTACATTACTTTCACTAGCCTTTCTTATTTCAAACTACAACATGGAGTACTATAAAGGAACATATTTCTGCACAATCAACCATTACACAACAATCAAACCAAAATTAGTTAACAACAAGTCCACCATGGCTACTACAGTGCTAATCATATGGAGATTTATGAGTGCAATTGACTGTGCAGTACTATATAAGTTCCATTGCTCTTTTCACCCAGGTTTAGCTTTGTATCCAATCACAAAATATATCTACCCCTTAGCCATCCTGATAAAAATAGGCTTCGAGCCAAAATAAAGGGAAGCAAATCTTGAAAAGAAAATAGTAGCTAATAGTAGAGGAGTAACCTTAAAATCTGAAATAACTAAAATTCGAACTTCAAAAAGACGACATTAACTACTTCTATTAAAATTTTCATGAAACTGATATAGCAATGAATACTTGCCAAGGTGAATATGGTCTATCCACCAAAGCTTTGATGCACAACAATAGAGTTATAAATTGCCAACACCAAATTAACAAAAAACCTATAATTGGGCTTAGTACTTGCTGATTTGGAAATCAGTGGCAAAATCCACAAACTGCAGCCAACACTCAACAATAATAATCCTCAAATAGGCATAACTTTGAGCAGGGTCACTGAGTCTACATGGACAGATCATACAAGGCATAACAAAGCTAATTATGAGTCAGATTTCAGTACATGAAACTGGTGAATCAAACAATGATAAATCTAGGACATTAGGCTTCTATTAATGAGCAAGAAATCATTCAAACATGTGTGAAACCATTGATATAAACTGAATGTCCAAAGTTACCAATACTAATACCATATCACATATACTAACAGCTATAACATGCTTAATTAAGGTTGGAAAGAAAACTATATGATAAGCAATAAGCCATGACATAAAGGCTCGTTGAACTGGAATAAGACTTTAGGATAAAACTGGAGCCTAAACATTTGAGCATCAACTTTCATTCAGCATTTATACTCTTCATTCCTAAGGTTCGAAAATGTACCTGATTATGGCAAGAAGATCAGAAAAATAAGCTTGGAGTTAAGATGAAGGTAACAACAATGGACCAACAGCAATAGAAATCAACGAACAACCTATAATTCAAACCATTTCCAAACCCCAGATGAATAATAAATTACTTTAGAATTTGAAAGCCTTAAGAATTACAGAAGAATTCAATGGAACATTGACTTTTATGAAATTTTTAGTTGTTTTTAATTTTTTCTGAATTTTTTTGCCCTTCCAGTATGCCTTGAATTCAAAGTTAAAGAAATTTTATATGAAAGGCATTTAGGGCAACTTCTAAGTATCAGTTTTGCCACTAAGACCTTTTGAAATTTTCATTATAACTTAGATACCCCTAGTTAGTTTTAGGATTTCAAAGTAATCCCCCTCCCAGCTTCCTAGAAGCTTCTTGTTCTGTTACATATAGCTTCCCCACATACAATCCCCAAATTGCCCCTCTAAAACTTTTTAATTACTTCAATGAACTAGACCAAAACATGGGTCAAATTGACCCAGTTCAAAGCCCCATAATTCTGTAATACTAATTAATTCCCCTCCTGGGGTTTTGAATTTTTAGAAGCCCAATTCAAGCCAAAGAGAAACCTAGAATTCTAAGAATTGGCCGAATTGGGAATTCGAACCAACCAATAAACAAGAACCTTTTAAAAATTCAATCAGGGGTAGAAGACCTGATGGTGATAAAATAAATAATAGAACCAATGAATTAAACACGCTATTAAGCTAATATGCAGCACAAACAGACTAACAGATAAACCTATGATGAAGATAAGAAAAACGGATACAACAAAGAATAAAATGAAATAAAAATTACAAAAAGAAATTATACAAGACTAGTAAATGAGCAAAAATACCTAGCAAGGACGTCCAACCTTGAATTTATTCCTCAATCTCTCGATTTTGACCGAAATGGATCTCAATCATGCGTTTTCAGATGAAAACACATGACGAAGGTCCACTTCGGTCTTAATCGTCACAAAATTTGCGGATTTTAGAGTTTGACATTTTAGGTCACATCTTCGGAAAGAGGGGACCGGGGGGGGGGGTTCTAGGATGTTAGTTTAGTAGTGTTTGAGACCGGCGCGGCCGGTGGATGATGGTGGGAAAGAGGGCGATTATTAGTCTTTTGGTTCTCTTAAAGGGGGAAGTTGAAAGAGACGAGAGTTGGGGGGGGGGGGGTTGAGGTTCTGACAATTATATACTAAATGCATGCCCAATTCTCGTCCATAGGATGAAACAGAATCAACGGCTGCGATTGAGTAACAACCAAACAAGGTCGTTTGGTTTTAGTGGGGGAGACAAGGTTTTGGGTTCGGTTAGGCGCGGATCTGGGTGGGTATTTGCTTAAATCAATTTGGCTTTGAGAGAGCTGAATTGAACTAGCCCAAAACTCTAATTTCTTTCTTCTTTCTTTTTTTTTTCTAATTTCAATTTCTTTTTAATTCTTTATTTTTTTGAAATAATAAAGATAAACCCATACTAATTCTTAAATTAAATTAATCCTAACAACTTAAATTAATTAATTATCACAATTAATTAAAAACCAAATTAAGGGAAATATACCCAAAAATCAAAGATAGAATTAAAAGTGAAAATAAATTATTTTTTTTGCAATTTTTTCATTTTTATAAAAACAACTAATTTGATAACTAGTCTAACAAAAAATAAAATTAAATCTTAAATGCAAATGCAACATATGTTTTTGAGTTTTTCATGAATTAACTCAATTAACAGTTGATACTTGTTTGATTCTAAACATCTGGTCTGGGTGTTTTTCTAAAAAAATGGGCATTGTGGATCTCATTCGTATTCCAGTTTTTTGGACAAAGTTAGAGTAGTCATTCCTGCCACCACGCCGTAGAGCAGGAGCTCGATACACAAACAAATGCAAACAATCAATGGAAAATGTCACATAAATCTACAAAATTGCAAATAATAGGAAAATTTATTTTTCTTGAATTTATGGGAGTAATTCATATAGGGAAAAAATCACGTGTTCACAACCTGCATCCAGTTGTTGATGCTGGACAGAGTTTGGTTAACCCTCACAGTGAGAGCGTATGCTGATGAAGAAGGTATCGACGAGGGGAGTGGGAGGCTCTGAACAAGTAGCCACCACCCCCGGCTCTTCACACTGGCCAGGTGAAGTGGAGGCTTTGCCCTTGGACTTAGGGTTGTCGGACCCCTGAATACTAGAGGAGAAGGGCCTTTTGGATTTCAGCTTGGTGTCAAAATCCCTTCCCTCTACTTCCTAGTCCTCTAGGTATATGGCGAGGAAGTTTGGGAAAGGGTAGGAGCTCTCATTCTTGTTGACCACTTTGGTGATCACCCTTGACATAATATTCACGACATTGATTTGGTACCCCAAGATCAAGGTGGGAAGTTCTTGGAGGGAAGGATGCCGGGGGTCTATTTGGAAACAACCTTTCTATCCTAGGGTTAGGGTAAGGTCTGCGTACACACTACCCTCCCCAGACCCAACTATGTAGGATTATACTGGGTTTTTGTTGTTGTTGTTGTTGTTGTTGATTGGGCACCCCAACATAATGGCCCCCACTATAATAGCTTGGGAGACCGTCATATCAGTATCATGAGTAGTTGGGTCTAATCGGCTGCACACAAACATCTCCCAACCCTTTGCCTCAAAGCTTAATGTGTTCTTATGGATTAGGACCCAATATGTCAGCCAAGATTGAGTAGTCCCCGAGAGAGGAATCACTGATGCCAGCCACGGGCGGGCCAACTCATCCATGGCCACCATCTCCAAATATAAGGATTCATCCTTGGTCACAAAGGCGCCCCTTTTGATATGGGATATGTTGGCATAGAACTCTTTTACTAAATGCTTATTGGCCTCCTACATCTTGCTTGTGAAGAATTTCGACTCCAATTTTTCATCAAATTGCCTCTTCACATTGGGGTTGTGGGGGGTAGAAGATCCTTTTGTATGAAATGCTTCTCAAGTGTGAGTGACCTATGAGGCCACCACTCCCCGAATTTGTGGTAGGCTTTTCACTGACAAATCTTTCTAGCCACACCACCATGTTTCGTGTTCTCTCCAACCCTCTTGTCTGGGTATCAACCCCTCTAATGTCATTTGGTATCTCAACTTCTATATCAATCGAATCTTGTCTAGGTGGAGAAGCTGTAGGAGAGGCTGATGCTAAAGACTCACTACTTTCCTCTGAGCCATTAGATGAATCATAAGAAGCATGAGAATTAGGTGAAGCTGGGGGTGTAGGTTTGTCTCTCAATTGGAATCTCCCCTGGAAGTCTACGGGAATATGGGTTTGCACTGGACTCCTTCTGAAGCTTCCCGGGAAGGGACATAATCACTACCCTCTAAATAGGATGCAACTCTGTATGCATCTTTGATTGTCTTCCTCAACTCTCCAATTGATTTTTGGACCGCTACGGGTAATTTGGTCTTTCCTTGACCTCCTCTTCCCCTGATTCGGGAGGATTCAACCCTCCCTTTTTGTGCATTACCAACACCTCTAGATCGTACCATTGTCATCACAGAAAACCAGTGAAAGATAATTAGTATTGGTTCTAAAAGAATCATCAAAGAAGAATAGAGGAAAGTTGAGAGTGTATCACAGGTAGAGGTCTGCTGACAGCCAAAAATAAGGGCGGCCGTGGAATGGGTACCGCTGAAAGCAGAAAAAGGGTTGCGGCTAGCGAGGATTGGGGATTAGATTACGCCGCCTCTGAATCTAAGCTCCGCTGAGTGTGGAATTTGGGGCGTGGCTGCGAAAGTTGAACCACTAACAGCGAAAAATCAAACGCAGTCGCTAACCCAATTTGACACTTTTCTGAACTTAAATTCTGCTATTCGCAAAAAATGAATCGCGGCCGTATAAAGTAGGCCACTATCAGTAGAATTTCCACTGCAAACCACGAAAAACAAACCAATTTAACTCAGGCTTTCACAAGAATATTGACTGCGGAATACAGTCGTAGTCATGGAAATAAAAAATTAACGGGCAATTGTAGGGTTCTTACTAACATACAAATTAGGATATAAATTGCTAGAATGAACAACCCTACTCCTCGTCAAGCCTACTCAACAAGTGCCCACATGAATTGTAAATCTCAATGCCCATATTATTTGGATTAATCAAACCCTAATAATAAAAGAAGAAGAAGCTAAACTAAGAGAAAAGAAAAGCACACTATTAAAAAGCAATATAATGATTTGAGCATACCAATAGTTTAATGAGTGTTGGAAATTTACTTCTACTTGGTGTTATGCGAAATAGGTCTCAAAAGTGAGAAGATGAATAGTAGAAATATTCTTTTGAGAGTTCAAATGGCGAAAAGGGTAAAAGGCCCCAAGAACTTCTATTAATACTAAAAGATTGGGACCCACATATCTTACCTGGTGGAGTAGTGGAATTCCACCGCGGTCCGCCCTTTTACTAGTTCTGAAGATCTGCCTATTCAACACCACCTCTGAGAGTGAAAAAATGGGCGCAACCATAGAACGGGTTCACTGACCGCGAAAAATCCACCGTAGACGCGAACAAAACTTCAGAGAGGTCTCATTTTTGAATTTACAGTTCCGCGTCCGCTACCAAATTACACCCGCAGGGAAGGCTTCTCCTGACCGCAGAATTTTGAGTGTGTTCAGCGGTTTAGTAGCGTACATAGCCAAAATTTTCCAGTATTATCATGTGCTGCATCAAACATTCCTACACACATCTCATAGCCAGTTAGTCCAAAACAAATCCTACACTAAGAAGATAATCAAAAAGAAGAAAAAACACATGGGTTGATGTCGCGGCACGGCGCATGTTACCATCATCATTTGAAGTTGATCAAGGCCACCACGTGGCTGTAAACATATTTTCTCCTGAAGTGGTTGACTCGGTGCCCATTAACTCTGAAAACTTCACCATTTTTATTCTTCAAATCAAGAGCACCAAATGGAGTCATATGTACCATTTCAAAAGGGCCACTCCATTTTGACTTGAGCTTTCCTAGAAATAGTCATAACCGAGAGTTGAATAAGAGAACCAAGTCACCCTCCTTGAATTCCTTGCTCCGAGCATTTTCGTCATGTATGTTCGTCATCTTGTCCTTATACAAGGACGAGCTGAAATAGGCATGAAAACTAAACTCATCAAGTTCATTGAGTTGCTCTACCCAGAGATTTGCTGCAACATCTCACTCAAGATTTAACCTCCTCAGCGCCCACATGGCCTTGTGCTCTAGCTCAATTGGAAGATGGCACGCTTTCCCAAATACCAACCAGTACAAAAATATACCAATTGGATTCTTATAAGTAGTCTTGTAAGCCCACAAAGCATCATCTAGTTTCCTTGACTAGCCAGTCCTATTTGCATTGACAATCTTTGACAACATGCTATTTATCTCCCTATTAGAGACCTCAACTTATTCACTAGCCTGAGGATGATAAGAGGTTGATACCTTGTGATTGACTCCATAATTTTCAAGCAAATTTTCAAATGCTCTATTGAAAAAATGAGAACCCCCATCATAGACGATTGCCCTAGGAGTGCCAAACCGAGGTGAAGATATTTTTCTTAATAAATGCCACCACACTCCGGGCTATGTTGTTGGTCAAAGACACAAATTCAACCCACTTGGGAACATAATCAACAACTATAAGAATGTAAGTGTTTCCACATGAACCCACAAAAGGCCCAATGAAGTCTATACCCCACGCGCCAAAAATGTAAACCTCAAGAATATTGGTGAGAGGCATTTCATCCTTCTAAGAAGATCCACCAGCTCTTTGACACCATCACATCTTTTAACAAGCTCACCAACATATTTATACAGAGTAGGTCAATAAAAACCATAGCTAAGAACCTTTGAAGCAGTTCTCGCCCCACCATGATGACCACCGTAGGGAGAGGAATGACAAGCATCAAGAATACTCATTTTTCCTCTTTTGGAACACATCTCTGGATCACACCATAATACAAATCTTGAAAAGATAAGGTTCATCCTAGTAGTAATCCAAGTTGTCCTGTTTAAGCTTCTTTCTTTGGTTAGAATAGATCTTATTCGGAACAATGCCGACTGTCTAACAGGTGGGCCAGGTCGGGCTGGGTAGGAAAATTATTGAATCGTACGGGTTTGGAACCGAGTCAGTTAGGGGTTAGGGTTTATCGGGCTTAACGGGTTTGAGTTCATCCAGGTAAAAAATGAATCGTAAGGGTTACGAGTACAAGGGGCCGCGCCAGGACGAGTTATTTTCTTTAAATTTTTTTGGTATTTTGTATATCTATTGTAATTTATATTAATATAAAGTAAAAAATATAAAACAATACAATGAAGATGGAAAAGAAATTGTACTTATAAATTGCAAGTGCTATATTTATTTCGAAATTCAAACTTACAAATTGAAAGGTTTACATTTAGCAACAAGTAAATTAACGAAAAAAGAGTAAATTCAAAGGCTTTACATTGCCTTAGAATCTAATACCTTAAAAAAATAAAAAACAATTGAAATCTAGTTTTTAAATCAGTCCGGGCCGATTAAACGATTCAACAAGGATTTTGGTTGACCAGGTTTGACCAGTCTGATTAACCGGTAAGATTTAAGTAAATGGACCAACTCCTACCCCTTTAAACCATCCCCACCCGGCTCCCTTGTACCGCTTTAAACTGGTTCTGATATGAACAGGTCTGGTCCGGTTCGAAAATGAGCAACCCCAGCCTGTTAGACACCCATAAATGCTGGTCACAAGAAAGTTGGCCACATCGGCGAACCAAGGCATACTATTCAAAGAAACTGAGAAGAGTTGTTCATCCAGGAAAACATCATTAATTTCTAGACCATCTTTGGGTCTCCCCTCCTCCTCCAAGCAGGACAAGTCGTCCGCCACTGATTTTTACTTCCTTTTCAATCAACAATCTCTAGGTAAAATTCTTGAATCAAGAAAACCCATCTCATAAATCTCTCTTTAGAGTCCTTTTTGGTTATCAAATAATAAAGTGCCTCGTGATCAGTATGAATAATCACTTTGGCACCCATGAGATAAGGCCCAAATTTCTCAATTACAAACACAATTGCTAGCAACTCTTTCTTTGTCACCATGTAATTGACCTGGGCATCATTCATAGTATTTTTGCATAGTACACCGAATGAAACATCTTGTTCACCCGTTGCCCCAAAATCTCTCCTACCACAACGTTACTAGCATCACACATGAGCTCAAACGACAAGCTCCAATTAGGTGCAGTGATGATGGGAGTGGTAGTCAATATATATCTGAGATCTTCAAGATTTAGTGTCATCGAGTGCACAATGGCACTCACTTGATGAGCCATTTTGATGGTCTCACAATCCATAGATCCCTTTTTAGTTACCAAGTCTTTCATAAACTTGGCGTATTTTCTTGAGAGCTTCCACCAATTGAGCATTAATCAACAAAGTTTTTATCATCTCTATAAACTTCTTAAACAAGTTTTCACTCTTCTACTTTGCAAGTCCTTCAGGGTAAGGTGGAGGATGCATAGGCAAGGGGGTATTAGATTTAGGCATTAACGTTTCCGGTGTGTCTATCACATATTACCTAGACGGGTTCACGTCCTTTTGAGTCTCCTCCTTATTGTCATGAATATCAATTCTCACCTCACCATTACATTCTCTTCACTCATTTGTTCAATAACTATAAGATCATCTTCATTTTGCACTTCAACATCATCACTCACAACTTCCTTTTGCTTGGAGGTACTTGTTTCACCACCTCTACCGCTCATTATGTTCACCGCCATTGCATGGCTGGTATTGTTCCCACACTTCGGGTTTACAACTGTGTCACTAGGTAGTGCCCACTTAGGGAGAGTGTTTAAATCTTGCAAAATCTAACCAAGTTGGACTTCTGGATTGCGGATAGAAGTATTATGGGATGCCAATTGGGCATCAGAGTTGGTTTTCTTCTTCATCATGTGTTCAAACATTGACTCAATCTATAATCTCATTGTTGGACGAGCTAGGCCCTTGGGATGAAAATAAAGGCGGATTATTTAGTTGTTGAAACATTGGAGGCCTTTGCAAACCCGACCCTCGATTACCATTATTCCATTGTCCTTAGTTGTTGTTGCCACCCCAATTACTGTTGTTACCCAAATTCTGGTTGTTTTTACCCCAATTGTTGGAGTTGTTGTTGTTATAGTTCCAATTTCCTTGGCCTTGGTTGCCTCAATTCTGATTATTCCTATATGATCTCCATTGTTAATTTGGAGCATTACCTCATTGTCCTTAATAGTTGTTGGCATATAAAACCTCTTCACTTTGCTCACAATATCCATTATCCTAGTTGTAACCACTGCTACCTTGCTCATATTGATCTTGATTTCCTTATATTTGTTGTCCGTGTTGTCTCCTTTTGTTCACCAATAGATTAACACCTTCCACTGGATTTACTTGCTTTGGTCCTGAATCTCCTGAAGCTGTGCTTTGGCTTGCTGATTCATGGTTGTTGTCAACTCATCTATGGCTTGTCCATGGTCTTAAAACTCCTTGTGAAGATTTATAGCATGAGGGTCCCCCTGAGGAACATTTGCTCGACTTTTCCAGGCTGAGGAAGTGTCAGCCATCTCAATAAGAATCTCACAGGCCTAACATATGGCAACTTCATAAAATTACCCTCTGATAATTGGTTTACCACACATTGATTGGTCGTGTTTATACCCCGATAACAGGTCAGTTGGATCATTGATTCAGTCATATCATTGTTGGGGAATTCTTTGACCATAGTTCTATATCTGTCCCAAATTTATGAAGGGGTTCATTTGGTTACTGTTTAAATGCTAAGATCTCATCCCTTAATACAACTATATGTCCTGGTGAGAAAAACTTGGCTATAAACTTTTCGTCCAACTCATCCCACCTATTGATGGAATGGTTGGGGAGTCTTTCGAGCCAGTCCAAAGCTTTCCCTCTAAGTGAGAAAGGGAACAATCTTAGTCTCAATGTATCCTCCGAAATATTTGTTTGTTTGCTACCATAACAGGTATCCACAAAGCCCTTTAGATGTTTATATGCATTCTAATGGGGAGCGCCTATGAAGTAACCTCTTTGCTTTAATAAGGTCGGCATGACATTTGTAGTCTGGAAATTGCCTGCCCAGATTCGGGACGGGACAATTGCACTTGCGTACCCTTCATTTGGAAGCACCAAAGGAGCTACTTGCGGAGGAGCTGGGGGAGGGTCTCGAATATTATCATTGGCTTGGTGGCCTCTTCTTTGAGTTTGAGGCACTAAAGGTACCTCATCTTCACCATTATCTTCTACCTTCTCCCCAAGATAACATTTCCATTAGGATCATTATTTGCCATTTTGTACCTGAATCGATTAACTCACACACATTAGTAAAACAGAGAGAAAGAAAAACAAGACGCACAACTAGTCAGATAGATAGCCAAACCGTTTAACTCCCCGGCAACGGTGCCAAAAAATGATCGGCCCAACCCAACACCACTGTAGAATGGCAAGAAGTGGCCGATTTAGCTTTTACTGAAGGGTCGGGATCGCTTTCTATAGGGTGTTTGTATTAGTTGAGAGTTGGGTTTCTATATGATCTAGCTATATGGTTTGCCTTTAATTGCACTTCTAAACATGTTGGATTTGTTTCTATACTACCTTTATGCTACTGATTACTTAAAATAAACTAAGTACAATATTTTTGTAAAGTTTTCTCAAGTGATAAAAAGCACTAGGGAAGTGACTTACACCTAGGCGAGTATCTAATGGGATCTAAAATTTAGGGCAAGCTTGATATATTCAGGGTCATGATATAACCTTTACACAAAAATACTCACTCTATACCTCTTGGTAGTTTGAGTAACTTTGCCCTAATTGGCAAGCCCAATTGGGTGTTTAAACAATACAAGTAAAATTGGCTCAAGTTGGGTATTACTATTTCTTGGTAACCCTTTAATTGGCGCTATCAATCTCTTGAATACACCCAAATTCCTTGTTAGATCTAGACTTAGTCCCTCTTTTTCAAGAAGATTCTAATTCATAAAAGCACGAATCATTGTTTTCAACCACAAATTCTACAATTAAAGCATGAATCAAGCTAAATATCACTAACTCATAAACAATTAATCCCTAAAATAGAAGATCCAAAATACCCACACTAGGGTTGTCACCTAACCGATAAACAATTAAGCCATAAAATAGAAGATCCAAAATACCCACACTAGGGTTGGATGACAACCCTAACTAATGTATTTAGCTACTCATAATAAAGATAGAAATCAAAGATGGAGATGATAGTTAAGCCATAACAGTTAATTACAAGAAGAAAATCTAAGATTAATTGCGAAAGTTGCTCTAAAATTACTCTAAGTAGTAAAATATGACAGCTCACGAGCTCCTCAATACAAAAGATACCCTAACAAATCTGAAAATGATCTATTTTTACACAACTTAAATTACTAGACAAAAATTCCCCTACGGGGGTTTCGCTGATAGTGCAATACTAAGCCCCTCAGTGCTTAGACTTCTGCGGTCGCGCAAAAGTGAGTGCTAACCGCGTTTCTTTCATTTTGGACTAGGATTGGACTTGATTTTGTTAGGAGCGTAAAAGCAACTACCTCAGTGTTGTCTTCAACCGTGGCCGCGTAATATGTTCGCGTGCCGTGCTCTTTATTTGAGCTTAAATTTCAAGTCCTTTGATTCTCAATTTTGGCCTCAGTAGAATTTGGACCGCCGCCACGGTCAGCAGTGTCTGTTGTGCTAAAATTGCCTTCCCTATACCTCAATTGTGCTGAAAGCATAATTATGACCGCCTTAGCGGTGGTCTTCTGCGGCCGCACTATTTTATCGCTATTAGCGCTTTTAGCTTAGCTTTGAACTTGTTAAGGTTTAACTCTTTTGTGAGCTGGTTGTGACTTTCTTGCTTTATTTTGACCAAACCCTACAAAAAAGCACAATACATTAGTCTTTGGGAATATTTTTACACATTTTTGATCCAAAACCTAAGCAAAAGTGAGAATAAGATAGGCTAGAATCCGTAGTTATCAATGTTGCCCAGTGGGTTGGTCGCCCCGAGTTATTCGGGCTTGTCTAGGATAACAGTCCCCGAGTGGTGATGGACGTGGCCTTTTGTATTCAGGCATTGCCTGATAGGACTTATGGCCCCAAGCTATGATAGCCCAGACCATCTGAGTTTATTTTTGCATGGTAGTCCCCAAGTGAGAGTGATTGTTTGAATCTCGGATTAAGGTGTCTCTTGGGCTCGATATGTTTAGGATCAAATCTAAGAAATTCCGTGAGACATACAAGAAATTTTTGAAAGTACAAAATATTTATCCGCAAGGGAGAGACTTATTGTTATTCTTTTGTTAAATGGTTGTACATGTGTACATGCTTTGTGCTAGGTCTCGAGCAATCTATACGGGCACAGTTTGTTTGCCTATATGACCCTTATAATAAATCCTACCTATCGAGACCCTTTCATTACGAAGTTTCTTTCCTTGCTAAGGTCGATATCTGATGGTAATGCCCCCCTAGTATTTGAGGTTGATCATAGAGAGAAGCCTCAGATACTGTTTGTGCGATCCTTAACACCAATTCATGGCCGACATTCTATCCTAAGTTAGTACGATGCACTGTTGCCTCGTTAAAAATCTGGCTGGAAAATTCATTTTGCACAAAATTCATTCAAGGGAAAAAGAGTGCAACGTGTGCTTTCAGACCTAAAAAATCCATACCGCTTCTTGTTGGTTACCTGTAAGTGTTAGTTCAAAAATAAGTTTAAAGGAAATGAATGGGGTCGTACCTTAGCAGTAGTATCACATCAAGTGAGTTATGTTCTAGTTATTCGCTAGCCTTTCACCGTCAATTTCCCCGAGTTTGTGTAATCCTCTTTCGGTGACCTCGAGAATTTTGTACGGTCCTTCCCAGTTCGGCCACAAATTCAGGTTCTAGGTGTTTAGTGTGACCTTATTTAGTACTAATTCCCTAATATTGAAATGTCAAAGGTTGGTTCTTTGATTGTAATAAATTTTGATTCTTTGCTTTTGGGAGGTCAACCGGATGCTGGCGGCTTCGTGCCTTTCATCTAATAGCTCTAGGCTCATGTTCTTGGCCTCATAGTTTATTCCTTTGTAGCATATTGGAATCTGATGCTTGGTTCACAGGTCTCAACCGATAATAGAGCTTCAACGCTGTAAACTAATAAGAATAGGGTGGCCCCGGTACTGGACTTTGAAGTCGCATGGTATGCCCATAGGACTTCGGTAGGATTTTTTTTCATTTTCCTTTGGTGTCGGTTAACCTCTTTTTGAGGTTCTGGAGTATTGTTTCATTGGTGGATTTGGCTTATCCGTCCTTACTAGGGTGATAAGGTGTTGATATGATATTTTTGATCTTATGATCCAGAGAATCTTGGTCACATTGCTGCCAATGAATTGATTCCGTTGTCACATAAAATTTCCAATGGCATTCTGAATCAACATATGGTACGGTTTCCCGAAGGGGGCATGCTGCAAGAGCGTAGGTAGTACCAAATTAAGTTGATGACTTACTTCTCCCTGACCTTTTCGTATGCGTGGGCTTCAACCCATTTAGAAAAATAGTCAGTCATAAATAATATAAATTGAGCCTTAGCGGGTGCCTACAGAAGAGGGACAACGATGTCCATTCCCAACTTCATGAATGGCCATGGTGGAAAGACGGGATGCAAGAGCTTCCCGGGTTGGTGAATCACAGAGTGTCTTTGGCATTCATCACATTTTTATACGAACTCCTTCGCATCCTTTTCCATATCGATCCATAATAGCCGACTCTGATTACCTTTCGAACCAAATATTCAACATTTGAATGATTCCCGCAGGTGCCCTCGTGGAATTCCCTAAGAATGTACTTAATATCTCCTAGTCCTAGTATATTGCTAGTGGGCCATCAAACATTCTTTTGAACAAGCTAAATCGGGTTGCCTTTGTGCACAGGATCCTGTGTTCTTTTGGATCTGAGGGTAGTTTCCCGGCCTTTAAATATTCTACATATTTGTTTTTCCAGTATAAATTCAAGCTTGTAGAGTTTATTTGAGCACGAACTTCCTCCACTACCGTTCTCATGAGCTATACAACTGCCTCGAGTTGAGCTCGTCGTCTTCGACCAACGACCCTAAGCTTACAAAGGCATCGGCCTTGCTATTTTGATCTCTAGGTGCATGCTAAAAATTCCACCTTTTAACCAATGTAATGTTACGTGCAACTTATCTAGGTACCATTGCATTCGTTCTTCTATAGCATCGAATGTTCCATTAACGTCGTTCACCACAAAGAGGGAGTCGCACTTAACGTTGATCACTTCCTACCCCAAGCTTTTTGCCAGTTTGTGACATGCAATCATGGCCTCATATTTGGCCTCATTGTTAGTCAATTTCATAGTTCTAATGGATTGTCTAACTACATTGTCTGTGAGTGGCTTTAGTACGATGCCAAGTCTGAAGCCCTTTGTGTTCGAGGAGCCTTCTATAAAGAGGGTCTAGATTTTCGAAGCGTACCCAGATTTACCAACAACTCTTTTTCAACCTCGTGTATTAGGGCCAGCGTAAAGTCAGTCACGTAATTTACCAAAATGTGAGACTTAATGAATGTTCGGGATTGATACTCAATATCCTACACACTGATTTCCATGGCCCATTTGGCCAATAATTCTGAGAGTTCAGGTTTACACATTATATTTCACAACCAGTAAGTTTTCAAAACACATATAGGATGACACTGAAAATATGGTTTCAATTTCCTAGAGGTTCTTAACATTGCAAGTGCCAATTTTTCTACGTAAAGGTACCTAGTTTCAGCCTCATTCAAGCTCCTACTAACATAATAAATTGGAAATTTCGTACCTTGCTCTTTCCAGACTAGGACTACACTTATCGTTATCTCCGATACTACCAAGTACATGTGTAGTTGTTCATATGCCTTCGGCATTTTGAGCAGTAGCGGGCTCGATAGATATCGCTTGAGTTCTTCCAATACCCGTTGGAATTCCAGGGTCCATGTGAAGTTTTTCTTCTTCAGTAACGAGAAAATTCGTTGGCTTTTACCGGAGGACCTCGAGATAAACCGCCCCAGGGCGGCAATGCGCCCATTAGCCTTTGCATGTCTTTTGTATTGTCCACTACTGTGATATCCTTTAAAGCTTTGGTTTTGTCGGGTTCATCTTGATTCCTCGGTTGGATACCATGAACCCGAGAATTTACTTAATCCGACCTCGAATGCACATTTCTCTGGATTTAGCTTCATGTTGTATTTCTTTACTATATTGACGGTTTCCTGCAAATGCTTTAAATGGTCCTCTTCTTGCAGGGACTTAACCAACATATCATTAATGTAACTTCCATTGTTTCCTTATTTATTCTTTGAACATCCAATTTAATAGGCGTTGGTAAGTGACACCATCATTTTTTAATCCAAATGGCATCATGTGTAGCAGTATGTGCCATATTTAGTGATGAATGATGTCTTTTCCTAATCATCCGGGTTCTTCTATATTTGGTTGTACCTGGAGTAGGCATTGAGAAAACTAAGGATCTCTTGACCGGCCGTGGCAGCGATCATGCGATCAATATTGGGCAAAGGAAAGTCCTTGGGACATGCCTTATTTAAATCTTTATAGTCTACAAATATTCTCAGTTTGTTCCTTTTTAGGGACTACTACTAAGTTTTCTAACTATTCCAGGTATTCCCTTTATTAAGGAGTTTAGTTACCTCGTCCTTCATGAAAACATGTTTGATCGCGGACTGGGGTCTCCTTTTCCGCTTGACCGAGTGGAATTTTGAGTCCAAGCTCAGCTTGTGAGTGGCTATCTCTAATGGGATGCCTCTCATGTCAAGACGGGACCAAGTAAAACAATCTATTTTAACTATGAGAAATTGAATAAGTTTTTTCTTAAGATCGGGGGTTAACTCCGTACCCGGGTAAACCTTTCGATCGGGTAGATGTTCGATCAATCTGACTTGCTCCAGCTCTTCAATTGTTGATTTTGTAGAATTGGAATAATATAAAAGATCTGGGAACCTCAAAATCAAAGTCTTCATCGGTCCCCTATTTATTTCGATTGGGTCGTGGCTGGTGTCTATAATTGCTATTTTGGTTTACTACTTTGTATTCAAAATCGGTTCCTTTCATGTCACTAGCGTTGATACCAGAATCATTTCTTCCATTGCAAATATTTCCTTTACAACCAGTTTCTCCCCATAGATCATTTTAATCCCTCATGGCATCGGGAATTTTAGCCCACAGTAAAGAGTCGAGGGCACCGACCTCATGTTGTGGATCCATGGCCTTTCGAACAAGGAGTTGTACCTCATGTCCCCCTCAATCACATAAAACTTGTTTTCCTGGATGGTCCTGGCGGCATTTACTGGTAATTTTATTTCTCCCCGTCACACCTCCTTTTTCGCTTACACATGGCTACCCCGAAAGATGACACGTGTATAGGAGTTTTTCCAATTAAAGTGACATTCTCTATACAGGATTATTTATTTTAAGAGTCGCCACTTGGGATAGGCTTGGCTTTTGGTATCCCAAGTCATCGGTTTATTTAAAATCCCAAATCGAGGAAATTTTGACTGTCCAATTGGAGTCTGCGAACCAGAAATTTCCGAGTAAGGAATTCTGTTGACCCGAGGGAAGGTGTTAGGCACCTTCAAATCCCGTGGTTCTAGCACGGTCGCTTAAGCTCATTATAAGTGGCTAAAAATATGATTTGCTATACCTATTAATCCTGCAATTCTATATTATTAACTGCATTTAACATCTTTTTAGCAAAATTTGCAACGTTGTTAAAACACGTCGGGAATCACGTCACATAAATGCACCCGTAATTTTAGACATATTTTAATTCCATTGAGAATGGGATTTGGGTCACATAAATGCGCACCAAAATTTAGGAAGGTATTTTTATTAAACACGCGCCTATAGCAACTACGTCTTCAAAATTCGTGGGAAGGCCGTGAAATTTGCTGAATGACACTTCCTACTTTTCTATGTGTTTTAATGAATTGAAGAGCCATCGCATGGTATTTGATTGGATTAACGCGGCTCACTTTATTTTAAAAGGACATTCTAACACATACTAAGTTCTCTACTATTGCTGGTATTTAGATGAACAAATCGTTTATAGTAAGGCAAAATATTTTGGAAAATGATTCTTGCATCTTAGCCCTACTCATGGCTAATTGCACACAATGGATTAAAGTTTGGTCCGGCCCAGAACACACATTGTGTCTGGCCACTGCTGGGCCTCTCAACTGGGCCCAGAGTTAATTTATCCGGAAGAGTTCGTCATGAACGAATTTTAGTGATGTTCCTTTCAGTTTTAGTTTATACACAAGACTTTAACTATCAAATATTTCTACAAAGTTTTCATGGGAACTACTACTGATTATTTTATATCAGTTTTCACTTTTAAATCCGAACTGAATGACTTATATACTCTTCAGTCAGAGTACACGAGTCCAACTTCTAAAACTCAATTATGATTCGAGTTACACTATATTGGATAGATCTGAAACAATTATTGCTAAATTTATTGAAACTTGAGAGAAATAAACAATAAACAATGTCAGGATTTTTATAATTTTCTATGCTAACATTTTTTGAATTTCTTATTTCTAAACAAAACATGAAATAACCATCTAAAACAACCACATTACTAGCTAATAGTACTATCAGTTATACATATTAAAATAATAGTTTGAATGTCCAGATATTACACGATAATTAAGTCCCCAATGTCCAGTTATTACAAAAAAGAATGATTCAAGTGTTTAACTGCTACCAAGTAGCTAGATATATTACATTAAAGGAAAGGGAAAACAGGGGAAGATTTGGAACAAAATAATAGCAGTAGATTCTTCATACTTAAAGATACATTCTACTTGAGCTTCAATACATCAATGAGCATCAAATGTACCTATAATTCAGCAGAAAGCAGAAGCCTATGAGTAAATGCAATGAATAAGCCAAGCAAAACAGCAAACCAATAGAACGATATACCCAGGGTTTCACCAGATTTTGAGGGATTTCATAATCTCAAAGGAATAAGAATTAGAAATGATTTGTATCACAGATATAGGAGGATTATGTATTTTTCTCTATAGAATTCAAAAGAAAGGTTCCGGATCCTTTAAAAAAATGCTCAAATGGTTTCTTTTATAGTGGAGCCTTAGGGAATAAGTTTTTTCCTTTGTTTTTCCTTTAGTTCCTGAGTTAGTTTTCAGATTTTATTAAATGATCCCTTATTTCCTGACTTGTGCCTCATGTTTGAGGCAGAAATTGTATTTTAATCCCTCACTAGAATGTTCTAGGGGGTTACTAGCAGATTCTCTTAAAGTTTAAATACCCCTATTTCTTTCCTAAATATCAAATCTAAGGTTTTAACCACAGTCTATCATCTGGTTTATTTACAATTGACCCAGGTCAATTATGTTCAAGTTTGGGTCACATTTTAATCTTGGACTAACATACTTATCAAAGTTCAAAATCAGCCAAAACTAACCAGGTTTTAAGATAAGTGCCTTAATGTGGACTTTCAGCAAACAAACATTATTCCGGGTGACCATTCAATATCAAAACAAAGGATCAAAATAACCAGAAGAATGAATATATCCGTTTAAACTTAACTTTTCAGAAATAGCTCAATCAAAGTACTCAGAAAAACTTGAAAATGAGAAGCATATAGCAGGGAGGGAACACTTAGTTCATGAATTGAACCAGAAAAGTAAAGGCTAACATTACCAGTTGAAAGTTCAACCAAACAAATCAGCCTAACTATGCAAGTGCTGAAGATCACAAATCATTATGAAAATCGAACCCTTAGTAGCATAAACGCCTAACCAAACTAATCAGGAAACAAAACAAATGGAGATTATGAGATGAAGGTCAACGAACCACAGAAATCACACTATTGAAGAATTAGCAAACTAAGCTTTCAGGATCAAGGAGCTAATACTAACAAGATATCAAATTATTCAAGAGACGAAGAGATTTCAAACTAATAACAATCAAAGGCATATAACTACTGAACCCATTTCATTTGAGATTGTGGATTAACAAACAATTATTCAAAAGGAATCAAAGCATCTAACAAATAGAAATGAGGCAAATATATACAGAAAAGACAAAATACTTAGCTTTATCACATATGCAATTCCACTTGAGATTACTTTGTTGGTTCCTGACCTCTTTTGTAGAGGTTTCTATCAAATCATTTTGGACTAATGGGTTTAAGGAGTTCAAGACTGGGGTTTTGGTAATTATGAGACCCTGTAAGGTCTCAGATTTGATTTTTCTCGGTGATTGGGGGTATTTGGGGGTTGTATAAGGTATGGTTGGGAAAAGAAATACACGGGGACTGCCTGAGATGAGCTGAACCAAATTCCGACAGGGTTGAGTTTTAGGGTTGAACTTCAAATCAACATTCGACACACTGGATTCGAAAGGTGTGACACACATGGTTGGAAATAGGGTGTTGAGTTGTTTCAGGGGTGTAAGCTTGGAAGGGTTTGGAGTTGAGTCGCCGGAGATGGGGGGTTCCGCGACCTTTCTGTGAAGATTTGAGACGATGGGGGGTAATTTGAAGGGAGTGGAATGCATGATGGGGAAGGGGAGGTGCTAGTGGTCCTATGGTGTAAAACTTGGGAAGTTTGGAACAAGGTCGCCAGAGACGGTGGTTCCGACGACCTTATTTTGAATATTCGAGACGGAGGGGACCTATTCAACGGAAACTAATTACAGGACGGGAAAGAAGACGTGGTTGTGGTTTGATGGTGTAAATATCGGGAGGTTTGGTGACCGGCCTCCGCCGTGAGACTATTTCCGGTGGCGACGTTAGGGTGGTCAAGGGGTGGTCAATGGTGGTCAAGGGCGGTGTTACACCGGGGGTAAATGATATGAGGTAGGAGATGACTTTGGTCTTTGTGTGTATTAGAGGCGTTTGGACATATATATCTAAAATTTGGGCATGTTTCAGGACTGTTGGATGGGCACATGATCGACGACTGTTATGGCACTGTATCTAAGCTACGTTGTTTGGTTGGTCTTTGGTGTGGACCTGATCAGGGTTAATTTTGTGGGCTGGGTTTGTGTATTTTAAAAGGGAAAAAGGGGTCAGGCCACTTAGGTCTGGCCCAATTGTGACCAGCCTGAGTGGATGTACATATATGTGTATTTTTTGGTCTTTTCTCTTATTTTAATTAATTCTAAATTTTATTTAAAACAAAAACTTCTAGTTAACAAAAATAAAAAATGCAATAAGTTGAAATTAAAACAAAATAATTAAAAATGCCAAAAATACTACTTGCACACATATTTTTGTATTTTAATTTCTAAAAATGAACCTATTCAACAATTAAATCCTAAACAATTTTAAAAACATTCATTAATGAACACGCTGGCGTGTAATTAAATTCTAAATAATTAAAATCCTAAAAAAATAAATATTTAAAGAAAATCCCAAACTTGTTGAGTCATGTAGGAGCTATTTCAGCCGGGTAAAAATCATGTGCTCACAACTGCCCCTCTTTGCGCGGGAACGCGAAGAGTGTTTGTGCAAAGATAAGTGAGAAAATATGAGCGATTTTCGTCCAACTGAATACTCCATGTGAAGCATTTTGAAAAATTCCTGACCAAACCTTGCTTCAAAGGTTGCCTACATATCCTTGGCAGTAAAGGAATCGGGTCAGTGTAGTTTTGGAAATTGTGGTAGCTGGGACTACCGAGGAACTGTGATTGACTGTTGTTGCTGCTGTTTTTTCTTGATGAGCTCCCTATTACACCAAAAGAAATTCAAAAGCTAAGCTAGCTAAGCCTATCAACTACAAGTTACATGATTCCCATCTATGAGTCTCTTGAAGCTTGATCTTGAGTCTTGGCAATCTTTTGCGGCAGACTCCGATCTGAACCTTGATGCTCGTTAGCTGCAACTACTGGCTCAGTCTTCAATTGTGAAATAAAGTGGCAGAGCTTGTGACTTCAATTGCACTTTGAGCAGTCCGTGTCTTTGTCCGCTTCATCATTTTGCATTCATTTATTTTGTCCTTTTTCTTTTCCTTTGTTCTGAATTGACACTTATGTTTTCAGTCATTCCGAATCTTGTACCTTAAGGTGAAACTTGCTCAAACGGCAACAAAAACAAATGAACAAAATTTTCTGCCCCAGTTTTTACTGGAAAATTTCATGAGTTATTTGCAACACACATCTATGCTACTTTTTATTGAAAACAATAAAAATCAGAATTGTGTATCCCTTAGAAAAATTTCCAGGTTATGTTTGGCAAATAGAAAGTGTTCCTGATGGGGATAAGATGAGAATCCACGAGTTATGCCGAGATAGGAATGAAAAGAGTCTCTGTGGGGATGGAAAGAAAGATCCACGGGTTATGCCGGGATAGGAAAGTTCCTGCTAAGGATGGAAAGAGGGTCATGGATTATGAAGAAATTCCTGGGTTATGCTAGGGGAATCCACGTATTATGCCGGGGTGAATTAAAAATCCTAGGTTATGCTAGGGAGATCCGCGGGTTATGCCGGGATTGGAAAGAGATCCTGGGTTATGCCAGGGGAATCCGCGGGTTATGCCGGGATGAATGAAAAAAATCCTAGGTTATGCTTGGGAAATACGCGAGTTATGCCGGGACTGGAAGGATATCCTGGGTTATGCCAGGGGAATCCACGGGTTATGCCGGGATGAATGAAAAAATCCTAGGTTATGCTAGGGAAATCCGCGGGTTATGCCGGGATTGGAAAGAGATCCTAGGTTATGCCGGAGGAAACCACGGGTTATGCGGGGATGAATGAAAGAATCCTAGGTTGTGCTAGGAAAATTTACGGGTTATGCCGGGATTGAAAAGAGATCCTGGGTTATGCCGGGATGAATGAAAAATCCTAGGTTATGCTAGGGAGATCCGCGGGTTATGCCGGGATTGGAAGGAGATCCTGGGTTATGCCAGGGGAATCCACGGGTTATGCCGGGATGAAAGGAGATCCTGAGTTATGTCAGGGGAGTGCGCGGATTATTTCGGGATGAATGAAAAATCATAGGTTATGCTAGGGAGATCTGTGGGTTATGTCGGGATTGGAAAGAGATCCCGAGTTATGTCAGGAGAATCCGCAGGTTATGCCGGGATGAATGAAAAATTCCTAGGTTATGCTAGGGTGATCCGTGGGTTATGCCGGGATTGGAAAGAGATCCTGAGTTATGTCAGGGGAATCCGCGGGTTATGCATGGATGAATGATAAAATCCTAGGTTATGCTAGGGAAATTCGTAGCAGTAGAGGACCGGGGAGATTTTTTTGACTGTGATGGGGATAGAGGAGGAAAGTAGAAACCCTTAGGTTATGCTAAGGGTAGGGGAGTGTTAACTCCTTGCTATGCTGGGGATATCGAGGGAAACTTTATCAGCTTATTATGGGGGGGGGGGGGGAAGGAGACTTTATGCTGTAGGGGGTGGTATGCAATCCTTAGGTAATGCCTAGGAAATCCACAAGCTGCACAAAGGGGAACTATGGATTGGGATCTCGTGCTATCATGCATACTTACGAGTTTGCAGAAAAATGAAAAGAAAACTTCCCTTTTATCATTGACGCACCACCATCTTTTGCCTTTGTGCCTATCCTTTGGTTGTTTTTGCCCTATGTTCCCTTTTCTTTTCTAGGTTGAACCTGCATCTATTTTAGTTCAGAAATAAAACAAACTGTCAGTTTGAAGAGTGATTGGTTTTGCGGCCTTGTCAGGCTTGATTTCAACTTCCTTTGTGTTCAAAAGCGAACCCTTGTCTTTCAATCCTTGCTTTGTTAATTGGCCAGGGGGTCCTCATTTCGGATTGGTCTTTGTTTCTCGGGCTTTGGGTTGTGAGTTTTGTGGCCCCTTTGATTTTGGGCTTGCTTTTGGGACTTTTGATAAGATTCAACATCCTATTTGGCTTAAAACCCCTCCGAATTTGCTTCACCTTCATGCCTCTTTGACATTGAATTTCCTTTCTTTTATTTTCTTTCTGTCATGATGAAACGGGATTTGATAAGCGCGTTTGACGATGTCGGGCACTCCCTTAATTCTTGCCAGTAGAAAACTGCAAAGTCGGCCCAGCTACCTTTCTTAAGGAATGGTCAGGACATCAAAATTGAAGTCGAAAGAAGTGAAGTATGAATTTAGAGAGGTATGTTTTTTTTAAGGAAAAGAGGGAACTTATCTAGAAATATAAACCGTCTTTAAATGGCCACGACAGGCTTCTTGGACTGGATACCCAGCCCAAATCTATTGCTACTTTCTAACTTCAACTTTTCCAAAAACCAAAGAAATGTACACAGACCTGGGCAACAATATTTCCTCTTTTCGGCCGACGGCGCCCTTTGCGGTTTTTCGCCAATCGGCCTCTCTCATTTCTTTTTCTCTTCTCTTGCCGCCCGATAGCGCTCTTTGCGAGTTTTCGCTAAAAAGACTCTCATTTTGTTTTTTTTTCTCTGCTCATTGTCGCCTTGTGGTGCCCGGAGGTCTTGACCGATAAAACTCTCTCATTTTATTTTTCTCAAAAACTTGATTGGCGCCGAGCCCCAACGTAGTGTTTTTCCTCCCTGGGGATCTATAACTTTATGACCATTCGAACGGATTTGTAACTGAACCAATACATTTCTGCCCCAGTTTTGATTCTCTTGGGCAAATGAGGGTTTTTTATTTTGATGTGACTGAACCTCAGGGAGAGGCTGCCTACGTATCCTTTTGGAATAAAGTCAGACATAGTTCAGGAAACTTGGTCCTAAACTAATTTCGTTTGTATTTTTTTCTTTTTTTTTTGAATTTTCCCCTTTTTTTTCTTTTTTTTTGAATTTTATTTTCTCTTCTTTTTTTTTCTTTTTCTTTTCTTTTTTTTTGAACAACATTTATGGGTTACAAAGAGGGAAAGCGAAACCTTCGACATCTCACTCCACCGGGGTCATTGCTGCAGGGGAATTAAACGTAATACCTCTTTACCCCGTTTGTGCTTAACGTTGCCTCGGGCTCGTCTCCTTCAATGCCTCCCAGGTACAATGCTCATCTAGGAAATATCTTTCGGATGATGTATGGGCCTTTCCAGTTTGGGGCGAATTTTCCTTTGACTTTCTGATGATGGGGAAGTATCCGTCTCAAAACCAGCTGCCCGACTTCGAAATTCCTAGGGCGCACTTTCTTGTTGTAGGCACGGGCCATTCTTTGTTGGTACAACTGCCTGTGGCATACCGAGGCCATTCGTTTTTCATTAATCAAGGTCAACTGCTCCAATCGGGTTTTGAACCATTCACTATCTTCAATTTCTACTTCGACAATCACTCGGAGCGAAGGGATTTCTACTTCGGCAGGTATAACAGCCTAGGTTCCACAGACCAACAAATAGGGGGTTGCTCCTACCAATGTACGTAATATGGTTCTATATCCCATCAGTGCAAAAGGCCGCTTTTCATGCCATTGCCTAGAGCTTTGATTCATTTTCCTCAAGATCTTCTTGATGTTATTGTTGGCTGCTTCGACTGCACCATTAGCTTTTGGCCGGTAGGGGTTGGAGTTTCTATGCGTTATCTTGAACTGTTCACATATCTCTCCCATCAGCCGACTGTTTAGGTTAGCTGCATTGTCTGTAATGATAGTAGCAGGAATCCAGAACCGACAAATGATATTTGAATGCACAAAATCCACTACTGCTTTCTTGGTAACAGACTTGAGGGTGATGGCCTCAACCCACTTTGTGAAGTAAATGGTGACCAATATAAATCTGTGCCCATTTGAGGCTTTTGGCTCTATCGGCCCAATGACGTCCATACCCCAGGCGACAAATGGCCAGGGTGCTGACATAGGATTCAACTCATTTGGTGGTGCAAGAATCAAATCACAGTGCACTGACATTGATGACATTTTCGAGCAAAGCTGAAGCAGTCTTTTTCCATGGTCATTCAATAATAGCCAGCTCGGAGTATCTTCTTTGCCAGTACATAGCCATTCATATGGGGTCTACACACGCCCGCATGTACATCGTGCATAATTCTTCCGGCTTCTTCGGCATCCATTCATCTTAAAAAATTAAGATATGGAGTCCTTTTATACAAAGTGTCACCACTTAAGAAGAAATTGCTCGCATGCCGTCGGATGGTTTTGTTTTGTTTTTCGGTGGCTTGCTCAGCGTACTCCTTTGTTGTTAGGAATTTCAAGATATCGTGGTACCAAGGTTATGTGACGGGCTCTGCTTGGTTGCATTGCAATACCCGTGCCTTTCTTTATTTTGGATTTGTAAAGGGTCAACATAGACGTTCTCAGGGTATGCTAACATGGAGGCCAAGGTTGCAAGTGCGTCTGCTAACTCATTGTGGCATTGGGGAATGTACCTGAACTGTACCGATCTGAACCATTTGCTGAGCTCTTTCACATGATGCCTGTACGGGAGGAGCTTAACATCCCTTGTCTCCCATTCTCCTTGAGCTTGTCAGATGATTAGATCGGAATCTCCCATGATTAGCAACTCTTCGACAACTTGGTTAATAGTCATGTTCATGCCCATAATGCAAGCCTCATATTCAGTTGTATTATTGGTATATAAGAACCGGAGTCTGGCTGTAGCTGGATAATGCTGGCCTGTGGGTGAGATTAAATGGCCCTGATCCCTACGCCCTTTGCCTTTGCCGCTCCATCGAAAAACTTTTTCCTGACGGGGGTGTCCTCAGCTGCTATTTCCAATGAGTTCACTTCTTCGTCAGGGAAGTAAGTGTTTAAAGGCTGATATTCTTCATCAATGGGGTTCTCTACCAGATGATCTACCAATGCTTGAGCTTTCATCGCATTACGAGTGACATAAACAATGTCGAACTCGGTGAGCAAGATCTGCCATTTAGCCAGTCTCCCTGTGGGCATTGGTTTTTATAATATGTACCTTAGTGGATCCATCCTAGTCATGAGGTACGTGGTATGATCTTGCAGATAATGCCTTAACTTCTGAGCGACCCACGTCAAGGCGCAACAAGTTCTTTCTAACAATGTGTATTTGGCCTCGTAATGGTAAACTTCTGCTCAGATAATAAATGGCCTGCTCTTTCTTTCCCGTGGCATCATGCTGCCCAAGAATACAACCAAAAGAACCTTCCAAGACTATTAGATAGAGAAATAATGGCCTTCCTGGTTCTGGCGGAACCAAAACTGGTGGATTGGAAAAGTATTTTTTGATTTTATCAAAAGATTCCTACACTCGACCATCCACTTAATTGCCGCATCCTTCTTCAGCATCTTGAATATAGTCTCACATGTTGAAGTAAATTGGGCGATAAATCGGCTGATGTAATTCAGTCTTCCCAATAGACTCATTACATCCTCTTTGGTCCTTGGCGGGGGTAGCTCCCGAATGGACTTGATCTTGGTTGGATCCAATTCGATGCCTCTTCGGCTGACGATGAACCAGATGTTTGCCTGAGGGACTCCAAACACGCATTTTGGTGGATTTAGTTTCAACTTATATTTGCGGAGCCTTTCGAAGAATTTCCTCAGATCTTTTACATTGTCTCCCTAAGTCTTAGATTTGATAATCACGTCATCCACGTATACCTCTATTTCTCGATGCATCATATTGTGGAAGATGGTGGTCATAGCCCTCATGTATGTTGCCCCGGTGTTTTTTAATCCAAAAGGCATAACTCTATAGAAATACGTTCCCCAAGGTGTGGTAAAGGCGTTTTTCTCAGCATCTTCCTCATCCATCAACACTTGGTGGTATCTTGCATAGCAATCTATGAAGGATTGGATCTCATGCTTTGCACAATTATCGACAAAGATGTGGATGTTGGGCAGAGGGAAGTTGTCCTTAGGACTCGCCTTGTTCAAATCTCTGTAATCCACACACACCCGAGTTTTTTCCCGTCCTTCTTTGGCACCGGGACCACATTGGCCAGCCATTTGGTGTATGTTAGGATTTATGCCCGTCACTAGAGGGGGGGTGAATAGTGCGGCACGAGAATATTGATAAATATTGCGGAATTAAAAAATGCAGGAATAAAATAAATTCGGTAATAAAAATAGCAAGGAAAGAACACACCGAATTTATCCTGGTTCACCACAACTTGTGGTTAGTCCAGTCCCCCAGAGACTCTCTCGAGATTCCACTAACTCCGTTAAGCTTTCGGGTGCCTAACAAACTGTTACACTTGCTCGTAGATGTACACTCTACAAGACTTCAACTTGCTCGAGGATACTGCACCTCAAGACTTCAACCTTGCTCGTGGATACCGCACCACAAGACTTCACACACTAAGACTTAGGGTACTTAGCGAACCCGACAATCAATGAGAAGATATGTTCTTCTCAAACACCTTTCTCTTTTACAACAAGAACTCTCTCAAAAGAGTAGATAAAGAGATACAAATTTAGCTCTATGAACAACTCAAAGTTGTCTCTCAAATGGCTCAACAAAAGCTCTAAAATGATGCTCAAATAATGTCAATATGTATATCAATATTGGGAGGTGTTGTGTGTTTTAAAAACATCTCAAAAGACCTCTTTTTATAGGGGTTAAAGGGTGGATGTCCGTTGCTTAATTGGCAATCAATTATGCATTTTATGCAAGGATAATCGATTATTTGATTTGCATAATCGATTATCCTTTTACCGTTACAAAATCGGAAGAGATTCTGCTCAAGATTAATCGATTATTTGGATGGCATGATTATTTTGTTCCAGTGTTCAAAACTTTGGCAACGGATGCAAGATAATCGATTATTTAAGAATTATAATCGATTATATACCATTGATATACACTGTGTATACCACAGTATACCAGAATCAAAGCTGGAGTATACCAAAATATACCAGAATCGAAAACTTACTTCAAAAACCATTTTGGTTAAAATGAAAACGTTAAAATCATTTTGTTTGAAGTATATTAAAAATGTTTATGATATATATGATTTAATAAAATGATTTTATACATATTAATGATGACCTATGTAATATACCAGAATATACCAGAATTGAAAACTTTCTTCAAAAACCATTTTGGTTAAAATGAAAACGTTAAAATCATTTTGTTTGAAGTATTTAAAATATGTTTATGATAAATATGATTTGATAAAATGATTTTATGCATATTTATGATGACCTATGTTGAGCCAAAAGACGAGATAACTTTAAACGTTGCTCTTACATTTGTTCTACCTAACGACCTACGCCTTGGGTCTTTGGTCTTGAACTTTTGAACTCGTATTTGGCTTGTCTATGCAATTCCGTCATCAATATGCTTCTTGGCATTCACTCTTGATTGTTTGTCATATAATATCGTTGTTTGACACTTGACTTCATTGTTTGTCATTCATCAAAACCTATACCTGAAAATCATGCTAATACAACCAAAGCGCACATATCATAGATAGAATGATTTTCTACAATTTCTCCCTTTTTGATAATGACAAACAATAGGAGATATGCATATTGGATTCCCCCTAAATTCATGCTATATCTCAACATACAATTCATGTAAACAATTTAATATAACTCCCCCTTAATTGAATATTCCCCCTCAATTAAAGCATACTAGAATGTGAAGACATTCCCCCTTATTCGATGCATATCGCCTAAATTCTTACCCCTTTTGGCATTAGCAAAAAGAGTATACCAATTGTTATTTAAACTATTGACGATACCAATTGTTAGATAAAAAAAATCATATCAACATCAAATAATACCAAACGTTAGTAAAAACATACCAATCATAATAACGGTCATTTTTCGCAAATATACCAACTGTTATTTGAACTAAAAATATTCATCAAAACATGAATCAATCATTTAATATAAAAATAATTGATACCAATTGTTATTCAAAATAAAACTTATCAAAACATGGATCAATAATTAATATCAATTGTTAGCACATATCAACTATTATGTTTTTATCAAAAATACGATAACTAACCAAAATTCCCCGTTGATGCAATAAGGTTTCGTGGTTGGTGCATCTACTACGATTTTGTAGTCTTCAAGCACACCTGCAAACGTACCTACAAAAAAGGTTTTCGGTACCCAACTTCTTTTGGGTCCTTGGGGTTAGGCAAATAATAATCATAATCAAAATATGAATCTCTATGTTGAGCAAAACATACGGGTGCAATGTGTCCTACCCGGTTACAATAATGACATATAACGTTCGGGTTGTGCATATGTCTAGGTTGAGCCAAATACGTTCTAGGTGATCTAAAGTTGTTATTCCTAGAAGCATTTGAAATTCCTAGAGTCATTTCTAGGTGGTCTAAACTTATTAATTTTAGTCTCATTAACAAAAATCCTAGAATCATTTCTAGGTGGTCTAAAATGATTAATTTTAGACTTATTTGTGAGGTTCCTATAATTATTTCTAGATGGACCAACCTCATTACTATAATTCTTTTTAGTTTCCTCACTTGTTTTAGGATCATTTACACTACCTTTCTCTATTGTATTTCTAAGTTCTATGTTCTCTATTTTCAAAGAATTACAAGAAGAACAATTAGAACTTTGAATAATTGAAGAGGCTTTATTCATCTCCTTCATTTTATTCTTGAGATCGACATTGTCATTTTCCAAAAATCTATTTTCTTCTTCTAAAATTTTAATTTTATTTTTAAGAACAGTATTGTCATTTTCTAAAAAATCATTTTCTTCTTTTAGTTTTTCATTGTCACAAGACAATTTTTCAAAAACTTTTTCTTTTAAAGAAGGTTCTTTTTCAGAATCTTTTTCTTGCAAAGAAAGTGTTTTCTCAAAATCTTTTTCTTGCAAAGAAAGTGTTTTCTCAAAATCTTTTTCTTGCAAAGAAAGTGTTTTCTTCAATTCTTTTATGGTTTTGGAAGCTTTAACAAATTCACCATATAATTCATCATAGGCATTTTGCATTTCTTCAAAAGAGTAAGAATTAGAAGTGCTTACCTCTTCTTCTTCGTCGGCCATGAAGCATAGGGCAGTCGTTTCATCACACGAGCTGTCCGAGTCCCATGTCACATGCTTTTGGACTTGAGGCGTACCTTCATAAACGGTTTCAAGTTTATCCCACATTTCTTTGGCGGTTGTGCACCGATAGTCATTTGAATTCACCGCACAATATAACATATATGGCCTTGGAATTATATTCATTATCCTCCTTTGGAACCATGGCTTCTCCAACTTTCTTTGTCGGCATACCGTTCTTAATGATTTGCCACAAACGAAAGTTATTTGATTTGATGAAGATTCTCATCCGCTCTTTCCAATATGTGTAATTTGTTCCATCAAATAGTGGAGGCATAGTGGTGGAGTGACCTTCGGTCATCATTCCTGCGTTCAACATTCTCAACAAAAAAATATATATCGCTCTCAACCGGTTAAGGCTTTCAGAGAGTTAGGCTCTGATACCAATTGTTAGGATTTATGCCCGTCACTAGAGGGGGGGAGGTGAATAGTGCGGCACGAGAATATTGATAAATATTGCGGAATTAAAAAATGCAGGATTAAAATAAATTCGGTAATAAAAATAGCAAGGAAAGAACACACCGAATTTATCCTGGTTCACCACAACTTGTGGTTAGTCCAGTCCCCCAGAGACTCTCTCGAGATTCCACTAACTCCGTTAAGCTTTCGGGTGCCTAACAAACCGTTACACTTGCTCGTAGATGTACACTCTACAAGACTTCAACTTGCTCGAGGATACCGCACCTCAAGACTTCAACCTTGCTCGTGGATACCGCACCACAAGACTTCACACACTAAGACTTAGGTACTTAGCGAACCCGACAATCAATGAGAAGATATGTTCTTCTCAAACACCTTTCGCTTTTACAACAAGAACTCTCTCAAAAGAGTAGATAAAGAGATACAAATGTAGCTCTATGAACAACTCAAAGTTGTCTCTCAAATGGCTCAACAAAAGCTCTAAAATGATGCTCAAATAATGTCAATATGTATATCAATATTGGGAGGTGTTGTGTGTTTTAAAAACATCTCAAAAGACCTCTTTTTATAGGGGTTAAAGAGCGGATGTCCGTTGCTTAATTGGCAATCAATTATGCTGATTTTATGCAAGAATAATCGATTATTTGATTTGCATAATCGATTATCCTTTTACCGTTACAAAATCGAAAGAGATTCTGCTCAAGAATAATCGATTATTTGGATGGCATAATCGATTATTTTGTTCCAGTATTCAAAATTTTGGCAACGGATGCAAGATAATCGATTATTTAAGAATAATAATCGATTATATACCATTGATATACACTGTGTATACCACAGTATACCAGAATCAAAGCTGGAGTATACCAAAATATAGCAGAATCGAAAACTTACTTAAAAAACCATTTTGGTTAAAATGAAAACGTTAATATAATTTTGTTTGAAGTATATTAAATTTTTTTATGATATATATGATTTAATAAAATGATTTTATGCATATTAATGATGACCTATGTAATATACCAGAATATACCAGAATTGAAAACTTTCTTCAAAAACCATTTTGGTTAAAATGAAAACGTTAAAATCATTTTGTTTGAAGTATTTAAAATATGTTTATGATAAATATGATTTGATAAAATGATTTTATGCATATTTATGATGACCTATGTTGATCCAAAAGACGAGATAACTTTAAACGTTGCTCTTACATTTGTTCTACCTAACGATCTACACCTTGGGTCTTTGGTCTTGAACTTTTGAACTCGTCTTTGGCTTGTCTATGCAATTCCGTCATCAATATGCTTCTTGGCATTCACTCTTGATTGTTTGTCATATAATATCGTTGTTTGACACTTGACTTCATTGTTTGTCATTCATCAAAACCTATACATGAAAATCATGCTAATACAACCAAAGCGAACATATCATAGATAGAATGATTTTCTACAGTGTACCGCACTACCTGGATTACCCCACCTTCAAGCTGTTTTGTAATATCCTATTTGATTTTGTCGCTGACATCAGGCTTGAACTTTCTTTGCTTTTGTTGTACTGGAGGGCATTCAGGGTATATATGAAACTTATGAACCACCAAATCCATACTCAAACTAGGCATGTCATCATAGGAGCACACAAATACGTCTTTGAATTCCAACAGGAGTTGAACCAATAAATCCCGTGTTTCTTTATTTGCGTGGATGCTTATTTTAGTTTCTTTGATTTCACTGAGATTGCCCAGGTTAACCGGTTTAGTATCATTTAAGTTAGGCTTAGGTTTTTTTTCAAAGTGTTCCAACTCTTGAATGATTTCCCTAAAAGCCTCTTCTTCATTGTATTCCGGTTCCTGGTTTGTTTTTTGACAGACAAGCAGCGAGTTTGGGTTGTGGCAAGAAGTCGCGAGCATGTCATTTTATTTAAAGCCACATTATTGGGACTGAAAGAAAAGATGAAAAATAAAGAAAGACAAAAGTCAAAGAAAGGCAAAGAAGTGTGAATGACAAAATATTGATTTTATTGCTTTGAACTTATAAGATAACAGGGTTTACAATTGAGATTTAAAGTTCTAAAAGGAAAACAAACATCCAAGCTACACCCTGAAATAGCTCGTGATGTAGGAAGAGGTAGCACGGCGAGACTACCGGGTCTCCCGCCTAACCAAAAAAGGTGTGGCCTTCTAATTTTGAAGTTCGGCATCTGGCCCCATATACAGCACTTCGGCGGCGCTTGAACCTTCTCTCGGTTGGACCATGTTTACTTCGTAGAGCAACTCCGTCATAGATTCGCAGATTTCATCAATTGTTTCTGCCGTGAAGGTTTCTTCTTCCTCCTCCTCGCTGTACTTTGGTTTTGTAAAGGTTTTGTATAAGTGAGGTAAGGGTCGTGGTAAAGCCCATCCATGGCACTTTCTGCGATTTTCCCAGGTGATATCTTCTGAGGTGGGATGAAAGCCCAGTCCAAAGAACTTTTCTATGGCAAGCAAGGTTACTGGATCGGCTATGCCTTGTAGGGAGCTTCCGAGTCCCTTGCCTTGCTTGAAACCTTGGCGCGTCATTTCCTTTGCTACCATAGTTGAAGCATTTGACAGGAAAGGCTGTGGGAGCGGCTTGCCCTCTTCATGCTGATCTGCTATTACGACTTCAAAAGCTTGATAGACAATGTGTTCACGCCCTTCCTTGGCTTCTAGACAGGGCACAGAGGGGTCCCGGTAAATTGATTGTTTGTCCTCTCCATGAACTACAATCTCCTGGTTTTCATATTCAAATTTCAGCATTTGGTGCAGGGTAGAAGGCACTGCCCCCGCTGCATGAATCCACTGTCTTCTTAGGAGGTAGTTGTAAGAGGTGTCCATTTCCAACACTTGGAATGTTACTTTGAAGTCGACTGAACCAATAGTGAGCACCAAATCGATCTCACCTATGGTATCCCTTTTTATTCCATCGAAGGCTCGGACACATACGTTGTTACAAAGGATCCTCCCTGTCCTGATCTCCATTCTCTGCAAGGTAGACAATGGGCATATGTCTACTCCGGAACCCCCATCGACCATCGCTCTTTTGACGTAGTATCCCCGACACTCGACAGTGAGGTGTAAAGCCTTGTTGTGAGCATCTCCCTATGGTGGTAAGTCATTCTTACTGAACGATATCTGGTTAATAGCGAAGAATCTCTCCGCCATTTTCTCTAGTTGCTCTTCAGAGGTTTCAGCCAGTACATAAGCTTCGTTCAGAGTTTTGGCCAACACCTGCTGATGCTCAGGAGATTTCATCAAGAGTGACAGTAAAGAAATCTGCTCAGGGGATTTTCGGAGCTGATCCACCACTTCGTACTCCGGATTTTCATTTTCTGGAAGAAAGCTTCTGCTTCCTCAGCATTCCTTGGCCTCTTTGGCGGAAATCGCCATTTGGTTGCAGGGTTCAACTCTTCCATGTCTGAGTATTTGTGGGAAACCCATTTAGGGCTTCTCCGAGGACTTCTTTGCCCTTATATGAATTGATAGTTTCCTGATAATTCCAAGGGACAGCTGAGGGATTGGTCATGGGATTTTGTGGCGCGCGACCGACAACCACGGGCTGATTCAGCACCGGTGGTTTAATCGATCCCCATGCCACATAGGATTTCTTGGGCGCATACATGGTTTTTTTCAGCTCGAACCTTTTTGGAGGGCTTAAGTGGGCTGCTTTTCTTTGCGTCCTTGTAGGATATAACGTATTGTTTTCTTGGTAGGGGTCATCTCAGCTCCGACCTCAACCTTCTTTTCTGCTTCAGAGCATTTAGCTTCATTTATTTTCTTTTCTTCCATATTTTATGGGGTGACTATTGGTATTCTATCTGCCTCGGTGATGGCAATGATGGCTTTCAGAGTGGGATCAACTTCGGTGATGGCTATGATGGCTTTCAGAGTGGGATCAACTTCTTTGTCTTCGCAGATCATTCTGATGATCGGCCCATTGTTGTTGGCCTGCAACGGGTTATTAGTTACATTTGGGACCTCATCATCTTTTAGAACTATCTTCTTTTAATCAATCACGTCCTCCACTGCTCATTTTAAGGTCCAACAATTTTCAGTATCATGTCCCTCTGCCCCAGAGTGGTAAGCACAACGCACACCCCTTTGGTAAAAAGGTGATTCAGGATTCTGTCTGTTTAGGGGTACAGGCTGGAGCAGACCCATGTGGACTAGCTTTAAGAACAGGCTGGCATAGGACTCTCCTATTAGGGTGAAGTTTTGTCTCCTGGGTGGCTCTCTGGGATGATAATTGTTTTGCTGAGGGCGGGGATTGTAACGATTCTGAGGAAGTTGATTTCTTGGAGCTTGATTTCTATTGCTCTGCTGTTGAGGTCGGGCGAAGGGCTGTGCGTTCGTAACTACGTAGGGTTGAGGGATATAGTGCATGTCTCAGTGAGGATAATAATGTTGAGGTGCTCTTTCAGAGAATGCATGCCTGTGAGTGTGCTGTTTCCTCATCCCGGAGGTTGCCATGGATGCTTCCTCTTTCTTTTGTTCCTTGGAATTCCTCGTGCCCCTCCTTGTATGTCCTGGGAGGTCGCTCTTATGGCAGATTGACTTAGAATCCTCCCTATTTTGAGGCCATTCTCTACTATCTCCCCAATGTTTATTGCCTCTGCGAATGGTTTGCCCGTTGCGGACATTATGTTCTGAAAATAATCACCCTCTTGTGCTTGCAGAAAGACGATGACCATTTCCATTTCATTTATAGGAGGCTTCACTCTCAATGCTTGCTCTTGCGATTTAATAGCGTACTCTTTGAAGCTTTCACCAGGTTTCTTCTTCACGCTGGCTAGGGAATTCCTATCCGTGGCGATGTCGATGTTGTACTGGAATTGTCTTACAAAGTCCCGGGCAAAGTCATACCATATGTGCCATCCGGTAATGTCTTGATCTATGTACCATTCTGATGCGATACCTACTAAGCTCTCCCCAAAGCACTCCATCAGGAGTTCTTCCTTCCCACCAGCTCTACGTAATTGATTGCAATACTTCTTCAGATGGGCGATGGGGTCGCCATGGCCATCGTATTTCTTGAATTTCGGCATTTTAAACTCCAAAGGAAGATGTACATGTGGAAACATGCACAGGTCTCAATAAGATACACTTTTCTGTCCACTTAGTCCTTGCATGTTCTTCAGGCTTCGCTCAAGACTCTTCATTCTCTTTGTGATTTCATCCTGCTCGGGCGTTTTGGAAGTTTTGTCTGGCACAGTGGTAAGTTCATATGCTGGCTGAGGGTAGCTGTATGTAGGGTTCAGGGGAGGCTCATTTTGGTAGTTAGGAGTTTGGAATGTAAAGGCTGTGCGGTCAAACATAGGCCTCGGTACCACAGGCTCTGTGGTAGCTGCGCACCGAGGGGCCGTAAAGATGTTGGGAACTGGCCCGGATGCAAACATTGGAGGGTGGGTTTTAGAAGGTGCCCCAACCAAATTGGTTGACATGGTGGGCTGCCCCAGGAGAATGTTTGGGTGACTTATAGGGATAATGGATGTACCTTCTGACCTTGGAAATAGCTCGGGAAATCCTGGGATACCGCTGGGAGGTTCCTTCCCATTGGTCCAGGCATCCCACATTTCCATGACTCGGAGCCGCAGGATCCTCTTCTCTTCAGTCACTGCAGATTCCGAGGCTGGTACTCCTGTGATTGGACTGTCCTCTGTAATAGGGACGGTGGGTAAAGTTATTTCAGTCGACATCTCAGTATTTACCTTTTGTGAAGTATCCGTGTGAAGCTAGTTTACCACAAAACAAACCACTGTTCTAAACACCTGGATTGTAATACTGTAAAATGTAGTTAGTTCGGGGGAGATAATAAACAGGAAATCACATGTTGGGCATGATGCACCTATGCAGATAATGCGTTTCTATATGCTTGCCATAGTCGCATGTGTCATCCTGCATTTATTCTAATTTCCTCTTTGTTTCCTACCTCTTCTTCTTTTCTTTTAGTCTTTTTAAAGAATACAGTCGAATCCTATAGAGATTGCCTACGTATCATGACTTTGCATGAATCAGACCGAGCGTACTACATGGAAACAAAAAGGTTAAGTCCACAGCAAATTATTTTTTTTCAATTTTGATAAAGATATAAACTTTGATTACAATGGCGAAAAACAACTACCAGACTGCGACTTAATAACCATACAGGCTCGAAAGGACAACAAACAGACTCTTTTTCAGAAAAATACAATTTTATGAGTACATTAACACTTTAAATGCTTTTGAAGCTTGCGGGGCATCATTCGGCCTTGCCGCAGGTTTGCACGCTAGACTTCCTTGGAGATAGTGGAGATCTTCCATTACTTCTCGGACAAATGTCATAACATCGGCGAAAAACATGGATTTTGTCATGTCCTCACAGTGATTGCATTTAGTGGTAATATAGTCTGCAATTGCCCGCACCTTTTTTCTGATAACCCTTTTTTTCTACGAGCAAACACCCTATTTGCTCAGCCCGTGCTTCTAAAGTCTGTTCAGCTGCCTGATTCATCTTTTAAAACTGCCTCAAATATCTTTCCAACCCCGCTATTACCGAATAGAAATGTTTCCTCTCTTGTGTGAAATCCTTGGCTTGTTTGGCCATTTTATTTTCAGCTATGACGACCCTCTGTTTTAAACCAGCGCTATCATTGACGCTTCCTTCTTTTAACTGCTCCACTGTGTGGGCCCTTTCTTCTGTCAATTTTAACTAATTGTTTCCGAGCCCTAGATAGTTCACCCTCTGCCTTGTTTAGGTCGAACTCGTATTCAACTACTTTTCAGCATAAGTTCTCTATGAGCTTTTCGTCTTTTGTACACCTCGGAAAATTTTCTGCAACTGTCTTCATTTTCTGAATCTGGGCTCGCAGGGCTTCGTTTTCTTTGACCAATACCTTATTTTATCTCTCGCCAACAGCAGTTTGCAGGCTGTTTTTGAATTGCAATTCTTGAATTTTCTTTTCTAGCCTTCCTATAGTAGCGCGGTATTCACTCTCTTTATCCAACCAATCCCACTGTTCCTGTGAAGTCTCAGTAAATTCCTGGAGATGGAGTCTTTTTGCCAGCCTCCCGGGCTCTATATCCCTCTTGTTCCATGTAACATATCCCGGTGCGACCTCACCCTTAGATACGTCACGTACTCGAGTATCGGCTGTCATGTATTGGTATTCGCTCCAAATTTGGCGTACCAAAACTTCAGGGAATTGACCATTCAGGCTTATCTCAACCGCATGGCGGCTGATATCCTCGTCTCTAGGAATCATTTGGCATCTACCCAATTGCCTGAGTACTCCATATGGCGCATAGGGATGGATGCTTCGGATGCCCATTAAAAGGAAATGAGGCCCGGTGGTGGGCATATAAAAAATTTCGTCCATAGAGAGCCAAGTGAATGTCCATTCTATTTGATTCGCAGAAATAACCCAGAGATGTGATACCCAATCTTCGACACCCTCTGGTAATTTAAACCCATTCACCCTGTTGTCAAATTCCTCTATGCAACCTTTTGTCGGCAGCCCGTAATTCTTGAACCTAGGCCTGTGAAATAAATGCTCAATCAGCCAAATTTGTAGTAGCAAGTTACAGCGTTCAAAGAAATCTCCTCCTGCTTTACAGATGTAAGGGCTCGGAAGATGTTAGACAGGATCATTGGAGCAAGAGTACTTTTTTCCTGGGTCATCAAAGTACTAAAGACCCCTGCTATCCGTATGTCGATGTTCCCATCCTTTGGCGGGAATACTAAAAGACCCAAGAAAGACACAATGAACACAAAACATCGATGCTCCTCCCACTTGAGCTGATTACCCTTGCTAAAAATAAGATTTTCAGGGTTGTAGAATCCTCCAATGTGGCCATATCTTTGGTATAGAAACTGGAGGGTGCAAAAGCCAGCAGATAAGTCGGGATTGTGGATTTTTCTTCTGATTTTCAGGGTATCCAGGAATTTATGCCAGCGGGAGATCTGGGTGCAACACAGTATTGATGTCTCAGAGGGATTGTATGGGTCCCAACATATCCGGTCATTTCTTCTAAAGTTGGGGTTAGCTCAAAATTTGAGAAGTGGAAGACGTTGTGGGCCTGGTCTAGAAGGTGATTAAGGCCTTTGTGATGTCTCCCTTGGGGTTATCTTTCAATAAACCAGTGAGACCCACTAGATGTGCGTTGACCTTTTTCTGTCCTGCTTCCCCGAAATTATTCCACGACAGCCGCAGCTTCAAGGGAATTTTGTTCATAATCGTGCTCATTCTGCATATTTATGGGCGAACTAGTAATCTCAAAACATTAATACTGATATTTTATGAAATTTATTTTAAAACCAGGACCGGCTTTGCGAATATGGCCTTTAGACACTTTGGCGAGAGGGTTTTTCAGGCTGTGCTTGCTTACCAGTTCGAATAAAATTTAGAGGTAGCCACTTGCGCAAGATCAGCCTTCCGTTGTTCCTTGCAGCAATATTCTGCAATTATCGCAATAATGGCACCATCCGACTTATTTAAAACTTGGGCATTTTTGACAGTTTTGAAAAAGGGGTTGGATCTGGTCAAAAAAATTTATCAACACCCGCTGACATTATTGAAATTTGGTGCCTTTTCTTGTTTGTTGCTTTTTGTTGTTTTTTTTTTTGAAAAATCCGGCAGCATTTCGGTGTTATTTGAACATTGGTTTTAAAAGTGACTACCCTAGCACTGTTATTTTGCTCTGTTTATTCCCTGTGTTTACAGGCCGGTCAACATACAAATCCAAGAAAATAAATGCGCAAGAAGTATGTAAAAATGCATCAGGATGGTCTCTTTTTTAATTTTATTTCAAGGCACCTGTCCTAGACGGACCTAACCCCTGTGTTGAGTCCCCTATGTTAAAGTGCATGATTCACATAAACGTTCCTACTAGGGATCCAACATGATGTTTCGTTATACTAAGTGTAGAACCTCGGCATAGGGTCTAGACTGTGTACCCGAGCGGACAACTCGAGTCGATGAGGGGGCTACGTACCAGAAACCAAAAGGCCCTCCAGCTTAGTAACTTGTTCGGCCTCTTTGTTATTTCAGGGTAAGACACTAACAAAATAGGGAGTCTCAACCAGTAAGCACATCCCTGGAGGTGAGAAGTGAAGCGTTTCATAGCAGTTTATATATACAGTTTAGACAATATCAAAGCGGTAAAACATGTTGGCATTTAGCATAGAATAGGTAAGCAAATCAGAAGAAGCCAAATACAACAGTTATTGTAAGCTGAATTCTTGAATCATGAACCAGAGATTCTGGGTCCTCTTATCCCCAGCAGAGTCACTAGAGCTGTCACACCTCCTTTTTCGCTTTCACGTGACTACCCCGAAAGATGACACGTGTATAGGAGTTTTTCCAATTAAGTGACATTATGATACGGGATTATTTATTTCAAGAGTTGCCACTTGGGATAGGCTTGGCTTTTGGTGTCCCAAGTCACCAGCTTATTTAAAATCCGAAATCGAGGAAATTTTGACTGCCCGATTGGAGTCTGCGAACCAGAAATTTCCAAGTAAGGAATTTTATTGACCCGAGGGCAGGTGTTAGGCACACTCAGATCCCGTGGTTCTAGCACGGTCGCTTAAACTCATTATAAGTGCCAAAAAATATGATTTTCTATACCTATTAATCCTGTAATTTTAGATTATTAACCGCTTTTAACATCTTTTTAGGAAAGATTGCAATGTTATTAAAACACGTCGCGAATCACGTCACATAAATGCACCCGCAATTTTAGACATATTTTAATTCCATTGAGAATGGGATTTGGGTCACATAAATGCGCGCCCGAATTTAGGAAGGTATTTTTATTAAACAAGCGCCTATAGCAACTACGTCTTCAAAATTAATGGGAAGGCCGTGAAATTCGCTAAACGACACTTCCTATTTTTCTATGTGTTTTAATGAATTAAAGAGCCATCGCATGGTATTTGATTGGATTAACGCGGCTCACTTTATTTTATAAGGACATTCTAGCACATACTAAGTTCTCTACTATTACTGGTGTTTAGATGCACTAATCGTTTATAGTAACGCAAAATATTTTGGAAAATGATTCTTGCATCTTAGCCTCATTCATGGGTAATTGCAAACACTGGATTCAAGTTTGGGCCGTCCGAGAACAAACATTGTGTTTGGCCACTGCTGGGCCTCTCAACCGGGACCGGCGTTGATTTAGATGGAGGAGTTCATCATGAACGAATTTCAATGATGTTCCTTTCAGTTTTAGTTTATACACAAGACTTTAACTATCAAATATATCTTAAAAGTTTACATGGTAACTACTAGTGATTATTTTATATCAGTTTTCACTTTTAAATCCAAACTAAATGACTCATAGACTCGTCAGTCAGAGTACACGAGTCCAACTTCTCGAATTCAATTATGATTCAGGTTACACTACATTGGATAGATCTGAAATAATTATTGCTAAATGTATTGAAACTTGAGTGAAATAAACAATACACAATGTCAGGAATTTTTATAATTTTCTAAGCTGACATTTCCTGAATTCCTTATTTCTAAACAAAACATGAAATAATCATCTAAAACAACCACATCACTAGCTAATCGTACTATCAGTTATACATATTAAAATAATAGTCTGAATGTCCAGATATTACAAGATAAATCAGTCCCCAATGTCCAGTTATTACAAAAATGAATGATTCAAGTGTTTAACTGCTACCAAGTAATTAAATATATTACAGATAAAGGAAAGGGCAAACAGGGGAAGATTTGGAACAAAATAATATCAGTAGATTCTTCATACTTAAAGATACATTTTACTTGAGCTTGAATACATCAACGAGCATCAAATGTACCTGTAATTCAGCAGAAAGCAGAAGCCTATGAGTAAATGCAATGAATAAGCCAAGCAAAACAGCTAACCAATCGAACAGTATACCCAGGGTTTCAACAGATTTTAAGGGATTTAAAAATCTCAAATGAATAAGAATTAGAACTAATTGTTTATCACTGATATAGGAGGACTATGTGTTTTCTCTATAGAATTCAAAATAAAGGTTCCGGATCCTTTAAAAAAATGCTCAATTTATAGTGGATCCTTAGGGCATCCATTTTTTCCTTTGTTTTTCCTTTAGTCCCTGAGTTAGTATTCAGTTTTTCTTAAATGATCCCTTATTTCCTGACTTGTGCCTCAAGTTTGAGGCAGAAATTGTATTTTAATCCCTCACTGGAATGTTCTAGGGAGTAACTATCAGATTCTCTAAAAGTTTAAATACCTCTTATACCCCTATTTCTTTCCTAAATAACCATCCTGAGGTTTTAACCTCAGTCTATCATCTGGTTTAGTTACAATTGACCCAGGTCAATTATGTTCAAGTTTGGGTCACATTTTAATCTTGGACTAACAGGCTTATAAAAGTTCAAAATCAGCAAAAACTAACCAGGTTTTAAAACAAGTGCCTTAATGTGGACTTTCATCAAACAAACATTATTCCGGATGACCATTCAATATCAAAACAAAGGATCAAAATAACTAGATGAATGGACATATCCATTAACACTTAACTTTTCAGAAATAGCTCAATCAAAGTACTCACAAAAACATGAAAAATGAGAAGCACATAGCAGGGAGTGAACACTTAGTTCATGAATTGAACCAGAAAAGTAAAGGCTAACATTAGCAGATAAAAGTTCAACCAAACAAATCAACCTAACTATGCCAGTACTGAAGATCACAAATCATTATGAAAATCGAACCCTCAGTAGCATAAACGCCTAACAAAACTAATCAGTAAACAAAACAAATGGAAATCATGAGATAAAGGTCAACAAACCACAGAAATCACACTACTGAAGAATTAGCAAACTAATCTTTCAAGATCAAGGAGCTGATACTAACCGGATATCAAATTCAAGAGACGAAGAGATTTCAAACTAATAACAATCAAAGGCATATAACTACCGAACCCATTTCATATGAGATTTTGGTTAAACAAACTATTATTCAAAAGGAATCAAAGCATCTAACAAATAGAAATGAAGCAAATATATACAGAAAAGACAAAATACATAGCTTTCTTTCCATACATGCAAATCCAATTGAGATTACTTCATTTGTTCCTGACCTCTTTTGTAGAGGTTTCTAGCAACTCATTTTGGACTGATGGGTTTTAGGAGTTCAAGACTGGGGTTCTTGTAATTCTGAGACCCTGTGAGGTATCAGATTTGATTTTTTCTCGGTGATTGGGGTATTTGGGGGTTGTGTAAGGTATGGTTGGGGAAAGAAACAGACGGGGACTTCCTGAGATGAGTCGGACCAAATTCCGACAGGGTTGAGTTTTAGGGTTGAACTTCAAATCAATATTTGACACGTTTTGACTGGATTCGAAGGGTGTGGCACACATGGTTGGAAAGAGGGTGTTGAGTTGTTTCAGGGTGTAAGTTTGGAAGGGTTTGGAGTTGAGTCACCGGAGATGGGGGGTTCCGACGGCCATTCTGTGAAGATTTGAGACAATGGGGGGTTATTTGAAGGGAGGGGAATGCAGGACGGGGAAGGCGAGGTCCTAGTGGTCCTATGGTGTAAAACTATTTAAGTTTAGAAAAAGGTCGCTGGAGACGGTGGTTCCAACGACCTTATTTTGAATATTCGAGACGGAGGGGACCTATTCGACGGAAACTAATTACAGGACAGGAAAGCAGAGGTGGTGGTGGTTTGATGGTGTAAATCTGGGGAGGTTTGGTGACCGGCCGCCGCCGTGAGGCGATTGCCAGCGACAACGTTAGGGTGGTAGACGGATGGTCAAGGGGTGGTCAATGGTAGTCAAGGGCGGTGTTACACCGGGGGTAGATGATACGAGGTAGGAGATGAGTTTGGTCTCCGAGTGTATTAGAGGCATTTGGACATATGTATCCAAAATTGGGGCAGGCTTCAGGACCGTTGGATGGGCACATGATCGACGACTGTGATGGCCTTGTCTCTAAGCTACATCGTTTTGGTTGGTCTTTGGTGTGCTTGATCAGGGTTAATTTTGTAGGCTGGGTTTGTGTATTTTTAAATGGAAAAAGGGTTTGGGCCACTCAGGTCTAGCCCAGTTGTGACCAGCCTGAGTTGCTGCACATATATGTGTATTTTTTTGTCTTTTCTTTTATTTTAATTAATTCTAAATTTATTTAAAACAAAATTTTCTAATTAACAAAAAATAAAAAAAGCAACAAGTTGAAATTAAAACAAAATAATTAAAAATGCCAGAAATACTACTTGCACATATATTTTTGTATTTTAATTTGTAAAAACGAACCTATTCAACAATTAAATCCTAAACAATTTTAAAAACATGCATTAATGAACACGCTGCCGTGCAATTAAATTCTAAAAAATTAAAATCCTAAAAGAACAAATATTTAAACAAAAATCCCAAACTTTGAGAGTTCTGTAGGATCTATTTAAGTCGGGTAAAAATCATGTGCTCACACTCCCTTAGTAGTTTCACAAGCCATATTGAATCCGTTTAGAACTCGGGCTACATGCACGATTTAGTCCTGTAGGTTGAGTTATTCTACGACCCTCGATCGAATGATGTTGGCTGAGATACCTGTATCAATTAACACACATTTAACTTGAGATTTATTCATGAGTACAGATATTACTAGTGCATCATTTTAGGGTGCACGATTCCTTTTACGTCCTCATCGCCAAAAGACAAAGTTCCTTCTGGTATGTTATCTTAAGTCGATTTCTCCCTTGTGATGCATACTTTGGTCTGCTTTAACATCGGACATTGAGGAACATCGACTCCTCCAATGATCATGTGGATGACGTGTTAAGATTCTTCTTGCTCGGTTTGTTTATTAGAGTCGCTATTTCTGAAGTGATTCTTGGCTTGGTCATTCAGGAATTCTCGAAGAGGCCCATTGCTGAATAGCCAGGATACCTCCTCCCTCATCTGCCGGCAGTCCTCTGTTCTGTGGCCGCGAGTGCCATGGTAGTTGCACATCTAGTTTGGATACCATTAGGTTTGGTTGGATATAGAGGTCGAGGCCATTTGGTATCTTTGACACGTTTGATAACCGATACGATGGTAGCAGCATCAATGTTAACGTTATATTTTTGTAACCTTGGTGCTTATTTAGGTCCAATAGGCCTGTCAAAACTGTTCCTTCCCATAGGTCATCGACTGCTCTGGTCTTAGGAATTTCTCCTTTCATTTTGCATATAAAGGTCTTAGGAATTTCTCATGTCATTACTTTTAGGATTTATGCCCGTCACTAGAGGGGGGTGAATAGTGCGGCACGAGAATATTGATAAATATTGCGGAATTAAAAAAATGCAGGAATAAAATAAATTCGGTAATTAGAATAACAAGGAAAGAACGCACCGAATTTATCCTGGTTCACCACAACTTGTGGCTAGTCCAGTCCCCGAGAGACTCTCTCGAGATTCCACTAACTCCGTTAAGCTTACGGGTGCCTAACAAACCGCTACACTAGCTCGTAGATATACACTCTACAAGACTTCAACTTGCTCGAGGATACCTCACCTCAAGACTTCAACCTTGCTCGTGGATACCGCACCACAAGACTTCACACACTAAGACTTAGGGTGCTTAGCGAACCCGACAATCAATGAGAAGATATGTTCTTCTCAAACACCTTTCTCTTTTACAACAAGAACTCTCTCAAAAGAGTGGATAAAGAGATACAAATTTAGCTCTGTGAACAACTCAAAGTTGTCTCTCAAATGGCTCAACAAAAGCTCTAAAATGATGCTTAAATAATGTCAATATGTATATCAATATTGGGAGGTGTTGTGTGTTTAAAATCAGCTCAAAAGACCTCTTTTTATAGGTGAAAAATGGTGTATGTCCGTTGCTTAATTGGCAATCAATTATGCTGATTTTGTGCCCAGATAATCGATTATTCAGTATCTGATAATCGATTATTCTCCCACGTTCAGAAAATCAGAAGCTGATTTTCTGCTGAATAATCGATTATCTGATACTGCATAATCGATTATTCTTAGGCAGTGTTCAAACACTGGCAACGGTCTACAGCATAATCGATTATGCATATACTGATAATCGATTATTCTGAGGCAGAATTGAAAACTTACTTCAAAAACCATTTTGGTTAAGATGAAAACTTTAACATCATTTTGTTTGAAGTATTTAAAATATGTTTATGATAAATATGATTTAATAAAATATGTTTATGATAAATATGATTTAATAAAATGATTTTATGCATATTCATGATGACCTATGTTGAGCCAAAAGACGAGATAACTTAAGCGTTGCTCTTACATTTGTTCTACCTAACGACCTACGCCTTGGGTCTTCGGTCTTGAACATTTGAGCTTGTCTTTGGCTTTTCCATTGCAATCTGTTCATCAATATGCTTCTCGGCATTCAAGCTTGATTGTTTGTCATATGATATCGTTGTTTGACACTTGACTTCATTGTTTGTCATTCATCAAAACCTATACCTGAAAATCATGCTCATACAACCAAAGCGCACAGATCATAGATAGAGTGATTTTCTACAATTTCCCCCTTTTTGATAATGACAAACAACAGGAGATATGCATATCGAGTTCCCCGTAACTTCATGCTATATCTCATACAATTCATGCAAACAATATAATTCCCCCTTAATTGAATATTCCCCCTCAATTAAAGCATACTAGAATGTGAAGACATTCCCCCTTATTCGATGCATATCGCCTAAATTCTTCCCTCTTTTGGCATTAGCAAAAAGAGTATACCAATTGTTATTGAAACTATTGACGATACCAATTGTTAGAAAAAAAATCATATCAACATCAAATAATACCAAATGTTAGTAAAACCATACCAATCATAATGACGGTTTTTCATTATATACCAACTATTATTTAAACTAAAAATATTCATCAAAACATGAATCAATCATTTAACATAAAAATAATTGATACTAATTTTTATTCAAAATAAAACTTATCAAAACATGAATCAATAATTAATATCAATTGTTAGCACATATCAACTATTACGTTTTTATCAAAAATACAATAACTAACCGACGTTCCCCCTTGATGCAGTAAGGTTTCGTGCTTGGTGCATCTACTACAATTTTGTAGTCTTCAAGCACACCTGCAAAAGTACCTAAAAATAGGTTTTCAGTATCCAACTTCTTTTGGGTCCTTGGGGGTTGGGCAAATAATGATCATAATCAAAATATGAATCTCTATGTTTAGCAAAACATACGGGTGCAATGTGTCCTACACGGTTACAATAATGACATATGACATTAGGATTGTGCATATGTCTAGGTTGAGCCAAATGCGTTCTAGGTGATCTAAAGTTGTTATTCCTAGAAGCGTTAAAATTCCTAGAGTCATTTCTAGGTGGTCTAAAATTATTCATTCTAGACTCATTAATAGAATTCCTAGAATTGTGTCTAGGTGGTCTAAAATGATTAGTTTTAGACTTATTAACAAAATTCCTAGAGTCGTTTCTAGGCGGTTTAACCTTATTTTTAATTACCTCACTTGTTCTAGAATCATTTACACTACATTTTTCTAGTGTATTTCTAAGTTCTACGTTCTCCATTTTTAAAGAACTACAAGAAAAACATTTTGAACTTTGAACAATTAAAGAGGCTTCATTCATCTCCTTGATTTTATTTTTGAGATCGACATTGTCATTTTCCAAAAATCTATTTTCTTCTTCCAAAAATTTGATTTTATTTTTAAGAACAGTATTGTCATTTTCTAAAAGATCATTTTCTTTTAAAGAAGGTTGTTTTTCAGAATCTTTTTCTTGCAAAGAAAGTGTTTTCTCAAAAACTTTTTCTTGCAAAGAAAGTGTTTTCTCAAGATCTTTTTCTTGCAAAGAAAGTGTTTTCTTCAAAACTTTTATGGTTTTGGAAGCTTTAACAAATTCACCATATAGTTCATCATAGGCATTTTGTATTTCCTCAAACGAGTAAGAGTTAGAAATACTTACCTCTTCATCTTCGTTGGCCATGAGGCATAGTGCGGCAGTTTCATCGCCCGAGCTGTCCGAGTCCCATGTTACGCGCCTATGGTGTTTCTTCTTTTTCTTGTCCTTTGATTTTGGACAATGTGATTTGGTGTGGCCAAGTTTTCCACAATTTTGACATGAAGGACTTGGTTCTTCCTTCTTTATTTCCTTCGTCATAAACTTATAAAACTTTTCAATTATATCATTGGAAATAATATCATCATCACTTTCCGAATCACTTACCTCTTCTCTTTTAGAGGATGAGGCTTTGAAGGAAATATTCGACTTACTTCTAAGATACGGATTAAGAATTGTGCTTTCATAAGCTTTAAGATTACCTCGTAGTCCATCAATTGTGACGTCCGTGATTCCTATCTACTCTTGGATAGCATTTGCTTTGGAGTGCCATTTGGGAGTGAGACTCCATAGGATTTTTCGAACTAGATCTTTGTTCGAGTATATTTTTTCAAGAGCATGAAGATCGTTGACGATTATTGAGAATTGTTCGAACATATTATCGATGTTTTCATCTTCCCTCATTCTAAAAAGTTCATATTCATGTGTTAGAAAATCAATTTTAGATTCTCGGACTTGAGACGTACCTTCATAAGTGATCTCGAGTTTATCCCACATTTCCTTTGCGGTTGTGCAACAAGAGATTTTCCGATAGTCGTCCGGATTCACCGCACAAAACAGTAAGTTGACGGCCATTGCGTTTCTTTCAATTTTCTTGATGTCCTCGGCATCATATTCATTTTCCTCCTTTGGAACCATGATTTCCCCAACTTTCTTTGTTGGCATTTGTTCCTTTCTTGATGATTTGCCATAATCGAAAGTTGTGTGATTGGATGAATATTCTCATCCGCTCTTTCCAGTATGTGTAATTTCTTCCATCTAAAAATGGAGGCCTCTCGGTGGAGTGTCCTTCGCTCATTATTCCTGCGTTCAATATTCTCAACAAAAAAATATATGACGCTCTCAAGCGGTTAAGGCTTTCAGAGAGTTAGGCTCTGATACCAATTGTTAGGATTTATGCCCGTCACTAGAGGGGGGGTGAATAGTGCGGCACGAGAATATTGATAAATATTGCGGAATTAAAAAAATGCAGGAATAAATTCGGTAATTAAAATAACAAGGAAAGAACGCACCGAATTTATCCTGGTTCACCACAACTTGTGGCTAGTCTAGTCCCCGAGAGACTCTCTCGAGATTCCACTAACTCCGTTAAGCTTACGGGTGCCTAACAAACCGTTACACTTGCTCGTAGATATACACTCTACAAGACTTCAACTTGCTCGAGGATACCGCACCTCAAGACATCAACCTTGCTCGTGGATACCGCACCACAAGACTTCACACACTAAGACTTAGGGTACTTAGCGAACCCGACAATCAATGAGAAGATATGTTCTTCTCAAACACCTTTCTCTTTTACAACAAGAACTCTCTCAAAAGAGTGGATAAAGAGATACAAATTTAGCTCTATGAACAACTCAAAGTTGTCTCTAAAATGGCTCAACAAAAGCTCTAAAATGATGCTTAAACGATGTCAATATGTATATCAATATTGGGAGGTGTTGTGTGTTTAAAATCAGCTCAAAAGACCTCTTTTTATAGGTGAAAAATGGTGTATGTCCGTTGCTTAATTGGCAATCAATTATGCTGATTTTGTGCCCAGATAATCGATTATTCAGTATCTGATAATCGATTATTCTCCAACGTTCAGAAAATCAGAAGCTGATTTTCTGCTGAATAATCGATTATCTGATACTGCATTATCGATTATTCTGAGGCAGTGTTCAAACACTGGCAACGGTCTACAGCATAATCGATTATGCATATACTGATAATCGATTATTCTGAGGCAGAATTGAAAACTTACTTCAAAAACCATTTTGGTTAAGATGAAAACTTTAACATCGTTTTGTTTGAAGTATTTAAAATATGTTTATGATAAATATGATTTAATAAAATATGTTTATGATAAATATGATTTAATAAAATGATTTTATGCATATTTATGATGACCTATGTTGAGCCAAAAGACGAGATAACTTAAGCGTTGCTCTTACATTTGTTCTACCTAACGACCTACGCCTTGGGTCTTCGGTCTTGAACATTTGAGCTTGTCTTTGGCTTTTCCATTGCAATCTGTTCATCAATATGCTTCTCGGCATTCAAGCTTGATTGCTTGTCATATGATATCGTTGTTTGACACTTGACTTCATTGTTTGTCATTCATCAAAACCTATACCTGAAAATCATGCTCATACAACCAAAGCGCACATATCATAGATAGAGTGATTTTCTACAATTACGTTCCCTAGGCCCCTACATTTTGGTGTCTTAACTATTGAAGCTAAGTTTATTTACCTAACACTTCAAAATTACATTTGGATGTTTCAACCTTTTTTCCAGACACAGAACGACGAGCTTTATGACAAATTCATTCAAAATCAATATTATTTAAGCAAAGTATAAATTTTTATATAAAATATAATTTTCTTATTATATAAGTATTAGATTTAAACCGACAACTTTGAAAGTACAATGAACTAATACTAATAACTTTTAAGTTCGAACCTGTTTGACTAAAAGATGGAAAAACCTTTTTCATTAAAATAACTAATGAAAATGATAATGTCAATCTTTGTGAAGCACAATAAAGTCTAGATAAAAACTAAATCAGAATCAATGAATAGAATAAAATAAGGGAGAACAATCTCCATTCATCTTTTCCATTTCTTCTTTCATGAAGCAAAGGAGGTGATAAATTTTACATCCATTTTGAAAGAAAATAGAGGGAGAGAATAGAGAGAGAGAAATGAAAAAGTCCCCCCCCCCTATTTGGGAATTCATCCCCTATATATAGCGGTGAGACCGTGGTTACCTTCTCCGATCGGTACTTAGATCGAAGTAGGTCGTGATGGTCCTCGCTACCCTGTCCCTTAACCCTGTCCCTTTGGCAGGGTTTCTGTTGGGTCAGCTACTATGGTTAGATTTTGACATATACAATTAGTCAATATGTCTGTCGGGCCGTCTATCGGTGGGCCCCGGGGGGGGGGGGGGAGTTATGATTTTGAACACTTACTAGAATTCTGAATGTTCGTGCCTCGAACTTAGTCATTAAATCGAGGCAATGGGACAACGCTATATTGGTCCTTTTAGACCGTCGCGACCATTCAAAATCAAAGCATTTGTTCAATTTGAAATGTTGCCCGTGATTACTGTCGTTATGACATACGTTTCCTGGTGATTGAATCGTTTCGTGCCCTTATTAGTTTCGATTGGCGACTCTTGGGTTTCCCAGTTAGGCAATTTATGCCCCTATAAATAGAGGAAAGACACTATTCTTTGGCACACTTTCTTGCCTTTGTTGAGAGAACATTGTAGGTCTTCCTCTTTTAAGATACTTTCAAATTTCGATCTTCTTCGACTAACTGAAAATTTTCACCCCAGCTCTTCTTTTCCTTAAGCCCTTTGTTCAATTAAATCGATTCAAATGGCTTGTCGTTCTTTGCTTACTGATAATCTTGCAGTAATTCCAGTATTGGAAAGTGATGTTCTTGCTCCTAGACGAGTGGAAGTGATAGAAGATGAAGGGATTCCAATGGTGGCTGAAATATTGCCTTGTCCTAGAAAGACATGGAATAATTTCCACAGTCCAGCCAGAGAAGAACCGGAACCTACTCGCTCTATTATGGCTGAGGCGGGGATTGCTAGGCTGAGGGAAATATAGGGGATCCCTCACCATATTAAAATGATGCCAGTTGTGGGAGACAATATCATACATTTCGATCGTCTAGGATATTGTGCGTTCTGCGCCTATCACTTTATCGACGGGTATACGCTTCCTCTTCCCCTTTTGGTAGTAGATTTCTGCTGTTTCTATTGTCACACCTCTTTTTTTTCCACAACCATATTACGAGGTTGAGTTAGAAGAGTTTTCCAAATAAAGTGACGTTTTGAATCCCTTTTCAAAAGAAAGGTTTGACTCTTAATTTATGGTCTACGAAAACAGAAGACTCAGTAAGGAATTCTCTTGACCGAGGAGAAGGTGTAAGGCACCCCTCAAGTCCCGTGGTTCTAGCACAGTCGCTTCTATTGATTAATGTAAGGCTTAAATCAATTTTTAGTTATTCTTGTATTTATTGATTATGGCTTATTTATTACCGGTTCACTTAATTTATTATGTTTTTATTAATTATTTTGACCAACATGCGATACGTACACAAGGTACTTCCTTGAAATCAAATATTAAACCAAGGTACGGAACGTATACATGGTAATAACATATTTATTTTAAATTGAAAAGGTATCAAGATGCGGAATGCGCACATGATGCTTTTATTATTTAAGCATATCAATCCAAGGTTCAGGTATGAACACATGGGCTAATAGCATATTTTACAATATGTCAATTATTTTATCTTTTTTAGATTCAAGATATATAATTGTATGTTTTTATTATTGGAACTAGTCTTGAATTAGTTCATGAATCATTTTTACCTTCTCACAATTATTTTTTATATACAATCCTTGAAATATCTTAATGAGCTGAATTTTCCCATAAACTCATTCTTTCGGTATCGACATCACACACAAATAAAAGAATAAATGTTCAAACAATTCTAAATCAAAATCCAAGCATGATAAAATAAAAGAATATTAAGAAGAAAACAAAAAAGAAACTACATTACAAATTGAACCAAATAAGATATTTTCTATTAGTCACATTAAAAAAAAAGATGTCAACATAAAACTAAGAAAATTAATCGATGAAAATATCACACTTTACATTAAAATGTGTGTCGTGATTTTTTTATGCCAAAATTTAAGAAATGAAAAATTCAAAATAACACATAAAAGAATATTTTCAAATAAACTCCAACCCCAAAATATACTATAAGGATTTTACATGAACTCTTTAAGGGAAGTAAACTTTTTATGATTATTTTTTTTAGAAGTGCTATTGCCGTAAATTAATAAACTTAAAAGTAAAAACTCATGATGAACTTAGTTTTTAGGTTCAATACTTCTTATCTATAATTTTTATAGTATAAGATATAACTTTATCGTTTGAACTATTCTTACCCATTTAACAACGATATTATTATAACATAAAAAATTTAAGACAATGATTTAGCCAAAGCAGTAAATAAATTAAAAAAATACTTACATACTCAAGATTCAAGGGATAATATTTTAAATACACAACAAGGGTTAAGAGAAAAACAAAAACTCAAATACCACTCCAATAATAAATGAGATGTAAACTATAGCAACAAAACAATTTCATAACAGATCTTAATTCTTATAATATAGCAATTTATAGTTTATGTTCCAACAAACACATTAAAATTGATTTAATAAAATATTAGAAGAAAACATGTAATGTGAAGCTTCTTTATAATAAAATTACAGCCACAATCTATTGATTTCCAAAACTAACAATGCTAACTTTTGTAGAACCTTCAAATCAGAATCGCGAACGAAATCCCGAACTCCGTCTTCAAAACTCTCTTTCTTTCTTTCTTTCACGTTCAACCTTTTCGTTTTTTTATTTTGTTTCTTCTTCTTTTTTTTCTGTTCCTTTTTACTCTTTTTCTCTCTGTTTTCTTTCTTTCTTTCTTGTTTGTTTCTTTAGTTTCTTTCTTTTGCTTATTTTTTTTTTACATTTTCATCTGCTTTTTCCCTCTCTGTTTTTTAGTTGTGATATACATCCCCTTTATAAAGGGAATGTGGATGATATGTAAAAGAGTTAGAGTTGGTATTGGAGTGGGAGAATGGAGTTGAGAAGATCAGGCTGAGTAGTTAGGATAATTATTTTTTGATTCTTTCAAGATTTATCCCTTTTTTATTATATTATTTATTATTATTATTATTATTATTATGATTATTATGATTTTGCTTTTCATTAATTTGCTTAGTTGGTGTTCCTCTTTTATTTTTTTATTTATTTTTTTAACCCCTTTTACTAAAAAAATTAAAGTAAAATACATACATAGATACAATGTATATATATTAACTAACTTACTCTTAGAAAAAAAATAGATATAAATAAGAGGATCCAATATTTACACTAGCTTATTTATTAAAATTCTAATAAAATAGAAATATATATAGAGTTAATTTTCTTATTTTATTTACAAATAGAAATAAAATTTGTACTATAAGTATATGAACTTTTTTGTAGTTTTTTTTTATAATAAACCTATTAAGAGAGTGAAAAAGTTTAAAACTTGATGTGGTAAAAATTAGGTGTTCACAGCATGTCCCTCTTTGCTTGGAAACATGAAGAATTTTCAGGCAAAGAAAAATGAACAAGGTGTCTAATTTTTGACCTCACTATCATTTGAAAAGGAAAACAAGATAAAAGAAAAGGTGCGACCGAGCCTTGGTTGTAGGCAGCCTACATATCCCGGGTTATAAGAGAATCAGGTCACGTGTAGTTCAAGTAGAAAGAAGAGTGATAGAGTATACTTAGATGGAGAGTCCACTGAGGTTCCAATCTGCGGTACCTACTATTACATCAAAATTAAAAGAAAATTACATACTCTTGAAACAAAGAGTTAAAAAATTCCTATCTAAATGCCATCTGGAGTCTTGTCTTGATTTTTGATTTGCTTCTCCCAGTGACTTTGGATTGAAACTTGATGCTATCGATACAACAGACTATGCAATATTCTTTCATACTTGTTTCTTGATCCGATGATGGGAAGAAAGATCTTGACTATATGTCTCCGCATGCATTACGCCAAAGCTGGTTGCGTATGGTATTGAGATCAAACATTCCACTTTCTCGGGAAAGAACTAAAATCTTATTTTTGCACATCAAATCCGTGCTTTGCAGAAAAACCTACAAGCTAACACAAACAAACAAAACGAACAAAAATTTCTGTCCCAGTTTGCACTAGAAAATTTTTGTGAGTTATTGAAAACACATTAAACTATCATTGCTATTGCAAAATCAAGAATTGAAGTTTTGTTTAATAATATGGAATGCTATGCCCTGTGTTAACAAGAAGGAGGCAAACAAGGGGTGCAATACCCTGTGTTGATGATAAGATGAGGCCCGTGGCATCTACTAGGGGATGTCGTACCCTATGTAGGTAGAAAGTAATGCGACCAAGGGATGTCGTACCATGTGTAGGAAATAAGACGAGGCTCATGGCACTCTAAAATTCTACTAGGGGATGTCGTACCCTATGTTTGAAACAAGAAGAAAGGCAACTAGGGGATGTAGTAACCTGTGTTTGAAATAAAAAAAAGGCTCGTGGCACTCTGAAATGCTACTAGGAGATGTCGTACCCTATGCAGAAAATAATGCAGCCAGGGGATGTAGTACACTGTGTTGGCAATAAAATGAGGCTCGTGGCACTCTGAAATGCTACTAGGGGGTATTGTACCCTATGTAGAAAATAATGCATCCAGGGGATGTAGTACCCTGTGTTGGCAATAAAATGAGGCTCGTGGCACTCTGAAATGCTACTAGGGGATGTCACCCTATGTAGAAAATAATGCAACCAGGAGATGTAGTACCCTGTGTTGGAAATAAAATGAGGCTCATGGAACTCTGAAATGCTACTTAGGAGTGTCTTAACCTTTGTAGAAAATAATACAACCAGGGGATGTAGTACCCCGTGTTGGAAATAAAATGAGGCTCATGGCACTGTGAAAAGCTACTAGGGATGTCGTACCCTATGTAGAAAATAATGCAACCAGGGGATGTAGTACCATGTGTTGGCAATAAAATGAGGCTCGTGGCACTCTGAAATGCTACTAAGGGATGTTGTACACTATGTAGAAAATAATGCAGCCAGGTGATGTAGTACCCTGTGTTGAAGATTGGGTGTTGATCCCCTATAATGAAACTAAAATAACATGCTTACATGCATACTGGAAGGAAATCATGGATTTGAGAACATAACTTGGTGGTGTTTGTCTTTCCACGAACTATTTCACTAAACTAATTTTTTCAAGTTCTAAACAAAGAAAGATTCGTTAGTTTTTAAAATGGTGGTAAGTTTGTGGCCTTGACTTCTTGGGAGACTTGACCTTGCATCCATTACACTTGTTAGGACCCTTTCGATGATCGTACAAATTGTCGGGAGATTCTGACTTTATTTTCTAAAGATTTTTTTTCAACATCAACATCTGACTATTTTGCGCCTATCACCATTTGTGTCTATGGTGCAACCAATTTTGTTCCCCAAAACAACTTTTGATGGGTAACTATTGTTGCCTTTGAAACATTGCTAAGTCCTTCAAGCCTTTTCTTGTCAAGGAATATCAAAGTCCGCTTTATGGCTTTGCCCATACTTTTTATGCTCAAAAATATTTGCTTCATATAATGGGGAAAGTGTAACCAATTTTGTGGCCTTTTTCTGGAGGAATATGCTTACTTCAATGAACATAACATGCACTTTGGATTGAATGCCCAATCCGTCTAAACCTTCAAGTTCTCAAAATTTGTTGTAAACTTTTTTTTGAAACTGAGTTCTTTATCCATGCTTGTGCTGGGATATAAGAAGACCTAAAATAATAAACGATGCCCTTTGTGGGTTTTCACCAATTGACCTCTCTCATTTGCATTTTTCTCAACTCACCATCACCTTAAAGTGTCCGTGAGGGTATTCACCAATAAGACTCCCTCATTTATTTTTCTCAACTCGCCATCGCCTTATAGTGCCATTGAGTGTTTTCACCGATAAGACTCTCTCATTTGTTCTTCTCTTTTCGCAATGGTTGAAGCGCCACCCGTAGTGTACTTACTTAGCATTCTCAAAAGTTTATCAAAAGGTCTTAAAAGGAAAAGGTAAAAAGAACTACTCAACTGAACTACAACTTTTGGAACCATTTGATGGAACAACCATCGAAAATAATGAAAACATGCCCCAGTTTCTTTGAATATTGGAGAAATGTGGATTTTTGTTTGGTGTGACTGAACCTGAGAGAGAGGCTGCCTGCATATCCTTTCGGAATCAAGTCGAATGTCGCTTAGGAAAACATGAAATTTTTTTGATGATTTTTCTTAAGTACATCGGTTCCAAAAGAGGGTAAACACAAAGAAATATAAACAAGGCTTCAAAGGGCTAGCTATGGTTTACCGATGTTTGGGTAGCGAGAATGATAGCCTTTCGTCATCTCAACCTGAGAATGCTATGTATAGACCAATTCCCTAATAGAAGCATGTCAGACATAGTATCTCTTGACCGCATCTGCATTAACGGATATGTTTTTCACCTTTCCTTCTATATCTGCCAAGTGTAAAGCTCCTTTCGACAATACTTTCTTGACGAGGTAAGGACCTTGCCAATTCGGAGCGAATGTTCCTTTTTCTTCTTCTTGGTGTGGAAAGATGCATTTCAAAACAAGTTGTCCTACCTCAAATTTTCTTGGGTGGACTTTCTTATTGTAAGCTCGTGCCATTCTTTGTTGGTATAACTGATCAAAACAAACTGCCACCAAATGCTTTTCATCAATCAAACTCAACTTTTCCAATCGTGACTTCATCCATTCAGTTTCTTCAATCCCAGCTTCAAAAATTATTTGGAGAGGGGGAATCTCAATTTCATCAGGTATGAGCGCTTCAGTGATTTAAACTAATAAGTAGGGCGTTACACCAACTGATGTACCAAAAGTTGTCCGGTATCCCAAAACAGCAAAAGGTAATTTTGTTAGAAACACGTTCTCAATGCAATATACTAAACGTGTACTCTTTTGTAGGTTTTGATGAATGACAAACGAAGCAAAAATTGATATATGACGGAATTCAAGTACAAGCGCACAATGGTTGCGAATAAGATTGAAGTTCAAGATATAGCTTTTAATTGTTATTGAGTTGTTCTAAACTGTAATCTCGATCCTATAACTTGATTCATAGTATGGCCTCTCTCATAAACAATTTTCCAAAATCATGCATATTTAATTCTGTGTCAAAAAGATTTTAAATCATGCATTTTGACATTAGACAAAATGTTTTCTAAACATGCCTCAAAAATCTGGGCTAAAATAATCGATTATGAACTTATGATAATCGATTGTTTCTGAGCCAAGACTGCATGACAATCGATTATGAATTAATGGTAATCGATTGTGAGTAAGACAGTGAACATCAGGTTTTTCCAAATCTGCATGATAATCAATTGTGAACAAATGACAATCGATTGTTGTTGAGGTAAAGTTTTTCAATACTCAAAATAATCGATTATGAACTAATGGTGATCGATTATGTTGAGACAGTGTCTTCCAGTGATTTTAAATTTAATTAAGTAATCGATTATGTCTTTAGATAATCGATTATCACTGAGACAGTAAGTTTTACGATTTTCAGAAAATAACAAGTAATCGATTATGGCTTTAGATAATCGATTATCACTGAGACAGTAAGTTTCATGATTTTCAGAAAATAACAAGTAATCGATTGTTGCAAAGGACAATCGATTGTTGAAGCTGACCGTTGTCAAATGATTTTCAAATACCATAAGGTAATCGATTATAGATTTCATATAATCGATGTTTTGCTTAAAATCTGGAAATGATTTTTAGAACGTTGCTGAAGTAATCGATTATAGATTTTATATAATCGATGTTTTGCTTAAAATCCGGAAATGATTTTTAGAAGGTTGCCAAAGTAATCGATTATGGATTTGGTGTAATCGATTATCTGTTTTTGAATATTGCCAGTAATCGATTATAGATTATGTATAATCGATTGTGAAGCGTTAAATGTGGGATTGATTTTTAAACTGACTGGCAGATAATCAATTATGTGGTCTTAATAATCGATTATCACTGAGTAATTTCAGCAATTCTTAATTGGCAATTAGGCAACGGTAATGCCAAGTTTTTCAACTATAAATACAGCTTCACTTCAGTGTTTTAACAACAACAACATACACAAACTGATCATTATATTGCTATAAGCTTTCATTCAATTGTTCTTCATTTTCTACTCATTTCATAAAGCTTTTGAGAGCCATATTATTGCTTGAAGTTGTTGTGATCTTGAACATATTCTTTTACTCATATCTACTCAATAAGGAGTACTTTAGTTAAGTGAGTGTCCAAGTATTTGATATACTTGTAAGAGAATTGCGATTCTCTTGTTTCAAGGAACTTGCGTTTCCTTGGGTGAAGTCTTTGAGATTGCGATCTCCGAGCAACTGTTTGAGGCTTGTGTCCTCAAGTGTGTAACGGTTTGTTGAGCACCCGTAAGCTTAACAAAATAGTGAAAAATCTCGAGAGAGTCTCTCGGGGACTGGACTAACCACGTTGGTGGCCAACCAGTATACATCCTTGTGTAAGTTTATTTTTCTGCATTTATTTTACTTCCTGCAAAGTTTAAATTCTGCAAGAAAACGCTAAATTTTATTAATACGCTATTCACCCCCCCTTTAGCGTGAAGCGTAGTTCCTAACAATTGGTATCAGAGCCCAACTCTCTGAAAACTTAACCGTTTGAGAGAACCATCCATGGCTTCTACTCTTGACTCTTTTGCAGGAATTGAAGAAGGACAATGCTCTACACGACCTCCTCTATTCAACGGCACAAACTACTCATATTGGAAGGAGAGGATGCAAATATTTGTGCAATCAAATAGCTTTCATTTGTGGAAAGTATTCACCAATAGAAACCAAATTCCAACCAAGAAGGTGGAAGACGAATGGGTTCCAAAGACCGAAGAGGAATATACCGCGGAGGATATTCGTAAGGTTCAAAATAATGCCAAAGCTATAAATTTATTATATTGTGCTGTTAATGCTAACGACTACAGGAAGATATCATGTTGCAAAACAGCAAAAGAAATGTGGGATAAGCTTGAAGTGACATACGAAGGAACCGACCAGGTACGAGAAGCTAAAATTGATTTCTTAACTCACTCTTATGAACTATTCCACATGAAGGAAGGAGAGAAAGTAGACAAAATGTTTGAGCGATTCACAATGATCGTAAATGATCTACACGCCCTCAAAAAGACGTTTACGGATAGAGAACTTGTCCGGAAGATCCTCAGAAGTCTCACTCCGCCATGGCGATCAAAGGCCGATGCAAACCAAGAATCCATTGGCATCACAGATGTCACAATTGACGCATTAAGAGGTAATCTCAAAACCTATGAATCAACTATACTAACCCGTTTGTTGATGATCAAAGAAGGCAAAGGATTGCTCTAAAGGCTAGCCAATCACAAATTGATGAGGAAGGTGACAACGAGTTTGGACTCGTTATCAAAAGGTTTCAAAAATTCATGCGCAAGGAGTATGAACGCAAGAACAAAAAGCAAGGCGATCAACTAAAATGCTATGAATGCGGAGAAACCGGGCACATAAAATCAAATTGCCCTAACATCAAAAAGGAGAAGAAATCCTTCAAAAAGCAACGTGCATACATCTCTTGGGGAGGAGATTCCGGAGATGAAGCAAGCGAAGAAGAAGACGATGAAGCAGCAAATTTATGTCTCATGGCTCAAGAAGATGGCAAAGACGAGGTAAGTCAAATCTCCTCTCAAAATTTCTTTACTCTTGATGAAATGAGAAATGCTTTTGATGAACTATATGCCGAATTTATCAATGCTTCAAAAACTGTCAAAAGTGTTAAAGAAAGTGCTTCTCTAAAAGAAAAAGATTTTCAAACACAGCTTTCATTAAAAGAAAAAGAATTAGAAAAACTGGTTTTCGAAAATGAGAAGCTAAAAGAGGAAAACAAGTTTTATGGAAAAAGAAGTGCTGATAAACCTGAAGGAAACTGTTCTTCTTGTGTGCTTCTTAAGAATGATGTAGCTAGACTTAAAGGCACATTAGATAAGTTTAATTCTTCGCATAAAAACTTGAATGATGTGCTTATTAATCTAAAATCAACTAAACATGGAATAGGATTCAAGAATGAAGAAAAGGTTGGTGCTAAACCACAACAACCTAGAGCTCAACCTAGGACTAATAACCAAAATGCTTATCCTAGAAGTAGAAATCCTAGAAATAACTTGCATGTTAGACCAAATAGTGAAAATGCTAGAAGACCTAGAAATGATGCATATTTTAGGCCAAACCTTGAACAATTTAGAAGACCAAGAAATGACCCTCCACCTAGAAATAGATATTCTAGAAATGATGCATTTTTTAGACAAACTTGTGAACCTCCTAGAGCTCATAATAGGAGAAACATTGGTGTTCAAAGTAGAGTAAGCAACCTTCATTCATCTAGTTACTATGTACCTAGAAAAATGCATAATCCCAACGTGACTTGTCATTATTGTAGACGTATTGGTCATATTGCTCCCGCTTGCTTTACTCGTCATAGACATATAAATCAATTGCATCATTATAACATGCCTAACCCTCAAGGACCCAAGATGGCATGGGTACCTAAAGAACATTAATTTGTTTTGTAGGTGTGCTTGAAGGGATCAAGTGTACTATGGTACCTTGATAGTGGATGCTCCAAACACATGACGGGAGATGAATCCAAATTCCTTCAACTAGAGCACAAAGAAGGAGGAAGTGTCATATTTGGTGATAATAATAAAGGAAAAATCATCGGCATTGGTTCGGTCGGTAAGGACGAAAACTCCTCCATTAAACATATACTACTTGTGAAAGGTTTAAAGCATAATCTCTTGAGCATAAGCCAATTATGTGACAAGGGAAATCTTGCTCTATTTGATTCGGATGAATGTCTTGTATTTAGACGTAGTGATTTCAAGATCATACTTCGTGGTTTTAGAATTGATAATATCTATATGGTTGATCTTGCAAACTCCTCACCCGAATATGTTGATTGTTTATTAAGCAAAGAGGATAACTCTTTGCTATGGCATCGTAGAGTAGCACACATGAACATGCATCTTTTGAACAAGCTTCTTTCTCAAAACTTAGTAGTTGGTCTTCCCTGTTTAAAGTTTGAAAATGATTCTATTTGCGATTCTTGTCAAAAAGGGAAGCAAACCAAAGCATCTTTTAAATCCAAGAATATTGTTTCAACGTCTAGACCTTTGCAATTACTTCACATGGATTTATTTGGTCCCTCGCGTATTGAAAGCCTTGGTAAAAATAAATATGTTTTTGTAATTGTTGATGACTTTTCTAGATTTACTTGGACTCTATTTCTTGCAAATAAAAGTGATGCTTTTCAAAATTTCAAGTATTTCCTTAAGCGTGTTCAAAACGAAAAGGAATCGACCGGTATTTCCTTAAGCGTGTTCAAAACGAAAAGGAATCGACCGTCACTTCGATTAGAAGTGATCATGGGGGAGAGTTTGATCACAATCTTTTTGCGGATTTTTGTGACGAACTCGGAATCGAACACACCTTTTCCGCTCCACGGACACCACAACAAAATGGGGTGGTGGAAAGGAAAAATAGGTGTCTCGAAGAGATGGCAAGAACCATGCTCGACGAAGCTAAGATTCCCAAATACTTTTGGGCGGACGCCGTGAGTACCGCTTGCTATGTTTTAAATAGAGTAGCAATTCGGCCGATACTCATGAAAACCCCATATGAACTTTATAAGGGTAGAAAACCCAACATTTCTCATTTACGTGTTTTTGGTTGTAAATGTTTTGTTCATAATAATGGCAAGGACAATTTGGGTAAGTTTGATGCTAAATCGGATGAAGGTATTTTCATTGGTTATTCCTCACGTAGCAAAGCATATAGGATCTTTAACAAAAGAACCCAAATTGTGGAGGAATCCCCTCATGTTGTGTTTTCCGAAGATAATACTCGCTTGGCGAGAAAGGAATCCGGTTTTGATCTTGCAGGTATCTTGGATAGCTTGAAAGATAAAATCCAAGAAGAACCTTCAAAGGAAAACAAAAATGAAATTGGGGAACAACCAACGGAAGAAGCGCCACAATTAGAAAAAGGAATAAATACGCCTAACGAGTGGAGAACGATCAAGGATCATCCTCTAGAACAGGTTATTGGCGATGTTGGAGAAAAGTAAGTACCCGAAACTCCCTCAAAAACACTTTAGAACTTACTGCTTTTGTTTCTCAAATTGAACCTAAAACCATCTCCGAAGCAATTGGGGATGAATTTTGGAACTTGGCAATGCAAGAGGAGCTTAACCAATTCGAACGCAATAACGTTTGGGATTTGGTGCCAAGACCCGAAGGTCATTCTATAATTGGTACGAAATGGGTTTTTCGCAATAAACTAGATGAAAATGGTATAATCACTAGAAACAAAGCTAGGCTTGTGGCAAAAGGCTATAGTCAAGAAGAAGGTATTGATTATGAGGAAACCTATGCTCCCGTAGCTAGATTAGAAGCTATTCGTCTATTACTTGCTTTCGCCTCTTCAATGAATTTTATTCTATATCAAATGGATGTGAAAAGTGCTTTTCTAAATGGTTTTATTGAAGAAGAAGTTTATGTCAAACAACCCCCCGGCTTTGAAGATTTTAAATATCCCGATCATGTTTTCAAACTCAAAAAGGCTCTTTATGGTTTAAAACAAGCTCCTCGAGCTTGGTATGAAAGGTTGAGTAAATTTCTTTTGGAAAATGATTTCATTAGGGGAAAAGTTGACACAACCCTCTTTGTCAAGCATAAAAACAATGATATTTTATTAGTTCAAATATATGTAGACGATATTACATTTGGTGCTACTGACAATGTTTTATGCAAGGAATTTTCCGATCTAATGACTAGCGAATTTGAAATGTCTATGATGGGTGAGTTAACATTCTTTTTGGGGTTACAAGTGAAACAAATGAAAGAAGGTACATTCATATGCCAAGCCAAATATTGCAAAGAACTACTAAAACGCTTTGAGATGAACAATGCAAAAGAAATGGCTACTCCCATGAGCACATCCGATCATCTCGACAAAGATGAAAAAGGTAAGGAAGTCGACATCAAAAAGTATCGAGGTATGATTGGCTCTCTTCTTTATCTTACCGCTAGTCGTCCGGACATCATGTTTAGCGTGTGTTTATGTGCTTGCTATCAGTCATGTCCGAAGGAGTCTCACCTTACTGCGGTGAAACGAATATTAAGGTATCTCATTGGTACTACAAATGTGGGTCTATGGTACCCCAAAGGCTCTTCATGCCAACTTATTGGATATTCCGATTCCGATTTTGCTGGATGCAAATTGGACCGCAAGAGCACAAGTGGCACTTGCCATTTGCTCGGTAGCTCTCTTGTCTCTTGGTTTAGTAAGAAACAAGTAAGTGTTGCGTTGTCTACCACCGAGGCTGAATATGTAGCCGCGGGGAGTTGCTGTGCTCAAATCCTATGGATGAAACAACAACTCTTGGACTATGGCCTAAGTCTTGATCACATTCCTCTTAGATGTGATAACACTAGCGCCATATGCTTGACGAAGAACCCCGTTCTTCATTCGCGAACAAAACACATCGAAATTAGACATCACTTTATTAGAGATCATGTACTCAAAGGCGATGTCGAAATTGAATTTGTTGAAACCAAAAGCCAATTGGCAGACATCTTTACCAAGCCTTTAGAGAAAGAGTCTTTCTTCCGAATTCGTAGTGAACTCGGGATCCTTGACTCCACTTTGATCTAAGTCATGCATTGCATTTTCTTTCCTACATGATTTCTAACTTGAGCGTCGGAGGCGTCTAACTTCTTTTTGCAGGTATCACCCTAGAGCTAAGAGCAATTCTCAAGCAAACCGCGAATCTGCAGCAATATCCCTATAAAAATCGATTATCCTGTATCAATAATCGACTACCCTCTACCCTTTCTTTCCAATAAATTAACCTTGTTTATTTCATCTTTTTGCATCTTTCCTTATTTTTTTGCTAATGGCAAAAGGGGGAAGAAAACGGGATATCGGGTATGCACCACCTCTCTTAATTCATTGATTGCTTATAAGCTAAAATTGAGGGGGAACTCTTAAATTGAGGGGGAACAAGAACAGAATTGCAAAATTGTTACTTGTCTTGAATTGTCAATATCTTTTGCCTTAATTGCATATCCCGCTTAATGTTTGCCATTATCAAAAAGGGGGAAATTGTTAGAAACACGTTCTCAATGCAATATACTAAACGTGTACTCTTTTGTAGGTTTTGATGAATGACAAACGAAGCAAAAATTGATATATGACGGAATTCAAGTACAAACGCACAATGGTTGCGAATAGGATTGAAGTTCAAGATATAGCTTTTAATTGTTATTGAGTTGTTCTAAACTGTAATCTCGATCCTATAACTTGACTCATAGTATGGCCTCTCTCATAAAACAATTTTCCAAAATCATGCATATTTAATTCTGTGTCAAAAAGATTTTAAATCATGCATTTTGACATTAGACAAAATGTTTTCTAAACATGCCTCAAAAATCTGGGCTAAAATAATCGATTATGAACTTATGATAATCGATTGTTTCTGAGCCAAGACTGCATGACAATCGATTATGAATTAATGGTAATCGATTGTGAGTAAGACAGTGAACATCAGGTTTTTCCAAATCTGCATGATAATCGATTGTGAACAAATGACAATCGATTGTTGTTGAGGTAAAGTTTTTCAATACTCAAAATAATCGATTATGAACTAATGGTGATCGATTATGTTGAGACAGTGTCTTCCAGTGATTTTAAATTTAATTAAGTAATCGATTATGTCTTTAGATAATCGATTATCACTGAGACAGTAAGTTTTACGATTTTCAGAAAAAAACAAGTAATCGATTTTGGCTTTAGATAATCGATTATCACTGAGACAGTAAGTTTCATGATTTTCAGAAAATAACAAGTAATCGATTGTTGCAAAGGACAATCGATTGCTGAAGCTGACCGTTGTCAAATGATTTTCAAATACCATAAGGTAATCGATTATATATTTCATATAATCGATGTTTTGCTTAAAATCTGGAAATGATTTTTAGAACGTTGCTGAAGTAATCGATTATAGATTTTATATAATCAATGTTTTGCTTAAAATTCGGAAATGATTTTTAGAACGTTGCCAAAGTAATCGATTATGGATTTGGTGTAATCGATTATCTGTTTTTGAATATTGCCAGTAATCGATTATAGATTATGTATACTCGATTGTGAAGCGTTAAATCTGGGATTGATTTTTAAACTGACTGGCAGATAATCGATTATGTGGTCTTAATAATCGATTATCACTGAGTAATTTCAGCAATTCTTAATTGGCAATTAGGCAACGGTAATGCCAAGTTTTTCAACTATAAATACAGCTTCACTTCAGTGTTTTAACAACAACAACATACACAAACTGATCATTATATTGCTATAAGCTTTCATTCAATTGTTCTTCATTTTCTACTCATTTCATAAAGCTTTTGAGAGCCATATTATTGCTTGAAGTTGTTGTGATCTTGAACATATTCTTTTACTCATATCTACTCAATAAGGAGTACTTTAGTTAAGTGAGTGTCCAAGTATTTGATATACTTGTAAGAGAATTGCGATTCTCTTGTTTCAAGGAACTTGCGTTTCCTTGGGTGAAGTCTTTGAGATTGCAATCTCCGAGCAACTGTTTGAGGCTTGTGTCCTCAAGTGTGTAACGGTTTGTTGAGCACCCGTAAGCTTAACAAAATAGTGAAAAATCTCGAGAGAGTCTCTCGGGGACTGGACTAACCACGTTGGTGGCCAACCAGTATACATCCTTGTGTAAGTTTATTTTTCTGCATTTATTTTACTTCCTGCAAAGTTTAAATTCCGCAAGAAAACGCTAAATTTTATTAATACGCTATTCACCCCCCCTCTAGCGTAAAGCGTAGTTCCTAACAAATTTCTCGTGCCATTGTCTAGACCCTTGGACTATCTTCCTAAGAATCTTCTTGATGTTCTTGTTTGCAGCTTCAACAGCTCCATTAGCTTTGGGTCGGTAAGGAGTAGAATGGCGATGCTCAATTTTAAATTGTTCACATGCCTCTTTCATCAGATGACTATTCAAATTATCAGCATTATCTGTAATAATAATTTTTGGAATACCGAAATGACAGATGATGTTGGAGTGAATGAAGTCTACTACTTCTCTCTTGGTAACTGCTTTCAATGTACTAGCCTCTACCCATTTGGTGAAGTAATAAATTGCAACCAAGATGAATTTGTGCCCATTTTAAGCTTTTGGCTCGATTTGGCCAATGACTTCCATTCACTAAGAAACAAAAGGCCAAGAAGCTGACATAGGATACAACTCTAAAGGAGACGAAGAATCAAATCACTGTGATCTGACATTGGTGGCACATGCAAACAAAACGAAAGCAATCTCGCTCCATAGTAAGCCAATAATATCCTGCCCGAAGGATCTTCTTTGCTAGAAAATATCCATTGATGTGCGGACCACAAACTCTCGGATGTACCTCGTTCATAATCATTTCAGCTTCTTTGGCATCCACACATCTCAATAAATTTAAATTCGGGGTTCTTTTGTATAGGATTTCCCCACTAAAAAAGAAACCATCAGAGAGTCGCCGAATAGTTCTCTTTTGATCCCTATTAGTATGTTCCGAATATTCTCTTGTTTTCAAGAACTGTTTAATATCACGATACAATGGTTCACCATCTAGTTCCGCCTTAATTGTATTGCAATAACCATGTTGATCCCGAATTTGAATTTCCAAGGGGTTTGTGAGTATTACCCGGATATGGAAGCATTGAGGCCAGGGTGGCCAAGGCATCAACTAATTTAATGTGAAACCTGGGAATGTATCTTAACTCGATGGACTTGAAACTCTTGCTAAGATCTTCCACACATTTTTTATATGGAATGAGCTTGATGTCTTGAGTCTCCCAATCACCTTGAGCCTGCCGAATAAGCAAATCTAAATCTCCCATTACCAATAGTTCACGCACATTTACGTTTATTGCCATGTTAAAACCCATGATTCAAGCTTCATATTTTGTCGTGTTATTCGTACAGAAGTGCGAAGTCGTGTTGTGGCAGGGTAATGTTGCCCAGTAGGTGATACGAGAATTGCCCTAATCCCTACACCTTCAAAGTTGACAGCCCCATCAAAATATTGTTTCCAAACTTGGCTGCCATCTTGGACTTCTTCTTCAACGAAATTAACCTCTTCATCTGGGAAGTATGTGTTCAAAGATTCATACTCATCATCTACCGGGTTTTCTGGCAGATGATCAGCCAAAGCTTGTTCCTTCATCGCAGTGCGAGTGACATAAACAATATCAAACTATGTGAGTAAGATTTTCCACTTTGCCAATCTGCCAGTTGGCGTCGGCTTCTGAAAAATGTACTTTAGGTGATCCATTCGGGATATGAGGTAAGTTGTATAGGCCAAAAGATAATGCCTAAGCTTCTGAAGAACCCAGGTTAAGGAATAACATGTCATTTCTAAAAGACTGTATTTGGCCTCAAAAGTGGTAAACGTTTTGCTCAAATAATATATTGCTTGTTCCTTTTTTCCCGTGGCATCATATTTACCTAGAACACAACAAAAAGAACTATCTATTACTGATAGATATAAAAACAGAGGCCTACCAGGATTTGGCGGGACAAAATAGGAGGATTTGACAAATACTCCTTGATCTTATCAAAAGCTTCTTGGAACTCATCTGTCCAATTGATAGCGGCGTTCTTTTTCAACAACTTGAAAATAGGCTCGTATGTGGTTGTAAGCTGTGCAATGAACCTGCTGATATAGTTCAACCTCCCGAGCAAACTCATGATTTCTTTTTCATTCTTTGGGGGAGGAAGCTCTCGAATGGTCTTTATCTTGGAGGGATCTAACTCAATGCCTCTTAGACTAACTATAAAACCCAAAAGCTTCCCAGAATGAACTCCAAATGCACATTGGCTGGATTGAGTTTGAGATTGTACCTTCGTAGCCTTTTGAAAGAACGTTTTCAAGTCTTGTACATGATCATCTCGTGTTCTAGACTTAATGATCACATCATCAACATACACCTCAGTCTCTTTGTGCATCATGTCATCGAATATGGTAGTCATGGTCCTCATGTAAGTTGCTCCTGCATTCTTCAAACCAAATGGCATGACCCTATAACAATAGGTTCCCCATGGAGTGGTGAAGGCGGTGTGTTCTGCATCTTCTTAATCTATCAGAATTTGGTGATACCCGGCATAACAATCCACAAAAGATTGGATCTCATGTTTAGCACAATTGTCAACAAGGATATGAATATTGGGTAAGGGAAAGTTATCTTTTGGACTTGCTTTGTTTAAATCCCTATAGTCAACACAAAATCTGATCTTCCCATCCTTCTTTGGCACTGGCACAACATTTCCTAACCATGTAGTATATCGGATGACCCTGATCACATTTGTACTCAGTTGCTTCGTGACTTCTTCCATAATCTTATCACTCATATCTGTCTTAAACTTCCTTTGTTTTTGTTGGATTGGTGGAAAATTAGGATATGTGGGAAGCTTATGGACCACCATATCAGCACTCAAACCCGGCATGTCATCATACGACCAAACAAATACATCTCTATGCTCGAACAAAACTTGAATTATGGCATCTCTCGTCTTTTTTTCAGTATGAATGCTTATTTCTGTTTCTCTGATTTCTTCAGGACTTCCCGGGTTAATTGCCTCAGTTTCATTTAAGTTAGGCTTAGCCTTATTCTCAAATTGATCCAATTCATAAGGCATCATATTCATCATACTCAACTTCTTGATTCATTATTTCGAGATTAGACAACTTTTTAAGATCTGGGCATGAAATCTGTGTGCATGTCATGTTTTTAAAGCCAGCATTAACGAAACTGAAAATGGTGAGAAATTAAAAAAAATTAGGGAAAGGAAAAGACAGAATTCTACTATGAAACTGGAACTTCACTTCATTGAATTTGAAAGGATAGAAGGGTTAACATTAAAGCAAAGCAATTAAACTAAAGAATATGGATTACAACCCTGAAAAATAATCCAAATACAGAAAAAGCAACAAAACAGACTACCAAGACTCCTTCCTGATGGGAACAGGAGTTGCTTTCCAATTTTTGAGCGAGGAATCGGCGCCAACCAACTGAAAACTTGCACGCTAGGGCCCTCACCAACTTGAACCATGTTGATTCCATGGAACATATCCTTGAGACCCTGGAAAACTTCATCAATGTCATCTTGAGTAAAAAGATTTTAGATTTCTTAAAATTGTGGCTTGATAAAAGAGTAGGCAATGCGAGGGATTGGTTTTTACAAATTCCAACCATTCATTTGCGGGCCTTCGCTCTGTTTATGTCAGCTGATGTTGGTTTAAAACTCAAGCCAAAGGTATCTTTCTTCGAAAAGGGAGAAATGGGGTTCACAATTCCTTGCAGAAATGATCCTAATCCTTTTCCTGGTTCATAGCCATTCCTCAACATCAGTGAAGCTACCATCACAGATGTGGCTGAAAGATGGGGATACAGAATTAGTTTTCCTTCTTCCACTTGGTCTACCTCAATCACCTTAAATGTTTGATATATGAGGGATTCACATCCTTTATTAGCCTTGATACATGGAATGGACGGGTCATTATAGACGGATGAGTCGTCCTCCCCATGAACAATAATTTCTTGCCTGTGATATTCGATTTGACCATTTTATGTAGGGTGGATTGTATAACTCTGGCCATATGGATCCACGGCCTTCCCAGAAGAACATTATAGATGGTTTTCATATCCATCACATGAAAGACAATGTTAAAATCAACCGGACCAATTGTCATGGTGAGTTCAATTTCCCCAATAGTGTCTCTTTTTAAACCATCAAAAGCCCTGATGCTGATACTACTAGTTCGAATTCTGTTAATGTCAATGTTCAGTTATTGTAGAATAGAAAGATGGCTACATCTACATTTGAGCCCCCGTCAATCATGACCCCTTATACGTAATGCCCTTCACATTTGACCATAAGATGCAAAGCTTTATTGGGACCAGCCCCTTTCTTAGGCAAATCATCATCGCTGAAAGAAATTTTGTTCACCTCAAAGAATCTTTTAGCCATTTTTTCTAGCTGATTCACCGTTGTCTTTTCTGAGACATATGCCTCGTTCAAAGTTTTGATCAATACACAGTGATGTTCTTTCGAGTGCAAAAGCAGAGATAACAAAGATATCTGAGCAGGGGTTTTCCTTACTTGATCAATGATTGAGCAGTTTTGCATTTTCATCTTCTTAAGGAATTCCTCCACTTCTTTTTTTGAAACGGTTTCTTTTACTAGAAAGTGATTTTCCTTGGCTTGCTTAGATTTTCTCAACTCCTCTGGCAAGTAGCACCTTCCAAAGAGGGTCAAGCCTCCCATTTCATCTGTTTCTTCCACTATCTCTTTTCCTTTGTATGTCATGACAGTCTTGTTATAGTTCCAGAGAATAGCTTTTGGGTTGACACTGGAAGTTGTGTAATAGGTCGGATCACAACTGGCTCTGTTATACTTCTCAAAGCATTATTAGAAACAATCTTTTAAATGCCCCTAGGGATAGAAAGTTTTGGCCCACCCAATATAACCTCAATCTTTTTTGTGCTACCAGGGACATAGAGAACCGTTTTTAGAAGCTGCCAAGTTTGAACTAGAACTCGCAGCTTTCCCAATCAGTGGTGCCAATTGCGGCAGGCTTACTATCACTTTTGGCTCCGGCCCTATGGTTCCAACAATCATTTCTGTCTTGCCAGATTTCATATAATCACGATCATCACAAATCATCCCCATAAAATGTGTATTATCATGATCTGGGAGCGAATTGTTTGTGATATTAGGAGTATCTTCATTTTTTGCTACCACCATTGCCTTTGCTTCAATCAAATTTTCAATGGCTTTCTTTAATATCCAAAAATTTTCGGTACTATGACCTTGGGTGTTAGAATGATACTCACATCTTGCATTGGAGTCAAAACCTTTTGAATTTTGATTCACATAACGTAGCATGATAGGTTCAATCAATTTCAGTTGCATCAACTTTCAAAATAGGCTTGTATACGATTCTCCGATTGGGGTGAACTCTTTCTTTGGCTCCTGTTATCTCACATATTCCTGTCTGTCACGAGGATTATATGGTGCCTGAAAATTTTGCCGGAGTTGACGGGAGCCTTGTGGAATCCATGCTCGCCATTGTTGGTGATTGGAAGGCCTAGCATAAGCCTGAGCATTATACACGGTGTATTGTTGTGATGTAAATGAGTATCGGGGACACTTAGGCGGATAGTAATGTTTGTTAGAATATAAGCTTAACGCTAGAGGGGGGGGGGTGAATAGCGTTATAATAAAAAACAATATAAACTTGCGGAATTAAAAATTGCAGGATTGAAATAAGTGCGGTAAGTAAATAATAAGGAACGAACGCAACGAAATTATCCTGGTTCACCACAACCTGTGGCTAGTCCAGTCCCCGAGAGACTCTCTCGAGATTCCACTAACTTCGTTAAGCTTACGGGTGCTTAACAAACCGTTACAAACTGAGAACTTGAGTCACACAAGCCTCAACAACCATTGCTCGAAGATACCACACTTCAAGACTTCAACCGAAGGAATGAAAACGTTCCTTCTTACAAACACAAGGGATTAACACTTCCCTTCATGTGTATACAAACACTTAGCACTCAAGACAAGACTCTCTTTAAGAGTAGATATGAGTAAAATAAATACACTCAAGAACACAACAACTTTCGTCAAGAGTTTGGCTCTCAAAAACTTATGAAATGAATAGAAAATGATGAATATGAGAGTATGCAAGCTTTAGCAAGAATATGATCAGTTGTTGTACTTAGAAGACTGATTTTGAGTTGTATTTATAGTGTTCAAAACCCCCACAACCGTTGCCTAATTGCCAATCGAGAATTGCTGATTTTGTGCTAAGATAATCGATTATCTAATTTGCATAATCGATTATTTTCCAATCTTTCAAAAATCATTCCCAGATTTTAAGCAGAATAATTGATTATCCAAATCGTATAATCGATTACCTGACAACATTCAAAAAATCATATTCAGATTTTACTTAGCATAATCGATTATCAGATTGTGTATAATCGATTATCTTTCAGAGTTTAAAAATACTTTGGCAACGGTCATTTGCATAATCGATTATGCTATAAGGATAATCGATTATCTTTTATATTTTGAAAACTTCGAACTACACTGTCTAACATAATCGATTATCATAAAGTACATAATCGATTATTTTATAGTCTTGTAAAATTTGATAGACACTGCCTCAACATAATCGATTATCATAATGTGCATAATCGATTATTTTATAGCTTTGAAAAATCAGATGGACACTGCCTCAACATAATCGAATATCATAAGGTACATAATCGATTATCTTGTAGCTTTGAAACATCTGATGGACACTGCCTCAACACAATCGATTATCATAAGGTACATAATCGATTATCTTGTAGCTTTGAAAAATCTAATGTACACTGCCTTAACATAATCGATTATCATAAGGTACATAATCGATTATTGTTCAGCTTTGTAAATCTGGTGTACATTGTCTTAACATAATCGATTATCATAAAGTACATAATCGATTATCTTTGTCCAGATTTGAGAGGCATGTTTAAAAATTATTTTGGCTAAAATAAAATGTTTGAAAATCATTTTGCTTTAAATTAAATAATCATGATTTGATAAAAATGATTTTACGAGAGAAGCCAAGTCTTGAGTCAATTGTCGGATCAAGATCACAATTAAAGAACGACTCATGTATAACTTTATTTCTTTGCATGATCATGATCTTTGTTCGTCTTGTGCTTGAACCTCGTTATGTGTCAATTGCGCGCTTGTGCTTGGACCTCGTCATATGTCAATTGCGCGTCGTTTATCATTTATCAAAACCTACAAATATGAACACACGTTTAGTATGTATTGAGAACGTGTTTCAACAATTTCCCCCTTTTTGATAATGGCAAACCAATATCGGGATATGCATATTAGATAATTCATAATGACGATCCAAGACAAGTATATAGATATGCAATTAGTTCCCCCTCAACATGTGAATTCCCCCTCAATTTATGCCAATAAATATTAAGTGCATAGCCCTTATTCTTCCCCCTTTTGACGTTAGCAAAAAAATAAGTAAATAACTAGTTTAATGATTAACCAATATTGCAATTATAAAAGGGACAATATAATGTCAACATAATTGATTATTGATACTTGATAATCGATTATGTACTTAAGAGAAATCGATTATTCTTAAAAGAGATCGATTATTCTGCACCAGTGCTTTATAATTCCCCCTGTCTTTGGGGCGGTACCTGCAAAACAGAATTAGGCGCCTCCGACGCTCAAGTTAGTAATGAAAAGAAAAAAATGCAATGCATGACTTAGATCAACGTGGAGTCAAGAATCCCAAGTTCACTACGAATTCGGAAAAAAGACACTTTCTCTAAAGCCTTTGTGAAGATGTTGACCAATTGAAAACGTGATCTCTTAAGAAGTGTGTCCTAAGGTGTTCTTAAGAGTGTTTCGAGTACTTACCTTTTGTTCAATGTCGCCAATTACCTTGTCGAGAGGATGGTCATTGATTGTCCTCCACGCGTTAGGCAGTTTCGTTTCTTTCACCAGTGGTGGCGCTTCCTCCGATAATTGTTTCAAGATTTCATCTTGAATTTCCTTTGGATTTTCCTCTTGTACTTTGTCTTGAGGACTTATTTTGCTTAAAATACCTGCAAGATCAAAACCAGAATCTTTTCTCGCCAAGCGAGCAATATTTTCGGAAAACACAATATGAGGGGATTCCTCAACAGTTTCGGTCCAATTATTGAATACTCTATATGCTTTGCTACGTGATGAATAACCAAGAAAAATTCCTTCATCGGATTTGGCATCAAACTTTCCCAAATTATCTTTTCCGTTGTTATGAATAAAGCATTTACAACCGAATACTCTAAGATGGGAGAGATTAGGTTTCCTTCCCTTATAGAGTTCATAGGGAGTTTTCATGAGTATTGGCCTTATGACTACTCTGTTTAAAACATAGCATGCGGTACTCACGGCATCAGCCCAAAATTGTTTGGGAACTTAGCCTCATCGAGCATGGTTCTAGCCATCTCTTCGAGACACCTATTTTTTCGTTCCACCACTCCATTTTGTTGTGGTGTACGTGGAGCAGAGAAGGTGTGCTCAATACGGAGTTCGTCACAAAAGTCCGCGAAGAGATTGTGATCGAACTCTCCCCCATGATCACTTCTTATGGAAGTGACGGTTGTGTTCTTTTCATTTTGAACACGTTTAAGAAAACATTTAAAATTTTGAAAAGCCTCACTTTTGTGAGCGAGAAATAGTGTCCATGTAAATCTAGAATAATCATCAACAATAACAAAAGCATAACGATTTCTACCAAAACTTTCAATGCGAGATGGTCCAAAGAGATCCATGTGAAGAAGTTGCAAAGGTCTTGTAGTTGAAACAATATTCTTAGATTTAAAAGATGCTTTTGTTTGCTTCTCTTTTTAACAAGAATCACAAATAGTGTCATTTTCAAATTTCAAATTTGGAAGACCAATAACTAAATTTTGTGAAACCAATTTGTTTAAAAGATGCATGTCGATATGAGCTACTCTACGATGCCATAACCACATATCATCTTCTTTACTCATATGACAATTCACATACTCTGATGAAGAGTTTTCAAGATCAACCATATAGATATTATCAATTCTAAAACCACGAAGAATAATTTTAAAATCACTACGACGAAAAACTAAGCATTCTTCCGAATCAAACAAAACAAGATTTCCCTTGTCACATAATTGACTTATGCTCAAGAGATTATGTTTTAGACCTTTAACTAGCAATATATGCTTAATGGAAGAAGATTCATTCTTACCGACCGAGCCAATGCCGATAATTTCTCCCTTGTTGTTATCTCCAAAAATAACGTTCCTCCTTCCTTGTGTTCTAGTTGAAGGAACTTGGATGCGTCTCCAGTCATGTGTTTGGAGCATCCACTATCAAGGTACCAAAGTACACTTGATCCCTTCAAACATACCTACAAGACAAATTAATGAGTTTTTGGTACCCAAGCTGTTTTGGGTCCTTGAGAGTTAGGTGTAAAATGCTGTTGTGCTTGACATGCAGTTAAGTGTCTGTGTCTAGTAAAACAAGCAGGAGCAATATGTCCTATTCGACTACAATAATGAAAAATGACATTAGGATTATGCATTTTTCTAGGTTGGTAGTAGTTGGAGGTACGAAAATCGTTTGCTCTATTTTTGACAATATGGCTATTGCGCAATCCTTGAAAATCATTTCTCCTACTGTTTGTTCTAGGATATGCAGCGTTTCTAGAATAATTGCTTCTAGGTCGAGTATGTCTAGGTTGCGATTGTTGAAGGCCATTTCTAGGCGTTCTAAAATGTTCAAAGTTTCTTCTAATGTTTGGTCTAGGATGCATATTGATTCTGGGATGGTTATTTCTAGGATGAATGTTTATTTTATTTATCCTAGGTTGAGCCTTGGGTTGTTGGGGGATGGCTTCAACTTTTTCTTTAGGCTCGTTTTTGAAACCTATGCCATGTTTGGTCGATTTCAAATTGACAAGAACATCATTCAAATTTTTATGAGAAGAATTGAACTTATCTAGGGTTCCCTTAAGTCTTTCTACTTCATCTTTTAGATGCATGCAAGAAATACAATTTTTACTAGAACTCTCGGGTTTGTCGGCGCTTCTCTTGCCGAAAAAGTTGTTTTCTTCTTTCAACTTCTCATTTTCCAAAATCAATTTTTCCAAATCTTTTTCTTTCAAAGAGAGTTGTTTTTCAAAATCTTTATCTTTCAAAGAAGAATTTTTCTTTACGTCTCTAACAGTTTCGGAAGCTCTAATAAATTCACTATACAATTCATCAAAAGCATTTTGCATTTCCTCAAGAGAAAAGAAATTTTTAGAAGAAATTTGACGTACCTCTTCTTGATTGTCTTCGTGCGCCATGAGACAAAGATTTGCGGTTTCGTCTTCTTCTTCCTCACTTGACTCGTCTCCGGAGTCACCTCCCCAAGATATGTATGCTCGTTGTTTCTTGAAGGGTTTCTTCTCCTTTTTGACATTTGGGCAATTTGATTTAATGTGCCCGATTTCTCCGCATCCATAGCACTTTACTTGATCTCCTTGTTGTTTGCCTTTTCGTTCATACTCTTTTCGCATGAACTTTTGAAACCTCTTAATAACGAGTCCGGACTCGTTATCTCCGTTGTTTGAGTCCTCATCATTTTGAGGTTGAGCCGTGCTTGCCTTGAGGGCGATTCTTTGTTTCCTTTGATCATTAAACAGAGGGTTAAGTATAGTAGGTTCATAGGTTTTAAGATTACCTCTTAGTCCGTCGATGGTGACATTTGAAACGCCGATAGACTCTTGAATCGCGTCGGCCTTGGAGCGCCATTCCGGAGTGAGACTTCGGAGAATTTTTCGGACAAGTTCCTTATCCGTGAAGGTCTTCTTAAGAGCATGTAGGTCATTGACGATTTTCAAAAATCGTTCGAACATGTCATCGGTCCTCTCGCTTTCCTTCATGTGAAACAGTTCATATGCATGGGTTAGAAAATCAATTTTAGTTTCTCTTACCTGGTCCGTACCTTCGTATGTGATTTCCAGCTTATCCCACATTTGCTTAGCCGTTGTGCAACATGATATTTTTCTGTAATCATCAGCATTTACAGCACAATATAATAAGTTGATGGCTCTAGCGTTGTTCTGCACTTTTCGGATATCATCCGCATCGTATTCATCTTCGGATTTTGGAACCCATTCATTTTCAACCTTTTTGGTTGGAATTTGTTCTCCCTTCGTTATAACCTTCCATAGATGAAAGTTAGTCGATTGGATGAATACTCTCATCCTCTCCTTCCAGTACGTATAGTTTGTGCCATCGAATAGTGGTTAGTCTGGTGGAGCATTGTCCTTCACCTATTCCTGCATTAAAGTCCCGAGTAGAAGCCATGGATTGTTTCTCTCAAACGGTTAAGTCTTTCAGAGAGTTGGGCTCTGATACCAATTGTTAGAATATACGCTTAACGCTAGAGGGGGGGGGGTGAATAGCGTTATAATAAAAAACAATATAAACTTGCGGAATTAAAAATTGCAGGATTGAAATAAGTGCGGTAAGTAAATAATAAGGAACGAACGCACCGAAATTATCCTGGTTCACCACAACCTGTGGCTAGTCCAGTCCCCGAGAGACTCTCTCGAGATTCCACTAACTTCGTTAAGCTTACGGGTGCTTAACAAACCGTTACAAACTGAGAACTTGAGTCACACAAGCCTCAACAACCTTTGCTCGAAGATACCACACTTCAAAACTTCAACCGAAGGAATGAAAACGTTCCTTCTTACAAACACAAGGGATTAACACTTCCCTTCAAGTGTATACAAACACTTAGCACTCAAGACAAGACTCTCTTTAAGAGTAGATATGAGTAAAATAAATACGCTCAAGAACACAACAACTTCCGTCAAGAGTTTGGCTCTCAAAAACTTATGAAATGAATAGAAAATGATGAATATGAGAGTATGCAAGCTTTAGCAAGAATATGATCAGTTGTTGTACTTAGAAGACTGATTTTGAGTTGTATTTATAGTGTTCAAAACCCCCACAACCGTTGCCTAATAGCCAATCAAGAATTGCTGATTTTGTGCTAAGATAATCGATTATCTGATTTGCATAATCGATTATTTTCCAATCGTTCAAAAATCATTCCCAGATTTTAAGCAGAATAATTGATTATCCAAATCGTATAATCGATTACCTGACAATGTTCAAAAAATCATACTCAGATTTTACTTAGCATAATCGATTATCAGATTGTGTATAATCGATTATCTTTCAGAGTTTAAAAATACTTTGGCAACGGTCATTTGCATAATCGATTATGCTATAAGGATAATCGATTATCTTTTATATTTTGAAAACTTCGGACTACACTGTCTTAACATAATCGATTATCATAAAGTACATAATCGATTATTTTACAGTCTTGTAAAATTTGATAGACACTGCCTCAACATAATCGATTATCATAATGTGCATAATCGATTATTTTATAGCTTTGAAAAATCTGGTGGACACTGCCTCAACATAATCGATTATCATAAGGTACATAATCGATTATCTTGTAGCTTTGAAACATCTAATGGACACTGCCTCAACATAATCGATTATCATAAGGTACATAATCGATTATCTTGTAGCGTTGAAAAATCAAATGTACACTGCCTTAACATAATCGATTATCATAAGGTACATAATCGATTATTGTTCAGCTTTGTAAATCTGGTGTACATTGTCTTAACATAATCGATTATCATAAAGTACATAATCGGTTATCTTTGTCCAGATTTGAGATGCATGTTTAAAAATCATTTTGGCTAAAATAAAATGTTTGAAAATCATTTTTCTTTAAATTAAATATGCATGATTTGATAAAAATGATTTTACGAGAGAAGCCAAGTCTTGAGTCAATTGTCAAATCAAGATCACAATTAAAGAACGACTCATGTATAACTTTATTTCTTTGCTTGATCATGATCTTTGTTCGTCTTGTGCTTGAACCTCGTTATGTGTCAATTGCGCGCTTGTGCTTGGACCTCGCCATATGTCAATTGCGCGTCGTTTGTCATTTATCAAAACCTACAAATATGAACACGCGTTTAGTATGTATTGAGAACGTGTTTCAACAATGTTGAGGAGAATTGGATTGTCCTTGTTGGAATTTCACGTATGAAGGAACTATTCTTCTTTGAACTCCCCCGAACCCAGACGCCATCATGGATCATTCCTCCTTCTTTTTCCACTTTCAGAAATTGCCTGACCCGCTTTTAATTGCTTGTGTGGTCGCCTTAAGGGCTTCCTGACTCACTATTTTGCCTGATTTCATTCCATTCTGAACTATTTTCCCAATCTTAATCGCCTCAGCAAAAGGCTGTCCAATTGCGGCTAACATATAATTGAGGTAATCAGGATCCTGATCTTGGAGAAAGTAGTCAATCATTTCTGCCTCTTCCATTGGTGGTTTGACCCTAGCAGCCTGCTCTCTCCACTTGATTGTATATTTTCTGAAGCTTTCTGAAGATTTCATCTTTATGTTGACAAGAGAGGAGCGGTCTGTTACTATATCAATATTGTACTGAAATTGGTGAAAAAAATCTTGAGCCATGTCATTCCAATCGTGCCAGCGAGATATGTCCTGATCTATGAACCATTCTGAAGCAAATCCTGTAAAACCTTCCCCAAAATAAGCTATGAGTAATTCCTTTTTGCCCCCTGCTCCCCTCAATTGGTTACAATATCTCTTCAAGTGGGCCACAGGATCACCGTGACCATCATACTTGTCAAACTTAGGGGTCTTGCATCCAGGTGACAAATGAACATGGGGAAACATGCATAAATCATTGAACGAAACATTCTTGTGGCCTTCCAAACCTTGTATGTTTCTCATGGTTTGTTCCAAACTCTTAACTTTTCTGGTCATTTCCTCTTGTTCCATATTCTTGTTAGGCTTATCGACCTCGACTGGGAACATGTTCTGAGGAGTATGCTTGTATGAATCTAGAACCTTAAAAATCAGTTCTGGATAGTAATGTTCGGTATCATGAGCATTCAATTGTGAATCATTGTTGAGTTTTTGAGCGAGAGCCGGTTGAGAATGGGTGCAGTATGTGGGTCATTTCTGAAAGGTGTGGCTGGAGGATGTGGAATAGAGGTACTGGGGATAGTGGGGAGGTTAATGCTCAGACTGAATTCAGGTTGGTACAATGTGTTAATTATTATGGAGATAGGCACTTGGTTTGCAACTGACACATTATGAAGATTATCCAAAGGCCCCAGGGGTAGTGAGGGCGGTGCATGTCCATCCACTCAGGCTTGGTACATATCTGTCAGTTGTTGTTTCAACACTCTTACTTCTTCAACCAGTCCCGAACCTTGTTCGACCAATTGTCCATGGACATCATCATTATCTGACTCATTCTCACTGTTGTTTCTCATTCTACTTTTTGCTTTTGACCTCGTGTTATAAGGGTAAGTCACCAATTTAAACCAGAAACCAACCACCTCTGTTTAACCTTATCTTTACAAACGTGTTAGAGTTACGTATTTTTCAGATATTGATCAGACATCGTATGCCATGCACCTAATGCCATTTTAATTTCTAAAATGATTTTGGAAGGCTTCATGCTTCCTCTCGGCTTGTTGGTTTATTTCCTTTTGAACTTACTGCTATTTTATTTTTTTTTATTTTTTTATTTTTTCAGATTAATTATTGTGAGCACGTGATTTTTGCCCTATATGAATTACTCCCACAAATTCAAGAAAAGTAATTTTTCCCTTTTTAATAATTTTATAGGATTTTGTGATAATTCGTTTGCGTGTTTATTTTACTTAAATTATGAAAAATACAAAAAAACTCTTTTTGCGTCTTTAATCTTTTAGTTTTACTTTTATAGTTTTTCTTGAATCGAAGCTTTAATTAATTGTTGAAAATACTATGTTGAGTGGTTAATCTAATTTTGTAAGTAATTTAGTTTAAGAGTTAATATAGATCTTAGTATTAATTTGAAACAGAAGAAAAAGAGAGAAGAAATAGAATTGGAAATTAGGAAAAGGTAAAAAATGAATCATAAATTAAAAGAAAATTGGGCCAAGACCAACAAGAATAACCTCAAGCTCAATCTTCTTCTTCTCATTAACCCTCCCAGAACCACGCCCAAGAACCCATGACTCGACTCATTCGCAAAACACACACGGATACATACACAAAACAAAATGCGAAGTCCCTAATCCCTAACCCTCAAGTGCGTACTGCAACTTTGCTTCTTCTTCTCCAAAAAAAAAAACTCCCAAATCCAGCCCTAATACTGTCCAATTTCGGGCGATTGAACCTCAAGTCTCTCCTCATGCGTTCTCTTTTTTCTCCTCTTACCACAGATAAACGTTTCTAACGCTAAGATTCTCATTCCCTTCAGTCGCTCGATTTAGAGAAAAGACCACGTGATTGGAGGCTTCTAGAAAGGATTTGCTGGATGAGTGTGAGGCATTACATTGATTTCACTTAATCCAAGCACCACATTCATCAGGGATTTATTTTCAAAAGAAGCTCAATCCAATTTTGAAGGAGGAGGGGGGGCTAAAAAAAATGAGGGTTGGAAGGTTTTCTGTGAACAAATGGCATTTCCGAGTTGATTTTCTTTGAATAGGTCATTAAAGTTTAAGAAAAACATAGATACAATTTTTTCTTGTTACTTTTGAACCCGAATTTGAGTTCCTGGAAGATACAAATTGAAGTTCGAGCTATTTTTCTACTATTGTTCTGCTGATCACTACTGAACCTTGATAGGATTCGGAATCAAAAGGTGTATTGTCGAGAATATACTTATCAAAAAGATTTTAAAATTTCAGGTTTGATTTATTTATCTTTCGCATCTCTGGTATAAAGTATTTTGAGCAGTGAGATTTTGTCCAGAATGATGTTTGGTTCTGTGCGTGATTCTGTTTGCTGTTGAACTGCTTCTTAGTGGTGTGATGCATTTGAATATTTTCAGTTAGTAGAAGTTGATTTTGAGCGGTCGTTTTCTTTGTTTTAAATGTTATTATGATGTCGAGTTTCATTTGAGTCAAGGTTTCATCGCCTTCAAATGAAAAATGTGTTCAACTTTCGTGATTGCTAAGCGAGCCTGAAACTATGACGTTTATTCTCAGTATGTTTGCTTCGCTTCATAAGATGATCTTCTTTGCTTCTTCTCTTGCATATGATGTTCTTTAATATTTAAGTCAATATGCTTGTATTTTCTATCTTAGTTCAATATGTTCTACATGAATCATTGAATGCTTTTGTTTTCCTTGATCCCTCGACCATATTTGCACGTTCTGCTGGTTGAAAGATGAGCTTACCTTTGCACTAAAATTTTGGGACTACCATCGAGTATAGGCTAATTGATAGCAGTTGTTAGAGACTCGAATCTAAGTAATTATTCTGAACCTTGATGAATTGAGTCAGTTGCCCTGTTTGCCTGTCCAGGCAGCCTACTTGCACGACTCTGAATGTATCTACTATTTTTTCTCGACAAGTTCGACATGGATCACTAAAGTATTTCCCCTTTCACTGAATTTATGATCATTGATGCATATTTATGCTAGTTTAAAGCTGTTGAAGTTCCCCTTGGATAATATTTGATCTTTGAGGCTCACAATGTTAAGGACCAATGGGTGTTCATGTTTTTTTTGCATGAGAATTCTGTCATTGAACTTCTTTAACAGAACATCATATGAATCCTGTGTAATATTGTGGATTTGCTTTCTTTGAGATCAATTTGCATTGTATTTTAGTTACTAAGTTGCATTTATTTCTATTGAAATTGCCATAGTCCAACTGCCTTATTTAATCTTTTTTTTTCCTGTGCTTAAGTGCCCTTTCAATTGTCTTGGCTCACCAATTCAGGTTGTCCTTATGTGCAGGAAATCAGAATTCAATTAAGAATGAACCTAGGGGTTTGACACGAATCGAGAACTAGAATACCTAAACAGTTCCTTCCGATGGTTTTGATTCATATTTTTCTTTGTTCTTTACTGATGCTGGTCCTTGCTTGATGAGCTTTGTCGTTTTACTTGATTCTTGTATGGCTTAAACCTTCTGTGCATCGTCAATAATTTTTTGATTTTTCGTATGGTGTTAGCTCAATTCTCACAGGTTGAAGCTTCTGCTTTGAATTTAAGGTTCTATTTCAGTCCTTTTAGAGTGAAAAAGGGTGATGCTATCTTGAAATTTCAAAACATGAAAGTTTGTTTTCTTGGAAGTACAAATTGCAAAACAGGGAAAGTATAATCCACTGGACTTGGTTCATTCTCGTGATATATTTTATTTTTATACAACAGAAAGTGACAATGACTTTAAGATGACATACCATCTTTTTTTTTTTTTTTTTTTTGGTAATTAAATTTGTATTAATCACCAAATGGTTGCCTTACAAAATCATAGGACAGTTTTAACTCGACTGCCTATCAAACTGGACACATGAATACCTATACTACTCTAGCCAAATCAGCAGATTATAACATGTACTGCTGAATATATGAACTAAGCCTAGGAGGAGCTCGAACATTATATATATAGGCTATACTACTAAGGACCTTATCACAGTTACAAAAGATGTTTTCAAAGATTCTCGCATTCCTTTCTAACCATTAACCATAGAGTATTTTTGTTACTGTCATCTTGATTGTATGAGCTCGGGGAGATTTCCCTTTAGATTGTTCAATGAACCATTGGCAGAATTGTGACCAATCCTGCCCAGTGAAGTCTTCAACTCCAATCCATTGTAGCGTTTGGTATCTCAGCTGGGATGCAAAAGTGCATTGCACAAATAAGTGATCTCTAGTTTCCATATCTTGCTGGCACATAACACAGATGCCTGATACATTCAAATTCCATTGCAGCAGCCTATTCTCGGTAGGAAGTCTATCTTTCAGTAACAGCCACAAACTGAAGATAGCTTTAGGTCTAGCAGCATTCTGTACTACCAAATTCTTCCAAGGGACTCTAGTTGATTCTCCAAGCAGTTGCAAGTATAATTTCCTTATGGTGCAGTCAGCTTTATATAGTAGTTGATGTTGTTGTAGCAGCTTGATACCCTCCACAATCGATGACATACCATCTTGATGCATCCTAGTGTGCTACATGTCACATTTTTCCAAGAGTAAAAGGGTCATTTGGTGGACCAATGAAAGTTGAGGGCAAATAAAAAATGAAAAAAAAATGAAAAAAAAGAGAGGGTGAAGTGTAAAAATATGTTTTTGTTATATTTTTATTAAAAAAAGAAGAGACAAATGATATATGAAAATTCAAAAAAAGAAAAAGATTTTGCGCTTTTTCATCATTTTCCGAAAATAAAAAAAGGAAAAAAAATCCAAAAAGAGTTTACGTGTTTCATCATTTTCTCAAAAAAAAAACAAAAGAAAATATTTTCTCCAAAATTGCTGGTTTTTATTCTTGACCGAATTACGGAAACCTGATTCTCATCTTTCGGGGCATGATACGTAGGCAACCGACATAGGGTCCGATCTTCCTAGTAAATGTTAGGTTCTTGGCTTCACGGAGTCTTAGCCAAATTTTGCACTTCTAGCCACCTTTTGGTTACATAAGTTATTTGGCAAAAATTGCCTCAATCATGTCTTGTGTGTCTAATAGGGAGTATTTTTGTCTCACCTAGTATTGGTTTGATTTTTTTCATACAGGTGGATCTACTTACTGGCGTTTGAGCATGACAGACGTCCCATGACTATCCAGTCAGGATCACAAATTCAGGAATTTGCTCGAGTAGATTTTCTTTATGTTTTTAGCCTGTTCTTTTATGTCATCTTTTATCTTCTAATTTTGTACAGTAATGTCGAGTATTTTAGGTGATGTTAGAATTTTTCATAGGCTATTAAGTTTGTTGATTCTTTTCTTATGGTACTTCATATTTTGTTTTTGAAAAAATGTGTAATAACTTAAAAAATTCAAAAAAGAGATGTTGACATTTTTTATTTCTGTTAGAGGTTTTCTGTAGAATATTAATTCTAGGAATTAAAAAAAGATTTATTTGAGGAGGTTTTTCCTTAGGCAATAAATATCTAGGATTTTTAAAATAAAAATTGCTTTTATATTTCTTATTAGTGCATTAAAAAAACCAAAAAAAAAAAAAGAGAAGAGAATGTTCTTCTCTTTTTATTTTCATTAGAAATTTGGGATATTATACATAGAAAAAAAAAGACAACCTACTTTATCTTTGGTTTATTTTCAGAGTTTCACTTTTAAGCAATCAAAATTGAAATTCAAAGATATTTTTAATTGTTTGTTTCGAAATCTTGCATCAAGATATCAAATGAAAATTAAAAATATTTTTTGTGGTTTATCTTTAGATTTTCTTCCTAAATAAAAAAGAATAAAAAATGTTCTTCTCTTGTAGAGTCTTTTCCTTAATAAGTTACCATAGAGTATTTGTTCCAAAAAGAAAACATCCATTAAGCTTGAGTTTAGAATAGGTTATAGAACATTAAGTCTAGAAAATTTGAAAAAGGGGGTTTTGCTTAGTAGTCATTAAGATAAAAAAAGAAAAAGAAAAAGGAGAATGTCAGTTTGTTTATCTTATTCCCTTCCTTTCAAAACTACGTAAAGATCTGATTCATGCGGGGTCATGATACGTAGGCAACCTACATAGGGTTCGATCGAATCATTTTTATTTTATTAAAAGAAAAATAAAAAAAGAAAGAAGAAAAAAGAAAATGGGGTGAAATCATGGGATGTCAGAAATGATAGGAAAGAATAGAGTGATAATTAGAAGGGAAAAGAGGAGGGTAAATAAGCAAGCAAGTGCTAGAAAAGCAAAGAAAAGAGAGGTTGCAATGAAAAAATTGGGATGATGCCAACTGACCTTTGTATCCTCGGAGTTTAAAACCGATAACTATGGCTAGGTGCATTGCAGATAAAGTGAAATTATCTTATGTTTAATGCCATAACGCTAACACGATGGCTTCATTTTGTTATACTCATAGCAGAAGGGTGGTTGGTTCGCGTTTTTTAAAGTAGTAACTCTTCTCTACAAAGTCAAAAGCAATGGCAGACAACGACAGAACTGAGTTGGTTGATACCGGTGCCCGACATCAGTTGGTTGAACAAGACAATGGGCTGGTTGAAGAGGTAAAGATGCTAAGACAACACATGGCGGACATGTACCACCATCTATCTTCTTAGATGCTACCCTTCTCCAAACTCCGATCATGGTTCCGAATGATCCTCCATACTCTCAAGATACACCTGCTTATTACTGTTTTCCAAACACCCTAGTAGCTCCGTCACTCATCCTCCAACTATCTTTTCCCAAAAGCGCGCTCCTGTCAGATACATTATCCCCAATAATGAATGCCCACTCAAAGCTCATGATGTCCAATATTGTCCCTCAGAGGTCGCCCACAAGGTTCCCAACTCACACAAGTAGGGCCCGTGTGATGAGCCTCGTGTAGAAAGTGAAAAGTTCACAGGAAGAGAAAGGAGGGATGGAATACCCTAGAGACTGGAAGGCATAAGACAGTCCTTGAAGAACAAGAAAGGAATGGGAGACCAGGGTAATATGGCTTGCAAAGAACTATTTGTGTCCCCTGACGCTCGCCTGCCCGCATGGTTTAAGGTGGAAAAATTTAACTTGTATGATGGGTGTGGAGACCTGGTAGTCGACCCGAGGGTCTATTGCGGTGAAATAAGAAGCATTGGAGAGGAAGACGACCTGTTGATGGAATATTTCAATAAGAGCCCAACTAGGGAAGCTTTGAACTAGTATATTCGTCAAGATATCGGTAAATGGCCGACATTAGGTGACATGGCTCAAGATTTTGTTCGATACTTTCAATACAAATCCAGTGTTACCCCAGATGCGCTTCCCTATATAAAATGGAAAAGAAGCCAGAGGAAAGCTTTAGGGAGTTTGGGCTCAGATGGATGTAGCAAGCTACTCGAGTCACTACCCCGATCGGTGAAGAAGAAATGGTTGAGCTTTTCCTACAAGCCCATGAGCCCACCTACTTCAGTCATTTGATCATAGCTTTGGAAAAATCTTTCCATGGTGTGTTAAAAATGGGGGAGGTAGTAGAAAAGGGAATTAAGTCAGGAAAAATCATGAGTGGTTCGAAAGACATTCAGAACATCCAAGTAAGCTTCGACTGAAGAAAGAGAAATAGAAAAGATGATTCTTTGGACTTTCCCGATCAACATTTCCAGCCTCAACATCGTCCTTATGGATATCCTTGTGTACCAGATAATCCTCCCTAATGCTATTTCTCTCTATAGAACTCCCAAAATCGTTCATCACTTTCGCCTTACCCAGCTCTACAGAATGCCTATCCACCCCACGAGCATATCAAAAACCTCTTAGATTAGGTTTCTGGACCAAGAAAGCATTTAAGAACGAGAGGCTGCTAAAAAAAGAAAAGGCTTTCACCCCTATTGTAGTATCATATGCCGGTTTGTTCCAAAGGCTGAAGCAATTGGACATGTTGAAGCCGATTCAGATAAAAATGCCAAACCCTTTGTCAAAGAAGTTTGATGTTTCTCAAAGATGCGCATATTGCTCAGATGCCCCGGGGCATGACACAGAGAAGTGTTGGAGTCTGAAGAAAGAATTTAAGAAACTTATTGATGCAGGTGACATTGTTATACAAAATCGGGATGCAGCAGACACTAGCCAAAGTCCATTGCCTATGCATAATGAGACGCACATGCTGGAATATGAGAATTCTTCTGGGAGCCTCGGAGGCACACGTGATGCTTTGCTTTTAGCGCTATCGGAGGTTGATCTTAAGAACGAGTCGACGAAACGGACCAAAAGTAATCTGTTAAGAACAATGTGATGAAGACTTGTGAAGTTCCTAGAATTATTGATGCAGAACCCAACGACTTGTGAAGTTCCTAGAATTTTTGTCATTTCTGTTGTCCGGGTTATTTTCGGGTTGTAATCCGGATATTATCTTGTGATTCAAACCCTTTTATCCTTTTATTTTTCCTAGTTTTTTTTCCAATAACTCGTTTAGTGCCGTCTAGGTTCGTTTTAGGGTCATAACCATTGTTTATTTCACTTGTTTTGTTGCTCAAATCTTTCACCATCTGTCTAATGCAATTTTCTACTTACTTTTATTTTTAGTCATTTGGTTTAGTTTTCTTTTCTTTTTAAAATTCTTTTCTATGTTGGCTCTAGTGACATGACATGCATGCATAGTTCTTAGCTTGGCCTTAAAAAGTTAGTTCAGTCATGGAGCAGTGAAACAATTCTGAAGATGACATGGAAGTTTGAGGAAAATAAGAATAGATTTAAACACTTTGAGATCTTTTGAAGCCCGAACCATGTGAAACATGGGCAGATAGAACACGAAGAAATCCTAAAAGCAAGTTTGCCAAATTGACAGTGCCGTTCGTGGTAAGAAAAGTGAAAGTGTTGTCCGTTGATGCTTCGTATTCAACCAGATATAGAAGGCGAATGTGTGGATATGGTTATCAGGTCTGGTACAATCAAATGTTACGAATGTTTTCTGTGGTTAGTTTAATTATGTTCTTTGTAGTTGGCATGTTTTGAAGATTGGAATGACGAAGGCATTTTGTTGTGCTATCTAAACACTTTATCCTTTGTTACCCCTTTGAGATATATATATATATATATATATATATATATAAAGAAAAAAGAAGTGATAAATAAAAAAAGGAAAAAGAAGAAAAGAGAAGGAAAACAACAACAAAAAAAAGAAGAAAAAAAACCAATAGAAGAAAAGAAGGGAAAAAGAAAGGGAAAAGAAAAATTACAAAAAAAAAGAGTAATTTCTATCACATGAACTACGTTCGACCTGATTCCTTTTATGGATACGTAGGCAGCCTCAGGGTTCGGTCCCATAAAAATAAAAATCCAAAAGCCCCCAAGCAAAGAAACTGGGGCAGACGTTGTGGTTAAGTAAAATATCTGATTCCAAAGGTTGTAATTTTGACACCATTCAAATTGTTTTGAGCCTTTGTGATACCATTTCTTTCTAACCCTACCCAAAAGCCCGCATTACGGTCCAAAGAAAGACCTTCTGATTAGTCTGCTAGAGATGCCAAGTCAAGCAAGTAGAAGTGATTCATATTAGGGGCAACACTCTGGCCCAAGAAGGCAAAATAATAAAAATGAGAGTCTTATTGGTGAAAACCGTCACGGGCACCTTGAGGCGACTGTAAGTTGAGATAAAGGACAAATGAGAGAGGCTTGATGGTGAAAACCCTTTGGGTGCTACAAGTCGAATAAGGATCATGGATCAGATTGTAAAATCAGAGCATTGAAGCCCAGTTTCATGGCAAATAGGTGCAATACGAGTTGAATATTAGACTTGCTTGTTAATCCAAAGGCGCATGTCATGGTCATTTGAGTTGGTATTCACATCATATAGGTCTCTACTATGTAGTTCTCCAGTTAGGGTTTATCTCTTCCCATTTTCCCATACTCTATTTCTTTTTTGTTTTGTTCACTCCTTCTTCCTGAGTCTGTTTGGTTAAAACAAGTGAGAAATGATTTCAAAATCTGCCACAAACTTTCCAATTTCACAAAACGGAGTCTTTCACACCTCCTTTTTCTACTACACCCCCGAAAGAGGGTATAATAAAGGGAGACTTTTTCAATTTAAGTGACAATCGAAAAGGAATTATTATTTTTAAGAAAAAACCAGAGTCGCCACTTGGGATATTTATGGTGTCCAAAGTCACCGGATATTAATCCCGAATCAAGGAAAAGAATGACTCTGTCTAACAGTCCGCGAGCCAAAAATCTGAGTAAGGAATTCAGTTATCCTGGGAGAAGGTGTTAGGCAGTCCCGAATTCTATGGTTCTAGCACGATCACTCAACTGTTATAATTGGCCTATTATTTTATTTTAGTACTTGTTTTAGTCTATGTGCATTTTAACTTTATAAAAGCTTTTATTTAATTATATCCTATTTTTAGGAAGATTTCGATGTTACTTAAAACATGTCTTGAACCGCGTCACATAAATCACCCCCGATCCTCGACATATTTTACCTAACATTATTGGGATTTGGATTTGGGTCACATAAATGTGCACCCTAATTTAGGAATGTAAATTATTAAAATGACGTGCCTAAAGCAACTATGCATTAGCAACTTTGCGAGGGCCATGAAAATTCTCTAAATAGAACACCTCGAATTCTAAAGATTGAATCAAACTTAATTAAACGAGGACCATGCAATTGTCATTTTTATTTGGCATGGCACACCTCAAATTATTAAAGGGAAAAGCATTTAAATACCAATGATCATATTTAACACTAATTCGAAACTAAGTGTCGCAACTATGTTACGGAACTGTACCCATGATCACGATGATTACTTACGAGCCGAAAAGTTTGCCTAGCAACCCGAGTAACTAAAAGAGAAATAACATAAGAGAAGTAGAATGTTACCTTACATCCCAATCCGTCTCAGTATCAACCAAGTCTCAAACCCAACTTCATTTTACCCCAAAATTAACCTACGGCTTAAATCAAATTTCTAGACCAATGGCTAGTCCAATAAATTAATAGGAAACACTTTTGACAACATTACCGCCTTCTAAGCCAACTAATGCATCATTAAACGTTGTACCAAACCAACAAGTAATAATATTGAATAACTGAAACTTTACCACAATGGTGGTGAACCGATCAACAAGGTTTGACATTTAAATAATCAATCGAAACATCATTCTTAGCTAGGAGAACGAATTCGCAAAACAAAAAGCAAAGATAATTAAGTGAAGCAAAATAATGAATTATGTCACAATATCTGCGTAATCGAAATAGAGAAAGAGGACATTTCAACTAAAGAGCTTCCAATATCACTAATGCATTTCTATAACGACACCATTTAGAATAAGGTGAAACCTAACATTGTATAAATTGAAATGTAAGGCATACCGAATAAAGGCCGAGAAACAACAACTTTGCATTAACGAATCAAGCACATGATCGAGATGACGGCCAGAACAGTTGAAGAAAGACCAAAAATTACTAAAACTGACCTTGTTAGAACCTCGAATCGCACCGGATACCTTGAAATCCAAACGGGACCTCAACCGAACTCCCTGTTTCAGATCAGAATCGGAACTTAGAGAAAGAAAAATGAACTAATTTCCGTCTGAAGCTTCTATTGTTCGTTTGCAAGAGGATTCTGTCACTTGCTTCTTTACTTCGTCCTCATTTTAAGAGTAATATTCAATAGGTGGACGCCTGATTACCAAAATTTGAAATTTGAAAAATATTCCCTTGTTCTCCAGGTGGGAGCCTGATTACCAAAACTTGTAACTTGAAAAATATTCCCTTGTTCTCCAGGTGGGTGCCCGATTGCTAAAACTTGAAATTTTGAAATGTATTCCCTGAGACTGCTACCTTTGCACCTGATCACAACGAAACAAACAAAACAAAAGAATTTTTTTCTGCCCCAGTTTGGTGTTGGGTGTATCTGTGAGTGTTGATCAAATACTGTTACCAAATATCTCTAAAATTTGAAAGCTAAATCCCATTATCCAGGAGGGTCCTGACAGCTCTTAACTAATGCCAACTTTTAAGATTAAGTTATATTTTCCAAAGGTACTATGTCTTGTTATGAGTTATGTGTGCTGGGGATCTGCTGGGGATCGGTGATTAAAACTACTTCCCATTATCCAGGCGGGTCCTGACAACTCTTAATTAGATGACAAAATGTGTCTGCTGGGGGTTAGTATTTAGAGCTACGTCCCATTATACAGGGGGATCCTGACAACTCCTACGATTAAATCCCACTATCCATGCGGGCCTTGATGACTCTTGTAGGGGAAGTATTTGGGTTTAACCATGCCACCCAACTGTTTGTGTTTTAGGCTAAGTCCCATATTTCAGGAGGGTCCTGACAACTCTTAACGGGATCCTATTTAATCATTCAACTCTCTTTATGCCCTTTGCTATCCATGATTACCTCTAACCTTTAAATAAGTCCCATTTTCCAGGAAGGTCCTGAGGGTTCCAGATTAAATGCCAATTTTAACTTTTGGTTGTTTCTACTGAGGATTGCTAATTAAAGTTTCGTCGCATTATTCAAGTGGGTCCTGATGACTCTTCCTGGGGAGAATATTTACGTCGGATTATGTTCCCTATTGACTTTTACTAAGTCCCATTTTCCAGTAGGTTCTAGAGGATTCCAGGGGTAAAACAAAAACTTTGACTAGCAAGAGTGTCTGCAAAAATAAAACATGAATGAATCAAACTAGGAAGTGCGTCTCCTAAGGGTGAATTTAAATGACCAAGGCTAGGAAGTTCCTCTCCTAGGGATGAATATTTAAATGTCTAAGACTAGGAAGTGCGTCTTCTAGAGGTGAATTTAAATGACTAAGGCTAGTAAGTGCGTCTCCTAAGGGTGAATTTAAATGACTAAGACTAGGAAGAGCGTCTCCTAGGGGTAAAACCAAAACTTTGACTAGCAAGTGTGTCTGCAAAAATAAAACATGAATGAACCAAACTAGGAAGTGCGTCTCCTGCGGGTGAATTTAAATGACCAAGGCTAGGAAGTGCGTCTCCTAGGGATGAATTTAAATGACTAAGACTAGGAGGTGTGTCTCCTAGGGGTGAATTTAAATGACTAAGTCCAAGAAGTGCGTCTCCAAAGGGTGAATTTAAATTACTAAGACTAGGAAGTTCATCTCCTAGGGGTAAAGCAAAAACTTTGACTAGCAAGTGCGTCTGCTAAAATAAAACATGAATGAATCAAACTAAGAAGTGTGTCTCCTAGGGGTGAATTTAAACGACCAAGGCTAGGAAGTGCGTCTCCTAGGGATGAATTTAAAATGACTAAAACTAGGAAGTGCGTCTCCTAGGGGTGAATTTGAATGAATAAGGCTAGGAAGTGCATCTTCTAAGGGTGAATTTAAATGACTAAGACTAGGAAGTGCATCTCCTAGGGGTAAAACCAAAAATTTGACTAGCAAGTGCATCTGCTAAAATAAAACATGAATGAACCAAACTAGGAAGTTTGTTTCCTAGAGGTGAATTTAATTAACCAAGGCTAGTAAGTGCGTCTCCTAGGGATGAATTTAAATGACTAAGACTAGGAAGTTCGTCTCCTAGGAGTGAATTTAAATGACTAAGGCTAGTAAGTGCGTCTCCGAAGGGTGAATTTAAATGACTATGACTAGAAAGTGCGTCTCCTAGGGGTAAAACCAAAACTTTGACTAGCAAGTGCGCCTGCTAAAATAAAACATAATTGAACCAAACTACGAAGTGCGTCTCCTAGGAGTGAATTTAAATGACCAAGGCTAGGAAGTGTGTCTCCTAGGGATGAATTTATACGATTAAGACTATGAAGTGCGTCTCTTAGGGATGAATTTAAATGACTAAGGCTAGGAATTGCGTCTCCTAAGGGTGAATTTAAATGACTAAGACTAGGAAGTGCGTCTCCTAAGGGTAAATCCAAAACTTTGACTAGAAAGTGCGTCTCCTAGGGGTGAATTTAAATGACCAAGGCTAGGAAGTGTGTCTCCTAGAGATGAATTTAAATGACTAAGACTAGGAAGTGCGTCTCCTAGGGGTGAGATTAAATGACTAAGGCTAGGAAGTGCGTCTCCTAGAGATGAATTTAAATGACTAAGACTAGGAAGTGCGTCTCCTAGGGGTGAATTTAAATGACTTAGGCTAGGAAGTGCGTCTCCTAAGGGTGAATTTCAATGACTAAGACTAGGAAGTGCGTATCGTAGGGGTAAAACCAAAAATTTGACTGGCAAGTGCATCTGCTAAAATAAAACACGAACGAACCAAACTAGGAAGTGTGTCTCCTATGGGTGAATTTAAATAACCAAGGGTATGAAGTGCGTCTCTTAGGGATGAATTTAAATGACTAAGACTATGAAGTGCGTCTCTTAGGGGTGAATTTAATTTACTAAGGTTAGGAAGTGCGTCTCCTAAGGGTGAATTTAAATGACTAAGACTAGGTAGTGCGTCTCCTAGGGGTAAAACAAAAACTTTGACTAGCAAGTGCGCCTGCTAAAATAAAACATGAATAAACCAAACTAGGAAGTGCGTATCCTAGGAATGAATTTAAATGACCAAGGCTAGGAAGTGTGTCTCTTAGGGATGAGTTTAAATGACTAGGACTAGGAAGTGCATCTTCTAGGGGTAAACTTAAATGATTACGGATAGGAAGTGCGTCTCCTATGGGTGAATTTAAATGACTAAGACTAGGAAGTGCGCCTCTTAGGGGTAAAACCAAGACTTCGACTGGCAAGTGCGTCTGCTAAAATAAAACATGATTGAACCAAACAAGGAAGTGCGTCTCCTAGGGGTGAATTTAAATGACCAAGGCTAGGAAGTGCGTCTCCTAGGAGTAAAACTTCAATGATTCAAACTAGGAAGTGCATCTCCTATGGGAATTCTTGATTTAGGAAGTGCTTCTCCTAAAACAAAGATACAACCTGAACTACCAAGACTAGGAAGTCCATCTCCTGGGGGTGATATGTGATCTTCTCAGTAGCCTTTGTGTAAGAAGAATTGGGGCATTACGCCTGACAATTTCAAGCTTCTAAACTATGATATGAACACGGCTTCCGTCCCTGTTTCCGAAAAAGAAAACTTATGAGTTTAAACATGGTGGTTGGTTTGTGGCCTTCACTTGAGGTGATTGCTCCTTAGCTGGCCATAGTAACTTTGATTTCACCGTGAAAGACATTTCTTGCTTATTAACTAACCAATTTCTCTAGCACTATTATCACAGAAGATACCTCTTCTCCGTTCAGACCCAATATCCTCTATTTGTTGAATTGCTCATAAACTGACATCTACCCAACCTTTTGTATCTCACATGAATCCCAAAGCACGTCCATTACTCCCACTCCGTGTGTATGTTGTTCTGTATTAACTTAAACCACTGGCCTTGACCTTGAGGTCTGTTTCTCCTTCACTTGTCATGATAACTGATTTCCATTCGAAGACCCTGCTTGTTCCTTGACTAACCACTTCCTTTGTAAACCTTAACCCATAAAATACCTCTTCTCGTTCGAACCCAATACCTTCTATCTCTTGCATTGCTCCTGAACCGACATCTACCCAACCTTTGTGTTTCACATGATCCCCAAAGCATATTAATTGTTTCCAACCTCAATGTGTATGATGTTCTTTCTTGAATCAAACCACTGGCTCTGGCCTTGAGGTCTATTGCTCCATCGCTAGGCATGATAACTTCAATTTCTTCTTGGAAGATCTTGCTTGTCACTGGTTTATCACCCTTTTTGTCAATCTTTTTGGAGAAACACCTTTGATGCGTTCACCCTAGCCCTCATTCTATTGCATTGTCCATGAATTGATATATACCAAGCCTTTGTATTTCAAACGAATCCCAAAGCGTGTTGATTGTTACCAGCCCATTATGCTTGTTGTTCTTTCCTGACTTATGCCGCTTTGATGTCTTGACCAGATCCCATTTTGTGCAATTGGAAAGCTCGTGGCAAATTTTGATGTCACTTCTCACTTGTTCTGACCAAACAGACTCGAGAAGAGGGAGTAAACAAAACAAAAAGGAATGGAGTAAAGGACGATGGAGAGTGATGACTCCGAACAAGAAACTACAAGTAGAAACCTATAAAATGTGGGTACCAACTCTAATGACCATGACATGCATTTGTCGCCTATTCTGTCAAGCGAGTCTGATGTTCAACTCTTGTTATTCTCCTAAACCGTGAAATTGGGCTTCAATGCTCTGATTTTCCAATCTGATTCACGATCATTATTCGACTTGTGGTGCCCAAAGGGTTTTCACCATCAAGCCTCTCTCATTTTATTTTTTTGGTTATTTTTTTGTTTTTTTTTTTCAACTCACCGTCGCCCCATGGTGCCCATGAAGGTTTTTCACCAATAAGACTCTCTCATTTTTATTTCTCTTAGATTCTGTCGCCCTACGGTGCTTGTGAGAGTTTACACAATAAGACTCTCATTTTCATTATCTTTCCTGCTTGGACCGGAGTGTTTCCCCTGACATGAATCACCTCTACTTGCTCAACTTGGCATCTCCTGAAGACTGATCAGAAGGTTTTTCTTTGGACCATAACGTGGGCTTTTGGATAGGGTTAGAAAGAAAGGGTATCAAAGTCTCAAAACCATTCAAATGGGTTCAAAATTATAACTTTCGGAATCAGATTTCTTATAACAACCACAACTTCTGCCCCAATTTCTTGCTTGGGGACTTTGGATTTTTATTTTGATGAGACCGAACCGTAAGGCTACCTATGTATCCTTTAAAAGAAATCAGGTCTAACGTAGTTCATATCATAAGAATTTCTCTTTTTTGTGATTTTCTTTTCCTTTTCTTTTTCCGTTCTTTCCTTCTTTTGTTTTTTTTTTTGCTTTTGTTGTTTTCCTTCTATTTTCTTTGTTTTTTTTTGCTCTCTTCATTCTTTCCTTTTTCTCTTTTTTCACTTATCTTTCACGCTTGTGTTTTTTATCTTTGTTACTGATTCCAAACGAGGGGTATGAAATAAAATAAATAAGCCTCAAAGGGGTAACGAAGGATAAAGTGTTTAGATAGCAGAACAAAATGCCTTTTTCATTTCAATCTCCAAAACATGCCAAGTACAAACAACACAATTAAACAAACCATAGAGAACATTCGTAACATTTTGAGTGTACCAGACTTGATAACCATATCCACACATTCGCCTTCTACATCTGGGGGAACAAAAAGCCCCATTGGATAACACTCTCACTCTCCTTACCACGAACAACCCCTGTCAAATTTGGCAAACTTGCCTTTAGCTTAAACCCAATGCGGAATAATGCATTTTAATAATATTTCTTTATGTTCTATCTGCCCCAGTTTCACACAATTCGGGCTTGAAGTGATCTCAAAATTCCTGCATTTTAATAATATTTCTTTATGTTCTATCTACCCCAATTTCACACAATTCGGGCTTGAAGTGATCTCAAAATTTCTTCACTTATTTCCCTCAAATATCCTTTCATCTTCAAAATTATTTTAGTGCTTCATGACTAAGCTGCCTTTTAAAACCAGGCTGAGAATTACACACGCATGTCATGTCACTAGAGTCAACAGGAAAAAAACTATAAAAAGAAAAGAGAAATAACAAAAATGACTAGAAATAACAGAAAATAGAAAATTGCATTAGATAGATGGTGAAAGGATTTGAACAACAAAACAAGCAAACTAAGCTGGGGTTACAACCTTGGGGCAAACCTAGACAACACTAAACGAGCTACTACAACTAAACAAACTAGGCAAAATAAAAGGATAGAAGGTTTTGAGTCACAAGACATTATCCAGATTATAACCCTGAAAATAACTCTGACAATAGAAATGACAACAAAATAAACCACCAAAACTCTTCTCTGGATGACCAAGAAATGGAGCATCTTTCCAATTACCAAGCTTTGTATCTTAGCCACTGAGTTCCACATCAATATTGCCAAGACCATTACAAATTTCAAAATCGTCAACTTCAGTCAACAAGTTCCCAAGAGATTCGCGTGCTCCCTGTCACTGTCATTGATCACAATTAACCTTTCTTGAATCATTCTTTCTATTTCCCTTTTCAAAGGACGACAATCTTCAATGCTATGCCCCTGGACATAAGAGTAGTACATGCATCCTAGGATCAAAGCCTTTTTCATATGGGTCTGGAGTATAGCCTAAGAGTGGCTCTATCAGGCCAGCACGCCTTAGCTTTTCAAATTATCTTGTTTAGGACTACCTAATTGGCGTGAAACTATTCTTTGCCTTTGTTATTTTCCCTACCCCTGTTTTTTAGGGTTTTTGGGTGCTCGAAAATATTGCGAAGGCAAGAATGCATTATGCGGTGTTGGCACTCGCCATGGGGAGTGACTTGGTGGTTGGACAGATGACCAGACATTATTCGGAGGATAATCCTGAGGTAGATTATGTGGAGCTCGGGGATAGGTTTAGGGTTGGAGTAGAGGCTGGGTATATTGGTGAAGAAGACCCTTTGGTCCATATGGTGACTCTGAAACAACTATGGCAACATCATCGTGTTCCCTCTGACCCAATAATCTTCATGTGTCGTTCTGAGTTGCTTGTTTTATTGCTTTTAAAGTATAATAGTTCATGATCTTGCTTGACTTCAACCCATCTTCTACCAGCTCCCCCATTTTTATCACATCATTAAAAGGCCTACCGAATATTGTGATCAAATGTCCAAACTAAGTTGGTTCTTGAGCTTGAAGAAAGTAGTCGACCATCTCTTTTTCTTTCATCGGAGGATTGACTCTGGCAGCTTGCTCTCTCCATGTGAGCCCGTACTCCCTAATGCTTTCATTAGGCTTCTGTTCCATCTTGGCGAGGGACTTGCAATCCGAAACGATTTCTATATTATACAGAAAGTGCCTGGAAAAGGCCTGAGCCATATCGTCCCATGTGTACCACCTATTAGCATCATGGCGGGTGTACCACTCCAGAGCTGCCCCACTCAGACTCTAACTGAAATACGCTATCAATAATTTGTCTTTTCCATCGGCGCCTCTCATCTTACTGTAGTAACCTCTCAAATGGGCCACAGGATTCCCGTGCCCGTCATATAAATCAAACTTTAGCATCTTAAACCCAGTAGGCAGTTGGACGTCAGGGAACAAACAAAAGTCTTTGTAAGACACGCTTATCTGGCTCCCTATCCCTTGCATGTCTATTAAAGACTGCTCTAAGATTTTCACCTTCCTGGATATCTCATCTTGCTCCAATGTCTTACTAGGCTTTTCAGTTTCACCAGGAGCTTCAAAATGAGGAGCATGCGAGTATAGATCCGAGAATTTGAAAGTTGGTTCTACATAGTGTTGGGCATCGGGGACTTTGAGCACAGTCTCGTTAGAGGATCAAGGAAAAATGACTGGTGGAGGGGCTGCAAGAGCATGAGTGGCCAAAGGAGCGGCATATGAGGTGGTTTTGGCGGGTAGAGTATAAAAAGCTTGTGGGGAGATATCGACAACAGAGGGAATCTGGAATTTTGATAGTGATGGGATAGTTGCAGGGTTTTCAGTGTAGTTAGTGGGGAATGAAGGTGGAGGATGTCCCCTGATCCAAGAATGATACATTTCTACCATCTGCTGTTTCACCCTTTGGACCTCCTCTTTCAATCCAGACTCCGACTCCACAAACTCCCTTGATGGTTCAACAATTCTTATGCCCAAGTTTTTACTAGCCATGGCTACCTTACCCTTTGACCTTGTGTTGTATGGGCGAGTTACCTTAAGAACCACAAACCAACCACCCTTCTGCTATGAATATAACAAAGTGAAGTCATCACGTTAGCATTAGGGCATTTAACAGCTAAAATATCACATTGTGTTGCAATGCACCTAGTCACAATTATCGGTTCTAACATGACTTCAAGGATATGAAGGTCATATGACATCATCCCAATTTGTCCATTTGAGTTCTCTCATTCCTTTTATTTTCTAGAACTTCCTGGCTTGCTCACTTTCCTTCATTTTTCTCTTTCTAATTATCGCTCCTTTCTTTCTTCACATTTCACACATCCTATGACTTCACCTCTTTTTTTTTCTTCTTCTTCTTCTATTTTTCTTTTTTTTTCTTTAAATAAATAAAAAAATAATTCGATCGAACCCTATGTAGGTTACGTACGCATCATAACCCCGCATGAATCAGATCTTTGTGTAGTTCGGGAGGATCGTAAATAAGGGAAACAAACCAACATTCTTTTTTTCCACTTTTTTTTACCTTTAGGACTACTTTGATGAGAAAAGAAAAATAAAAGCAGCAAATCCCCCTTTTCTTTTTAAATTTTCTAGACTTAACGTTCTATGACATATTCTAACCTCAAGGTTAACGGGCATATTTGTTCCCTTTTGAAACAAATACTCTATAAGAGAATATCCTAGAAGAGAAAAGTATTTTTTGATTCTTTTTTTTTTTGGAAGAAAATCTAAAGAGTAAACTACATAAAATGTTTTTGAATTTTCATTCGATATCATGACGCAAAATTCCGAACTCAATAAAACCAATATTTTTGGATTTCAATTTTGATTGCCTAAAGGAGAAACTTTGAAAATAAACCCAAGGTAGAGTATGTTGTCTTTTTTCTTCTATGTACAATATCCTAAATTTCTAATGAAATAAAAAGAAATTTTTTCATTTTTCACTAATTTCCCAAAGAAACACCTCAAAAAAAAAATCTTTTTGTATGTTGGAATTAACACCTTAAAGAAATCTTTTAAAGAAGTACTAAAGGAAAATTCTCTCTTTTTTTTTTTGAATTTTGCTCCTAATATACTTAAAGAAAATATAAAAATAATTCATTTTAAGTCCTATATATTAATTGCCTAAAGGAAAAACAACCTCAAATTTTTTCATTTCTAGAATTAGGATTCTAAATAAAACCTATAACGGAAATATAAAATGCAACTTCTCTTTTTTTTTTGTTTTGAATTTTTGAGTTACAACGCATTTTTAAATACAAAATACAAAGTACAATAACTAAAATCTTGACATTACTGTACAAAATTAGAAAGTAAAAGATGACATAGAAAAGCATACTCAAAAAATAAAAATAAAAATAAATCTCCTTAAGCAACTCCAGAATGCAGTGGTCCTTGGGTATCTGCCATGCTCGAACTCCGGTAAGTAGATCCATACCTGTATGAAAAAACTTAAACCAACACTATGCGAGACAATAACATTCCATATTAGACACATACAACCTATGGTTGCGATTATTTTTGTAAAATACCTTATTTGACCAAAAATGGCTAGAGGTGCAAAATTTGGCCGAGACACCACAAAGCCAAGAACCTAAGATTTACTAGAAAGACCAGACCATATGTGGGTTGCCTACATATCACGCCCCGAAAGACGAGAATCAGGTTTGTAAAGTTTGGGCAAATTGGATACGGGCAAGAATAAAAAACAGCTAATTTTTAAAAGAAAACATTTTCTTCTGTCTCTTTTTTTAAAAAAAAGGATGAAACATGTAAAAAAAATTGGATTTTTTTTTTCTTTCTATTTTTTTAAATTTTCAGGAAATGATGAAAAAGTGCAAAATATTTTTTTGAATTTTTCATAAATCTTTTGTCTCTTTTTTTAATAAAAATAAAACAAAAACATAACTAGACCATACTTGCTTTATTTTCACACTTCACCCCTTTCTTTTCATTTACTTTTTCTCATTTTTTTTTTCATTTACCCTTAGCTATCATTGGTCCGCCAAATGACCATTCACCCTTGAAGAAATGCAACATATAGCATATATGATGCATCAAGATGGTCTGTTATTTTGGGTACCTCTTCTCTAGACGGACCCAACCCCTGTGTTGAGTCCCCTAGGTCAAAATGCACGTGATACAGATAAGCATTCCTACTAGGGACCCTGCATGAAGCTTGTGAGCACAAAATGTTCCTATAAAATTTATTAAAATTAGGATTTTCTTTTATTATTTAAATTTTTAAGAATTAATTTCGTGATTTTGTGTTTATTTGCATTTTTCTTTTTATTATTTGAATTTTTAGGAATTAATTGCATGATTTTGTGTTTATTTGCATGTTATGCATTTTTAATTAATATAATTCATAAAAAATACAAAAAAATCATGTTTGCATTTAGGACTTAATTTTTACATTTTTCTTTTGGGTTATTAGTTAATTAATATTGAAAATAACTAAAAATTTATTATTCTTACATTTGTTTAATTTCCTTTTTAAATTTAGAATTTAGGTTATTATTGATGGTTAATTAATTTATTTTGTGGAAGTTAAATATGTTTTAGTTATTATAATTTTTTATTATTAAAATCTAAAAAATATATAAAAAATATATAAAAAGAGAAAAATGCATAAATTGGGTCTCTTATCAAAGACCATTATTTGGGCCAGAATTTGGAGCCCAAACCGCCAAATCCATCAAATTAAACCCAAACCCAAAATCCCCACCCGGTCCCTCCGGTGTAACACATCCGTCTCTCCACCATCCGCCGACGGCCGCGTAACACCATATCCACCCAAATTAACACCACTTGTTCCCCGTCCTCTCCTCTTTACAACCCCCGAATGATCAACCCTTGAATCCCAGACAAACACTTCGAATATCCATTCAAAGGAGCGGCTGCTCCGCCGTCCACGGCGGTGCCGGCTCCAACGGCCGCCAAAAACACACCCTATACTCCCCTAACCTTCTTTATCCCCAATCCCTAATTAGATTTCTTTGAACAAGCCTGATTCTCCTCGAATTTCAGATCGAAACTCCAACCCAACCCTAATGCCTCCAAACAGCCCGAAATTCATACACCAAGCTCTCCTCGACTTCCTAATTCTGAATTTCAAGCCAAAACCCTTCAAATCCAAGTGGAAACCCACGAACCTTAAAAAATAAGGTCTGAAGAACTCCAATTCATTTGGCTTTACAAGTGTTCAACATTAACGGAAAAATCAATTGCGAAATCAGTGTAGTTGAAGACCAAATCAGTAAGTTTTATTTTACTTTGATTGTTTTTTATTTACTTATTTGTCGACAATTTGATTTGGCATTAATGCTGATTACTTGTTTTTAATTGGAAATATTGATCATGATTAGTTCATAAATATAGGAGTATTCATTTTTCTTTAGTTAAGCTGAGTAGATTTGATTTTGGTTTTTGGTTACCATTTATTTCGATTGCATTTTTTATTTTTGTTTCTAGTAATTCCATGAGTTTAGTTTCCAACCATGTTTTTGAATTACTTTTTTTTTAAGCTTAATTCCCATTTTCAATTTCTGTTGCATTAGCTTCAAAAATTTTTTTTAGCTTAGCTTTAGTTTTAATTCTTCACTCTTCACCTGTTATTGTTTTGTTTAGCCTAGTTTAATGTTTAATTTTAGTATGAATTAGAATTAATTTTCAATCTTGATTGGTTCAAATAATAGGACTGCATGATTCAAGCTGTAGCTTTACATTTTCTTTGAGTGAATTTCAGCCCTTTTGTTTGAAATTGGTTGATTTGGAATTGTCAATTGAATTTCTGTTTATCTATTTATAGTTCAGATTTGAGCATTGTTTGGGTATAGCTGACTGACCATAGTAGAATTGAGAACAAGGGGGTAAGGTTTGGTTTAGTTCTGGTAATTCCAAAATAAAATAAGGGTAGCATAGGTACTCTATAAATAGAAAACAATGCTAGAATCCTTTAGCTTCTTCTAGAAGGAGGCCTTAGTCTAAAATTCAGTAGTTTTAGTGTAGTGACTTGAGAAGCTAGTCAAAAAATAAAGGACCAAGTAAGTAAAATCTGAAAACTGAAAGAAGGACTAGTAGTTAAAACAAAATAAAGGGGTTGCCCTAGCCTTTGGCTATAAAAAGGGCACCCTAGTTCATTCAGAAAAACGTTTTACACAGTCTGAAATCTCTAAAAATTCCCAGAAATTTTGAAGCCTAAAAATCTTAAAAATTCTTGAAAAGCTTCTAGAAATCCAAAGTTAATTAAAGTCGTGAAATCCTCTTAAATTCAGTAGTTTTACTGTTCCATTAGATCCTCTATCCTTAAAATAATTCTAACTCGCAGCTGTTCGTAGAAAATTAGCTATATAAGATAGAAAACTTACCTGAAATACGCATATTTGAAGAGTTAAGTTTTCAATAATTTTCCTGAGCTCAATTTGAGCTGGTTAGGGTCTTATTCAAGCTATTTTGAGTTGGGTTGCTGATTTTGTATGGTATTAAAATCCTCCTGGGTTATTCTATGTTATCCTTGGGTTCATGACAAGCTTGAGTTATTGATTTCTGAGCTGATTTCCTACTAAATTTGCTGGTCCTGCCTCCTTCTTTCATTTTGCCTTGATTCCAGGTATTACTTTATCCCAAGTGATGTGTGATGACTTGAAATGTAAACTCTGCGAATTGATAATGACATTACTGCCAATTGTTTGAAGTTATTATTGTGTCATTTATTTTAAATACCTCTTTTAGTATAATCGAAACCATGTTCCTTTACTTGTACTAGTACAACTATGAATTTATCTGTAAATTGGACTGGACTGTTCGAATTTTGATGATTAAGCCTATTGTTAGCCTTAATGTTACATAGTTTGATTATTATGTGTCCATTTGATTATGTTCAACTAGAAACCGTCAAGGGCTTTTATATTGATTTACATTTACTTGCGGTTCATAATTGAATCTTCGAGTTATCATAGAAGTTAGTAGGAACACCAATTTTAGTGTATTTTTATTTTGGCATAGCAATTGTATTCATGTAGAGGATAGACCCAGAATAAGCTACTGATTCGAAATTGGATTCAAAAATGAATTACTCGTTTGTATTGATGTTGAACCAAGTATGCCTTATAGCTCAAATCTAGAAATGGTCTAACAGCTCATTTTAATCATGTGGTCGTCGGAAGTCCATACTGAATTCAATAAACTGTATGTGGGCTCATGCAAGCCAAAATTGGACAGCCTCATAACTAGGCTTTGGCCTAGTAGTTTATATACCAAAGGCCTAACAAAGGTTGTTTCTTTTGATTATCTGAAATAATAGTGTTTCATAATGCTTAGCAGAAAATAATAGCTCTTTAGGGTTGGCTTTCAAAAATAAAAAAATGAGGTGTGCTGCGCCAAACGGAACCTTTAAAATTGCGTGGCCCTCTTTAGATGTTCATATTAAAATATTTAGAAATCCGGAACGTGCCATTTAGCGAACTTCACGGCCTCCCGCAAAGATAATAACACGTTAGCTGCTTTTAGGCGCGTCATTAATAATTTTATCTTCCTAAGTACGGGTGCGTATTTATGTGACCTAAATCCAAATCTCAATGGAGTTGAAATATGTCATAAACTATGTGCGCATATATGTGATGTGGTTCGCGACATGTTTTACAATATTACAAATTTCCTTATAAAATGTTAAAAGCGATATAAAATAATTTAAAAATACAGCATAGGTTAAACATGTATAAAAATCAGAATTTTTAGCCAATTATAATAGTTTAAGCAACCGTGCTAGAATCCCGTGATCCGACGGTGCCTAACACCTTCCCTCAGGTTAACAGAATTCCTTACTTAGAATCTCTGGTTCGCAGATTCCATTTAAGCAGTTGAAAAATTTCCTCGACTTGGGATTCTAAATAAATCGGTGACTTGGGACACCAAAAGCAAAACCGATCCCAAGTGGCGACTCTAAATAAATAAATAATCTCATTTCTAATAGTGTCACTTTAATTAGTACAACTCCCTTGTACGTTTATCCTTCGGGGTATCCGTATAAAAAGATGGTGTGACATCTCTGGCAACTCTGCTGGGGAAGGAGCCTAGAACATCCGGTTCAGGGTTCAAGATTTTGAGCTTCGAATAACATTTATATTTGGATTTTTCTAATTTTCCAACATGTTCCATACTAATGTGCTAAGTTTTACCGCGTTGATATGAATGATTTGTTTATATAAACTGTTATGAAACCCCTCTCTCTTTATCTTTAGGGATGTGCTTGCTGGTCGAGACTCTCCATACTATTAGTGTCATACCTTGAAATAAGAAAGAGGCTCAGACAAGTTACTAAGCCGGACGATCTTGCGGGTCCTCGGTACGTAGCCCCCTCCTCGACTCGAGTCTTCTACTCGGGTACCCAGTCTAGAATAAATACGCAGGTTCTGAATTTAGTATAACAAAGCCTCATGCCGGATCCCTAGTAGGAACGTCTGTTTGCATCACGTGCATTTGACTTAGCGGACTCAACACAAGGGTTTGGTCTGTCTAGGACAGGTGACCCGAAATGAAAAGACCATCCTGATGCATATTACGTGCTACTTGCGCATTTACTTGCTTTGGATTTGCATGTTGACCGGCTTGTGAATAGGAAATGGAGAAAATAGTGGTATTAAGGCTGACTGAGAGTAACCATTTTTTTTGCAAAACCAATGCTCAAATAGCATCGAAATGCTGCCGGAGTTTTTTTTAAAAAAAATAAGAAAAGAAAAAACAAAAAGCAAAGAGACAACTTTTCAACAAATATTTGGTTTTGACAAAATATTTTGCCCGAGCTTCGCCAGTTTGATTCTCACCAAGTGTGAGATACGTAGGAAACCCCCATTGGGTCCAACCTCCCTTTTGCAAAAATAGCCAAAACAAAGAAAAACAAATGTCAAATTTTTGTTCTAAATAAATCAGGTGACGCCGTTGTTGTCAAGAATAGCCAAATGTTCCTGAAAGGGACACTAGAAGGCTAATTTTGCACAAACGGCCACCTTTGGGTCTTTATGTATATTTGAAAGCTTGCGGGCACAGCCTTAAAAACTTCCTCCGAAAATGCTGAAAGGCTGTATTTACAATGCTGGGTTTTTGGTATTAGAAAATAAAGTCATAAGTCACTAATTCGCCTTAGTAAATATGCAGGATGAGCACAATCTAAAACGAACCTTTTTCATTCATAAGCAGAATCCCTTTGGAGTTGTGATTGTGGTGGAATGATCTAGGTATAGAAGGGCAAGAGAAGGTAAAGAAATATTTGGGGGGCCTTCCCGGGCTATTGGATATTGTACCCTGAGGAGATATCGTAAGAGCGTTGGTCACATGCTGGGACCCGGCGCACAATGTGTTCCACTTCTCAGATTTTGAACTTACCCCGACTTCAGAAGAAATAGCTGGGTACATTGGAAATGTTGAGCTTCTTTTGCGACACAAGTATTTGATTGCTATAAGAGTTGTAGCGATGCAAAATTCTTGGATACTTTGAAAATAAGCAAAATGGTACACGACTCTAACCTGGCGGCAAGGTTTTGCACCGTTTCATTCCTGTATACCAGATATAGTCACATAGGGGTTTTCAACAATCCAGAGAACAAAATCTGCAGCAAAGGAAATCATGTCAAATGGGAAGAACAAAGATGTTTCGCTTTTATGTTGGCTTTTCTAGGGCTTCTGGTGTTTCCAAGTAAAGATGAGAACATCGACATAAAAATAGCAGGGGTTGTCAGCACTCCACGCACCCAAACCAATGGATGCTAGGATGGTTGTCTGTGGATGAGATCATATCCCTGCCGGCAACAGAACCTCACCTTCCTCTTGATGGGTCTTAGGAGTATCCAGCTGTATGCCCTGCACCGGGTCTTGAGACAACTTGGACGGTGCCAGATAGTTCCAAAAGACGAAGATCTCAGTACCCGAGTAGTTGAGATTGGACCTGATGGCCAATTCCCTGAGACAACAGTCCGCAAAATTTGGAATGAATGCCAATATCTAACGACAAACACTTGTGTACGGGATCGGTCCAAAGGTGAAGTGTCGCCGGGATACCTTGCTTGGTACCAGGAGAGAAATTGAGTCCGAGAGGCCGGCTAAAAGTCCCCATCTCCAGGTATTCGTTGAAGCATCTCAAGAGCAGTGGGATTGGTTGGATAAAGAACGCGATTATAGGGCTACGATAAGCAAACTAGAGAAGTGGGTCATGAATTTTCAATTTGAGAAAGATTTGCAGGCCGCCGCAGATGAGGGCAAAAAGAAGAAACTGGTGAAGGAAAAACCTCGTTCGGAGTGCCAAGGATGCAGAACTTATAGATAGGTTGAGACAAAATGTGGATGACTACAATCTTGATGTGAATAAAGCAGAAAAGGAGCTAGCCAGGGCTCATAAACAATTGGTTGATAATGCGGCAAAACGAGCACGTCTGACCAGGAAATTAAAAGAAGAGTTTGACGGTGAGGTGTTAGGGTTAAAGAAAAGGGTCGTCATCGCGAAAAACAAAATTCCCAGACAAGCAAAAGAGTTCAAAATTAAAAGGAGCATTGTTACACAGCATTGGCAAAGTTAGAATTGGATTTGCAACAGCTTTAAAAGCAGAATCAAGTAGCCGAACAAATTGTGGGAGCCATAACTTAGCAGATTGGGCGATTATTGCAGGAGAAAGGTGTCATACGAGAAAGACTCAAAGGAATCACTCACCACATCACAATGAAATGTAACAGTTGTGAGGACATGCCTAGATCTATGTTCTCTGCCACCGTGATGCTTTTTGTTCGCCGGGTAATGGAAGATCTGCATCACCTCCAAGGGGATTTAGCTAGTCGACCTACGGCAAGGCCGAATGATGCATTTTGGGCTCCAGGATCAATTGAAGCCCTAATGTATTCATGATTTCTGAAAATAGTATTTTTCTTTAGAGTCTGTCAGTTTGTCTTAAAGTCTGTATTTTCTTTTACGCATGGTTAATTGTTCTTCGAGTCTGTAGTTCTTCTTATGTCAAGAGTCTGCTAGTTGCCTATTTAAATCTGTCAGTCTTGGTAACCGAAGTTTGTTATTATGAAAATTGAATTTCCAAAAAAATATTTTGTTGCTTTCATTTTATTTTTCATGAACTATGCTCGATCTGATTCATGCGAGGCATGATACGTTGGCAATCTTCATAGGATTTGACCGTATTCTTAAAGAAAACAAAAAGCCAAAAAGGGAAGAATGAAAAGAAAGAAAGAAAGGGAGAAAACCCAAAATAAAAGAAAAACCAGAGAGGAAGAAAACTACAAAAAGGGGGAAAGCAAGAAAAATAAAGAGTGGAAATCAAAAAGGAAAATTGGAATAAATGTTGGGATGACACATGCAACCATCGCAAACATGTAGACATCTGTTAATTGTATAGGCGCATCACACTCCAATGTGCGATTCCCTATCTGTTATTTGTCTCAAGCTAACCGTTTGTTGCTGTTAAAATTCCAGTCCACGTTTTAGAAACGGTGGTTGGTTTGTGGTAAACTGGCATCACATCGATATTTCACCTGATCAAAAGGAAGCGTAGAAATGTCATCTAAATGACTTTGCCGGCAATTCCTATCTCAGAAGATAGCCTGATTACAGGAATCTCGGCCTTAGAGTCTGCGGCAGCCGATGAGAATAGGATCCTACGACTTAGGGTCATGGGGATGTGGGATGCATGGACAAATGGAAAAGAGCCTCCGAGTGCCATCCCTGGAATTCCTGAACTCTTCACAAGGTCGGGGGGTACTTCTACTATTCCCATTATACATCCAAACATCCTCCTTGGACAACCTACCATACCGGCCAATTTTGTTGGAGCACCTTCTGAAGCTTGCCCTCAGGCGTTCACCTCTGGCACAGTCCCCAACATTTTTACGGCTCCCCCATGTGCAGCCACCACATAGCCCATAGTGCCAAAACTCATGTTTGATCCGACGACTTTCACATTTCAAACTCCCAATTACCAAACTGTGCCTTCTCTATACCCTACATACGCTTATCCTCAACCACCATATGAACTTACAGCAGTGTAGGATAAAACTCTTCAAAGGCCTGAACAACAAAAGAAAGCAAGAAGAATGAAAAGCCTTGAGAAGAGCTTGAAGAATATGCAGGGCTTTAGTGGGTAAAAGAGCATTTCTTACACAGATCTGTGCAAGTTCCCGCATGTACATCTTCCCATGGGATTTATAACGCCAAAGTTTGAAAAGTATGATGGTAATGCCCACCCCATTGCTCAACTGAAAAAGTATTGCAACCAATTGCGTGGGGCAGGAGGAAAAGAAGAACTGTTGATGGCATACTTCAGAGAGAGTCTGGTAGGCATTGCTTGAAAGTGGTATATGGACCAAGATGTCTCACGATGGCATATTTGGGACGATCTTGCCAGAGATTGTGTAAGGCAATTTCAGTACAATATTGACATTGCGCCAGACTGGAATTCCTTGGCTAATTTGAAAAAGAACCCTTCAGATAGTTTCAGAGAATATGCGATTAAGTGGCGCGAACAGGAACCACCTATGGATGAGATAGAGATGGTCATTGTTTTTCTCCAAGCCCAGGAAGCGGATTATTTCAAAACATGATGTCTTCTATGGGCAAACCTTTTGCGGAAGCAATCAAGATTGGCGAGATTGTAGAAAATGGTTTGAAAACGGGAAGAATTTTAAATCAGTCAGCCATCAGAGCAACCTCCTAGGCCATCCAAGGCGGAGCATGAGGAGTTGCAAGGAACAAAAAGAAAGAATAAGCTTCAATGACAGCCTCCAATATGAGAAGACATCATGCTCATAGGCCCATGTTCTCGCAAAGAACCTCTCAACACTTTTATCCCCATCAAGACATGCATTATGCTCCCCAACCTTATGCTATTATGAATGCTCAACCATTTTCATGACCGCATCAGCAGGTCAACAGGAACCAGGTTCCGAGGAACCAGCCTACCCAAAACCACTATAATCCCCGCCCTCCGCAGAACAATTTCTGTCCCAGGGAGCCACCCAGAAGGAAAATATTTACGCAAATTGGGGAGTCTTATTCTAGCTTGTTCCCAAAGCTGGTTCAGATGGGTCTCTTGCATCCTGTGCCTCTGAACAGACAGAACCTTGAGTCACCTTCTTACCAACGGGGTATCCGTTGTGCTTATCATGCAGGGGCTGAAGGGCATCATAGAAAATTATTGGACTCGAAAGCGAGCTGTTGAGGATCTAATAGAACAAAGGAAAATAGTATTGAGGGATGAAGATGTCCCGAATGTGACAAACAACCTGTTACTGGCTCACAACAACAGACTAGTAATCGAGATGATCTGCAAAGATAAAGAATTTGACCCTGCTTTGAAAGCCATAATTGCTATTGCTGATGCAGATAAAAATCCAAAGTCTACCCCTAAGAAAGCTGAACAAAAGAATATGAATGAAACCACACACCTAGAAGCTGAAAAGAAGGTTGAGGCTAAAACTATGGCGGTACCCTGTCAAAAAAATTGTTCTTTATGTCCCACGGGGTCATCAGGAAAATCAGTCGGCTCTGAGGCCCCCAAAGAGATTTGAGATAAACAGGACTATGTACGTACCCAAAGGAACCTATGTGGTGCGGGGACCGACTAAACCACCAAGGCTGAATGAGCCCGTGGTAGTTGCCTATGACTGACCCTTCTGCAGTCCCTTGGAACTATCAAGAAAAAATGGTAACATATAAAGGCAAACAAATCACTAGGGAAACTCAAGAAAGCCATCCTGCAAAGAAATATTCTGACTTTGAGGAAGTGAATAGTGCTACCAAAAGGCGATTCCCACGCAAGAAGTCGGTAAGAGCCGAAGAGGCGGAGACCTTCTTTCGAAAGATGAAAATTCCAGACTAGAAGTAGTGGACTAGCTTCGGAAGTCCCCGGAACAAGTACCTTTATCATCCTTGCTGATGGACATCCCGGAGCATTAGAAGGTGTTAGCCAAAACTCTCAATGAGGCTTATGCGCCGGTTCAAATCTCCGTGGAAAAACTGGATAGAAATGGCGGAGATATTCTTCCCCGTTAATCAAATTACATTCAGTAAGAATAATTTTCCTCCAAAGGGAGCTGCCCAGAACAAAGCCCTACATCTCACCGTAAAATGCGAAGGCTACTACATCAAAAGAGTAATGGTAGATGGAGGCTCCGAGGTGGACATATGACCGCTCTCAACATTACCGAGAATGGAAATCGGGATGGATTAACCCCAATAATGTGTGTGTCCGGGCTTTTGATGGAATTAAAAGATACACGATAGGAGAGATTGATTTGGTGTTGACCATTGGCCCTGTTGATTTTAAGGTAACATTTCAAGTGTTGGATATGGACACATCCTACAATTAACTCCTGGGAAGGCCATTGATTCACGCAGTAGGAGCTGTGCCTTCTACCCTGCACCAAATGTTGAAACTTGAACATGAGAACCAGGAAATCATGGTCCATGGTGAAGATGAATAGTCAATTTACCGCGATCCCTCCATCCCCTGCCTCGAAGCTAAAGAAGGAAGTGAGCATATAGTCTATCAGGCTTCCAAAATCGTGGTAGCTGATCAACACGAAGAAGGAAAACCATGTCCCCAACCTTTCCTCTCCAATGCCTCAATCATGGTGGCCACAGAGATGATACGTCAAGGATTCAAACCAGGGAAGGGACTCGAAAGTTCTTTACAAGGGATAATTGAGCCATATGCTTTGCCTACCACAGAGAAGTTTTTCTGGTTAGGCTTCCATCCAACACCAGAGGATATAACATGGGCAGACCGCAGAAAGCGTAATGGATGGGCTTTACCTCAACTCTTACCCCACTTGTACGAAACATTTGTGAAGCCCAAGTACAGTGATGATGAAAAAGATGAGACCTTCACAACGGAAGAAATTGAAGACATATGTGGGGCCATGAGAAAACTATTGTATGAAGCCAACATGGTCCAGCTTGGTGAAGGCTCAAGCACCGCTGAGGTGCACTACATGGGACCGGATGCCAAATTGCAAAATTAGAAGGTTACGCCTTTCCCAGTCAGGCGAGAGGCCCGGTAGTCCTGCCTTGCCATCTTTCCTTGCATCACAAGTTATTTCAGGGTGTAATTCGAGTGTTTTTCTTTAGTATTTTTTCCTTCAGTTTCCACGTGTAAACCCTGTTATCTTACAATTTCAAAGAAATGAAATCAATATTTCATCGTCTACATTCCTTTATTCTTTCTGATTTTGTTGTTTTCCTTTTATTTCATTTCTTTCAGTTCCTATAATGCGGCTTTAAATAATATGACATGCTCGCGGACTTCATGCCCCGATCCAAACATGCCGCCTAATTATGAAATAATGAACCAAAAATCGGAGTATGATAAAGAAGAGGCTATTAGGGAAATAAATTGAGATTTGGAACATGTTGAAAATAAACATAGGCCAAATCTAAATGATACTGAACCAGTTAACTTGGGTGGTCCCGGCAAAACCAGGGAAACAAAATAAGCATCCATGTAAATAAGGAAATCTGGGACTCACTTATTCAACTTCTTTTTGAATTCAAAGACGTGTTTGCTTAGTCCTATAATGATATGCCCGGATTGAGTGTTGATTTGGTGGTTCATAAGTTTCCTACATACCCCAAATGCCCTCCAATAAAAAAAATGGAGAAAGTTCAAGCCTTATATTATCGATAAGATCAAAGAGGAGATCATAAAGTAATTGGGGGCGAGAGTAATCCGAGTTGTTTGGTACACCACGTGGTTGGCCAATGTAGTACCAGTGCCAAAGAAAGATGGGAAAACCCGAGTATGTGTAGACTACAGAGATTTGAACAAGGAAAGCCCCAAAGAAAATTTCCTTTTGCCAAATATGCACATCCTTGTTGACAACTGTGCCAAACACAAGATACAACCTTTCGTGGATTGCTATGCAGGATATCACCAGGTATTGATGGATGAGAAGGATGCCGAGAAAACTACCTTCACCACACCTTGGGGTACTTATTGCTATAGGGTATGCCTTTTGGTTTAAAGAATGTCGGGGCAACATATATGAGAGCTATGAACACTATCTTCCCCAACATGATACATTAGGATATATAAGTATATGTGGATGACGTGATTATCAAGTCCAAGACTCAAGGTGATCATGTACGGGACCAAAGAAACTTTTAAAGGCTTCGCAAGTATGATTTGAAATTAAATCCAGCCAAGTGTGCATTAGGGGGTCCCATCGGGAAAGCTCCTATGGTTCATCGTCAGTTGGAGAGGTATTTAGCTGGATCCAACCAAGATAAAATCCATTCGAGAGCTACCTCCTCCGAAGACCCAGAAGGATATAATGAGTCTGTTGGGAAGACTGAATTACATTATCCGATTCATCGCCCAGTTGACTTCTACATGTAAGCCCATATTCAGGTTGTTAAAAAGGATGCAACAATTAAATGGACCGATGAATGCCAAGAGGCTTTTGACAAAATTAAATATTACCTGTCTAATCCGTCAGTCTTGGTCCCGCCGGAACCCGGAAGGCTATTGTTTCTTTATCTGATGGTCCTGGAGAACTCTTTTGGTTGCATTCTCGGGTAGTATGATGTCACCAGAAATAAGGAGTAGCCAATTTATTACTTGAGCAAGAAATTTACAAATTACGTGGCCAGATACACTCTGCTAGAAAGAACCTGTTGTGCCTTAACTTGGGTGGCCCAGAAGCTAAGGAATTACTTGCAAGCCCACACCACCTACCTTATAACTAAGTTGGATCCTTTGAAGTACATACTCCAAAAATCGATGCCCACAGGGAGATTGGCGAAATGGAAAATCCTGCTCACCGAGTTCGACATAGTCCATCTCATTCGCACGGCGATGAAGGACCAAGCACTAGCAGACCATCTAGCCGAGAACCCAATTGGTGATGAATATCAACCCTTGAATACCTATTTCCTGGATGAAGAATTGAATTCGGTGGAGGTAACATCTGAATACATCACTGCTTGGAAAATGTTCTTCGATGGAGCGGTAAATGCGAAAGGCATAGGAATTGGGGCAATCCTAATCTCACCCACTGGTGAACATTACCCAACCATAGTACAACTTCAGTTTTTCGGCACCAATAATACAGCTGAATATGAGGCTTGCATCATGGGCATGAATATGGCTATTGACCAAGACGTCGAGGAATTATTGATCATGGGGATTCGGATCTGGTTATCTGGTAAGCCCAGGGAGAGTGGAAAATAAAATATGTCAAACTCATCCCTTATCGACAGCATGTGGAGGATCTCAGCAAACAATTCAAGTCGGTAAAGTTTAGGTACATTCCTCGTTGTCACAATGAGTTAGCAGATGCACTCGCAATTTTGGCCTCCATGTTGCCTTACCCCGAAAACGCTACATCGACCCCTTGGAAATCGAAATCGGGGAAAGGCATGGGTATTGCAATGTGATTGAGGCAGAATCTTGCACTCACCCATGGTATTATGATATCAAGAAATTTTTGAAAACACAAGAGTATCCCGAGTAGGCCACTGGGGATCAAAAGAGAACCATCCCACGGCACACGAATGGTTTCTTCTTAAGTGGTGACATCTTATATATGAGCACCCCGGAACTTAATTTGCTAAGATGTGTTGATGCCAAGGAAGCTGGAAGGATCATGCATGAAGTACATGCGGGAGTATGCGGACCTCATATGAATGGGTACGTGCTAGCAAAGAAAATAATTTGGGCAGGGTATTACTGGATAATCACGGAGAAAGACTGGTTCAGCTTCATTCGAAAATGTCATCAATGTCAGGTGCACAGTGATTTGATTTATGCATCGCCAACTGAATTCCATCCTATGTCAGCACCTTGGCCATTCGCAGCCTGGGGCATGGACGTCATTAGACCCATTGAACAAAAAGCCTCAAATGGACATAGATTCATATTGGTTGCTATTGACAACTTTAAAAAGTGGTTCAAAGCCATCACACTTAAGTCAGTCACCAAGAAAGTTGTGGTAGACTTTGCGCATTCCAACGTCATCTGCCGCTTCGGTATTCCTGCAACCAACATTACAGACAATGCTGCCAATCTGAATAGTCGCTTGATGGGAGAAATATGTGAACAATTCAAGATAACACATAGAAACACCACTCCTTACCGGCCCAAAGCCAATGGTGCCGTCGAAGAAGCTAACACGAACATCAAGAAGATTTTGAGAAAAATGATTCAAAGCTCAAGACAATGGCATGAAAAGCTGCCTTTTGCATTGCTTGGATATCGCACTACGGTGCACATATCAGTGGGGGAAACTTCATATTTATTGGTCTATGGAACTGAAGCTGTTATACCTGCAAAGGTAGAAATCCCTTCGCTCCGGATAATCGTTGAAGCAGAAATTGAGGATAGCGAGTGGGTTAAGACTCGGCTGGAGAAGTTTTCATTAATTGACAAAAAATGAATGGCTGCGGTTTGTCATGGGCAGTTTTACCAACAAAGAATGGCCCGCGCATACAACAAGAAAGTGCGCCCCAGGAATTTTGAAGTCGGACAACTTGTATTGAGGCGTATTCTCCCTTACCATAAGGAAGCTAAAGGAAAGTTTGCTCCGAACTGGAAAGGTCCATACATTATGAGAAAGATACTGCCCAAACGAGCATTGTACCTCGGTGACGTCAAAGGAGATGATCTCGAAACAGCAGTTAATGCAGATGTAGCGAAAAGGTACTATGTTTGAAACTCCCTACAGCAATGATTTAGTCTGGTTGAAATAATGAAGTGTTTTCTTTCCCTCTACCCTAAACACTATCAATCCTTCGCAAATCCTTTGAGCCGGTTACGTTTCTTTGATCACCCTCTTTGGAACTCGGAAGTGCTATTCAAAAAAAACAAAGAAAAGAAAAGAAAAGAAAAGAAAAAGAAAAAGAAAACAAAAGAAAAATGAAAAAAAAAATGAATGAAAAAAAAAACAAACAAAATTAGTTTAGGAAACACTTACTGAACTACGTCTGACTTGATTCTGAAAGGAGACGTAGGCAGCCTCTCCCTGAGGTTCAGTCATATCAAAATAAAAGCCCAATTCCCCAAAGACGAAACTGGGGTAGATAATGTAATGGTTCGACCATGCACCCACAAAAATGGTTCCAAAGTTGTAGCCTCCATCAGATTTTCTTTACCCAAAAAACATGGCCCAAGTCCTTTCGATCGATTGGCAAATGCAGGGACACGACAAACACCATTGTTGGGATTTGGCACAATTAAATTGAGAGAAATAAAATGAGAGAGTCTTATAGGTGAAACCTTCGGACACCATAAAGGCGATGGCGAGTAGAGAAAATAAAAATATGAGATTCCATTTAGTGAAAACTCGTAAAGAGCACTATCGGGCAATGGGAGAAGAGAAATGAGAGAGGTCGATTGGCGAAGACCTGTAAAGTGCGTCGTCGATCAAAAGAGGAAATATATCATTGTCACACCTCCGTTTTTACACGGCTACCTCGAAGGATAAAAAACGTATAAGGGAGTTTTTCCATTTAAAATGGAATTATTCGAATGGGATTATTTATTCATTTAGAGCCGCCACTTGGGATAGGTTTGGCTTTTGGTGTCCCAAGTAACCGGTTTATTTAGAATCCCAAATCGAGAAAATTTTTCAACTACCCAAATGGAGTCTGCAAACAAGAAATTCTATGTAAGGAGTTCTGTTGACCCGAGGGAAGGTGTTAGGCACATCCGGATCCCGTGGTTCTAGCACGATCGCTTAAACTATTATAAATGGCTAAAATTCTAATTTTACACATGTTCATCCTAAAAATGCAATTTTTAATATTTATAACGCTTTTAAGATTTTTTTAAGGAAATTTGTGACACCGTTAAAAGTTATCGTGAACTACGTCACATAAATGCACACGTAGTTTTTGATATATTTCAACTTCATCGGGATTTGGATTTGGGTCACATAAATGTGCACCCGTACTTAGGAAGATAAAATTATTAAAACACGCTTAAAGCGACTATCGTGTTATTATCTTTGCGGAAGCCGTGAAGTTCGCTAAATGGCGTGTCCTTAATTTTCTAAGTATTTTAACATAATTAAAGCGCCACACAGTGTATGATTTTGTTTAGCATGTCGCACCTCTTTTGTTTTTTAAAACGGCAACCTAAAGGAGCTACAATTTTCTATTGTGTATCGTCTCAAAAATAAAAGGAGAAGCCTTAGTTAATTCACGTGTTAATGACCTACCACTGAAACCATTGTATCATCGTATTAAATTGAAACACTTTCAGCATGCATACTCTCAGCATGTTTTATTTACTAGTTTTTGTATTTGGGCTTATTACCCAGAAAAACAAGCCTAGGAGATACATTTTTATGCGAATCTCAGCTATAATCTTTTGCGCCCTGCATTTGAGCCTAAAAACTGGAGAAAACAACATTGATGCTAGTCATGGATCAAAGATTGAGTTCCACAAATTACAACGCTACAGCCATTACAAATTATTTTTGTTAATATCTGTGTTGTGTCATTTTAACACTCCAAAATGTCTAACGTGATAAATATACAACTTCTAAATCTTAAATCAAGAGTTATCAAATTTAGGATCCATATGCTAAAAATCAAATTTAAATCCAATTGATAAACTTATCTATTCAAATCTGAATACGTGCACGCATATTATTTCTACTATTTAATTAAGCATGAGAACCTAAGCAATCTACCATTACTAAATAAGATATTTCATCCTCCTAATAGTCAAAATGATCTAAAATATACAGTCCAACATAGTCTTAGAGTTATTTACATTGAATATTTAAACAAATCTAAAGACCACTCAGCAGATCTAGAATGCTTAAGTGCAGCAAGCTTCATTTCACATCTCAAACTGGTTTTATACATGATCTGGCTTGATAAATGGACCTGGAATTGGAAATGCAATAAGAAGAAAGGGAAGTCAGCAGCAATTTTAGGTCACCAACGGTTGAAAACAAACCAGCAGTGATCAACTCAAAAGGAAACACCCAGGGATCGATAAAAACATAAGCAGGAGAGAAAGTTTCCACAATTGGCACCAATAACAGACCAAAATAATCATGTTCGAACTCCAAACCCACTAAAAATTGGGACTATCCAGACTTATACAATTTCATCCCCTTAATTTCATGTGCTTCAATTCATTTTCCTCTTGAGTATTCATATTAATGGCTATATATTGAAATTAACTTGAAGAAATATTCAAATAGAACAGCAGAGTTCCAGAACTCTGAGCCAATGGGGAATTTTGGATTTCTTAAAAAATTAGGAATTTTTTATGATTTTTTAGGCTCCAAAAACTTTCTGGAATTTTTAAAGGTTTCTGATTTTATCCAAACCTGTAAATGAAGGCACTAGGGTGCCCTTTAATAGCCAAAGCCTTAGGGCAACCCTTTTATTTGTGTTTTCCCATTAGTTCTTTTCTTATTTCTTAGCATTGTTCGCTTAGTCCCTCATTTTCTAGCTTGTGCCTCAAGTCTTATCATCATATTACTAGAATTTTATTTTTTTGGGACCTCCAACTAGAAGGTTCCAGGGGTTTACTGCAAGATTCCAATATCCAAATACCCCTATTACCCTTATCCTTTCCCTTCAATTACTTAACCTAACCAATTGCACTCTAGTTCTTATCATGTTGGTCAGAATTTGACAATAGTTGATTAATCAGGGCAATAGGAACGATTAAACCATAACCAATCCCAATATGATTATCATTTGGGAATACATCCTAATTAACCTGAGATGAAATGTTTAAAAATAGACTGAAACTACACCAATTGTTTTACCCAAGATTAAAAGCAAACAAAACTAACACACATAAACTGATTAATGGAAGCAAAATTGAAGACCTCAATACTGACAAAATATTGAATAGGAGTTATATAGTTATAATCAAAACGTAATCACAAAAACTCTAAATTAATCCTAAGACATGCCGGTGTTTCATTAAAACTAAAAATCAAAAGAAAAAGGGAGTAGGACCTGATTGAAAAGAATTGAAAATTGAAAAGAATCGAATAGTAACCATGATGACCAAGAAACGAAGAACAGAAAGAAAAATTAAGAACACAACTTGCTAGTTCCAAACTGGTCTTTGAGTTTTAATCACACAAGCAATGTTATAAGCCTATCTTATGGTTGCATGAATCCTTTGACCACTTGAACCAGGCAAAAATTCTTCTGGACCTCAAGTGTGAACCCTAAATTCGAAAATTCGAAGGGTTCTGGTTGGATTTGAACGGGATAAGTTGGAGATTCGGTAAGATGGGGTCGAGGACATTACAGGGTGTGAATTTTGTTGGATTTGGAAGGGTTGAGTTTTGGACCGGATTCTTTGACTTAATATTTGACAAAATCTGGTTATGTTTGAGGGTTATTGGTTATAGATTCGTGGAGAGGGAGGCAAGTGGGTTGTGTGGTGTAATTTTGGGATTGTTTGGTGGTGGCGCCGCCGTAGGCGGCGGAGGCGGCGTTCACATTTTTGTAGATTCGAGAAGCTTGGCCAAAGTTTGAGGAATGATTTTTAGGGCATTGGAAAGAGGAGGAACAGGTGGTTTAGTGGTGTATTTTTGGGTGAGTTTGGAGCTTCGCCGCCGGCGGGGACGATTTCCGGCCGGCAGCAGTGAGGCGGAGGGTCGGCGGAGACGATGGGTATGAGGAAGAGAAAGTTGTTCTCTAGGGTTTGCAATGTATTCGGACACTATTATTTAATACCCAAGATCGAAACAGGGCCATTGGATGATGATGGATGAACAGCTGAGATCATATGCCCCAGAACGGCGTCGTTTTGGGCGTCTCTGATGAGAGACTGGGTTGGGGATGGGTTTGGGTTCTTTGATTGACATAGGGGCAGAAAAGTTTTGGAAGATCCTAAGAGAGGCCACCCACAGGGGAAGGCAGGCACATGGCAGGTATGATCAAAAATCTCAGAGCCCACCTAGAAAGTGGGACCTAGTTAAAACTCAAAAAGGAACATAACCTAATATAAATATTCTCCCAGCAAGAGTACAATGGGACGAAACTTTAATTAGCAACCCCCAGCAGAGATAACCGAGAGTTAAAAGAGGAATGTAAGTTGAAATTCTCAAGACCCTCTTGAAAATGGGACTCACTTTAAAACTCAAACCGGCGCGGGTAACATGGGCAGGCACAAACACCCTCCCCAGTAAGAGTCATCTGGACACTCATAAACAATGAGCCCCAGCAGAAACAACCGGAGGTTAGAATTGGCATTTAATCTGGAACCCTCAGGACCCTTCAGGAAAATGGGATTTATTTAAAGGTTATAGGTATAAATGGACAACAAAGAGCACAAAATGAATGGCATGTTGAAATCGGATTTAGTTAAGAGTTGTCAGGACCCTCCTGAAAAATGGGACCTAGCCTAAAACACAAACAGTTGGGCGGTATGGTAAAACACAAACATTTCCCCAACAAGAGTTGGCAGGACCCTCCCAGATAATGGGATTTAATTGTAGAAGCTTTCAGGACCCTCCTGGATAATGAAAAGTAGCTCTAAATACTAACCCCTAGCAGACACATTTGTCATCTAATTAAAAGTTGTCAGGACCCTCCTGGATAATGGAAGTAGCTTAATCACTGTTCCCGAGTAGATCCCTAGCAAATATAACTTATATAACAAGACATAGTATAAAATAATACCTTTTGATAACACAGCCTAATCTTAAAGTCGTCACGGGATTTGATTAACATCACAGATGCATCCGGCACCAAATTGGGGCAGAAAGAATTTCTCTTGTTTTGTTTGTTTTGTTGTGATCAGGTACACAGGCAGCAGTCTCAGGGAATACTTTTCAAGTTGCAAGTTTTGGTAATCAGACGCCCACTTGGAGAACAAGGGAATATTCTTCAAGTTACAAGTTTTGGGTAATCAGGCGCTCACCAGGAGAACAAGGGAATACGTTTCAAATTTCAAGTTTTGGTAATCAGGCGTCCACCTGGAAAACAAGGGAATACATTTCAAGTTTCAAGTTTTTGTAATTAGGCGTCCACCTGTAGAACTAGGGAATACACTTTAAATTTCAAGTTTTGGTAATCAGGCGCCCACCTTGAAAACAAGGGAATACATTTCAAATTTCAAGTTTTGGTAATCAGACACCCACCTGTAGAACAAGGGAATACATTTCAAATTTCAAGTTTCGGTAATCAGGCACCCACCTGTAGAGCAAGGGAATACATTTTAGTTTCATTCAAGTCTTGGCAATCAGGCACCCACCTGGAGAACAAAGGAATACATTTCAAGTTTTAGTTTTGGTAATCAGGCGCCCACCTGGATAACAAGGGAATACATTTTGAATTTTTGTAATCAGGCGCCTACCTGGAAAATAAGAGAATACATTTCAGTTTCATTCAAGTCTTGGCAATCATGTGCCAACCTGAATAACAAGGGAATACATTTCAAGTTTTGGTAATCAGGCACCCACCTGCATAACAACGGAATATTTTTCAAGTCGCAAGTTTGGTAATCAGGCCCACCTGCAGAACAAAGGAATATTTTTCAAATTTCAAATTTTGGTAATCAGGGGCCCACCTGTAGAACAAGGAAATATTTTTCAAGATGCAAGTTTTGGTAACCAGGGGCCCACCTGTAGAACAAGGGAATATTTTTCAAGTTGCAAGTTTTGATAATCAGGCGCCCACCTGCAAGACAAGGGAATACATTTCAAGTCCAACAATTCGTCATCAAACATGGTAGAAGAGGAAATATGAAGCTGCAGGAAAAAATACAAGTCAACAAGGCAACAACAGGGAGATTTACAAGCAACAAGGCAACAAGGAGTTTACAGAGGCAACAAAGCAACAAACATTAAGAGCAGGATTGAAGACATAGATAGGTTCTTTTGTAATCCATAGTTCATAGTTTAGTTTAGCTTCTTTGTTTTTCACAAGGTGTAATAAGGGGGTCTAGCAAGCAGTAGCAGCAGTAGCAGCAATAGTGAAATCACAGCTTCTAGTAGTCCCAGTTGCCAAAACTTCCCGAACTACATTGACATGATTCCTCTTTAGACGAGGATATGTAGGCAGCCTCAAAAGTAGGGTGCGATCAAGCTTTTCAGAATGCTTCTCAAGAAATATTCGAGCGGGCAAAAATCGCTCTTTTCCGCTCACTTGTCTTTGCACGAAAATGCTTCGTGCTTCCGAGAAAAGAGGGGCAGCTGTGAGCAGGCGATTTTTTCCCTGTATGAATTACTCCCACAAATTCAAGAAAAGTAATTTTCCCTTTTTTTTTTTTACAATTTTATAGGATTTTGTGGTAATTCGTGTGCGTGTTTATTTTACTTAAATCATGAAAAATACGAAAATACCAGGCATTTGCATTAGGACTTAATTTTATATGTTTAGGTTAATTAGTAAGTTAGTTATTATACAAAAAATAGAAAAATTACAAAAAAAACAAATAACTCGTTTTGCGTCTTTAACCTTTTAATTTTACTTTTATAGTTTTTCCTGAATCTAAGGTTTGATTAATTGTTGAAAATACTGTGTTAAGTGGTTAATCCAATTTTGTAAGTAATTTAGTTTAAGAGTTATATAGGTCTTAATATTAATTTGAAAAAGAAGAAAAAGAGAGAAGAAATACAATTGGAAATTAGAAAAAGGTAAAAATGAATCAAAAATTAAAAGTAAATTGGGCCAAGACCAACAAGAATAACCCCAAGCCCAATCCGCTTCTTCTCATTAACCCTCCCAGACCCACGCTGAATAACCCGTGACCCGACCCATTCGTAAAACACATACGGATACATACACAACCCAAATGCGAAGTCCCTAATCCCTAACCCTCAAGTAAGGCTGTAAACGGAGCGGTTCCGAACCAGAACCGGACCGGAACCGCGGCCCTGGCGGTTCTGCCGGTCCGGCGGCTCGGTTCCGGCGGTTCCGGTTCTGGCAGTTCCCTGGAAGGCGGGGCGGTTCCACCTGTTGGAACCGCCAGAACCGGAATCGGAACTGGAACCGGACCGGTTCTGGCTGTTCCAAACGGTTCTGTAACGGTAATTTTTTTTTAAAAAAAATTCAAACGGTTACAAACGGCTTCAAACGGCTCCAAACGGCTCCAAGCGGTTCCAAGCGGCTCCAAACGGTTCCAGACGGTTCTGGCGGTTCCAAACGGCTCTTTTTCAAAAGTAGCCGTTTGGAAGTTTAAAAAATAGCCATTTGGCCTCCAAACTTTATATAATTACACTATTTCCCATTTCTCAACTATAAATACCCCCCATTCTTTCATTTTTATTCATCTTTATCTCTCAATCTCTCTCAAGCTCTCTTTCAATCTTTCTAGTGCAAGTGCATAATTTATTTTTGCAAACTCGTGAAACATTATGAAGTTGTTGAATTGAAGTTTTCAAGTGTTCAATTTCAACGATTTTCAATTTTCAAGAAGTTGTTCGTCAATCCGGTAAACTCGTTTCAACTCGTACGTGCTAATTATTATGGCATTTTCGTTGAAAAATATGTTCGGTAAAGGAAAAGCTAAAACCGGTGAAAGTAGTGGCCAAAATACTACCCCTCCCCCGGTTGATGACAATCTCAACATAAAACCGAAAGTTGAATTCTTGCCTGGTAATAAATTGGTAGAGGGAACATCTCTAGAGATTTTGGAGAAAGAAGGTACAAAGGACAACGTCACACCATCTTTCCAACACCATGCTGATGGTTTGGAAAAAGGTGCAATGGAACAGGTGGTTTTATCTCAATGGGGTGGTTCAAATAAGGCAGGATTTAAAGTAGTGCCTTCAAACACTAAGAAGTCCGTTCACCTTGATGGTGTGTTCAATATTGTATCGTACGACATAGTCCCTAAGCTTCAAGATCTACTTATGGCATCAACTTTTAAGGTAAGTCCAGTACATTATCTATAGAATCTGACATCTGCTGTAATTCAATTCTCTAATACCTGAACAATTTTAATCCTTAGTAACTTATCTTATGAATTCTCTAATACCCCTGTGGTGAACGCACACAGGACAGGGAAGAAGCATATGGCTCGGACAGGGAAGAAGCATATGGCTCGGCTCCAGGAACTCCAAAAGATGTCGAAAAAACTGAAGTAGCCAATGATGTGGGGTGCAACTGTCAATATAATTAACCCCAAGGAACAAGAAGAAGCGTTCACCACAGGGGATAACTGAGTTAAGTCATGTTCAGGGAATAATGCATATATGATGTAACTTGTACATTGGCATGTCTTCTTTTAGTTTTTTTTCCATTGGGGGAAGGAAGACTAAGAAAGATATGCTATTTTGGTCAATAAATATGCTCTTTATCATATCCTTGAATATCTTTTGTCTCAATATTTCTTTGTCTTTACTTCTATATCAATCCTTGAATATTTATATAACATACAATATATAACATACAACACAATATACTAATGACAACATTCTTTTATCAATATATACTACTTATATACAATTTATACTAATTACTAACTACAACACAATATACACTACTTATATACAATATACACTACTTATATACAATATATACTACTTAAATACAATATATACTACTTATATACAAAATATACACTGCTTATACACAATATATACTAATTACCAAACACAATATATACTATACTAATAACATAGTACACCATATAAAATATATTCTACAATATACTAATGACTACAATACAAGATATTGATTTAAAATAAAAAAATTCAGAACCGCCGGGAACCGCCAGAACCGCCGGAACCGGAACCGCCAGAACCGGAATCGGATGGTACCCGGAACCGTATGGTAGCGGTTCCGGCTCCGGAACCGCCAGAACCGGAACCGCAGACCCAAATAGACCCAGAATCGGAACCGGATACAGCCGTACCCTCAAGCGCGTACTGCGACTTTGCTTCTTCTTCTCCCAAAAAAGAACTCACCCGAATCCAGCCCTAATACTGTCCAAATTCGAGCGATTGAACCTCAAATCTCTCCTCATGCATTCTCATTTCTCCTCTCTTACTACAATAACCATTTTTAACGCTAAGATTCTCATTCCCTTCACTCGCTCGATTTGGAGATAAGGCACGTGATTGGAGGCTTCTGAAAAGGATTTGCTGGATGAGTGTGAGGCGTTAGATTGATTTCACTCAATCCAAGCCCCACATTCATCAAGGATTCATTTTCAAAAGAAGCTCAATCCAATTTTGAAGGAGGATGGGGGGCTTAAAAAAATTGAGAGAAAAGGGTGTAAACGTTTTCTGTGAACAAATTGATTTTCCGAGTTGATTTTCTTTGACATGGTCATTAAAGGTTAAGAAAAATATAGATACAATTTTTTCTTATTATTTTTGAATCTGAATTTGAGTTCCTGGAAGATACAAATTGAAGTTAGAGCTATGTTTCTACTGTTGTTCTGTTGATCACTATTGAACCTTGATAGGATTCGGAATGAAAAGGTGTATTGTCGAGAATATATTTATCAGAAAGATTTTGAAATTTCAGGTTTGATTTCTTTATCTTTCGCCTCTCTGTTATAAAGTATTTTGAGCAGTGATATTTTGTCCAGAATGATGTTTGGTTCTGTGCGTGATTCTTTTTGTTGTTGAACTGCTTCTCAGTGGTGTGATGCACTTGAATATTTTCAGTTAGTAGAAATTGATTTTGAGTGGTCATTTTCTTTTGTTAAAATGTTATTGTGATGTCGAGTTTCATTTGAGTCAAGGTTTCGTCGCCTTCAAATGAATGGTGTGTTCAACTTCCATGATTGCTAAGCGAGCCTGAAACTATGACGTTTATTCTCAGGATGTTTTCATAAGATGATCTTCTCTGCTTCATCTCTTGCATATGATGTTCTTTAATATTTAAGTCAATCTGCTTGTATTTTCTGTCTTAGTTTCAATATGTTCGACATGAATCATTGAATGGTTTCGTTTTCCCTAATCCCTCGACCATATTTGCACGTTCTGCTGGTTGAAAGTATGAGCTTACCTTTGCACCAAAATTTTGGGACTGTCATCGAGTATAGGCTAATTGATAGCAGTTGTTAGGGACTCGAAACTAAGTAATCATTCTGAACCTTGATGAATTGAGACAGCTGCCCTGTTTGCACTATCAAGGCAGCCTACTTGCACGACTCTGAATGTATCTACTATTTTGTTTCGACAAGTTCTACATTGATCACTAAAGTGTTTCCCCTTTATCTGGATATATGATCATGCTGCATATTTCTGCTAGTTTAAAGCTGTTGAAGTTCCCATTGGATAATATTTGATCTTTGAGGCTCACCATGTTGAAGGACCAGTGGGTGTTCATGTTTTTTTTTTTTTTTTGCATGAGAATTCTGTCATTGAACTTCTTTAACAAAACATCATATGAAGCCTGTGTAATATTGCGGATTTGCTTTCTTTGCGTTGTATTTTAGGTACAAAGCTGCATTGATTTCTGTTGAAATTGCCATACTTCAACTGCCTTATTTAACATTTTTTCCTGTGCTCGAGTGCCTTTTCAATTGTCTTGGCTCACCAATTCAGGTTGTCCTTATGTCCAGGAATTCTGAATTCAATTAAGAATGAACCTGGGGGTTTGACATGAATCGATACCTAGAATACCTAAACAGTTCCTTCCGATGGTTTTGATTCATATTTTTTCTTTGTTGTTTACTGATGCTGGGCCTTGCTTGATGAGCTTTGTCGTTTTACTTGATTCTTGTATGGCTTAAACCTTCAGTGCGTCGTCAATAATTATTAGATTTTTTGTAAGGTGTTAGTCAATTCTCATAGGTTGAAGCTTCTGCTTTGAGTTTAATGTTCTATTTCAATCCTTTTTGAGTTGAAAAAGGGTGATGCTATCTTTCAAATTCAAAACACGAAAGTTTGTTTTCTTGGAAGTACAAATTGCAAAACAGGGAAAGTATAATCCACTGGACTTGGTTCATTCGCGTGATATATTTCATTTTTATACAACAGAAAGTGACAATGACTTTAAGATGAAGGGTCGCCGTTGAAGAGTTGTGACTTTGTGGCTTTTTTGACACTTTATGGCTGTGTTATGATTTTGTCCACTAGTCTTCTCTACTCTCATTTGTTTATTTCGTTTGAAATTGATTTGTTAAATCTGTAAGGATATTGAGTCGCTTTCTAGTTTTTTTAAGAGTTATTAATTGGGTGCACATTCTCATGACGTGATTACAATTTTTAATATGAGTATATGTAGTTTATTTAGTTGAATAGTTCGAGGTATGCCATTCATATTTGAATCATATAATCTATGGCGCTCATGAGTTAATTTAGAAACTTGAGTAGAATAATTTGAGGTGCGCCATGCAAGACCAAATAACAATTGTGTGGCCCTCCGGTTAATTTAATAATATAGATACAATAGACAACAAATCTTCGTAGCAAGCCTTTAGGGCCATTCAAAATACGATTGTGGTTGCGTGTATGTTCGCGTAAATGACCATGATCTTAAATTAATTTGGAGTATGCGTTCTCGCAACTTCGATCAAATCTTTTCCTTAACAATAAAATAGGCTGCCAATTTTAATTATTTTTAGCTCACATAAGTTCATTAAAATCACATATGGCCTTTCGTAATTTCGTAGGTTAGGTAAAATATAATATTTTGTAGAATATCTTTTAGGGCCGTTTAAAATACTAGTGTAATTGCGTCTGCATCCGCGTAATACAATTAACTTATAAAAACAAAACTGGAGTATGCGTTCCCGCAACTTCGGCCCAAACTTTTCTTAATAATAATTAAACGTTATTAGTTATGGACACATTCGCATGACACGATTTTTGACGCATTAAACATGCGGGTATACGTACGCGTAACCCATTTCAAGATGATTTTCTAATTAAAAACGATGACAAAAGCAAAAGTACATAGGTTTTAAATCAGTAATTAAATAATTTTATTAGCCAAGTATTATCAAAGCGACCGTGCTAGAACCACGAAACTTAGAAGTGCCTAACACCTTCTCCCGTGTTAACAGAATTCCTTACCCGGATTTCTGATTCGCAACTATAATAACAGAGTCACTCTTCCCTCGATTCGGGATTTTTAAACCGGTGACTTGGGCCACCATAAATTATCCCAGGTGGAGACTCTGATTTTAATAATTAATCCCGTTTTGATTGTCACATAATTGGAAAAACTTCCTTTATTATGCCCTTATGCGGGTGTAGTGAAAAAAGAGGTGTGACAATTATGACTGTGATCGCATCCGATGGGGATTGCCTACGTATCATGACGCCGCATGAATCAGACCATCACGTAGTTCAGGAGAAATACTAACAATTCTAATGATTTCTTCTTTTTTTGTAAATAAATAAAACAAACTAAAATATTTTTCAATTATACTTTTTTTATATAGAATGAGAGAAAAGGAAATATACACAAACTGACTTTACTAACTCTAAAGACATAAACATGACTGGAATAAAATAAACTTTGATAATAATAATAATAAAAAAAACAAATTCTCCAAAATTAAAAATGTGATAAATAAATGAAACTAAGAACTATGGACTACACTAAAAATTTAATCTTCAATAATCTTCTTGCTTAAACTGATATCATCAATTATCTGCATCTCTTCGCCTCCACTGTCACCCTAAAGTCTCGTACGAATTCTGAAACACCGTCAGTAACTGTGGAACGAGGACACGTGCTTGTTGAAAAACTTCCTCGTTGTTTAGACGATGATGATCATCATGAACATATGCTTCTTTTTCTGCCAATCGAAATACCTGCTCTCGAACTTGCCCCATACTCATGTGACAATTCTGCAACCACATCTGGGTAGTGTTGAGGGCGTGCTCCATATGAGCCTCACGCCCCTCATATTCTTCAATGCGACGGTTTAACACACCTCTCTCAATCATCCACTGACGCCGCTCTTCCTCAAAATCTCGGTGCTGATGACCCTCTTCTGCCTTTTTATTTCTTCTAATTGTGCATAAAGCTGACTCTTTGAGCGTATCCAGTGGGCCTTTTCTGTTTCAAACTGCTCTTTTCGCTGATCAAACTCCAGTTGTTGCTGGTGTGCATCCTCTTCAATGATACTCGAGTCTTATTGCAACTTATGTATTTCAGCATTTTTGTTCGCCTCAACTCTTCGGACTAAACCAAAGGTGTTTTCCAGTTGCAATAATACTTGAGTATCATTTAAGTGGTCTTCCTCAATTTTAGCATGCTTTAGATCTTTATCCATGACCCGCAAAGCAGATTGATAATCTTTCTCAATGTTTAAATGAATATGAGCGATCCGGCTTGATAATGGGCTTGTTGTTTGGCTACAATCATCTGAGCATGCTACAATTTCTCTTTCAGCTTTTCTATAGTTCTTTGATCATTTCTCCTCCTATTCGATCCTTCAGACTTATCTCTAAACGATGAAGGATCATGAAACCAAGTAATATATTCAGGGATCACCTCTCCATGATCTCAGTCCTCTACCGTCTCATTGAACTACGAAACTTTACATACATACCAAATTTTCATAATTTCCCCTTCATCATGAGGTTGATCTTTACCAAAATATAGCTCATATCTCGTGTAAATGGCACCTCCTGTCGTCGTGCAAGCTGGCGCATTACTCAAAGTGGAGCATAAGGTTGAACACCATCCAATCTTATAAGTACCAAATAAGAATGGTATGCAGATTCACAAATGACCTCTTTCAAGGAAACCAATCGTAATTCCATGTAATATGTTTGGAAGACAAATTAAGAAGTAGTTCTTTCCAGGCATTAATCCCTTCAGGTAAGTCACATTTGTCAATTCTTTTCTAGTGATCAAAAGTGTGATTTCTTTTCTGGTGATCAAAAGTGTGATTGGGCCAGAGCTCACTAAAATTAGAGATCGTAGGATGACGATAAAAATGCTCCAAAAATGATATTTGTAGCAAAATTTTGCAGCTATTAAAGTTTCGTGCACCCAATTTACATACAAATAAAGCACGAAAAATGGAAGAAAAAATCATAGGGATCAAAGTATAATCATCCCCTTTTGAGGTCAGCGCCTCAACTATACCTGCCAACCGGATGTCAATGCGTCCTTCCCTCTCCGGAAAAACTACATTCCCCAAAAAAGCAACCATAAATGCAAACCTTTTTTGTATCTTCCATGTTTCCTTGTCTTCCTTAGATTTCAGATTTTCACATTCCTTTCGAAATTGCTTTTGAGGCCGTACAAATGAAACAGAAAGCCCAATTTAACCCAATTGCCTCCTAAACCTTCATAATGTCTATAGTTTATGTTCAAGAGCTTCAGAAACTTAACCTCATTCATATTTTTTGGCACTATGGGTCTCTGGCGGCAAAGATTACGGCCCCGCCCCTGGAAATGGGCGATTTCCTCCAAGGACGGAGTCATCTCACAGTCAGTAAAATGGAATACATTATTTTCAGAATCCCAATGCAGAATCAAAGCTTCGATCGCATCCCTCCTAGGTTTGATCGTCATCATATGAACTAAATATCTCAAGTACTTCTTTATCTGGTTACGCTCATATTCATTAAAATCTCTCCACCAATCCCACAATAATTGTGGTATCTGATCAATAATAAGAAAATTCGGTATCTCTGCTGACCTGGCCCTCTTTTCAGACTTACCTCTTTCCCTACTCATGGTGCATCTGTTATCTAGAAACGGGGTTAGGTTTTAGTTAAATATACTATTGACACAAAAACTCCGATTTCTCGGGTTTGGATCTAAAAAAAAATAAAAACCAAATTGTGGGACTAAAAAAAATTAAATTAGTAATAGTCATAAAAAAGGCCCAAATAACATTTTGCTTGTTTTCTAAGAAAAACTAATAAAAAATAAAACCGGCCTTCAATTTCGCATTTTCGATGCAGGTTTCAAGGCTATTTCGACAAAAAGGCCGGATGCAAGGGCAAAACTGGTTAAAAACTTGACAAAGTGACTATCATTATTTGAAAAAATAAAAATAATAATTAATAGTCCACAGGAACCCTTTTTTCTCATTTTTTTTTCACACGTTTACTTAAATTGGGGTTGAACCTGATGAAAGTTGCCTACGTATCTCACATCTGGTGAGAATCAAACTCGCATAGTTTGGTTAAAATAACTAAAAAAGAAAACTATTTTGAAATTTGTTAGTTTATATGCCAAAACCTTTCAAAATTTTATTTTATGAAAACTTGGAAATTTTCTCTTTCTTTATCCTTGTTTAATTCTATCCTAAAGCCGGTCAACATTTGAGTGAAGCCTTCCAAATAACGTTACATATAGCACATAAATATGAACATGTTGGTCCGATAATTTTGTACTTGTCCTGGACAGGCCCGGTTCCTGTGCCGAGCCCCGCTACGTTCAATGCACATGATGCAAATAAAGCGTAACCTACTAGGGATATTCATTGCTTGTGGCTTGTTCTTCTAAGTTTTCAAATCCTACATGAGATGGTATCTAGACCTGGCTTACCCGGGTGGATAACCCGAGTCGAGGAGCGTCAAGCGTCACCAGTAGTAGAACAACACTGGCTAACTAACAGCTCTCCCGTCTAAACATGTGTGACTAAATTCTTCACCAGAAACTGGTAGGCTAACTGGCTTTATCTCAAAACAGAAGTTTTGTGATGCTGGTAGGAAAACTCAACATAACGACCTATCAAATGACTCAGAGGAGTGCCATAGAGGATACAATCTATATCATAATTCAAATAAATATTAAAGCGGTAAACAAGCGACAAATAGTACATTAGGCTTACGAAGCTCAAATTCTTATTAATTAGTCCCCATCAGAGTTGCTACGGCTGTCACACCGCTTTTTTGTCACATAACCCTATTACGAGGTTGAGTTAGAAGTGTTTTTTCAATTAAAATGACGTTTTGAAAAGGAATTATTTATTATTTAGAGTCGCCACTTGGAATTGAGTTTTGGTGTTCCAAATCACCTTTTATTTGAATCCCTTTTCAAAAGGAAGGTTTGACTCTTAATTTATGGTCTACGAAAAGAGAAAACTGAGTAAGAAATTCTGTTGACCGAGGAGAAGGTGTAAGGCACCCCTCGAGTCTCGTGGTTCTAGCACGGTCGCTTCTATTGATTAATGTAAGGCTTAAATTAATTTTTAGCTATTCTTGTATTTTATTGATTATGGCTTATTTATTATCGCTTCACTTAATTTATTATATTTTTATTAAATATTTTGAACAAGATGTGATACTTACACAAGGTATTTCCTTGAAATTAAATATTAAATTAAGGTACGGAATATACACATGGTTATACCATAATTATTTTAAATTAAAAATGTATCAAGACGCGGTATGCGCACTTGATCATTTCCTTATTTAAGCATATCAATCCAAGGTTCGGGTATGAACACATGGGCTAATAGCATATTTTACAATATATATATTATTTTATCTCTTTTAGATTCGAGATATATAATTGTATATTTTTATTATTGGAACTAGTCTTGAATTAGTTCATGAATTTTTTTTTACCCTCTCACAATTATTTTTTATATACAATCCTTGAAATGTCTTAATGAGCTGAATTTCCCATAAACCCATTCTTTCGGTATCAACATCACACACAAATAAAAGAATAAATGTTCCAAGAATTCTAAATCAAAAGTCAAGCATGATAAAATAAAAGAATATTAAGAAAAAAAAAGGAAACTACGTTACAAATTGAACCAAATAAGATATTTTCTATTAGTCAGATTAAAAAAAAGAGGTCAACATAAAACTAAGAAAACTAATCGATGAAAATATAACACTTTACATTAAAATGTGTGACGTGATTTTTTTATGCAAAAATTTAAGAAAATAAAAAATTCAAAATAACACATAAAAGAAAATTTTCAAATAAACTCCAAATCCAAAACATACTACAAGGATTTTACATAAGCTCTTTATGGAAAGTAAACTTTTTATTATTATTATTATTATTTTAGAAGTGGTATTGCCGCAAATTAATAATCTTAAAAGTATAAACTCATGATAGACTTAACTTTTAGGTTCAGTACTTCTTATCAATAATTTTTATGGTATAAGATATAACTTTATTGTTTGAACTATTCTTACCCATTTAACAATGATATTATTATGACATCAAAAATTGAAAATAATGTTTTAGACAGTAAATAAATTAAAAAAAATACTTACATACTCAAGATTCAAGGGATAATATTTTAAATACACAACAGGGATTAAGAGAAAAATAAAAACTCAAATGCCAGTCCAATAATATATGAGATGTAAACTATAGCAATACAACAACTTCATAATAGATCTTAATTCTTATAATATAGCAATTTACAGTTTATATTCCAACAAACATATTAAAATGGAAGAAATAAAAGATTAGAAGAAAACATGTAATATGTCAAGCTTCTTTATAATAAGATTACAGTCACAATCTACTGATTTTCAAAACTAGTAATGCTAACTTTTCTAGAAACTTAAACTCAAAACCGCGAACGAAATCCGAACTCCATCTCCAAAACTCTCTTTTTTTCTTTCACATTCAATCTTTTCGTTCTTTTATTTTGTTTCTTCTTTTTTTTTCTTTCCTTTTTACTCTTTTTCTCTCTGTTTTCTTTCTTTCTTTTCTTGTTTGTTTCTTTAGTTTCTTTCTTGGTTCTTTTTTTTACGTTTTCATCTCCCTTTTGCTCTCTCTTTTTTTAGTTGTGATATACATCCCTTTTATAAAGGGAATATGGGTGGTTTGTAAATGATTTAAAGTTGGTGGTGGAGTGAGAGAATGGGGTTATAATTTTTTTTTAATTTTTCAAGATTTATTCCTTTTCTGTTATACTATTTTTTTTTTTTGCTTTTCGTTAATTTGCTTAGTTGGTGTTCCTCTTATTTATTTATTTAATACATTTTAATAAATAAAATTAAAGTAAAATACATACATAGATACAATGTATATATATTAACCAACTTACTCTTAGAAAACAAAATACTGTATAAATAAGAGGATCCAATATTTACACTATAGTTTAAACTATAGTAAATAAAATACCATAGCTTACTTATTAAAATTTTAATAAAATAGAAACCAACTATATATATATATATATATATATATATATATATATATATATATATATATATATATATATATATATATATATATATATATATATTGTTAATTTTCTTCTTCTCTTTACAAATAGAAATAAAATTTGTACTATTGATATGTGAATTATTTTTTGTAGTTTTTTTATATTAAACCTATTAAGAGAATGAAAAAGTTTAAAATATCAATACTAGACCTAAAAAGAAATATTTACACTAAAATAATATAAAATTTAGGTGTGGTCAAAAATTAGGTGTTCACATCTATGAGGTGTGTCCGGCTCAACTTTCGCCGTACTTGTGTAAATCGTTCCTTATGCTACTCAAGTTTGCGGACCTTGCTGGTCGGGTGGTCACGTTGAGGCACATGCTCAATATTTTTTCCCCTCAACTCATTCGGGATTTTTCGGTAATACATGCGGGAAGCCCATCCCGTATACTGGAAATCTCCTCGGATATCAACCTCTTGGGAGATACGGAAGACCCAGTACCGCAGTTTGACCTCTTGTATTCCGCCGCCGAGAGCGAGGCTCGACATGATGTTCGTGATATTGATTTGATGCATAAGTGGCCTCTATGGGCTTGATGGTAAGTTTCTTCTTTCTTTTATGTTCTTTCATCTTTGGAGACCTTGGCCTTAATCAATCTTTTTCATTTTTTAAACGTACATGGTGGAGATTGAGTGCGCTCAACGGTCGACACTTGGGCAAAGATTTTCCTAACAATGTTAGAGAAGTATTGGCGCTACCCCAACAAGTGTCGTGAGATGCACGAGCGGCTGAAGGCGAGCGCCGGTGATCGATCTATTGGTGAGGAACTGGAGAAGCAGGATCAGGAGTTGATGCATGCCATTCGCAGGAGTGGCGTGCTCGAGGTGCAGCTTTGTGCAAATGATGAAGAACTTGAGTTGCGTAAAGGGTTTGCTGCAGAGTGTGACCATCTTCAGGCGAAGGTGCGATCGATACAGTACGAGGTGGATCAGAATGCCATCAGGGACTAGGCGATGAGTGTGGAATGGGTGGAAAAGTTAACTGAACTGGAGAGAAAGGTTACCGGATTGGATAACATTGAGAGTGCTTGGGAGTCATCTTCAGCAAGGGCAACAACTTTAGAGGACACTATCCACGTCCTTCAATCCAAGCAGGAATCTGATAGGGCAACGACGATTCTTAGGGAGGCGAGGCTCGAAGAGATCGTGATGCTTAGGGAGGCGAGGCTCAAAGAGTGTATTAGTGACATCGATTGGGAAGCGTCAACTTTAGGGGACCAGGTCACTGCTCTTGAGGCCGAGATAGTGCAATTGTTGTCCCAAATCAAATCTACCTCTGTTGCTATTCCCCGTCATCTAAACGAGCTCTGGGTACATGCCGAAGCCTAGCAGGACATATATAGAATTTGTGGGAAGCGGGCAATATTTCTAAGGGTGCATATGAAGAGGCTCGGGCCAAGGCATGAGAGGCTCGTGTTTATTGCGGATATGATCCTGCGAAGCCCAAGGCCGACGAGGATGCTGATGTTGAAGAGATACTTCCTAGAGACGGTGGTGAGGAGGATGACTATGATGACGCCGAGTGAAAAGATTGTTTATCTTTGTGTTGTTTATTTCTGGGCTTTCCCGACATTTAGTCATATGTAATTTGTGACTATTTACGCAATTGCTTTAAATAAAAAGAAGTTTTCCTCGGTGCATGTCTTTTGTGCTCCCTTCCTTTTCCTTTGCATAATTTTGGCGTGAAATTTCAGATTTCTATATGGTCAATTCCTGATTTTCGAGGAATTTAATCTCAACTAGACTAAGCAGGACTTTGTCGTGTGAGTCTCAATTGAGTCAATGAACTACCTATTTGGGCGAGGTCAATAGGTGGCTTATTACTTTGAGCAGATTTGCTCTTGATTCAAAGCAGGATTTAATTAAAAATTCAATGTTTCGGACAAAGCCTGTCATGACTTGGGTCGTCTGGGTTGGACCAAACAACTGTTGGTTCAGCTAAAGTCATTTTTCTTTCGGTGATGGACATTGGCCTTATGGGTATTATGTCGTACTTTCATCGAAATGTTAACCCATTATTATTTGATCGAGGTCGAACTCTTCTCTTTGACGATGACCGCTGGCCTTAAGGGTGTTGTTTCGAACTTTCATCGAAATATTAACTTGTCGTTATTCGATCAAGGTCGAACTCTTCTCTTTGTCGATAAACCTTGGCCTTAAGGGTTTTATTTTGAACTCTCGTCGAAATATTAACCCGTCATTGTTCGATGGAGGTCGAACTCTTCTCTTTGGCAGTGTCCTTTGGCCTTAAGAGTGTTATTTCGAACTTTCGTCAAAATGTTAACCCGTCGTTGTTCAATCAAAGTCGAACTCTTCTCTTTGGCGATGGCCCTTGGCCATAAGGGTGTTATTTCAAACTTTCGTCAAAATATTAACCCGTCATTGTTTGATCGAGGTCAAACTTTTCTCTTTGGCGATGGCCTTTGACCTTAAGGGTGTCATTTTGAACTTTCATCTAAATGTTAACCTGTCGTTGTTCGATCGAGGTCGAACTCTTCTCTTTGGTGATGGCCCTTCTCCTTAAGGGTGTTATTTCAAACTTTCGTCGAAATGTTAACCCGTTGTTGTTCGATCGAGGTCGAGCTTTTCTCTTTGGCGATGGCCTTTGGCCTTAAGGGTGCTATTTTGTACATTCGTCAAAATATTAACCCAACGTTGTTCCCTCGAGGTCGAACTTTTCTCTTTGGCGATGGCCTTAAGGGTGTTACTTTAAAATTTCATCGAAATATTAACCCGTCATTGTTCGATCAAGGTCGAACTTTTATCTTTGGTGATGGCCCTTGGACTTAGCGGTGTTATTTCAAACTTTCATCGAAATGTTAACTCGTCATTGTTCGATCAAGGTCAAACGTTTCTCTTTGGTGATGGCCCTTCGCCTTAAGGGTGTTATTTTGAAATTTTGTCGAAATGTTAAGCGGTGTTGTTCGATCGAGGTCGAACTTTTGCTTCGCCAATGGACCTTGGATTTAAGAGTATTATTTCAAACTTTTGTCGAAATGTTAACAACACGTTGTTCGATCGAGGTCAAACTTTTCTCTCTGGCAATGGCCCTTGGCCTTAAGGGTGTTATTTCGAATTTTTGTTGAAATGTTAACCCATCGTTGTTCGATCGAGTTCGAACTTTTCTCTAAGGCGATGGCCCTTGACCTTAAGGGTGTTATTTCAAATTTTTGTCGAAATATTAACCCGTCATTAGTCCCGATTTTTTATAGAGTCGGGTATCCTCTGGGAGAGTCCTGTTTTTGTCCAACCTCTGCGCTTCCTGGGTGAGTCCTACTTTCCTTCATTTTCTCTACATCGGAGCGTGTAATGACGGAGAGTATAAAACGTTGTTGTTTAGCTCACACTTGTTTCATGCACATATTGGTGTTTCCTTGTCTAACTTTTCGCTTTCCGTCTAGAGATGTCATTGGTGGTGGAATGATGAATTATACTTTCACTACAAGAAATTTTCTATTTTCCGACTACCAAAATAGTCGGAAAGTAGTCGAAAAAGTATCTATTCCGACTACTTTCCGACTAATTTAGAGTAGTCGGAAATATATTGGTCGGAAAATATTTTTTTACTACTGTAGTCGAAAATTTTCAACTACAGTAGTTGGAAAATATTTTCCACCAAAAACTAGAAAAGCGGCTATTTTCCGACTGAAGTAGTCGAAAAATAAGAAAAAATATTATTTATTTTAAAAAATATTTTCGACTACTATAGTGGGGGATATTATACAAATAGTAATTGTTTATTAGTTGTTTTATTGTATTTTCCAACTACAGCGGTTATTTTAAAAACCATTTTCTTGATTTATACAGGAGAAACCATTTTGGAAGATGGATACAAAAGAGAAAAATTGAAGCATGTGATAAAACTAAGAACGGAGGAAATGTAGTATTCAAAGATGGCAAGTTTCAATGTGCCTCAAGGAAGTATGAGGACAAAATTAGATTTAATCCCGAAGATAAGGGACAATTTTAGCTAAAAACTGTAAAAATAGTCTTAAAGTTATGATGTTACATATTGTTCCGATGCACGTGTCTCAACCCATCCTTCCCTTAAACCGTCTTATTTCTTCTTATGTGTCTCCGCAAAGATCTCAGCATCAGCCACTGGCCCTCCTTTTAACTTTTTCAATAGAATCATTTCTTTCGGCTTTGATGGGAGATTAATTTTCAGAGGAAAGAGATGAGCTTTTTTCGACGAGGTCGGTCAATGATTCCATAGTGGATACTCTGCTTTGGATATTATCTTTTATTTTATATTTGTATTAGTTTTATAGAAAGATTTGCAGTTAAATTTCAAGTACGACGGATAAATTTTGAGTGTAGGACATGTTGGAGAAGAAGGTGGAAAGGGGAAGGGGTCTAATGGAAAGATATGTGTTTAATTAGTTGGATGGAGAGTGGATTAGGAAAAAGGGAGGAGACGCAGAAGAAAGGCAGACGGAAGAAGATGAATAGGGTTGGGGGTGGGGGTAGGACTGGTTTTGGTTCCGAAGGAAGAAGATCATAAGGGGAAGGGTGGGGGTTGGGGGGGAGCTGCTTTGGTTAATCGTGAGGGGAAAAGGTTTATTTCTTCTTTAAATTTACTTTCTTTTTTTTTTTAAAATTATAAGTGTTAAGTTTTAATTATAAATTACACGTGTTGTCTGCTGATTGACTCATTTGACACATCATTAGCAAGTGTAACTCGTGTATCTTGTCTGCCACACTCGGGTGTCTATTTGATTTGCTTAACAGTCACTTGAAGTGTCTAAATGATAAAGGGGTCAATTGAGTGTTCAGCTAGTCGTTGAGGACAACTTCAAGGGATAGTTTATGTTAGCATTGCACAGTGGCACATCTAGAGTGTTGTTATTGGATTCTTCGAAACCAAATAACTTTTGCATAGATGATGTATTTTTATTAAGAAATCTTCTATAATATTTATAAATATTTAATTGCGAACCCAATTAATATTGTATATTAATTTAAAATTACGTTAGAAACCCACAAACGTTAAATCTTGAATATGTCTCTAGCCATACCTATATTAATTGGGTAGTAACTCGTAAAACAACAAAGGGCATGTTAACTAAAAAATGGTGCACATATTAGGAACGAATTGTAAAATGATAAAGGATAAGATGCAAATCGAGGAATGATATACATTACATGTGTAAAATGCAAACAAATCTGGATTTGATAGATATACTAACATTTATTAATTAAATGAAATTTTCTTGATAGCAAATGCTCTTACAAATTTGGTACTGTATTGAGGCTTGACTATATTCAGAATCACAATGACAAATTTCACGTTGAAAAGCAAACCGCTCCCTCAATGCTCAAACTTGAGATCTTTAATTAATGATGAAAGAGTACTTACCATTCAGTCACAACTCTTAACAGTAACCTTATAGCATTTCATAGAACTATTTCATAAAACTATGTTGTGTGGACTCTCCATAATGCTGTTGTATCCATATCGAATCTTTTAAAAATACATTACTTTTGGAGAGTCCGACATACATTCAATGATATTTTTGGAGAGTTCGAACAACATAAACATAAAAGGACGACGAAGTAGTATAGACCTTCAGAAGTGTCACGACCTGGAATTTCCATCCTTGGGACCGTGATAGCGCCTAAGATTTCACTTGCTAGGCAAACAAACGTTAGAGATTCATTAAGCCAATTCATATACATTTCAATAATTAACAGTAATTAAGCTACACCAAGTTAAAATGAAAGAGAAAATTCATAACAACCTCAATATATATATTCCCCTACCTATATCTGGAGTCATAATTCACGAACTATTACGATTTCACTACAAGTAAAATCGTAGAAGTTCGGGCCAGTACGATTTCAAAATAGGATGGATCCAGCAGCTAACCTCACGATCAGCTCGGGCTAGTACCAAAATCTGCATAGAAGTGCAGTGTAGTATCAGTACAATCAACTCAATGTACTGGTAAGTTTCAAGCTTAAACTCGACGAAGTAGTGACGAGGCTAAGACAAGACACCCACAAATAAAACCTGTGTAATTTAACAGTATATGTACTACTAAAAACAATAAAAGAATGAGACAAGTAACATTGAGGAGGGTACATATTGAGGGAATCACAAAAACTAAATCGACTGATATACCCTAAACAGATAGGAACAAGTAAACATAGTAAAGGAAAAAATGCAACGGCATCACCCTTCATGATTTTACTCTCAACTTCACTATATGAATCAACAAAAACGTCACGGCATCACCCTTCGTGCATTAACACTCACAATATGGCAAGGTATCACTCTTCGTATATTAATATTCACAAATCATGGCACGACATCACCTGTCGTGCATTAACACTCACAAAGCATGGCATGACATCAGTCTTCGTGCATTAACACTCTCTTTCACCAAAACAATGAACATTAACAAAAAGGGAGATAGAAATATCAAGAACAAGTCTTACTTCAATATTCGGTTCCGTAATACCCACCTTAACTTTGAGTCAATACTCAATCGATACCAAAATCCGTAAACATGATAAGGATGACCAACATAATGATTCACTAGTCTAAGTATGGATAATATGATCACGGAAGTCAACAATAACAAGAATAAGACCTACTATGATGTTATGACCTGACAACAACATATAGGTATTTGTCACCTCACCTATACATCGTACCCAACATTTAAACATGTGGCAAATAGGAAAATAAGACCTAATCCTTTAAGCCAAGATTAATCACGACACTTACCTTTCTCCAACGGCCAAACTCAAAGCTCAACCACGACTTTTTCTCTCAAATAAGCCTCCGAACCGGTAGAATCTAGTAAATTACCAACCAAATAATTCAAATAAAGCCTTAGGAACTACCCGCGATTGCAAAATATTCAATTTAGGTCATTTTTGAAGAAGTCAACACTCGGATTCGCTTGGTTCAAACCCAAAATTTGAACCAAAACCCAATTATTCATTCACCCCCGACCCCAGTTATATAAGTTTATGAATTTGACCTCAATTTGAGGTCTATATTCCCATTTTATCAAATTCATAGTTTCTACCCCAAAACACCCAATTCCACCATAAAAACCTTAGATTTTAGGTTGAACTCTTGTAAATGAAGTAAAAGATTGAAGGACACTAGTTTAGAATCACTTACCAATATTTTGGAGAAGAAATGATCATTGAAAACTCGCCTAGAGGGTTTCTTATTTTGAAAGTTTTGAAAAATGAGCAAAAAACCCGTCTAAGTCAAGTTTTACCAGTTGAAGATGTCGAAAATGTGACCTAGGCAATGCAATTGTGAGAAATCAATCGCATTTGCGAAGAATACCACATTTCTACTATTTTCGCAAATGCAAACTAAGGTGGCCGCAAATGCGACCCCACGATTGCAAATGCGAAGATTGCCTCTTCCAGACCCATATTGCAAATGCGAACTTGCATGGCCCAGCTTCTCTTCGCATCTGTGATAAGAAGCTCGCAAATGCGAACCCCTCAGAGGTCGCAATTACGATTCCTGACTCGCAAATGTGAGATCAGAGACCTACAACAATAGATATACCAACAATTTTTCCAAGTCTAGTTTCACTCCGTAGCCTATCTAAAACTCACCCGAGGCCTCGGGATTCTAAACCAAAGTGCACACAAGTCTAAAAGTGTCATACAAACTTGCTCACTCGATCAAATTGCCAAAATAATACCTAGAACTACGAATTAGCACCAAATAAAATGAAATTTTCAAGAAAACTTTGAAACTTCTAATTTCTCAACAGGACGTCTGAATATCACAGACAAGTCATAAATAAGGTATTTGACCTATACCGAGTCTTGAAACAAAATACGGATCGACATCCAAAAAGTCAACCCTTGGTCAAGCTTTTCCATTTCATTAAGCCTTTAACTTTCAAATTTGGCAAAATTTTATGTCTCAGGCTAGGTAGGGACTTCCGATTTCGATTTCGGAGCTACGCCTAAGTTTCAAATCACGATACGGATCTACCAGGACCGTCAAAATACGTATCTGACTCCTTTTGCAAAAAATGTTGATCGAAGTCAACTCAAATGAAGTTTTTAGACAAAATTTCTTATTTTTATCAACTTTTAACATAAAAGCTTTTCGGAAACACGCTCGAATTACGCGCGCAAATTGAGAAAGATAAAAAATAAGATTTTTAAGGTAAAAAAGCACATAACTAAATTCTAAAACAAGCTGACCTTTCGGGCCATCACATAAAATTTTAATTATATACACAACAATATGTCAACAAACCGAAATATTTTTTTTCAAGTCATAAAAATCCTCTCTCAATCTTCTAGCAGGTATGAACCAGGTCAGAAGATAGAGATGCTTTGACTAGAAGAAAGGTAGACAATAATTTAACTAATACATAAAACTTTAAAAATAAAATCATTACATAGTAACTCAGTTGAGGTTATGACTTATTGGCCAATGAGCTTATTAGACACTTCATATATTGCCAACAGTCAAGGATTAAAACACGTGAAATTCCACTATTTTTAAAATCTTCTAAGTTACACAAGGTTCTAATTAATTATTAACTTATATATATATGTAATAAATTCGTTAAGTAAAATATATAATTTAAACAAAATTTATTTGGTTTAATCGAACTCGTAGCTTTTACTTTCCTTCCGACAACCGTAATATTATATTCAAATATATACACATATAAGGGTAATATTACTTTTAGTGTTTTGATTTTCAGAGAAAAGGATGAGTACATTGAACATCAGCGAAAGACGATGTCCAGAAATTTATTTGTAAAAAGTCAGATAAGATACTTATCAAAGCAATATTTATATGCAAATCAGACATTATGATATCAGCCATATTAAATTCTTCCAATAAAAAATAAGAACACAAAAAAGTATGCAACAAAGTTTAAAAGAGAAGAAATATCTGGCTTGACTTGACTTCGAGATCCCAAGCTAGAAGTCATCTGGTCCACATTGAGGGCCAACATATTACTTCTTTATGCTGAATTTAGTGTCTAACGAATTGGACAATGTCTATCTTCTTTATTTCTTTTAAGGCAAATAATTTAGATGGCACATGTACTTTAATTGCTTATCAAACTTATATATTTATTAATTGAATATTTATACTTATTTAAAACGTGAATAATAAATGCTTATTCAGCATGGCATATCCTATCTGTCATATATGACTTCAGTGTGTGATTTACACGCCTATAAGAGGCGTGAAGATAATTAAAAAAGTCCTAACAGTAATAATTTAGCCTATTTAACAGTCATTTTTTTTTCTTTCTGCCTTATTCTCCATTGTTGAACATTATAGAAGCTAATTTCTATTCAAATCTGATGCCTTCTTCTTTGTTTGTTAGCTTCAATAGTGAAAAATAGAAATTTATTTTCATGTGATTCTTCGTTGCCTATCAATTTTGTCATCTCCTTTTATTTTGAAAGTCGATTTTTTCTGCTTCTCTTGCAACAAATAAGCTACTGTCGCCTCTTCTCCTTCAATAATGAGGAAGGATCCTTTGTGTTATTGTGGACTTGTTGCAGATCTTAAATGTCACGAACACCCACAAATCATGGAAGGAGGTTCCTGGGCTGCAGAAGATATGAGATTGGTGAAGGTTGTGGATTTTTCAGATGGGTTGATCCTGCGATTAAGGAAGAACACTACGAGACTCTTCTTGCTGCTCTTATTAAGAAGAGTGATCGATGCCATTGTCAAAGAAGACAAGGAAGGTCAAAGTTCAAAGTTGCTACTATTATAATTGTGGTTGTAGTTGTTCTAATGTTATCTATTATGTTATTTATTTAGGATTGATCGTGCACTTTCTTATTTCCTGGGTTTAGGCTACATATTTTGTGTTGATGTAAAATTTTGTTAATGGAATATATTGACAAAGGCTCCATTACAGCAATAGGTACTAATATAATAGCATATGTTATATGCAGTTAATAAAACATCCAAAATAAGGGAGTTGGTTTACAAAATATTTCCAACGACAGGCAGTCAACAAAAACATACATAATGAAGCTTTACAAAATATTATCTACCACTCTTAACAAAACGATACATATGTAAATATCACTTGAGCACTTTAATTAATGTCTGTTGTGGCTTGGCTGCTTGGTGTGAAATGTCTAATTGTAGTGGCTTGAGTGGTTGTAGCTGACTTTGCCCTTCTGTAACTCTGTTCCTGCAGATGCCTTTGTGTGACAGCTTCTCGGCCCTTCTACTTTAGTCCATGTGGTTTGAACCTTAGTTAAATGTTGGTAGGAGCAGAACTTATGAGTGTAGAAGTATTATGTACCACTCTGTCAGTAATTCCAGACTACACAAAAATAAAAGGTTGTGAGTGAGGGACTATGTAGTAAACTATTGTGTAATTGAGTGAAAATATTTACCCTCTGTATAATAGTGCCACTTGAATCAAATAGCACACCGTATCCTGCTGTCTTTGGTCTCTTAGATCATGCATTTGCACCACCTCTTCTAGGCTCATTGGTCTTCCTTTTTGGACCTTCTGCAATATTAGTTGATTGTTGTGTGCTTGAATCAATGATTGGTGGAGGGAAGGTGACACTTTCCATAGTTGAAGGTACTGCTGCTGATCCAACTGTTGTTGATGTTTCAATTGCTGGTACTAATGCACTTCCAACTGCTGCTGATACACTTCCAGATGTTATTGCTGCTGCAGTTCCACTTTCAACAGTTTCACCTCCAACTGAACTAGTTCCAGCCCTTCCATCTTGGTTTCTCTACATATACATAACAAAACTATCATTAGTAATTAAATTCTTTTAATATTAGTAACAAAATAAATAGTAATATTTACTGTTGATGGACATCCTTTCTTGTTATGTCCTAGAGTCTTGCACAAAGAACATATCATTTGTCTCCCTATCCTTGTAACCTTCCCAAACTCCGTCTTTGGTTTTTCGGCAGCTTTTCTCCTTTTTTTCTTTGACCTTCCTGACATTGCAGTTATAACATGTGGCTCAATAGCTGGCAGTGTGCTTTTTGGCCAAAAATTAATACTAGTTAAAGGTTGAATGAATCTGCTATATGCCTTATGGTAGGTATCCTTTCTATGCCAATGATCAACATATGGCTTAACCTCATAGTTCTTATAATGCATTGCTGTAGTTGCATTTGCACATGAAATTCCTTTGAGTTGCCATGATCTACAAACACATGAATGCCTCCTAAGGTCAACAACATATTTATATGACCCATCCTGTATCTCATACCCTACTTCACCATTAAATTTGACTTTACATTTGGCTGTCCTTTGAGCATTCTCTCCAAGTATTTTCATAGCCATGGGTGATATCTCACCTACCCATTTTTCAGAAAACTCTCTCATGTTATTCATCCTCTTTATACACTTGATTCTAATTTCCTTTAACATAGTAATTCGATATCTGCCCTTTACCCTTATCTTTGTATTTTCTGTCATATTTATATCATAGTTAGGAGGTGACACACAAGCCCTAGTATTTAACCAACTGTCACGCCCATCTATTTGTACAGTAGGATCTAGTTCAGTTATATTCTCAACAAGAATATGCTCACTAATTTTATGGACACTATAAACATCAACAAAGTCACCACCATTCAATGTATTAAGAAACTTTACCACATTAGCATATGTTTTTAAAATGTAATAGCCACCCCTTTTGTTAACTTTGCATCCAAACAAATAAGCTTCTAAAAATCCTAAGTCACTAGCAAACTTGTGAAACAACATAATATGTAGCTCATCAACATCAACTATAGCTAATTGAGGATAAGTTAGTCCATTTGCATACCTTAAGTCAGGGTCGGATACAAAATTATCACTGTGGTGGATTTGTAGGTTAACTAGGGTTGAAATTATTTTCTTTTCATACCTGCAAAGTAACAAAAAAAAAAGTGTTATCAATGACTATTTGTTATTAAAAGTTACACCTTTACACAACTCCATAAATAAACCAACAAAAAAGATAGATTTTTAAAGTAAAAAAGCTTCCAAGGTTCCATTTTTGTCCCCACAATGCTTTATAATATTCAAAAATATTGTGGTGGACCACTAACACGAAGGAGACCAGACAAACATCACAAAAAAATGCATAAACCTAAGATGAAATTCTGCTTTGACAACAAAAACCCAAAACACTAAACCAAATAACCAGATGTGCCATTACATGCATAACACTATATTAAAAAGGACTTTCACTCTAATATGTAGCAAAACACAACGAAAACCCTATATATTAGGGGTGATTAAACAGCAAATTACGACCTAACCCAGCCTTCCCCTAAAAATCCTAAACAGAGCAAAAGCTCCAAACATGGAGGTAAATAAAGAACAATAAAGACAAAATACGAAGAACAAATGAAGAAACTTACTCCACAAACTTCGATAATAACTGTACAGATTAAAATCCCGACAACAACGACAGAGAAGAGAGGAGAGATTTACTGTTGTTCGATACTATCTAAGCCCTAAGTAGGCGGTAATTGTAAAATGAAGGGAAAATGTGGTTTGAAAGGGGAGAGGGGCAAATAATCCTTTGCCGATTTTTTTATCCTATTTGGCCATCATATGTGTCTTGGAGCCTATGTGGTTTTATTTTATTGACATGACGTCCTACGTGTAGGCGATTGTCATACACGCACTGGCAACCTCCTTGGATAAGCGTTTATTATTCACGTGTCGAGTGATTATAATTGTTCAATAGGAAAATATATACGTTTGGGGACTGGTATGACAAAATGGTTGAAGTACATATGCCATTTAGTCCATTCTGCCTTTTTAAATTTGGTTTTTATGTCTTGTCTATATATGCATCCAGGATTCAGGCTTATAGATTTGGGTTCACATCGTTTTAAGTTATTGAGCTTTAAATTAATTTTTGTATATATTTAATACATTTTAAAGATAAATACAGGGTTTGAATTAAAGTTACTGAATTCGGCCAAACTAGCTTTCAATACTCTAGTTTCGCCCTTGATCCTATCTGCTTTAGGTCCTGCCTAATTCGACTCCGCGCTGAAAAATCTCAAATTAAAAGGTAAAATGCTTCCTACCAAAAATAAATCTCATAATAAGGAGCAAAATACTTCATATTAAAAGCAACTTCATATCGTAATTCGGGCCCAAAATAATAAAATAAGAAAATTTTACTATTCCGCCGTAATTTTTGGAAGATCAATCTCTATAATCAAGACAAATCTCGAATGTTTTCAATATACTTGACCTATTACATTCATAAAGGACTTTAAGTTTTTCTCTTTCTAACTTTGCATATTGTCCAAGTCAATGGTGTGCCCACACTAGTGGACTACACACTTGTTTATCAGAACTACAAACCCTAATTTTCGAAATACGTATCTGACATGTCTTTTACCTTTCCTAAATCTTCTAGTATTAATGCATCATCATAACCCTTTCATGACATAGCTTTTGTAAGGAAAATCCAAATTTTGCAATAACTAATTTCTTCCTTTTTTAAAAAAATTTAAATTTTATCGTTATATATATATATATATATATATATATATATATATATATGCACTCTCGTACGTATTTGCAAGAGAAAATTGAAATCTGAGTTTTTAGATATTTAGGAAATCGATGTTTTCTTTTTATTAAAGAAAAATAAAACACAAGATGCAATTGTCAATCAAAATTAGAGGAAAAAATTGTTTTGAAATTGTGGTAATTCATAATTGGAATTCCAATTGTATGTAGGACAATTAAATAGTGATAATGATGTTAATTGGGAAAACTTCATACTTTGATAGAACTTAAATCTGACATTTTCAAATTGTGCATCTAAGTGTCGTAAATGACTCGAACCTATCAATCGATTATTTAGCAAAGTTAGTCATTTTTGAATAATCAACAAAGATAAATAGGCCAATTAATTTCCATAGCCTTTGACCAAAACAACTACCATCTCTAGACCTTTCTCATTAATTATTATACTTTGTCTTTGTCCTATTATTTTATTTTCTTCTTTGGCTCATTAACTGACCACCCTATAAGATATCCATGCACTAGTTTGATAATTAAAATGAGTGAAAAAAGAGCAGAGAAAATAGAAAATATGGATTTAGTAGAAAATATATCAACTGCAACTAATATTAAAGCGGAAGATGAAGAAGAAATAATGCAACTTCCAGGTTTTCGATTTCATCCTACAGATGAAGAGCTTGTGAGTTTTTATCTTAAACGCAGAGTGGAAAACAAAAGGATCAAAATGGATCTTATCAAAGAGGTTGATATCTACAAGCATGATCCTTGGGATCTTCCAAGTGAGTATTCTAGTAATTATTATATGTAATTAGCTTTTCGTGCAATTGAATTTATTATTTTTATCTCGAATTTTGTTTTATATATATATATATACATATGTCACATTCGTTCAAGGTTTACTGACTTTAGATCATATATTCGCCTTGCTCCTCCCCCGCAACCCAAGATAATCTGATAAAATCAGATGGGTCTAGCATAAACACACGGTTAAATTCGAGTCAGAGTTGAATTTGATCTTTATGGGTTTTAAATTTAAACTTTATATATATTTAGTGATCTCTTTAAAATAAATATAAAGTTTGGACTATAACTATTGGATCGACCAAACCCGCAACTTAGCTTCTAGCTGCACTTTTAGGCTAAATTGGCTAATGAATTGTAGGTATGAAGACCCCAAATTAGGCTATATTACGAGTGTTTTTCGGTAGGACGAAAGTCATTTTTCAATAAATTATTTTGTTGAAAAATATTTATCAGTGTAGGTAGGTGAATGCAAAATATATTTTTTGTACATGAACATTTGACAATAATATTAGCAAATCAAAGCGTGTTTAAATAAAAATGTTGAGTACTAAAGATCAAACTAATAAATGTCTAAATGTTGAAAAAGTAATATAACCATAAAAGTTAACACTTGTAAGGTAAACGAATTTGGCCTAAATGTCTAAACGTAATGTTTGTTTGTAATCAAGCACAACAACAACAACAACAACAACTACCCAGTATACTCCCACCAGGTGGGGTCTGGGGAGGGTAATATGTAGGCAGTCTTACCCCTACCCAAAAGGGCAGAGAGGCTGCTTCCATGCGACCCTCGGCGCATAGGACAGAATGAAAAGCTGCATTGGAAAACAAAGACAAAATTAGTAACCAAGGCAAGACAAAACAAAATAACAAAACAAAGTATAAGTAATCCTGCAGAAATAACGTAAATGGTTATGTAAACATAAGGAACATAAATACCGTCGCAACCAAGAGGGGACCTAGGCTAAAACACTAGACATCGATGGGTAACCCTACTATCCCACACCCAACCCCGGGTGAGGCGAACGAAGGACTCTAAGAGCCCCTATCCTGCAACCCTGATTCTAGACCTCCAGACTCCCCTATCGAGGGTCATGTCCTCGGTAACCTGCATTTTAGTCATGTCCTGCCTAATCACCTCTCCCCAATGCTTCTTAGGCCTCCCTCTACCCCGCCGACCACCAGCAATCTCCAGCCGCTCGCAGCTCCTCACCGGGGCATCGGGACCCCTCCTCCGTACATGCCCGAACCACCTCAGCCTCGCTTCCCGCATCTTCTCGTCCACTGGGGCCACCTCTACCTTCTGTCAAATAACTTCATTCCTAATCTTATCCAGCCTGGTGTGCCCACAAGAAAATGAATTTCTTGTGACAATTATTTTCTTGAAAAATGACTTCCTACATGCATAATATACCTTTTATTTTCTGAATTACGTTCAAGCAATTCGGTACGGTAAGCACAGGGCAGATACAATTTAGGTCGGAGTCGGATGATTTCAAATAAATGCATATCCAGTCTATTATAATAAATATTAATACTTTAATTTTTTGTTGTATGAAATATTCAACTGGACGTGGACTCTAAACAAAGAATTTTTTTGGGACTTGTACTTTTAAATAAGTTATGCTATTTCTACAACTACAAAATCATGTTTTTAAGGATAAAATAAAATTTTAAAATTAATTATTTTTATATAAAAATGCATCATTTATTTTAAAGCGGCTTTAAAAAGAGAATGCATATCACATAAAATGTAACAGAGAAAATAGTGTATTGCTTGGAGAACTGTGAGGAAGGGCAGTAATGTCCGTATAATCTATAGGTCATTAGATTCGAGCGATGTAAGTAGGTTGTCTACATAATATCTCTTGGAATGTACGCCTTTCCTGAACCCTAAACGAATACGATAACTGCGAAATCACCTCAAGTGACTGCTATAGTTAGATCTGGTTTGTACTCGAAGATGTATATTTGTTTGACCTTTTCATGCAACAATTATAGACTCCAAGGACTTGGCTCCAAAGTTGAAGGAATCATACAACATTCTTTAAACAAGACAATTAGAAAGTGACTTTGCCCTTGTCATTGATCAAGTTCTCTTCATACCTTAATTAGCCAATTCAAACAAGAAAGCACTGATTGTTGTTTGGTCTAATATGAAATACCTATCTATAACTCTTATAATTAGAATTTTGTTTGAGTGCATCAGAAGCAACAACTACAATAATATCTTTCTCCAACGAACTCGTGGTAGACAAAGAATTCATGTTCCTGGAAAAACATAATGCTTAAAAAACAAGAGTTTAACTTCTTCAATAATTGATGGTGTATAAAAGTTTGTATACTACCAAATAATGATGGAGCCAAGATTTTTAGTGGGGTTTAAAAAAAATACACTCAGAAAGAAATCAATGAGTATCAATATATAGTACATATACGAAAATATTAACCTAGTTACAGTTGTGTAATTTTTCGATAAAAAGGTACTAACACCCCTTGAATACATGTGGCTCCACCACCGCTACCAATTCGCCTAGATAACTACATATAACTAGCCATTATAATTGAGATTGGTTGGAAAATAATATAGATTAAATATAAAGAAAGTGTAAAGATTGTATACACAATCATTGTGCGTATATATAGTGGCGAGGTCAAAAAAAATTTCAAGGTTGTTCAAACTTGAAAGAAGTAAAGAAAAATTTCGCAAAGGGTGTTCAATATATGTTATACACCATTAAAATCTAATATTTTACCAATATACACAGTATATTTTTTCGAGGGTGGCCAATTAACCACCATTACTAGACTGTAGCTTCGCCTTTTTTGTGTGTGTCTATATATATATAGAAGTTTCTTTTTTTTTTTCTTGGCTAACATATATATAAAAGTTAATCCAAAAATTAAAGATGTTATCTTCATAATGTAAATGTTTAAGATATGTTTGTAAATTGTAACCTAATTTTTCTAACTTTTGGATCATTTTTAATTTAATTTGTTTGTATGTAGAAGGTAACACAGTGGGGGGTAATTGTAAGGAATGGTATTTCTTCAGCATGAGAGGGAGAAAGTACAGAAACAGTGTAAGACCAAATAGAGTAACAGGTTCTGGTTTTTGGAAAGCAACAGGAATTGACAAACCTGTTTTTAGTAGTACTACTACTACATCACAATGTACAGACCGTGATTGCATTGGCCTCAAGAAATCATTAGTATATTATAGGGGAAGTGCTGGCAAAGGAACAAAAACTGATTGGATGATGCATGAGTTTCGCCTCCCACCAAATTGGAAAACTTCAAACCAGCAGCTGCTCAATCCCAAGAGCGTTATAATTCCAGAAGCTGTAAGTTATTTCCTTCTTATTTTTCCTTATAACCAAAATTCTATGTGTTTTAAAAAGGATCGCCCGGTGAATAAAGTATTTACGTTACACAAGATCTGGTAAAGGGCCATATCCCAAAAAAATGTAACGTCTACCTAATTCGCGGCTAAAATATATTGATAGTGTAAAAATTGTTTACGCTATCAGTTCATTATATACTATAGTGTTATATCCATAATAGATTAGTGAGTTAGACCATGCATATAACTTACAAGTTCTATTTCTCTTAAAGATGGAAACTGCATATGTTTCTGTTGGAAGAGGATTGCTATTAATATTTGGAGGGAGACTTTTAGGCTAAGGAAATTTTGGAAGAGTAGAAAGATTTTGGAGAAGAGAAACTTTTATTACTCAAACTTGTTTTTAATTTTTTTGGCTTGATATGTTTTGTGGTGTGTGTTATACAAATGCCAAATGCCATCCCATATTTATAGGGGAGGCTTGCCAAGCTCTAGAGTGTCTAGAGAGTTCTACCATTTCCTAGCTATGTACATGTGCTAGAATTCTATGGAGAATTCTAGAGAGTCTAGAGAGTTCTATTACTTTCTAGCTAGGTACATGTGCTAGAATTCTATGGAGAATTCTAGAGTATTTCCAAGCTCAAATGGACTAGAGTTCTCTAGAACGTTCCGGAATCTAGAGTTGCCTAGAATGTTCCGGAATTGGGCTATTTATTTTTCATAATTTCTTAAGTCCATATAATTATAACAAAATCAAGTTTATTTTATTTTCAACACCCCCCCTTAAACTTGATTTGTCATTCCAAGCAGACTTCTTAACTTGATGAAGTCCTCTTGCTTGAGTGGGCAACTTGGTCTTTGGACTTCACGTACTCTACTTGTACATCCTTTCTTGTGATGCACTCTCGTATGTAGTGATAGCGTGTGTCAATATGCTTGCTTCGATCATGGAACACCGGATTTTTCGCCAACGCCAACGTCGACTTATTATCCACGCATATTGTAGTTGGATCTTCTTGTGGCCATCCCAGCTCCTTTAGCAAACTTCGCATCCAGATTGCATGACATACACAGGAGGTAGCGGCAACGTACTCAGCTTCACATGTGGATAGAGTGACAATTGGTTGTTTCTTGGACATCCAAGTGAAGGCGGTGTCTCCCATGAAGAACACGAAGCCCGTGGTACTTTTTCTATCATCAATGTCTCCGGCCCAATCGCTATCGCTATAACCAACCAGCTTATAATCATTAGAAGTTGAATAGAACAAGCCAAAGTTGATTGTACCTTTGAGGTAGCGGAGAATTCTTCTTGCAGCCTTCAAGTGTGTAGTAGTTGGATTCTCCATGTAGCGACTTATGAGGCCGGTGGCGTAGAGAATGTCGGGTCTCGTGCAAGTCAAATATCGTAAGCTCCCAACTAAGCTCTTGAACATCGTCGTGTCCACTTTCTCAGCTTCATCATGCTTCGACAACTTGATCCCGCACTCCACCGGTGTGTTAACTGGGTTGCAATCATCCATCTTGAACTTCTTTAGGATCTCCTTCGCATAGCCCTCCTGTGAGATGAAAATTCCATCCTCAAGTTGTTTGACTTCAATGCCAAGATAGTACGCCATAAGCCCAATGTCGGTCATCTCGAACTCTTTAGCCATCGCTTGCTTGAACTCATCGATCATCCTTTGGTTATTTCCTGCAAAGATTAAATCATCCACGTACAAGCAAACGATCAAGATATCTCCATCTTTCATCTTGGCATTGAGCGCATGCTCATGTGGGCATTTGGCAAAGTCATTTTCTTGCAAGTACTTGTCGATCCTACTGTTCCACGCCCTTGGTGCTTGCTTTAGTCCATATAACGCCTTCTTCAATCTTAAGACTTTGTCTTCCTGCGTCTTCACCTCATAGACTATAGGTTGTCGGATGTAAACTTCTTCCTCAAGGACTCCATTCAAGAACGCCGACTTTACATCCATTTGGTGTATCTTCCATTTATTTTGAGCTGCCATAGAAATGATTAGTCTTACAGTTTCTAAACGGGCTACAGGGGCAAATACCTCGTCATAGTCGATGCCGGCTCTTTGACTGTATCCTTTTGCAACAAGCCTCGCCTTGTATCTTTCGATTTCTCCCTTGCAGTTTTTCTTTGCCTTGTACACCCACTTGACGTCGATCGCCTTTTGCCCTTTTGGAAGTGAAGTCAGCTCCCAGGTGTCGTTCTTTTCGATGGACTGGATCTCCTCATCCATTGCATCTCGCCATTTCTTACTTTGACGGCTTCTTCAAAGGTAACTGGTTCACAATCAGCAAATAGACAAAGAAGAGTTAGGTCCTCTAACCTTTCAGTGTCTTCATAAATGTCTTCCAAACTCCTTGCGCGTTCCTCGCTCCTTTCATTCAGAAACGATGGTGGCGAGTCATTTTGAACTGCTGTTGGCGAGGTAGGTGGAGTAGTTAGCTCTCGATGGGCATCCTCTGCTGTAGATCTTTGTTTTTCTTCTTCGGTTGAAATAATGGAACTAAAGTCCTCGAGAGAACCAAAATTCCATTCTCCTTCTTCATCAAACTCCACGTCCCGACTTATCACAAGCTTGTTAGTATCTGGATTATATAATTTGTAGCCTTTGGAGTTGGAATCATACCCGATAAAGATGAACGCCTTACTTTTGTCATCAAGCTTGCTCCGTGTCTCGTCAGGTACATGTGCGTATGCTTTGCTTCCAAAGACTCTTAGATGGGAGATTCCTGGCTTCCTTCCACTCCAAGCTTCTTGTGGTGTCTTTCCCCACACGCTCCTTGTTGGTGATCGGTTGAGTAGGTAGACTGCACACGCTACTGCTTCGGCCCAGAATTCCTTTGGTAGCTTCTTGCTCTTTAGCATACTCCGCGCCATGTCTAGAATTGTCCGGTTCTTCCTTTCCGCCACTCCATTTTGTTGGGGGGACCTTGGTACCGTTAGTGGACGCCTTATTCCATGCTCCTCGCAAAAATTCTGGAACTCTCTAGAAGTGAACTCGCCTCCATGATCGGATCTCATGGCCTTTATGTGTAGTCCACTTTCTTTTTCCACTGCCGCTTTGAATTTCTTGAATACTTCAAATGCCTCCGATTTTTGCTTCAAGAAATACACCCATGTCTTTCTAGAAAAATCATCAATAAATAGAAGGAAATAGTTGCTTTTACCGAGGGAGCTTGGCTTGATCGGACCACATATGTCGGTATGTATGAGCTCCAATGGCTTTTGGGCTCTCGAGCTTGACTCCTTTGGAAAACTCTTCCGAAATTGCTTTCCGAGTAGGCATCCTTCGCATAATTGATCGGGGTGTCTAATGGATGGTAGTCCTCGCACCATGTCCTTCTTGGATAGTAGCTCCAAGCCTCCAAAATTCAAGTGCCCAAATCGAAGATGCCAAAGCCAAGATACATCTTTGTAGCAAGCTTTAAGACACTTTGCAACATCATTTTGAATGTTCAACAAGAACATTCTATTTTTGGACATAGGCACCTTAGTGATTAAATTATTTTTATTATCTCTTATGGAAAGACTATGATCTTTCATGTGAATGTCATAGCCCTTCTCTAAGAGTTGCCCCAAACTCAATATATTATTTTTCATGTTGGGCACATAGTAGACATTTGAGATAAATTGGTGATTTCCATTCTTCAAGCGGATTAGGATGTTACCTTTGCCTTTCACTGGTATTTTGGATTCATCACCAAAAGAAACATTACCACTCACCGATTCGTCGAGCTCCACAAACATGCTCCTCTTTCCACACATATGGTTGCTCGCCCCGGTGTCAAGGTACCAAGTGTTGTCTTGTCTCCCTTCTTCTCCTTTGTATGCTAGAAGTAGGGTCACGTCTTTTTGGCCCTTATCCTCCACAAGGTTGGCGGTCTCTTCGACTTTGATTTGAGACCCTCTACATTGTGAAGCATAGTGTCCATATTTTTGACAAGAATAACATTTGATTTGAGATTTATCGTACCTTGCACCATGGTTGCCTCTCCCACGACTTGGGTATTCTCTTCTTTCTTCATTGTTGTTGAAACCTCCTCGTCCACGTCCATAGCCTCGACCTCGTCCACGACTACGACCTCTTCCATATTGACCTCGTCCATTTCCGATATTTTCTTCCTTATCTTTTATTTGCATCTTGAATAATTGCTCCACTATATCTTGTTTTTTCTTATGCTTTTCTTCATATGCTTGTAAGGATCCCATTAATTGATCAATTGACATCTCCTCCAAATTTTTAGTTTCTTCAATTGTTATGACAATATGCTCGAATTTGGAAGTTAATGACCGGAGTATCTTCTCAATAATTCTAACATCTTCCAATTTTTCACCATTTCTTTTCATTTGATTTGAAACCACCAAAACTCTTGAAAAGTAGTCGGAAATGGACTCCCCTTCTTTCATATGTAAAGACTCAAATTCTCCTCTTAAAGTTTCGAGACGTACCTTCTTTACTTGCTCGGTACCTTTGCAAGACGTTTGGAGTTTCTCCCACACTTCCTTAGCAGTGGTTGCACTTGAGATCTTCTCGAACCCATCATCATCCAATGCTTGGTAGATGAGGTAGAGAGCTTTCTTGTCTCTCTTTCTTGAATCCTTCACACCATCCTTTTGAGTTTGGGATAATGTAGATTCATCTAGGGGCTCATTGTAGCGTTTCTCTACAATATCCCAAACATCATGTGCACCTAGAAGAGCCTTCATCTTGATACTCCAATTATCATAGTTGCTCTTGTTGAGCATAGGAACTTGGAAGGATGCAACACCATTTGCCATGATTTTAGAAATTTTTTTGGTTAGAATCTTGTGGCTCTGATACCACTTTGTTGGAAGAGGATTGCTATTAATATTTGGAGGGAGACTTTTAGGCTAAGGAAATTTTGGAAGAGTAGAAAGATTTTGGAGAAGAGAAACTTTTATTACTCAAACTTGTTTTTAATTTTTTTGGCTTGATATGTTGTGTGGTGTGTGTTATACAAATGCCAAATGCCATCCCATATTTATAGGGGAGATTTGCCAAGCTCTAGAGTGTCTAGAGAGTTCTACCATTTCCTAGCTATGTACATGTGCTAGAATTCTATGGAGAATTCTAGAGAGTTTAGAGAGTTCTATTACTTTCTAGCTAGGTACATGTGCTAGAATTCTATGGAGAATTCTAGAGTATTTCCAAGCTCAAATGGACTAGTGTTCTCTAGAACGTTCCGGAATCTAGAGTTGCCTAGAATGTTCCGGAATTGGGCTATTTATTTTTCATAATTTCTTAAGCCCAAATAATTATAACAAAATCAAGTTTATTTTATTTTCAACAGTTTCCTCATGTTGCCATGCACAATGATGTTTAATACTTTAATATCACACAAATGGGGTAATTTCTGTGGTACCTAATTTTTACTTACACTAAATTATTAAAGATCTAGTTTTTCTATGAGTTCCTTACATTATTGTTGCGGAATAAGTATTGTAGAAAGTAAAGAACATTAGAGATTTTATGTGAAAACTACCCGGCTCAAAATGTAAAAAAACCATGATCTACTGTGCAATAGAATTTTTCCCAATTACTTCACTATAACTCTTAGCCAACAACAAAGTTTACAAACTTAACCCTTGTAGCAACATGCCACAGGCTGTTGCGACTACTTCAAGTTAACTCTAACTTTAAAGATACGACTCGAGTTTGCAACCTTTTACAAACCTAAGGATTAACTCTAATCCTTGTAGCAATCCACAACATGTTGTTGTGACTATTTTAAGCTAACTCTAACTTGAATAATACAAATCTGGTACCTACTATAATTTGCTTCTAAAAAGGCTGAAAGGTACAACTCAAAATGCCTACTACACTTTGAACTAGATATAATAAAAGACACGTAAAACTCTTTATGGAACTGGTTATTCAATCTGGCTTGTGTAGCTTCTGGATCACACTCTTGAATCTCTCAAGAATTTCTCACAAAATGCCTTGCTCTCAATTCTGCTTTTATTCGGTACATGTGCTCACCTGTAAAAGAACACAACTGATATATATAGAGTTAGTAGAATAAGGATTAACTAGAGTTTTAATGCTTTACTCTTGCATGGTGAAAGAGTTCTAGAACTTCAATTTCTAATTCTTCCCTAATCTTGGATATAATTCTCTTCAAGTAAAGAGTACCGCTCCTTAATTATAATTTGTGCAGCTTTTTCATCACAGAATATCTTATTAACCGTTTATACTTATCATTTGCATATGCATGCTTTTAGCTTGAATCTGATGGTGCCCTGTGTACGCTATTTATAGACCTGGTTCACGCATATGTTCCTATTGTCGGTTAGCAAAACTAACCCACTCAGGCCAACATATAAGCTAAGGAACTATCAAATGAGTATTCATGTTTTTTGGCCGCTGAACCTTCACTTAAAAATTATTGCTGTATTCTCCTTCATTTGGTAAAACAAATCTTTGTGCATGAACTCGTGTCAATAGTTTCAATAGTTAATTACTCGGAAGTTGAATATAAGTCATGAGTCACACGTTAGAGAAATAATGATATGGAGCTTTGATGCACTATTTACTAGTTGTGTCTGAAAATTTGAATAAATTAGAAAGCTCAATGGATCAGGCTACACCTGAAAGAACAAGTTGGTAAAATAAGGAAGAAAGAGTAAAAAGTTTTGTCTTTCTCATGATCATTAGATGGAAGTTTTCCTCCTTCCACAAAGATTTTATACCAGTAAAATACACAAGGATTCTCCACCCATTATTATTTCTATTATAGAGATGAAATATCGAAACTCCAAACGTCATTCCTTAGTAGCTAGCTCGTTTCTATAACTTCTATCTTGGGGTGTTGTATTCGTAAGAGGAAACACAAGAGGGGGACTAGCCTTACCTGCAAGCAGCACTGGCAAAATGATTAAAAGAAAATTGTTCAATCACCCATATTATTTACTAAAAAATATGTTACATAATGAACATTAATTTTAAAAAACAAGTCAAATATGGATAGTAACCATATTATCCATTTACAAAATAGCTAACTAATAGGTTTAATTTTTATATTTGTATAAAACTTTAATTTGGGGGTTGCTCAAGTTTGGGAAACAGGGAGTTCTCCCAAAAGTGATCATATTCAAGAAACCTTATGATTACCCGTATTATCTCTGGTAATTAATCCATTTTTTATCCGTATTAAATATAAATCGGATCAAATAATTATTCATTTTTCTATTACCTATTTTCGACCCGTCCCGTTTATCTACCGCCCCCACCAGTAAGTTATCACATAAGGACAGAGTCATTGTCATTGTCCTTCAAAAAATAGGGATGGTCCTATAAAGGCACCACATCCCTATGACAAAAATATGACTAATCAAACAAAGAAGTATGTCTCATGATTCAAATTTAATGGTTACAAAGTTATGAGTTCGCTGAAAACATACATTCAAAAGTAAATATTTTTAGATTTTTCACACAAACAAACATACACATATCTATATTTTTTTCTAAACTTTCTTCAAGTTAAATTTTATGAGAAACAACTTCTCTAACTTCATAAGGTAGGGATAAAGTCTCCGTACAAACTATTCCCTTAAGAGCCCGGATTATACTAATTTATTGTTGTTGTATATATATTATTTATGTCGAATATGATGGATTTAATTGAACACACCTTAACACTATTTATCCGCCCTTGCTGATCACAGTTACTTTTTTGTTCTGCTGTATATCGAAACTATATATTATAATATTAACTAGTTTGAATACCATAAATTGCAGGAAGTTTGGACACTATGCAGAATATTCAAGAGGACTTCAAATTACAAGAGATTTACACCAGATTGGAAGCAGCCCATTATTAAACAAAGTTTTGGTGATGCAAGTTCAAAAGCATGCAGTCTTCAATCTGAAACAAGTGATAATCACTCTATTAATATCAACTTCAAGAAGATGGAATTTCCACATAAGAACAATAATACAGCAATTGGAGGAAATTATCAAGTTGATCAAAGAAACACTGATTGCAATAATAGCCAACGAATAATTACCATGCTTCAATCTTCAATCACATCATCAAACTCAAGCTTTTGGAATACAAGTGCTGAAGAGCAGTATTTGTTTAGTGATGGAAACTGGGATGAGCTCAAATCCGTCGTTGATTTAGCTATTGATCCTTGTAGTCTTTTTGGATTTAGATAAACTGCACAAGGACCGGGTGCAGAAATTGAGGTGCTGAATCAGTGGTGAATTCAAAATTTAGAGTCAACGGGCTATGTTTTTAATCTATGTCGAGCTAGATGCAGCGGGTTTGACATGGTTCTATTATTTATGTATGTGTTATTTCACACATATATATAGTTCGAGCCAGAAACAACGAGTTCCAAATGAGTTGGATAGACGACACAGAAAGTACATCTATCTATGCATGACGTACCACTTGTTATTGCCTGCTGTTACACGACTATGTTTAGTTGCGATTGAAGTTAAAACAGAATGCAGATCAGGTAAGATACACCCCCAAGAGAGAGCACCATTCTACTTATTTTTCGATCTGCACTTCCCTATTTCTCTAACTAGCGTTCTGCATTTCTAGTTAATTAGGACTGAGATTTATCTTGTAAAGTACGAATTTTCTAGACACTGCCTTCTTCTTGTTCAGAATTTCACAGAGTACTTTTTGTTTGGAATAAAATAAGATGGAGTAATATTTTATGAGGGAAAATATATGGTTTCCCAAACTCAAAATAGTTGTACCAAAGTCAACTACTTACAAAGACATCAACTTATAACTAATTCTAGTCACAACACAAACTCAAAAAGTTTATGATTTTACAAAGGGGCTCCTAAGCAACGCTTCTAGCTAAGAAATTTTGGAATTACAATAGCAACAATCACAAAGTTACAACTCAAGTAAGGACAACAAAATACTAGATTTAGGAACTAGTCCGTAGTAGCGTTTAACTTTGTTCTTCAAGCTCTTGAGGATTGAGTTCACTATTTTCAGAAGGCTTGAATGCTTGAAGTTAATCCAAAGTGTTCAAGTGATGTTTTTGTTATAATGCTCTAGTTGATTCACCTCTGATGACATCACTTGAATGATGTAAGCACTTGGTAGGTCAAGAGTAAGTGACTATAGAACTGCTGCACTATGTGCATTGTTTCTGAGGCAGTCACTTTCCAACTGTAAGTAGTTGACTTTCGTACTGTTGTAAGGGAAACACAAGGAATATGGTCCTTGACTTGTTTCTCTATTTTCTACACTTGCAGCAATTCACATTAGCTGGAGTACAAGCTGGAATCCGTTCATTTATAATGTGTACCAAGTGTGTCAAGTTCCCTATCTGATTCTTGATAGTAAGTTTGTTAGATCATCAAAACATAAGACAACAATATTAAAAACACATTAATTTTCCTTTTTTGAAGATAACAAACTTAGAAATTGATAACATGTATTTAGAGCAAAACGATACCAGATGAGGTAACAGGAATATCACAAGTTCCCCCTGACTAATAGGAACTTCACAGGTTCTCCCTGACTTTATGCTTCCCCCTTAATCAGATCCCTGATTCAATTAAACTTCACCCTTTTGGCATCATTAAAAAGACACAAGCAGGCAAACAATGTAAAGAAGTCTAGCCTAGCTAACTCATGCCACATATGTGCATACAACATGATAGAGAAGAGAAACAGAGAGTACAAGCAATGAGATAATAAAAAAGGATAGGTTTTATATAGATAAAACGCATGCCTGTTAAAACATGAAGAATTGGATTGTTAAAAATGAGAGCAGTACTATTAGATCTCAACTACATCAAAAGGAAAGAAACAAGACAACTCCCAAATTATAAAAATTAAAAAGAAACAATCCAGAAACTAGTCATTGAAGGGAGCACTAGGAGTAAAGGTCACGGAAGTTGCAGCAAGAGTTTGGAGAACTAGGTCTATTCGGGCATTGGACGACTTTTTCTCATTGAGCAGTTCTGCTTTTAGGTTCTACATTTGTGCCCTAAGGTCAGCATTCTCTTTTTTCAACCGAGCCACATCATTATTTGACTCTAGAGCCTCATGGGCTTGCTGACTTTCCAGGATAGCATTCCTAGCCTTCAACCTTCGAATCTCCTTAATTGCATTAGTTTGAGCATTAATGAGCTGTGAGATGGTTGATGTACTGCCTACCCCCCCCCCCCCATTCTTCTCTATGCACCCACATTCTTCCAACGTTGTCTATGAGAAAGTTTGCTTCTTGGTTCCTACCTTTCCTTGCCCCAGCGACACCTTAAAATACTTAAACACTTGCGTAAGCAAAAACCCTTATGGAAGACCATGATTACCATCCTTGAAAGTTGCTACTTTTTGCATGTGTTCGATCATGATAGCAGGCAGGTTGACAAGGTTAAATTCATACAGTTGCTCATTAAAAATAGGTCAAACTTAGAAGTCATGGACCTCTTCTCAACACGAGGAAACAGAACTTTGTTCACAAACTCGAAGAGCAACTATTAAACATGGAGTAATGCCTTCTTGTGAATCTGGTCCCCCTTTTGGTTCGCATTATCCTTTACCACGGCATTCCAAACATTATACTGACACGTATCTTTTACACTAGACACACAATCTGTAGGGAACTTTAGAATATCCCCAAGAAGACTCATGTTAAACACAATGGCCACCTCATTCACCAAGGCACAGATATGGTCGGCATCAACGGGAAAGAGGCTGGCATAAAATCTCTGAACCTCATCCGCATACACTTTAGATGCATTCATTTGGAACAGATGCCCCTAGCGTTGAAATTCAACCATTGCAAGAACTTGATGAATACCAACCATATCAGAAATTGCTGGGTCAAAAATGCGACCCAGCATGACCTTTTGGTGCCTTAATCGTTCAGAAGCAGAACTACTTTCACTCCTCATCTTTTTCACAAAACCAGGTTCCTTAATGGTTTCAGACTTTCGTTTGCCAGACTTCACACCAATTGATTTTGATTTTAACACATCCACATCAGAAATAGAGAGCTCACTCACAACATCCTTCAACTTTGAGTTGGGGTTGCAACATTCTCTTTAGAAGCAGATTCATTCTTCTTCTGGGACCTTCTCACTAGCGAACTAGGTTCCTCAGTTGTTTCCTCCTCAACCTCCACCACTAAAACAAACTTATCACACACGATAACATGTTCTTTCACCAATCTATGCCTTTTCTTCTTAATGATTTTTCTGCTCTTTTCAAGAGCAGAGTCATAGGCTACCTTTGCTTGCAACCTAGTAGCAGCTAGGTCGCGTATTAGAAGACTCATGAGTGGACACAACCCTTTGCTTGACTATGAAGGCATCAAGAGAAATGTTGTCCAGATTCTCATCGTCACTGGACCTCATCTCAGGGACTTGAATATCCAAGGGTGCAACAGTGAATACAGGAGCAGAACTGGCATGAGAGTGAGATCCCTGACCTGTCTCCTCTGGAGAGGGGTCAGGTTCCTCACGATAGGACCCAGTAGTTTCTGCTAATGCAAAGCTCTCAACAGCCACCATGGCTTCTTCTTCCCCCATACCATGTATCTCGTTACTCTGAGAAATAATCTCATGTAAGACGCCATCATCAGAGACCAAAAAGATGGTCGTGACATTTTCTTCCTCAATTGTCTCCATGGCCACCACGGAATTTGAAGCAAAAATGGCGGAAACCTTTGCAACCTTAGGACTTTGACTCTGTTCTCCACTTTTTTTTTTGTTCAATGGGAAACTTAGACAATAGAGTGGAAGGATCAACAATTTTAGGGGTTTCTGAGATAGTCAACTTAGAATTGGAGGGAGACGGGGAATCTAGGTTAGAAATGATTGCAAAGATAAGAACAGGAGTATTTACAGAAGACTCATTGGGGATGGAGGACTCCATGGGTTTTTCAGTATTAGAGACGACTGAGGCAGGGATTTTGGAGTTTGTGTTAGCCATTGAAGAGATAGAGAGAAGGTTCTTTGGAGAAGTTCTAATGGAAGTTGATATTTGTACCTTTTTCAAGACGCGTATTAAAGAATAACAAAACTACTAACCTTTGGTACAAGAACCGGGTTCTTGACCTGTTATTTAAAAATATTAATCCTCTTTTATCATCCATGCACTGCATCTACAGCTCTATAATTATCATGCGTGTTTACCTACAATGGTATTGAAGTGAGTTAGAGTTGACCAAAAACCACTTTAGCTAGTTTTACTTGAAGGTGATTTTCATAGCCAACTGATGAGCAATCGGGTGCTGAATTGGGCTTTAAAAGCCCCAAGTTTACCCTGTTTCTTTCAAAATGTTCCCTACTCAATACTTTGGTGAAGATATCTACGGGCATGTAATTTTTTCCCCACGTGAATTACTCCTACAAAATTCTTAGACTTAGGATTTTTTTCTTGTAATTAATTGATTTTTAGGATAAATTGTGTAATTTTCGTGTTGGCTTGTATTTTGTTTGCATTTTTTGATTAAGATAATTCTTAAAAAATACAAAATATATTGCATGCACATTTTAAAGTTGATTTGACCATTTTTCAATCATTAATTAGAAATTAATCATTTTATCAAAGGAAAAATAAAAAAATAGGTTCAATTTGTTCTTTTAATTTTAATTTCTTAATTTTTAGATAACTTTTCCTTTAATTTTGTTTTGTTAATAATTATATAGGATTGGTTTACATTTTATAGGTAAAATTGTAATTTTGTGATTAATCTAGGATTTTTAATAATTTGTGAAAATGAAAAAATGAAAGAAAATGAAAAGGAATGAAAAAGAGAAGTCCGAAAATAAGAAGATCCAATTTAGGCCATGTTTAATTAAAATTTCAGCCCAAATTACCTAAACCCACTTCAAATTACCCCTTTTACCTAGCCCAATCCATTAAAATACCCGGTCCACCCCCGTCCAAACGGAACGACACCATTTGGGCCTAAAAGCAATCATGACCGTCGAGGTTATCTAATTCAACAGTCCTGAAGCCCCCATTTGGTTAATATAAATATGTCCAAACAACCCCTACCCCTCTCAGGACCCCTATCCTCTCATGTCTCAAGACCTCCCACCGGAAAACCTAACACTGTCGCCTACCGCCGCACGCTGCCGGCCGGGAATCGTCTTCGCTGTCGGTGATAGTACAACTTCCACCAAAATTACTCCATAGCCTCGTCTCCTTCTCCTCATTCCAGATCCAAGCATATTTTCTTTCAAATCCTACCTAAGAGTTCAAATATACGAAACCCTAGTCGTCGCCTCCGTCGTGTCCGGCGGCGCCGCCTCCAAACCCTACCAAAATCACACCCCAGACTCACCTTGACCCCTTCTCCCTACACCCCTAAATGGCTTCCCTCAAATCCAGCCAAAATCCCCCGAATACTAAATCTAGGGTTCCTATTCAAAGCCCAAAGAAATTTTGGCCTTGCAAGGGCTTCTTAGTGCATTGTTTGATTCTCAAATAATGTTATTCATTTATTCTCGGCAACGATGAGCAGATAATGTTCTTTGGGGATTAATTTTGAAGGTCAGTCGTGTTCAAGTCTAATCGGTAAGTTTTCTTAGTTTCATTTTTGTTTATTCCACTGTGCATGTGAATTTTAATCTAGGTTTGCATTGATTTTTCTTGCTAATTTTCTCAAAAAAAAAATTGTTAAGTTTTTGAGTTTTTTCCTTTTTTCATACTGAAGTAGCTAGGTTCTGCTTCATTGATTAATTTCGTTTGTTTTCTTTTTCTTTTTTGACTGATAAACGATAATGATAGATTTTAATTCTAATTTCAAGTAGTTAATTCAAGCTTGAAAATTAGAGTATTTTAATTTGCACTTCGATTTTAGGGTTTTTGTTTTGATTGAATGTCGTTTGGTTGCAGCTGAATAATTTCCAGTCCTTAATGATTTGCCATGGTCATTTTGACCAGGTTTATAAGGGATTGGTGTTAGCAAACCTAGGTTAGTAATTTCAGAATTGAGTCAATGGTAGTATAGGTGTTTCAATTAGGGAATCTTTGGAGTAACTGAAATTGAAAACCCCTAGAACCTTCTAGATTGGGGTTCTAATTAGAAATTCAGAAACTTAGTATAATAACTTGGGCAATAAGTCAGTCCTTTAAGGACTTTTAAGCTAAAAACTGAAATTAAAAGATGGGGCAAGGGTGTAAAATAAAATCAAAAAGTTGCCCTAAGCTTTGCCTATAAAAGGGCAGTACCATGCTTTGCAAAAGAAGTTTTTTTTAGGGAGAGGGAAGAGATCTGAAATTCAAAATTAAAAATTTTTAGAAATCCATAAAATCTTAAAATTTGAACGTAAAATCGAACAATCAAAAACTTTGAAATTTCAAAGTTTGAGAGTGAATACCAATAATCAACCAAAGATTCTGCAGAATTTGAGAAGATTTAAGTATTTAGAGTTTAGATCTTAAATTTCCAAGCATTGAATATTCTGAAAACTCCAGTAATTGAGGTTTTAGAGGTTCCTGGGCTTATTTTGAGTTCTACTTGGGTTATTCAAGCTTGGTTTGGGTGGTTACTGGTATTACTTGCTTGAAACTATTACATGGATTGCTTGATATCATTTTCTGAGCTTGAAGTTGACCTTAAACTGCTGTTGATTTATGTTTACTGTTGCTGATTCTACCCTCTTATTACTTTACTTACATTTCCAGGTACGCACCTTTTGAAATTCCCTATGTATAGCTGAAATGTTGAATTGAAGAAGGAAATCAGAAGATTCGAAGATATATTGCATTTTATGTAGTTATATTTGTTTGCTTTGCACTTAAAATACTGTCTTACTTAGTAACTCCTTGTATTCATATGATAAGCTTTCATCACTTGCCCTTGGAAGTATTATAATTGAACAGGACACTCATATTACTTGCATGTGAACATAATTAAGTAGACATGTTTAGTGGACCAGGTTCACATGATATAATTTTATTTTTTGATGTATATTTGCATGAGGTTTGGATTATGATTAGATTGCATTTAGAGGCGTTGGGGCTTCTTTGAGCCTGGACCCTGAATTTCCGTGAGGCAGGAGTGGTGCTAGCCCAATTACAAGCCCGGTAAAGAGTTCCAAATCCAGTAATTGGATCCAAACTCAAAGCCCCAGCAACAACAATTGCTTTGTCTGAAACTTGGGCCTAATCTGACGGGCCCAGATCTTATGTTTCTTATTAAATGTTATTTGTAGGATTACCATTTTGTTATTACTGGGCCTGAGTTAGGCCCAAAGTTTCAATACTCTAGATTAATATTTCTTTTCGTTAATGGCTCTAAAACTAAGAAATAGGTATAGGGCCTTCGAAGCTAAGCATCAGATTCGAATAAAGGACTTCGTCAATAATTGAAGTAGTCTTTGTCCGAGTTTGGGCTTGATCTTGTAGGCCCAAACCTGCCATTTCTCTAAATGCTATTTAAGAATAGAAATGAGCCTTAATAGATAATAATAGTTCATTTTAGGATATTCCTTAAAATAATTTGAGGTGCACCGTGCCAAATAAAATAAAAAATGTGTGGTCCTCTTTGATTATTTCCTTAAAAAATCTTTAGAACTCGGGATGTGCCATTTAGTGAATCATTCATGGCCTTCCACAAAGTATATAACACACTAGTTGCTTTAGGCGTGAATTTTAATAAATCCACTTTCCTAAAATCGGGTGTGCATTTCATGTGACCCAAATCCCATTTCTAAAATGTTGAATAAAATGTGTTTCGGTCCGGGTGCATTTTATGTGACGTGATCCAAAAACACATTTTACACGATGTTCAAGCTCCCTTAAAAATTAGTTAAAAGAGGTAAATAATTTAAACTTGCACTATAGGATGAACATGTTTTAGAATTAGATATTAGGCCTACTATGATAGTTTAAGCGACCGTGCTAGAACCACGGAATACGAGGGTGCCTAACACCTTCCATCGGGTTAACAGAATTCCTTACTCAAGAATTTCTAGTTCGCAGATTTCAAAAGGAAAGTCGACTTTTCATCGATTTTGTAATTTAAATAAATCGATGAATTGGGACACCAGAAAACAAATTTTCCCAAGTGGCGACTTTGAATAAGATAAACAAATAATCTCATTTCGAATAATGTCACTTGAATTGGAAAAACCCCCTTATACACTATCCCTCCGAAGACCAAGAAAGATGTAATGAACGTGTTGGGATGATTGAATTACATCAGTCGTATCATCGCTCAGCTGACTTCACATGTGAACCCATATTCAAATTGCTAAAGAAAGATGCAGCTATCAAATGGACGGATGAATGTAAAGAGGCTTTTGATGAGATCAAAGATTATCTGTCAAACCCACAAGTCTTGGTCCCACCCGAACCAGGAAGGCCGATGTTTCTGTACCTGACTGTCTTGGAAAGTTCCTTTGGTTGCATTCTTGGCCAACATGATATCACTGCAAAGAAAGAACATGCAATATACTACCTGTGCAAGATGTTTACCAACTACAAAGCCAAGTATACTTTGTTGGAAAGAACTTGTTGTGCTTGGATTGCTCAGAAACTGAGGCATTATCTGCAGGCTACACCACTTACCTCATAACCAGGTTGGATCCATTGAAGTAAATATTTCAAAAACAGATGCCCACGGGGAGATTAGCAAAATGGCAGATCCTGCTCACCGAGTTTGACATAGTCTATGTCACTCGTATAGCAATGAAGGCCAAGGCATTAGCGGATCATTTAGCAGAAAACCCGGTTGATGATGAGTACCAACCTCTAAACACTTATTTCCTAGATGAAGAGGTGAACTCGGTGGAGGAAATATCTGAAGATACCACTTCTTGGAAGATGTTCTTTGATGGAGCGGTAAACGCAAAAGGTGTAGGAATTTGGGCAATATTAATTTCACCCACTGGTCAGCACTATCCAGCCACAGCTCGAGTTTGGTTCTTCTGCACGAACAACATAGCAGAGTACAAAGCTTTCATTATGTGTATGAACATGGCACTCGATCGAAATGTCGAAGAGTTGTTGATCATGGGGACTCAGATCTAATCATCCAGCAAGCCCAAGGAGAATAGAAAACTCGAGATGACAAACTGATCCTTTACCGAAAACATATGGAAGATCTTAGCAAGAGGTTCAAGACAATAGAGTTCAGGTACATCCCTGAGTGTCACAATGAACTAGCCGACGCACTCGCCACTTTGGCCTCGATGTTGCCCTACCCAGGAAATGCCCGTATTGATCCCTTGGAAATCCAAATAACGGAAAGGCATGGGTACTATAATACGGCTAAGGTAGAACCAAACATCCAGCCATGGTACCATGATATCACGATGTTTCTGAAAAACTAAGAATATCCCGGCCAAGCCACTAGGGACCAAAAGAGAACCATCAGACGGCAAGCAAATTGTTTCGTTTTAAGCGGTGAGGTTTTGTACAAAAGGACCCCGGACCTTAATCTTTTAAGATGTGTTGACGCCAAAGAGGCCTGAAGGATCATGCATACATTCCAGAATATGCTGACCGCACATGAATGGGCATGTGCTAGCAAAGAATATCATCCGAGCAGGCTATTATTGGATAACCATGGAAAAGGACTGTTTTAGCTTTTCCCGGAAATGCCATCAGTGTCAGGTGCACAGTGATTTGATTCATACACCTCCCACAGAACTGCATCCCATGTCGGCACCCTGGCCATTAGTTGCTTGGGCATGGACGTCATTGGGCCAATCGAGCCGAATGCCTCAAATGGGCACAGATTCATACAGGTTGCCATTGATTACTTCACAAAGTGGGTCGAAGCCATCACTCTAAAATCAGTCACTAAGAAAGCAGCGGTCGATTTTGTCCATTCCAATTTTATTTGCCATTTTGGCATTCCCGCAAGTATCATCAAAGATAATGCTATAAATTTGAAAAATCGATTGATGGGAGAGATATGTGAACGATTCAAGATAACGTATATGAACTCTACTCCGTATCTGCCCAAGGCTAATGGTGCAGTCGAAGCAGCAAATAAAAATATCAAGAAGTTCTTGAGAAAGATGATTCAGAGCTCCAGGAAATGGCATGAAAAGTTTTCTTTCGCACTACTGGGATATCGCACCACAGTGCGTACGTCAGTAGGAGCGACCCAATACCTCTTAGTCTGTGGAACTGAGGTTGTGCTACCCACGGAGGTAGAACTCCCTTCTCTCTGAATAATTGTTGAAGCCGAGATTGATGACACTGAATGGGTCAAGACTTGTTTGGAATTGCTAACCTTAATTGATAAAAAACGAATGGTTACGATCTACCACGGGCAATTGTACCAACAATGAATGGCCCGTGCTTATAACAAGAAAGTATAACCAAGAAATTTTGAGCTGGGACAACTTGTGTTAAGGCGCATTCTTCCTCACCACCAGGAAGAAAAGGAAAATTTTCTCTTCATTGGAAAGGCTCGTACATCATCAGAAAGAGATTGCCGAAAGGAGCATTATATCTGGGTGATATCAAAGGAGATGATCCCGAAGCAGCCGTGAACGCAGACGCCGTAAAAAGGCAATATTTTTAGGCTCCCTGTAACAATGATTCTGTCCAGTTGGGAAGACGAAGGCTTTCATTCCCTCTATCCAAACAATATCAACCCTTTTTCAAACCCATTTGAGCTGGTTACTCTTCCTTGATTACCCTCTTTGGAACATGGAAGTGTTATTAAAAAAAGAAAAAAAATAAAAAGAAAAATAGAAAGAAAAAAGAACAAAACAAAACAAAACAAAAAAAAAAGAAAATCCAAAAAACAAAAATTTCCTGAACTATATCTGACTTGATTCCGAAAGGATACGTAGACATCCTCTTTCTGGGGTTCTGTCACACCAAAACAAAAATCCCAATTTCCCCAAAAAAGTGAAGCTGGGGCAGATGATATAATGGCTCAACCATGAGCCCACTAAGATGGTTCCAAAGTTGTAATTCTGGACAAAATTCTTTTTACCCAAAAACCTTGTCCAAGTCTTTCCGATCAACTGGCAAAGGCATGGGAGCTAAAAAACATCATTGTTGGAATCTGATGCAGTCCAAATTGAGGGAAATAAAATGAGAGAGTCTTATCGGTGAAAACCTACGGGTGCCATAAGGCGAGGGTGAGTAGAGAAATTGAAAATGAGAGAATATGTTTAGTGGAAACTCGTAAAGAGCACTATTGGGCGACAGGGAGAAGAGAAATAAGAGAGGTCGATTGGCGAAAACCCGCAAAGGGTGCCGTCAGCTGAAAAGAAGACACCTCCCACCACAAAAAGAGTCCTGCCAAGGTTCCCTGGTTTTGAAATACGGGTCAATGAGCATACGAGAAGTTGGGAAAGTTTGTGTGGGTCGGGCATCCAATCCAAGAAGCATGCCATGTCCATTTGAAGCCTGCATGCATCCCTAGATAAGTCTTTATTTCCCCCCAAAAAGGGTGTTCCTATTTTCATCCTCTTGCTCTTTGTTTACTTTTTCTTGAATCCCTTTCAATCTAACTTTAATTCTGAAACTATTACAATGAAATGGAGGCAGGACTGGTTTTATAAGGCTCTACCTAGCAAGAGCTAAAGAAAGGTACCCAGCCACAGCGGGTGCATTAAGCCAATCCCGAATGGCCATGATTGTTGATACTTTCAAAGCAAAGATATTGAAAAGGAAAGAATGTCCAAAGACAAAGGTCCTAAGAGCATAAAAAAGCGAAAGGCCGGAGCCCCACACAGGCGAGTTGTCATGAAATCCTGAAGATCGAGGCCCTCGGTTTGAAAGAGAGAATAATCTTCAAAACCAGCAAGCAGCAGAGGTTCTCGACAGAATTTGGGCCTGGATCAAGCAATCAAGGCAACAAAAACAACCATAGTTTCAAACTAACAGTTGTTCTTTGTTTGAAAATTGAAACAGGTGTGATCCAAGAAATCGTTCAAAAAGCATGTGCAACCAAAAGAAAAATGCGCAAGTGTGTAAACACCTTTGTAGCAAAGGGAAGTTTCCTCCATGTTCTTTCCTGCATCTTATCAAAATGGAAAAAAAGGAAAAGAGATAACAAAACAAGAAAATCCCAAAAGAGGATAGTTTAGATTTCACAATACCAACCTTGGTACCTTTAGCCAACATTAGAGCTCCAATCTGTGAGTTGATCTTTTTACCTTTTAGCCAACATTAGGGCTCCAATCCCTGAGTTGCGCCTTTAGACATAGGGCCTACATTCCTTAGTCACCTTTTTGCCAACATTAGGGCTCCAATCCCTTAGTTGAGATTTTTACCCTTTTGCCAACATTTGGGCTCCAATCCCTGAGTTGCGCCTTTTAGACATAGGGCCTCCATTCCCTAGTCGCCATTAGCCAATATTAGGGCTCCAATACCTGAATTGTGTCTTTTAGACTTAGGGCCTCCATTCCCTAGTTGCCTTTTGCTAGTATTAGGGCTCCAATCCTTGAGCTGAGCTTTTTAACCTTTTAGCCAACATTAGGGCTCTAATCCCTGACTTGTGCCATTTTAGACATATGGCCTGCATTCCCTAGTCGCCTTTTGCCAACATTAGGACTCCAATCCCTAAGTAGAGTTTTTTACCTTTTAGCCAACATTCGGGCTCCAATCCCTAATTTGCACCTTTTTAAACATAGGGCCTCCATTCCCTACTCGCCTTTTGCCAACATTAGGGCTCCAATCCCTGAGTTTAGCTTTTTACCCTTTAGCCAACATTAGGGCTCCAATCCCTGAGTTGCGCCTTTTAGACATAGGGCCTCCATTCCCAAGTTTCCTTTTGCCAACATTAGGGCTCCAATACCTGAGTTGAGCTTTATACACTTTTTCCAACATTAGGGCTCTAATCCCTGAGTTGCGCCTTTTAGACATAGGGCCTCCATTCCCTAGTTGCCTTTATCCAATATTAGGGCTCCAATCCTTGAGTTGTGCCTTTTAGACATAGGGCCTCCATTCACTAGTTGCCTTTTTCCAACATTAGGGCTTTAATCCCTGAGTTGAGTTTTTAACCTTTTAGCCAACATTAGGGCTCAAATCCCTGAGTTGTGCCCTTTTAGACATTGGGCCTACATTCCCTAGTCGATTTTAGCCAACAATGGCCTCAATCCCTGAGTTACACCTTTTAGACATAGGGCCTCCATTCCCTAGTCACCTTTTGCCAACATTCGGTCTCGAATCCCTAAGTTGAGCTTTTTACCCTTTAGCCAACATTAGGCCTCCTATCCCTGAGTTGCGCCTTTCAGACATAGGGCTTCCATTCTCTAGTCACCTTTTGCCAATATTAGCGCTCCGATCCCTAAGTTGACATCTTAGCAATAGGGATCCACTCCGAATTTTTTTGGTTGCAGACAAATACAATTCTTGAAAATGAAAAACAAAGAGAGAATGAGTTCAGACATTTACTCACAAATAACTCACGAAATTTTCCTAGTGAAAACCGGGGCAGAAAAGTTTTGTTCATTTGTTTATTTTGTTGTCTAAGCAGGTTTGACCTCGAGGCACAGGGTTCGAGACGACCAAAAGAGTGAGTCTCAATCCAGAATAAAAGGAAAGAAGAAAAGAGCAAAAGAAGTGAATTCAAAATGCTGAAGCGGACAAGGATATAGACTGCTCAAAACTTAATTGAAGTCACAAGCTCCGCCTATCCCGCTCTGGTCCATTGCTGAAGAAAGAACCAACACCTACAGCTTGCGAGCATCAAGATTCAGACCGGAATGCACAACAAATCAGTTAAGACTCAAGATCAAGCTTCAAGAGATTTATTGATAGCAATCTCTTAACTCATAGTTGATAGGCATAGCTAGCTTAGATTTCAATTTTCCTTGGGTGTAATAAGGAGGTCAGCAAGTAGTAGCAGCAACATCAGTAGTGAAAATACACCTTTGGTAGTCCCAGCTATAACTTCCTGAACTACACTGATCTGATTCTTCTTTAGCCGAGGATATGTAGAAAACCTCCTAAGCAGGGTGCAGTCAAGCTTTTCAAAATGCTTCTGATAGAGTACTCGAACGGGCAAAAATCTCTCATGCCCGCTCACTTATCTTTGCACGAAAACTCTTCGTGTTTTCGCGCAATGAGGGAGAACTGTGAGCATGAGATTTTTGGATTAATTGCGGTAATTTTTGTGTTGGTTAGCATTTTTTTAACATTTTTTATTTAGATAATTTTTAAAAAATATAAAATATGTTGCACGTGCATTTTAACGTTTATTTGATCATTTCTCAAGCATTTATTAACAATTAATCATTTTATAAAACGAAATACCAAAAAAAGGTTCAATTTGCTCTTTTAATTTTAATTTCTGAATTTTTAAGTAACTTTTCATTTAATTTTGTATTGTTAATAATTATATATGATTGGTTTATATTTTATAGGTAAAATAGGAATTTTGTGATTAATATAGGATTTTTAATAATTTGTGAAAATGAAAAAATGAAAGAAAATGAAAAGGAATGAAAAAAAGAAGTCTGAAAATAAGAAGACCCAATTTGGGCCAAGTTTAATTAAAATTATAGCCCAAATTACCCAAAACCACTTCGAATTACCCCTTTTACCCAGCCCAATCAATTAAAATACCCGGTCCATCCCCGTCCAAACAAAACGACACCGTTTGGGCCTAAAAGCAATCAGGACCTTTCTAGGTTATCTAATCCCACGGTCCTGAAGCCCCCCATTGGTTAATATAAATATGCCCAAACAACCCCTACCCCTCTCAGGACCCCTATCCTCTCATCTCTCAAGACCTCCCATCGGAAAACCTAACGTCGTTGCCTACCACTGCACGCCGCCGGCTTGAAATCGCCTTCGCCGGTGGTGATAGTCCAACAGCCACAAAAATTACACCATAGCCTCGTATCCTTCTACTCATTCTAGATCCAAGCATATTTTCTTTCAAATCCTACCTAATCCCTTCACATATACGAAACCCTATCCATCGCCTTCGTCGTGTCCGATGGCGCCGCCTCAAAACCCTACCAAAATCACACACCAGACTCACCTTGACCCCTTCTCCCTAAACCCCAAACTGGCTTCCCTCAAATCCAGCCAAAATCCCTCGAATCCTAAATCTAGGGTTCCTATTCGAAGTCCAAAGAAATTTTGCCTTGCTAGGGCATCTCAGTGCATTGTTTGATTCTACAATAATGTTATTCGTTTATTCTCGGCAAGAATAAGCGGATAATATTATTTTGGGATTAATTTTGAAGGTCAGTCGAGTTGAAGTCTAATCGGTAAGTTTTCTTAGTTTCATTTTTGTTATACAACTGTGCATGTGAATTTTAATCTAGGGTTGCATTGATTTTGCTTGGTAATTTTCTAAGAATTTTTTTTAAAGTTTTTGAGTTTTTTTTTCTTTTCATACTGAAATAGCTTGATTCTGCTTCATTGATTAATTTCGTTTGTTTTATTTTCTATTTTGACCGATAAATGATAATAGTAGTTTTTAATTCTAATTTAAAGTAGTTAATTTAAGCTTGAAAATTAGAGTATTTTAATTTGCACTTCGATTTTAGGATTTTTGTTTTGATTGAATGTCGTTTGGTTGCAGTGAATAATTTCCAGTCCTTAATGATTAGCCATGGTCATTTTGACCAAGTTTAAGAGGGATTGGGGTTAGCTAACCTAGGCTAGTAATTTCTGAATTGAGTCAAGGGTAGTATAGGTGTTTCAATTAGGGAATCTTTGCAGTAACTGAAATTGGAAACCCCTAGAAACTTCTAGATTAGGGTTCCAATTAGAATTTCAGAAACATAGTATGATAACTTGAGCAGTAATTCAGTCGTTTAAGGATTTTTAACCTAAAACTTGAAATTGAAAGATGGGCAAGTGTGTAAAACAAAATCAAAAGGTTGCCCTAAGCTTAGCCTATAAAAGGGTAGTACCATGGTTTGCAAAAGAAGTTTTTTTTAGGGAGAAGGAAGAGATCTGAAATTCAAAATTAAAAAGTTTTAAAAATTCATAAAATCTGGAAGTTTGAAATTAAAATCGAACAATCAAAAACTTTGAAATTTGAAAGTTTGAGAGTGAATACCGGCAATCAACCAAAGTTTCTGCAGAATTTGAGAAGATTTAAGTATTTAGAGCTTAGATCTTAAATTTTCAAGCATTGAAAATTCTGAAAACTCCAGTAATTGAGGTCTTAGAGCTTCCTTGGCTTATTTGGAGTTCAATTTGGGGCATTCAAGCTTGGTTTGAGTGTTTACTGGTGTTACTCTCTTGAAACTATTCCCTGGATTGCTTGATATCATTTTCTGAGCTTGAAGTTGACCTTAAGCTGCTGCTGATTGTTGTTTCTTATTGTTGATTCTACCCTCTTATTACTTTGCTTACATTTCCAGGAATACAACTTTTGAAATTCCCTATGTATTGCTGAAATGCTGAATTGAAAAAGGAAACCAGAAGATTCGAAGATATACTGCATTTTATGTAGTTATATTTGTTTGCTTTGCACTTAAAATATTGTCTTACTTAGTAACTCCTTGTATTCTTGTGATAAGCTTTCATTACTTGCCCTTGGAAGCATTATAATTGAACAGGACACTCCTATTACTTACATGTGAAAATAATTAAGTAGACTTGTTAGTCCTTTTAGATAGAAATTAGAATTTGTTGTAGTAGATAATCATATTTTTATGATTTGGAAGATGTACTTATGCTGGGATAGGAATTAGCACTTGGAATAGCCTAAATGTATTAGGATACGTGCAAGAGTAATAATTCAATAATCTCATTTGCAGACTAGTAATTGTTGTTGTGTGTAAATTAGTTTCGTTCGAAGATCAACATTTAGAAATGCGTAACACTGAAGAGTTTGGTGCTGGTTTATCAGAACCAGCGTTTCAATAAAATTGTCGTAATTGATTTACACATTGTTTGACATTTCCTTCCTACTAGTTTAGTGGACCAGATTCACATGATATAATTCTATTTTTTTCTGTATATTTGCATGAGGCTTTTATTATGATTTGATTGCATTTAGAGGCGTTGGGGCTTCTTTGAGCCTGGACCCTAAATTGCCGTGAGGCAGGAGTGGTGCCAGCCCAATTACAAGCCCGATAGTGAGTTCCAAATCCAGTAATTGGATCCAAATTCAAAGCCCCAACAACAATTGCATTGTCTGAAACTTGGGCCTAATCTGACGGGCCCAGATCTTATGTTTCTTATTAAATGTTATTCCATAGGATTACCATATTTTATTACTAGGCTTGAGTTAGGTCCAAAGTTTCAATACCCTAGATTAATATTTGTTTTCGTTAATGTCTCAACTAAGAAATAGGTATGGGGCCTTCTAAGCTAAGCATCAGATTCGAATTAAGGACTTCGTCAATAATTGAAGTAGTCTTTGTCCGAGTTTGGGCTTGATCTTGTAGGCCCAAACCTGCCATTTTCTCTAAATGCTATTTAAGATTAGAAATGAGCCTTAATAGAGAATAATAGTTCATTTTAGGATATTCCTTAAAACAATTTGAGGTGCGCGGTGCCAAATATAATCACAAACGTGTGGCCCTCTTTGATTATTTCCATTAAAAATCTTTAGAACTGGGGATGTGCCATTTAGTGAATTATTCATGGCCTTCCACATAGTTAATAATACTCTAGTTGCTTTAGGCGCGCATTTTAATAAATCGACCTTCCTAAACTCAAGTGTACATTTCATGTGACCACAAAATCCCATTCCTAAAATGTTGAATAAAATATGTTTTTGATCCAGGTGTATTTCATGTGACGTGATTCAAAAACACGTTTTAAACGAAGTTCAAGCTTCCTTATAAATCAGTTAAAAGTGGTAAATAATTTAAAATTTGACTATTGAATGAACAATTTTAGAATTATATATTAGGCCAATTATGATAGTTTAAGCAATCGTGCTAGAACCACATAATCCGAGGGTGCCTAACACCTTCCCTCGGGTTACCAAAATTCCTTACTCAAGAATTTCTGGTTCGCAGACTTCAAAAGGAAAGTCGAACTTTCCTCGATTTGGGATTTTAAAATAAACCGGTAACTTGGGACACCAGATAACAAACTATCCCAAGTGGCTACTCTGAATAAGATAAACAAATAATCTCATTTCGAATAATGTCACTTAAATTGGAAAAACTCCCTTATACAATATCCTTCGGGGTAGATGTGTAAAAAAGGGAGGTGTGACAATATATGCAATTTGGTCTTCTATGTTGCAGAACTTCATGCAGATCAGCCCTTTCTCCACATTGTCTCTCAGAAAATGATGTCTCACATCTACTTGGTTTGTTTTGTGTTGAACTATATTCTTAGCCATGTTAAGTGCACTGGTATTATCACATAGAAGAGGCACACACTCAGTAAACACCCCAAAATCTTCCAGTTTCTTCTTGATCCATAGGAGTTGAGCACAACAGAAAGCTACAGCTACATATTCTGCTTCAGTTGTTGAAAGAGCCACTGAGTTTTGCTTCCTTGTGCCCTAAGAGATGAGACATGATCCTAGAAAGTGAGCGATTCCAGAAGTGTTTTTCCTATCCACACGATAACCTGCATAGTCAGTATCAGCATATCCAATGAGATTAAAACTGTCACCTGAGGCATAATATAGGACTAGGTCTTATGTACCCTTATGGTACTCAAAATTCTTTTGGCAGCCTTTAGATGATATTTCTTGGGATTTGATTGAAACCTTGCACACAGCCTCACACTAAACATAATATCGAGTCTGCTAGCAGTGAGATAGAGAAGAGACCCAATAATTCCTCTATACATAGTTTGATTCATAGGAGATCCAGTTTCATCTAATGTCCAGTCGAGTAGAAGATGCAATGGGAGTGTCTATCACTTTTGATGCTTCCATATCAAACCTCTTTAAGAGCTCCTTGATATATTTCTTCTAACAAATAAATGTACCATATGTGGACTGCTTCACTTGAAGAGCAAAAAAGAAATTAAATTCCCCTATCATGTTCATTTGAAACTCACTTCCTGTGAGTTTTTCAAATTCTTCACACAGAGAATCAACTGTTGCCCTAAAAATGATATCATCAATATAGACTTGAACAATGAGCAGGTTCCTTCCCCTTCTTTTTAGGAACAAGGTGTTGTCAATTTTCCTCTTTTTAAAGCAATTTTATAATAGTAACTTTGACAGTCTTTCATACCAAGATCGAGGAGCCTGCTTCAACCCATACGATGTTTTGTCTAGTTTAAACACATATTCAGGATGTTCATGACATTCAAAACTTGGAGGTTGTTTCATATACACTTCTTCCTTAATAAGTCCATTCAGAAATGCACTTTTGACATCCATTTGAATTAACGTGAATTCCATATGAGATGCAAAAACGATTAGGATTCTAATAGCCTCCATGAGAGCGACAAGAGCAAACGTTTTATCATAATCAATCCATTCCTCCTGATTGTAGCCTTGAATTACTAGTCTGTCCTTGTTCCATGTGGTGTTTTCATGTTTATCAATATTATTCCTCAATACCCGCCTGGTTCCTATAATGGTTCAATCTGAGGGTCTAGGTACCAGGTGCCAAACATTGTTCGTTTCAAACTGGTGCAGCTCATCTTGCATGGTTGTAATCAAATCTTCATCTTTCAGGGCTTCTTTTATATTTTTTGGTTCTATTTGGGAGAGAAAGGCTGAGAAGGCAAGTGAATTTTTGGCTTTTGACATGGTTTGTACTCCAGAATCTAGGGGTAACTATGTTGCCACGAGGATGAGAGCTTTTTTGTTTCCAGTTAGACATTTGAGGTTCGTTAGCAGAGGAAGTGGGTATATTTATCGGGTTCTCTTATGTTCTTCTCTCAGGTACTAGTGGAGTACCCTGGACTGCATCAACCACTCTTTCTTCAGCTCCACCAGTAGTAGTTGAGGTACCTGGTTCCATTGAGGAAGAGACAACATTATCTTCACTCGGCTCATCATATCTGCCTTTTCATTTGTCATGTTAATGACTTCACTAGGAACCAGTAAGGGTTATCCATCTTGATCATCATTAGCACTATTCTCATATGAGGGATAAGACTCATCAAAGATAACATGAACACTTTCCTCAACACATTGAGTTCGCCTGTTGTATATCTTGTAAGCTTTGCTTTGAGAAAATAGCCCAAAAATATTCCTTCGTCACTCTTGGCATCAAATTTACCAAGTTTATCATTTCCATTGTTGAGAACATAGAATTTACACCCAAATATTCTTTAGGTGAGTCAGCTTAGGTTTCCTTCCATTCGGCAACTTATAAGGGGTTTTATTCAGGAGAGATCTATCTGATCATGCACATGTTCACCAAGTGGAAGGAAGTGTTGACAACTTCAGCCCAGAAGTTCTTTACAATTCCACTGTCGATCAACATTGTTCTCACCATTTCTTTAAGATTTATTTTCTTCCTTTCCACTGCTCCATTTTGCTGGGGGGTTCTTAAAGCTGAGAAGTTGTGAGTAATGCCATTTTCATCGTAGAACTCGTCAAATTTGGCATTGTCAAATTATGTTCCATGATCTGATATAATACATGTAACTCTAGACTATATCTTCACCGGTATTTTCTTCCCAAGGGCCACAAACACCTCAAAGGTTTCATCTTTAGGTCTAAAAATAGAGTCCATGTGAATTTAGAGTAGTCATCCACTATCACAAATATGTATCTTTTTCCTCCCCTAGACAAGAGGGTTGCTCTGATGGTAAGTAATCCTCACTTTCAACCGAGAGGTTGTGAGTTCGAGTCTCCCCAAGAGCAAGGTGGGAAGTTCATGGAGGGAAGGATGCCGGGGGTCTATTTGGAAACAGCCTCTCTACCCCTGGGTTGGGGTAAGGTCTGCATACACACTACCCTCCCCAGACCCGACTAAGTGGGATTATATTGGGTTGTTGTTGTTGTTGTTGTTGTTGTTCCTCCCCTGTTTTGCACTCTCATTGGTCCACATAAATCCATATGAAGAAGATCGAGTAGCTTTGAGGTGCTTACATCCTTTTTAGACTTAAAAGAGGACCTCATATGCTTTCCTCTAGCACTGGAATCATATACTTTCTGTACTTTGAACTTTGACATGGGCGGACCATGGACCAGGTCCTTCTGAGTTAATATGTTTAGAAGAGAAAAGCTTGCGTGCCCCATTCTTCTGCGCTAGAGTTCAGCATCATCATCAACAGCTTTCAGACAACTCGGATCACCATTTTGTATCGACTTGAAATCAGCAACATTGATGTTTTTGTATCTCTTGGCCACAAGTACTACTTCACCAGTTACTAGATTAGTAACTATGCATATCTTTGACAAAAATTTCATCTTGTTTCCTTTATCACAAATATGATAGACACTCAAGAGATTCACTTAAGACCATTGACATAGTACACATTCTCAATAGAGAGAGTGAGTGATTTTCAGACTTTTCCAACTCCAAGAATGTATCCCTTTTTCTCATTCCCAATGGATACACTCCCTCATTGCAGGGCTTTTAGTGAAAGAAGGTCCATGATATTCCCAATCATGTGCTTTGACCATCCACTATCCATGAATCATTATTTACTGTTTCCTTTCGTTGTTCCCTGTACAAGGAGATCAAGAGTTAGTTTTAGGAACACAAGCAAGTTTGGGTCCCCTGTAGTAGGTGAAAGGATGAATAAGAGCTTTCTTAGTCCATGCAGGTAATATGCATTTTTTGTGGGTGGAACCTGGTCCCTTTATAGTAGTTGCATTGTCAGCAAACATTTTGTTTTTCTGAAAGGAATGGACCCTGGCCACAGTGGGTACACAGCCAGTTATCTAGTATAGTAACATACTTGCTATGGGGGTTGTAGGGAGCTTTTTCCCTGTGGAACCCTATTCCATGCATATTTCCACCATTTTTAACATACATGGCAGTGATAGTTTCTGAGGACCAGGACTACTCTAGGGACTTTTCAAGATCATTTTTTATTCTTTCTAGTTCAATCTGGAGATTTTTTATTTTCTCAGATTCAACACAAAGACTAGTTCTCACAGCCTTCAACTCGTTTTCAAGCCTAATGTGTTCCTCACTTACTATCTCCTTCCCCTTTCTAGAATTTTTAGGTTTTGACTCAGTCCCTAGTCCCTCTATTGTTTCCTTTAGGTATGCAATCACTAACAAGAGTTCATCACTTTCTTCCTCAATCTCAGTCACTCTTTTCATCAAGGCTTCCTTTTCTCTTCTGAAATTTTCAATAGCTTCCTTAAGATCAATAACACATACTACAAGAACATCTCTAGTTTGTTCAGCTTCTCCTAGCTCAAAAGTCAAGGCATCTGTATCCTCCACAAGACTATAATAGGCATCAATCAATACACTAACCAAACACATGAGTTTCTTAGGAGAGTAGGACTTCAGATTTCTCTGAACATCCCTGAAATTTACCTCACTATTGTCATCGTCTTCATCATCATCTGATTGGGCCATCAAAGCAAAAATTGAATCATATTCATTTTTCTCACTTTCAACTGCCATCATGAGTCTGTCACTAGCATCAGTTTCATTATTAGACCCGCTAGAGGAGTCTTCCCATGCTGCAAGAGCCTATTTTACCACATTGTCTGCAGATCTCTTCCTTTTGAAGTCTTTGTCGGGAACATGGTTCATCTTAGCTGCTTTCTCAAGGTTGTACTTGGAGAAATCTTGCTACATGAGAGGACAGTATTTAATGAAGTGCCTAGGCTTTCCACATAAATGGCAGAGATCATTGTTCTTTGGTTTGCTAGAGCTGCCCCTTTTTAGCATTCCTCCATTTCTTCTTATCATCTTCTGAAATCATTTGGTTATGTAAGCCATGTCACTATCCTCCTCACATAAGTCATTGCTATCAGCTTTGAGTACCAGGTTCTTTTCTTTCTTTGGTTCTTTTCTTTCACTATTTATCTTTCTTTTCATCTTGTAGGTCTTCGTATTTCCAACAAGCTCATCTATGGTCAGTTTCTGCAGGTCTTTTGCTTCAGTAATAGCATTTACCTTGCTTTCTCAAGAACTAGGTAGAATACTGAGAATTTTCCTCACTAGCTTGTTCCTATGAATAGTTTCACCCAGTGAGTGTAACTCATTTATGATGGAGGTGAATCTAGTGTGCATATCTTGAATAGATTCACCATTTTTCATCCTAAAGAGTTCATACTCGGTAGTGAGCATATCAATCTTAGATTTCTTTACTTGAGTAGTTCCCTCATATGATGTTTGTAGAGATTCCCATATCTCATTTTCAGTGTCACGAGCAGAAATTATGTTGTATTCATCAGGTCCTATTCCATATACCAAAATCTTTTTGGCACGAAAATTCTTCTCCACAACTTTCATGTATGCGTCAGTGTATTCTTTTATGGTTTTTGGCATTGAGAATGTAAGTTCTTCAAGTACCTTTGTTGGATTGTAAGGACAATCACATATGACATCTTATAACTCAGAAATCCTCATCCATGATAAAATCATGCATTCTTATCTTCCACCACCCATAGTATTGCCTATTGAACATGAGTGCTCCCTATGTAGATTGACCTTCTTCAAAATTTGGTGTAGCAGCCATACGGATCCTTCCTAGGTGTTAGCCTGATAGGAGGAACGTGCTCTGATACCATTTGTTAGTTTATACGAGTCCACCAAACTATAGAGTGCCTGGTCCTCTATGATTTTCCACTGAGAATATTAATGAAGCAGTAAGTAAATGAGACATGGGATTTTTACGTGGAAAAATCCCACTCAAGGGAACAAAAATCACGGCCTACACTGGTAGGCTTTCAACTTCTCTAACTTGTAAACACTCTATTACAAGTTAATTTGTAATGACTCTATTACAAAGACTTCAACTCAACTAATTTGTGATACACTTATCATAAGTCACTTTTTCACTTTCTAATTACAAAGACATCAACTTATGACTAATTCTTGTCACAACACAAACTCAGAAAGTTTATGGTTTTACAAAGGGGTTCCTAAGCAACGTTTCTATCTAAACAATTTAGAAATTACAATAAGAATAATCACAAAGTTACAACTCAACTAATAACAGCAAAATACTAGATTTAGGAACTGGTCCGTAGTAGCGTGTAACTTTTTTCTTCAAGCTCTTGAGGATCGAGTACACTATTTTTAGAAGGCTTAAATGCTTGAAGTTAATCCCAACTGTTCAAGTGACGTTTTTGTTATAATGCTCTTGTTGATACACCCTTGATAACATCACTTGAATGATGTAAGCACCTGGTAGGTCAAGGGTAACTGATTGTAGAACTGTTATTCTTATGTGCACTGTTTATAAGGCAGTCACTTTCCAGCTGTGAGCAGCTGATATCCGTACTGCTGTCAGGGAAACAAGGGATCTGGTCCTTGACTTGTTTCTCTGTTTTCTACACTTGCAGCAGTTCACATTAGCTGGAGTACAAGCTGGGGTTCGTTTATTTGTAATGCATACCAAGTGTGTCTGGTTCCCTATCTGGTTCATGACGGTAAGATGGTAAGATCATCAAAACTTCAGACAAAGATATTGAAGATCCATCAATAACTACAACATAATTATAAGCAAATATACTAATATTCTCCAACCCTCAAGAAAAAGGCTCTGCCTCACTCTTTACGGTTAAAGAGCTAAAAGGAAAGAAGAAAGATAAGATTAACACAGATTTAACTTTCTAACAGGCGATAATCCAGAATGTAGTACCTGATGAGGATCTGCAGACCAACGAGATGTTGAATTTGCTTAGATTTCATGACCCTATAATTCTGTAAGATTTGAGGCAACGGACTTCCTTTGACAACATGAAAAGGCTTAGTGTTGATGAGAGTAGTGTGATTTCTCCTGTTGAGTTTTCACAGGTGACGGGATATAGGTATATATAAGATGACCCTTCAGTCTCTGATGCTACCTTGGGAACATCAGCTATCCTTGACTCTGTCGGCTGAATATGGCTCAATCCACCTTCTACATTTGGCTGATGATTTCTGTGATCTACAACCAGATCAACCTCACTCTCCTCAGACACAACAACAATAACATACCCAGTATAATCCCGTAAAGTGGTGTCTGGGGATGGTAGGATGTTCGCAGCAGACCTTAACCCTACCTTTGTGAAGGTAGAGAGGCTAACACTCTCCTCAAACACGGGTCCTGGAAATGCTCAAGCATTCTTTGTCCGCATTCTTCTTTGACTAATCAGCATACTTAGATTGTGGTATATTACTAATGCTACTTGAGCAAGATTCATCTTCTTCTCAAGTATTTGCTTGGTATCAACCTGCTGTCTACCAACAGGAACATCATTATTCAATTAACTCTAACCTCTTAAAGCCAAATAAGAAGGAAAAGAAATGCAACATTATCAGCATATGTCTGAGAACGACAAAAGGTTGGCTTAGAAAACACTGCATTTGGAAAAAATCTCCACTATCCTCTTGCCCATTCTTGTTGAATCAAACTCAAAGCGGTCAAATGCAAGGGAAAAAGATAAACTGAATTCCTCAGTTTTGATAAGACTTGAACTATTTAAAAAAATAAACAAGGCTTGAACTCGTGAGTTTCACCAAGTCAAAGAGAAGGCTATTCTGAAACTTAAATAACAAGACAAGAAGTATAAGTTCAATTTATGAACCAGCGTTGTTGTACTAATATTTACTGAACTATTTGCATATGAAGAAAATTAAACATTATATTTGTCATCCCACATCGATATAAAAGCAGTGAAAAACCTCATCAGTCAATGGTTGGATTGAGAAGATAATACGCCTCCACTTACTTATATGATGCCAAATATATGGGCAAGATTTTTAATAATTAAGCAATAATGTTGAAAGTAAATTGAATAGAGAAATGAACAAACCTTGACCCTGTATTACATTGGGCAAGAATAGCTTCATTCCAGATCAGAATTTGTATAGACAAAGAACACGTGGCTGCTTGTACAACTGGAGATGAAGGCCTTTCCAACTGAGGTTGGCTAAGAAAAGGCTAAGTCTGAGCGTTCAAGAACTAAATCCTTGCAAAAACTTTCCCTAGCCACATCCAGCAAATAGCTGGCAATACGTTTTCTTCTGTTGGAGGGACTGACCTAAATGACTCTAATACCGCACAAAGCAGATACAGCATCCATCGAATTTTGAGGTCTTCGCTGGTATGTGACCAGAATTTCTGGCTGTATCATCTCATAATCGAACATAGAAGAAGAAGTGTGCTCGAAGAAGCTGTTAATCTTCGATTGCATGCTTCAATTTCTTTGCTTATTCGATTTTCTTGAAGCCCTTTTTCAATTTTCCCCTGTTGTACGTGTAAATTTCATACGAAAAGTTTGACATAGCATCATTTATGCAGGAATTTGCGCCGGCTCAGTACCTTAGTAAGTTATAGGCAGTCTAAAAGTAAATAGCTTTCTATCCACCGCCCAAAGAGGATGGGTTTCAAACTAGCAAGGGCGCCAAACTATATTGCATGGGCCCTCCAAAAATGCTGTCGCACCTATGTTGGACGATTTGGAGGAGCCGAGTCCGAGCAACATAAGTGCCAAACACCAGATAATCCAACTGAGTATTTTTCTGGAAACAACATGAAATCTACCAAATAGTTAACTTAAACCTATGTTACAAGAATCTTTTACAGAAACATATCCGATATGAGGATGTGGAGGTATCCAGTTCAGGTACGTCTTATTCTTTTTCTAATTTTTAGTCTATTAGAAGGATCTGCACGAAGTAAAGGCATGCATATTTACCCGTTCGAGATGAGTACATCAAGAGAAATGAAGTTATGCATAGACTTAAACAGTGTACAGTCCCAGAAAATGTCATGCTTCTTTTTCAATGAGTACATTTCTAGGGCGAGAAAAAGACTATTCTAAGTGGCCTGAATATGCCAGATCAAATGGAGTTGCAGCTTTAGCAATCACTTGGTTGCTTTGAAATGAACAAAACGAATCAAACGCCACTGTCTATATAAGCACAGTATCTTATATTCCTAGTCCCACAGATGTAAACTTTACAAGATATAAAATGATTATTAAGAACTTTTCTGAAAAATATTTAAGGTTCTAACTTGAAAACAATGTTATATATGTTCCTGTACTACAAGTTTCATCATAATTTATAGTTTATTTGCTCCTCTAATAGAATATCCTATCACTCATATTTTTCAATGTACACCAACTGTTAAATAGGTGCAACTAACACGACCTATTAGTACTAAATAGGTCTCAAAGGTAATCAACTACAACAACAGCTATGCTTCAATACCAAGGGTGTACAAGGCTAAATAAATTCATCTAACTCATGGAAAAGAAATACCATTCCAGATTTTAGATCAACAAGGAGTTACTCCTCCACCAATGCTCCCTCCATTGATCCTACAAAGTATTGGTATGATACTCATCTATCACTAACCTACAATATACAAAAAAGTCTTTTTTTATGACGGAAGTGTCCAGTCATCCGCCACATATTTGCTACCTCCGTCCAACCCACAGATATTGAGTAGCTCTGTCCATCAAGGCTTAGGCAGATAGAACGAAACCACATAGTGTTTTTTTGCTTCTGTTAGAATTTGAATCTGAGACCTCAATTCATTGACCACTAGGCGACATACTTGAGTGCTAAAAATATTAATATTTTTGTAGTAGATCAACCGTTCAGTTAATTTCATAACTGATTGACTAACCTAATGTAAATTAGCATATATCATAGACAAAGATAGAATAATTTATCCTAAAACCATAATATCCTCATAGTGTATAAACATAAATCATGAGTTTAGTGTTCCAAAAAGTGATAGTAAAAGATGATTATGTGGAATCAAGTATCAGCGGAGAAGGATGAAAAGGCAGAGCTTACAGTTTCACATCGTTTGAGAAGGGGAGCGAAATGCAGCAAACAGTTGGGACTAGTTTGGTTTAAAACAAGTTGTAATACAAGATTATCGAAATAAATCTAGAGAATAGGGTGCATGTTCAAAACCAGTCAGTAGCGTTGCTTGAGCATACTTGCGTTTAGGGCCTTAAACGCCGTGCATACGTAAATACCAAATTATTGTACCAAAACCGAAAATTTTGATATTTGGTATTGATATTTTGATATTCGGTATGGTATTTGATTTATTTATTAAAAAAAAAGGTATTAGGTATGTTATTTGGTATTTTAAAAAGAAATACCAAAATATCGATAGTGAATACCAAAACATATATATCATATTACACAATATACATATTACTAATTATAGGGAAAATGGTCAAAATTGCCCCTTTACTATTGTTTATTGGTTGCTTGTGCCACCCGTTACGCTTTTCTGTCATTCTCGTCCCTAACGTTAACAAAGTTTGAAAAATTATCACTAACCTTAACGTCCCTCAACTGTGGCAGCTGACTCCTTCAATTTTATCCATGTCAGATGTAATGCCATCGATCCCACCAAATTAAAACCCTAACATTAACGACCCCTCCCCCACCCCCCACTACTCACCTTCTCTCGTCTTCTTTACCTCACCTCATACCAAAATCGCCGGAAACCATGGCATTTGTTATCACTAAAATCGTCGGAAGTTCATACATATTTGAAAGACCAAAAAAATTGTCATCACTAAAATGCAGTTTATGTTACCAACACAAACCTAGCAAGCCATCCAAACTTCATTGTGATTTGAACTTTGACACCATAAGTATCTTCCTACTTCAACAAAGTATAGATTCTAGCACTATTTTGCAGTCAGAAAGCAATTAAAAGCATTCAAGTAACGAATAAGAAAGAACAAATAGAAGTACAAGAAATTAGTAATATCATTGCTTTGTCTCAACATCACTGCCAAATGATATTGGTTAAAACAACATAGAATAAATCACTTAACTAATCTACTTTAATAAAGCTTGATAAACACGTTCACTTACTCACTCACTTTAATAAGCTCGATAAACATCTAGAAAAAAGAATTTTGAATAGCAAAATGTGAGCCTAAAAGTTCTGTAGCAACTTGATGGTCTTGAATGGATGACCAAAAAAATTGGATTCTTATTTTTTTCTTGAACATTCCATTTCAGATGTTGTTTTCCATCGAAATTTTAGCTAGAAAGTAAGCAATTAGACAATGGAGATCTTTCAGGGTGGTTTACCATCTTCAGCATGCAAGTGATTCTGATGGCAGAGTTGCGGTCGTCGGAGTGGACTGCACAACGATGTTCAAAAAATGGAAAAATCTCCGTTTTGTTAGATCCAACAAATTGCAAAGAAGAAAAAGAAAATAAGTAGAAGAAAATGAAGGAAGGGGGTAACGCATTGGTGGTTTGGCCATTTTTTGGTCAAGATCTGGAGTGGATCTCGACGATTTTCATGGTGATTATAAAAATAAAGAGAGAAAATAGTGAGAGAGAGAGAGTAGAGATAGTCAATGGTGGTGGCTTTGTGATTTTTTTTTGGTGAGCTTCACCAGTGCCATCTGCTTGTTGGTGGAACGAGGTTGCTGTTTGGACGATAAAACATGAAGAAAAAGAAGAAGAGAATGGAGATGAAGATGGGGGCTGGTATAGTAAAGGTTAAAACCGCTGGAAGAATTTTCAGAGAATGGGAATAGTTGAGTGGAGGCTAGGCTGGCAGCTAACCCATAAATGGAGCGAGTCAGCCGCCATATCGGCCATCCGTTAGGATTATGGGGTATTTTATCAAGTTTGTTAACGGTAGGGTGGGTTTTGGATGTAAAGTGAAATGAAGGATAAACGTGTACTATTCACAATAGTACAAGGGTAATAATGGTCTTTTTCCCTTAATTATAAAATAAATATAAAAAATTAAAAATTATACTTTCCTCTTTTCTTTAATTTTATCAATTAACTCTAAGCAAGTAATAAGACATTTGTAATGACAAATTTATTCCTCTATGTACAATTTTCTTTCTCTCGGTTGCTATTTGCTGGTTTTGGATAAAAATTTGTCACCAAACATTTTTAGTTTTGTACTTTTGAGTACTTTAATTAAGAATATTACAGTATAAGACTCCATGTACTAGTTGGTATTCAAAATGAATAAACTGAAGTTACCGAACCGAATTAATCGAAACCGAAAGGAGAAAAATCGAACCATGCCGAATTTAATTAGGTATAATATTGATATAGCATTTTAAGATACCAAATACTGAAAATACTAAACCAACATGTATAAATATTATAACATATCGACTGACAAACACCCCTACTTGTGTTAGCTCGTATCGAACTAAATTATATCAATAAAATAATAGATCTTTATTTATAAATGTATTACTGTATCGGATAACTAAGATAGAGTTTTAAATTTTGCAAAATCAAATAGAAAAATATCAAATCGAATAGATTTATCTAGTAATAAGTTTAAAACTAATAAAATACTAAAAAAAATCTTGGGCCTTGCACTACTAGAAATCCGATAAATACTGACCAAAAAATCGATCAACTTTGATCAATTATGGCAAATTACCGGCCAAAACGTGGCCAAATACGCTTGGTCATTATTTTGAGTATCGTTTTAATATACCGACCAAAGGTGGTCGGTAATTTTAGTCGGTATATTAAAACGATCATCTGAAGAATTTAAATATTTTACCAACCAATTATGGTTGGAAACATATTTTAATAATTTAATTTTACCGACCAAAGTTGGTCGGTAAATGAAAATAATTTTAAAAAAAAATTAAAATCTAACAATACCGACCAAAGTTGGTTGGTAATATTGAATTCTGGGGATTGCTTGTTCATTAACAAATCAATTTTGGTCGGTAATTGCCAAATTTTTTTATAATGAATATCGACCAACTTTGATCGGTAATTTACAGTAAAAAAATATTTTAACAACAACAACAACACAAAAAAAATTAAAGTTCAATGAACACAACAATCAAAACCGAGTTAAAACTAATTACAACAAGTTCAAAACTGATTCTATTTGTCTAGTTCAAAGTATATAAAAGCCAAAGAGTGTTTTGTACATCATCATTATCGCCATCTGATGAACTTTCATCTGCAAGGTATAGAGAAGGGTCTTGTGGAAGACAGAAAGAACGACCACGGGGAAGGACGGGATGAACGATCACGAGTAAGACAGGAGGAACGATCACGTGGAGGTCGAACCTCTAGCGATGACTCACGAGACTGGGGCAACAGAAAAGGTCCAGTAGATAGGAGTTATGATATGATCTTTCATGCCAAGGAATTGAGCATCTCTAACCGTTTCTCTTTCCTTGGCCGCTTCTAGCTCATATGTGAGCTTTGTCACAGTCTCTCGCATAGCGGAGAGGCTCTCCCTATTAAGTTGCTTGCCTTGTGAGGAAGTCCTTATTCCTTGCATTCCACACTTATAGCGATGAAACTTTTTAGTACGAAGCTTGTATACCTTCCCCCATTTTGGACTGCCAACAGTCTCCAACCATATACTTTCAACATCCTTGTCCGAAGGATGGGTTGGCTTGCCCGATTCTCCAACTGGATGGCTGTGAATGAATTCCTCATCACTTTGGTAGTGACCCTACACGAAAATTTAAATTAAATTAGAATTTCAAAATTTATATAAAACTAAATTAAAATACTTAATGAAAAGTGAAAGTTTACATATGCAGTCAAGGCCCTATCCACGACCCACCTTTCTTGATCTGTCTCTTTCTTCTTCTTTACAATATGCATCTCCTTGAATAGCTCATCATGACTCATTGCACACCCCAACTTATTTTCCTAAAAACAAATTAATTTAGTTAATAAACAGAATAGATGTACTTTGAAAATTAAAATAATTTAAGCAATAACGTACCAATCTTCTTTTTATTGTCCGCAGGATGATCGCACCTCCAGTGTGCAAGGAGCCTCCATTCTCGGATGCGCGAGCTTTTTTTTCCTTTTCGCTCTTCTCTAAAAACTTTGCGGTAAGCCAATGCCTTTGTAAGTCATCCCATAAATTTTGAAGTAACCAGACATGCCTCTTGTTCTTCTTGCTAGCATCGGAGAAAGAAGAGCTTTATGATATTTGCCGCCACTCTCGCGCTATAGCGGTCTTCCCATACACACTTGCTCTGTATTTCAAAAGTTAAATATTATATGGAAACATCATAAATATAAATTATTAAACTGCTTAAAAGAACATTAATACCTTAAATTGATTAAAAATTTGTTGCTTCAGCGAGAATGAGAAATCAGTCCAAATTAAGGGTATTAAATGTGTCAGGTCAGCTCGGTTTCGGACCGGCCCAGACCGGTAGAACCTAGAACCGGCCCGGACCGTTAAGAGGGGGACTAGGCTAGGCTGGGTAGGGGATTAGGGGGGTTTGGACGGTTTAACATTCTGAAATGGGTTACCCGGCCCAGTAAAACCCGTTAGATGAATAGTTCCATTAAACTGGTTAACCGGCCCGGACCGGACTGTGAATATAGCATACCATAATATACCATAAATCTACTGTAAATATACCTTGAATATACTATAAATATATCATGAATATACCAATTATTGTATACTAATTAACATAATTTAAAATTGTTGGAATTTAACATATAGTATTTATATTTAGGCTATAAAACTATAAATGCTCAAATCATAGAATATGATGGTAACGTATTATTTTTAAAATATGCTATATATGTGTTATTTTAAGATTTTAAGACGATTTGTGTTATTTTAAATTATTAGACACTAATAAACATAATTTAAAATTGTTGGAATTTAATATATAGTATATATATTTAGGGTATAAAACTATAAATGCTTAAATCATAGAATATGATGGTAATGTATTATTTTTTAAAATATGCTACATATGTGTTATTTTAAGATTTTAAGAAAATTTGTGTCATTTTAAATTATTAGACGTATTTATGCTTAATGTTTTAATTTGTTAGATTAATTTGAAGTATTATTAATTTATTATGCATGAAAATTTAGTTTACTATTTATTTGTTAATTAAAAATTATACTAAACCCGGCCCGGCCCCCTCAACCCGTAACCCGTACGGTTTAATTTTTATCCGGATGAACCCGAACCCGTTAAGACCCAACCGGTAACCGGCCCAGACCGTAACCCGTACGGTCCAAAAAATATAGGCCCGGCCCACCCGTTAAACACCTTTAGTCCAAATCACATAAGGGCCATCATATAGCTTTCTGATGGCATTGATGATTATCCTTGTAGTCTTATTACTCTGCTTGAACCCATACTTTAACAGTAAAAATACATTAATATCTTAGAAAAAGTTACAAAATAATAAACGAAAAAAATAACAAATAACTCTTACCCATCACCCCTCAGGGACCATGATGATCCTGTTATATTGATCATAATGCACTTTCTCGTCATCATCATCCGAAGCATGTGTATCAGAGGCATGTGTGGACAGTCTAGGGAGGTCAGAGCTACTGCCTCGCAGGCGAAAGCTTGAAATATATGGAGTCTCTAATGAAGATGGTTGCGATCCCTATGACTGCGACATAGCTGGATGCGACCAAGTGGATGTGATAGTAATGGTTGTGACTTGAGTGGGTGTGACATGGATGGATGTGATCCATGTGGTTCTGATATGTAGGGATGTGATATAGATGGTTGTGATATTGTAATGACCCGATCAGTCGTTTTGCGAATTTGCACTTCACTTGCCAGGTCTCAAGCAGGACTAGTCCTGTATGATGTATTATGATTTATGTAAATCATCGATTTTGATTTTCTGGTTAACCGAAATAGATATGGAAGAATGATTGTCAGCTTGAAGCTTTAAATTTAAAAGGTTTGACCCAGTCTTGACTTTTTAATATTTGATTTCGGGTTTGGATTTTTATGATTTGGTTAGCTCCGTTGGGTGATGTTGGACTTAGAAGCGTGTTCGAAAGGTAAATTAGAGGTTCGTGGTAGAATTAGGATTGAATTGGAAAAATTAGAAATTTGGTATTTTCCAGTTGGTAGTGGAAATTTTGATATCAGGATCAGAATGGAATTCTGGAAATTGGAGTAGGTCAGTCGTGTCATTTGTGACGTGTGTGCAAAATTTCAGGTAACTCATATAAGGTTTGATAGGTTTAGCCATCGGGTGCAGAATTTGGAAGTTTGGAAATCCTTAGGCATGAATCCTAGGGTGAATTGGTGCTTTGATTTTGCTTTGAGCATTCCGAAGATTTAAATAAGTTTGAATGGTGATATGTGACTTGTGGGCATATTTTGTTGAGGTACCGAGGGACTCGGGTTGAATACGGGAGGTTGACGGATTAAGGATGGGATTTGAGGAAGTACTGAAGACTTCTTTCAGCTATCATAACCACACCTGCAGAGTGGGGACCGCAGGTGCGATGATCGCTGAAGCGGGTGAGCAGTCCAGAAGTGGCCACAGGTGAGAAGTCCAGAGACTGCAGGTTCGGAAAGAGGAGCTCACCTACGTGACCGCAGGTGCGAGTATATGGACGCAGATGCGAATAAGGGCGTTTAAGTAAAAAACTGTAGATGCAGTTGTTTTGACCGCAAAAGTGGCATCGCAGAAGCGACTTATAGGCCGTATATGCGGAAGTTCTGGGTAGAAAGTATATAAGATCTCCTTCACGAATTTACTCCATTATTCGCCATTTTTGGACTAGTTTGGAGCTTAGAGCTGTGATTTCAAGAGGGAATCGAAGGGTGTCAGCGACGTTAGTTACTTGGGCTTTGTATTTCGTGTTTGTGATGATTTTTCCACTATTTATTCATAAAATTAGTGGAGGATTTGGGGGTGAAGTTTATGGGCTAAGGCTTGAGTTTTGGAGAGCTTTGATTGGGGATTTGAGGGGTCAATTGAGGTCTGATTTTTATGATGTTGCTATGTATAGACTCGGTAGTGAAATGAGTTTCTTGTTTTGTGATTTTTGTTGGATTCCAAGACGTGAGCCCGAGATGCCGGGTTTGAGCCAAATTTGAAATGTTTTATCTAATGTGATTATTTTCTTGTGGAATTCATTCCGTTAGCATATATTGACGATAATATACTAAATTTGGTTAGATTCGAAGCATTTGGAGGCTAAGTCGAGAGGCAAGAGCATCGCAGGTTACACCTATTGTCCGGTTTCAGGTAAGTAATGACTGTAAATCTAGTTCTAAGGGTATAAAACCCCGAATTTCACATTGTTTTACTACTTTGAGGTGACGCACATGCTCGGTGATGAGTGTGTGGGCGTGCATCGTTAGGGATTGTGACTTGATCGGTCCTGTAGCAACTATAAATTGCATATTTGGTTGATATTATATGATACTTATGTATTTTAGAAAGAGTTTCTGTAAATTTGGTTGAATGTCGTGTTTGGGACTTGTACCAGAGCTGTTTGGACCCCATTAGGGCCTTTTTCTTACTATCCTCTCACTGTTTTTGTTATTGAAAATCTATACTTAGTCATGTTATATTTACTGATTTCATAACTCAGTCTTTATTACTTCATTTTAATGCATAAAGTGTTATTTTGGGTTGAGCACCATATTTTACAAATAGCCCGGGTGGCTTGAGAGGTTTATGACAGAGTGAGGCCAACGACCTATCTTGTAAGGATATTTATAGGATCGGACTACAAACCGCAACATGGTTTTACTAATTCATGATTTTGTGAGGCCGAAGGCCTGAATGATTTATGACACGAGGTGGCTTCTAATGAGGCAAAAGACCTAATTGATTTATGCCACAAGGTGTCTTGTTATAGAGCTTGGGCTGTAGGAGCCCCTCCGGAGTCTGTACACCCCAGTAAGCGCGGGTATCCTGAGTGAGTGATATGATGTTTTGCCCAAGGGGTTGTTCTTGATTCATGTCATGCCCAAGGGGTTGTTTGCGATTTATTGTGGGTATGCCTGAAGGGCTATATATGAGTGACAATGATGATTGCTCGAGGGGCTGTTTATGATTTATGTTGTCCGAGGGGATGTATACTAGTGAGTTTTACCCGAAGGGCCGACTATGTTTTCATCATTTTTACTTACTGTTTCATCATTTCGTTTGAAAACTGTTGAAAGATGTTTTAAATGGATTTTACACATTTTAAAATGATTTTTACCGAATATTGGATTTGATAAGAGTGGACCTTGGGCCTAACTCAACCCCAAAAGCTAGCTTATGAGGTGAGGATTGCCCAAGCCATATAAGGAGACCAAGGACCTCAAATCCCTCCGATGTGGGACAACTCAACACCCCCCCTCACGCCCAGATCTCTGGAGCGTGGACAACATAAATGGGGGGCCCAACATCGGTAACAATAATTGGGATGGGCCTGGCTCTGATACCATGATAAGAAAGGACCTTGGGCCTAACTCAACCCCAAAAGCTAGCTTATGAGGTGAGGATTGCCCAAGCCATATAAGAAGACCAAGGACCTCAAATCCCTCTGATGTGGGACAACTCAACAGGATTTTTCAAGAGATGATTGATTCATATACTGATTTAGAAGTATGTTGTATTCTACTAAGATTTCATGATATGAACTGCATATGTTTTAATGCTCGTAGCTGCTCTCTATTTACTTTTATTACTTACTGAGTTGGTGTATTCACATTACTCCATGCACCTTGTGTGTAGATCCAGGGATTGTTGGACATGTTAGTGAGTGTTGTTTTTATCCGTTGCAGGCCTGCGTGAGTTAGTAACGTAGTTGCACGGTGATCGCAACTCTGCTTTTCTCCCTCCTGTCTTCCTATAGATTGATGCTCTCTATTTACTTTACTTACTGAGTTGGTGTATTCATATTACTCCATGCACCTTGTGTGTAGATCCAGGGATTGTTGGACATGTTAGTGAGTGTTGTTTTTATCCGTTGCAGGCCTGCGTGAGTTAGTAACGTAGTTGCACGGTGATCGCAACTCTGCTTTTCTCCCTCCTGTCTTCCCATAGATTGTTATTAGTTATTTTCCAGTCTATATATATCTTAGTATTATCGGATAATCCTTTGTAAATGATCATGACTAGTGACACCCCGATGTGGGCCTTTCTTTCCACACTGTTGTTTTACTTAATCCCTTTATGAAGGTTTATTTTTAAATAGCTTCAATTTTATCTTTTAAATAAAAATATTGGTTGGTTTTGTTAGTGTGTCGTCTTGCATAGTACCACGATAGGCGCCATCATGATATGGTAGACTTGGGTCGTGACAAGTTGGTATAAGAGCCTTGGCAACATAGGTATCACGAGTAATGAGCAGGTTTAGTCGAATATCATGGATCGGTACGCAGACGTTTGTACTTATCTTCGAGAGGCTGCAAACCTTTAGTAAATTCCACATTCTTGAATTCTTATCGTGCGATATTGATTCAGCTTGAAATGTAACTCTTTGAATTCCTTCCACGCGTTCGTATGCGCTCACGAGCGGTCAGTATCAGTTGTGCATCGGCTGCTTGTGATACCCTAAACAAGGGGCGAGATGTGATTTCTATGTGTTGATATTGGGCCACTCTAGAGGAATTGAGGTTTTGCATTGCCTGTAGGTTGAGCACTAAGGTGTTGATTGTGTGAGCACGTATTTTTTGATTGATATGTTTGATAGTGTCTCTATTAGGGGAAGTGATGACTGGATGGCTATGTGATGGGTATGATATGACTACGAGATACATTCATATGATTTGAATATGATGAGAAGGGTCTACTTGAGGTTAGAAAAACTATCTGGTGCTTGATTTCCATCGTGATTTGATGCATAGCCCTGAGTTGTGGGTGTGTTGAATGATCTTTTCATGTTGTCTAGTTGGAAATGAAGTAGATTTCATGTTAAGATATGATTTTAGACTCATGAAGATTAAGTGATTGCGTGATGTTTCTGACGGTGGAAGGGTATGAAGATATGTTAGTTTGAGGCAAAGCAGGTGGATTATCTCATGCGGGGTGTTCTGAGGTTTGTGTGATCCCATTGTTGTTTGTTGAGAGACATCTTTTACTAGTGAAATATATGTGTTGCAATTTGAGTTTGGATCGCTTATGAGAGTGGGCATGATTGTTACGAGGGTGAATGCGAGATCGCAGATGATTTGAAGTACTAGATTATTGTGTTGCACAATCTTATGAAGGATTTAGTTTAATCTCCTATAGTATTATGGCAGTAATAGAGTATAGGCATTACAATTTTTTGTGTATTTTGACCTATGGCTTTGAGCCAAGTGGGGGAATCTGCTATTGCTAAGTTAATTAAGCGGCTAAGTGTTGTATTAGTTGTAGTTTGGGGTATATCGGCGAATTAGTTGTGGCTTATAGAGTTGAGATCAAGGATGACTCGAGTAAAGAAATTTTTGGATAATGGTATGTTATGCTTAATTATATAAGAAAGTGTTGGATGAATTAGCTGTTGTAGTAAGGGATGTAACGGGTATGGAGTAGGATATCACTCGGCTGCTTGGAAGGATAGATTACTTCCTTAAATGTTGGTGTACTAATGGGGAACATGTCGTTCGGTCCGTCTGATCCGTTTAATTGAAATATGAGTAGAGTGGATGAATCCCGATAATGGTTTTAAAGCATTAAAGATTTACATGTAATATTGGAGATCTTCAAGATATATATTTGGCTAGAAACTGAGGTTTACATTGGAGGATGTCAAGACTTGTGGCATTTCTATATCATTATGGATTCTGCATATCAGTATCAGGAAGGTGAAGGTAATATCATTTGCACGAAGTCTATTCATGGTGAGTATTTTGAATGTGGTGCTTTTGGAGATATTAAAGAGAGTATTGAGCGACTTATGAGCCTTTAGACAGTGTAGTTTTATACTACGGTATTGTGTGGTGAGTCTGAGATGAGGATTGTAGTATTATGGCAAGGAGAAGTATCAATTTGAAGGTAGTTTGAAGGAACTTGAATAAGTAGGATAGCTTTGTAGTAGGTCAGATCATCATGGGTAAGGGATATGATTAGTTCTTTGGATGTTTATAAGGTAATTAGTTTCTACAGGTGTTTCATGGCAATGCTCTTGGGCTTTTGGTGACATTCATAACTTGGTTGAGTTAAAAGGATTCAGTCCTGACTGTTTGGTTTTGTGCAAATTGGATTCAGAAAGTTCTTGATGGTTTCTACCACGGTTAGAGATGTACATTTTCTACTAGCGTGAGGAGTGTCACACCTCCTTTTTCATTACTACACCCCGGAAAGAGTATAATAAAGGGAGTTTTTTCTAATTTAAGTGGCAATTAAAACGGGATTAATTATTAAAAAATTAGAGTCGCCGCTTGGGATAAAAATCTCGAACCGAGGAAAGAATGACTCTGTTATTATAGTCTGCGAATCAGAAATCTGGGTAAGGAATTCTGTTAACCCGGGAGAAGGTGTTAGGCACTCCCGAGTTCCGTGGTTCTAGCACGATCGCTTTGATACTACTTGGCTTGACTAAATTGTTTAATTACTGATTTTAGAACTTATGTGCTTATGCCTTCAAACACTTTTAATTAGAAAATTATCTTGAAACGGGTTATGCGTACGTATACCCGCCAGTTTGGCGCGGCAAAAATTACGTCGCGCGAACGTGTTCACAATTAATAACGCATTATTATTATTAAGAAAATTTTGATTGAATTTTCACGAACGCATACTCCGGCTTTATATTTAGAGATCGGAATCATATCCCTCGAATGTGTACGCAATCAGGACAGATAAATCAAGTCGTGCTTAAGGCATACTAGCGATTATTCAAAAAGGAACCTATGAAGAGCTATCAGATTTCTTTCTGTTTTGACTAAGGAAGTGTCAAAATCATTTCAATTTATACACAATTTAGATATTGGACCAAATAAACCACTATCCCAATTCCTTTCTGTTTATTCCTAAAATACTACTATAAGAACTCTCCTCAAAGTTTTCTTACATTACAAATATTTCCATATGAAACATGAAATTCAATAGAGAATAGCAGTCAGAGAAATCCGTAATTTTCCACTTACACAAGAACAAAAGCTAATAAATTTAATCCTATTCACGCCAGCTATAGCTCATATTTATATATATATAAGTAAAATATTAGAGAGAAGAACATTAAGAGCTTAAATTCTTCTAGATAAGTGCAGAAGTGAAATACATTACCAGACAAAATAGTTCATGTACATACAGACACAATTGTGAATATATACGAATGAGAATAACAAGGAGATGCAAATCAATAGCAACAAAATTGACCAACCAAGGCAGTGGTATTATCAAAACATTAGAAAATTGAAAGTGACCTTACATGGAAAATAAAAGAACTCAATCTGATGACCTCACGGACGGAACTCGAACCGGAATCAACCTCGATCAAACTCCATCAGCATCCCTGCCTCGAGCAACAGCTGGGAGCTCGACTCGGCACCCCTGAACTAAAATGATGCCAATATCACAGCAATGGCGACATCGGAGCAGCAGTCAATGCGACACACACGAAGAATTACTAGAGAATTAACTATGGCCAAACTCGACCTCGACTAACACCTCAGATGAACTGACTTTGAACAACCACACCTTAATCGAACTCGAAACAAAAAACTCAGACCAACAAACTCAAACGAGTTCCATGAAGGAAAATCGAAACAGAAACTGAATTCATTTTCATTTTTGTTTTTCGAATTTGAGACTCAAATTGGAACGAAGAAGAACTAAGATTTCCTGTCCCTAGTTCTCGTCCAAACTTCTGTTTGATTTCGTTCACTTTTTATGCTTTTATTCTTGTGTGTTTCGAGCAGGTTGTGGTCGAAATAAGCTGGGGTGCATTAATGTGTGCGTTAGGGGTGTGGGCGTTGCAGGGTGACTGATTTCCAGCGAGGGGTTGTTTGGGTTGAAGAGGCAGAACCTGGGGATCCTTTTTGTGCCCTCTGCACAACCCCTGTTTTTTGTATCTCTCCTGTGTATAGGCGTGTGTGTAATGTGTACTAGGTCTAGGTTTTTTAGGTGGGAAAATGGGTTTGGTATTAGGTCAGGCGACCGATTTGGGGTTGGGTAGGGGCTTATTTGGGTTGGGTTTAAAAGAGAAATTGCATTGGGCATAAAAATGGAAGTAAAGATCAGCCTAAAAATATTATTCACATCTTTTGTTTTCATATTTTTCTAATTTCTTTTAAATTAAAACTAAAAATAACACCTAAATTAATTCCTAGTCAAATTATTTTCAAATTAAACTAATTACTACAACTAATCAAAACCAAATTAAACGGAAAACTACCGAAATTCGAAGATTAAAATTAAAAGTGCAAAATTAATCATTTTTAATGATTTTTTTAATACAATTAACTCAATGTAATTAATTCCTAAATGCAAATTGAACCTAAGGTGGCATAAAATTAAAATGTGACAATTTTATGGCTTTTCTATGATTTTTTTTAAAAATATTAAAAATATATGAAATGTAACTAAATAAAGAAAATAACTAAAAATAAGTGAAAATTATTTTGGTCTATTTTTAGGAGTTATTTTCATGTAGGGAAAAATCACGTGCTCACAGCTGTCCTCTTTGCGCGGAAACCGAAGAGTTTTCGTGCAAAGATAAAAAGAGCGGATTCAAGCGATTTTTGCCCGCTTGAACACTCCATGGGAAACAGTTTAAGAATCTTGACCACACCCTGTTTCAGAGGTTGCCTACATATTCTCGGCTAAAGAGGAATTAGGTCACTGTAGTTCAGGAGTGAGTGAGATGAAAGAGCATGCCGAGATGAAGATCTGGTCGAGGTGCCGTTCAGCCGAGGTTTCAGTCCGTGATCCTGTTATTAGATCAAAATTAAAAGAATGAAAAATACTAGCTAAACCTGTCAACTACGAGTTACAAGGTTCATATCTATAAGTCTTCTGAAGCTCGATCTTGAGTCTTGAGTGGTTCTTCATTCAGACGTTAAATTTCAACCTTGACGCTTGTTATGTGCAGGTACTAGCTCGTTCTTCTTCAGCTTTACTTAATTAAGACCAGACATGTAGCGGTTGCGACCTCAACCCATGCCTTGAGAAATTCACATCTTTCATCTGCTTTTATTTGGATTAACTTCTTGCTTGCCTTCCTTTTTTTCTTCTTCTTTTTTCTTTATTGTTACTGGCTTTAGTTGATTACCTCGCGTTCTTGCCACGAGCTTCTTTTGTTGCTGACTTGAATTGTAATCTGAGATGTTTTCCTTTTCTCCAGGTGGATGCCTGATTGCTAAACTCGAATTGTGTTCCCTTGTTCTCCAGGTGGGAGCCTGATTATAAAAACTTGCATCTTGAAAAATATTCCCTTGTTTTGCAGGTGGGCGCCTGATTACCAAAACTTGAAATTTTGAAAAATATTCCCTTGTTCTCCAGGTGGGTGCCTGATTATCAAGACTTGATTTATGAAAAATGTTCCCTAGTTCTCTAGGTGGACGCCTGATTATCGAGATTTGAATTTTAAAAAATATTCCCTTGTTCTACAGGTGGGCGCCTGATTGCAAAAACTTGTAACTTGAAAAATATCCCCTTTTTCTACAGGTGGGTGCCTGATTATCAAAACTTACATCTTGAACAATATTCCCTTGTTCTAGAGGTTGGCACTTGATTACCAAAACTTGAAATTTTGAAAAATATTCCCTTGTTCTCCAGGTGGGCGCTTGATTGCCAAAACTTGCAACTTGCAAAATATTCCCTTGTTCTACAGGTGGGCGCCTGATTACCAAACTTGCATCTTTAAAATATTCCCTTGTTCTACAGGGGGGCACCTGATTACCAAAACTTGAAATTTGGAAAAATATTCCCTTGTTCTACATGTGGACGCCTGATTACCAAAACTTGAAATTTGAAAAATATTCCCTTGTTCTACAGGTGGGCATCTTATTACCAAACTTGCAACTTGAAAAATATTCCCTTGTTCTACAGGTGGGCGCCTGATTACCAAGACTTAAAATTTTGAAAAATATTCTCTTGTTCTCCAGGTGGACACCTGATTACTGAGACTTGCATCTTGAAAAATATTCCTTATTCTACAGGTGGCGCCTGGTTACCAAAACTTGAAATTTTGAAAAATATTCCCTTGTTCTCCAGGTAGGCGCCTGATTACCAAGACTTGAAATTTTGAAAAATATTCCCTTGTTCTACAAGTGGACACCTGATTGCCAAAACTTGAAATTTTTAAAAATATTCTCTTGTTCTGCAAATGGTCGCCTGATTGGAAACTTGAAAAATTTTTTTCTGAAAAATATTCCCTTATTCTGCAGGTGGGTGCCTGATTGGTGAAACTTGAAATTATTTGAAAAATACTCCCTTGTTCTGCAGGTGGGTGCCTGATTGCCGAAACTTTCATTTTGAAAAATATTCTCTTGTTCTACAGGTGGGCGCCTGATTACCAAAACTTAAAATTTAAAAATATTCCCTTTTTCTCCAGGTGGGCGCCTGATTACCAAGACTTGAAATTTTGAAAAATGTTCCCTGAGATTGTCGCATGTGTACCTAGTCACAACAAAACAAACAAAACACAAAAAATTCTTTTTGCCCCAGTTTGATGTTGGGCGGATCTGTGAGTGTATATCTCTAAATCTAAGCTAAGTCCCATTATCCAGGAGGGTCCTGACAATCTTAACTGATGACCACTTTAAGATTATGTTATGTTTCTCAAAAGGTATTATTTTCCACTATGTCTTGCTATGAGCTATATCTGCAGGGAATCTGCTGGTGAATGGTGATTAAAACTACTTCCCATTATCCAGGCGTGTCCTGACAACTCTTAATTTGATGACAAAATTTGTCTGATGGGGGTTAGTATTTAGAGCTACGTCCCATTATCCAGGGGGTCGTGACTACTCCTACGATTAAATCCCATTATCCAGGCGGATCCTGATAACTCTTGTTGGGAAAGTATTTGGGTTTGACCATGCCACATGACTGTTCCTGTCCTAAGCTAAGTCCCATTTTTCAAGAGGGTCCTGACAACTCTTAACTGAATCCTATGCAAGTCATTTTATGCTCTTTGCTATCCATGATTACCTCTAACCTTTAAATTAGTCCCACTTTCCAGGAGGGTCCTGAGGGTTCCTACTTGAATGCTAACTCTAACTTCTAGTTGTTTGCTGGTGATCATTGTTCAGGAGGGTTTCGGTGACTCTTATCAGGGAAGGTGCTTGTGCCGCCCATGCTACCCGCGTCTGTCTGAGTTTTAAGTTGGGTTCCATTTCCAAGGGGGACTTGAGAATTTCAAATTGCATGCCCTTTTTATCTCTGGGTTGTTTTTGCGGGGTTGCTAATTAAAGTTTTGTCCCACTGTGCTCTTGTAGGGGAGGATATTTATGATGGACTATGTTCCCTTTGAGTTGTTTGGGTCCCACTTCCAGGTGGGCCCTAAGATTTTGATCATACCTGCTATGTGTCTGCCTTCCCATGTGGATAGCCCCCTTTAGGCTCTTCTGGGATTTTCTTGCCACTGTGTCAATCAAAGAAAACTTGTCAGTTTGAAAAGTGGTGGTTAGCTCATGGCATTCTTGTTGGAAGCGGCCTCCCCAATGTCGTGTTCCGTTGTGTTCAAATTTCCATGATGATGGTGAGTTGTCTGAGTTGGTTGGCTGACCCCTGAACCTTTATGGCTTTACTTTGTTTGCCCCTTACAGTGTTACATTCCTAGCCCTTTTGCCAGAATTTGTGCACCTTTCCTGAGATTACTAAGTCAATATATTATGCTTGGCCGACCCTCTGACCTTTGTGTCTTTACTTTGTTCCTCATCTTTGTGTTGCATTTTCGACCCTCTTGCTAGAACCATTACATCTTTTCCTGAGGTTGCTGAATCAACGTATTACATCTCTTCTTTTTTTTTCTTTTTTTTTCATTCTTTTCATTCTTTCCGTTCTTTTCCTTTCACTGTCTTCTCATACTTGCGTTTCTGACCTTTGTTACCGATTTCGAAAGAGGGGTATGAAAGAAAATAATTAAATCTCAAAAGGGTCAGCAAAGGATAAAATATTTAGATAGCAGAATAAAATGCCTTCGTCATTCCAATTTTCAAGATATGCCAAGACAAGCAAGTACAATCAGTCAAAGGAATCATACATAATATCTCATGACTGCGTCAGAATTGATAGCCCTTTCTACACATTTCCCTTTCTCATTTGTCAAATATAATGCACCACTGGACAACACTCCAGCTACAACAAATGGTCCCTGCCAGTTTGGTAAACTTGCTTTTAGGATTTCTTCATGTTCTATCTGCCCGTGGTTCGAGCTTCAAAAGATCTCAAAGGGTCCAAATCTATTCTTCTTTCTCGCAAGTGCCTTTATTGTCTTATGAGTAATCTTTTAAGACCAGGCCTGGGATTATGCATGCATGTCATGCCATTAAAGCCAACAGGGAAAAGAATTGTAAAAAGAAAAGAAAACTAAACCAAATGACTAAAAATAACAGAAAGTAGAAAATTACATTAGATAGATAGTGAAAGAACTTGGACAACAAAACAAGTAAAAAGATTGTGGTTAAAACCCTGGAACGAACCTAGACGACACTAAACAAAACTAGGAAAATAAAAGGATAGAAGGGTTTGAATCACAAGACAATATCCGGATTACAACCCTGAAAATAACCCGGACAATAGAAATGACAATAAAATAAACCACAAAAACTCATCTCTGGCTGACCAAGAAATGGAGCGTCTTCCCAATTACCCATCACGACATATTAGCCACTGGTTCCACATCAATAACACTAGGCATTTCACAAACCTTCGTCACATTGTTCTCAATAGATTGCTTTTGGGTTCCTTTCACCGGCTCGTTCTGAAGATCAACCTCTGATAACGCTGAAAGCATAGTAGTACTCGTGCCTCCTAGGCTCCTAGAAGAACTCTCACATCCCAACATGTGCATCTCATTATGCACAGGCTATGGACTTTGGCTAGTGTCCGCTGAATCTGAATTTTGCACGACAATGTCACATGCATCAGTAAGCTTCTGAATTGCTTTCTTTAGACTCCAGTACATCTCTGTAAGTCATGCCCTGAGGCATCTGGGCAATATGCGCACCTTTGAGAAACATCAAACTTCTTTGACGGAGGGTTTGGCATTTTTATCTCAATCGGCTTCAACATGTCCAATTGCTTCAACCTTTGGAACAAATTGCCATATGAAACTCCGATATGGGTGAAAGACTTTTTCTTTTTTCAGTAGCCTCTTATTCTTACATGCTTGGCTGGGCTAGAAACCTGATCCAGAAGGTTTTTAATATGCTCGAGGGGGTGGATAAGCATTTAGTGGGGCTGGGTATGGGGAAGGTGATGTACGATTTTTGGAGTTTTGTGAGGAGAAGCAGCGTTGGGGAGGATTATCTGGTACACAAGGATGTCCACGAGGACGATGTCGAGGCTAGAAATGTTGATCATCTTTTCTATTTCTCTTTCTTCCGCTGAAGCTTACTTGGATGTTCTGAATGTCTCTCGAACAACTTATGATTTTGCCTGACTTGATTCCCTCTTTGAACCATGCGGGCGGGCGAACGTCAGGGGACACAAACAGTTCTTTGCAAGCCATACTATCCTGATCTCCCGCTCCTCGCTTGTTTTTCAAGGACTGTCTTATACCTTCCAGCCTCTAGGGTATTCCATTCCGCCCTTCTTTTCCTATGAAGTTTTCATTCTCAACATAAGGCTCATCCTGCAGGCTCTGCTTGTACGAGTCAGTAACCTTGTGGGCCACCTCTTTGGGATAGTATTGGATATCATGAGTTCAGAGTAAATATTCATTGTTGGGGATAGTTGGAGGGCAAGTGACGGAGCTACTGGGGTGGTTGGGAAAACTTTAGTAAGTAGGTGTATCTGGAGAGTATGGAGGATCATTCGGAACCATGAATCGGAGTTTGGAGAAGGGTAGCATCAAAGCAGGTGAGTGGTGGCGGGGGTGGTGTTGTCCCGGTCATCCAAGCCCGATACATTTCTACCATGTGTTTTCCCCATTTTCAGCTTCTTCATGCATCATTATCCGTATATTATGTGGTCAAGTTGGTTTGGAAAAGTTTTGGTATGAAATGAGACACTTAGTCTCTTTAAGGAAGGATTGGATTGGAAAAGTCAACATCAGGTTCGGATGGGATTTCCGATTATTCGGATAGCTTCGTGGGATGATTTGTGACTTAAGAGCATGATCGGAATTTATTTAGGAGGTCTAGTGTAGAATTGGGCTTGAATTGGCGAAGTTAGTATTTTGGTGAATTCCGATTGATAGATGAGATTTTGATACGAGGGTCAGAATGGAATTCCACGAGTTGCAGTAGCTTCGTTAAGTGATTTGGGATGTGTGTGCAAAATTTCAGGCTATTTGGAGATGATTCGGTTGGGCTTTTTTATTGAATGCATGTTTCGGAAGTGTTAGAAGAACTTAGGCTTAAGTTCAATGTAATTTGATGGTTTTGGTGTTGTTTGAGGTGTTTTGATGATTGGAGCAAGCTTGAATGATGTTTTGGGATGCGTTGATGCTTTTGGTTGAGGTTCGAGGGGCCTCGGAGTGTGTTCGGATAATCAACGGAAGGTTTTTGGGACTTCAGATTCTATAGAAAATTGCAGGCCAGTGCTGCAGAGTTTTGCTCTATGCGATAGCAGGAGAGGCTTTGCGATCGCATGGAAGGATTTTTGGGGGTCTGTCAGTTGTTCAATGTGATCGTAGAGTTGTGTTCGCGATCGCGTAGAGTTGTGTTCGCGATCGCGTAGAGTCGTGAGTTCATGCAGTGCGATCGCGGGAGAGTTAGTGCGATCGCATAGAGGAATCTTGGGAGTTTGAATTTTTTTCATCGCGATCGCGTGGGTGAGTCTACGATCGTGTAAGGTAAAGTGTTTGGTTATTGCGATCGCAGCTATGTCTGTACGATCGCGTAGTGTTAAATTTTGGGGTTTGAATTTTTTTGCACTCTGATCGCGTAGAGGAAGGGAGGCCTGGACAAATGGGTTTTTAATAATATTTCATCAGCGCACCTAAGTCAATCTTCACCATAGTTGAGCACCTTTGAGATCTTTTGGACGGCAATTGAAGAGGGTTTCGACTGAGAGTGATTGGAGGTAAGTCCTATGACCTAAAAAACGATTTTATTGTGAAATTAACCTTGAATCCATGTAAACTTAGTAAAAAGAGGAAGAACTAGAGCTTGAGTTTTGATATTTCAAATTTGGATTTGAGGGGTCATTCGGACTACAATTTTGGTGTTCTTTATATGTATAGACTTAAGAATTTTGTAGATTCGAGAAGTTGGCCCAGAGCTTGGGTTTTGCCAATTTAGGGATTTTTTATGTTTTAGATTGTTTTCGATCGGGTTTTATTCCCTTGGCATATTGTAACGTATTCGTTATGGTTTTGGTGAGATTCAATGTGCGAGGAGGCTGATTTAAGAGGCAAGGGTATAGCGAGCTAGAGTTTTGGCCGACTTAAGGTGAGTAATGATTATAAATGGTGTCCTGAGAGTTTGAAACCCCGGATTTGCACAACGTAGTGCTATGTTGAGTTGAGGCACACGCTCTATGGCGAGCGTGGAGTCCGTTACTACTTGTGATTTTGACTTGGTCCATCCCATTGATGATTTTACCGTGTTTTTTACTAAGACTTGTTTATTATTATTATGATTTGGCTAGTCGCCATGTTTGGGGCCTTGTGCCGACCTGCAGGACCCTAAAGGGCATTCTTTTACTGATTATCCTCACCTTACTTGTTAAAAATCATATCCTCAGTCATCCTTCTAGCTATTTAACACAATACGAACTGGTTTGAAATGTTACTCATAAATGAAAGTAATATATGGGTTAAGACCCCTATTTTGTATTAGTATGCCCGAGAGGCTGTGATTATATTGACTTCGAGGAGTTGAGAAATAGTGAGGATGTTTTATATGCTATGGACCGGGCTACACGCCGCATCAATATACTTATATGGATCGGGCTGCACACCGCAGTAAATGCATATACTTATATGGATCGAGTTGTACGCCGCAGTAAATATATATATATATATATATATATATATATATATATATATATATATATATATATATATATATATATATATATATATATATATATAGATCGGGCTGCGCACCTCAACAATGTAGCGCTTGGGCTGTAGGAGCCCCTTCGGAGTTGCACACCCCTAGTGAACGCGGTCAACTATTGTTATGGATCGAGCTGTATACCGCAGCGGTATATTTATGATTTCGATTATTATGAAAAGTATATGAATCGAGTACTGAGGTAAAGTAATAAATAAGTGAATAATATGCTCGAGGAGTGGATTTTATACTTGATTAATACTTGTTGAGCTACCTGCTCTACCTAGTTTTAAGAAATTTCATGTGACATCTTCATTATTTGCTGCTTAAATGGTTTTATTGCTTTGATATAGAACTGCTTAGTGCTTTTTTGTGATTTTATACTGTCAGTCATTATTTATTTTTTTTACGCACTAGGTCGTAGTCCTCACATTACTCCCTGCACCGTGTGTGCAGATCCAGGTACCTCTGAGGTGTAGTGCGAGTTCTTCAGCAGTTCATTTCCTACCGGAGTTATCGAGGTAGTTGCATGGCATCCACAAACCTGATGTTCTCCTATAAATCTCTGTAGTTGACTTTCGAAACCTTGTACTTAGAGGCTCAGACTTGTGACACCGGATCTAGCGGGCTATTGTTGAGATATTTTATGGTTTTTCGCTTATTTCATATATGCTATTTAGACTTCTATTGTTGTCAAATTGGTATTCAACTCCAATAGCTAATAAAAATTCTATATAAAAGGTTTGTGAGTGTTTGATGGTCGGGCTTGCCTAGCATTGTGTTGGGCGCCATCATGACTGAGGTTGGGGTCGTGACAGTATTAATATCTGGATCTACTCTGTCAACTCACATGCTACGCGGACAACTCAAGTGCTATGGTATCAATACCTGTACCCGCACGGTCTACTCATGTGCTACACGGACAACTCACACACTATTGTATTAATATCCTCACAACTAGGCCATCGGCCTTACCCAATCGTGTACCTCACTAGCCTCAGAATCATTAACAAATAATGGGACACAGCCCATATCAAGCATCACAGTATATTGGCAAATAATAGAGGCCGAGATAAACATGTAAAATAATTTCTATGATTTAGTACAATTAAAGTGAGCATGAATAAAGCCTAAACATCATCTCTAACGTGAAGGCAGACAAGTTCACGAACAAGTAAATAAATAAACACAGATAACAGTTATTTGGCCTATTGGGACGGATCAAGTCTCAATCCCCGAGGTAAACACCCACACGCCCGTCACCTAATGTGGGTATCACCTACAAACAATCACATGATATAAATTCTCCGAGTTTATACCCTTAAAGTCAGAGTTAAAACTGTTACTTAACTCAACAACATAAAATCCTACTTTGGAATGTCCTCGTCCCTCGACTCTGTCTCCAAAAGCATTGAATCTAACCGTAATCAGATTAATACCATCAACACATGTTGAAAAACCAAATTCCACAATAAAACAACAAAATATGCCAAAAGTCCGAAATTGGCCAAAACCCGGCCCTGGAGCCCATGTCTCTGAATCAGTAAAAAATGGAAGAATAATAAACCTCATCCTCTCCCGAGTCTAACCATATAAAATTTATTAAAATCAGACTTTATTTGGTCCCTTAAATCTCTACCTAAAACTCTCCAAAACTCATGCCCTAACTCCCTCAATTTCACTTTAAAATCATCAATCAAATTCCAAAAATGAAGATGGATTCATGAAATATAACCAAAACCGAGTGGAGAACATTTAACCCAATCCCTACGGTAAAAATCGCCTCCAAAATCGCCCAAATCCGAGGTTTTCAACTCAAAATATGACCAAATGAATAAATCCTTATTTTATATATTTTTTCTGCCAGCTATTCTGCCTCATTTCTCAAGCCAAACGAACCTCGAATATTGTATTTTATGCCTCCAATGGACTCCTTGTGAAATTTTAGTCAAGTTAGGCTTTTGAATCACGCAATTTGTCATTATAATTCAGGAGATATGTTGGTTTCACTATTTGAAATAGTGCAGATTTTTTAAATACGCCGTTAGTGGCAATTTCGTAATTAATCTGAAAAATCTCGCAACCTAATTCTTAATAAAACGATCATAAAAGCCTCATACGATGTCCAAATTCTATAATTCTTTTTGTTATGGGTCAGTAATTATAATATGGATCTAATGCTTCAATCAAGAAAGAAATCGGAGCTCATTTGTTCAATATGATATCATTTATGCTTGAAGAAACAGTGTCGAAACATAAGAAAAACGAGCGCAATACAAGCCAAACATATTCAAAACTCACCTGAAGCCCTCGAGACCTCAACCAATAATTCCAACAAGTCATATATCATTATCCAAACTTAGTCGAACCTCCGAAACACACAAAATAACATCAGAACATCAAATCAACCTCGAATTCAAGACTAAGAACTTCTAAACTACCAACTTTCGGCAATTCAAGCCTAATTCTACCATGGACCTCCAAATTATATTTCGGACACACTCCTAAGTCTAAAAACACCCTACAACGCTAATCGAAAGTTCGGAACATAAAAATCCAAACCCCAATTTTTTTACTCATAAGTCTCAATTGACTTTTCTAACTTAACTTTCTATCTAAGAGACTAAGTGATCATTTCACTTCAAAAACTACTCTGAATCCAAACCTACCAACTCGATACAACTCAACACAACTGGACAACACATAAATAAGCATAGATAGGGAAATAGGCCTATAACATTAATAATGAACGACCGGGTCATTACAAAACAAAATATTAGATTTATACACAAAAGATATAAGTTGTAATTCAAATATCAAATTTTTAGGAGGTGGAGAAGGAAAGCAGAGGCAGCGGCAACAGCGAGGCGGTGGCGATGTACGGTGGGGAATTTTTTTGAGAGAAATAGAAAGGGTGAGAGGAAGGTATTGAGTGGGTGTTTTAAGGAATTTTGAGAAGAGATAAATGAAAAAATAGTGGGAATCTCGTATATCTTAGGTCTGTTTTCAGACTTCGCGGCCAGTGTTGGTCGGTACATTAAGTGTTGATCGTTTGACCAAATACCGACATACATTTGTCGATTACTATTTTTAAAAAAATATTTTTTATTTTTTATTTTTTAAAATATTAGAAGCTATAAAAAAATTATTATAAACTATAAAAGAATTATTATTATCTATAAATATTTATTTTATTTAATTATACAATTATTATAAATAAAAACTATAAGCATAGTCTTTACACAAAATTATATTAACTTGATAATTATTTTTGATAGATTATAATAACATCTATCTAAGTTAATTTTCTAAGTTATATTTAAGTATATGAGAATTTCACACAAACACACATACACTATATTGTAATTGATGATAAATCTTATACATTACTACGTACGAATAATTATCAATTGATAAACCGATATATATTATTCTATTTTAGGTCAAGACGTTTTATTTTTTATATTAATCGATAACATTTTGATTTTAATATTCATGGATGCATTTGCATGAGTTATAAGTCGATGAATCAATTTACAAATAGAAATATTTTGTGATATATTATAGACACTAATTAGGATCTTCACAAGTGATCTATCCCTAAAAGAACCCGGCTCTGTGTTCCTAGCCCTTCGTGTTCTTATATATATACAACTATACCTATATATATATATATATATATATATATATATATATATATATATATATATATATATATATATATATATATATATATATATATATATATATATATACACACTGTAACTACCTGACCGTCTTTTGTACTTTGATCACCAGTTCTTGGGCATGACTCAATCCGTGTAATGTATTATGACTGATGTAAATTGCGGGTTTTGATTTTCACGGAAATTGGAATGAAATTGGAAGAAAACTTTCTCAGTTGTAACTTAAAATTTTGAAAGGTTTGACTAATATTTGACTTGTTTGTATTTGATATTGGATTGCAGTTTTTATAGTTTGGTTAGCTCCGTTAGGTTATTTGGGACCTAGAAGCGTGATCGGAATGTATTTTGGAAGTCCGTGGAAGGATTAGGCTTGAATTGGCGAAATTGGGATTTCGATGTTGTCCGTTTGATAGGTTAGATTTTGATATCGGGGTTGGAATGGAATTTCTAAAATAGGAGTAGGTCTTTTGTGTCATGTGTGATGTGTGTGCAAAATTTCAGGTCATTCGGACGAGGTTTGACATACTTTTCATCGAATTCAGAATTCAGAAGTTTTAGAATTCTTAGGCTTGAATCTAAGGGTGATTTGATGTTATGATGTTGATTAATGCATTACGAATACTGGAACAAGTCTGAATTATGTTATAGGGTGTGTTGTCATGTTTGATTGGGCTCCCGTGAGGCTCGGATATGTTTTGAAAGAGTTTTTGGAAGATTTTGGCATTTTGATTATAAGCATGTAATGATCCAAAGGTCAAATTTTAGTTCTAGAGATCGAAATTTGATTTTGGGACTACCGAAATTTCGATAATGAATTATAGGAGTGATCTGGAAAGTTTAATCTAATTTCATCAAGTCGCGATTGGGTTTTTGATGCAAATCATGAGTTAATTGTTTGACGAGCAAAATAGATATCGTATTGAGCAAACGAGTTCCTAATTGAGTTTCGATTGAAGGACTATGATCGTATCATTATTTGTTCTCATAGGAAAAATAATCATTGAATTCTGAGTTTGTATGGTGGAGTGAGCCTTTTTAGTGAAAATAAATATTGCTGGTGCAGCAGGATCTGGTGCGCACCTTTACCGACCAGATTTGGGACTTTTAGCGACGGGAAGGTCTTTTAGCGACCAGAATTGGGTTATTAATATTGTTCTGTTTGTTTTTGCTCATTTTCACACTGTTTTTGGGTGAAAGAACACGGCTTGGGGTGATTTTTTAGCAAGAAATCATGGGAAATCTTGAGCTAAGTCACTTGGAATCATTTCTACTCCAGAATATTGATTTATCATCGAATAATCCGACTAGATTACATGTTTTTGAGGTGTAACTTGGGGATTTGGACCTAGGGATTTGAAATAAGATTTGAAGCTTTGGAGGCCGAATTATTATCGAAATTTAGTAATTTTGGTATGGTTGAACTCGTGGTTGAATGGGTTGTTGGATTTTATTAGTTTCGTCGAATTCCAAAGCGTGTGCCCGGGGCCGGGTTTGAGCAATTTCGGAATTTTGATGTTAAATTGGATATTTTCGAGTGGACTTCGCTCCCTTAGCATATTTTGATAATTATGTACTGATTGCAGCTAGATTTGGAGCATCCAGAGGTCGATTCGTGCGGGCAAAGGTATCGTGGGCTAGAGTTTGGACCAAGTCGAGGTTAGTAATGATTGTAAATGATGTTCTGAGGGTTTGAAGCCCCGAATTCGCACATCTTAATGCAATGTTGAGGTGACTTTCACGCCGGATAGTGAATGTGGGGTAGAGCACCATTGGGATTGTAATTTAGTGCATCCTGATTTTACTATGTATTTTATAGAAAACTATTTGCTATCATTATTATTTGGACTGAATGTCATGTTTGGGTCTAGTGCCAACTATTTCAACCCATCGGAGATTTATATTATTATTTCCTCACTGTTTTGACTTATTACTTGAATTCAGTCATGTTATTTTCCACTATTATTTTTTCAAACTCATCCATGTTTACTCAGTTTTAAGATTTAAATGATATTTTGGCATAGAAATATTGTTTTACTATTGCCCAAGGGGCTTGTGATGATTTTTGACTGAGTAAGGCCGAGGGCCTATATTGTGAGGAAACACTGATATTGATTTGAGGCTGAGAGCCTATATTATGAGGAAACACTGATGCTTATATGAGGCCGAGGGCCATAGATACATATACGCCACGAGGTGGCTTGATTGATATAAGGTCGAGGGCCTAGATTTGATGCAACGAGGTGGTTTGATATTGTACTTGGGTCGTAAAGGGTACCTCTCGGAGTCTGTACACCCCCAGCGAGCGGGGATACCCATTGTGATCTAATATTGAGCCTGAGAGGCTATTACTATTCTGATATTGAGCACGAGGGACCGGCATTGTGATATGAAATTGAGCCCGGGGGGCTATTACTGTTCTGATGTTGAGCCCGAGGGGATGGAACTGTTTTGATATTGAGCCCGAGGGGCTGTTACTGTTCTGATATCATTCTAAGAGTGAGCCCAATGGGCTGATACTATTTCTGAGATTGAGCCCGAGGGGCTGGTTATGTTCTGAGATATTGCCCGAGGGGCGAAACCTTATGTGTTCATCTTTCATATTTACTTGTCATTTTACTTATTGTACTATGGTATTTGTGCCCGAGGGGCGGGTTTTTCTGTGCTTATCAGCGCTAACTATATTGCAATTTGCGTAACTATTGAAAAAATCATTTTTAAAAGAAGTTTAAACTAAGCTAAGTTTTTTCTAATGATTTCACAGCTTCATTGTTTTTATCAGAAGGTTTTACACCTCCTCTATACAACATGTTGATTTGCTTTACGTGATTTCTTGCTGCTCACTTGTTATTTACCTTTATTACTCAGTAAGTTAGAGTACTCATTTTACTTCCTGCACCTTGTGTGCAGATACATGTATTTATACACTCGGTAGCAGGTTTTTAGCTGATTGGAGGCAGGGTTATTGGAGTTTAGCGAGGTAGTTGTCAGTGTTTGCAGCATCGGTTTTCTCTCTTTTCGTTTATCAATCCTATGTTGTATATGTCAGACCTTGTAGTTGTATTTACACTCTAATAGATGCTCATGACTAGTGACACCCCGATGTTGGGCTGTGTTTGGATTATACTTCCGCATTGTTATGATATTATCTGTTGTTAGAATTTTTAAATCATATTTTAGCATGTTTTATTATTGTTTGGTTGTTTAACATCGAAGTGGATATGTGTCGGTTGGCCCTTTCTTTCAAGAGATGCACCATCACGAGCGGGCTGTTTTATGGTCTTAACACACACACTTTGTTGTGCTACTTTAACTACATATATAGCATGCTATAGTTTATGTTAGTATATTCATTATTTACATTACAAAAGAGTTAAGGGATTATATTTATATTATATTGATAGTAAATATTAATGCGATACAAATTTAAAGTTTGACCATGTTTGGCCTATTAATTTAACTCGTTTACCTAATAATAATAACTTCTTCCGTTTCTTTAATTTGTGATATATATATATATATATATATATATATATATATATATATATATATATATATATGTGTGTGTGTGTGTGTGTGTGTGTGTGTGTGTGTGTGTGTGTGCGCGCGCGTGCGCGTCACAGATGTTTAGTATTAATTCTTCTATTTCCCATTCATTCATCACTAATAATAAATGACATAGATTAATCGATATAGGTCCATAAGTTTTATTTTTACTATAAATAGATATAGGTCAAACGTTTTGTTTTTAATATTCAACGATGCATCTAAGTAATTTATAAGTCTATGAATCAATTTACAAATAAATATATTTGATGATAAATTATATATACTAATTAGGATCTTCATAAGTCTATCCTAAAAAGAACCCGACCCTGCCACACTTGAAAATAGCTCGGAAGACTCCAGAAAACTTCAGCAATCGAACCCTAGGCTAACTGATGCAAATCAAACTCTAGGACCTGAAATTAATCCAAAACTTCAATAGAACATTGTTCTTAGAGTTTTCTATTTGTTTTGAGGATCTTATTGGTCTAATTTCGAAAGGAAAATTCTCATAGGATCAAACTAAAAACATTTTTTGGATTATTGTTTAAAATTTGTATTGCAGAAATGGAATTGAGGAATTTTTAGAGCTGGGATTTTTGGGACTTTCTCAGGGTTTTTTCTAGACTTTTTTGGGAATTTTTCAGGGTTCCCAAACTTGTGGGAATTTTTCAGAATTCAAGCCCCCCCCCCCCCCCAATAAGGCAATGGGTTGCCCTTTTATAGGCTAAAGTTAGGGCAACCCTTTCTATTTTGTTTTACCTATTAGTCCCTCTTTTATTTTTCAGTTTTACTCAACTAGTCATTTTATTCCTGACTTGCTACTCAAGTTACTGCATTATTGTCTTAAAATTCTGATTGGAACCCCATCTAGAATGTTCTAGGTGTTTCCAAATCAGTTACATGTAAGATTCTTCTTATCTAAAGTTTGTGTACAACTGAAATTGCCAAAACAAACCAGTTAACTTTCAAACTATTTATCCTTAGTTTTAAAAACTGACCAAGGTTAATCGAACAAGTTTTAGTCTAATCAGTTATATCCAAATCGACCTAAAACCAAGTTAACTAAACACATTAATTCTAATTCACTCAACAATTAGCACTAAATGAATTAACATTAAAATCATATTAGCAGACAATTCTAAAACCAACTAGGTCGAATACATAATCAAACAAAACAAACACAATAGGGATTTAAAATAAAAAAGAATAAAACAGAAGAGGTTCAAGAAAATAACAACTAATTAAAAACCTAAAAAAACAAAAAACATCTAAAACAATCGCCAAGAGAATCATTAATCAAACAGGAATGTGATATTCAGAATGAAATAAACAAAAGAGAAGAAACTCACTAACCTTGATCTACTTTGAGTTTCAAAAACTCAAACGATGCTATCAACCTATTTTTATGGTTGAATGACTTTTGAATAGCTGAGTCAGGCCAAACTTCCTTCAGACCTCGAGTCTGAACCCTAAGCTCAAAGATTCAAACGAATCTGGCTGGATTTGACAGGGATTGGTTTGGGATTCGAGGAGAGAGGGTCAAGGAGGGTACAGGGTGTAAAATTGGTCGGATTTGGGTGAGTCGGCGTTTTTGTCCAGACTTCCGATTTAAAATTCAAAAGAACTGGCTGAAATTTGAGGGAAGATAAGGGTGGATATGGCTTAGTAATGTGAAGACGGGGCTATTGTGTAAAGTTGGGGTCGTTTGGTGGTGGCGCCGCCATGGGCGGCGGAGTCGGTGTCCACAGATTCGATTATTCAAAGGGTTGGGCTTACATTCGAAGTATGGTGTTAGGGGAATTGGAAAGAGGAGGAAGAGGGGATTCAGGGGTGTAAATTAGGGCGGGTTTTGAGCTTCGCCGCCGCCGGCGACGATTTCTGGCCGGCAGCGGTGAGGCGGAGGTTTGACGATGAGAATAGGTACGAAGGAGATGGGTGTTTGATCTCTAGGGTTTGACACGCATTTCGACAGTTTTATTTAAAAACAAAATCGATCCAGGGCTGTTGGATGATAGAAATGAATGGCTGAGATGAGCTAGATGCCAAACGACGTCATTTTGCTTGTGAGTGGGGCAGGCCTGGTTGAAGGGAATGGGTATGGGTTTTGGAAGGTTTTCATTTGGGCTGGTACTTGTACCCAAGGTTAGCCCAAATCAGGCATATTCTTGATTTCTTTTTCTTTTATTTGTTTTCTTCTGTTTCTCTTTTTTACTTAATTAATTCTCTTTTTGTTTACTTTCTCTTATTTTTTAATTATTTTCTAGATTTTATCAAGTACAAAAATAAAAATAAGCAAGACCAAATTTAAGCTCTACAATTAAACTAATTAATTTCTAAAATAGCCTAAATCCTAGTTTTAAAAAGAAAACTAAGCAAATGTAAAAATGACTACTCTACGATGCCATAACCACATATCATCATCTTTGCTCATAAGGCAATTCACATACTCAGATGAAGAATTTTCGAGATCAACCATATAGATGTTATCCATTCTAAAACCACGAAGGATAATTTTAAAATCGCTACGGCGAAAAATTAAGCATTCATCCGAATCAAATAAAACAAGATTTCCCTTGTCACATAATTGACTTATGCTCAAGAGATTATGTTTTAGACTTTTAACTAGAAATATATGCTTAATGGAAGAAGGTTCATCCTTACCAACCGATCCAATGCTGATAATTTTTCCCTTGTTGTTATCTCCAAAAATAACGCTTCCTCCTTCCTTGTGTTCTAGTTGAAGGAACTTGGATTCGTCTCCGGTCATGTGTTTGGAGCATCCACTATCAAGGTACCAAAGTACACTTGATCCCTTCAAACATACCTACAAGACAAATTAATGAGTCTTTGGTACCCAAGCTGTTTTGGGTCCTTGAGAGTTAGGTGTAACATGCTGTTGTGCTTGACATGCAGTTAAGTGTCTATGTCTAGTGAAGCAAGAAGGAGCAATATGTCCAATTCAATTGCAATAATGACAAATGACATTAGGATTATGCATTCGTCTAGGTTGATAGTAGTTGGACGGACGAAATTTGTTCTAGGATATGCAGCATTTCTAGAATAGTTATTTCTAGGTTGAAAGCCATTTCTAGGTGTCCTAAAATGTTCAACGTTTCTTCTAGTGTTTGGTCTAGGATATGCATCATTTCTAGAATAGTTATTTCTAGGTTGAAGGCCATTTCTAGGTGTCCTAAAATGTTCAAAGTTTCTTCTGGTGTTTGGTCTAGCATGCATGTTGATTCTAGGACTGTTATCTCTAGGATGAACATTTGTTTTATTTGTCCTAGGTTGAGCCTTAGGTGGTTAGGGTTTGGCTTCAACTTTTTCTTTAGGCTCGTTTTTAAAACCTATCCCATGTTTGGTCGATTTCAAATTAACAAGAACTTCATTCAAATTTTTATGAGAAGAATTGAACTTATCTAAGGTGCCCTTAAGTCTTTCTACCTCATCTTTTAGATGCATGCAAGAAGTACAATTTTTACTAGAACTCTCGGGTTTGTCGGCGCTTCTTTTGCCGAAAAAATTATTTTCTTCTTTCAACTTCTCATTTTCCAAAATCAGTTTTTCCAAATCCTTTTCTTTCAAAGAGAGTTTTTTTTTCAAAATCTCTTTCTTTCAAAGAAGCATTTTCCTTAATGTTCTTAACAGTTTTGGAAGCTTTAATGAATTCACTATACAACTCATCAAAGGCATTTTACATTTCCTCAAGAGAATAGAAGTTTTTGGAAGAAATTTGACATACCTCTTCTTGATTGTTTTCGTGAGCCATGAGACAAAGATTTGCGGTTTCGTCTTCTTCTTCCTCACTCGACTCGTCTCCGGAGTCGCCTCCCCAAGATATGTATGCTCGTTGTTTCTTGAAGGGTTTCTTCTCCTTTTTGACATTTGGGCAATTCGATTTAATGTGCCCGATTTCTCCGCACCCATAGCGCTTTACTTGATCTCCTTGTTGTTTGCCTTTTCGTTCATACTCTTTTCGCATGAACTTTTGAAATCTCTTAATAACGAGTCCAAACTCGTTATCTCCGTCCTCGTTATTTTGAGGTTGTCCTGTGCTTGCCTTGAGGGCGATTCTTTGTTTCCTTTGATCATTAACAAGAGGGTTAAGTATAGTAGATTCATAAGTTTTAAGATTACCTCTTAATCCGTCGATGGTGACATTTGAAATGCCAATAGACTCTTGAATCGCGTCGGCCTTGGAGCGCCATTCCGGAGTGAGACTTCGGAGAATTTTCCGGACAAGTTCCTTATCCGTGAAGGTCTTCTTAAGAGCATGTAAGTCATTAACGATTTTTGAAAATCGTTCGAACATGTCATCGACCCTTTCACCTTCCTTCATGTGAAACAGTTTATATGCATGGGTTAGAAAATCAACTTTAGCCTATCTTACCTGGTCCGTACCTTCGTACGTGATTTCCAGCTTATCCCACATTTGCTTCGTCGTTGTGCAACATGATATTTTTCTGTAATCATCAGCGTTTACAGCACAATATAATAAGTTGATGGCTTTAGCATTGTTCTGCACTTTTCGGATATCATCCGCATCGTATTCATCTTCGGATTTTGGAACCCATTCATTTTCAACCTTTTTGGTTGGAATTTGTTCTCCCTTCATTATAACCTTCCACAGATGAAAATTATTTGATTGAATGAATATTCTCATCCTCTCCTTCCAGTACGTATAGTTTGTGCCATCGAATAGTGGTGGTCGGGTGGAGCATTGTCCTTCACCTATTCCTGCAAAAGAATCACGTGTAGAAGCCATGGATTGTTTCTCTCAAACGGTTAAGTTTTTAAGAGAGTTGGGCTCTGATACCAATTGTTAGAATATACGCTTAACGCTAGAGAGGGGGGTGAATAGCGTTATAATAAAAAACAGCGTAAACTTGCGGAATTTAAAAATTGCAGGAATGAAATAAGTGCGATAAGTAAATAATAAGGAACGAACGCACCGATGTTATCCTGGTTCACCACAACCCATGGCTAGTCCAGTCCCCGAGAGACTCTCTCGAGATTTCCACTAACTTCGTTAAGCTTACGGGTGCTTAACAAACCGTTACAAACTGAGAACTTGAGTCACACAAGCCTCAACAACCTTTGCTTGAAGATACAACACTTCAAGACTTCAACCAAAGGAATCACAACGTTCCTTCTTACAATACAAGGGATTAACACTTCCCTTCAAGTGTATAAAAACATTTTGCACTTAAAACAAGACTCTCCTTAAGAGTAGATATGAGTAAAATAAATACGCTCAAGAACGCAACAACTTTCATCAAGAATTTGGCTCTCAAAAACTTATGTAATGAATGGAAAATGATGAATAAGAGAGTATGCAAGCTTTAGCAACAATATGATCAGTTGTTGTGTTTAGAAGACTGATTTGAAGATGTATTTATAGTGTCAAAAACATGCATAACCGTTGCCTAATTGCCAATTAAGAATTGCTGATTTTGTGCTACGACAATCGATTGTCTAATTGGCACAATCGATTGTTTTCCAATCGTTCCAAAAATCATTCCCAGATTTTACGCAGCATAATCGATTATCTAAGACGTATAATCGATTATTGGCAACGTTCAAAAAATCATTTCCAGATTTTACTTAATACAATCGGTTATCAGAAATATACAATCGATTACTTGGCAACGTTCAAAAAATCTTTTTCAGATTTTACTTCACACAATCGATTATCAGAAATATACAATAGATTACTTGGCAACGTTCAAAAATCTTTTTCAGATTTTACTTCAAACAATCGATCATTAAAATCCTATAATCGATTATCTGACGGAGTTTGAAAATATTTTGGCAACGGTCATTTACATAATCGATTATGCTATATGGACAATCGATTATTTTTCAGTCTTGAAAAATCTAATAGACGCTGCCTCAACACAATCGATTGTCATAAGGTTCACAATCGATTATTTTGTAGCTTTGAAAAATCTGATGGACACTGTCTCAACACAATCGATTGTCATAAGGTACACAATCGATTGTCATGCAGATTTCAAACATCTGACGGACACTGCCTCAACACAATCGATTGTCATAAGGTACACAATCGATTGTCTTGCAGCTGCCTTAACATAATCGATTATCCTAAGTACATAATAGATTATCTTTGTCCAGATTTTAGAGGCATGTTTAAAAATCCTTTTGCTAAAATAAATATGCATGATTTAATATCATTTTGCTCTAAATTAAATATGCATGATTTGATAAAAATGTTTTTACGAGAGAAGCCAAGTCCTGAGTTAAATTGTCGGATCAAGATCACTCTTAAAGAGCGACTCATGTATAACTTTGTTTAATCTTGATCTTTGTTTGTCTTGTGCTTGAACTTCGTTACGTGACATTTGCGCGGTTGTGCTTGGACCTCGTCATATGTCAATTGCGCATCGTTTGTCATTTATCAAAACCTAGAAATATGAACACACGTTTAGTTTAGTGCCTTGAGAACGTGTTTCAACAAGTCTGAGCTATTTTTACTGAAAACTATAAAAGTCAGGATTGTGTATCTTTTGGAAAGATTGCCAGGTTATGCTGGCAGATAACCGGGTTATGCCGAGAAAGAAAACGGGTCCCTGCTGGGGATAAGAGGAGGATCCATGGGTTATGCCGGGAATGGAATAAGGAGTCCCTGCTGGGGATGAAAAGGAAAATCCACGGGTTATGCCGGGAAAAAATGAAAAAGATTCCTGGGTTATGGCAGGGAGATCCGCGGGTTATACCGGGATATGATAAAAAAAAGGTTCTTGGGTTATGCCAGGGAGATCCATGGGTTATGCCAGGATAGGAAGAAAAGGCTCATGGGTTATGCTAGGGAGATCCACAAGTTATGCCGAGATAGGAAGAAAAGTCTCCTGGGTTATGCCAAGGAGATCCACAAGTTATGCCGGGATAGGAAAAAAGGCTTCTGGGTTATACTAGGGGATCCCCGAGTTATGCCGGGATGGGAATAAAAGGCTCCTGGTGTATGCCAGGGGAATCCACAGGTTATGCCGGGATAGGAAGGAAAAGGCCCCTGGGTTATGCCAGGGATCCACAGGTTATGCAGGGATGGGGAGGAAAGGCTCATGGGTAATGCTAGGGGATCCATGGGTTATGCCGGGATGGGAATAAAAAGCTCCTGGGTTATGCTAGGGGATCCATGGGTTATGCCGGGATGGGAATAAAAGGCTCTTGGGTTATGCTAAGGTAATCCACGGGTTATGCCAGGATAGAAAGGAAAAGGCTCCTAGGTTATGCCAAGGGATTCACGGGTTATGCTAGGATGGGAATAAAAGTCTCCTGGGTTATCCCAGTGGAATCGACGGGTTATGTCAGGATGGGAGAAAAAAGGCTCCTGGGTTATGCTAGGGGAATCCGCGGGTTATGTCGGGATGGAAGGGAAAAGACTCTACTGGGGGTAGAAAGAAGACGATCCTCGGGTTATGCCGGGGAAGAAGAGAAAAAGACCCTTAGGTTATGCTGGGGATAGAAAGGAAAAGACCCTCGGGTTATGCCAGGGAATGAAAGAAATGAGTCCTCATGTTATGCTGGGAGAAAGGAAAATGATCCTTGGGTTGTGCCGGGGAAAGAATGAAAGAAAAAGACCCTCAAGTTATGCTGGGGAGAAAAAAAATGACCCTCGGGTTATGCCGGGGAATGAAAGAATAGAAAAGACCCTCAGGTTATGCTGGGGAAGAGAAGAAAAGAAAAAGATCCTCATGTTATGTTGGGGATAAGAGGAAAATGACCCTTAGGTTATGCTGGGGAAGAGAAAAAAATAAAAAGATCCTCAGGTTATGCTGGGGATAAGAGGAAAATGACCCTCGGGTTATGTCAGGGAATGAAAGAAAAAGAAAAATACCCTTAGGCTATGCTGGGGAAGAGAAGAAAAGAAAAATATCCTCAGGTTATGCTAGGGATAAGAGGAAAATGACCCTCGGGTTGTGCCGGAGAATGAAAGAAAAAGACCCTCAGGTTATGCTGGGGATAAAAGGAAAATGACCCTCGAGTTATGTCCACAGGTTATGCTGGAGACAACCAGGGAATGTGGTCCTAGGTTCGGAGAGCTGGAGATAAGGATTGGGGGTCATATGCTACCATAACTCTCCTTTTCTTCTTTTCTTTTATTAAAAATGCAGGAGAGGATTTGAAGAGAACTTCCCTTTTGGTTGATCATTGTTGCAAAGCTATTCCTAGCTCCTTCGCATTTCCTTTGGTTGAGTCTGGTATTTGTCCAATTTCTTTGGATTACACCTATTTCAGATTTTCAAACAAAGCATGATTGTTAGTTAGAAATGGTGGTTGGTTTTGTGGCCTTAATTGCTTGATCTCGACCTTGTTTCTGTTAAAAGGTCCTTTAAATTTCCAGACTTCGCCCTGTGGGAACTCATCTTTCAGATTTATTTCTTCTTTTTAGGCTTCTCCGTTGTGATTTCTTTTCCCCAACTTCCATTTCAGAACCTTTGGGTACCTTGGCTTTTGAAACATTGTCTAGGCATCAAGCCCACCGGTACTAGACCGTTCAAACTTCATTTCGCCTTCGTAGGCATTTTGACTTCGATTTCCTTTCTTTCAAACTCTTTCTATTTCTGAAGCATCAACAATCATGGTCAGTCGGAATCGGATAGATGCGCCCACTGAGACTCGGTATTTTCTTTAGTACTTGCTAGCGAGCCCTATGAAACCAGTCTCACCACCTTTTCTTTTAGAATAGTCATGGAATCAAAGTTCAATCGAAAGGGATTCAAGGGAGAAGTATAAAAGAGAAATCATATGAGTTTAAAGAGAAGCATCCCTTTCAGGGGAAAAGAGAAGGACTCATCTAGGGGTGTGCATGCTGACTTCAAATGACATGATATGCTTTTCGGATTGGATGCCTAACCCGCAAAAAATTTCCAGCCTCTTGTGAACTGTATTTCCATATTTCAAAACCAGGAACTTTGCCAGGATTCTTTTAAGTGTGAGGTATCTTCTTTTTGGCCGACGACGCCCTTTGCAGGTTTTCGCCTCTCTTATTTCTCTTCTCATCGTTGCCCGATAGTGCTCTTTGCGAGTTTTCACTAAGCGGTCTCTCTCATTTAAATTTCTCTACTTCACATCACCTTATTCTGCCCGAAGGTTTTCACTGATAATATTCTCTCATTTTATTTCTCCCAATTTGAATTGTATCAAATCCCAACAACGGTGTTTGTCGCTCCCTTGCCCTTTCCAATCGATCGAAAGGACTTGGACCAGATTCTTGGTGAAAGGACTTTGGGCGGACCTACACCTTTGGAACCGTTTTTGCGGGTTCATGACCGAACCATTATATCATCTGCACCAGTTTTCAATTTGTGGGGAAATTGGGATTTTTGTTTTGGTGGGTGACTGAACCTCAGCGAGAGGGTGCCTACGTATCCTTTCAGAATCAAGTCAGACGTAGTTCAGGAAGTTCTTTTTTTTCTAAACTAAATTTTGTTTTGTATTGTATTTTTTTATTTTTCATCACTATTATTTTTTTTTTGAATAGCACTTCTGGGTTCCAAAGAGGGTGATTAAAGAAATGTAACCGACTCAAAGGGTTTGCGAAAAATTGATAGTGTTTGGGTAGCGGGAAGGAAAAGTCTTCGTCATTTCAACCAGACTGAATCATTGTTGCAGGGAGTCTAAACATAGTACCTTTTTACTGCATCTGCATTCACTGCTGCCTCGGGATCATCTCCTTTGATGTCACCACCCAGGTATAATGCTTCTTTGGGCAATATCTTTCTAATAATGTATAGGCTTTTCAAGTTAGGAGAAAATTTCCTTTAGCTTCCTGATGGTAAGGGAGAATGTGCCTTAATACAAGCTGTACAACCTGAAAATTCCTGGGAAGCACTTTCTTGTTATAAGCGCGGGCCACTCTTTATTGGTACAACTGCCCATGACACACCACGGTCATTTGTGTTTCGTCGATTAATGGCAATTGTTCTAGCCAAGTCTTGATCCACTCACTATCCTCAATTTTTGCTTCGACGATTATCTGGAGCATAGGAATTTCTACCTTTGCGGGTATAACAGCTTCAGTTCCATAGACCAATATGCATAGGATTGCTCCTATTGATGTGCGCACCGTGGTGCGATATCCAAGTAATGTAAAAGGCAGCTTTTCATGCCATTGTCTGAAGCTTTGAATCATTTTTCTGAGAATCTTCTTGATGTTCTTGTTAGCTGCTTCGACAGCACCATTGGCTTTGTGCTGGTAGGGAGTGGAGTTTCTATGTGTTATCCTGAATTGTTCGCATATTTCTCCCATCAATAAACAATTCATGTTGGCAGCGTTGTCCGTGATGATGGTTGGAGGAATGCTGAAACGGCAAATAAGGTTGGAATGCACAAAGTCCACCAAAGCTTTCTTGGTGACTGACATAAGAGTGATAGCTTCAACCCACATCGAAAAATAGTCAATGGCAACCAATATGAATCTATGTCCATTCGAGGATTTTGGCTCGATTGGTCCAATGACGTCCATGCCCCAGGCAGTGAATGGCCAAGGTGCTGACATATGATGCAGTTCAGTTGGTGGTGCATGAATCAAATCACCGTGCACCTAACATTGATGACATTTCCGAACAAAGCTGAAATAGTCCTTCTCCATGGTTATCCAGTAGTACCCTGCTCAAAATATTTTCTTCGCCAACACATACCCGTTCATATGGGGTCCGCAAACTCCCGCGTGTACTTCATGCATAATCTTTCCGGCTTCCTCAGCATCAACACATCTTAGCAAATTGAGATCCGGGGTCCTTTTATATAAGACATCACCGCTCAGGAAGAAACCACTTGCACGGCGTCTGATAGTTCTCTTTTTATCTCTGGTGGCTTTCTCGGGATATTCCTGTGTTTTCAGAAATCTCTTGATATCATAATACCATGGCTGAGTGCGGGCTTTTGCCTAGATTGCATTACAGTACCCATGTCTTTCCCTGATTTGGATTTCTAAGGGATCGATGTAGGCGTTTCCTGGATAAGGCAACATCGAGGTCAAAGTAGCGAGTGCGTTGGCTAACTCATTGTGACAGCGAGGGATGTACCTGAATTGTACCAACTTGAACCATTTGCTGAGATCTTCCACATGCTATCGGTAAGGGATGATTTGACATCTCGCGTTTCCCACTCCCCTTGAGCTTGCCGGATAACTAGATCTGAATCCCCCATAATCAATAGTTCCTAGACGTCTTGGTCGATAGCCATATTCATGCCCATGATGCAGGCTTCATATTTTACTGTGTTGTTTGTGCAGAAGAACCGGAGTGGAGTCGTGGCAGGGTAGTGTTGACTAGTGGGTGAAATTAAGATTGCCCCAGTTCCTACACCTTTGGCATTTACCGCTCCATCGAAAACATTTTCCAAGCGGTGGCTTCTTTGGACACTATCTCCACCGAATTCACCTCTTCGTCTGAGAAATAAGTATTCAGGGGATGGTATTCATCATCAACCGGGTCTCAGCTAGATAATCTGCCAGTGCTTGGGCCTTCATTTCTATGTAAGTGACATAGACTATGTTTAACTTGGTAAGCAAGATTTGCCATTTTTCCAATCTCCCTGTAGGCATCGGTTTTTGAAATATGTACTTCAAAGGATTCAGCCTGGTTATGAGGTAGGTGGTGTGGGCTTGCAGGTCATGCCTCAAGTTTTGAGCCACCCAAGTTAAGGCATAGAAGGTTCTTTCTAGCAGGGTGTATTTGGCCTCGTAACTGGTAAACTTCTTTCTCGAGTAGTAGATGGCATGTTCCTTCTTACCAGTGATATCATGCTTCCCAAGAATGCAACCAAAAGAGTTTTCCAGGACTGTCAGATATAAAAATGATGGCCTTCCTGGTTCTGGCAGACAAAGACTGGTGGATTGGATAGGTAATCTTTAATCTGGTTAAAAGCCTCCTTACACTCATCCATCCATTTGATTGCTGCATCCTTTTTAGAAACTTGAGTATGGGCTCGATTGTGGAAGTCAGCTGAGCGATGAATAGACTAATATAATTTAGTCTCCCCAACAAGATCATTACATCCTTCTTGGATTTCGGAGGAGGTAGATCTCGAATAGACTTTATATTTGTTGGATCCAACTCAATACCCCTCCGCCTGACTATGAACCCCAGAAGTTTTCCCGACGGGACCCCGAATACACATTTGGCTAGGTTTAATTTCAAATCGTACGCGCAGCCTTTCAAAGAAATTTCTTAGGTCCCGCACATGATCACCTTGAGTCTTGGACTTGATAATCACGTCGTCACATATACTTATATCTCCTGATGCATCATGTTGTGGAAGATAGTGTTCATAGCCCTCATATACGTTGCCCCAGTATTCTTTGAAGCAAAAGGCATAACCATGTAGCAATAAGTACCCCAAGGTGTAGTGAAGGCAATTTTCTTGGCATCTTCCTCATCCATCAACACCCGGTGATATCCTGCGTACCAGTCCATGAAATATTGTATCTCTTGTTTGGTGCAGTTATCAACAAGGATGTGGATATTGGGTAAAGGGAAATTATCTTTGGGACTTGCCTTGTTCAAATCTCTGTAATCCACACACACTCAGCTTTTCCCATCTTTCTTTGGCACCGGAACTACATTGGCTAGCCATGTGGTATACCGGACCACTCCGATTACTCCCGCCCCAAACTATATTGTGATCTCTTCTTTGATCTTATCGCTGATATCAGGCTTGAATTTTCTCTGTTTTTGTTGGACTAGAGGGCATTCGGGTTAAGTAGGCAACTTATGAACCACCAAATCAACACTCAGCCCTGGTATATCTTCGTATGACCAAGCAAACACGCCTTTGAATTAAAACACGGGTTGGATCAGTGCGTCCCGGGTTTTCTCATTTGCATGGATACATATTATGGTTTCCCTGGTTTCGTCGGGACAACCTAGTTAACCAGTTTGGTATCATTTTGATTTGTCTTGGGTTTATTTTTGAAATGTTCCAGTTCTCGATTGATTTCCCTAAAAGCTTCTTCTTTGTCGTACTCCGGTTCTTGGTTCATTATTTCACAATTAGGCAGCGTGTTTGGATCGGGGCACGAAGTCCGCGAGCGTGTTATGTTATTTAAAGCTACATTATTATAATTCAAATAAATGAATGAAAGGAAAACAACAAGAATCAGAAAGAATACAGGAACATAAACGATGAGATAGTGATTTCATATTTTTGGAATTGTAAAATAATAGGGTTTACATTTGGAAAAATTGAAAGGAAAAAACACTAATAGAAAAACACTCAAGTTACAACCTGAGATAACTCGTGATGCATAAAAGATGGCATGACAGGACTACCGGACCTCCCATCCTGATTGGAAATGATGTAGCCTTCCAATTTTGCAACTTGGCATCCGGTCCCATGTATAGCACCTCAGCGATGCTCGAGCCTTCTCCAAGTTGAACCATGTGGGTTTCATACAATAGTTATCTCATTGCCCCACATATTTCCTCGATTTCTTCAGCTGTGAAGGTCTCGTCTTCTTCCTTCTCACTGTACTTTGGCTTCACAAATGTTTCATACACGTGTGACAGGGGTTGAGGCAAAGCCCATCCATCACGCTTTCTATGGTTCACCCATGTTATTTCCTTTGGTGCTGGGTGGAAGCCTAACCCAAAGAACTTATCTTTAGTAAGCAAAGCAATCCGCTCAGCTATCCCTTGTAACAAACTTCCAAGTCCCTTCCCTGGTTTGAATCCTTGCCGTATCGTCTCTCTAGCCACCATGATTGAGGCATCGGAGAGGAAAGGTTGGGAACAGGGTTTGCCCTTTTCATGCTGATAATCCACCACAATTTTGAAAGCATGATAGACTATATGCTCACTACCTTCTTTAGCTTCGAGGTAGGGGATGGAGGGATTGCGGTAAATTGACTGCTCATCTTTGCCATGGACCACAATTTCATGGTTCCCATGTTCAAATTTTAACATCTGGTGCAGAGTAGAAGGCACTGCTCCCACTGTGTGAATCCATGGCCTTTCCAGAAGGTAATTATAAGATGTGTCCATATCTAACACTTGAAAGGTTACCTCGAAGAAGTGGACCAATGGTCAAGACCAGATCAATCTCTTCGATTGTGTCCCTTTTAATTCCATCAAAGGCTCGAACACATACATTGTTGTGGGCAGCTCCTTCTAGGGGCAAATTATTATTACTGAACGTGATCTGATTGACAGCGAAAAATCTTTCAGCCATCCTCTCCAATTGTTCCACAGAGGTTTGAGCCGGTACATTGGCTTCATTGAGAGTTTTGGTTAGTACCTTCTGGTGCTTAGGAGATTCCATCAGCAAGGACAGCAAGGAGACTTGTTCAGGGGACTTCTGAAGCTGGTCCACTACTTCGTAGTCTTCCGTTTTCATCTTTCGAAAGAAAGCTTCCGCCTCTTCGACGCTCACTGGCTTCTTGGGTGGGAATCGCCTCTTGGTGGTGATTTTTGCTTCTTCCAGGTCAAAGTATTTCTTCACCGGGTAACTTTCTTGAGTTTCTACAGAGATTTCTTTGCCTTTATATGTCACCACCATCTCATGATAATTCCAAGGGACTGCAGAAGGGTCAGTCATAAGCCTCTGAGGTGCGTGACCTGTTAGAAAATACGCTTAACGCTAGAGGGGGGGTGAATAGAGTTATAATAAAATATAGCGTAAACTTGCAGAAATTAAAATTCGCAGGAAATAAATAAGTGCGTTAAATAAACAAAAAGGAAAGAACGCACCGATATATTCTGGTTCACCACAACACGTGGCTAGTCCAGTCCCCGAGAGACTCTCTCGAGATTTTCCACTAACTTGTTAAGCTTACGGGTGCTCAACAAACCTTTACAACGTAAGGACACAAGCCTTAACACCTTTGCTCGGAGATACAACACTCCAAGACTTCAACCAAGGAAACACAAGTTCCTTACAACAAGAGAATCACAATTCTCTTAGAAGTGTATAAAACACTAAACACTCAAACAAAATACTCCTTTATGAGTAGGTATGAGTAAAAGAAGTAACCTCTAGATCACAACAACTTTGGACAAGAATATGGCTCTCAAAAGCTTTATGAAATTGAATATAAAATGATAAACAAAAGTATGCAAGCTTATAGCAATGTAATGATCAGTTGTAGTATGTTGTTTTTTTAAAACACTGAAATGAAGCTGTATTTATAGTTGAAAAACTTGGCATTACCGTTGCCTAATTGCCAATTAAGAGTTGCTGATTTTACTCACTGACAATCGATTGTCAAACCCCAACAATCGATTGTCCGCCAGTTAGATCAAAATTCAATCTCAGATTTTACGCTTGATAATCGATTACTTACAATCCATAATCGATTACTGGCAACGTTCAAAAAATCCTTTCCAGATTTTACCACAAACAATCAATTGTCCAGAATCAACAATCGATTACTCAGCAACGTTCAAAAAATCTTTTCCGGATTTTAATCAAAACAATCGATTATACCAAATCAATAATCGATTACCCAATAATGTTCAAAAAATCTTTTCCGGATTTTAATCACAACAATCAATTATACAGAATCAATAATCGATTACCTGACGGTATTTGAAAACTTTACGACAACGGTCAGCTTAACAATCGATTGCACAAAGTCAACAATCGATTACTTATCAGTTTTTGAAAATCATTTTAGACACTGCCTCTTGACAATCGATTGTTATATACTCACAATCGATTATTTAATAGTTTTGAAAAAGTCTGGAAGTCACTGCCTCAACACAATCGATAGTCATAATTTCACAATCGATTATTTTGTGACTTTGAAAAATCTGAAGGACACTGTCTCTTCACAATCGATTATTCTGAGTTTTGAAAAACTTTGATGGACACTGCCTCATTACAATCGATTGTCATTTGTTCACAATCGATTGTCCTGCAGGTTTGAAAAACCTGATGCTCACTGTCTTACTCACAATCGATTGTCATTAGTTCACAATCGATTGTCATGCAGTCTTGGCTTAAAACAATCGATTATCATAAGTACATAATCGATTATCTTAGTCCAGATTTTTAAGGCATGTCTAAAAATTATTTTGACTACTGTAAATATGCATGATTTAAAATCATTTGACGTTAAATTAAATATGCATGATTTTGGAAAATAGTTTTATGAGAGAAGCCATGTTACGAGTCAAGTTGTAGGATCAAGATCACAAATAAGAATGACTCAATTAAACTTATAAAACTTTGTCTTGAGCTTGAATCTCGTTGTATATCAATTGTGCGCTTGTTTCTTGAACTTCGTCATATATCAATTTTCGCTTCGTTTGTCATTCATCAAAACCTACACAAAAGAACACACGTTTTAGTATATTGCATTGAGAACGTGTTTCCAACATGACCAACCACCACGGGCTCACTCAGCCTTGGTGGATTAGTTAGTCCCCACACCACATAGGTTCCTTTGGGCACGTACATCTGAGTAGTCCTGTTCAACTTAAATATCTTTAGGGGACTCAAAGTCAACTGCTTTTCCCGACGACCTGGTGGGACATTAAGGACAACTTCTTTTACAGGAGTCGCCTCAGTTTTATCCTCAACCTTCTTTTCAATTTCAGGGTTCATGGTCTTGTCTTTATTTTCCCCTTCAGCTTTCTTGGAGGTAGCTCTTTGCTTTTTATCCGCGTCGGTAATAGCAATTATGGCTTTTTGTCCTCGCAAATCATCCCGATTACCGATCTGTTGTTGTGAGTCGGCAACGGGTTGTTAGTCACATTCGGGACATCTTCATCCCTCAACACTATTTTTCTTTGCTCCATCAGATCTTCCACAACTCGCTTTAGAGTCCAACAATTTTCTATGTCATGTCCTTCAGCCCTCGAATGATAAGCACACCGGACACCCCGTTGGTAGGAAGGCGATTTAGGTTTTTTCTATTGGGGGTACGGGCTGCAACAGACCAACTGGAAAAGTTTAGGGAACAGACTGGAATAGGACTCCTCGATTGGCGTAAACTTTTTCTTTCTGGGTGGCTCCCTAGGACGGAAATTATTTTGAGGAAGGCGAGGGTTGTAATGCTTCTGATAGGGGGCTGGTTTCTCGGGGCCTGGTTCCTGTTAGACTGCTACTGCGGTCATGCGAATGGATAAGCATTCATAACTGTATATCGCTGAGGAGCATAAGGCATGTCTTGGTAAGGATAATAGTGTTGAGGGGTTCTTCCCGAGAACATGGGCCTAGGAGCATGATGCCTTCTCATACTTGATGCTGCATCTAGGTTTCTAACTTTCTTTTTATACCTTGTGGCTCCTCCCTCCCCGCCTTGGATGGCCTGGGAGGTTGCTCTGCTGGCCGACTGACTCAAAATCCTTTCCGTTTTCAAACCATTTTCTACCATTTCGCCAATCTTGATTGCTTCTGCAGAAGGCTTTCCCATGGCCGACATCAAGTTTTCAAAGTAATTTGCATCCTGGGCCTGAAGGAAAACAGTGACCATTTTTATTTCATCCATGGGAGGCTTTACCCTCAACGCCTGTTCGCGCCACTTAATGGCATATTCTCTTAATCTTTCCGAAGGTTTCTTCTTCATATTTGCCAAGGAATTCCTGTCTGGCGCAATGTCGATGTTGTATTGAAACTGCCTTACAAAATCTCTGACAAGATCGTCCCAAATGTGCCATCGCGAGACGTATTGGTCCATATACCACTCTAAAGAAATTCTTACTAAGCTTTCTATGAAGTACGCCATCAACAACTCTTCTTTTCCGACTGCCCGTGCAATTGGTTGCAATACTTCTTTAGTTGAGTAATGGGGTCGCCATGACAATCATACTTTTCCAATTTTGGCGTTTTAAATTGCACGTGAGGGAACATGCACAGATCTGTATAAGAAACACTCTTTTGCCACCTCACGTCTTGCGTATTCTTTAAACTATGATCAAGGCTCCTCATTCTCTTCGCCATCTCATCTTGTTCAGGAGCTTTAGGATTTTTATCTTGTGTTTGTGTAAGCTCATATGGTGGTTGATTTGGTAAGTAGGTGTTTGGAATGTGAAGGCCGATGGATCAAACGTGGGTCTAGGCAAGGCAGGCTATGTGGTGCCCGCACATGGGGGAGCCGTAAAGATATTGGGGCTGTGCCAAATGTGAATACCTGAGGGAGGGCTTCAGAAAGTGCTCCAATAAAATTGGACGGTATGGTTGGCTATCCCAATATGATGTTTGGATGACTAACGGGGATAGTGGAGGTACCCTTCGATCTTGGGAAGAGCTCAGGGAATCCGGGGGTGGTGCTCGGGGGCTCTTTTCTATTCATCCAAACAGCCCACATCTCCAAGACCCTAAGGTGTAGGATCCTGTTTTCCTCGGCTGCTGCAGACTCTGAGGCCGGGATGCTTGTAATTGGGCTATCTTCTAAGATGGGAACTGCCAGCAAAGTCATTTCAGATGACATTTCTGTACTTCCTTTTGATCTGGTAAAATACCGATGTGATGCCAGCTTACCACAAACCAACCACCGTTTCTAGAAACCTAAGCTGTATTAAGGCAACAAACGGTTAGTTTGAGACAAATAACACATAGGGAATCGTACATTGGGGTGTGATGCACCTATACAGTTAAGCGGATGTCGACATGTTTGCAATGGTTGCTTGTGTCGTCCCGGCTTTCATTCCATTTTCCTTTTGATTTCCACTCTTTGTTTTTCTTGATTTTCTCTTTTTGTTTTTCTTCTTCTCTGGTTTTTCTTTTATGTTCTTCCCTCTTTTTGTTTTCCTCTTAGGGCTTTCCTTTTCTTTTCTTTTTCACTCCTCCCCTTTTTCCTTTTTTGTTGCTTCTTTTCGTTTTTTAGGGTTATGGTCGCATCCTATGAAGATTGCCTACGTATCATGCCCCCCGCATGAATCAGACCGAGTGTAGTTCATGAAAATAAATGCGAAAGTAAGGAGACACTTTTTTGGGATTTTCAAATTTTCATTAATAAAACTCTGATTACAAAAATGCTAGACTATTTGTTTTTCTTAAAAGGAAAATTATAAAACAGACTCGAAATGACAGAAAACAAACGCGATGACTAAACTAGGTCAAGAGTACATTAAAGCTTTAAATCCTGGGGCCCGGGAGCGTCATTCGGCAACAATACGGGCCTACGTGTAAGACCCCTTTGTAACTGCTCCAAATCATTCATAACCTGACGAACGAATATCATTACTGTAGCAAAAAGTGGTACGACCCATTTGTTCACCGGCCTGACATTTCATGACAATATAATCTGCAATGCCTCTGATTCTTTCCCTGATCCATCCCTTTTCTTGGAGTAGTCGGCTTATCTGTTAGTTACGGACTTCTAGCACCTGGGAGTCATGGAAGTGATGGTCGCAATAGTTTTATGTCCTCCTCCATTTCGGTAATTAGCCCATAGCAATGTTCCCTCTCCGCCTGAAACTCTTTGTCCTATCGGGCTGCCTTATCTTCAAAGGCATTCATTTTTCTTTATATATTAGCAATGGTTCCCTCATAATTCCTTTTCATTTTTTGTACAAACTGGGATCTTTCCTTTGTCTTCCTGGCCCATTGTGACTGAAGTTTTGCCATGTTCCCTTCAGATTTCTCCAATTCTTCCTGGCATTCTATGACTTGCTTCTTTAGCCCTTTTATCAGTCTCTCATCGGACTGGCTTCTTTCTTGATTTTTGGTGGCTATTTTCATTTGTTGAATTTGAGTCTTGAGGGCTTCATTCTCTTGGGCCAGTTTCTTTTATCACATTCATAAGCTGCGGCTTGCACACTCTTTTCAAATTGAAGATCTCGCACATGTTTCTCCAACTTCCTTATTCTTGTTCGGTATTCCTTTTCTTTGGCTAGCCACTCCCACTGCACATGGTTCCCATATGTGGATTGTTGTACATGTGGCCTTTTGGCAGGTCTCTCGGGGATTTGAAATCGTTTTATTAAACCAGGTCAAATATTTGGGATCCACTTTGCCTTTAGACAAATCCTGTACCATAGCCTTAGGCTCAAGGTATCTGCACTCATCCCATATTTGTCGGATTTATCTTCTGAAAATGCAGCTTTGGGACCTAACTCAATGACTTGTCCGCTCATATCTTCGTCACCATGGACGGTTTGGAAACTTCCAAGTTTCCTCAGGAGTCGGGAGGGGGCTTAAGGTTGGATGCTTCAAATGCGCATCAAAAGAATGTAAGGCACCTTTGCCGATGTGTACATAACCTCAATAGCAGGAAGCCATCCGAAAGCCCATTCGACTTCATTCGCAGTCAAAGATCTCAAGCATGACAACCAAGCCTCGGCGCCCTCTGGGAACTCAATACCTGTTACCTGGGTTCCGAACTCCGCAATACAACTTAGCCCGGTCATCCCATAGTTCATATACCCCGTGCGATGACAAAGGTGCTCTTGTATACACAATTGTAGCAGCAGGTTGCAACCCTGAAATAATTTCATACCCTCTCGGCACATGGTTAAAGCTCGATACATTTCCACCACAATCAGAGGAACCACTATGCTAGTAGGCTTCTTTATGGAAACATCCAACATTCCTACAAGGCCAATGTCTATATGACCGTCTTTTCTTGGACAAACCACGATTCCCAGGGAAACTACCATGAATGCCAATCCCCGCCGGGCCTCCCATTTATCTTTGTTTCCGGCATGTGTCAAACCAGTATTGGGCTCCTCAAAGCCTTTCAGGTTGCCATATCGATGGTATAAGAAATGAAGTGTGCAACACCTTCGGATAGATGCTTATCTTGAATTTCCCGACGAATGCTCAACAAGTCTAAAAATTTGTGGATGGTTACTGGTCTTGGGCCAATGGATATCTACTCCTGAGGTTCCCGTTCAGACTCGCATATCCCGCAATCTCCTCAATTGTAGGTGTAAGCTCAAAGTCTGAGAACCGGAATACATTACGGGTTGGATCCCAGAATGGTATCAATGATTCAATAATATTTATTCCTGGTTTGATGTTTAACAATCCAATGAGACCACCCAAAATCTTGACCACGGTTTCTCTGCTACCTTTTCCAAGGTTATTCCACCACATATGGAGCTGCAAAGGGATCTCACTCGGGACTGAGAAGGGTTCGATGTCAGTGATATTCATCCTGCACACTTATTTAAAGGGGATTTATTGATTTATTTTGACCTAAAAGAGAAAAATGGCTATTTTTGCAAAAAAACTTTATTTAGGTAAACAAGGACTTGGTTTTGCCGATACGGCCTTTCATACTTCTGGAAGGAAAATTTTAAGGTTGTTCCCGCAAAACATTTAAAAATGACTCGGGGAGGCTATTCTTGAAAAACAGCCTTCCGGCGTCCTTTTGGGGACATTGTTTTAACAAGAATGGCGTCACCCGATTTATTTAGGATAACAATTGAACTTTGACATTTTTGTTTTTTTGGGCTATTTTTTGCAAAAGGGAGGCTGGACCCGATGAGGGGTTGCCTACGTATTTCATACCTGGTGAGAATCAAACCATCGTAGTTGGGGCAAAATGTTTTGTCAACCTAAATTTTTAAAATGGTCTCTTTGTTTTTTCTTTTTCTTTTCTGTTTTTTTCTCTTTTTTTTTCAAAAATGCGGTAGCATTTCGGTTCTATTTGAACATTGGTTTTCCGAAACAAGTGATTACTCTCATTTAGCCCTAACACTTTTATTTTCTCAATTTTCTTTCCTTATCCACAAGCCGATCAACATTCAAATCCAAAGCAAATAAATGCACAAGCAGCACGTAAGATGCATCAGGATGGTCTTTTCGTTTCACGTCACCTGTCCTAGACGGACCCAACCCCTGTGTTAAGTTCCCTAAGTCAAATGCATGTGATGAAAACAAAGGTTCCTACTAAGGATCTGGCATGAGGTTTCGTTTTACTAGGTTTATACCCTGGGTTTATTGTTCTAGACCTAGCTTACCCGAGCGTACAACTCGAACCGAGGGGGGTAGCGTACCATGGATACAGAAGCTCCGTTGGCTTAGCAGCTTATCCAAACCTCGTTTTAAATGGGAAATGACTCTAAACAGAAGAGAAGTCACACGAACTGCACCCTTCTCCATGATGTAGAAGACTCAGAAAGAGGAAAGGATTCGTAACAGTTTATATATACAATTCATCCAATATCAAAGCGGTAAACAGTTAGCTCATATAGCATGGAACATGTAGAAAACTCAGAAAAGCCAAATATAATAGTTATTCTAAGCTCGAATTATTGAAACTTGAACCAGATATTCTGGGTTCATTCCCCAGCAGAGTCGCCATAGTTGTCACACTTCCTTTTACATGGCTAACCCGGAGGATAAATGTATGAGGGAGTTTTTCCATTTAAAGTGACATTATTCGAAATGGAATTATTTATTTATTTACAGTCGCCGCTTGGGATAGGCTTGGATTTTGGTGTCCCAAGTCACAGGTTTGTTTTGAATCCCAAATCGAGGAAATTTTTGACTTCCCAAATGGAGTCTGCGAACCAGAAATTCTAAGTAAGGAATTTTCTTGACCTGAGAGAAGGTGTTAGGCACCCTCGGATCCCGTGGTTCTAGCATGGCCGCTTAAACTATTATAATTAGCTAAAATTCTGATTTTTATACATGTTCGTCCTATAGTGAAATTTTAAATTATTTGCCGCTTTTAATTGAATTTTTAGGAATGTGAACGTCGTTTAAAACATGTTTTTGGATCGGGTCACATGAAATGCACCCGGATCCGAACCACATTTTATCCAACATTTTGGGATTTGGATTTGGGTTACATGAAATGCACACCCATATTTAGGAAGGTAAAATTATTAAAAGACATGCCTAAAGCGACTAATGTATTATTATCTTTGTAGGAAGCCGTGAAGTGTGATAAACAGCGTGTCCCGAATTTCTAATTATTTTAATATAAGCATTCAAAGGAGGCCACGTCATTCATGGGTTTCGTTTGGCGCAGCGCACCTCATTTTATTATTGAAAGGCCAGTCTAAAGCAAACTAGGATTTTCTATAGGGTTTATCTCTAAAAGGACCTAGTTAATTAGCAATAATAGAATTCGGGCTTCAAATAAAAGGATGAAACCTCTTAATTCGAGTTCGCTACCTAAATCGAAAGCCCCAATTTAAGTTATGTTACATTAGGAGTTACGGCCTTTAAAACAAATCCAAAGCAAAGAATTTTAGTAGAGTTTGGATTAAGGTTATCAAATCATGGGCCTGCTCATGGGCCCAAGTCAAGAATGACTTGGAACTGAGGAACCTGGGATAGGTCCTCATCTTGGACTGGTCTGTGAAACTCAAATAATGAAGGCAAGTACTCAAATATTACAGTCCAAATTAAATTATGTAAACAAACTTGACTCAGTAGATGTATTTAAATCAAATCTGTTTCAGCCAAATGTCTATAACATCGAACTTTAGAGCAATAGGTGCGAATGACAAATAACTTGACCTTCCGATTTAAGTTTGTAAACTTCAGGTTCGAATGCATAAGCCCATAACAGTCTATAATCGCAATTCCAGTTGGATACACAGCTTAATGCTCGAATTATTTCATCAAAAGCAATACCAAACGATTCACGACCTGATTTTGCATTTAGGAATATGCAATAATTGCTCACAGCTGTTTAAGTGTTGAATTATTAGCTACAAACGAAGATCCAAACTCAGTCCCATAAAACTCAGTCCCAACAGTTCAGTGTTCAAATGAATACAAATCAAAAACAAAACTAAACTATACTAAACAAACAAATATTAGTAGCATCTATCTAAACTATAGTCATACAACAATCCAAACGAGCATGCATCAGAAAGAAAAGTTAAAGTTATTTTCGCACGACCTATAGATCACGTGTTCGAGATGAAAAGCAGATAATATTGCTTGCTTAGGATAGCTTATCCACATCACATTCTTTGAGGTGCAGCCTTTTCCCGAACTCTGTATAAATACGAGATGTTTCGTGCGCCGTTTTGCTCTGCCATTCTTCGTTCCTGTTTCTTCCTGGCCAAACATAATAGGCATATACTCAAAGTTGACCAGAACCTAATCACCATAAAGAAGACACATAAATGGCTTCTATCACCATCTCACACTACATAGATAGATACAGCATGTTTGGTGCCATATATAAAACCCAACATCAATTTACTAATTAAGTGATGTAAGCAATGCCATGCACTTAAATATATTCTTAATTAATTACAAACGCATGAATAATTCATGGCAATAAACATGCTTGATATCAAGAATCAATCTAATGACACAATCTCTTGAGTAATTCCTTTAGTTATCCGTCAAAAGGGACCTTCTCAAAGTCTTTAGGAATGATAAAGTATGTTCAAAATATAGTGATCTCCAGTTTTATTTTTAATAACTCATAATAATTAATGTATAACTTGTCCTTACTTTAATTAGTGATCTCAATTCTCCGAAGGTAAGTACTGGAGAAAGAAAATTCAAATATTTTAATTTCCTTGTTTACCAAGAATTATAAAAACAAATATTCGTAGTGTCGCCAAAATGATACTATACTAACTTTTAAAAAATGACTCTTAATATTTTTAGTTTTCCGTTGAAAAAGAAAATGAACGAGTAATACGCTTTTTATTTTAAACGATGGTCAAAAGCTGGGTTTTTACTTGCAAAGCTAAAGTAAGAGTAATATCGTACACTAAAAGAAACTATTTACCTTCGATAGTCATATTTAGTTATTATTTTAAAAGCAGTTATATAATATTATTTTCCTGTTTTTTGTTCTCATTGGAGCAAGTTGTAGTCCCTATCTCTTGTTCAAACTTCACTTAGTCAAATACTCCATAACCTTGCGTGCATGTTATATTCTAATCCATATCTCTTGTTAATATCATATTCAACAAATTAACTAATTGAAAAAAAATATCAAGTTCTTGAGTCTTTCTTTTCTTATTAGGAACTCTAAATAACTAAGAAATAATATTCAATTAGAGAAAGTTGATATAACTACTTCAAACACAACCAATAAAGAAATTAAGAAATACCAACCTTACTTGATGATTCGCCAATATCATTTTCTTTTAAATGTGTGATATTTTTGTGGTATTCTCCAATCTGATCGTCGCTTTCTTTATACATATAGAAGACGACAATTAAAAGGGATAATCAAACGAGATTGATTATCTTGTATTAATGCGGGATACTTTATGTAACGGGATTAAAAATTTAGGATAACTATAGTCGAGCTTTTTTCTTCTTCCGTATTTCTTATTTTCTCTCCTGTTTCTTTTCTTCTATATTACAGAGAGAAAAACAAAAGATATATATTCACCTAAAAGGTAATCCTTTTAACATGAAATAATTATAAGTAAATAAAACACAAGAAATCGTTGTATATATTAAATTGTAATTGGTCATGGGATATCATTTCCTCTTTAACAAAATATATACTCATACCAAACAATTTATAAAAACATTAATTAGGTGATGAGTGATGACCCTGACTTAATACAACAACAAATAAAACGACATCTTAAAAAAATTATATATTTCCTTTATTACATTTGCATTAGTATAAATATTCAAGAGGGTACAAGTGTAGCTTAAGCAAATTCTTAAATCACTAGCTAGCTATAGTAATTTTTCTCACAAATGGCAAAAATAATGGGGAGGATGAGATCATTTGGAGCAAGAGAGAAAAAATCTACAGCATATAGCTGCAGTGATAGTTATGTGAGATTCAACGATATGCAAGAGAAAGACGATCAAACAATTCGAAAAGGATACATCCCTGTGATTGTAGGAAATGAAGAAGAAATGGAAAGAGTAATGATACCAATGAAATTGATGAAACATCCTTGTATTGTAACTCTACTTGATATTTCTGCTCTTGAACTTGGCTACAATCAACCTGGAGCCTTAAGGATTCATTGTCAAGTAGACCACTTCAAAAAAATGCTACACACTATGTCCAAACGGAAGTGATGGCGGATTCAAAATTTATAGGCCGTGGGTGCTTACCTAATTTTAGTGAAGTGGATGCTCAGGACCACTTTATAGACTTTTTAAAATATGATATATCAGTATATAAAACAGTTTGGCAAAAGACGATTCCCATACCGCCAAGCGTAGATCCGCCATTGGATACATGATGGTTGAGTATATTCATGGAGTAAGAGATTATTAGGACATAGAACTTATCTAATAGAGTAGCAATTATCTTTTATAAGTGATATGCTTTTATCTTTGTGTATATGTATCTATATTTCTTTCTTTTCTTGACTCGAGAGTCTAACGGATGTAGTATCTCTATTTTTACAAGATAGGGATAAAGTTTGCATACGCATTACTCTTCCCAAATTTCACTTATAAGATTACACTAAATATATTATTATTATTATTAATGTAATTCAATCCATCAAGCCATTAATTTCTTTCAAAATTCCTCCTAATTTAGGAGGATCTATAATGTTTCCGCAGTTTACTTTTAGTGTAACTCAAACCCAAAACCTGACAATTATAAGTAAAAATACTTTTTACCAATTGAGCAAACCTCACTTATCTATTCATCATTGGTTGTCGAAGAGTTTTTAGAGAAGTTTATAATGTTCTAAGTCGCTCGCCTTATTTCATTAAGTTTGTGGATTGGATGTTCAAATCTTTCATATTATTGGTCTCATAAATTATTCCTCTTCAATTTGCAATTTTTTTTTTGTGTTTTCGAAAAATGAGTAGTTTCATGATATACGTGTACGAGTTTAATTAAGTTACATAAATAGATATTGTAAAGAATTTTTAATTTATTATTATAATTAATATGATATAACAAGTTATCTACTTTATTTTCACTGTTATAATATCTTTATAAACAATTTTCTATTAATTACTACAAATAACTTAACCTGATAATAGGGGTGTACAAAGAAACCGGCAAACCACACCAAGATAATCCGAGTAAACCGTGAAAAAAAACTCGATTATGGTTTGGTTTGATTTGGTTTGGTGTTGAACAAAATCGACCATAATTGGTTTGGTTTGGTTTAACTAAAGAAAGTCAAACCAAACTAAACCAACCCGATATTATATAAATAAAAATTTTAGATATGTTTAATATATATAAATATACTTATTGTGATGTAATTAATAAATATTTCTTAAAAAATTTTATAATTTTATCTTTTAAGGTATTATTTTAAGGTTGGACTTAGAACTTTTGGATGTTCCAATAAGTTTTATAGCCATCTATTAGTAAATTAAATATTAATATAACGACCCGGCCTGTCGTTTATAGCATTTCCACCCGTTCAGCTATTTGAAGTCTTAAGTAGCGTCATTTTGTGTATTATGACTTGCGAGAGTGGTCAAGATTTATTTTCAGATGATTCAAAATTTAATTGAAATAACAATCCATGTTTTGGAAGCTTAAGTTGAATAAATGGACTACATGGTAAAATATGTGTAAATTACCCCCAGAATGGATTTTTGATGATACTAATAGCTCCGTATGGTTATTTTAGACTTAGGAACATGTCCAAAATTCTTCTTGGAAGTCTATAGTTAAACTAGGCTTGAAATGGAGAAATAGAAAATTTGAGTTTGGATGTTTGACCGAAGAGTTGGTCTTTTGATATCGGGATCGAAATACGATTCTGAAAATTGAAAAAAGCTTCGTTATAACATTTATGAATTGTGTTCAAAATTTGAGGTCAATCGGGATAGATTTGATAGGTTTCAGCATCGAACGTAGAATTTATTAGTTTTGAATAGGCTTGAATTGGGGTGGAGTTGACTTTTCCAGCGGATTTGAGAATTGTTATGAATTAATAATTATAATATTGGAGTGTATATTTATTGGGTTTTCCTGATTTTTTTGACTAGTTTCAAATCAATGGGCATCGATTTGAGGTATTAGAGAGGTGTAGGATCCGGTTATGGAACTTTGGAGCAAGGTAAGTCTCCTATCCCATGTTGTCTAACAGCTATACATCATGCTTCCTAACTTGTAGTTTACATCCCAAACTACTTAGGATCATGCCACACGAATTGGGGCCACTATGCAACATAATCAGTTCATGGGGATTTTCACGTTTTAGTATTGTTTAATGTAATTTGGGACATCGACTAAGTTCTTATGATACATTAGGACTGGTTGATGGATTTTGTTGAGGTCCGAGGGCCTCGGGTGGATTTCGAAAGGTTAACGGATCGGTTTAGACTTGAAGAAATGTTGCTGTAATTTTTCACAGTAACCGTAAACAGTAACATGTGTGAACAGTAATACGTGTGAATAGTAAAAACACGTGAACAGTACCGCGAAAAATCTGAAAGTGTATAGCGGAGCAATCCGAGTTTTCCTCCAATTTTGGGCTTTCAAGCTTGATTTTAATGATTTTCAGAGGCAAAGTTCACCATAAAACTTGGGGTAAGTATTCTTGACTCCCTTGTGATTATAATCCATGAATTAATCTTCATTTTTGAGTTAGATTATTGATACTTCAAGAGAAATAGAGGAATTTTCTAAAATTTCATAAAATGTATTTTTGAGATTTAAACATCGATCCGGAGTCGAATTTTTGAAAAAATTGATATAGTTGGACTCACAATTGAATGGGTTATCAGATTTTTTAAATTTCGTCAGATTTCAAGATGTGGGCCCCACTGACGATTTTTAGTTAAATTTTGGGTTTTTATGAAAAAATAATATTTTCACATGGAATTAATTTCTACAAATTGTATTGGCTGAATCACATTACTTGTGGCTAGATCAAGGCATTCGAAGGCTGATTTACGAGGTAAGGGCATAGCGAAGTAAAGAACTTCACAGTTTGAGATAAGTAACTCTTTTAAACTTAGTGCTGAGGGTATGAAACCCCAAATTATGTGTTATGTGATTGATGTTGAGGTGACACACATACTAAGCGACTGGCGTGTGGGCGTGTACCCTGTGAATAGTGGCTCTGTCGTTTCCAGGACAATATGTAGATGTCCTACTTTGTTGATATCTATGTTTTGACCATGTGATAAGTAAATTGAGCTGTATATACTGCTATATATCATGTTTAGGCTTTATGCCGATATTGTTGGGACCTATAGTGGTTGTTTTTTTGTTGTCATCTCACTAATTTCATTGATATTCCACACTCGGTCATATTTCAGTTGTTATTATTGATACATTATATCATCATTTCGGGCCCATTTTCATAACATTTTGAGCCCGAGAGACTGGAGAGATTGATGACTGAGTGAGGCCGAGAGCCTAATTGTGAGGATGATTATGAGATCAGGTTGCACGCCACAACATATTGTTACTAATTTATGATTGAGTAAGGCCTATGGCCTGATTGATTTATGCCACGAAATAGCTTGTTATAATGCTTCGGCAGAAGGATCCCCTCCGGAATCTTCACAACCCCAGTGAGCATAGCTACCTACTGAGTGCAAGTGTCGAGTGACTTGGGAGGATTGAGTAATTGTGAGGCATGAGTGACTGTGAGGACTTAGTGACTGGGAGGACTGAGTGATTGAGAGGATTGAGTGACAGGAAAGACTGAGTGAATTGATACACTAAGAGTATGCATATGGTTTTGTCACTATTTTGCATTGCATTGGCATGTACATTGAAATATAGGCATAGAGATGTACTTTCCTCATGTCATTTCAAAAATGAAATCTCCTACTTTGAAAGAAAGTTTTATGGGAAAGATCATAGTTTTCAGACTTACTCATATTTTGGTGATTTCAGTGAAAAAAAATGAGTTTTACAATTATACTTGAAAAGAAAATATTTTTTTTTTGGAACTGTGGACGAGCTGAACATTTTATTATTGAGTTATTCCTTGAGATATTGTAATTATATTGTTATGAGATGTTACTAGATATTGGTGTGGACTCTGACCTTTGTACAAGCTCGTCACTACTTTGAGCCTAAGTTTAGATTTGTTACTTTTAAGTACATAGGGTCTGTTGTACTCATACTACACTTCCTGCATATTGCGTGCAGATTTCGGATGTCGATGTTGATGTCTTCGATAGGAGCTGTCTTGGAAAATGTACCGGCGTCACTGTTAGATGCCTCTTGTTCATGGTAACCTTAGAAATTAAACTCTGTTTATTTATTTGTCAAACAGATGATGTAATTTTTTTGTCATATCAGCTTTGTATACTCTATTCTTAGAAGCTCATAATTTTTACTACCATTTCTAGGGAGGTGTATAGGAGATTATTTATTTTTCCTCAGTAAGTTATATTATATTGGATTTGATGAGTTGGCTTACCTAGCAGGATGGGTAAGGTGCCATCACGACTAGTTAGATTTTGGGTCGTCACTAGTTGGTATCAAAGCTATAAGTTCATAGGTTTTATAAGTCATGAGAAAGTGTCAAGTAGAGTCTTGAGGATCGGTATGATGACGTCCATACCTATCTTCGAGAGGCTACAGGGCATTTAGGATAAACTTCCCATCTTTCTTTCCTTATCGTGCGAAATTGATTCAGCTTTAAAATGCAACTCTTTGAATTCTTTACATGCATGTGTTTGTGCGTGTGAGCGCTCGGTATCAGTTGTGCATTGAAGGCTTGTAATTCCATGAACGAGATTCGAGATATGTAATTTCATTTCGGTAATGGTCCAATCTGGAGGACTTGCGTTCAGGTGTAGACCACAACTTACGCTCGGTAGTTTCAATTGTAACAACATGTGTGTTGAGCATATATGTTCGGTGGTATCCTTATGAGTTGAAATATATGGTTCGATGAGCGATTGAATGGTGATATGATGAGTACGAGATGACTGTGGGATGTTTTTAGATGGTTTGAAAGTGAAAGAAAAAAAGGGGACTTTTAAGTTATATGACTCATGTCTCAATTTTGATGTAGAGTCTCAAGTTATGAATGTGTTGAAAGATCTTTAATGTTGTGAAGTTGTGGGACAAATTAAAATTTTCATGTCTTGTTGATAAGTTCAAAATCATAAAGATTAATTAATGGCCTAATAGTTGTGACTGTGAAAGGTCATAGAGAGATACCAGTTTAATGTTAAACAAGTGGGTTATCCCTAGCGAGGTAAACTACAGGTGTATGATCCTTACAATATTGCATGGAGAATTTTCTTTTACTACTGGTAGGGTAGTGGTATTGGATTTGAATTTGAATTAGTCAAGAAAGTTGATCTGACTGTCACGAGAATGAAGGTGAGCTTTGTGGACAATTTGAGAAATCATATAGATTGTATTGCATGAGCTTGTGAAGAATTTAGTTAAGTCTCACTACGGTGTTATGATAGTAAATGAATATGGATATAGAACATTATTTAATATTTTGATCTATGACTTTGAGCCAAATAGGGGATCTTGCTATTGAGAATTCGATTTTGATAGTTATTAGGTTTTGGTTTGAAACATACTCGCGGGTTAGTTATGACCTCCAAATGTTGAGATTGAAGAAAACTAGAATAATGAAATTCCTAAAAACGGGCAATATTGCGCTTTATGAGTATATTAAAATCATGGGATTGTTAAGTTATTAATTGTGAAAAATGTAATGCGCATGGAACGTGAATGCAACCAGTGGTGTTAAGGCAAAGTTACTCCCTTAAGTGTTGATGTGTTATTGGCACATGTGCTATTTGTCTTGTTTAGGCATTGCAATTTAGATTTGAGCAGAGTAGATGACTCTTGAAAGAATTCTTACGGATTCAGAAATGTATGTAGCAATTGAAAATTTTTCGGATTCATATACTGCTAGAATCAATTAATTGCATTGGATGGTATTGAAACTTGTGGTAATTCTGTATGACTCCGGGTTCTACATTCCAGTGTAAGAGAGGTAAGAGAACAATTTCAAATTCACATAAGGTACTTTTAGAGTGGGCATTTCAATTGTGATACTTACGGGGGTGCTTAAGAAGAATACAACGGCTTATGGACCTTAGGGTCGCGTGGTTTTATGCTGGGAACTCTAGTAGTGAGATTTCGATAACGTTCATGGTATATGTCAAGTAAGACTGTTGACTTGAGGGTAATTCGGAAAGGAATCAAAGAAATAGAATTGCTTGGTAGTAAGTTGGATCAACACGATAATGATATGATCAGTTCTTTTCCATAATAATGATGTGGTCATGCTTTACAGATGTTTTGGTGGAAATATTCTTGGGTTTGGTAACCTATGTGGCTTGGTTGAGTTAGAGGAATTCATTTTTGATATCTTGATTAGGCGAAAATAGATTTCAAAGTGTTTGAGCCGGATATTTTCTATCGATGTGAGGAACGAATGGTGTATTGTGATTTCCTCCTGGAAGGAAGCATATGGAAGATTATTAACTAATCGAATATGTATTTTACTGGTGACTCAGAGTTGATATGAAATGCTCATACTTTTCGTATGATGGTCTAATAGGGGTGGTGTGTCATGTGGGATTGAGAATTTGCATGTATGAGGTGGTAATTCAGTTTTGAAGAAAAAGTCACAATTTTTATACATCATGGCCAATTTAGATATTTAGATTAATGTTATTGTTGCTTGATATTTCCTGAGAATGAGAGTGCATTTCAGAAGGGACATTGTATTTTGACTTACAAATGTTTCATTGGTATTGTAGTGCTCACTTGGATGATAGACTGCGGGTATTCAAATTATTGCTATGTGGAACGAAATAATTTTAGAAGTATTTTTAGTGGGATGATCGTGCATGAGGGATAAATTAGTCATTTGAGTACAAGAGTTGGGATCAATTACTGTGATCCGTGAGTTCAATGAATTTGGAGACTAGGAGTCCCCAGAAGTATATTATTTCAGAAATTGCGACGTGCTTGATGTGAGTATTTTATTCAAACCCAGTGGAGGCACTAGTTGCGCTAATTGATTTTTATAGCTACTCGTTGTGAGTGCGAATATACATGAGGTTTGAACCCATCTACGAGCATCGGGGTAATTATTCATGCTCGGGAAGAAGCTTAGGGTATGATATGCCTAGAGTTAACTGTTAAGCTTAAAGTTATAATGTTTTCTCGCATTCGTACCTTTACTGAGAACCATCTTGGCTATACTTGAGGTTACAAAGAGGCTAATATATAGAATAAACTTGGTTGTTGCTAATTTCGCGTTAACTTGCCGATTTGAGTTGTGATAGTACCATTTGCTCATGCCTACAGTATAGCGTGTTATTTATGCCAGTCTAGGAGCATGAGAATCCTATTTCATTTAGCATATACATGCGTACTTTGGGATTGCTCCTATATGATATGCTTGGACGGGAGGCCTATGACCATGACATGTGGATTATATTATTGGCAGCTGGGTTACTCATACAGTTGTTGTTAATATGAGCTATAGGAGAGTTGTGTTGAAACACGTTCTCAAGGAACTAAACTAAACGTGTGTTCATATTTGTAGGTTTTGATAAATGACAAATGACGCGCAATTGACATATGACGAGGTCCAAGCACAAGCGCGCAATTGACACATAACGAGGTTCAAGCACAAGACGAACAAAGATCAAGTTTAAGCAAAGAAACAAAGTTATACATGAGTCGTTCTTTAATTGTGATCTTGATCCGACAATTGACTCAAGACTTGGCTTCTCTCGTAAAATCATTTTTATCAAATCATGCATATTTAACTTAAAGCAAAATGATTTTCAAACAATTTATTTTAGCCAAAATGATTTTTAAACATGCCTCTCAAATCTGGACAAAGATAATCGATTATGCACTTTATGATAATCGATTATGTTAAGACAATGTACACCAGATTTACAAAGCTGAACAATAATCGATTATGTACCTTATGATAATCGATTATGTTAAGGCAGTGTACATTAGATTTTTCAAAGCTACAAGATAATCCGATTATGTTGAGGCAGTGTCCATCAGATTTTTCAAAGTTGTAAGATAATCGATTATGCACCTTATGATAATCGATTATGTTGAGGCACTGTCTATCAGATTTTGCAAGACTGTAAAATAATCGATTATGTACATTATGATAATCGATTATGTTAAGACAGTATAGTCCGAAGTTTTCAAAACATCAAAGATAATCGATTATCCTTATAGCATAATCAATTATGTAAATGACCGTTGCCAAAGTATTTTTAAACTCTGAAAGATAATCGATATACACAATCTGATAATCGATTATGCTACGTAAAAATCTGCATATGATTTTTTGAACGTTTTCAGGTAATCGATTATACGATTTGGATAATCGATTATTCTGCTTAAAATCTGGGAATGATTTTTTGAACGTTGTTAGGTAATCGATTATTCTGCATAAAATCTGGGAATGATTTTTGAACGATTGGAAGATAATCGATTATGCAAATCAGATAATCAATTATCTCAGCACAAAATCAGCAATTCATGATTGGCAATTAAGCAACGGTTTTGGATGTTTTGTACACTATAAATACAACTCAAAATCAGTCTTCTAAGTACAACAACTGATCACATTCTTGCTAAGGCTTACATACTCTCATATCAATCATTTTCTATTCATTTCATAAGTTTTTGAGAGCCAAACTCTTGACGAAATTTGTTGTGTTCTTGAGCGTATTTATTTTACTCATATCTACTTTTAAAGAGAGTCTTGTCTTGAGTGCTAAGTGTTTGTATACACTTGAAGGGAAGTGTTAATCCCTTGTGTTTGTAAGAAGGAACGTTTTCATTCCTTATGTTGAAGTCTTGAAGTGTGGTATCTTCGAGCAAAGGTTGTTGAGGCTTGTGTGACTCAAGTTCTCAGTTTGTAACGGTTTGTTAAGCACCCGTAAGCTTAACGGAGTTAGTGGAATCTCGAGAGAGTCTCTCGGGGACTGGACTAGCCACAAGTTGTGGTGAACCAGGATAAATTCGGTGCGTTCTTTCCTTGTTATTTATTTTCCGCACTTATTTCAATCCTGCAATTTTTAATTCCGCAAGTTTACATTGTTTTTTATCATAACGCTATTCCCCCCCCCCCCCTTCTCTAGCGTTAAGCGTATATTCTAACAATTGGTATCAGAGCCCAACTCTCTGAAAGACTTAACCGTTTGAGAGAAACAATCCATGGCTTCTACTCGTGACTTTAATGCAGGAATAGGTGAAGGACAATGCTCCACCAGACCACCACTATTCGATGGCACAAACTATACGTACTGGAAGGAGATGATGAGAATATTCATCCAAGCGAATAATTTTTGTCTATGGAAGGTTATAACGAAGGGAGAACAAATTCCAACCAAAAAGGTTGAAAATGAATGGGTTCCAAACTCCGAAGATGAATACGATGCGGATGATATCCGAAAAGTGCAGAACAACGCTAGAGCCATCAGCTTATTGTATTGTGCTGTAAATGCTGATGATTATAGAAAAATATCATGTTGCAGCATGGCTAAGCAAATGTGGGATAAGCTGGAAATCACGTACGAAGGTACGGACCAGGTAAGAGAAGCTAAAATTGATTTTCTAACCCATGCATATGAACTGTTTCACATGAAGGAAAGCGAGAGGATCGATGACATGTTCGAACGATTTTCAAAAATTGTCAATGACCTACATGCTCTTAAGAAGACCTTCACCGATAAGGAACTTGTCCGAAAAATTCTCCGAAGTCTCACTCCGGAATGGCGCTCCAAGGCCGACGCGATTCAAGAGTCTATCGGCATTTCAAATGTCACCATCGACGGACTAAGAGGTAATCTTAAAACCAATGAATCTACTATACTTAACCCTCCTTTTAATGATCAAAGGAAACAAAGAATCGCCCTCAAGGCAAGCACGGCTCAACCTCAAAATGATGAGGACTCAAACAACGGAGATAACGAGTTCGGACTCGTTATTAAGAGGTTTCAAAAGTTCATGCGAAAAGAGTATGAACGAAAAGGCAAACAACAAGGAGATCAAGTAAAGTGCTATGGATGCGGAGAAATCGGGCACATAAAATCAAATTGCCCAAATGTCAAAAAGGAGAAGAAACCCTTCAAGAAACAACGAGCATACATATCTTGGGGAGGCGACTCCGGAGACGAATCAAGCGACGATGAAGAAGACGAAACCGCAAATCTATGTCTCATGGCACACGAAGACAATCAAGAAGAGGTATGTCAAATTTCTTCTAAAATTTTCTTTTCTCTTGAGGAAATGCAAAATGCTTTTGATGAATTGTATAGTGAATTCATTAGAGCTTCCGAAACTGTTAGAGACGTAAAGAAAATTTCTTCTTTGAAAGAAAAAGATTTTGAAAAAAAAACTCTCTTTGAAAGAAAAGGATTTAGAAAAATTGATTTTGGAAAATGAGAAGTTGAAAGAAGAAAACAAATTTTTCGGCAAGAGAAGCGCCGACAAACCCGAGATTTCTAGTAAAAATTGTATTTCTTGCATGCATCTAAAAGATGAAGTAGAAAGACTTAAGGGCACCCTAGATAAGTTCAATTCTTCTCATAAAAATTTGAATGATGTTCTTGTCAATTTGAAATCGACCAAACATGGCATAGGTTTCAAAAACGAGCCTAAAGAAAAAGTTGAAGCCATCCCCCAACAACCTAAGGCTCAACCTAGGATAAATAAAATAAACGTTCAACCTAGATATAACAATCCTAGAATCAACATGCATGCTAGACCAAACACTAGAAGAAATGTTGAACAATTTAGAACACCTAGAAATGGCTTTCAACAATCGCAACCTAGACACACTCGACCTAGAAATAATTATTCTAGAAACGCTGCATATCCTAGAAGAAACAGTAGGAGAAATGAGTTTCAAGAATTGCGCAATAGCCATATTGTCAAAAATAGAGCAAACGATTTTCGTACCTCCAACTACTACCAACCTAGAAGAATGCATAATCCTAATGTCATTTGCCATTATTGTAGTCGAATAGGACATATTGCTCCTGCTTGTTTTACTAGACACAGACACTTCACCGCATGTCAACCACACCACCACGTTACACCTAACTCACAAGGACCCAAAACAACTTGGGTACCAAAAACTCATTAATTTGTCTTGTAGGTGTGTTTGAAGGGATCAAGCGTACTTCGGTACCTTGATAGTGGATGCTCCAAACATATGACCGGAGACGCATCAAAATTCCTTCAACTAAAACACAAGGAAGGAGGAAACGTTATTTTTGGAGATAATAACAAAGGAAAAATTATCGGCATTGGATCGGTCGGTAAGGATGAATCTTCTTCCATTAAGCATATATTGCTAGTTAAAGGTCTAAAACATAATCTCTTGAGCATAAGTCAATTATGTGACAAGGGAAATCTTGTTTTATTTGATTCGGAAGAATGCTTAGTTTTTCGTCGTAGTGATTTTAAAATTATTCTTCGTGGTATTAGAATTGATAACATCTATATGGTTGATCTCGAAAATTCTTCATCAAAGTATGTGAATTGTCTTATGAGTAAAGAAGATGATATGTGGTTATGGCATCATAGAGTAGCTCATATCAACATGCATCTTTTAAACAAATTGGTTTCACAAAATTTAGTTATTGGTCTTCCAAATTTGAAATTTGAAAATGACACTATTTGTGATTCTTGTCAAAAAGGGAAACAAACAAAAGCATCTTTTAAATCGAAAAATGTTGTTTCAACTACTAGACCTTTGCAACTTCTTCACATGGATCTTTTTGGACCATCTCGCATTGAAAGTCTTGGTAGAAATCGCTATGCTTTTGTTATTGTTGATGATTATTCTAGATTCACATGGACACTATTTCTTGCTCACAAAAGTGAGGCCTTTCATAATTTTAAAAGTTTTCTTAAATGTGTTCAAAATGAAAAGAACACAACCGTCACTTCCATAAGAAGTGATCATGGGGGAGAGTTCGATCACAATCTCTTTTCGGACTTTTGTGACGAACTCGGTATTGAGCACACCTTCTCTGCTCCACGTACACCACAACAAAATGGAGTGGTGGAACGGAAAAATAGGTGTCTCGAAGAGATGGCTAGAACCATGCTCGATGAGGCTAAGATTCCCAAACAATTTTGGGCAGATGCCGTGAGTACCGCATGCTATGTTTTGAACAGAGTAGTCATTAGACCAATACTCATGAAAACTCCCTATGAACTCTACAAGGGAAGGAAACCTAACCTATCCCATCTTAGAGTCTTCGGTTGTAAATGCTTTATTCATAACAACGGAAAAGATAACTTGGGAAAATTTGATGCCAAATCGGATGAAGGAATTTTTCTTGGTTATTCATCACGTAGCAAAGCATATAGAATATTCAATAATAGAACCGAAACTGTTGAGGAATCCCCTCATATTGTGTTTTCCGAAAATAATGCTCGCTTGGCGAGAAAGGATTCTGGTTCTGATCTTGCAGGTATTTTAAACAAAATAAGTCCTCAAGACAATGTACAAGAGGAAAATCCAAAGGAAATTCAAGATGAAATCTTGGAACAATCATCGGAGGAAGCGCCACCACTGGAGAAAGAAACGAAACTGCCCAACGCGTGGAGGACAATCAAAGACCATCCTCTCGACAAGGTAATTGGCGACATTGAACAAAAGGTAAGTACTCGAAACAATCTTAAGAACACCTTAGGACATACTGCTTTCATTTCTCAAATTGAACCCTCAACCATTTCCGAAGCAATTGGGGATGATCATTGGACCTTGGCAATGCAAGAGGAGCTTAACTAATTCAAACGAAATGACGTTTGGGAATTGGTGCCAAGACCCGACAATCATACCATAATTGGTACGAAATGGGTTTTTCGAAATAAATTAGATGAAAATGGTGTAATCACTAGAAACAAAGCTAGGCTTGTAGCAAAAGGTTACAATCAAGAAGAAGTAATTGACTATGAAGAAACGTATGCACCCGTAGCAAGGTTAGAAGCTATTCGTTTTGTTACTTGCTTTTGCCTCTTCTATGAATTTCAATTTATATCAAATGGATGTAAAGAGTGCTTTTCTAAATGGTTTTATTCAAGAAGAAGTTTATGCTGAACAACCCCCGGGCTTTGAAGATTTTAAATCTCCCGATCATGTTTTCAAACTTAAGAAAGCCCTTTATGGTCTTAAACAAGCTCCCCGAGCTTGGTATGAACGATTGAGCAAATTTCTTTTGGACAATGAGTTCATTAGGGGGAAAGTTGACACCACGCTATTTATTAAGCATAAAAACAATAATATTTTATTAGTTCAAATCTATGTGGATGATATTATTTTTGGTGCTACTAACAATGCTTTGTGCAAGGAATTTTCTGATTTAATGACAAGCGAATTTGAGATGTCAATGATGGGTGAGCTAACCTTCTTCTTGGGGTTGCAAGTGAAACAAATGAAAGAAGGAACTTTCATTTGTCAATCTAAATATTGCAAAGAGTTGCTAAAATGATTTGAAATGAGCAACGCCAAAGCAATGGCCACTCCAATGAGCACATCCAACCATCTTGACAAAGATGAGAAAGGTAAGGAAGTCGACACAAAGAAGTATCGAGGTGTGATCGGATCCCTTCTTTATCTTACTGCTAGTAGACCGGACATCATGTTTAGCGTATGTTTATGCGCTCGATATCAATCATGTCCGAAGGAGTCGCACCTAACTGCGGTAAAGCGGATAATTAAGTATCTTGTTGGTACTACAAATGTGGGACTATGGTATCCCAAAGGTTCTTCATGCCAACTTGTTGGCTATTCCGATTCCGATTTTGCGGGTTGCAAATTGGACCGCAAGAGCACTAGTGGCACTTGCCATTTGCTCGGTAGCTCTCTCGTCTCTTGGTTTAGTAAGAAACAGGTAAGTGTTGCGTTATCCACAACCGAGGCTGAATATGTAGCCGGGGGGAGTTGTTGTGCTCAAATCCTTTGGATGAAACAACAACTCTCGGATTATGGACTTAGTATCGATCATATCCCTCTTAGATGTGATAATTCTAGTGCCATAAGCTTGACGAAGAACCCCGTTCTTCATTCAAGAACAAAACACATTGAAATTAGGCACCACTTCATAAGAGATCACGTTCTCAAAGGTGATGTCGAAATTGAGTTTGTTGAAACCAAATATCAATTGGTCGACATCTTCACTAAGCCTTTAGAGAAAGAGTCCTTTTTTCCGAATTCGTAGTGAACTCGGGATTCTTGACTCCACGTTGATCTAAGTCATGCATTGCATTTTTCCTTTCACATAATTACTAACTTGAGCGTCGGAGGCGCCTAATTCTGTTTTGCAGGTATCGCCCTAAAGGCAGGGGGAATTATAAAGCACTGGTGCAGAATAATCGATTTCTCTTAAGAATAATCGATTTCTCTTAAGTACATAATCGATTATCAAGTATCACTAATCGATTATGTTGACATTATTTGTTTTATTGTCCCTTTTATGTAATTGCAATATTGGTTAATCATTAAACTAGTTATTTACTTATTTTTTTGCTAATGTCAAAAGGGGGAAGAATAAGGGCTATGCACTTAATATTTATTGGCATAAATTGAGGGGGAATTCATATATTAAGGGGGAACTAATTGCATATCTATATACTTGTCTTGGATCGTCATTATGAATTATCTAATATGCATATCCCGATATTGGTTTGCCATTATCAAAAAGGGGGAAATTGTTGAAACACGTTCTCAAGGCACTAAACTAAACGTGTGTTCATATTTGTAGGTTTTGATAAATGACAAACGACGCGCAATTGACATATGAAGAGGTCCAAGCACAAGCGCGCAATTGACACATAACGAGGTTCAAGCACAAGATGAACAAAGATCAAGTTTAAGCAAAGAAACAAAGTTATACATGAGTCGTTCTTTAATTGTGATCTTGATCCGACAATTGACTCAAGACTTGGCTTCTCTTGTAAAATCATTTTTATCAAATCATGCATATTTAACTTAAGGCAAAATGATTTTCAAACAATTTATTTTAGCCAAAATGATTTTTAAACATGCCTCTCAAATCTGGACAAAGATAATCGATTATGTACTTTATGATAATCGATTATGTTAAGACAATGTACACCAGATTTACAAAGCTGAACAATAATCGATTATGTACCTTATGATAATCGATTATGTTAAGGCAGTGTACATTAGATTTTTCAAAGCTACAAGATAATCGATTATGTACCTTATGATAATCGATTATGTTGAGGCAGTGTCCATCAGATTTTTCAAAGTTGTAAGATAATCGATTATGCACCTTATGATAATTGATTATGTTGAGGCACTGTCTATCAGATTTTTCAAGACTGTAAAATAATCGATTATGTACATTATGATAATCGATTATGTTAAGACAGTGTAGTCCGAAGTTTTCAATACATCAAAGATAATCGATAATCCTTATAGCATAATCGATTATGTAAATGACCGTTGCCAAAGTACTTTTAAACTCTGAAAGATAATCGATTATACACAATCTGATAATCGATTATGCTAAGTAAAAATCTGCATATGATTTTTTGAACGTTGTCAGGTAATCGACTATACGATTTGGATAATCGATTATTCTGCTTAAAATCTGGGAATGATTTTTTGAACGTTGTCAGGTAATCGATTATACGATTTGGATAATCGATTATTCTGCTTAAAATCTGGGAATGATATTTGAATGATTTGAAGATAATCGATTATGCAAATCAGATAATCGATTATCTGAGCACAAAATCAACAATTCATGATTGGCAATTAAGCAACGGTTTTGGATGTTTTGTACACTATAAATACAACTCAAAATCAGTCTTCTAAGTACAACAACTGATCACATTCTTGCTAAGGCTTACATACTCTCATATCAATCATTTTCTATTCATTTCATAAGTTTTTGATAGCCAAACTCTTGACGAAAGTTGTTGTGTTCTTGAGCGTATTTATTTACTCATATCTACTCTTAAAGAGAGTCTTGTCTTGAGTGCTAAGTGTTTGTATACACTTGAAGAGAAGTGTTAATCCCTTGTGTTTGTAAGAAGGAACGTTTTCATTCCTTATGTTGAAGTCTTGAAGTGTGGTATCTTCGAGAAAAGGTTGTTGAGGCTTGTGTGACTCAAGTTCTCAGTTTGTAACGGTTTGTTAAGCACCCGTAAGCTTAACGGAGTTAGTGGAATCTCGAGAGAGTCTCTCGGGGACTGGACTAGCCACAAGTTGTGGTGAACCAGGATAAATTCGGTGCGTTCTTTCCTTGTTATTTATTTTTCGCACTTATTTCAATCCTGCAATTTTTAATTCCGCAAGTTTACATTGTTTTTTATCATAACGCTCTTCACCCCCCCCCCCCCTCTAGCGTTAAGCGTATATTCTAACAAGTTGGTTACTAATATTAGATTCATATGTCTCGGTTATACTATGAATGATGAGATCATAACATTGCGCTTGCGGTGATGCTTATTAAATTTGCCAAATAGTTCTCTTATTTAAGACATTTTACATTTTTGGGTGTTTGCACAATTGAGGCTTGAGATATATTGGTGTGGAAATCGTATCTCCTTGACCGTCTATCAGGTTAATTGCTTCCTTTCTCTACATGCTATGATATTTTCTGATTAGGGCAATTTGAGAAAACTATGTGCATGCACACACAGATGGTCTTCTTACGGAAATTGATTTGTTGGTTTTAAATAAATTTTTGTTCCGAAAAGGCAGGATTACACCGAAATAGCTGGAATAGTTGTGTTTGGTGATAGAAGATCAATGGACCTAGAATGGGTACGATGAAGTTTGATTACAAAGTACAGGAAAAATAAATTAGAATTCAGCATAAACAGTCTGCTACGGTACTTTTTAAGTGAGAAATCTCCATGACACGTTGATCTAGTGAGTAGTTATGATTTCATGTATGTTTCTTTCTTTTTCAACGATGTAAGAAGGTTTTAGAATGAGGTCTTCTTTGATATGAGGTTTACTGCCAGCATCAGGTTAATTTGAGCAACTATTGTAATTAAAAATCATTGCTACGGGCATTGAGATATGTTTTGAGTTGGAGTATTTGAGATATGATTATGACTATGTACAACTTGTTCAGAATTATACAGTGTATAGATGTGAGGTTCAAATTTTGTAGGAAATTTTGGAGGGTAGGAATTTGGATTCTAAGGCTTATAGGGCAGAATGAATCACGAAATTTGAGTTATGTGGAGTTATCACACCTAGATAGGATAGGGTGACAAGGGATCACCCCCAAGTATGTACATGGTAAGGCTACATGTCGGTTTGACGGCATTGGGAACAACTCTTGGTACGTTAGAGGACGAATGTATGTTTAAGTGGGGGAGGATGTAACGATCCAGCCTGTCGTTTTTAGCATTTCCATCCCGTTCAGCTATTTGAAGTCTTAAGTAGCGTCATTTTGTGTATTATGACTTGCGAAAATGGTCAAGTTTTATTTTCAGATGATTCAAAATTTAATTGAAAGAACAATCCATATTTTTGAAGCTTCAATGAATAAATGGACTACATGGTAAAATATGTGTAAATTACCCCAGAATTTTGATGATACCAATAGCTCCGTATGATTATTTTGGACTTAGGAGCATGTCTGGAATTCTTTTTGAAAGTATATAGTTACATTAGGCTTGAAATTGCGAAAGTAGAAAATTTGAGTTTGGAAGTTTGACCGGAGAGTTGGTTTTTTGATATCGAGATCGAAATACGATTCTCAAAGTTAGAAAAGCTTTGTTATATCTTTTATGACTTGTGTGCAAAATTTGAGGTCAATCGGGATTGATTTGATAAGTTTTGGCATCGAATGTAGAATTTATTAGTTTCGAATAGGCTTCAATTGGGGTGTGATTAATCTTTTAGTATTGTTCAATGTAATTTGGGACATCGACTAAATTTCTATGATGCCTTAGGACTGGTTGATGGATTTTGTTGAGGTCCCGAGGGCCTCGGGTGGATTTCGGAAGGTTAATGGATCGACTTAGACTTGAAGAAAAGCTATTGTATTTTTCACAGTAACATGCGTGAACAGTAACACGCGTGAACAGTACCGCGAAAAATTTGGAAAGTGTATAGTGGAGCAGTCCGAGTTTTCTTCCATTTTTGGACTTCCAAGCTCGATTAAACGATTTTCAGAGGCAAAGTTCACTACAAAACTTGGGGTAAATATTCTTGACTCTCTTGTGATTATATTCCATGAATTAATCTTCATTTTTGGAGTTAGATTGTTGATATTTCAAGAGAAATGGAGGAATTTTCTAAAATTCCATAAAATATATTTTTGAGATTTGAGAAAAATTGGTATGGTTGAACTCATAATTGAATAGCTTATTTAATTTTTAAATTTCGTCAGATTCCAAAATGTGGGCCCTACGGGCGGATTTTAGTAAAATTTCAGATTTTTGTGAAAAATTAATATTTTCACATGGTACTTCTACAAATTGTATTGACAGAATCACATTAATTGTGGCTAGATTCAAGACGTTCGGAGGCCAATTTACGAGGCAATGGCATTACGGAGTAAAGAACTTCACGGTTTGAGATAAGTAACTCTTTTAAACTTAGTGTTGAGGGTATGAAACCCCAAATTATGTGTTATGTAATTGATGTTGAGGTGATGCACATGCAAGGTGACGGGCGGGTGTGCGTGCACCCTATGAATGGTGACTCTGTCGTTTCCAGGAAACTATGTAGTGGTCTTCCTTTGTTGATATCTGTGTTTTCACCATGTGATAAGTAAATTGAGCTGTATATGCCCCGGTGAGGAGTTGTGAACGGTTGGCGATGGTCGGCGTTCGGCGAGGCAGAGGGAAGCCTAAGAGGTATTGGGGAGAGGTGATTAGGCATGACATAGCTAGAATGCGGGTTTCCGAGGACATGGACAGGGATAGGAAAGTCTGGAGGTCTAGTATCAGGGTTGTAGGATAGGGGTCCCTAGAGTTTTTCATACTACTCACCCGGGGTTGGGTGAGGCTTGGCAGGGCTATCCATAGATGATTTGTGTTTTGGATTTTGTCTCCCTTATGGTAGTTATTTATGGTAGTTACTGTATGATATTATTGCATGCTATTTTATTTATGGTTCTTATGTTTACATAATTATTTACGCTATTTCTGCTGGACTTACTAATACTCTTTTGTTTTTGTTTTTGTTTTTCCTTTCCTTCTATGAGCCGAGAGTCGATTGGAAACAGCCTCTCTGCCATTTCGGGTAGGGGTAAGGCTCCTCTACATATTACCCTCCCCAAACCCCACTTTGTGGGACTATACTGAGTAGTTGTTGTTGTTGTTATACTTCTAGATATCATGTTTAGGCTTTATTGTGATATTGTTGGGACCCATAGTGGTCGTTTCTTGCTGTCATCTCACTGATTTCCTTGATATTCCATACTCAATCATATTTATTAATTTATATAATATCTCAGTCTTAGTTGTTATTATTGATACATTATATCATCATTTTGGGCTGATTTTCATAACATTTTTAGCGTGAGAGACTGGAGAGATTGATGACTAAGTGACACCGAGGATCTAATTGTAAGGATGATTATGGGATCGGGTTACACGCCACAACATATTGTTACTGATTTATGATTGAGTGAGGCCGAGGGCCTGATTGGTTTATGCCACGAGATGGCTTATTATACCGCTTGGGCTGAAGGAGCCCCTCCGGAGTCTGCACCCTCCAGTGAGCGCAAGTACCTACTGAGTGTGAGTGTCGAGTGACTTGGGAGGATTGAGTAATCATGAGTGACTGTGACGATTGAGTGACTGGGAGGACATAGTGACTGGGAGGATTGAGTAACATGAAGGACTGAGTGAATTGATACTCTGAGAGTATGCATATGGTTTTGTCACTATTTTGCATTGCATTGTCATGCACATTGAAATATAGGCATAGAAATATACTTTCCTCATGTCATTTGAAAAACGAAATCTCCTATTTTGAAAGAAAGTTTTATAGGAAAGATCATAGTTTTCAGACTTACTCATATTTTGGTGATTTCAGTAAAAAGAATTGAGTTTTACTATTATACTTGAAAAGAAAAAAAAATTGAAACTATGAACGAGCTGAGCATTTTATTATTGAGTTATTCATTGTGATTTTGTAATTATATTGTTATGAGATGTTACTGGATATTGGTATGGACTCTGACCTTGGTACAAACTTGTCACTACTTTCAACCTAAATTTAGATTTGTTACTTTTGAGTACATGGGGTCAGTTGTACTCATACTACACTTCCTGCACATTGCATGCAGATTTTAGATGTTAACGGCTATAAAACTTATTGGAACATTCAAAAAGCTCCAAGTTAAACCTTGAAATAATACCTTAAAAGATAAAATTATGAATTTCTTTAAGAAATATTTATAAATTACATCACAATAAGTATATTTATATATTAAATATATCCAAAGGTTCTATATATATAATGTCGGGTTGGTTTGGTTTCGGTTTGACTTTCTTTAGTTAAAACCAAACCAAACCAATTATGGTCGGTTTTTTTTTTTTTTGTCAATACCAAACCAAACCAAATCAAACCAAACCATGGTCGGGTTTTTTTTCTCGGCTTGACTCGGATTATCGGGTTGGTGCGATTTGTCTGTTTACTTTGTACACCCCTAGGTAGCTCAACCCAAATGTCATTCAATAATGTAGCTTCAATATGGGACCAGGTGATTGGTGGTGCAAAGAAAGATAGAACCTATTGTCTTGGATCACAATATTCTATAGGTCGTTCTATGACATTGATGTCTAGTTATTCGCAAGATCGCGAAGAGGTGGAAGCATTAAGAAAAAAAATTGAAGAGTTGAAGGAGGAACGGAAAGAAGATCGCGCAAATTTTAACAAATTGGGGGATAATGAGTTTTAGTTTGTTATGGTTATTGAAGTTTGAGACATTATTATTTGTTGTAGTTGGATGTTTAGACCTGATAATATTAACACTTGACTATGATTGTAATATTTTGGACTAGATTGAATGGTGCCAGAATGTTTAACTCTTTTTTGATGTTTTAGTTACAAATATTTATTTTTGCATTTTATGAATTTGATTAGTTACAATGGTGGATTGATTGGTTAGCATGGTAGATTAATTGGTCGTTGTATATTTGAATTTGTAGGGGGTATTGCTTTAAAATTGCTGAAATTGGCAAAAAATTTCCAGTTTTCCGGCTTATTTCTGACCATAATAGTTGCAAAATGCATCAAATATTCCAGATTCAGGAAATAAATAAATAGTTTTAAATTAAATTTGCAAACCACTGTAGTTAGTACAATAAATAAATAAATAATTTTAAATTAAATTTGTGACCACAGTAGTGAGAAAACTCAAATAAAATTAAATATTATTATAATTATATATATCGTTTGCGACTGAAGTAGTGGGAAAGTTAATATAAAATTAAAATTTAATATAACGTGTTTGCGACCGCGTCGGTCAGAAATTTTACCACATTTATTAGTCGTTTTTCTCGTTTGCCTTAGTGACCGTTGTAGTCGCAAATTACATACGATTCGATTGCAAACTATTTCAGACCAGCTATTTTGCGATTACGACTTTTCGGTCTGAATGTAGCCAGAAATTAACATTTACTGACCACTTTTTGACTGTTTTTGCAATTCTAAAATAGCCATTTTTTAGTAGTATACGTACCCCCTACCTGATAGTTTTGAAAAATTATACACGGTCAGTGCACAGAATAAACATTTATCAGCTACTCCTTTCAGATAAATTTAATTTCTATGGCACAAACCTCTCCTAATGTTTTCTTGATTACCAAAATCTGCCATATAGTTTAGAAGGTATTTAAAATTCTCTAATTCTTAATTTCTGTTAATAAACTAATGTTTAGCTTACGTATACTTCTCTATCTACTCCAATTTGTATAATCTAAGTTTTTATAAAAATCCTTTTTTATGTCGTGTGAATTTAATATAAACGTCCGAATTAGTAAAAACTTAATTATACTTAAACCATTCCTTTTAATTAATCCCTCTATCCCAAATTTTTACCAAAAAAGAATCTTTTGTGTGAAATGACTTTGTCATAATAATACACAAGTAAAGGTTCACTCCAAAACCACCCTTTGTTGAATAAAAGCTAGCCAAGGAATTGGGTCCTTCTTTACTTGTACTTCACCATAAGTGAAAGATTCTTTTAAGAAACGTACGCATTCTTTCACTTTTGATTTTGCATGTCTCTTTAAAAACTAAAGTTTATTTTGTAATTTTACCCAAAATAATAATAGAATTTCAAAAACTCTTGAAAAAATAGTAGTTAATGACAAGGTAGAACGGGAAAAAGAATTGTTTTTTTCTTGATTTGTTAAAATGGACAAATAAAACTAACAACGTATTTTAATATAGTGAATAAGTAAAAGAGAACGGAGGAACTAACTACTATAACTTAATGGTAATGATTCTCGGGATAAAGTCATTATTTCATTAGTGAGAAGGGCAACAAAAAAATAACATGACAAAAATGTACTATTATAGACCAGGTAAAAGAACAAAAATGATTTAAAGAAACTAAAACTTTGCTACAGAGTATAATCTTTTTTCCATTTTCTCCTTTGTCTTGAAACATTTCTTTTAGAAGATTAATAGCTCAATGATAATATATACAGAGATAGAAGGTTCAACAATATATAACAGGCTAATATAGTAGTTCCTTTGCACCTGCACGGATGTCCTTTTCTGCAGTAAGTAGGGAAAGTACAAAATGGAATAATTAGTACAGACTACATAGAGGAAGTACGCAGTCATAAGTATGTTGTTATAGTGAGGAAGTCGGTAGCCATACCTTAGATTTTAAAACTATGAGAAGTAACGATGAAGCAACTGAGCTGCTGAAGCACGTTGCCGCGGATCCTTCTTCAAGAGCTGACAAATTATTTCTCTGGAAATTTCATCTACCTTTTCTTCCGGAATTTCACCAGATTTCTTCAACTCCTCAAATTGACTGGCTCTTTCATATCCAGTTCACAATGAACATGACAACTCAAAAAGCAGTAATCCGAGCGAAAACATATCGGATTTTGTGCTAGTTAAACTGAGATCAATAGAAAACTCGGGGCTTAATACATCATGTGGTCCTAAAAGCATAAGGGACAAAATGTTTGTGGGGTCATAATATGTGTATGGCTATAAAAAGTTCTCATTAAGAGTAAAATATGTAAAATGAAAAAATTAAAGTTAAATTGTTTTAAAATATAGAAATGTGTCATTCTTTCTGAACGGGTTAATAGAAAAGTGTATCATTTAAATTGAAACGGAGGGATAGCAAAAGTAAGTTAAAGTGATTTAATGGTTAAGCTAGCTAATAGGGAGTAATGAGTAATAGACATAGAAGGCTAGGATTAGAGTTACACAACTATCAACAGTTCAGATTTGAAGTACAAGATACATATAAATGCATTGGCTCATGTTTTGGATGATTTTAATTGGGAGGTAGAAGCTGATAAACCATTCAGAACTTTAAAGAAGGCTATGGTTGAAGCTCTTGTATTAGCTATTTCTAATTTCACTCATACTAAAAAAGTTCTTTTTAATGATTTTCCTTTATAAACTAATTAATACAAATAAATAAAAGGAAACGAAATAATCAACTAACCCAAGCCAAAATTTCTGATTATAACATAATTATCCAGGAAGATAATTTTTCGAAAACAAGTCTCCATGGATAACTCCCTTTTGATGGATGAATTGCAACCCCTCCAATAGCCCTTTGAGGTAGCGGAACATAACCACCTTGTCTATCTTCTCTTCCAATCTAGCATGAAGGGGGCTAAAGATGCAAATAATTAAAATACGTGAGAAATTTTATCTTACAACAATTGTTTGAAACTAATTCAACCTCACAAACCTTTTGCACAGTTCCATAGTAACAAATAGAGTATAAGTCGCCTCGCCCATACTGTTGTGTGACAAAAAAATTGTTTTAGAGTCGAGTCTTGAGCCTAGGAGATTACGAGTCTTGAGCCTAGGAGATTATACTTAGGTGTTTTATTTGTCTTAAAGATTCTTCGGATGATGAGTTAGGAGAGTGTTTTAAAAATATCATTCTTCTTGAAGTGTAGTTTGTTATTCAAGGACAAGCTGTCGAAGGACGCTCCCATGAATCCTTTATAAAAAAATTCACCAATTATTCCTCTGAACACTTGACTATCTTTCCTTATGGTATTTGTATTATATTTCTTACTTTCATGGTTATCTACCTCCCTAATTGCCCCCGAGCCTAGTTACTGATTCCAAGTCTAGAATATTGAAATTAGTACATAAATAAAAAGTCTCACACCTTAGTTTTTTTACATTTATAGGTAATATGTCATGTTAGATTAGTCTCTATAGACTATATATGAAAATGTATAACAAAATAACAAATTTGTTTGTGGTCATATATTTTACAAATAAAGGAAAAATATTTTATTAATTATCAGTAGAACTTAAATAGTTAATATAATATTTTATGAAACAATTAACTATAATTTTATATTCCATGAAAAGGGCTCCAACGTTAAGAAAAACATGATGGAAGAATCTAAAACACTGAGGAACTTAGACAATAACCAATGTTTATTTTAGTTGCTTCACGTTCCATTGCTAAATTAAAGTGGGCTGACCAAACCTATCTGTAGAGTTATATGCACCAAATCTTCAAGCTGATAATATGGCTCCTTTGAATTGTAACAGTGAATGCATGCAAATGGGACTATTTAAGCCGTATGCTTCTGTCTCTTTTCCCAAAATGTTATCACCATCTTCACTCTACCCCTTTTACCTTTTGGCTCCAACCAACTATTCACCTATTTCTGTAATAATATGATCTTAAAGTTTCCTCTTGTTTTCAAGCTCTATCATCATCCAAGGATTTTGAGTCTTAAAAATTGACGCTGTATGGTAAAGACAACGCTATAAGAATTAATGGACTTTCGAGAAGTCCAGAAAAAACAAAGTTGACAGCATAATTCAACCTTAGGTGGTTGAAATCGACCCCAAAACTTGGGGTGGATGGATATGTAATATGTTTCCTTTCGGAAAATGGAATAAGATTTCACCTTGTTTGTTTCAAATTTTATCCATTCAATTACATTTATTTTAACTGTATCGGAAACAATCTCTCTTCCTTCATAAAATAGGGTAAAGTCTGCATACACATTACCCTCCTCAGACCCACATGCGCAATTTCATTGGGTTTGTTGTTTTATCCATTCAATTACAAACAGAATTTGTTGGATTTGTCAAGTCATTTTCTATTTAATTGTTTTTCTATACTTATGTCTTTTGCTCGATAGTATCTTCAACGCAAAACTAGCAACTTTAGCCGTCTCCAATGAACACAACATCTAGCTGCGAACACAACATTAAGCGCTTTTTAGTGCAATCGGTGAGTTGTTTAATCGATGGAAGTTGCAGAATTTGGCAAGAGTTCAAATACAAACAAAATATATGATTGTCAGTTCTCTTACAGGACGATCATTATAAGCCTAGTCTATCTTGCATTCACAGTTTCACCAACTGATTCTGCAATATAACAAGTTACTACATTGGGCCTGAACTTGCATCATCGAAGTTCATGTAGTTTCACCGCCAAATCTGGTTCTCAAAGTTGCATCACATTCAATTCAGATGTTTTTGTCTCCAACACTGAACTTGGCTATGAAAAATCCTATCGTATCAAGGTCGGATGATGGATCAAATCTCTGAACAAGATTTTCCTCACCGGGCTTTAACCATTCCCTGGAAATTTAGAAGCATAGAAGATATCAATTCTCAACCAATCATGATTTAATGCAATACTATAATGATGTGTTTCCACACAAGAAACGAAATCACACCATGATGTTTATATGATGCAGTTCCTACAATGACGATGGAAAAACTACTACTTTTCAAATAAATGTACAGCCATTGCAGAAATTCTGCATCTATATTTAATCTCTGTCCTACTACTAGTTTAGGCAGTTAAAATTTAGGAAAAATGGAGATGACTCAAAGGTTGTCTTTATCTTTTAGTTGTTACAATCTTTGTTTGGGCATGCACACACATTCAAGCTTCGCCATAAATATTTTAGGAATTACTCAATAGAGACCAACACATCCATCTTACAAGAACATATGAGAATGACAGCAGAACAAACAAAATGAGCTTAACTAGCTAAAGCACATGTCACGGGTATAAACTGTTTATACAGTTTTTCAACACACAAGTGACAACTACATCTTGCAAAGCAAACACTATGAAACGGAAAGATGCTTACTCAATAAATCCATCAGCCAATTGACAACTACCAGTGAGGCCGGGTCCTCCAATTTTTGGATGCTGAAAGAAAATGATTTAGAAATATAAGTAAGATCAACGGTAAGCTAGAATCTCGACGAGTATATTGATGAAAAGTATTTCTCACTATACATCCTCGATTTCTACACAGCAAACAATTCTTTTAATATCAATTTACTGGAAGTATTGTTTTCAATGAATATGCAAGCTTTTAATCTAACCTGTGATGCTAACGAGAGAAACTTGTGCGTGTCCAATGCATATCGAACCAATGCTTCATTCTCACCAGGGTTTATCGTACATCTGAAATTGGAAGCAGTAACATCAGTTGTTCAGGCTATTAAACATATGACAATGTATTGGAAGAATCAGTCGACCACTCCATAAGGTTTAACATAATTAAAGCGCATGACATTAAATGCTTGTCTGAAAAATGAGCAAAAAATGTGGAACATGGAGGTATTACTGTCAGAAAGTAAGAACTACATTAACTAATACTACATAGGAGCGGCAAACGGGTGGGTCGGGTCGAAAACGGGTAATGAAAAACGGATCAATTATCCGACCCGACCCATATTTAATACGGATAAAAAACATGTTAACCGGTATTATCCATGAATTCTTGCATATGATCACTTTTGGGAGAATTCTTAGTCTCCCTAATTTGAGGAACCCCCAATTTGAGGTTTTACAAAAATAAATGTTAGACCTATTGGTTATCCATTGGTTACTCATTAGTTATCCATTTTCTAAATGGATAATATGGTTCTTATTCATATTTGACCCATTTTTAAAAAGTTCATTATCCAACCCATTTTTTAGTGGATAATATGGGTGGTTAACTGTTTTCTTTTAACCATTTTGCCACCCCTAATACTACGTGTGCTACCCCACTCAGACACCACAAAAGAAAAACATATGCATTTAAAGAACTTCTGGAAGCAGTAGGGAACCCATACGTTTCAAGTAAAGGAAGCTAAAAACTTTAATTATGTTCCAAACACAATCAAACAAGAAAACCTCATGTGACCTCCGGGCAACCTTAGGTCCTTAAAAGGCCAAACATACACTTTTCTGAAAAGCCATCAGATCTACTCACAACCCATTCCTTCTCTGAAACTTCATCCCCATCTCCTTATCAGTAAATTGCAACTGAAAGCAGAAGTACAATCCGCACAATCTTCTCTAGCTGATGAAGAATCTTACCACGTCTTAATATAAGTTAAGCTGGCTCCCAAAGAGGAACTTCTATACTCAGCAGACACTACCTCTAGAGCACAGAGTGCGCATGAATCATGTCTAAATTAAAGGGAAAGAGGAATTTGTGTCCAATCAAGTGGTTAAGAGAAAGCATATTTATATCTTATTGGACCCCGCGCGTAGGGGGAGCTTAGAAATTTTTACTTTGGCCAAATAGAATATCTCCAACCAATTTCCATGTAATCACAACCACCATTTAAGGATGTCTGGATTCAACCATTAACACTCTTTTTGATAAGGTCCATCATCCACACTCTTAATAAGTATGGACTTTCTATGGCTAACAAAATGAGACAACTACCAAGTACAATTGCCCCATTCTGAATAGCTGTCAAGCCTGTGTAAGGTTTTCTTTTAATTAGGACAGTTTGCCTAAGGGTTACTGCCACCATAGTCCTTATTTACTTGGTCATCATTCCTTTATATCTGTGATCCATCCCAGTTTTCTTGGAACCCTTTCACTAAGTACAAACTTCTCATTCAAAAATTCAAACGATATATAATAATGTCTTTCCAACCCATTTTATATGACATATTTGACAATATATGGAGTTTAAAAGGGGCAGCCCGGTGCTGCACTAACCTTCTGTTAGACCCCCAAAATGAGACATGAGGCATGTCGGGCAGAATGCGTGTCAAGGGCTTGTACATTGCCCCTTGACATGTCTTCTTGAAGCAATGTATGGCGCTGGGCGAGTGTCTAAGTGGTGATGGGCTTAGGCAAGACAGCAAAGACAAGGCGGCTGGAGTGTCGGCAAGGCAGCCTTGAGTTTTGTGGGCATCGGCTAAGGCAATAGACGCATGGCGCTTGACAAAGGCATGCGCGCGGATCAGTGGGACGACTTAGCTTATGGCAGGGCGTGGCTATAAAGCTAAGGGCGAGGCAAGGTCTAAGGCAAAGTCGGGCAAAGTATGCGCGGATCAGTGGGACGGCTTAACTCATGGCAGGGCGTGGCTATGAAGTTAAGGGCGAGGCAAGGTCCAAGGCTAAAGCGGGGCAAAGGCATGTGCGGACTAGTGGGATGACTTAATTCGTAGCAAGGCGTGGCTATGGAATTATGGGCAAGGCAAGGTCCGAGACAAAGGTTGGCAAAGGGGCAAGGTACGGACAGGCCGGATGCAAGCATGCGCGGCATGTGACGAAGCTGTGTGCGCGGCACATGACGAAGCTGGGGCGCGGCACATGGAAGCTGTGTGCAAAGCAGCCACATCCGAGAATCATGGACATGTTCGAGATCATGGGCGAGTGGCAAGGCATGATCGAGATCATGGGCGAGTGGCAAGGCATGGCCGAGGTCATGGGCAAGTGGCTGAAGGCATGGCCAAGAACGTGGGCAAGTGGCTGAAGGCATGACCAAGAACGTGGGCAAGTGGCTGAAGGCATGGCCGAGATCATGGGCAAGTGGCTGAAGACATGATCAAAGATCATGGGCGAGTGGGCTGAAGACATGATCCCCCTTTGTAGCTGTCCCTTTGTAACTGCCATTGGCAGCTCCCTTTATATATATGCATTTCGTGTAAGGTTAAGGAAGGCACAAAATAGTGAAGCATAGCCATAAAACAGTGAAAGCTAGGCAGAAAAGTGAGTGTGCTGAGAGCAAACACTTTTGTGAGCCAAGTAAAAACGAGAGTCCTTGTATTATTCTGCGAGATTAATAAAGGTTGGGTTTTTACCCGTAAATTGTGTGTGTTCTTATGTTTGGTTCAATCTTGAAAGTTTTAAGTAAGGCTGTGTTGTGCGGAAAAAGGCAAGGCTGAAGTAGCTGCGAGCTACTGCCGCGCGGTGTTAATTTTGCGAAAATTAGCCCCGTGACAACTAGTATCAGAGCCAGGTTGTAACTCTTGCACATGGCGGGCGAGTCTACATCGGACTTGCGTGACAGAGTTGCACGGTTGGAGGCGCTAATCGGCGTGACCGATGATCCATTGGAAATGGCAGATCTCATCACAGAGATCTATCGCCTGAAAGATGGGGCAGATCAGTTTCGCGATGGGATCCAACAAAGCTGTGAATCGACGGATAGCGTGATTGAAGACCTGAGGAAGGAGGTCGACAACTTGAAGGCTGAAATCGCTGTTCTTAAACTGGCGTTGGCTGCTCCAAGCCAAAGCAGTGAAGAACGTTTGAAAGTGAAGATTCCTGATCCAACGGCGTTTGGTGGAGCGCGGAGTGCAAAAGAATTGGAGAATTTTCTGTGGGACATGGAACAATATTTTGTTGCTGCCAAAGTTCCAGATGCGGAGAAGGTCACAATTACAAGCATGTACCTCACGGGAGATGCTAAATTGTGGTGGAGGACTCGTATGTTGGATGATGAAACTGCGGGCAGACCAAAAGTTGATACATGGGAGAAGCTTAGGAAAGAAATGAAGGACCAATTCTTGCCTAGCAATGCATCTTGGCTTGCTAGAGACCATCTGAAACGCTTGAGACAAACGGGATCTATGCGGGATTATATTAAGGAATTCTCTTCCTTAACGTTGGACGTTCAAAACATGTCGGAGGATGATAAATTGCATAATTTTATTTCGGGAATGCAAGCATGGGCGCAGAATGAGCTTAGGAGGCAGGCTGTGAAGGACCTCCCAAGTGCGATAGCTGCAGCGGATTCTTTGGTGGATTATCGCAGCACCCGTTCTCTTTCTGAAGTTCCTTCTTCTTCGAAACCAAAGAAATGGGCAGATAAGAAGGGGGAATGGAGGAAAGAAGTCCGAGAAGAAGTCATCGAAAAGGGCAAAGCTATTGACGGGGTTGTTCCAAACAGAGGCGGCACAAACAGGAAAGCTGTGGAGTGCTGGACGTGCGGAGGAGCTCATCTTGCCAAAGACTGTCAGAATCGGAAGCGGGTAAATGCGTTGCTGGCTACCGAAAAGGAACGGAATGAAGAAGGCGAAGAAGTTATCGCCTATGTAAATCCTATGCAAGTGTTAAACGACGTTTCGTTGATGAATGTTGCTAACAACGAAATGAACTCTCAGTCCACGTTAATGCACATTGAAATGAAGATTGGGGGCAAAAGCGTGATGGCCATGATAGATACTGGGGCCACTCACACTCTTGTGTGTGCCAGTTTAGTGCGAAGGTATGGACTGAAAGTGTCAAAAAGTTCCTCCTATGTGAAGGCGTTAAATTGCAAGTCACAAGCTACTGTGGGTGTGGCTTATGACGTTCCTTTATCAGTTGGGAACTGGAAAGGAAAAGTGAGTTTGTTGGTGATGCCAATAGAAGATTTTGAGGTGATCCTCGGAATCGACTTTATGAAGAAACATTGCTTCGTTCCAATGCCTCATTTGGACGGAGTAATGATTATGAATGGTGCGGCTCCTGATTTTATAAAGGCTGTTTATCCTAATAGAAGGGAAAACAATCAACAGAAGGTTTCTATAAATTCCGCCACGGTGATTAACATGGACGTGAAGCAGGAAGATGAGATTTTCCTTGCGGCTATGGTGGAAGCGAAGCCTAAAGTCTGGTTGGATGATATTGTTACTCCGAATTTGGATAAACATGGGTCACACTTGGAAGTGCTGTCTTGGGGAAATGAATGCAAGCAGTAGGTGATGGAGAAGTGTGAAGCTGCCGGACAGGAGACCATATTTCTTGAACACCTGGTGAAACAGTATCGGGTGCGGGTGAAGTCGGCCAAAGTACTTGTCTATGCGGAGAGGCAGGTGCCTAAGTTTGGGGAAGAGATGCGATCTTTTCTCTGGTCGGCAGATTTTTCTCAGAAATTCATTGCGGAGTTTGAGTTGCTGGTTGATGGGAATGAAGCGGGACAAGATGAGATCTGTGTTGCTGTTTATTCCAATGTAAGACTTGGGTTGATTTTCAAGTCAGCTGATGTGAATGATTCATTGTATGTGAAGGCAGTGAATCTTGCAAAGGAAAGTGCTGTGCGACAGTACTGTGTTGAGGGCGACAAGGTGATGCTGTGTGGAACCTCTGTTGCCAAAGATCAAATGGTGGATCACTTGAGTTCAGTCTCGACGAGGACGTCGAGCTTAACAAGTGGGGGTGGTTTGTTAGACCCCCAAAATGAGACATGAGGCATGTCGGGCAGAATGCGTGTCAAGGGCTTGTACATTGCCCCTTGACATGTCTTCTTGAAGCAATGTATGGCGCTGGGCGAGTGTCTAAGTGGTGATGGGCTTAGGCAAGACAGCAAAGACAAGGCGGCTGGAGTGTCGGCAAGGCAGCCTTGAGTTTTGTGGGCATCGGCTAAGGCAATAGACGCATGGCGCTTGACAAAGGCATGCGCGCGGATCAGTGGGACGACTTAGCTTATGGCAGGGCGTGGCTATAAAGCTAAGGGCGAGGCAAGGTCTAAGGCAAAGTCGGGCAAAGTATGCGCGGATCAGTGGGACGGCTTAACTCATGGCAGGGCGTGGCTATGAAGTTAAGGGCGAGGCAAGGTCCAAGGCTAAAGCGGGGCAAAGGCATGTGCGGACTAGTGGGATGACTTAATTCGTAGCAAGGCGTGGCTATGGAATTATGGGCAAGGCAAGGTCCGAGACAAAGGTTGGCAAAGGGGCAAGGTACGGACAGGCCGGATGCAAGCATGCGCGGCATGTGACGAAGCTGTGTGCGCGGCACATGACGAAGCTGGGGCGCGGCACATGGAAGCTGTGTGCAAAGCAGCCACATCCGAGAATCATGGACATGTTCGAGATCATGGGCGAGTGGCAAGGCATGATCGAGATCATGGGCGAGTGGCAAGGCATGGCCGAGGTCATGGGCAAGTGGCTGAAGGCATGGCCAAGAACGTGGGCAAGTGGCTGAAGGCATGACCAAGAACGTGGGCAAGTGGCTGAAGGCATGGCCGAGATCATGGGCAAGTGGCTGAAGACATGATCAAAGATCATGGGCGAGTGGGCTGAAGACATGATCCCCCTTTGTAGTTGTCCCTTTGTAACTGCCATTGGCAGCTCCCTTTATATATATGCATTTCGTGTAAGGTTAAGGCAGGCACAAAATAGTGAAGCATAGCCATAAAACAGTGAAAGCTAGGCAGAAAAGTGAGTGTGCTGAGAGCAAACACTTTTGTGAGCCAAGTAAAAACGAGAGTCCTTGTATTATTCTGCGAGATTAATAAAGGTTGGGTTTTTACCCGTAAATTGTGTGTGTTCTTACGTTTGGTTCAATCTTGAAAGTTTTAAGTAAGGCTGTGTTGTGCGGAAAAAGGCAAGGCTGAAGTAGCTGCGAGCTACTGCCGCGCGGTGTTAATTTTGCGAAAATTAGCCCCGTGACACCTTCCGCTATGTGCGGGGTCCGGGGAAGCCAAACCATAAGGATCTATTGTATGCAAACTTAACGGAAATTTTTGTGCTATTTCAACGGCTTGAACCCGTGACCTCCAATTACGCCAAGGCTCCCCGTCCAATGACTGCAACTAGGGTTTAAAATGTTAATTTTTGACTTGTATATTAAATAGTGGTAAAGAAAGAAAATATTAAAGTAATGGCTGCAAAGTTAGATTTCGAAGGAGAAAATATCACGCTGAAGTTGAAAATTTGGATAAGTTCATGAATTCAAATTCTTGAAAATTGTAAAAAACTGTATACAAATGGAATAGTGTCAATCATCTTTGGATGTCCTAAATTGGAAAGAGTGTCAAATAAATTGGGAGGGAGGAAGTAGTACTTGATGTTGTCTTAAAAAGGTATGATTATTTTTAGCAACTTCACTATTCACATTTAACATTATTCTAAAGACTTCTCTAACTAAGTAAAACAAAGTCATCTCTTTTGGGGACAGAGGTAGTGCAAATGAACATGAACCCACTAAATTTTCTTCGGATGGAAAAAAAAGCATCACAATTAGCATACTGCATTCACAGAGAATTTAGCACCTGGTAAATAATCCATGGGATGACTTTCACACAGCTAGAGGTTCTCTCAATCTCCTTCATAATTCAAAACACATTGTGAACATTTGTGTTAGACTCTATCATAATATTTGGATATCTGTGAAATTGATTTCTAATCATATCAAATGAAGTCTTCCAAACTTCAATATCTCACTGAAATCAGGTCTGTGTACATGTATTCAACACTAAGACATAAGTGCACCTTAATGTCTCATTGAAATTTGGTCTGTACTCGTGTATTTACACATTAGGACATGAGTCCACATTTTGGAACGGCTTTTTGCGTCTAGCCCTTCATGGATTTGTATAAAAACCATGCCTAAAGAAAAAGGAAAACTAAGATACTAGTTACGCATATATGTTTTAGCGGACTGTTTCAAAATCGATGCCAGGCCACATCTAATACTTTCTGCAAACACAGCCTCTAGCATGAAAAAGAATTAGGATCTAGTACTAAGTCGGTCACGAGAACAAAGGAACAAGTTGAAAAGACTGCAGAACAGGGAGCTAGAGATTTTGTCATGATCCAAAAAATCAGATTAACATAAAGAGATGCAGAGTTGGTATCAAGGTCAGTTAAGTAGAAAAAAGACGGATGGAATGATAATTCTAACTCAACAAAAGCAGTGATGAAATTCACTGTAATAATCTTTAAAAGAAAAAAGGTAGCTCGGTGCACTAAGCTCCCACTATGCACAGGGCCCGGGGAAGGGCCGGACCACAAGGTCTATTGTAGTTGTACGCAGCCTTACCCTACATTTCTGTAAGAGGCTGTTTTCACGGCTTGAACCCATGACCTTCTGGTCAAATGGCAGCAGCTCTACCGGTTACGCGCCAAGGCTCCAATAGAATTAGTCTCAAGTCCCATTTAAAAAGTTTAAATCCGTGTTTGTACTGTTTGATAAGGAGATACATGGTTGTACTTACGTGGAATAGACAATAACTCCACCTGGGCGAACAAGCTGAACAGCCTGGTCAAACATTCGTCTCTGATATTTGGCATGACTCCTCAACGAATCAATTGTATCCTGGATATAACAAGAGAAACGTTTTATAAATCAGTTGTACTCCATATAACAGAAATGTCTTCTCAAATTTACTATGAAAAGGTGATAACTTTTGAGTAGTGTTGAAATATGCAGGAAACAGGAATAAACTTTCTCTTTTTAAAATTCGTGTAGTTGATCAGAGCCTCATCTCCATCCCAATCCATCAGATACCTCCAGACAAGAAAGACATTTTCAATCTCATCATCAAATGGAAAATAGGATGTCTAAGAATATCTGCATGTCATTGGATTAATTAATTTTTACCTCAAGAAGGTACCACTGATTCACTTTCATAACAGAATTGCTTGACATGATGTCACCATCCCAAGAAGATAAAAGGTTTGACCAGCTATTACTTTAAGAGTCAGTCATCTTTTACAAAAGGGAAGAGGGAAAATAGAAGATATTGATCGACCCGGACCACCCCTTAATAAAATTCATGGGAAGCATCATTTATTTTGGGTACTTTAACCAAATCATGTTAAAATAAAATAAAAGAGAGCATACACAAAATATAATTAACAACTTTTATTTCTTTCCTCATCTCCACAAGATCGTGTAGTTTCTAACTATCCCACTTCTTTTCATAATCTTATCCTACAGTAATACTCATCCTCAATTATTAAGCTTTTATGTTAAAGGAGGACAGCATAAGCCATTTGCTTTCTATACATCATACAATAGTCCAAAACAAGACAGACAGAAAAAATAACAACCCGTCCACTTTTATCTGATTATCCACATGCATCTCATAACCATTCCTACATACGCAGAAAATTCCATTTCATCCAAATTCCACTAAATAAAATGGTAGAGAAACTTTAATCATAGGAAAAAGAGCAAGAATAAGAATACTATGGAAATGAGACAATTCAGCAGCTGTCTTACCTCTCCAGCAAAGAGACGAGGTCTTAAACCTAATGCAGAGCAAGGAGCATCAAGGAGCACACGATCAAAGCTATTGGGAGAAAAACCTTTAGACTTTTCAACCCTCCCACCTGCAGTGTGATTTCTTCCTGGCCCATTTTTGAGTTTCCTGATACGTTTCCGCAGTTCAGCTTTGCTAGTGTACTGACCATCCTTCAGCTGCAAGTCATTGACTGAGAGATTCTTTTTGTTACTCTTAGTTAACTGGAACTATCACTAAACAATTTTATACAGAATTTACAGATCATGAGCTTGTGAAAATGTTCTTGAATTAAGAGAATTATGAGTTACCACTCTCCTTCAAAGGACTAGCAAACCAGTCTGATGAATTTACACACACATGTAAATATTCATACCCATCATAATTTCCTTAAATAACCTGTATACAGACATCAGCCCACTTAAGTTAATTACACGTAGCTAGGCAGGCAACGGCAAGGTCAACGCACATCAATGTAGTGGAATCACTATAGTTGTTTGGTGGTGGTGTTTGGGGGTACTGTTTCACGAGACCCCAAAAAATAAACTAGTAGGAGAGATGCCAAAACCTCTTGAACAGGCTAAAAGGAGAGACAAAAGTCATCTTTTCTAAGATCATACAACAAACAGAATACCACATTATCAACACATCCTAAACCAGAAAAATATCATGATCAAATTGAAAGTTTTCAGACTACTCACAATTCTTTTGAGATAGTAACTTTACACCAGATCCATCTATATCAGTGGATAATAAATCTGTTTGCATGTTTTGAACATCCTCGCTATAGCATATGTTAGGCAAATTATCAGATTTAGCTCCATGACAAACAGACTTCAGTGCGTCAAGCTTATATGTAGTTATACAGCCTATCCCCATCTCAGCCGCCAATTTCTGAATTCCAAGCACCTGTATCATAACACATTTAGATTTCTTCAAGGAACTGGACCAGAAAAATTTGGCCCTCTTCTATACTATCCAAAAAATAGAAAGAAGTTTGACATTTGAACTGGAAAAAGTGCAAAAATTCAGTTTGTTCTTAGTCATAGGAATCGTTTTATGTATTAACTCATGTAGTTTATTTACCAATTATGAAATGACGAGATATGAGTATTTGGAGGACAAGGCATTTAATCTCAGATGGATGCGCTTTTAACCTCAAAAGAAAGCACTAGGTGGGCCTTCCTATCAAGGCTTTGGCAATAAGAGTCAAAAAGGTTAATTCTTCATAGGCTAGTGATACCTGGATTTCTCCAAGTCAAAAAAGCAGCACCTGAACAAGTGTCACGTATATAAAGCATATACGATTGTAAAAATTTTCTTCAGGTAAGATATGTCAGCTTACATGTCATTCTTTCGATTATTCAACATACAATGCTAGAGCATTTGAGCAAATATTTAAAATCAATATATTGATCTGACTGCAACGGTGCAAGTCCCAGCAATTTAAGGACACCTTTAAGCCAGGTGACAACTTTCCATGTCAAATCTTTTTGGTTAGAAGAAAGGAATCCAAAATACTAAGAAGTTAAAATATTTGCAAATATTATAGAAAAATAATACGCTTAAAATCACCTGCCAAGTTCAGAAGGTGCACCTTATTATGAGATCTGTCAACAGCAACAACCTCCCCTTTGTCCTTCATAAGGATTGCTATTGCTGTGGTTTTGCCCCCTGGAGCTGCACACATGTCCAATACTCTCTCTCCAGGTTGAGGATCTAGGACAATTGGGTGTGGAAGAAAGAGACATTACATTTGAGTTGAGAAAAATACTTAACCAAGCTGCTTTTGCAGAACATACGTGATAAGTTGTATTAGAATGTCAAAAGGAAAGAGAGAGAGAATAACAAACTTCTTTCATAGAAAGAAAGAGAAATACAATGTCAAGTTGTTACAAATGCATGACATAGTGCAAGGTAACTTAGCACAAAACCAGTGTTCCATTTTCCACAAGGTAAAATATATTAGGCTATAGATTATGTCAACAACAACAAACTCGGTGTAATCCCACAAGTGGAGTCTGGGGAGGTTAATGTGTACGCACACCTTACCCTTACCTTATGAAGATAGAGAGGCCGTTTCTGGTAGACTCTCGGCTCAAGGAACAATAAAACTAAAGCAACATACAATTGAAAAAACAACGTAATAGGGTAACAGAAGCGAACGACACAACATGAACTAATAATGAACCAGGAATAAGAAAATACAAAAATAGAACTAGTATTACTAGTAAGCCTAGGAGAGACTCGCGACTATCTGTCAACCTTCAATCCTAATACTCGTCCTCCACACCTTCATATCAAGGGTCATGTCCTCAAGATGAAGTAGTGACATGCCATGCCTAATCACCTCACTCCAGTACTTTTTAGGCCTACCACTACCCTTTCACAGACTCACCATGGTCAACCTCTCACACCTCCTAATCCGAGCAGTTATGCCTCGCCTTTTCACATGCCTGAACCATCTCAGCCTCGATTCCAGCAACTTGTCCTCCACAGGGGCCACTCACACTATGTCCCTAATAACTTCGTTAATAATTGTGTCCTTCTTGATATGTCCACACGCGCATCCCAACATTCTCATTTCAGCTACTTTCATCTTCTGGACTCTGTACAACATAGTCGGCCTGGCACATTTTATCACACAAAACCCTAGATGCAAGCCTCCATTTTATCCACCCCGCTCCAATATGATGTGTAAGTGTGTAACATCCTCGTCAATCTCCTTGTTTCCTTGTATTACAGACCCGAGGTATTTTAAACTCTCTCTTGGGGATGACTCGTGTATCAATCTTCACTTCCACTTCTGCTCCATGCATCCCATCACTGAACTTACACTCCAAGTAGGCTATAGATTATGATATAGTTATTCTTTTTCGAGATATCATAATCTATACCGTAGGCTATAGATTATGATATCCCAGAAAAGGAACAACTTAATCATCAGTTTCATGACATAATGTGCATTCACCAACAAGTGTTAACGAAAGTATATTGAGATACTTCAAGTGAATGTTCAAGAATTCTACGAGCCACTTCGTGATTGTGAGAAGGCACGGGAGAAAATATGATATATTGATATTGTGTGTTCAATACAATACAAGAGGTCCTTATTTATAGCTATACTATACTAGGACATACTACTCTTATTCCAATGTGGGACAAGACTACATTATGTACATATATAACAATCCCCCTCAAGCCGGTACATACACATCATATGTACCGAGCTTGTTACACATGTAACTAATACGAGAACTAGTAAGATACTTAGTGAAAATATCTGCTATTTGATCATTTGACTTTATAAACTTTGTAACAATATCTCCTGAAAGTGACAGTCGATCTCAATATGTTTAGTCCTCTCATGGAACACCGAATTTGACGCAATATGACAAGCAGTTTGGTTATCACACACTAGTTCCATCCTGTTGATTTCTCCGAACTTTAACTCCTTGAGCAACTGCTTGACCCAAACTAACTCACACGTTGCCATTGCCATGGCCCGATATTCCGCTTTGGCGCTAGATCGAGCAACTACATATTGTTTCTTGCTCTTCCATGAGACCAAATTACCTCCCACTAGAACACAATATCCAGATGTAGATCGTTGTGATCCTGCCCAGTCAGCATCTGTGTACCCAACAATCTGCTCGTGACCTCAATCCTCGAATAGTAAACTGGAGTTGACTTTATATACTGAAGAATACGAACAAGTGCATCCCAGTGACTATCACAGGGAGAATCCATAAACTGACTTACAACACTCACCGAAAAAGAAATATCAGGTCTAGTCGCTGTGAGGGTTCAATTTTCCAACCAACCTCCTATATCTCGTAGGGTCTTTAAGAGGCTCCCTCTGTCCAGGCAGAAGCTTAGCATTCGGATCCATAAGAGAGTCAATAGGTCTGCAACCCATCATTCCAGTTTCCTCAAGAATGTCTAAGGCATACTTCCGCTGTGAAATAACTATACTTGAGCTAGACTGAGCGACCTCAATACCTAGAAAATACTTCAATCTGCCCAAATCCTTAGTTTGGAAGTGCTGAAAGAGATGTTGCTTCAGATTAGTAATACCATCCTGATCGTTACCAATAATAACAATAGCATTAACATAAACCACTAGATAAATACACAAATTTTGAGCAGAATGCTGATATAACACAGAGTGATCAGCCTCACTACGAGTCATGCCGAACTCCTGAACAATTGTGCTGAACTTACCAAACCATGCCCGGAGGGACTGTTTCAAACCATATAGTGACCTGCGCAATCTGCATACACAACCACTAAACTCCCCCTGAGCAACTAAACCAGGTGGTTGCTCCATATAAACTTCCTCGTCAAGATCACCGTGGAGAAAAGCATTCTTAATGTCTAACTGAGAAAGAGGCCAATGACGTACAACAGCCATGGACAAAAAAAGACGAACGAACGCTACTTTAGCCACGAGAGAGAAAGTATCACTATAATCAAGCCCAAAAATCTGAGTATATCCTTTTGCAACAAGACGAGCCTTAAGCCGATCAACCTAGCCATCCGGACCGACTTTGACTGCATAAACCCAATGACAACCAACAGTAGACTTACCTGCAGGAAGAGGAACAAGCTCCCAAGTGTCACTCGCATGTAAAGCAGACATCTCGTCAATCATAGCATGTCTCTATCCAGGATGAAATAGTGCCTCACCTGTAGACTTAGGAATAGAAACAGTGGACAAAGAAGATATAAAAGTATAATGAGGTGACGACAGACGATGATAACTTAGACCAACATAGTGGGGATTAGGATTAAGTGTGGACCGTACACCTTTGCGGAGTGCAATTGGTTGACTAAGAGGAGACAAGTCCGCAGTAGGTGCAGAATCTGATGCAGGACGTGAATCACCTGGGCTTGATGCTGGATGTGGATGGCAATGATAAGTCAAGAGTGGCAGAAGGTTGAACTGGATTATGTGGAGGAATTGGACCTATAGGTGGTGGAACTGGAGCTATAAATGGTGGAACGAGAGCTATAAGTGGTGGAGCTGGAGATGTAGAGGAAGATGGATGGGAGATAGTGACTGAATCTCCAAAAGAATAGACTGGTAGTACCTCAAAAATATCTAAGAGATTACCTGGACATGTGAAGTATGATTGGGTTTCAACGAAGGTAACATCAGCGGATAAGGTATCACTGGAGGTCAGGAGAATAGCATCGATACCCCTTTTTGCGTTCTTGAGAAACCAAGCAATACGCACTTACGAGTACGGGGAGCTAACTTATCTGTTCCTGAAGCAAGGTTATGGACAAAACAAGTGCTTCCAAAGACACGCGGCGGAAGAGAGAACAAAGGTAAGTGGGGAAACATAACACAGAATGGAACTTGGTTCTCGATAGCTGAAAATGGCATACGATTAAAAAGATAGCAAGATGTAAGAACTGCATCCCCCCAAAAACGCAACAGAGCATGAGATTGTATGAGTAGGGTACGAGCAGTTTCAATAAGATGTCAATTCTTTCTTTCAGCTACCCCATTTTGTTGATGTGTACGGACAAGATGTTTGATGAATAATCCCACGAGGTTTCATAAACTGTTGAAATGGGAAGACAAATACTCTCAGGCATTATCACTATGAAATGTGCGAATAGAAACCCCAATTTGATTTTGAATTTCAGGGTGAAAGGTCTGAAAAATATAAAACAACTCAGATCGATTTTTTATCAAAAAATATCCAGGTGCACCTTGAATAGTCATTTATGAAACTAACAAAATAGCAGAATCCTAAGGTAGAACTAACCCGACTAGAACCCCAAACATCTGAATGGACTAAAGTAAAAGGTGACTCTGCTCGATCATCAATGCGTCGAGGAAAATGAGAGCGAGTATGCTTGCCGAGCTGACAAGACTCACACTCTAGAGCTGACAAGTGAGATAAACCAGGTACCATTTTCTGAAGTTTTGACAAACTAGGATGTCCCAACCGTTTATGTAATAAATCTGGTAAATCAGTAACAGGACAAGTTGTTGAAGGAAGACAAGATGTGATTCCATGTGATCTAGCAAGGATAAGGTAATAAATTCCATTTGATTCACGCCCGGTACCAATGATCCGCCCTGTACTGCGTTCATGTATAAAAACATTGTCATCAAGAAATAAAACAGCACATTTAAGTGATTTGGCTAGGCGACTAACAGCTATGAGATTAAAAGGACTATTAGGAACATAAAGAACTAAATCTAAAGGCAAGGAAGGAATTGGGCTTGCTTGACCTATTGCAGTTATCATGGTTTGAGACCCATTGGCCATTGTGACTCTTGGAAGAGATTGAGAATACGAAATAGTAGTGAAAAGAGATTTGTTACTAAAAATATGATCCGATGCACCTGAATCAATGACCCAAGACTCAGAGAATGAAGATTGAGAGACAAGTCACGCTATTACCTGTTTGAACAACGGAAGCTATCTCAGAAGATGTCTGCTTACCTGCTTTGTACTGAAGAAACTCAAAATAATCCACTAAAGAAACCATCTGACTATTCGAATTATTGGTTCCCATGTCGCTACAATTAATAGTAGTAGGGTTAACTTGAAATAGTGAAAATTAGTAACTCCGTTGGAAAAAATGAAGAAATCGCTGAGAAAACACTGTTTACAGCAGGAAAACAGAACATTGTTCTGCGCCAGAAAACACTGTTCATGCCAGAAATGCTGTAGCAGCCGAAAAAAATTCAAAGTGGTCGGAATGAAATAAAAACAGTAGGGGTAGGATCGGAATTACTAGACGACCCAATTATTTTGAATAAACTTTTTCAAAAAAAGGCAATAAGTCCAATTTTGAAATCACTATTCACGCCAAAAAAATATAAAAGTGGTCGGAATTTGGTGTAACCTGGATGGGTAGGCTCGGAATTGCAAGGAAAACATTCTGTCCTAAGAATCATCGCCAAAAAATGGCTGCAAGGTGACCTACGCGACGTCAGAACTTCGCTGGAAAATTTTCTTCGGACCGCTACACTACCGCCGGAGATTTTCACTGGGTTTGATCGTCGGACAGTGATTGCTCGTGTGGTAGTGTTGGATTTTGCACAACACTAACCGAGACAAACAGACACAAAACAACTTTCAAAAAATCGCCGGAAGAAAAAGGGTTCCGGTGGCTGATTTCACTTCCCGGAATCGCTGGAATTTATGCACAGCGATAAATCTATCACGATAGCTCTGATAACATGTAAGAAGGCACAGGAGAAAATATGATATATTGATATTGTGTGTTCAATACAATACAAGAGGTCCTTATTTATAGCTATACTATACAAGGACATACAACTCCTATTCCAATGTGGGACAAGACTACATTATGTACATATATAACAATGATGATATTCAAATTTGAGGATACTAAAATATAAACTACACTACAAACTGGAATAGTTTTAGTTGGGCACAAAAGACAAAACTAAATAACAAACATCTGGAAGCAAAACTTAGAGTGCGTCTAAACAAGATTTCGAGCAAATGCAACCCCTTGTAGATTCAGGAGTTACTCCTTGAATGGCCTTTCTAAAGTTGTTGTTCATGTTGGACAGCATTGCTCTAGCTCAATGATAGGCATGTATGGTAAAATATAATAACAAACAACAACCCTGTATAATCTCGCATATGGGGTCTGGACAGGGAAGTGTGTACACAGACCTTACCCTTAACCCAGGGGTAGAGAGGCTATTTCCGAAAGACCCTCGACACAAGGAGGTGAAAAAGAGGCAATGGAACAGTAATACAACAAACGTCAGGAAGACATTACCAGCGACCTAAGAGTCAGAAAAATAAATGGAAAAGGCAGTATCAATAATCAGAACAATGAAAAGGTACTAAGAAACCATAACAGAGAACAAAACAAGTACCACTATCAAATTAAAGCAAGACACTAACAAACTAGCCTAACAGCCACAACGGAGAAGAAAAACGTTCAACTACCTACTAACATACGACCCTAATGCTCGCCCTCCAAACCTTCCTATCTAAGGTCATGTCCTCGGTGAGATGGACTCGCGCTATGTCCTACCTAAACACCTCTCCCCAATATTTCTTACGTTGCCCTCTACCTCTCCTTATACCTGACAAGGCCAACCGCTCGCACCTCCTAACCGGGGCATCAGGGCTTCTCCTTTGCACGTGCCCGAACCATCTAAGCCTCAGTTTCCGCATTTTTTCATCCATGGACACCACCCCCACCTTCGCCCGAATCTTATCCAACCTAGTATGCATGTACATCCACCTCAACATCCTCGTTTATGCTACTTTCATCTTCTGGATATGAGAATTCTTGACTGACCAAGAATTTACAAGTACAAGCGCAAAAAAACATGCTAAGACAAGGGATCGTAGAGCTTGTTAGGACATACAACTGATTTCAGAATCAGAGAAAGCTAAGTTTTTTATCAAGGAGATCAACTGATGCAGCATCACTATGGATCAGATGTCGAGAGATATAAATTGTAGGATGACTTCTTCGTTTTGCTATGCTATACTTTCAGCGGATTATGTCTCATTTTTAGAGAAATTAATGCCAGAGATCATCTTCCAGAGCAAACCAGAAACAGCATAATCCATATAATCAACTTACCAATTACATCCTTTGATCTTAAAGCGTAATGATCGATCAAATTAATTGTTTTACCATTCCCTTCAAATTTAAACTGGCACTTAAAATACTATGAACTCATTGTTCTTACAATAACAATACTTCAAAACTTGCTGCATAAGAAGGAACAAAAACAAAAGGTCAAAATCCATGAGCTACCGTAAGAATCTCAACCGTGCATATAATATGATGATACAGAAATTACACAAAACAGAGAATGTCTAAGAAACTACGAACATACCTAAGGCGTGTGCAGTTATTATGCTTGGCAGGTTCTGAAGAAAAATCTCACCCTCAAGCAAATCTGAAAGCAAGATATTAATCAAACACTGTATTCAGAACTATTAAAAGAAGTTGCTATTCACTGACAATCCAAAAACATGAGTATAATCATGTGTACAATGTTTCTTGTTCGTTGTTTCTTTCACAGACAAAATCACGGCGTCAAGAAACAATAGACAACAATGAAAAATCACTCATGGAGATGAGAAGTGTACAAAGTATTTCTTTTGTCATAAATAAAGATAGCTTTAAAGATCAGAGGAAGGACTGCTGAGGGCACTGATAAAAACAAAAGTTGAAGTTAATGGACTTTCCCATCCTTCTGCACCTCTGACAGCTCTAGACTATTAAACGATTACATTTTCGTTACACCAAATGGAAGTGACAGTAGCATCTACCCAAGCACTATCTGCAGGAAGATAGTGACTTTTTCAATAGCGTCAGACTCTAACCAACTGTGCTGAAAATTTGCAAATATGGCATCCCTCTAAATAGCCTTATTTTCTTACAGTGACCAAAGCCTTTAACTTCTCCATCTAGCAATGGAAACTTTCTACTGCCGAGCGAAAGTGACCAGAAATTATTATGTACACTACTTTTCGACCACCAATGGGACCTATTCTCCCTTGTCCATTTTCAGGAAAATGAATAAGCAACTGACAATCATGGCAGACATATTTAGAGAAAGCTTTGAAGGGTCTCTAATGGCAAAATATCATTCATGTAAAATCAATCCTGGGTCTAACCACAAAATTGGTCTTAATTCCTCTTCCAGGACGCAGCAAATTTCTCGACATTCTGAGCACTTGTTAGATATGTAATTATAGTAGAACTCTAATCCAAAGTGTATTAGGAGTAGGTTAGGTTATGTGTCTTATATATAGGGCTCATTGTATTATGTTTAATATCAAGATATATATTTTTTCTCCCGTGCTTTCTCACATGGTATCAGAGCTTTGGTGAGAATATTATAGCTGTGCGTCATTCCAGCTACTTCCGGGAAGAAAGACCTCGTTGCCGTGCAATTTCCGACGACTTAAGAGGCTGTCCGTAACTAAACTACCTTTTTTGTTGGTTTTGTGCAAAATCCGAGACCACTACGAGGTTCGGAAGTGAATTCCGACCAACCCCAGAAAAAATCACCGGAAAAGCACCAGTCACGCGCCCCCACACGCCGGCAAGACCCTCGGCGCGTGAGCCCACGCGCCGGCGCGTGACAGCAGTTCCAGCAAGTTTTTCAGTTTGTTTCTTCAGGACAGTTTGGTCGGCTCTCAATTCCGACCCTACCCATACTTTTTTCGTTCGATTCCGACAACTTTCAGTTTTTTCCGGCGACTTTATTGACTTTTCCGGCAGCTACAGTACTTTCCGGCCAGAATTTCTTCAGGACAGTTTGCTCAACTTTGAATTCCGAGCCTATCCATATTTTTATTTTTCAATTCCGACAACTTTGAATTTTTCCGGCAGCTACAGTACTTTTCCGGCAGCTACAGTGTTCCAGTTTTCCGGCAGCGCCAGTTTTCAGTTCTCTGTTTCAGTTTTAGCGAGTTTTCAGTTGATAATCCAAAAATGTCTTTGGGACTAGATGCTTTCGGGTCTAGAAACCAGGGTTCTGGCAGTTCCGGTATTATGATTACCTTATAACCTTTAATGGGAGGTTCAAACTACCGAGCTTGGGTTTCGTCTGTCGAGTTGTGGTGTAAAGGCCAAGGTGTTCAGGATCATCTAACCAAGGATTCTAGTGACGGAGATGAAAAAGCCAAAGCACATTGGGAGAAGATTGATGCTCAATTATGCAGTATTTTGTGGCGATCTACTGATTCCAAGTTGATGCCCTTGTTTCGTCCATTCCAAACATGTTATTTGGTTTGGGAAAAGGCTCGTACTTTATACACTAATGACATATCTCGTTTCTATGATGTGATATCGCGGATGACAAATTTAAAGAAACAGGAATTAGATATGTCTACTTACTTAGGTCTAAGTGCAGGCAGTTATGGAGGAATTTGAGACGTTGATGCCAGTTTCTGCTAGCGTTGCAAAGCAGCAAGAGCAACGACAAAAGTTGTTTCTAGTTCTTACTCTTGCTGGGCTTCCTTATGATCTTGACTCAGTACGCGATCAGATTTTGGCTAGTCCGACTGTCCCCACAGTTGATGAATTATTCTCTCGCTTACTTCGCCTTGCTACAGCACCAAGTCACCCAGTGAGCTCATCACAGACACTTGATTCATCTATCCTCGTCTCCCAATCCGTGGACAATCGGGCTTCTCATAGTATGGAGTATAGACGAGGAGGAGGTCGTTTTGGAAGATCGAGACCCAAGTGTTCTTATTGTTAAAAACTTGGTCACACTCGTGACGTGTGCCATTCTTTACATGGTCGACCAACAAAAAATGCTTATGTTGCTCAGACCGAGCCTACAGGTAACCAGGGATTTTCTGTATCTGAAAGGGAGTATAATGAGTTCCTTAAATATCGAGCAAGTAAGCAGACGTCTCCACAAGTAGCCACTGTTGCTCCGCCTGATACTTCTGTTGCTGGTAATTCTTTTGCTTGTGTTTCCCAGTCTAGTCCTCTTGAACAATGGGTTATGGACTCAGCTGCTTCTGATCATATCTCTGGTAATAAATCCCTTTTGTCAAATATTGCGTATTCACAGTTTCTTCCCAACGTTACTTTAGCTAATGGGTCTCAAACTAAAGCAAAAGGAGTTGGACAAGCAAATCCTCTACCCTCTGTCACTCTAGATTCCGTTCTTTATGTCCCTGGCTGTCCTTTTAATCTTGCATCTGTGAGTCGTTTGACTCGTGCCCTCCATTGCGGAATATATTTTATTGATGACTCTTTTATTATGCAGGACTGCAATACGGGGCAGACGATAGGAACAGGACTTGAATCAGACGGACTCTACTACCTTAACTCACTTACATCCTCTAAGGCCTGTCTAGTTGCGGATCCTCCAGACCTACTTCACAGTCGTTTAGGACATCCTAGCTTGTCCAAGCTTCAGAAAATGGTGCCTCGTTTGTCCAGTTTATCCACATTAGAGTGTGAGTCATGTCAGCTCGGGAAACATACCCGTGCCTCCTTTCTCGTAGTAATGAGAGTCGTGCAGAGTCTGTTTTTTCTTTAGTTCATTCAGATATATGGGGTCCTAGTAGAGTATGTTCAACCTTGGGATTTCGTTATTTTGTTAGTTTCATTGATGATCATTCAAGATGTACTTGAATTTTCTTAATGAAAGATCGTTCTGAGTTGTTTTCTATATTCCGAAATTTTTGTGCTGAAATTAAAAATCAATTTGGTATTTCTATTCGCACTATTCGCAGCGATAATGCCTTAGAATATTTATCCTCTCAATTTCAGCAATTTATGTCTTCTCAAGGAATTATTCATCAGACCTCTTGTCCTTATACCCCTCAGCAAAATGGGGTTGCAGAGAGAAAGAATAGGCACATTATTGAGACTGCTCGCACACTTCTCATCGAATCTCATGCTCCGCTGCGTTTTTGGGGCGATGCAGTTCTCACATCTTGTTATTTCGTTAATCGGATGCCTTCATCTCCCATCCAGAATCAGATTCCGCATGAGGTATTGTTTCCCCAGTCACCCTTATACCCTGTTCCCCCTCGTGTTTTTGGGAGCACTTGTTTCGTTCATAACTTAGCTCCTGGGAAAGATAAGTTAGCTCCTCGTGCTCTCAAGTGTGTCTTCCTTGGTTATTCTCGTGCTCAGAAGGGCTATCGTTGTTATTCACCTGATCTTCGTAGGTACCTTATGTCAGCCGATGTCACATTTTTTGAGTCTAAACCTTTCTTTACCTCCTCTGACCATCATGTCCATCTTGATATATCTGAGGTTTTACCTATATCGGCCTTTAGGGAGTCTACTATATCTCCTCCTTCACCTTCCGCTACAGAAGTCTTACCCATTCCAAACGTTGGACCATCTACTGTGGCTCCTCCTGGACTCCCTGTACAAGACACTCCACTCTTGATATATCATCGTCGTCCTCGCCCAGCATCCGGTCCGGCTGATTCACTTCCTGCACCTGACCCTGCTCCTACTGCGGAATTGTCTCTTCCGATTGCACTTCGGAAAGGTATACGGAACACCCTTAATCCTAATCCCCATTATATCGGTTTAAGTTATCATCGTTTGTCATCACCCTATTATGCTTTTCTATCTTCTTTGTCCTCTGTTTCCATCCCTAAGTCTACAGGTGAAGCATTGTCTCATCCAGGGTGGCGACAGGCTATGACTGACGAGATGTCTGCTTTACATATGAGTGGTACTTGGGAGATCGTCCCTCTTCCTTTAGGTAAATCTACTGTTGGTTGTCGTTGGGTATATGCAGTCAAGGTTGGTCCATATGGTAAGGTTGATCGTCTTAAGGCTCGTCTTGTGGCCAAGGGATATACTCAGATATTTGGGCTTGATTACAGTGATACCTTCTCCCCGTGACTAAGATAGCATCAGTCCGCCTTTTTCTCTCTATGGCTGCTGTTCGCCATTGGCCCCTGTATCAGCTGGACATTAAAAATGCATTTTTAAACGGTGACCTTGAGGATGAAGTTTATATGGAGCAACCACCTGGGTTTGTTGCTCAGGGGGAGTCTCCTGGCCTTGTATGTCGCTTGCGCCGGTCACTTTATGGTCTAAAGCAGTCTCCTCGAGCCTGGTTTGGTAAGTTTAGCACTGTTATCCAGGACTTTGGCATGAGTCGGAGTGAAGCTGATCACTCTGTATTCTATCGGCATTCTGATTCACGTCTCTGTATTTATCTAGTGGTCTATGTTGACGACATTGTTATTACCGGCAATGACCAGGATGGTATTACTAAATTGAGGCGACATCTCTTTCAACACTTTCAGACTAAGGATCTGGGCCACTAAAGTATTTTCTGGGTATTGAGGTCGCACAGTCTAGCTCAGGTATTGTGATCTCACAACGGAAGTATGCCTTAGATATTTTTGAGGAGACAGGAATGACAGGTTGTAAACCTGTTGACACTCCAATGGATCCGAATTCTAAACTTCTTCCAGGACAGGGGGAGCCTCTTAACGATCCTGCAAGATATAGGCGGTTAGTTGGTAAACTAAATTATCTTACAGTGACAAGACCTGACATTTCCTTTCCTGTGAGTGTTGTGAGTCAGTTTATGGGTTCGCCATGTGATAGTCATTGGGATGCAGTTGTTCGCATTCTTCGGTATATAAAATCAACTCCAGGTAAAGGTTTGTTGTTTGAGGATCGAGGTCATGAGCAGATTGTTGGACACTCTGATGTTGATTGGGCAGGATCGCCTTCTGACAGACGTTCTACTTCTGGATATTGTGTCTTAGTAGGAGGAAATTTGGTATCTTGGAAAAGCAAGAAACAGAATGTGGTTGCTCGGTCTAGTGCAGAAGCAGAATATCGAGCAATGGCTATGGCGACATGTGAGCTAGTTTGGGTCAAACAGTTGCTCAAAGAGCTGAAATTTGGTGATATTAGTCAGATGGGACTTGTGTGTGATAATCAAGCTGCTCTTCATATTGCGTCAAATAAAGTGTTCCATGAGAGAACTAAGCACATTGAGATTGACTGTCACTTTGTCAGAGAAAAGATACTCTCGGGAGATATTGCTACAAAGTTTGTAAAGTCACATGATCAGCTTGCAGACATTTTCACCAAGTCCCTCACTGGTCCTCGTATTAACTACATATGTAACAAGCTCGATACATATGATTTATATGCACCAGCTTGAGGGGGAGTGTTAGATATATAATTATAGTAGAACTCTAATCCAAAGTGTATTAGGAGTAGGTTAGGTTATGTGTATTATATATAGGGCTCATTGTATTATGTTTAATATCAAGATATATATTTTTTCTCCCGTGCTTTCTCACAGCACTAAAATTTTGGAAAGGTGAAAAACTAAAGCTTCCTAACGCAAATTTAGTAAATCACACGAAAATAAATTGTCTTTTTCACACTTCTTGATAAAGGGATGAGATCTAATTAGTCATCACGTGCATCAACTACAATACTCTAAAATCTATGCACCAAACAAACAAATAAAAGTCATACTAGTATACTACACTTCAGATTCTCACAGACATCTTAGATCACGTTCGCCGTTTGAACTTGAGTGTGTTGAATTTCCTCATTCAGAACCATGGCAGACTTAAAAACCAGCCAATACTGTAAACGTGCCGCAGTAATTCTCAACTTGGATGAGAAACGGCAAACAAAACTAATACAGTTACCCCAAAGAAAAGGCAGAGACATCATTGTCAGACTAGAATTAAGTAGCAACCATAAAAATCTTCCACTGCAAATATCTTTAAGAACTAGATGGTAGCAACACTTATTAAGTTGAAGCAGAGTCTCATCATCAAGAAGATGCCTAAAAGTTTTCCATAAAACTATATGCACATAATATCCTGTACATGATTTCCATAATACTGGAAAAGGTGAGAAACTTGTACCATAAAAGGAGGGCAGTCTAAATACTCTTTCCTTCATATCCACCGCAACTCCTTCAGAAACACGAAATAACCCAGCTCTTGACATCATTGCTGTTCCTTGGCCAATGTAGAAGCCATCTCTTTCAAAATAATAAGGATCTAAACAACACTGAGATTGGTCACTCTATTGGCTGGAAGGATGTCATACAACTTAGCAATAATATAAAGATACAATACATTTATATAATGCAAAAGTTGATTGTGTGTGTGAGACAGAGAGAAAGAGGAGAGAAACAACATTTCGGCAAATCAAGCAGATTTAGTATATATTTAAGAATGAGAGCGGCATACCTTTTTCTTAATAAGTAATAAAGAAAAAAGACAATAGCAAACTTGTATCCAAAAATCAGATTAGATGAAAAAGCATCTTGGTGTTTAACCAGAAGAATGCAGTATAACCCAGTTCCCACCATACCCATGTGATAAGGAGGATGAGTAGTACATCAGGGTGAAATGAAGCCAACGGTTCAAACTTACTGCATAACTAGCTTTTCATTTTGCAAGAAATTCACCAAAAAAGGAGTCACATTACGGAATTTCTCATTTATGAGAAATAAATATCTGGATTATGTACATTAATCACATGACATCACCCCGACAAATGAAACCTTTTCTGCATTGAACCAACTGGCTTAACCCCAGCTCTAACTATTAGTTGAGCAGGTGTTAACCATACAAAATCAGAAACTTACTGATGCCCAGTCATATTCGGGCAAAAGTGAAATGGGGAAAAGCCAGAAGCAAGACCAAAATGTATTTTGCGGTTAAACACACATGTCAAGTTTATGCCAAAGAAATACTATGTTCCTCAGCAAGCTTTCCATAGAGAAAACACACTAATTCCATTGGGGTTAATTCAGTGTAGAACTTCAGAAAAAATGCTTGATTTAATGTGAAAAGGTGCAAAAGCAGAAGTTAGATTACCTGATTGTGATCCTTGTAGAACAGTGCCACGTGTCATTGCAACACCCCATCCACCATCTGGAGCAGACTGTTCCACAGCAACTGAAACTGCAACTGCATCACCTCTTTCGACATGAGCACTGCATGCCAAAACACCAGGCACATAAACCTGGGAACATGATAAGTAAAAGATAAGATTAAAGTGCTACGGTGCAATATTTGTAATTAAACTAAAATTCGTGCACTCTTTACGAAAAGATTTTAGCAAATTAAAGAGGAAAGATCTTTTCTACGAAAAGATTTAGTATACATTGCAGCCTTGCAGGGACATGTGTCTACGGTCCGTATGCTTGTGCCCCTATAGACAGAAAACTAATACATAACATGAAGTGATATTGAAGGTCAAGATGTCACCTATCCTGACAAAGGTATGAGCCTATCACATAGCTTCAGATTAAACCAGTGGATAAATGGAGAAGAAGGGTAAGTTACTGCTTGAAGTAGCAGTCAAAATTTATACCCCTGAATAAAACAGGATACAACAACAACAACATACCCAATATAATCCCATAGGTGGGGGGTCTAGGGACCTGAATAAAACAGGATAAAGTAAGAAAAGAAAGAAGAGAAGAATAAAGCACTAAACATTTTCTTTTTAATGGGGGGAAGGGGGATCAATGAATATGATAATCACATGAATGTATGACCCTAATTCTAAGAAGTCTTAAAGTTCAACAACAGCACTGTTCCTTCTTTAATTATGCTTTTTTCCCCTTTTTCCTCCCTTTTATTCTTTTGAGTTCTTTCAATGTACTTCATGAAAATATTTCCTAAGGGAAGATTTTTTCCCAGCAAGTACGTTGCTGGGAAAACTGTCAAGTGTTTAACATAATAGACAGGACAAGATAATAGGTAAGAACATACAACTTTCAGACACTATCATATACCAACCAAAGCATCGTGTATTCGCATGGGATGTAGCTAGGCAGCAATCTAGATAATTTAAACACATAACATATCACTTGGTAAAGTTAGAAATGCCATCTTGTTTTGCGTTTCATCCTCCCATCTACAGGTTGAAATATACCTACTATCCACATGGGAGAAAGACAATGGACTTCTCCAATTCACTAATTCCTATAGCTGACTGCTGACCAAGTTTATATAAGTGCTGAAAAACTCACTCACTTGAGCACCACGAAGAACTGCCTCCGCACACTTTCGGCTCACAATTACCTCCTTAAGAGGTTTGCCTTCATTGTACCCATAATGAATAGCATGTGGTCCTGAACCTTTAACAAAAACTACATAGTCCATACCAGGAAATTGACACTTTGAAATACTTTCGATGGCCTTAAGAGATTCTGCACTTCCAGTGCATTCTAAGGTTGCCTTGCAAAAATTATCCGGCATATGTGTAATAGTAGATTCTTGAACTGCGACGCCGAGCATTCCTCTTTCCTTAAAAATTTCCAAAAGCTTCTCCATAACAGCATCACTTGTCGATTTGAGCGTATTCACTCGGATGCAAGAGTAACATGATGGGCGCCTAAGCAAAGCATTAGAATTTGTAGGTTAGAAGGAAACATCTATATGTAAAGTAACCATAAGTAACACTTTTCATGCCTACAGTTAAGGCATTCAAATATTAATCACAAACAAAGAAATGTGTTGAGACAATGTAGGAAACAAGAAGCCGCCATTAAAAAAATCATCAAACGAAGAAATACTCCGAAGCCACAATTTTTTACTTAAAAATGAATTTAATTACCAATAGGTTAATTTTTATTAATATCTTCTTTTGCTCAACCTCATTTTTGCCTATATTGCTTTACCAGGACTACAAACACAGATTGAGCTCAACACCACTTCATCAAATCTAAAAACTTCTTTCTATCAATTCAACGCAGAGACAAGAGGGGCTTGCTCTGATGGTAAGCAACCCCCACTTCCAACCGAGAGGTTGTGAGTTCGAGTCTCCCCAAGAGTAAAGGTGGGAAGTTCTTGGAGGGAAGGATGCCGGGGGTCTATTTGGAAACAGCCTCTCTACCCCAGAGTAGGGGTAAGGTCTGCGTACATACTACCCTCCCGAGACCCTACTAAGTGGGATTAAACTGGGTTTTACTTACTTAATTGAATCAATTCAACGCAGAACTCAAGTTAATTCACAATTTTTCTAAAAGATATTGTATGGGTCAAAATTAGATCAGAAGAATTCGGCACGCGGAGACATAAGACCGAGGTCGGAGAGGCATAAGGCCGAGGTCGGACACTCATCAATAAGGCCGAGGTCGGACACTCATCAATAAGGCCGAGGTCCGACAGTCATCAATAGCGGAGGTCGGACAGTCATCAATAGCCGAGGTCGGACAGTCATCAATAGCTAGTTTGCTCTGGAATCCTCAAAGGGAATATTCTACTGAATATTTCTCTAATTGTACTTTTTTAGGATTTTTTATGGATACCCCTTATAAATAGGAAGGGAGGACTTCCCAAAAGGGAGCTTCTCTCTCCCTCTCCGTCTCTCTAAAAGTATGTAAACGCACCTCTCTGGAGGATCTGTGATCTCATACCTTTATCAAATGAAAGAGGATCTGGCCCACTCAAGATTGGGTAAATCCTTTCCTTTATTTACATTTTATTGCCGTTTAATGTTACTTAATGCATATTTCTTTATGCTATTAAATATTTCCATAATCACTACCAACATTTATACTCAGCTATGTTTTCTTCTATTCATATTATTCATCTCGGATATAGAGTTAATTATCCTTAACTAGGATTCACCTCCATCTTCTTTGATTGATTTGTTCCAGAAAGTTTCGATATCTTTTGAGTCAAACAATTTGGCATCGTCTGTGGGGATTTTCTAGTTAAGATTTTAGTTTCCTCTAGATCTAAATTCGATTCTAGTTCCACTTTCTACTCGTTGAAGCATAAATGTAAACTTGAGAAATTCATAGACAAGCTCAAGGCTTCTGGTTTCCAAACGACGTGCACTGTCTACCTACACTTTACCAATATTAGTTGGTAATATATACAAAGTAATAAAGCCGTATGAGGAACAACATGGTGATAAATTGTTGGGTTTGTTGGGAGGTTTTTTCTTTGAGTTAGGGGTTGGGTGTAACTTATATTGGGAAGCCAACTCTATATAAGCACTTCGTTTCTACTCAAAATCCAATATGCAATAATTCGCGTAAATTCTTGATGAAGTTTGCTAGGTCTTCAGGGACAAATAAATGGCAATAAAGATGAAGTCATAGGAAATGTTGTTTTGTACGCGTTTAAGCAGGGAGTTGTCCATGGACAATTCTAGCTTTGAAGTTTATTATAGAAATGAATCAGGGGCAGTTCCATTCATACGTCCTCGTGAAGATAAATGTCGGGATTGTACTTCACAAGGGCTTACCTTCTCCATCTAAGATTTAGGGTGTTCCGCATATATTCCTCTTTATTCGGAGGAATAACCTGTTCTTGCCAAACTGGTAACGTTTCCACTCGTCGACCGATCAAATCGAGGTAACAGACGCTTTCATTTTTTTAACTAACTATTTCTCTAAGTGGAATAGAAGCAGGAGCAATCACTTAGGAAACGCGTGGTATCTCCAATGCAAGCAAAATTAAGCAAACTGGGACTCCCCCAGAGGATACCTAATTCTCCAAAAACTAGGACTTACGATGGGTTAATACTTCGATAAGTTCGAAATAACACCTAATAAGGCCAGGGGCCTTTGCCAAAAAAGAGAAGAGTTCGACCTCGATCGAACAACGACGGGTTAATATTTCAATAAGTTCGAAATAACACCCAATAAGGCTAGGGGCCTTCACCAAAAAAGAGAAGAGTTCGACCTCGATCAAACAAAAACGGGTTAATATTTCGATAAGTTCGAAATAATGCTCAATAAGGCCAGGGGCCTTCGCCAAAAAAAGAAGAGTTCGACCCCGATCGAATAACGACGAGTTAATATTTTGAAAAGTTCGAAATAAACCCCAATAGGGCCAGGGGCTTTCGCCAAAAAAGAGAAGAGTTCGACCTCCATCGAACAACGACGGGTTAATATTTCAATAAGTTCGAAATAACACCCAATAAGGCCAGGGGCCTTCGCCAAAAAAAAAAAGAAGTGTTCGACTCGATCGAGTACGGACGGGTTAACATTTTGATAAGGTCGAAATAACACCCAATAAGGCCACGGGCCTTCACCAAAAAATAGAAGAGTTCGACCTCGATCGAACAACGACGCGTTAATATTTCCATAAGTTCGAAATAACGCCCAATAAGGCCAGGGGCCTTCGCCATAAAAGAGAAAAGTTCAACCCCGATCGAACAACGACGGGTTAATATTTTGATAAGTTCGAAATAACGCCCAATAAGGCCAGGGGCCTTCGCCAAAAAAGAGAAGAGTTAGACCTCGATCGAACAACGATAGGTTAATATTTCACTAAGTTCGAAATAATAAGGCAGAGGCCTTCGCTAAAAAAGAGAAGAGTTCGATCTCGATCGAACAACGACGGGTTAATATTTCGATAAGTTCGAAATAACACCCAATAAGGTCTTCGCCAAAAAAAAAAAAGAACAGTTCGACAATGATCGAACAACAAAGGGTTAATATTTCGATAAGTTCAAAATAACACTCAATAAGGCCAGGGGCCTTCCCAAAAAAGAGGACGTCGACCCCGTACGGCTAAGGGCCATCGCCAAAAAAAAGGAGGCTCCACCCCCCGGGGCCAAGAGCCATCGCAAAAAAAAGGAGGCCAACCCCGTACGGCTAAGAGTCATCGCCAAAAAAGAGGAGGTCGACCTCGTACAGCCAAGAGCCATCGCCAAAAAAGAAGAGGTCGACCTCGTTCGAACCATGACAGGTTAAAATTTTGACCAGCTCGAAATAATATCCCTACGGCCAAGGGCCATCACCAAAAAAAGGAGGTCGACCCTATACGGCCAAGAGCCATCGCTAAAAAATAGGTCGACCCCGTACGGCTAAGGGCCATCGCCAAAAAAGAGGAGGCCGACCCCGTACGGCTAAGGGCCATCGCCAAAAAAGAGAAGGTCGACCCCGTACGGCTAATGGTCATCGTCAAAAAAGAGGAGGTCGACCCTCTACGGCTAAGGGCCATTGCCAAAAAAGAAAAGGTCGACCTCGTTCAAACCACGACGGGTTAACATTTCGATCAGCTCGAAATAACACCACTATGGCCAAGGACCATCACCAAAAAAGAGGAGGTTGACCCCGTACAGCTAAGAGCCATCGCCAAAAAAGAGGAGGTCGACCATGTACGCCTAAGGGCCATTGCCAAAAAAGAGGAGGTTGACCCCGTACGACTAAGGGCCATCGCCTAAAAAGAGGAGGTCGACCCCGTACGACTAAGGGCCATCGCCAAAAAAGAGGAGGTCGACCTCGTACGACTAAGGGCCATCGCCAAAAAAGAAGAGGTCAACCCCATATGGCTAAGGGCCATCACCAAAAAGAAGATGTTGACCTCGTTAGTACCACGACGGGTTAACATTTCGACCAGCTCCCAAATAACACCCCCACGGCCAAGGGCCATCGCCAAAAAGAACAATTCGGCCTCGTCCGAATCAACATTCAGCCTCGTCCGAACCAACATTCGGCCTTGCCCGAATCATCCTTCGGCCTCGCCTGAATCAACACTCAGCCTCGCCCGAATCAACACTCGGCCTTGCCCGAATTCACATTCGGCGACCTTTCTCGAATTCAGATTCGGCGACCTCACCCGAGTCACTATTCGGTGACCTCGCCCAAATTCATATTCAGCGACCTCGCCTGAATTTACATTCGGCAACCTCGTCCAAATTTACATTCGGCAACCTCGTCCAAATTCACATTCGGCCTACTCGCCTGTCCAGATCCGAGGACGTGAATGACATCCCTCGATGCTGTTATCCTTGTCGAAGCCACCATCCCCGCATCGACAGCCTTCCCCAACTATACCGTCTTCTCGATCGACTCATCAGTCGAGTCATTGGCCCCGTTTGAACTCTGCTAAAGTTCAGCCCGCAAGGACACCACTTTGACGTAAAGATCGGCATCCTCAGCTGCGATCCACACAAGTCAACCTCCCCATCAGAATTTCTCGAACTACGAATGAAGTCCACTCACCCATCTTGACCAAGAGACGACCTCAATAAGCGGAGGGACTAACTGTATGGGTCAAAATTAGATCAGAGAAATTCGGCACGCGAAGACATAATGCGGAGGTCGGACTGGCGGAAGACGGATAGGCATAAGGCCGAGACCAGAGAGACCGAGGTCGGACAGTCAACAATACGGCCGAGTTCGGACAGTCATCAATAAGGCCGAGGTCGGACAGTCAACAATACGGCCGAGTTCGAACAGTCATCAATAAGGCCGAGGTCGGACAGTCATCAATAGCCGAGGTCAGACAGTAATCAATAAGGCCTAGGTCGGACAGTCATCAAAAGCTAGTTTGCTTTAGAATCTTCAAAGGGAATAGTCTATTGAATATTCCTTCTAATTGTTCTTTTTTAGGATTTTCTATGTATACCCCTTATAAATAGGAAGGGAGGACTTGCCAAAAAGGGAGCTCTCTCTCTCACTCTCCCTCTATCTAAAAAATATGTAAAGACACCTCTTTGGAGGATCTGTGATCCCATACCTTGATCGGATCAAAAAAGGGTCCAAAGGTTCTTATAGTTGTCTATCATTCATCGTTATCAAATGAAAGAGGATATGTCACACTCAAGATTGGGTGAATCCTTTACTTTATTTACATTTTATTGTCGTTTAATATTACTTAATGCATCTTTCTTTATGCTATTAAATATTGCCATAATTACTGCCAACATTTATACTCATCTATGTTTTCTTCTATTCATATTATTTATCTCGGATCTAGAGTTAATTATTCTTAAGTAGGATTTACCCTCCATCATTTGTTCAAAAAGGTTTTGATATCTTTTGGGTCAAACAGATATAACAAAAGAAAAAGTGTAAAAATGGAAGTGACAGTATAAATAGCTTACGTGAGTGCAGTAGAAATACGAGAGAAATGATCAGCTCCGTATGCTTTAATGAAGTATTCTTCAATCATAGGGTTCCATTTCAAAGTTGGGCTGTAACGGTAACGCGGGGTTTGATCCATCTGTACGTGAATGAAAACTTGCACAACGTTAACATAAAGCTGTATATCAATGACTAGGGCAGAGAAGAGTGTTAGTTACCTGAGAAATGGGAGTGAAGAAGCTTCTACGAATGGCTTTGATGAAGTTCCTTCCTTTCTGCATTCATTCAATTTACAGGCGGAGAGGGAAAAGAGCTTTCCATACCGTTGCGATGTTTATATACGAACCCGCAACAAGTGATATCGGGTCATCTATTAAACAAATCGGCTGTTCAAGCACGAGCCTATTTTGGAATCCTTACATAAATAGCCGGCTAATTTTAGTGTTTCTAAGTGGTATATATAAATTATATGCTGATTATATAGAGTTATACATAAGTTACACATAAATTATACATATATTGTCACATGCATGGTTATGCTTCCAAATTTATGAAATGTCTTTTCAGGCCTTCATTTGATATATTCAAATAATAGAGGACAAAAATATCAAGGCCTACAAAGTTGGAAGGCGATACAAAATATTGTGTTATTAGGGGTGCGTTTGGTATAACAGAAAATATTTTTGATGGAAAATATTTTCTTGGAAAACTTGTAATAATCTTATTTATTTTTTGATGTTTGATACAAATTAAGGAAAATAACTTCACAAGAATATTCATAAATAATTTAGATACAATAAATATGAAGTCATAAACTTTCAAACCAACAACATTCCGAACCCAAAAATTCCATATACTTCCGAACCACTAAACTTCCGAAACCGCGAACTTTCGAACTCGTAAACCTTATAATTTCTAAACCTGTAAACTTCCAAACTCATAACTTTGGAACTTTTAAACTTCCAAACTCATAACTTTGGAACTTGTAAACTCAAAGATGAAAAGGCTAAAACTGAAAATATATTAAAAAATATAATTTTTTTCAGGGGTGGGGGCCAGAGGCACGGGAGGGTGGAGCAGGGTGGGTGGTGACTTAAAAAACTAAAATTTAAAAAAATGCCTTTTTGGATAGAGATGGTGGGATGGGTAAGCGTGGGGTGGGTTGGTGAGGGTGGAGAAGTTTGAGAAGGAGTTTTGGAAAATGTTTTCCCTTTTCTTGCTAAGGAAAACATAGGAGGAAAATGAACTCATAAGAAAAAAATTTGAAAAATATTTAAACCAAGCAAACATAAAAAATTTGAAAAATATTTTCCTTCGTACCAAACACACCCTAAATGTTTAATTTGCACAATCTAGCAATTATAAGATATGGTAATTACAATACATATTTGATTGTCATAATTATTACGACAAAATTTTCAGCATCACGTTTAGTTGTATAAATATGATTACATATTTATATATTTTAAAACTTTAAAATAATACTCCAGTTAATATGTATGTTGGCATATCAATCTCTTCTAGTCTAACCTCAATTTGCTGCTGCTGCTTCTTCTTTTGTTTTTTGTGCTGACCAAATTTGCAGTACATACATTCAAATTTACTTCTATTTATTCTACAATTCTAGAACGCTTTTTCAATATTCTTCAACATGCTAGTTGATACTCTGGCTGGATAAATCAATTAACACAATTTATCAACAAATTGTATGCACTATGGGACCTCATCATGTATTGCACTTGTTAGTTTATTTATAATTAGGGTAAATAAATAGGGGATCAAAATGGATCCCTGATATAGGCAAACTGTTATGGAAAACTTCCCCTGTATCTCCCACTCTTATTCTCACGCTTATTCATATATGTATATTTATATGTTTAATACGAATTATTTCTTCTCCATCTGTCATCAAATGACCTTTCATGTGCTTTATCATTTATTTTTTCTAAGTCAATGAATATCATGTGTAAATCTTTTTTCTATTTGCAACAAATTTCCATCAATTTTCTTAGCATAAACATAGTTTTCATTGTAGATCTACTCGGCATAATTTTAAACGAATTATTTGTTATTCTTGTAGTATTCATAGGTCTATGTTCTATCACTTTTTCCATATTTTGTTGTATGACTTTTGAGTTTAATGCCACGACAGATCGCACAACTTTAAACATCTCATTTGGTCATACAAATAAAATCAATGCATTTTCCCTCCACTCATAAAGCATCCTACCAATCTTAGCGTAGGATTGAATTTCTTAGTGAGTAATCTATTCCAAACTCTATGGTGGGATTAATGACTTTTAGTCTATGTTTTGATGATCCAACAAACTTTCTGTATTGACTCAGATAAATGATTTGATGCATGTCTGGTACAATCATTCAGCAATGAACTCAAGATAATATGGGCAGTGTCTCTAGATTCATAAGAACCAGATTAGGGACCTGATCCCTTTGTGTTCCCATGATAGAAGTATAAATCAACTATATAGCTAGCAACCACAGAAAGCTGCAACTGTGCACGCTACAGTGCGACAGTCACTTCCTATTGGGAAGAGGCGTGTATCAACCAAGATTAGACATCATCCTTGGGATGTCTATGGTATAACAATATGGTTAATGCATAAGATATTCACTCGAGCATTTAGTGATATTCTCTCAAACATTGAAGAACTTATCCAACATTTAAGTCACAATTGTGTCACAAACGAGAAGACAACTCCACTACGGACCAGTTTCACTATGATCCTATGTATGTCCTTAGTTGAGTTGTAATCTTGTATTTTGTTCTTTATTACAACTCCTACCTTGCTTTATTAGAAGCTTTGTTTTTGGAAACTAAAATTATAAATCATCTGAGTTTGTGTTGCGACTAGAGTTAGTCATAGGTTGAAGTCTGTATAACTAGTGAGTGACAAAGTGGCTTGTGATAAGTGTATTACAAGTTAGAGTGTTCGAAGTCTTTGTAATAGGGTCATTACAGAGTCTCTTGTAATAGTGTAGTTACAAGTTAGTGAAGTTGAAATCCTATCAGTGTAGGTCGTGGTTTTTGTCCCCTTGAATTGGGTTTTTTCCACGTAAAAATCGTGTGTCTTATTTACATACTATTTCAGCAGTTAGCACTGAGGGAACTGATATAGGATCAGGTCTCTATACTGTTGGTGGACTCATATAAGCTATCAATTAGTATCAGAGCAGGTTCTTTCTAAAAGGTTGATACCTAGAAAGGATCTCAATGGTTGCTCCACCTAACTTTGAGGAAGGACAATCGACCTACATACCACCCAGATTCAATGTTCCGTATTACGACTGGTGGAAGACTTGTATGCATGATTTTATAATGGCAGAAGACTCACAGCTGCGGGACGTCATTTGTGATGGTCCACATGTTCCTATAAAAAAGCTTGGAGAATCTGAAGCAATGGTGCCGAAAACCAGAAAAGAGTATAGCGATATTGACAGAAAAGTTGTTGAAAAAAACTTCCGTACCAAGAAGATCTTGGTATGTGGTATATGACCTGATGAGTATAATAGAATTTGAGCATGTTAATCTGCCAAGGAAATATGGGAAGCATTGCAAACGGCACATGAAGGAACTACTCAGGTTAAACAATCCAAGATTGACATGCTCACCACCAAGTATGAGCTTTTCAAAATGAAAGATGATAAATCTACATAAGATATGCACACTAGATTTGCATCTTTAATAAATTAGCTTCATTCACTTGGAGAAATTATTTCTAGAAACAAGCTTGTAAGGAAGGTGCCGAGTGTTCTACCTAGCTCTTGGGAGAGTAATGTGAGTGCCATCACTAAAGCTAAAGATTTACAAACTCTAACCATGGATGAGCTGATTGGAAGTCTGAGACATAAGAGATGAAAAAAAAAAATACATTGAAAAAAGAGAGCCAAAGAAGGAGAATAACCTGGTGCTCAAGGCTGAAAACAATGACTCAAGTGAAAAAGATAGTGATATGGCCTATCTCACCAAAAGATTTCAAAATATGGTTCGAAGAAATGGTGGTATACCTAACAGAGGCAGTTGAAGCAAACCAATGAACTATGATCTCTGTTACTAGTGTGGGAAGCCAGGCATTTCATCAAAGACTGCCCGCTTATGGAACAGAAGCATTGCAAACACAACTCTGACAAAGCAGCAAAAAGGAACCAGGTTCCTAACAAACAATTCATCCGAAAAAGTGCAGCTGACAAAGTTGTGAAGCAAGCTCTTACTGCTTGGGGAGACACCTCCAGTGAACCGAAAAGGGAACCAGATGCAGAAAACAGTTTCATGATGGCAGTGGAAAATGAAGCAAAAGAATATGATTTATTGTTTTGCATTGATGGCTCAGTCTGTTGATGATGAAGAGGATGAATATGATGAAGTAAATTTTCGGGATGTTCGTAGAAATATGAAGTCCTACTCTTCTAAGAAATTGATGTCTTTAGCAAATGTTTTAATTGATGCATATTACAGTCTTGATAATGATAAGGATGTCCTGACCTTAGAGATAGGAGATGCTGAATAATCTAGAGATGATCTAGTGGTATGTGTGTTTGATTTAAATAAGATCATCGGCAATATTGAAAAATAAAGGGAAGTTCTAACTGAAAAGAATAAATAATGTAGAAAATAAGTGAGATGACTTGATGGTAGTGGTTGTTGACTTGAAGGAACACCATAGAAAACCTTAGCAAGGAAAATAGTACTCTAGAAGAGAAAATTGCTGCTACTGAGCAAGAAAGGGATGACTTTTTGGTGGTTATCACAGACCTGGAGGAAAGCATTGAGGGACTCAAATAGGAATGTAGGCATGTAAGTATTGAAAAAAGGAAGGAAGTAGCTAGTGAGACACACATCAAACTTGAAAAAGAATCAAATTATGTGAAAACTAGTCTATGTGGTGAACTCGAAAAAAATAGGCAGCTTCAAGCTGAATTGGAGAAAGTAAAAATTGATCTTGAGAAACCTCTTAAGTGGACATGGTCCTCAGATGCCAGCACTTCCATGTACTTCAACAACAGTGGGAAGAGGCAGGGAATCGGGTTCCAAAGGAAAAAAACTCCTTACAACCCTCACAGCAAGTACATCACAATTCCTGATAACTGGCTTTGTATCCACTATGGGAACAATGGGCACTTCGAAGAAAATTTTCAGGTCAGGGTTCAATCTGTTCAGAACAGAAAGAGTATTTGCTGAAAAAGTGACTACTAAAGAGGGACCAGGTACCACTCGCAAAAAATGCATAGTGTCTGCATGGACTAGAAAAGCTCTTATCCACCCATTCCCTCATTACAAGGGATCCAAACTAGTTTGGGTTCCTAAATCTAACCCATAAGTTATATGTGCAAGGAACATTGAGAGGAAGCGGACTACAATGGACAGTGGATGCTCAAAGCACATGAGTGGAAATACCATTGATTTTCTCTCACTAAAAGCCCTGCAGGGAGGGAATGTATCCTTTGTAAATGGAAAAGGGGGTAAATTATCGGTGTCGGAAAGGTTGGAAAGTCTTTCACACTCAATTGAGAACATGTACTATATGGATGGCCTGAATTACAGTCTCTTGAGTGTCTCTCAACTCTGTGATAAAGGGAACAAAGTAGAGTTCTTATCTAAAGTGTGCACATTTACTAATATGGTAACTGACGAAGTGGTCTTAATAGCCAAAAGATACAAGAACATCTACGTTGCTGACTTTGAATCTCTACAAGCTGGTGATATGAGCTGCTTGAAGGTAGTTGATAATGATGCAGAACTTTGGCATAGAATATTAGGGCATGCAAGCTTCTCACTTCTCAATAAATTGATACAAAAGGACGTGGTTCGTGGTCTGCCAAATTCAAATTTCAGGGAGAACATAGTGTGTGATGCATGTGCTAGATGAAAACATGTGAAATCATATTTTAAGCCAAACAAGGATGTTAACACATCAAATTTGATGAGTTTTGTAATGAAAATGGGATCACTCACAACTTCTCAGTACCAAGGACTCCACAACAAAATGGTGTTGTTGAAATAAAGAACAGAACTCTAGAAGACATGGAACGGACAATGCTTATTGACAGTGGAATTGACAAAAAATTCTAGGCTGAGGCAATAAACACTAAGGTGCTACTTTGTGAACATGTGTATGATCAGGTCCCTCCTGAACAAAACCCCCTATGAGCTGCTCAATCAAAGAATACCAACGATAACTCATCTGAGAACATTTGGATGAAAATGATATGTTCTCAACATTGGGAAGGACCAGTTGGGAAGTTTGATGCAAAAAGTGATGAAGGAATCTTTCTAGGGAAATATCTTATGTTTCAAATGGCAAGGATGATATGATGAGTCAGATGAAAGAGGCAGGTAAAGACAATGTAACATCATATTCCACTTCTCAAGAGGAACCTAGTACCCTAATTACTACCACTGAAGCTGAAGAAAGAGTTGGAGATGCAGTGCAAGGCACTCCACAGGTAGCAAAATAAGGAGTCAGTGAAATCCATTTAATTTGACTAGTTTCTTTACTAATCAAACTTTAGCCCCAAATTGGAAACACAAAAACTCATATTCACTTGATAATATAATCTCCCCCTTGTATTTGGAGTTCAAAAAATGATAAAAAAACATAAATTCCCTAGCCTTCTTAGCATTTCTATCCCAAATAGAAACCAAAAATATCAAGGAAGCTTTGAAGGATACAGACTGGATTACTGCGATGCGCGAGGAACTACATAAATTTGAAAGAAACAAGGTGTGGAACCTGGTACGTAGACCCTCAAACAAAACCAACATAGGGACCAGGTGTGTATTCAGGAATAAGCTGGATGAACATGGAAATACTTCAAGGCACAAAGCAAGGATTGTGTCCAAGGATACAATCAGGAGGAAAGGATCAATTATGATGAGACTTTTGCCCCAGTTGCTCGCATGGAAGCTATACGATCCACATTGCCTTTGTATAACATATGAAATTCACCTTATTCCAAATATATGTGGAGAGTTTGTCGACGCCCCCTTTTTCTCCCGAAATCGGGTTTACGACATTTGGGCGGACAACTCTATTCCTTTTGGGAATTTGGATTTCTGGAATTTCGAAGATTCGCCACCTAATGATTAAGTGCATTAGGACACTTAAGAGGGTTTTAAATTTAGAAACCAGGGCTTAGGGTAAGGGCTAGAAATAATCCCGAGGGGAAGGTGTTGGCATCCCTTAGGATCCACAAATGTGGTTCCTGTTCATGTTACAGTTGTGACTTTATAAACACGTAAGCAATTAAGTCTCAAATAAGGACTTGCATATAAAATTGCAAATAAATTGAAACTTGTGAAGGTAAGTAGAGAGGGTAGAATTTTATTGAAGATAAAGGGAGATGAAAATAAATAAAGGGGGGAGGGTCCTAGGTTTATATTAATATGGATCATGCCAATGCTGTATCCAGTAATCACTCATTGGGAGAGGGGCTAAATGAGATATTAGCGCATCGATCATTATCTCCATATCTACCATTTCCACCATGTTAAGGTATTAAAGCGCGGAATGATATCGTTACTTATTACGTGCTACTACACGTCCTAGTCATATCAGTCCCGGAGGCAGATAGGACTACTAATCCTAAAAGGGATGGATTTTGGGGGGGGGGGACTTGAGAGTTTCAAAGGATAAAATTTTAAGGCGACATTCAAAAACATATGCAGCATGTTTTGGGTGAGCAAGTAAGCAGATATGGCTCAAATAAACCTCCTAAAAATGAAGAGAATCATATAGTTTAGCATGTCTTACATGTACTGGTTTAGATCTGAATTAAATTAAGGCATAGGACAGGTTGATTTACCACACATTTCCTAGATAGGGAGTCCAAATTAGTCATGTTTAGACGTAGTCATCAAAAACTGACACAGTTGACTAATTACCTAACCGTTTGCCTATGTGTTAAACGGGATCTATAGGCATGATATCTATTAACTCAGAGACGAAGGCATCACTGATTGCAGAAAATGAATTATCAATAACAAGGTTATAAGTTCTGCGAGTGCTAAACTAAAATTACTGATTTTAAACTTAGGAGCGAGTGGATGATTGAAGCTCTAATTGATAACTTCTATAAGCGTGCTTTTTAGGCGTCACTCAGTTAGTCGTTGTTATTATTATGCAGAGATCCTATAGGCAGGTTACCTATATGCACTTAGTTATTTAACTCCTATAAGCAGATTTGCCTAATGACATATGCATATGCAAAATGCAGGAAGTCCCATAGGCATATTATCTATACGATACACAAAATTTCAGTAATGACTTACGAATATGGTGCTTGCGTAATGCAGAAAAGAACCTATGAACATGGTATATATATGAGATATAGAAAAACCTATGAGCATAGTATCTATATGAGATGCTGAAAACCTATCCCATGGTATCTATATGAAATGTTGAAACCTATACCATGGTATCTATACGAAATGCAACAGTTTTAGAAGTGGTAATTCCCTATAGACATGATATCTATATGAGATGCAGAATTTCAGAGATAGTATTTTCCTATAGTCATAGTATCTACCCCTTTTGTATGCATTCAATCCCATCCTTTTTCAATAACCACCCCGATTAGTTATTACAAGATTATTACAAACCAAATGAATCAAAAAGAAAGTAAAATTACATCACTGATTACATCTACATCTAATAAGACTAATCAAGACTCAAAGTCTAATAATGTGATTTTAACCAACTTACAAGTCAGATCTTTTAAAGGCTTTCTCTTATTTGGGATGTGTCAAAGTTCCAAGGGGCTTCAAGAACCCGAGATAATGCTTACATCCCAAATGTCATTACAGAATCATAGCATAGTGCAGTGTGGAAGGGCCAGCCTCAAATGTCCAAATTCAGAAGGAACTCAAGTTCCCAAGGCAAGGTTCATAGGAGGGGGGCAGAACTTAGGCTCTAAGAGTAAGTGCAAGTGCAAAAGAAGGGGAAATAGCAAGCCAATTGTCATGCCTAGCAATTTGGGGTGCTGGCACACTCCTGAATAGCTTGACAGTTCCAAATTGAGGAGTTAAGACTTGTTGAAGTTTAGGTTCAAACCTCGACAACCATTTAAAGGGCTGCCAGACCATAAACTTTAACTCAACATACACAGGGGAGTGAGGATATAAGATTCATAACAGAAACAGAAGACAAGAGAAGAGTGGGCAAAGGGCATGATCAGCAATGAAACATACTGACACACCCTTCACTTGGGATCAAAATTTAGTTCATGGACAACAATTCATTTTACAATGCCATGAATCCCCATTTATAAAAATATAGAGGATAAAGGGGGTAAGGATCAAGCATTTACAAGAAAGTAAAGCAAACAACAACATATGAACATGTCAAACTCTGCAGGTAATAGACATAGATGTAAAAACCCATAAGTAAACACATTGGAATGATGCTGGGAATTGAGTTAAGACATACTAGTTTCAGAGAAATAAATGCAACCAGGAGTCTCGTAAGCCAAATTTGCAAGCAACACAAAAGATCTCAGTAGAGAATTAAAAGAGTATTGTAATCAAGAGTGTGTGTGTAAGAGTATGCAATCCCGTGTGTCTTGAAAAAAAGGGGTTATGTATTTATAGTGTGGAAGTCATGAGAAATACGTAAGAAAATAATTACAGCCTGATTTTAATCAATCATATAAAGCTCCTTTTAATTAAGGGATTTAAATTCAAACGGGCAAAACAATCAAAGGAGGAGATTTTTGAAAGAATATTTTTCCAGCAGTACAATAAAGGGTAAGTGCATAGAAGTTGTTTAAGGAAACAAATAAAGAGTACACATTTTGTAAAAAGGGAAAGGGAATCAATTAGTGAAACCAAAATTACATGCTTATTCGAATGAATCAGGTCGAGAGAAAGGGTAAAGAAAGGTTCACTTAGAGAATATCAGGAACAACCAAATAAACACCATCACAGGGATTCAGCATAAATTAATGGTTGGAAAAACCCTTTTGAAAGAAAAGTTTTCATATATAAAGTGCACAAACGTGAGTCGAGAAGAGTGTCGAGTTATGTAAAAGAGAGTGGAGTCCAGAATCATAAAAACTCAAAGTCATAAGCAAAGAGGTGCGAGTCCAATTTGCAGACTCATAGTGAGTCTAAGAGTCAAGGGTCCCAAAGCGAAGCCTGACTCGAACACAAAGAGTCAAAATCATCAGAGGAAACCCCTAAACCCAAGGGTCTCACAATTGAATCAGACATGGAAGTGAGAAAGAAAGTCATTTGCTTCAGAGTTTCAACAAAACAGATGTGATAGCATGTGGAATAACAAAGGAAGAAGAATCATGAAGAACTCGGAACTTAAACAAATTCAGAAAAAGGAGTGAACACAAGTAGAGGAAGCATGTAAGAACATGAACAGAGTGCAGTAATCAAAAATTGGTAAACGCACATAGTAAAAGAGTATAGAGAATATAGTAAAGATTAACACGAGTAACATGCATATTAGAAAAGAAAAGGTTAGAAGACAGTCAAAGAACCATAAGGACTAAGCAAGAAATATAATAGAAAACACAAAAATCGCTGGGAAATGCATAGCAGGAAAGCATATAGGAAAATGCAGTAGAAGAATATGCCAGGACTGGATATAGAAATCATAGCAAAAACATTCAATCACGGAGTATGGAACTCAGTACAAGAACATAATAGAAAAGTATGAAAATACAGTAATAGAAACATCATGAATAATGAGCGAGAAGATCGTAAAAATCATTTGAGTACTTTCCAGAAACCCTAAGTCGACAAAGAAGGGTTTTGAAAACAATTTTCAAAAGAAAATCTAGGAAAATCGTTTGAAAACTCACACATAGAACAGACATGTAATAGATCTAAAAGGATCGGAGAAGAACCTTGAATATCTAGGGTTTCGGAGAAACCCTGGAGTGAGAAAGGCTTTAAAAAGACCAGATCTAAGTCGTATAACATCGGTATCAGATTCAGAAGTCTAGGACAAACCAGAACGTGCCCGGAGAACACGAATCGGTGAAGATCTGAGTGAAAATCTTCGAAGTCTAGTCTCAAACCTTCGAGCATTAGCCATGAAGAAATAGCAGGAGGTGATAATAGGATTTCCATGGCCCGAGAAGCCATGGATTCCGGTGAGAATCGAAGGGATTAAGGTTAAATTGAGCGGCGGTTGCTAGGGTTAGTGGAAAGGTTGAGAGAGTGTGAGAGATGATAGGATTCAAAGTGGCCATCAGAAATAAATAAGGGGTTAGGGTTGGGTTAGGTAACTTAGAAAAAGGAGAGAAAAGATCGTGACCGTTGATCAGATGGATCAACGGTCTGATCAACGGTCTGGATTAAAATAGCTTAGGTTGGGGCGAGTTAATTTTATGGATTGGGCCGGTTTAAATTGGGTTAATTGGGGGCTTATTTTAGGCTAAAATTGAAATGGTGATTGGTTGTTTATTAAATAGCCAATTTTCCTTTTTTCAATTTAATAAAAAATAGTTAAAATGATTTGAAAACAAATTAAAAGCAATGAACTTATTAATAGTACATAAATTTTAATTAAAAATACTGGAACAAATTTTGCAATTATAAAATACTATTAATTAAAAATAGGCTATATAGCAATTTAGCTTAAAATACTAAATAAATTTGTAATAAATATGTAAAAATCACCTTAATTATATTTTGGTTTAAATATGAGAATAAAATAAGTTATACCAAAAATGATAATTTGGGAATAATTGTTGGTTTTTGCACTTCTAAAATAGACAATTAATTAGTTTTTAAAATCCTTAAAAATTTTGGGAAAATTACTAAAATACTTGGGCATGCTTATATATGTATATATATGCTATTTTGAAAGTATTTTGAGTATAAAAATATATAACGGAGAAATTGGGTATCAACAGCTGCTCCTCTTTACCCGGAAAGGATGAAAGAGTTGTCGGGTAAAGATATAATGGCCGTTTTTGACCGAAAGAAATAATTTGAAAGCAATTTGACCGTGCTCTAGCTCTTGAGCTGCCTACATATCCTTGGTTTTACAGGAATCAGGCCGTTTGTAGTTCGAGAATCCATTGGCGGATTATGGCGATGGAGGTTTTGTTAAGGTTGAGAAAGGATGGTCAGGGACTGATGGGCTGTGGGAACCAGAGCGAGATTGCTCATGTTGAGACAGTTGTTGCTAGTCGATGCACCTGCAAATGGATAATACCAACATATATTGTGCATAAATTAAACGTGATGCAACTGCCCATTGGACCATGAATGTTGTCTTCGGACGGCTAGGACGATGTCCTCAGAACATGACATCCTGGGCCATGAAGCGTATGATGAAGGATTCGCAAGCTATGAAATGATGTTCTCGGGCTATGAGGATGATGCCTCTGAACCATGATGCCTTTCAATAATGATATACAAGAGAATATTATGGGGTCCTCAGGCCATGGAATGATGTTCTCGGGCTATGAAAATGGTGCTTCCGAACAATGACATCCTTGGACAACTTGGCGATCTTTCAGCCCATGAAATGCAGGTTTTGGCGTTATTTCAGCCGATGCAAGCTTTAAATAAGTGGCAATATTTTAGCCGATGCAAATAAAATGACGATCTTTTAGCCGATGTAAATAAAATGGCGATATTTCAGCCGATATAAATAAAATGGCGATCTTTCAGCTGATGTAAATAAAATGGCGATATTTCAGCCGATGCGAATCATAAATAAAATGGCGATATTTCAGCCGATGCAAGATTTAAATAAAATGGCAATCTCTCAATCGATGCGATTATCGAGGCAGAAAAGTAACCTTATGTAATGTAGAGGAATGCAGATAGAGACAGTGATTAGTCTCGGAAGGCAGAATAGTAGCCTTATGCAATCCAGAGAAATGCAGATGGAGACAATGCTTACTCTGGGAAGGCGGAATGGCAGCCTTATGCAATGAGAAAATGCATATAGAGACAATGCTTAGTCTCGGAAGACAGAATGGTAGCCTTATGCAATGCAGAGAAAAATGCAGATGGAGGTAGAGCTTAACCTCGGAAGGCAGAATAGTAGCCTTATGCAATGCAGAGAAATGCAGATAGAGGTAGAGCTTAACCTCGGAAGGCAGAATGGTGTCCTTATGCAATGCAGATGGAGGTAGAGCTTAACCTCGGAAGGCAGAATGGTAGCCTTATGTAATGCAGAGAAAAATAAAGATGGAGGTAATGCTTAACCTCGGAAGGTAGAATAGTAGCCTTATGCAATGCAGAGAAATGTAGATGGAGACAATGCTTAGTCTCGGAAGGCAGAATGGTAGCCTTATGCAATGTAGTGAAAATGCAGATGGAGATAATGCTTAGTCTCGGAAGGAAGAATAGTAGCCTTATGTAATGCAGAGAAAATGCAGATGGAGGTAGATCTAAACCTCGGAAGGCAGAACAGTAGCCTTATGCAATGCAGAGAAGTAAAGGGGAAAACAATAATAAAATCTCTTAGCTATAGCTTATTGCGATATCGTGATTGTTGGGGATATCGTGTTTGGATAGTGATTGAGAGTTGTGTTCCTGAAAGTATGAGTGTATAAGTGTATTCATTGGTTTGCGATTCGGGTACCTGCACCTAAAGAAAAATCATGAGTTCCATAAAGAGGGGAAGGTTAGTCCGTTTTCCCGAGGACTTCGCTCGTCATGTTCGACTCTTGCTTTGGGGGTAATGTTGCTAAACAAAGAAATTTTGATAGTAGCCACGCATGATTTTGTAAAGCTGTAAATATATAATTTTAAAGAATGATTTTCTTTAGATGAATCGAAGACTGCGATGTGGTTCAAGACATTGCGACCCTTTTTGCTTCAGAATCTTGAGGGTCTTCCTCAAAATTCTGTCTCAGTTTACTGGGCCGGTGGTGCTGACGGTTGCGTGCGACGAATGCCTGAAACCCAACTTTGGAATTTGAGGGTCCTCCTCAAAATTCTGCCCCAGTTTCTGTTATCGGGGGGAAATAAAAGTTTTATTGAATTGTGACCGAACCCATAAGGTTGCCTATGTATCTCCTCTTAAACGCGAATCAGGTCAGACGTAGTTCAAATCACATCATAAAGAAATCATGAATGGTTACACATAGTATCGTTTCACTGCATCTGAATTGATTGGCTTCGGCCAAACTTCTCCGTCCATTTCTGCAAGTATGAGGGCTCCTCCGATTAGGACTCGATGAACCATGTACGGACCTTGCCAATTGGGAGATAATTTTCTTTTGGCTTCATCTTGATGTGGGAGTATTTTTTTCAGCACCAACTGCCCTGGTGCAAACTTCCTCTGCTTGACTCTTTCGTAGAAAGCTCTGGCCATTCTGTCCTGATACAATTGACCGTGGCAACCTGCATTCGTCATTTTTCTATCTATGAGAGCCAACTGCTTGTAGAGACTTTTTACCCATTCTGCGTCATCGAGTTCCGTTTCTTGTATGATTCTCATGGAAGGAATTTGTACCTCAGCATTAATGACCGCCTCTGTACCATAAACCATCATCTAAGGAGTTGCACCGGTCGATGTGCGGACCATGGTACGGTATCCCAATAGAGCAAATGATAATTTCTCATGCCATTGCTTGTGATTTTCTATCATTTTCCTTAGTATCTTCTTGATATTCTTGTTGGTTGCTTCTACAGCTCCATTCATCTGAGGTCTGTAGGTTGTAGAATTCTTGTGTTTGATCTTGAATGCTTTACACATTGCTTTCATCAGGTCACCGTTGAGATTTGAACAGTTATTGGTAATGATTGACTTCGAAGTTCCGAACCGACAAAAGATGCGGTCGCGGACGAAGTCTGCCACAATTCTCTTAGTCACTGCCCTGTATGACGCTGCTTCAACCCATTTGGTGAAATATCCAATTGCCACTAGAATAAACATGTGCCCGTTTGATGCGGCAGGCTCAATAGGTCCAATAACATCTATTCCTCAAGCGGCGAACGGCCATGGCGAGATTGTTGCAATGAGCTCATTTGCACCTACTTTTATCATATCATGTATCTGATAGCGATGACATTTGCAAACATACCGGATGTAAGTCATCCAAAAATGTGTTGCCCGGAGTATCTTCTTTGCTAAGACAAACCCATTCATATACGGACCGCAAGTCCCTATGTGGATCTCTTCCAATAATCGGGATACTTCTTTTGCTTCGACATATCTTAGCAATCCAAATCGGGAGTCCTCCTATAAAGGATTCATCCGTTGTGTAAAAAGTTGTTAGATATCCTCTGAAGTGTGAGGTTTTTGGTAGCATTTGCAAGTTCTGGATATTCTCTTGTTGTAAAATACTCTTTGATGCCATAGAACCACGATTTTTCGTCTGCTTTTTCCTCGACATGAGCACAATAAGATGGCTGATCATAAATCTTTACCGAGATAGGATCAATGAAGTTCTTATCTGGATGTTGGATCATGGATGATAAGGTAGCCAATCGTCGGCAAACTCATTCTGCATTCTGGGGACATGTTGAAACTCTGTCTTTGCGAATCTCTTCCTCAACTCCTGTATACGATGCAGATAAGGAAGTATCTTAGAGTTCTTGGTTGCCCATTCTCCTCGGACCTGAATTATGAGCAATTATGAATCCCCGATTACTAGCAACACCTGAATGTTCATGTCAATGGACAATTTGAGCCCTAAGATGTATGCTTCGTATTCGGCCATATTTTTGGTGCATGGGAACCTGAATTTGGCAGATACATGATGATGGTGGTCGGTTTCTGATACCAGGATTGCCCCTATGACTGCTCCTCTGAAATTTGTTGCTCCATCAAAAAATATTCTCCAACCATCATAGGATTCTACAATATCTTCTCCTATAAAATATACCTCTTCATCAGGAAAATGCGTCTTTAAAGGCTCGTATCCTCCATCCACGGGATTCTCGGTGAGATGATCTGCAATGGCTTGTCCTTTAATTACCTTCTGAGTCATGTAAACAATTTCAAATTCACTTAGTAGGATTTGCCATTTGGCTAGCTTGCTGGTGGGCATGGGCTTCTAGAAGATATACTTCTGCGGATCCATTCTTGATATGAGATAAATGGTATAGGTAAAGAAATAATGCCTTAGCTCCTATGCTACCCAAGTTAGAGCATAATAGATGTGCGCTAATAGAGAATACCGGGCCTCGTACGGGGTGAACTTCTTGCTAAGGTAGTGGATGGCTTGCTCCTTTCTCCCCATCTCATCGTGTTTCCCCAGAACACAACCGAATGCTCCATCCAACACCGTAAGTGTTACATTCCATGTTTTCATACGTGAAAGTACGTCGTAAGCCAATTGATGTAAGCTCAGAAATAAGATCATTTTTGAAAGTACATAATGTCAGTTTCATATTGTTATCTTGGAGGTTACAAATCTTTAAGATCATGAATAACAAGTGCCAAAAGGTTTGGAAAGCTTAGACACTAAATGAATAGAAGAAAATAAGTTTCGTCGAAAGTCGACAAGTTTGGAATATAATAACATGTACTTTGGGGTGAAACTAGGGTTCTTAAAATGATAAGGAGGTTATTCTATGAGTTATTTTAGTCTTATGATATTCATTTTCTACATTTTGAAGGTAAGCAAGTTGTTGAACAAGAGTTGGCAAAGGTCATCAAAAGTTACATTCATAAATTTGCTCAAATTTAGGTCAAATGTAGATGTACTTTTCTCCCAATATGCTTGGAATCAAGGTATGATATATATACCAAATTGAATATATACAAGTCTAGTTTCCAATGCATTAAACTGTTTATCCATAAGATATTGGAGTTGAGAGATATTCACATTTTCGCGAGACTGCACAGCTAGTAGGTGACAAGTAGGTGCATCACCTACTTGCCAAAAGGAAAGGCCTCAATTAAAAGCCCTAAAGTCAACCAAGAGGGTACTTTTAAGGGCCTTTAAACTCATTTATTTCATTATCTTTCAGGCTAAGGAAAACTAATTGAACCCCTGCAACTCCTCCCCAAAGTTCCTACACAAACCCTAAGTTATTTCGGATGCTACGACGCGATTCTAGTGCTGGAAGTCCGGACAGCTTGCTAGTTTCTCTTCTCCTTCTTGTGGCCATGTTGAGGAACTTATTTTTGATGAAAAAGGGCCAGGTTTCGTGGGTTGTACTCAGTACAAGTCTAAGGAGCCATGAAATTGCATAGCCTGAGGTTGGGAAGAATATACAAGGTATGTTAAGGCTTTTACATCTTTCTTTTGGCATGATCTATAGTGACATGAACATAAACGGTATGCAAATTCATAACGGATCTACTCCTAGAAACTAAGGTTGTCCATGTTGTTCTTTCCTTATAGAGTTATTCTGAACAAGTGAGTATGATCCTTAAATCCTACTAAGGTTCAAATTGACGGTAGGGATGTCCATAATGTTCTTAGGTCATCCCAAAAGGGTTAGAACGTGATTCCTTGAGTTGAGCATGCATTATATATATGTATCTATTTTACTCTACCCAGCCGCGCTATAGTCAGCTAGGTATGATCCTATTGTGAAACCAGTGATCAGTTGGGTTTTACCGAGCTCCACGTGGCCGGGTACGATTCTACCGAGCCTTATGATGGCCGGGTACGTTTTTACCGAGTCCTCTATGAGGCTGGGTACGATATGATGATGATGATACCCACAGAGGCAAATGTTTTTAAAAGTTTATGTATATATATGTATTATGCATTTCATTTTAGTAGTTCCTAGAGGCACTCGGATGTTACAAGTTGTATCTCATCTGTCTCACTTTACATTACTATTCTTATTTATGTTTTCTAGCCTTACATACTCGATACTTTATTCGTACTGGCGTCCCTTCTTGCCTGGGGACGCATCGTTTCATGTCCGTAGGTCCCGATTGATAGGTTGAAAGTCCTCCTAGTAGGCTATCAGCTCAGCGGAGGTGTTGGTGCACTCCACTTGCTCCGGAGTTTCCCATTTGGTCAGTATGCTTTGGATATATATTGATCGGTATGGCGGGGCCCTGTTCTAACCTTTATGATTTTATGTACTCTTAGAGGCTTGTAGACAGATGTCAGGTGTATGGATACATTTATGGCCTTGTCGGCCTACGTTTTGAGTTTACAAATGGTCATGTCGGCCTTATAGGCCCGTATATCACATGTATAAGCTTGCATATCATGTTGGGTTGTCATATGTTAAGCATTCCCTTATGTTTTATTCTTGTTATGTCATGATGGGTTTTCTGGCTCGCTTACCCATTATAGTATGATAAGAAAGATATGTTATGTTGGTACTCGGTCGAGTAAGGCATCGAATGCCTGTCGTGGCCATCGATTTGGGTCGTGACAAAATTGGTATCGGAGCAGTTCTGTCCTATGAAGTCTACAAGTCGTGTCTAGTAGAGTCTTTTTTATGGGTTTGTAGTGCACCACACTTATAAACAAGAGGCTACAGGGCATTTAGGACTGTCACTCTTTCTTCTTACTCTTGATCGTGTGGTAGAGCTCAGTTATAAGAACTCAATTTCCTAAACTCTATCTTATTCATGATACGATGATGCTTATATCCAGAAAGATAGTTGGTAAGAGATTGAATGTGGACGTGGAAGATTTTATCAAAGGAACTTTATTTTGCATCATGCTTATAATGCGTCAATGTTAGGTCTTCAGCAAATCTTGTGTATACTAAGATATTTGAGCCTCTTGATAAGGAGCCCCAAGGCATGAATATCTATCTACCCATATGGCAAAGAGTGACGAGAAAATTAGGTGGTGGATATAAGTTTCAATAAGTGAAAGAAATAACATGAAAAAAGAAGAAGTACGAGGTACCTAGAAAATGAAGATTATTAGTATTTGCAATTCAAGTAGAGAAATATAAGCATTATGAGTTACTTACAATAGTAATATTGTTTTATACAATTGACCACACCCACCTCAATTATTTCCTATGGGAACTGACAAATATAGTTTAAGAGAATGATGTAACATCAGGATCAAGTTGGGGTTAGAGTAACAAAAATTTGTGGATGGATTTTTATCATAAGCTAACATTTTCGAAGGGTACTGCAAAGATGGTAATGGATGTCCTTGTAAGGCACCCAGATTGTGATCTCTACAATAGTGCAATTAGATATGAATACTAGAATATTCGGAAATTTCAGAAGATAGCGGAGGAATCCTAAAATTATGACTCTTACCCTAGAGAGAGAGAGAGAGAGAGAGAGAGAGAGAGAGAGAGAGAGAGAGTTTTAGGAATCCCGAAGAGCCAGTGACATGAAGCAACAGGAGCTAAAAGTGAAAGAACGTTTTGTTGAAGTTTTCAGAATAAAGTTATAGATAGAAGTATTAGTCAGAGTATAGAACATAGTAACTGAAATATTATGAGTAAGGTGTGATAAATGGTTTGACAGGATGACAAAGTCTACAGTCAACTGAAGGGAAAGACAAAAGGTGACATGCCATGATGAAATAAAAGTGTATAAGCCATAAAACAATATCCCTATTTTTAGAAATGAGTTGGTGACTCCGACGTGATTATTAGAAGGAAAAGGTAGACCCTAGAGTAGTAGAAAGAAGTATGGGCTGGTGAACAAGATAAACTGAACATGAATTGGGAATCGAATGATATGATAATAGTCGCAAATCAGAATTTTATAGATTGCGTTTCGGCCATAATAGAATGGAAAAAAGAAGAACAACCTTTAAAAGGTCATTCAGCAAGATGTTTCCCTAAGGCAAGCATTGTGACCAGAGTTAATCATAAAGGACTAAGTGTGCCAGTTACACTAGGTGTCACCTTCATGAGTAAGAAATTTAGTTATTCCTGGTACATAAGATTACCATAAGACAATTAAGGTTCATTGATGATGTGAGAAGATGCCAAAGATGAATAGATAAAACATCTATAGATAGATCGTCGTAGTACTAAATCTTGGTACTCCCCTAAAGGGGGAATATGGTGTAATATGGTATTAAGTCGGAGTTAAGCGGTTCGAGTAATTATAAAATGGTAAAGGAGGAATATGGTAAAAATGAGAGAGGGATGATGTTGCATTTATTCAATTCCTATAGATATATTGCGATTCCAGAACATTATACAAGCACGACACTGGGCTAGGGAGAGGCAGTAAAAGTTTCTGGTCAGGATGTTATTGATAAATAAGTGGGAATGGATACTTGATCCATTAGGAGATAATGGCTAGAGGTAAGTTAAGATAAAGGATATATCCCAAGAGAAATTGTGCAATATATATATATATATATATATATACATATACATATATATGTATATATATACACATATACATATATATATATATATGTATATATATATATAGGAGTAGATCAACGAGTAATTAGTAGTTGATTGAGGATGAGCCCGATTATGGCTAGACAAGAGGTCACAGATAAATGAAAAGGTCATGCAAGATAAATATAGTGAACCACAGTATAGTGAATTCAGTCTCGTAGATACGAGTTGCAATCATTTGAAAAATTTAAATAGGATTTGAGGTAGTTAAAGGTATCATTTAAGTATTATGAAAATAAGATAGAGTTCCACTAAAGAGAATCAAAATTTGAGCCTAGAAGTAACCCTACGAGTACAAGGGCATAAAGTTATGTAACTAGGGACTATTATAGGCGAGTAAGAACAATGAAAATTTCCTTTGAGTGCACGATATAACAAGCTCGCAACTTTACAAGTCCCAGAAGGTCTCATGAAATACTGCAACAATAGACTAGCAGAGGAAATAAGGGAGAAGGTTTCCACCTAAGCATAGTGAGCTAAAGAGTAAATGATCTTCTAACAACAGTGTCACTACAATATTGTACATACCCCATAAAAAGTAACATCTATCATGGCTAGTGAATAGGAAGAAAAAAAATCAAAGGTGATATTTGAGATTATATGAGGTACATGAAATTATAGTATTCCTGGGCAATAAGACAAGCCAAGTATATATGTAACAAGCGTTAGAACTATCAGGAAAAGTAATTGCTTACATTTAAGGACAACTGAGAAGGCACAAATGGAAATTTATGGTGCTAGCAAGTTAAAGGAAGGTTGGGAGTAGTCTAAACTGATAGGTGTAGATCATAAGGTAAAGTATCGTAGAGCAACAAGGTTTTAGATAGATAGGGATAAGGATAAGAAAAGACAAGTGAGAAGGTGATAATAATAGGTGAGTCCACAGGATTAAACCCATCACAACAAGAGAGTTAATAACTTCTGTAACTTATTGAAAGCTCGCTATAGCCGGAATGAACTTAGAGAAGTCTAAGACTATGTGCATTTAGAAGAGATGGAATGTTGCACTAGTAGTAGAATGAGGGTGTAATTGTGATAAATGATAAGAGAATAATGTTTAGGCCTTTGATTGAGTAATGATTTAAAGAGAATGGATTTCATGAATCGCACAGGATTTGAATACCCCCATAAGACAAATCATGTTGGGATACTATGAAATATGGTCATTATAGTGTAGTGTCGTCCCTATATAGATTAACCAAATCACTCAAGATGTTCCCCAATGAGACGTGAGCCTCAATGTTAATGTAATACGTAAAAGGTCTCAAGTTATGAGTGGTAGATTAAGATCAACATTAGGACTGGATCAACGATGGATGGATTCAAGTTAAAAAGTATGAGAGGAGGTTAGGTTGTCATTCTTAAGATGAACAATGACGAGGAAGCATTATAGGACTTAGATTTATACATGTAGGATAAGCAGCGAGCGGATAACCTGTAGTTGGGTAACAGACCTCGATAATAATAAAACAAAGGTAAGAGTTATGGCATAGTTTGACCTTCCTAGATGCAGCAAAGTCGTAAGGATGGATATCTGAGTCTATAAAACAAGATATATCAAAAGTCATAAGTTCAACAAAGTACCAAGTGAAGAACATCAGTACACCTATAGGTTCCTATAGGGACAACTTGTTATAATTCTGTATATGTTCAAAAAGTGAGGCTTAGGGACTAGCTAAAGGATGAAGGAAAAAGGGAAGGATAGTTTCTAGGCGCTCATACATGGACAAAGTTGTACATACTGCATGACTTAAACTAGGAAATGTTACGATATTGGAAGAATTCCAACCACATATTATGGCATGAGAAAAAGGCCTAAAGGGGAGAATGCCCAAGCGTTTGGATTTATTCACAAAATAGTTACTTAGATGGCAAGGTGAGCATTAAAGTAATAGTAAGATCTTTAGTTTATGAAACTGATAAACGCGCCAGTCAAAATTCGAGGACGAATGTTCCAAAGGGGGGAATGATGTTACATTCCATGTTTTCGTACGTGAGAGTACGTCGTAAGCCAATTGATGTAAGCTCATAAATGAGATCATTTTGAAAGTACATAATGTAAGTTTTATCTTGTTATCTTGGAGGTTACAAATCGTTAAGATCATGAATAACAAGTGCCAAAAGTGTTGGAAAGCTTAGACCCTAAACGAATAGAAGAAAATAAGTTTCGTCGAAAGTAGACAAGTTTGGAATGTTATAACATGTACTTTGGGGGTGATACTACGGTTTTTAAAATGATAAGGAGGTTATTATTTGAGTTATTTTAGTCGTATGATATTCATTTTCTTAATTTTGAAGGCAAGCAATCTGTTGAACAAGGTTGGCAAAGGTCATCAAAAGTTACATTCATAAATTTGCTTAAATTTACGTCAAATGTAGATGTACTTGTCTCCCAATATACTTGGAATCAAGGGATAATCTACACACCAAATTGAATATATACGAGTCTAGTTTCCAACGCATTAAACTGTTCATCCATACGATATTAGGGTAGAGAGATATTCATATTTTGTTCCGTCTGCTGAGGATACCGAGTCCTCTATGAGGCTGGGTACGATATGATGATGATGATGCCCACAAAGGTAAATGTTTTTAAAAGTTTATGTATATATATGTATTATGCATTTCATGTCAGTAGTTCCCATAGGCACTCAGATGTTACAGGTTATATCTCCTCTATCTCACTTTACATTACTATTATTGTTTATGTTTTCTAGCCTTACATACTCGGTACTTTATTCGTACTGACGTCCCTTTTGGCCTGGGGACGATGTGTTTCATGCCCGCATGTCTCGATTGATAGGTTGAAAGTCCTCCTAGTAGGCTATCAGCTCAGCGGAGGTGTTGGTACAATCCACTTGCTTCGGAGTTGCCCTTTTGGTCAGTATGCTTTGAATATGTATTGATTGGCATGGCGGGGCCCTGTCCCAAACTTTATGATTTTATGTACTCTTAGAGGCTTGTAGACAGATGTCAGGTGTATGGATACATTTATGGGCTTGTCGGCCTACGTTTTGAGTTTACAAATGGTCATGTCGGCCTTATAGGCCCGTATATCACATGTATAAGCTTGCATATCATGTTGGGTTGTCATATGTTAAGCATTCCCTTATGTTTTATTCTTGTTATCTCATGATGGTTTTTCTGGATGGCATACCCATTGTTGTATGATAAGAAAGATATGTTACGTTGGTACTCGGTCAAGTAAGGCACCGGGTGCCTGTCGCGGCGTTCAATTTGGGTCGTGACAGTAAGGTAGAGCAACAAAGGTCTACCTGGTTCCGACGGAACCAAAACTGGCGGCATTGACAGGTATTCCTTGATTCTGTCTAAGTCTCTTTGACAATCATCAGTCTATTTGGCAGCGGTGTCCTTCTTCAGCATTTATAAAATGGGTTCATAAATGACAGTTGACTGAGCTATGAACCGGCTGATATAGTTGAGTCTCCCCAGGAAAGTCATCACGTCCTTCTTGTTCCTTGGTGGTGGCAATTTTTGAATGGCCTTAACCTTTGATGGATCTAATTCTATTCCTCAACGACTCACGATGAACCCTAGTAATTTTCCGGCAGGAACCCCGAATGCACATTTGGCCGGATTCAATTTCAGATTGTACCTTCTTTGTCTATTAAAGGACTTTCTCAGGTCTTTCATGTGGTCATAGACTCTCTTGGATTTGATGATGGCATCATCTATATATACCTCAATATCTTTGTGTATCATGTCATGGAAAATAGTAATCATGGCCCTCATGTAGGTGGCACCAACATTCTTCAACCCAAATGGAATCATCTTGTAACAATACATCCCTCACGGATTAATGAAAGTCGTTTTCTCCACATCTTCCTCATCCATCCATATCTGATGATACCCAGCAAAACAATCAACAAATGACTGCAGCTCATGCTTCGCACAATTGTCAATAGGAATGTGTATGTTTGGCAAGGGGAAGTCATCCTTTGGACTGGCCCGGTTGAGATCCCGGTAGTCGACACAAACCTAACCTTCCCATCCTTCTTCAGCACTAGCACTATGTTGGCTAACCATGTTTGATACTTTACTACCCTGAGGACTTTGGCTTAGACTTGTTTGGTAACTTCTTCCTTGATCTTCAAACTCATATCGGGTTTGAACTTTCTGAGCTTTTGCTTTACCGGTGGACACGTTGGATCTGTTATCAGTTTGTGAGCTACAATGGATGTACTGAGACCAGACATATCATCATACGACCAGGCGAATGTGTCCACATATTCCCTTAGAAATTATGTGCACTCTTTCTTCTCGGATGGTGACAAGTGGATACTGATGCGTGTTTCTTTATCATTCTGTGTGTCCCCCATGTTGATAATCTCAGTTTCATCCAAGTTAGACTTCGGTTTGTTCTCAAATTTCTCAACTTCTTTAACAACCTCTCCTGGTATATCATCCCCTTCTAAGTCATATCTGTTTTTTGCGTTGTCTCTTTGTATGTCACAATCGTCTGTTTATCAAATAAGTGATAGTAATGTTGTGTAAAAGTAAAGTAAATGATTGAAAAAATAATGAGAGCGAGATTCATATGAAATCGAAATGTTTTTGATAAATTTTAATTATTTTGAACACTGGAGCTCTGATTTTTTGAAAAGTATAAAAGCGGAAAGGAAATCAACTAGTGAATAAAAGGTAATGCATGGTGCTTTGTTCAGTCTTGCTACCCCGAAGCTTTCTGAGCCCTGGTGGTTCTGATGGACCAATTATTTACAGTTTGTATAGAATGGCATTCCTCTCCTTCCTCCTCGAAAATGACACAACAGTCCATATTATCATCCTCCAGGAACAAGCTCCTTATTGTTGCTAATGCTTCATCTTCTTCTGACCCATAAATGACTTCAACTGGCTGGAAAGTTTTCTCTAGAGGAGGTATAGGATGCTCCAGTGGGTAGTAGGGACCGCGCCATGGTGGAGATCATTCATTAAACTCCTCCCAGGTGTATTCATATCCTAAACCAAAAGTGGTACCATGTTTTTTCGGTTTGATGGGTTTGGCGATACCCTGGAGATTTTTGCCAAGTCCTTTTCCAGGCTCATATCCACACCAATTCAAGATACTTTAAATCTTGTTATCCCACCATTTATCCTTTTCCACGACGTTGACTCGCTCGATATGATGGTAGGTTTCCCCACATATCTTTCTCCTTCCTCCGAGAGCTGGGATGGTTTGGCGACTGTATATGGGATTTCTATCATCGCCGTGAATAATTACCTCTTCGTGATTCCATTCAAACTTCACTGCCTGATGTAGGGTCGATGCTAAAACTCCAGTAGCATGGATCCAATGTCTCCCCAACAATAGATTGTAGGATGCTGGGATGTCTATCACTTAAAAGTTGACATCGAACCAAGTTGTCTCCATTTGCAAACATAAATTGATTTTCCCAATGGTGGACCTTTGGGACCCATCGAAAGCTTTGGCATTGATGGCTCTATCCTTGATTTCATGCAGGCTCTTCCCCGATGTTTGGAGAGTCATCAGTGGACAAATATTGAGGCTGGACCCTCCGTGAATCAGAATCATGGTGATGAAATAATCTTCGCATTGCACAGTGATGTGCAACGCCTTGTTGTGGCTCAGACCTTCCGATGGCAGCTCATCTTTATAGAAAGTGATTTTATGACTCTCCAATACCTGCCTTACCATATTCACCATTTCTTCTCCAGTTATGTTGTTGGGCACATATGCCTCGCTCAGCACCTACAATAAGGCATTCTTATATGCGTCAGAGCTTTGTAGTAGAGCTAAGATGGAGATATGGGCTGGAGTCTTGTTCAATTGTTCAATGATTGAGTACTCCTTTACTTGTATCTTTCTCCAGAGGCCATCGGGTCCTGTTTCGGCGACGGTTGGTCGTTTGTAGGCTTACTTACTGGACTCAGCTAGTGTTCTGGAGTATAAACCCTGCCAGTTCTGGCCATACCCTGTGCAGCAAGTGTTCCTTCAGATTTGGCTTTTCCCCTTATTCTTTCTTCGGCTGTGTAATCCCACTGTATGGCATTTGAGTGGAATGGTGTCATATCCGACATTGGTACCGGAATGGGCACCCTTGGAGGTAACACAACAACTTTGAATAGTGCAAGTGTTTTTGGAACTCCAAACTCGACCTTGATTGGTCCGGGCGCCATTGCAGAAGAAGATGCTTCAAACTCAAGTGGTATAGACATGTTTACTTCCTCGGCCCCAGAGGGCTGGATCAGGACAACAATCGGGCTAAGTGTTACTGTTGGTTTCTTTGGCTCCTCACCCTCAGAAATCAATCCAATCGATCCTTTGGGGTCCCAATCATCCTCTATCTCGATCATGTGAATGCCTCCACCTTTGTAGTCAGGCATAGGGTTGTTGTGAACATTAGGAGCATGCTCCTTTGCTACAATGATCTTGTTGTCGATCAGGGCTTTGATCTTATCTTTCAGTAAGCGACACTCATCAATGGTATTCCCCTTCATTCCGGAATGGTACGCGCAGGTTTTGTTCGGGTTGATCCATTGGAAGGATTTTCTGGAGTTATGGAAGGGATAAGGGTGACTTGACCAGCACCTTTAAGCCTTTCTTACAACTGGTCAATTGGTTCGGCTATAGTAGTGTATTGTTTGGGAGGTCTGCGGTCGAAGGTGGGTCGAGGTCTAGGAAAGTTTTGGCAAGCGGGAGGTGATAGGTAGTAGGAGGGTTGAGTATTATAATCTTGGTAGATATGTGCAAGATGAGATTATCAGGATGAAGTGGGTTGATATGTGGGTAGTGGTGATGACTGGTAAGCGGGTGGAGCTTGGTAGGAAGGTGAGAGTGCTTGGTAACTTGGGATAGGCTGATATGTGAGTGGGGGTGACGGGTAGGTTTGGTATTTTGTTGAGGATTTTGTTCTCTATATGACCATCGTGACACTTGCATCCCTCTTCTTGGATGTGCCACCAGATTGCAGAGCCTTGTTAATAGCCTGCAATGCTTCAAGGTTAGTAACCATACAGCTCTTAATGCCTTCCTCGATTCTTCCTCATAGCTTGATGATATCGGAAAATTTTTGGCCCTCAATCAGTATTAATCTTTCATATTATCGTGGGTCTTGATCCATGATGAAAAAACTATTCATCTGTTCTTCTTCTAAGGTCGGTCTGACCTTAGCAGCCTGGGATCTCCAACGAGTAGCATACTCACGGAAGGTTTCTGTAGGTTTCTTTTTCAAATTCTGGATGTAGAATACATCTAGTGCATTCTCCATATTAAACCTGAATTTGCCCATGAAATCTGACACCATACCTATCCATCTTGTCCACTTCTTGGGGTCTAGGCTGATATACCAGGATAGAGCATCCCCTTTCAGACTTCTCATAAAGAGCTTCATGCGGATCTTTTCATCATTTCCGACTCCGACTAATTTGTCGTAGTATGTACTCAAACGGACTCCGGGATCTCCCGTGCCACCGAACATTTCGAACTTGGGAGTTCTGTATCCCTCAGGAAGTTCGACATCTGGCTGAATACAAAGGTCTTCGTAATTCATCCCCTCAATACCTTTGTTTCCTTCAAAACCCTAGACTCCTCTATTCAGCTTCTTGAGTTCTGCGGCCAGGTTCCTGATAAGAGAGTCTTTGTCATCAAACTCATGTGTGCTTGAGATTGGTTGAGTATAGTGTAGTATGGTTTCCACATATATGGGTGCGTTGTGAAGAGGATCATTAATGGTTCAGGGATGAGCAATTGAGTGTTGTTTGAAATGTGGCATGTATTGCAGTGTTGAGCATGTTGCTTTGGTGGTTTTGGAATGTTTTGTGGCAGTGCGGGATTTTGAGCAGTGAGAAAGTTGCCATCGGGAGCGGTAAGGGAAAATGATAAGTTTGCCATGTTTTAAACTTGATCTAGTTCTTCTTGAAACTTCAATGACTTTTGCTCAAGTTGGACGGCACTGTCCTTGAAAACATGGATACACTGAGTAACCTCTGCTCGTTCACCGAAGTTCTCCTTTATGATGTTGTTCAAGTCTTCCATTTCAGCCTTGTTCTTGTTTTTTATAGGACTTGAAGGAGGAGGAGGTGGAGGGCCCTTGGATCTCGTAGAGTATGATGATGATGCTAGACTACACGGACTAACCTTTAGGGTGGGCAATAAAAATAAAAGAAAAAACAAAGAGTAATAAGTTAGTGCGGGAAGAAAATGTCACTATATTTAAACACATTGTGTGAGAATATAAATCGTGTCCTAATTTGGGTGCCTCCTTGTGCCCGAGGTAGGCCTACCGACAAGTTAATTTGGAGAACTTATAATGCTAAATGCCTCATTTTATTGATAAAAATAAGACGAATCCCAAGACGGCACTAAATAACGGAAAGTCAAATGCCACTAACGACCACTAGCTTTATTATATTGAAAGCGAAAAGAAAAGACTCCTAAGTACTTGGTCCCAGAAGGACCTTCCTCAAATTCGGCATCTTCAGCTTCGTCAAACAGCTTCACCAGCTCGCACAGTCCCAGCATCAAGTAGCTTCTCGCCAAACGTCCTCCTTGGTTTCCCTCAACATTCTGATAGTTTTCAATCCTCTTGATGAACTTCCTTTCCAACTTTACTAGACTCCACTCCAAATACCCCAGTCGCTTGTTGGCGCTGACAGCCATATCTTTTAACTCTTTAATTAACTTCTAATGGGCTTCTTGTATTTCCCGATGCTCGATTTCACATTTCCTAATCCTCTTGTGCAGATTGTTGTACTTGACCCGTGCCTCAACCTTTTTATCGATGATCCTATGACCTTGAATGAACCTGGGCGGACCCAAACCAATGTGATTTTCTTCCAACCAACCTGAGTAGTGTGGTGCACAACCGGCGTGGTACCTGTCTGGCTCAATAGATTCTTTCCCCAAGATGATTTCGTAGTGCCACATGTGCTGAGCTTGGCACTTGTGAGGGCTATCATCGTCCTGGAAGTCAGCCCTGAAGTGACTCATCTTGTCGACCCTTGGTATGACCTACTTTCTTCCTGCCTGCTTCATGACTCGGAGAGGAACATAAGGATAAGTTCCCCTCAGACCAATGAGTATGAGAAATACTACATCCCGAGATTGGACAATGAATTCCTCCGTAGGGAACCATTCGAACATCCACTGTATTTGGTCTTCTTTCAGATTTTCAAAACACTCTACCCATCCTCTAGCGTCCTCTCGTTGGGCGAACATATTAGGTATATAATTCATTCGCCTTGGATGATGGAAGGCGATGTGATTATCTCTGTCTCTGTGCAGGATCTCTTGCCGGTATTCACCCCTTTGGAGGTGCTCCATGAGCCAGAGCTGGAGCGATAAATTGCAACCCTCAAAATGATTGGCCCCCCGTTGACAGTTTCCCAGGGCCCGGTATATCTCAGCGACGATCATAGGTACTATGTTGAAAGGCTGTGTGCCAATTCCTTCCATCAAAGTTTTGGTTACCATGGGTAGTCTGGTGTGGATCTTAGCCTTTTTCATAGGGAACACTATTATCCCTAAAAAGCAGAGCATAAAGACGAAGACCCTTATATGGATATGCCCTAAAGAGGTAAGGGCAAATTCATCTAGGTAGGTACGATATGACTTGCTATGGTCGTACCTCTTGTACATATAGTCGAAAGTAATGTAAGAGTCCTTCAAACAGGTCAAGTCTGAGTTTTTCTTTAGTCCCATCATCTTGAAGAAACCCTTACCCTTGAAATTTTTTGGTATGAGCAAACCCGGAGTCTCCCAAGGGATACCAGCTAACCCTCCTATTTCTTCGAGCAAAGGGGTCATTTCAAGGTCCCCGAAGCGAAACACGATCTATCACTGTCCTAGAAAAGAGTTGCGGCCTCTATGATTTTGTTGTCGGGATGGATCTCCAGAAGAGAAGACAAATTTCCTAAATACTTGCGGACGAGAGTCTGATCACTGGAGTGGAGGTTTTCCCACCAGCTTAGCAACCTTGGGTGAATGTTGGTTACCGTACCGAATTTAGGAACTTCGTGCCTCATTTCTGCAAAAAATAATGTTAGGCCCTTACCCCACCAGACTCGATTATTTAAACCAATAATTAGCATAATTGACATTTTAGTTCTCCAAATAAATGCACAAACGTGGTAGTGCCCGTTTGGGTTCCAAGGAAACCTAGTGGACTTGGGACAAGGCTGTCTTAAAGAGTCATTATATAGACAACATAACTGACTCGGCTAGGTTTGACAATGATGCATGCATAGTTAAAAAGAGTAAGGTTTCTATGGGGTATTAGACTGGTACCCTTGAGCGGACAACTCAAGAGGGAAATGCACGGAATTGTCGACTGCACCGCTGATCGACTGGTTTCACCACAAATATGCCTTTGCCAAATTTAGGGGTTATAGTATTGGAAGGGCACAACCACTCATTATAAGCGTTGCTATGGTATTTTGCTTGGCACGAGTGGAATATGATGTTGGACATGCAATTACAAGAATGAAACAGATTGTCACGTATTTTCACATTCATAAGATAATGGTTACAATAATTGCTCGTAATTACAACAGTATTGAAGTAAAATAGTAAAAGCAAGAAAAAGAAAATAAAAGCCAAGTTAGTTTTGAAGTAGAAGAGGGACAAAGACATTAAAGGAAAGCAATAAAGAGCCAATAAAGTCACCAATAACATGTAATGGTAAAATCCTAAAGAAGTCCCCATCAGAGTTGCCACGCTATCGATGCCCCTTATTTTCTCACGAAATCGGGGTAACCACATTTGGACGGACAACTCTATTCCTTTTGGGAATTTGGGGTTTTGGAATTTAGAAAAGTCGCCACCTAATGATTAGGTGCATTAAGAAACTTAAAAGGGTTTTAGATTTAGAAAACATAGATTAGGGTAAGGGCTAGAAATTATCACGAGGGGAATGTATTAGGCACCCCCCAGGATCCACAAGTGTGGCTTCCGACCATGCTACGATTGTGACTTTATAAACGGGTAAGCAATTAAGGCTCAAATAAGGACCTGCATATAACATTATAAATTGAAACTTGTGAAGGTTAGTAGAGAGGGCAGAATTTTATTGAAGATAAAGGGAGATGAAAACAAATAAAGGGGGGAGGGTCCTAGGTTTATATTAATATGGATCACGTCAATGCAATATCCAATAATCACGCCTCGGGAGAGGGGCTACATGAGATATTACCACATCAGTCATTATCTCCATATCTACCCTTCCCACCCCGTTAAGGTATTAAAGCGCAGAATGGTATCGTTACTTATTGCATGCTACTACCAGCCCCAATCTTATCCGTCCCGGAGGCATATTAGACTACTAATCCTAAAAGGAAGGGATTTGGGGGTACTTGAGTGTTTCAAAGATAAAATTCTAAGGCGACATTCAAAAACATTTACAACATGTTTTGGGTGAGCAAGTAAGTAGATATGGCTCAAATAAACCTTCTAAAATTGAAGAAAAGCATATAGTTTAGCATGTCTTACACGTACTAGTTTAGGTCGTAATTAAGTTAAGGCGTAGGATAGGTTGATTTGCCACATATTTCCCAGATAGGGAGTCCAAATTAGTCCTGCTTAGACATAGTCATCAAAAACTGACACAGTTGATTAATAACCTAACCGTTTGCCTATGTGTTAAACGGGACCTATAGGCATGATATCTATTAACACAGAGACGAAGGCATTAATTTATTGCAGAAAATGAATTATCAATTACAAGGTTATAAGTTCTGCGAGTGCTAAACAAAAATTACTGATTTTAGACTTAGGAGCGAGTGGACGATTCAAGCTCTAATAGAAAACTCCTATGGGCGTGCTTTCTAGGCGTCACTCAGTTAGTCGCTGTTATTATTATGCAGAGATCTTATAGGCAGGTTACCTATATGCACTTAGTTATTTAACTCCTATAAGCAATTTTGCCTAATGACATATGCAAAATGCAGGAAGTCCTATAGGCATATTATCTATATGATACATATAATTTCAGTAATGACTTACGAATATGGTGCTTGCAAAATGGAGAAAAAAAACTTATAAGCATGGTATCTCTATGAGATACAGAAAAAGCTATGAGCATAGTATCTATATAAGATGCTGAAAACCTATGAACATGGTATTTATATGAAATGCAACAGCTTTAGAAGGGGTAATTCCTTATAGACATGATATCTATATGAGATGCAAAATTTCAGAGATAATATTTTACTATAGTCATGGTATCTACCCCTTTTGCATGCATTCAATCCCATCCCTTTTCACTATACACACCGATTAGTTATTACAAGATTGTTACAGACCAAATGAATGAAAAAGAAAATAAAATTACATCAGTGATTACATCTACCTCTAATCAGACTAATCCAGACTTAGAGTCTAATAATGTGAGATAAACCAACTTCCAGGATCAGATCTTTTAAAGCCTTTCTCTTATTTGTGATGTGTCATAGTTCTAAGGGGCTTCAAGAACCCCAGGCTATGCTTACACCCCAAATGTCATTGAAGAATCAGATCATAGTGTAGTGTGGAAGGGTCAACCCTCAAATGTCCAAGTTCAAAGAAAACTCAAGGTCCTAAGGCAAGGCTCATAGGGAGGGAACAAAACTTAGGGTCTAAGAGTAAGTGCAAGTGCAATAGTAGAGGAAATGGCAAGCCAGTGGTCATGTCTAGAAATTTGGGGTGCTGGCACACCCCTGACCAGCTTGTCAGTTCCAAATTGAGGAGTTAATCAGTTAACATCGAACATGTATAAACATTTAAAAGGTTTCCAGATCATAAACTTTAACTCAGCATACATAGGGGACTGAAGATACGAGATCCATAACAGAAATAGAAGACAACAGAAGAGTGGGCAAAGGGCATGATCAACAATGAAACATACTGACACACCCTTCACTTGGGCTCAAAATTTAGTTCATGGACAACAATTCATATTGTCATGCCCTGAATCCCCATTTATTAACATATAGAGGGTAAAAGGTGTAGGAATCATGCATTTACAGGAAAGTAAAGCAAACAGCAACATAGGAACATGTCAAACTCTGCAGGTAACAGACATAGATGTAAAAAACCATAAGTAAACACATTGGGATGATGCTCGGAATTGAGTTAAGACATACCAGTTTCAGAGAAATAAATGCAAGCAGGAGTCTTGAAAGCTAAATTTGCAAGCAATACAAAGGACCTCAGTAGATAACTAAAAGAGTATTGTAATCAAGAGTATGTGTGTGTAAGAGTATGCAATTACGTGTGTCTTAAAAAAAGGGTTGTGTATTTATAGTGTGGAAGTCGTGAGAAATAAGGTAGGAAAATAATTACAGTCTGATTTTAATCAATCATATAAGGCTCCCTTTGTTAAGGGATTTAAATTCAAACGGGCAACATAATTAAGGGAGGGGATTTTTGAAAGAATATTTTTCCAGCAATACAATAAAGGTTAAGTGCATAGAAGTTATATAAGGAAACAAACCAAGAGCACACATTTTGTAAAAAGGGAAAGTGAATCAATCAGTGAAACCAAAATTACATGTGTTATTCGAATGAATCAGGTCGAGAAAAAGGGTAAAGAAGGTTCACTTAGAGAAAATTAGGAACAATCAAGTAAACACCATCACAGGGATTCAACATCAATTAATGGTTGGCAAAACCCTTTTGAAAGAGAAGTTCTTATATATAAAGTGCACAAACGTGAGTCGAGAAGAGTTTGTCGAGTTACGTAAAAGAGAGAGGAGTCCCGAATTATGAAAACTCAAACTCATAAGCAAAGAGGTGCAAGTCTGCAGACTCATAGTGAGTCTGAGAGTCCAGGGTCCCAAAGCGGAGCCCTGGCTCGAACACAAAGAGTCAAAACCATCAAAGGAGACCCCCAAACTCTAAGGTCTCACAATTGAATCAGACATGGAAGTGAGAAAGCAAGCCATTTACTTCATAATTTTAACAAAACAGATGTGATAACAGGGTAGATGAAGTATGTAAGAACATAAACAGAGTCCAGTAATCAAAAAACGGTAAACACACATAGTAAAATAATAGAGACAATATAGTAAAGATTAACATAAGTAACATGCATAGTAGAAAAGAAAAGGGTAGAAGACAGTCAAAGAACCCTAAGGACTTAGTAAGAAAATATAATAGAAAACACAAAAATCACCGGGAAAGGCATAGCAGGAAAGCATATTGGAAAACACAGAAGAAGAATATGTCAGGACTAGATATAGAAAACACTTCGAAAGCATTCAACCATGGAGTATGGAACTCAGTACAAGAACATAGTATCACAAGTATAAAACCCGGTAAGAAAAACAACATGAATAATGAGGAAGATAAGATCATAAAAATCATTTGAGTACTTTCCAGAAACCCTAAATCGACAAAGAAGGGTTTTGAAAACAATTTTCAAAAGAAAATCTCGGGAAATCGTTTGAAAACTCACGCATAGCACATACATGTAACAGATCTAAAAAGATCGAAGAACAACCTTGAATAGCTAGGGTTTTGGAGAAACCCTAGAGTGAGAAAGGCTTTAAAAAGACCAGATCTAAGTCGGATAATGTCGGTATCAGACTCAAGAGTCTAGGACATGTCGGAACGTGGCCGGAAACCTCAAATCAGTGAAGATGTAAGTGAATATCTTTGAAGTCTGGTCTCGAACCTTCGAGCATCAGCCATGGAGGAGTAGTAGGAGGTGAGTATTGGGTTTTCATAGCCCGAGAAGCCATAGATTCTGGTAAGAATCGAAGGGATTAGGGTTAGATTGAGCCGCGGTGGCTAGGGTTAGTGGAAAGTTTGAGAGAGAGTGAGAGATGAGAAGATTCAAATGCGGCTATCAGAAAGAAATGAGGGATTAGGGTTGGGGTTAGGTACCTTAAAAAGGAAAGGAAAAATCGTGACCATTGATCATATTGATCAATGGTCTGGATTAAAAGAACTTGGGTCGATGCGGGTTAATCTTACGGATTGGGCCGATTTAAATGGGGTTAATTGGAGGTTAATTCTAGGCTAAAATTGAAATAGTGATTGGCTATTTATTAAATAGCCAATTTTCCCTTTTTCAATTTAATAAAAAATAGTTAAAATAAATTGAAAACAAATTAAAAGCAATGAACTAACTAATAGTACATAAATTTTAATTAAAAAATAATGGAACTAATTTTGTAATTATAACATACTATTAATTGAGAATGATAATTGCAATTATAGCAATTTAGCTTAAAAATACCAAATAAATTTGTAAAAATATGTAAAAATTACCTTAATTATACTTTGGTATAAACATGAGGATAAAATAAGTTATTCACCAAAAATGATAATATGGAAATAACTGTTGGGTTTTGCACTGTTAAAATAGACTATAAATTGGTTTTCAAAATCCTTAAAAATTACGGAAAATGCCAAAAACACTTGGGCATGCTTATATATGCATATATATGCTATTTTGAAATTATTTTGAGTATAAAAATATGTAAGGAAAAAATGGGTATCAACAGAGTTCCTTCTTGAATGGTTTTCTCAAGGAAGAAGTCTATGTCAAGCAACCTCCAGGTTTTGAATGTCATGTACATCCCGAACATGCATTGAAATTAGATAAGGCACTGTATGAATTGAAGCATCCCCCTGGTACCTGGTATGAGATAATGTCCAACTTTCTCTTGGAAAATGGTTTCACAAGAGGAAAGATTGACAATACATTGTTTTTGAAGAAAGATGGAATGAACCTGGTCATTGTTCAAGTTTAAGTGGATGACATCATATTTGGAGCTACAACAGACTCATTATGTGAAGAGTTTGCTAAACTCATGGGAAGTGAGTTTGAAATAAGTATGATGGGGAAACTTAACTTCTTCCCGAGTCTTCAAGTGAAGCAGTCCATAAAGGGCACATGTACTAGTCAACAGAAATACATCAAAGAACTTTTGAAAAGGTTTGATATGGAAGCATCAAAGGTGATCAATACCCATATTGTTGCTGCTATTAAGCTAGATATGGATGATTCTGGATCACCTATAAATCAAACAATGTATCGGGGAATCATTGGATCTCTACTCTACCTTACTACCCGCATGCCAGACATTATATTCAGTATGGGATTATGTACAAGGTTTCAATAAAATCCTAAGGAATCTAGTCTGGAAGCTGCTAAGAGAATTATGAGATATCTGAAGGGCACCCATGACCTGGTTCTTCATTATCCTTCAGGTTACACTTCCAAACTTATTGGTTATGCGGACGGGATTATACAAGTTATGTGGTGGATAGGAAAAGCACATCTGGAATGGCTCATTTCCTTGGATCATGCCTAATCTCATGGGGTACAACGAAAAAAACTCAGTGACTCTTTCAGCAGATGAAGTAGAATATGTTGCAGCTGCCTCGTGCTGTGCTTAATTATAGTGGATAAAGATATAACTGGAAGACTTTGGAGTATACATTGATTGAGTACCGCTTCTATCTGACAACACCTATTCTCTTAACATGGAAAATAACCCGGTTCAACACAAGAAAACCAAAAACATTGATGTCAGCCACCGCTTCTCATGGACAGTGTGTAAAAGGACTTATTTGTATGAGATTTTGCTGCACGGAAGCTCAAATTGCAGATTTTTTCACCAAAGCTCTAAGCGGGGAACATTTTGAGAGAAATAGGATGGCCCTGGGGTTAGTTAAACTCAACTGAGAACCTTTTTCTGCTTATATGGCTATAAAAGCCATATTTGTGTAAAATTAGCTAAAGTATTTTCTGACTAGGACTAACTCACATCTATTGCGTTGCAGGTAAGAACACATAATGATTCTAGAAGCTAAAGGTACAGTGTTGAAATGCGAAAGAGAGTTGCAAAAACCCTTTTACAAAAACAGGTCAGGAACCTGGTTCCTGTACCACATGTTAGTAGTAATGTATTTTTCTCATGATTTTTTCAAAATACAACAAAATTATGCAATTGCCACATCATCCGACTTTTCAGTCTGTATATTATGTCTTGTCTCTCAAATCCCTTCACTTCCTTTGTACGTTGCGTATTCCCACAAACCTACCATCATTTTGAAATTCATCAAAATTCGTTTCTCTTCCCTTTCATTATTATCTCCTCTTTTCATAAAACCCTCTCACTCCCAGCATTTCTAATCCATTATCTCCCTCTGCATCTCTGTAATTTTTCCTTCAGAACCCTCTACCACTCCTCTTACCATGGCAAACAAATAATTGTCTCCTTCTCCTGCCATTAACACCACTCCCATCATCTCTACCTCCCTTAACACCACAACCAGAAACCATCCCCTTTACTATAACTGATACTACTGTACCCATACCAATTTCCTCTTCATCTCCAGTCATATCTACTTCTCCGTCAAACACTGTCTCACTTTATGTGTTGAAAATCCTACTTCTCTTCCTTTTTCTGAATAAACCAAAAGTGATACTCCTCAGGCGTTAGAGGTATCTGAGGAAGATCCCAATCAGTACTTGAACTCCTCCGTTCTAGACTCAGTGGTTCCCATGGAGTCCCTAGAAAAGGAAGTGATACAAAATATCATGGCTATCACTACTGAGAGTCTTCTGAATGGAGGAGCCTTCTCTCTGCATGAATCTCATGGGGAAGAAACTCCATTCTTAGGGGATGAAAGGACTCTAGTGCTTTTAGATTCTCCGGTTTATTCCACCAGCACAAAAAAAATTGTTGGAGAACCTGATACTTTTTCAGATGAAATAAACCAGGAGCCCCTCCTCTGTACTAAGTCCTTGGAGTCCATTCCTCTTACGGCGGTCACTTTTGGCGATGATGACTGAGTTCTCAGCGCCCGCTTTAAGACTCGCAAACTAGCAATTACTCCTGAGTCCTCTTCCAAGCGATCCACTACCACGTTGCAGAAGAAAGAGTCTTTTGAGTCTGCCATGCAAAAGAGTAAGCAGAGTATTAAGAAGAAGAAGAAGAAGAAGAGATTGATAAAACATGGGAGCTAACAAATACATTCCAATCATTGAGGTTGATGGAGATGTTGTAGAGGAACCTAGTTCCTTAGTGAAAAGGTCTACAAAAGTCCAAAAGTCTGTGGTTGAAGCTACCAAGGATGTTTTGGAAACACAAGGTGAAATATCTGTGAATAGTAGTGGTAAATCTAGGAAGATAGTGGTTGAGCAAGAGTTGTTTGAAGGTGATACTGTGACTATTGCAAGTAGGAAAGGGAAGTCTGTTGAAGTGTGTAGAAAATGAAAATGGAAACTGTGGGAAGACCTGGTTCAATAAAGACTATCCCAAGTGAAAACAGAGTTGGACATGAGCGCTTGCGAACTCATAAAGTCTTGTGGGGTCGCATGTTTGACCAGACAATATCCGATATTGGAGGGATGAGGCAAGTTCAAGATATGGTGGAATTCCAGCAATGGGGTCATTTGTTTAAAGGGGATGTGCCTAGGGTATATGAAGATGCGATGCAAAACTTCCATGCAACGCTCTTCACTGTTGAAGGGGACCATATCTGTGTATTGGTAAATGGAGTTGATATTGTGCTTAATGCCTCAGCATTGGGGAAAGTTCTCCAAGCTCCTTATGAAGGGATGTACTCAGTCAAGGGTGCTTGTGGAATTAATTTTCGGAGAGTCATCATGAAAGAGCAGGCTATCTAGTAGGGGGAACAGGTGCATAAAAAGCAACTACTTCCGGAATATCATCTTCTCTTTGAACTGGTCGTACGTTCTCTTACCTCGTGCTGAAAGGAGTTCTATAGCTTCAAAGTCTGATATGGTCTTAATGGAGGCTCTTGATGAGTTTGCACTAATCAATCTTCCAGCAGTTATGATAGAACACATGCAAAAGGTGGCGAATTATTAAGATGGCAATCAAGGGCTTCCATATAGTTTTCTTCTCACTCAAGTGTTCTAGTTTTACAAAGTACCTTTGGCCAATCCAAAAGTAGGAACCCGCAAGAAAACCTTCTCCAAAATACTCTAGAAGAGTGTGAGTGTGTAGAAAAGGTTGGGGGAAGCAATTCGACAATTTCTCAGTTGATTAATGCTCAGAATGCTGCTAGTGATGAAATCAGAAGGTTGAGGGCTCAAAATGCTATACTAGAAACTCAACTTAGTCAAGCTATTCAGGAACCTGGTTCTTCTAATTCTTCCCATGAAGAAGTTGTCCGCTTGACCAAGGAAAATGATAAGCTTAGGCAACAGGTGGAGAACCTTTAGGAGAGACTGTTTGAGGAACAATCGTCTACCAATGCTCGCATGGACGTGGTTCTCAAAACCGTTGTTGCCTCCTCCTCCAATCCTCCCTCCTCTAGTGTCCCCTAAGATCCTCTCAGTGACCAGTTATCTTTTGTTCTGATGTTCTGTGGTTGTTGTTTTCTTTTGTTTTATTTGTGATGGCATGTTGGATTTCACTATTACTGCTCCTGTTTAAATAGTCCATTTTATTATCAATGAAACAACTCTTCTTTTTCTGGTACAATTTATGTTTTCCTCTTGCTTCTCTTTTTTATCATGTTGTGTGCACATATGTGGCATGAGTTGGCTGTGTTGGACTTTGTTATGTTTTTTGCCTGATTGTGCCTTTTTAATGATGCCAAAAGGGGGAAGTATTGATTAATTGAAAAATTAAAGCAAGTGATTAAGGGGGAGTCATAGAGTCAGGGGGAACATATGCGGTTACTCGTACTTTATTTAGTTACGTTAAGCTCTAGAAATAGTCATCAACATTAAAAGTTTGTCATCATCAAAAAGGGAGAAATTGATAGGCTTAATCAATTTTAGTCTATGTTTTGATGATCTAACAAACTTTTGTATAGAACCAGATAAAAGACTTGATGCATGTCTGGTACAATCATTCAATAATGAACTCAAGATAATCTGGGCAATGTGTCTTTATATTCATAAGAACCAGATTAGGGACCTGATCCCTTGGTGTTCCCTTAACAGAAATATAATTCAACTATACAGTTGGAAAGCAACAACAAAAAGCTGCAACTGTGCATGCTATAGTGCAACAGTAATTTCTCATTGGGAAGAGGCGTGTACCAACTAAGATTAGACATCATCATTGGGATGTCTATGGTATAACAACATGGTGTAAGGCATAAGATATTCACTTGAGAATTTAGTGATATTCGCTCAAGCATTGAAGATCTTATCTAGCATTGAAGTCACAAGTGTGTTAAGAACAAGAAGACAACTCTACTACGGACCAGTTTCACTAAGAGTCTATGTATGTCTTTAGTTGGGTTGTAATCCTATGTTTTGTTTCATTATAACTCCTATCTTGATTTATTAGAAGATTTGTTTTAGGAAACTAAAATCATAAACTATCTTAGTTTGTGTTGTGACTATAGTTACTCATGGGTTGAAGTCCTTGTAACTAGTGAGTGACATAGCGACTTGTGATAAGTGTATTACAAGTTAGAGTGTTTTGTAATAGAGTCATTATAAAGTGGCTTGTAATAGTGTAGTTACAAGTTAGTGAAGTTGAAATCCTACCAGTGTAGGTCGTGATCTTTGTCCTCTTGAGTTGGAATTTTCCACGTAAAAATCCCGTGTCTTATTTAAATACTATTTCAGTAGTTAGCACTGAGGGAACTAACATAGGACCAGGTCTCTATACAGTTGGTCGACTGATATAAACTATCACTCTCCAATATACTTTCAAACCAATGTGAGGATATTACTTGGACCAAAAGTTTTTTTGATACTCATAGTCTTCAGTGCATCCTCTACCGTTCCAGCCTTATTATACAATTATAGGTTACAGTTCTCATACACAGATATGTTGAGGTCTAACCTAATACTTGTATTAGGTTAAATTGTCTACATCACATCCTTTGTAGTGCGATTTCTTTCCGGACCTCGCACAAATACAAGATATTAGTGCACAAGATTGCTCTTTTAGTTGATCAAAATAGCCTATGTATCTCTCCTTGACTTTGTTATCTCATGTCAACACTTGTTAGGTATCATCTATAATATACTTTACCTATTTTTAAATTTTTATTCCTTATTCTATCTTAGTCGTGCTAGTTTAGATATTTAATATTTATTTCTTCCCTTTTCATATCACTAGCTTTTAGTACAACGATCTAGAGCCCCCCCTCCCCATTGCTAGCTTCATTAATAGTCTTTTTGGCTTCCATTTTAGCTCTCTCGTATTATTCTTAGTCTTTTTCTTTTGCCAACTTCGCTTGTGTGAGCTTCCTCACGTTATCTAATGGTGTAATCTGGCCCGGGCCTGAACCGGGACCGGACCGGGCCCTCGGTCCTGGCGGGCTTCATGGGCCTAGTGGGCCGGTCCTGGCGGTCCCGGGCGTGCCGATACTATAGGCCCGCAACCGGCCGGTCCAAAACTGAAGAAACGTGAGCCCAGGACCGCCGGACGGGTATGGGCCGGTCCTGGCGGCCCAATGCCTCTTTTTAAAAAAAAAATATTAAAAATCAGTAACGGCTCTTTTGTAAAAATAGGCGTTTAGAATTTTGTAAAATAGCCATTTGGCCCCCAAACTTTATATAATTATAATTGTTCCCATATCTCAACTATAAATATCCCCTCATTATTTCATTTTTATTCACCAATTCATCAATATCTCTCAATCTCTCTTTCAATCTTTCTACTACAATTGCTTAATTTATTGTTGACATATCGTGAAAACTTGTGAAGTTGTTGAATTGAAGTTTTCAAGTGTTCAACGATTTTCAATTTTCAAGAAGTTGTTCGGCAATCCGGTACACTCGTTTCAACTCTTACATTTTAGTAATATATTTTTGTGTGGTTTAGTTTGCATAATTATAATTAGTATGGTATTCTCATTAAAAAAAATGTTCGGTAAAGGAAAAGGTAAAACCGGTGAAAGTAGTGGCCATAATACTACCTTTCCCCCAGCTCCCCGGCCTACAAAAGATAAGCAAGTTGAAAGTAGTCGCCAACCTAGACGTCCTACTCCGCCTCCCGTAATGCTTGATAGTGATCATCCTTGTTTTCAATTTATCGATAGTGAATTTCTACTTGATCTTGCAGTAGGTGTTAGATTAGATGATGAAATTATGAATGCTCTTTATCCTAATGAACCTATCTTAGAGGAAAATCAAGATGATGATGATGATGAAACCCAAGCACCATATTTAGATGATATACCTACTAGTCATGTTCATAACTCAAGTAATGCACCGGCACACCCACCTGTAGAAACTCCAACTTTTAGAAGACAGCCTGCTAAACGTATAGAAACATCATTAGTTTGGAATTCTTTTACTCAAGTAAGAGAACTAAATAAGGCTAAGTGTAAAACTTGTGGGAAATTACTGATTCATAAATTTACTGGAGACCGTAGCGGAACGGGTAGTTTGACTAGGCACATAAAAACACACCCTACAGATAGGGCTAGATTTTTTCAAATGCAAACGCAACAAGAGGGGACAAGTATAGATTCTGCGGTTAACCCTAGTACAGGTTCAAATCTAGTTCAACCAAGAATTAACACTGTCACCGGAGATATTTTATATTACGATCAAAATAGAGACCGTGAAGAATTAGCGAAGATGATTACCGTTATGTGCTTACCTTATACTTTTGCTTCTAATCATAATTAGGTTCATTATATTAGAAGAGTTTTTAATCCTACTTATAAAGGTTGGCCTCGCGCAACAGTTAAGGCCGATATTTATAAATTCAAACATGAATATGAACAATATTTGTGCTATTTATTTACGCATATACATAATCGAATTTCTATTACTACTGATATTGGTAGAAGTAATAATGACTATGATGATCTAACTGTTACAAGTCATTGGATAGATGATGACTGAACAATGCAAAAACGTATAATTGCGTATAGAATAATTGATTCACGTCACACAGGTAAGTTTATAGCTAACACTGTTTCAGATATTTGTAGATATTTTTGCTTTAACGATAAAATAATGGCAATTTCTATGGATAATGCTTCTAGTAACACTAGTGCTATAGACATGCTTACAAAAACACTAAATCTTGCATTTAGTAATATTTTTCATGTTAGATGTATTTGTCATATTTATCATTTGATTGTCGGTGATGGTATGCGAATTTTAATCATAGAAATTAAAAAGGTTCGAATGGCTCTTAATTGGTTTTCTTATTCAAACCGTAGAACTAGACTTAGAGAGTATTTTAAAAAAATGTGATGAATATGGCCCTAGAGAAAGAAAGGTTCCTAAACCTTGCCCGACTAGATGGAATTGTATGTACGAAAGTTTAGTAGTTGCATATGAATATAGAAACCCAATTAATGCAACGTTTAATTATCGGATAGGTGGTGAGGATGATGATTGAAATGCTTACTACCCAAGATTGGACGAATGTTAAAATTCTTTTAGATTTTTAGAACATTTTCAAGTTGCTACAAATGCATTTTATGGGCAATATTATCCTACTATTTCAAACTGTTTAGTTTATATTGCCGCACTAGCTGATTGTTTGTTGAATTTGGCGAGGGTGGGGATATTTATGAACTTGCTATAAATGAAATGAAACAAAATTTAAAAAATATTTTTTCTATATCCCTCCTATTTTTGGTGTTGCTGCAATGTTAAATCCTAGAATGAAATTGGGAGGTCCTCATTTTTGGTATTCAAATATTTATAAGGCTTTAGATCTTTCAAACAAGGAAATTGCTACACTTGCAGATACAAAAGCATCAATTAAAATTAATGCGCAAACAGTTTATAATGCTTATAAAGTTGCCTTAGAGCACGCTAGGCCAAATATTCCAACCCCTACTTCGTCTAGCTCACAATCGTCTAAAAGAGCTGCGGGTTAACAGCTCTTAAATCTTGGACGGAGTTCCGGGGTTCTCAAGGTGATAATTATGATGAAACATCACATCTAAATGAGCTTCAAGTTTACTTGTCTCAGGGACTTGAAAAGGAGAATTCAGACGGCTCTTTCGATCTTTTGGAATGGTGGAAGTCAAGGGAAAAACATTTTTCGGTTCTTGCAAGGATGGCTCGGGATGTTTTATCAATTCAAGCTTCAACTGTTGCATCGGAGAGCGCTTTCAGTCAAGCAAGACTACAAATCGGTGATCATAGAGCGGCGATGAGGGATAGCTTGAAAAAATCGGTGCTTTTTAGAGATTGGATCCGCGCGGAAAGAAGAAACTTTGGAATTGCAGAATCACAACCGGCGATAGATGAAGCTTATGAAGAAATGATAGCGGAACTTTCGGAGGATTCGGCTTCGCCCGGAAGTGGTGATGAACAAGCTTCGTTTCCACCACCACCAACACAACCTCCTCCCAACCTTGACGGATTTATGAGATTTGTTAGAGATACAATGTAGATATGATGTAACTTGTACATTGGCACATCTTCTTTTAGTTTTTTTCCTTTTAATGGTGGTATTAGTACCTTGTTGTGCTCATTCTATTAGGGGAAGGAAGACTAAGAAAGATATGTCATTTTGGGTAATAAAAATTATAAGACATATCCTTGAATATCTTTTTTCTCAATATTTCTTTGTCTTTTCTTTAAATTATTTAGAAGCTACAATATATATATATATATATATATATATATATATATATATATATATATATATATATATAAAATATGCAATATATATTAATTAGTACAACACAATATACGAATTACTAGTACCACCATTGGAACATCTTCTTATAGTTTTTTTTTCCTTTTAATGGCGGTATTAGTACCTTGTTGTGCTCATTCCATTGGGGGAAGGAAGACTAAGAAAGATATGCCATTTTGGGTAATAATATATACATAATATACAATATATACTAATTACTATAACACAATATATACATAATATACAATATATACTAATTACTACAACACAATATACAATGAAATATATATTATATATACTATACTAATAACTTAGTATACTATTATTGTTAAGAATAAAATTCTATTTAGAGTGAATGTCTATCTTGTAGAGAGTTTTACTTTGAGGCTAAGTTATTTTTCCTCCTATAAATAGAGGGGTCTTACCCCATTGTAAACCACCCCAAAATTCAATAAGAATTTTCTCTCTCTTTCTCTGCAATATTGCTCTTGTTCTTTTATTGTTTTATAACACGTTATCAGCACGAAGCTCTACTATCTCAAGAATCTCTTTGAGAAAATTAAGAAGAGAAGAAACTCCAAAGAAAAAATAGGATCAACAAGCGGAAGCAGAAACGACCAAAATTTTTTACAGAAAAAATTGGTATGAACTTATATGCACTATTTTTTTGCCGATTTTCTTGCCTGCTGTTTACATACTCTATGTGGAAAGCTTCGAAACATGAGGGAATAGCTGTGTAGTAAACTTTATTTTGTACATTTGGACATATCCTCTCCTCAATAACCAGATTATGTTTTAATAGGCTGCATTTAACAGTACTTAAAACTTTAAGAAATTAAGAAAACTCTATTGTTGTTTCTTTCTGTGCGCATATAATTTTCAGCACTAACATGTCACACTATTAAGATGTAGCATATAATTTTTCCCCAAATTATCTCGAAATGATGTTGCACCAACATCTCAGTCTATAGTTGATCTGTGTAGTTAAGGTATTTTTTTCTCCTCCTAATTTTTATTTTAAAATTAATATTAAAACAATTTAATCAATGATCAAATATCGATATGTACCTTAAGAGTTTTATCAACTTGACAAATAATCTGTATTATGGTTTTAAAATATATAACTTTAGATTACACATACTATCTATATGCTTTAGTGTGATTATTTCATAAGTCAATGTTCTGTGCTAGCTAGAATTTATTCGTTTATCAAAACATTAGACTTTGTTAAATGTTAGACAAAAACAGTACATATAGCAAAATATTGTACACAATGAGTAACTAGTGTCGTAATCTTATCTATGTATACTACAGTTATTTTTGCGTTCTTCAAAGACATTGTACTATAATACTACTAATTGTTTCCTTACTATATTGCTTACAATTATAAGTATTGTGCTTGTGCATATTCAACAGTTTTTGTACCCATGGCATTTATTTGTGTAGTCTACATTATGGCACATTTTTCACATGGAATTGTTCCACTGTCTAAGCTGTAACTAAAATCATATTTGTCTTAAAACTTTGCAGAATTGTATGCAATATTGTAAAATTTCTTATTAGCACATTTAGACATATACATGTATAGAACTATATTTGGTGTCAATTAACAATACATGAACACGTTTTGAACTTTGAATGTATTGCAAGTTGTCACTGTGAATCAGTACTTAAGGCATGACTATGTATATTATTTTAAATTATTTGTTTAATTGATTCATGTACCACACATACGATATTCAAAGAGAAGAAATATTTCTCTCATTTAAGTATGTGTAAGGCAGATGTTACTACAATTTCTGGTAGTAGTAAATTGATTGAAGGCTCCGGAAGAGCAACTATAACTCTGCCTAAAGGAACAATATTTATCATAGAGAATGCAATGTTCTCCTCCAAGTCTAAGAGGAACTTGTTGAGTTTTTAAGATATCATTCAAAATGGATATCATATTGAGACAATAGATGAGAATAATCTTGAATATCTCATCATTACAAAGAATGTCTCTGGCCAAAAGAGGGTTATTGAGAAGTTCCCATCTTTATCTTGTGGCATGTATTGGACAAGAATTAGTGCAATTGAGGCACATTCTACCGTAAACCAAAAGGTTACTGATTCCAATACTTTCGTACTTTGGCATAATCGAATGGGACATCCTGGATCAATTATGATGAGATGGATTATAGAAAACTCAAATGGGCATCCATTAAAGAATTTAAAGATTCTTTTAAATAATGAATTTTCTTGCACTTCTTGTTATCAAGGCAAGTTAATTATTAGACCATCACCAACAAAGGTTGGAATTGAGTCACCGGCGTTTTTGAAACGTATACAAGGGGACATTTGTGGACCTATTCACCCACCTAGTGGGTCGTTTAGATATTTTATGGTCTTAATAGACGCATCTTTAAGATAGTCTCATGTGTGCATATTGTCATCTCGCAACCTTGCATTTGCAAAATTAATGGCACAAATAATTCGATTATGGGCACAATTTTCCGATAATTTAATTAAGTCTATTAGACTAGATAATGCTGCTGAGTTTTCATCCCAAGCATTTAATGATTATTGCTTATCAATTGAGATAAAAGTGGAACATCCTGTAGCTCATGTTCACACTTAAAATGGTCTTGGAGAGTCTTTAATTAAACGTCTGCAATTGATAGCAAGACCGTTACTCATGAAAACGAGGCTGCCCACTTCGGTTTGGGGTCACGCCATTTTGCATGCAGCAATGCTAGTTCGTCTCAGACTGATAAATTATCACAAATATTCCCATTTGCAATTAGTTTTGGGTCATGAACATATTATATCCCATTTAAGAATTTTTGGATATGCAGTATATGTGCCTGTAGCACCGCCATATCGCACCAAAATGGGTCTGCAAAGAAGGTTAGGAATATATGTTGGGTTTGAATCGCCCTCCATTATTCGCTACCTCGAAACATTGACAGGGGATTTGTTCACTGCACGATTTGCAGACTGTCGATTCGATGAGACACTTTTCCCAAAATTAGGGGGAGAAGTTGGTGAAACCAAACGGGAAATTTTGTGGAAAAATCCATCATTTTCTCATCTTGATCCACATACCTCTATTTGTGAAAAATAGGTGCAAAAGATTATTCATTTGCAAAGAATAGCAAATCAAATGCCAGACGCATTTACGGATTTGAAAAGGATAACAAAATTACATATCCCGCAGAAAATATAATAGCACTATGTAATAAGTCTGAAAGAAGACAAAATTATTACCGTGAAGGTATCAATGGATATGGACGTGGCAATAGACGAAATTATAATCGTCATCATTGTGATAATGAGAATAATAAGGATTCTCAAAATATTCCTTCACTCTGTGAAAGTAATATATGTCATCGATTTGACATGAGATTTTATACAGCACATATAGATGATTATGATCCATTCATGGTGTGAATGTGACAACATATGGTTTATGAATACATATTCATTATTGGAAGAATATGAACAAGCTATTGGTATTGAATATACCACACTCACCTCTAGAAGGAGGGTTGAGATGATATAAGAAAATAATGTTATTATTATGGCATGAATGGTCATTGGTCACGTACGTATTGTACGCTAAAATATTTTGGCAATATGATTATTAAAATAATGCAAGAAACATATATTGCATATAATTTTGACATGACCATAATGGCACAACTTTAAGAGCCAATTATATTATTTTGGAGAAACATAATTGATGACCAATAAGGTATTGTATTGTAGTAAGTCTCAAAGAAACTTATTCAGTTTCCAAAGTATATACGAAGCGATTGATTATATTGAGGCAATAAATAAAAGAAAGATTTGATATCTTCTATTACTACAACTTGTAGCATGATAATTCTCCAATTTGTACTATACAAACAAAAGAATGCCACAATAAAGTGGATGTTTATTGATATAAAAACCCATATCATAATAAACTTAGAATTTATCGATAATTGCACATGTCATGATGTAAACCTGAATTTTATCAATATTGATAATTTATTCAATTGGCATTCGGGTTAGCCATCAATTTAAGTATGATGTGTAACAATAATAGAGAATTCACATGGGTAAATATTAAAGAACTAGAAAGTTCATTACGAATTCTCTTATATTACTTGTTCTCATTAATTAATTGACCAACTAAAGTTGGGGTTGAATCCCATAAATTCTGGAAATATCAAAGGCGAATATGGGCCCATTCGCCTGCCATGTATACCACATATGATGCATCTATGATATGGTTACATGTGCGATTATTATTAACCTGCAACCTGGCCGGTGCTTGCGAGGTAACTTGCTCAGTAATCTAATTTCGAGCATAATTTCCAGATTTTCTATTCAAGGTAGTTCATCTTGATAAGGTGGTTTACATCATAGTTGGTTTAGCAAAATAATTTATTGAGTGCCTCCACTTAATAGCTAAATTATTACTTATGAGAACAAAGTTATCTATATCAATTTGATATACGTTATACACGAGAGTATATTATATTCTCCCCTCACAAATGGTTCAGGGTTAGGAACCAAATAATTTCATCTTATTATTATTGATGTGCAGTGTATATTTTCATTAATACCATAATGCACAAAGATGAATTTCCAAAGTTGAGGAAGCAAGTTAGTTTTTCTAACATGAGGGGGAGACAAGGTACAACATTTGAGAAAAAGGTTACATGGAATGAATTATTATTTAATGTATAGATCCTCGAATAGGATAATATGAACTTGAAGTTCATAAAAGGATAATTCATTTGCAATATATTGCAAAGCATGCCATAAGCATTTGCTGACCCAAAGAAAGTAACTATATTCTCATTGCAAATGCTCATATTAAGTCCTAGAAGGACAAAGTCTATGGTACGCTTAAAGCGTATAGACAAATCGGTTTCAAAAAGAACTTCTTAATAAAGAAGATGAGCAAATGATCAAAGTGATCATAATAAGGAGGCAAGTGATCTAGAAGATCACATGACATAACACTTCATAAAATCTCATGAGAGATTTAGGTACCTCAATATATGAATGAAGATCGCTATGTTATGTCTTTATGGAAAACTTTTGGAACCGATATAAAATATTTGTTGTCGACATCTATCATAGCGCTAAGTTTAGATGAGGATCTTAAGTCTATCGAATATAGACACAAAAATATTGGCCAAATGGTAGAGACACAATTCAAGTAGAAATGATTCCATATGATAGACATGTAGTTTTGGACATGTAGTTCAAATACTTGAAAGTATAAAGTCAATGGTGTGTGCAATCAGTTTTCAATATCTTATTTGTCTAGCATGACATGAAAAACTTGATATGCATCTAAAGTCTATTATATGTCTTATATGACTTAACTTATATGTCAATCCATGAAGGATTTAAGTTGCTTGAAGCATATACAATTCTTGATCTTGAAGTACTGTTTCCTTAGTGCAATTTGTGCACGAATATATCTTGCTATAACTATAAGCATGATAATGTGATAGCAAGAGTTTTTCACCTCTATGAGAAGATATAGAACTGACGATTCCAACAAGATCATATGAAGACGATACATCTATTAGGGATGATGATTTCAAAGTGAAACAAATTCATTCAAGTTAATATGGCTGATTTATTTATCAAATCTCTACCAAAGATCTCTTGAAGATGGTGCACAAGATTGGAATGCGAAGGCTCAAGGATGTGAATTGATGCTCTTTTCAGGGGGAGTTAATGCGCGTTGCACTCTTTTTCCCTTACAAGGTTTTGTCCCACTGAGTTTTCCTTGCAAGATTTTTAACGAGGCAACCAATAGGCGCATTACTAAATATGTGTACTCTTTTTCCTTTTCTATAATTTTTTTCCCATTGGGTTTTATTTTAGTTAAGGTTTTTAATGAGGCACATTACTTATTGAGTAGACATTCAAGGGGGAGTGTTAAGAATAGAATTCTATTTAGAGTGAATGTCTATCTTGTAGAGAGTTTTACTTTGAGGCTAAGTTATTTTTTCTCCTATAAATAGAGGGGTTTTACCCCATTGTAAACCACCCCAAAATTCAATAAGAATTTTCTCTCTCTTTCTCTGCAATATTGCTCTTGTTCTTTTATTGTTTTATAACAATTATAAAATATATTCTATACTATACTAATAAATACTATACAAGATATTGCCTTAAAAATAAAAAATAAAAAATAAAAAAATAAGCCTACATGACCACTGTGGGCTTAGGCCCTTCACGGGCTGGTCCACCCGTCAGGCCCAGCACACGAAGTCCGAGACCGCGAAGTCCGGCCCGTAAGACCCTTTTAGGCCCGGGCCACAATACACCCCTAACGTTATCGGTCCCAAACTCGAAAAATAAATGAGAGTTGGGGTAGGTTTGCATTCGGCGTAAGCTTTGCTAATTGGTAATAAATCCTCATAGTATAGTTCTAACTTCTAACTAACTCTTGTGAATATAATATAAAATTATGATTTGCTTTTTAAATAATAGGCAAGACATATACGGGTTTCTAAAGCATTTTTTTTGTAATAATAATACTCGTATTTATTATATTGAATAGATTACAAAGTTAGTAAAGTATGAAATTATTTTTAACAAGGATTCCTCATAAAACGATTGGATTTAAGATATATTTAACTATATTTTTAACACATGTTCCTCATAAAATAATTGGAATATATATATATATATATATATATATATATATATATATATATATATATATATATATATATATATATATATATAAACAAAAACATAAAGCTCATAAAATGTAATAGCAAAACTAAGAGAAAAAAATATATAGAGAAGAATTAAGCAAAATATGAGAAGCTGCAAAGTTTTGAAGCACCGGAACACACATAGGCATATCTAGTAAGAGCATGGGTGCACTACTACTTTTAATATAAATGTTGAGTTTAACAATATAAATTTTTTAACAACGATGACAAGTTGACGAGCAAATAATAATTAATATTATTAGCATTATTTTATGTCCTCGTTGAGGTTACATACTCTAAAAACTATCAATAACAACATCATTAGCTATAATTTTAACTACCTTACATTTTAAATATCAAACTACAAGAAATCTTATTGAAAGCTTTCTTTTTAAAGAATGACCAAAATATAGTAGGTATCAATAAAGAAACATAAGCATATCTAAATCTAATTTAAAAAAATAAAAGTGTGGCAAGTAAGTGGAGAGTAAAGGGGCAGTCTGTTGCCACTTTTTTCCCGGGGTTTACTCATTCTTGTTTATATACATATTTCTAAAAATATTAGTACTACATAATTTAAGGAGAAGAACATGAATTCACGTGAACTTACTACTTGCTACCTAGATGCTCCTCTATGTCTAAAAGGTTGCTTATGAGAAGAAACGAAATGAAATAGGCAGTGTAAAAAAGGAATATATTTAAAAAATAATTAAATAATTTTGTCACTCTGTAATTATATAATGTAATCACAAATAAGTTTTACTTGCTTCCTAAGAATTGGAGAAAGAATGCTCTCCTCTATTATACCTAATTATGTTGATTAGATAATTATTAAGTCACTTAAACAGGCTAATACGATACAATTACACCCTAATATAATTCCAAGTTGATTTTCCTCTAAAAAGAATTAAAACTCATGCGCACTTTGAATTGGGCTCTAAAGGAGGCTTTGAATTTGGCTCAATTGGTCGTGCTCAAAGACTAGACCTTCCGACAGCTCAATCAGCGCGCAAAGTTCTTTCCTCCCGAAATATTTTATGAGATGCTCATATATTATTGGCTCCATTTTTTTTTTAAATCCAATACGAACATTGACAAATAAAATAAGAATTCCATCCAGTGTTAACGTCGACGAGGTCATATTTCCGTGTGTGAACTAGCACTAAATATTTTTGTGAATGATAGCATATAATTTAATTTTTTTATCTATTCAGATTTGAAAGTCAAATAATTTTTTATCTGCCTTTTAAATATTATAAATCGTTAATTATTTTAATTTATAATACTTATTGTCGTTGACGGTAGCATGATCTGCACGAAGTGGATTCAAAAACAAAATTGTAGCTAGCAGAAATTGAATCTAAGACCTTAAAAAGTTTTTGAACACCTTTGATCACTAACTATTCTTTTAGGTTGTGTTAAGGAGGTTTAAAACTTAATATATAAAAGTAGAAATAAATTTTGCCTTATATGTATAGTGTAATTTTTCGACAAAAAGAATTAGGGTGAATCCCTTCCGCCCCCTAAATCCGCCTTACTTGTTGTATAGTTTACAAATATATATTATTTGAGTCATTTCTTTAAACCTTTTCCTGAATAAAAAAGCACCGGGTTACCATTGCAAATATGAAAAATGAATTATTTGGAGTCCAGCTCCAGATATTTTTTGTTAACCAAAAGAAAATGAATTATTTTTTTTTTCAACCCTCGCAAATTAGGAGTATTTATAGTGTTTTCACATTTCCTTTTCAGCGTAACTCGATCCCAAAATCTAACGGTCGTAGGTAAAGGTGCTTACTAACTGAACAAATTTCACTTATCAAAAAATGAATTATTTACTGTCCAGTTCCAGATGTTTTTTATTTTACGATAAATATTACATATACGAAATAATAAAATAAAGAAATTCTAATAGCCAGACTTCGATCAGAGTTCAGTCCATTTCAAATTGTCCCAGTCCCAGTCTCCCAGAAGAGGAGAAATTTAACACCCATTGCTGAAACTTCACTACTAATACATTGAATTACTTGACTTTTCAAAGAAGAAATATGAGTCATATGCGTATTATATTTGATTATACAAAGTCATATCTAAATACGTAATAGTCATGAAAAGACGTAGCAAGTATATAGTGTCAGTACACACCCTGAGTCATGCATGTAATATTTAAAAAAATATTTTAAAATTCTATGTATTAATAGTGTAAAACTTATTTAGATAATTAGATTATTTATTACTTAGTAAATAACAGATAATCTCTTGATAAACATTTACTTATGGGTCGTTTGCTTAGAATATGATTTATACCGGTATAAGTTATATTTGGATAAATTATGTTGGGATTAGTTATGCTGCGATTGTTGTTTATTCATTGTTTGGTATGTCGTATTAAGAATGACAATTGCATAATTTCTAAGAAGACGGTATAAGCTATACCGGTGCTAATTACCCCACCTTTTATAAGGTATAAGTTATCCCAGTGTTAAAATTAACACCGACATAATTTATACCTTGTTTGCTAACCAAATAAAGTATTAAGGTGATATTAAATTTTTATACCACCCTTACACCTTGTATCTCATACCAAACGATCTCTTATCGTGTATTTTTTTTACACTTGTTAGTGTTACAAGTTAAATCCATATTCAATTCAAACTGACATGCTATATTTATACAAAAGAAAAGAAAAGGTAAACCAATTGAAAGGCCAATTGGTAGGTCCACGCCCGAAAATTTTTATTTTGTGTCTCATTCAACTGACACTAATTATATAGGATATTTTTTTCATCTCACAATTTTGTCGACTCAGAAGTATAAGATTTGAGTCCATAAATTTATGAAATAAAAAGAAACTTCATATAACTAATATAAATTGTGTGAGACACACAATAAAATTTCTATTCTTCCTCTTTTTGGTTAAAGGAAGAAAAGTGGAAAGGAGATGGATACATTCCTATTTTTAAACACTATATTCTCTACTTGTTCATTTTTTTTGTTTTTTTTCTTTTTGTTGTCGAGAGAGGTTGTGTTGATGGTAAGCAACTTTCATTTCCAATTAAGAGACTGTAAGTTCGAGTCTCACCAATAGCAAGATGAAAAGTTCTTGTAGGCAAGAATATCAAGTTTTTATTTGAAACCTCTCAACTTCAAGGTAAGGTCTGCCTCCCCAGACCCCACTGTCTTATTTCAATTTTGGAAATTTTACACCATATAGAAAATCTTAGTACTTTATTTATTTTAAATAAATACCATTTAAAAATATTATATCCTGTAGATACCTTTTATCCTTTGAAACAAATATCTAATTATAGTTACATCCTACATTTAAGGCACCAAATATGCTGAATAATATTTTTCTCTCCTTCTGTCACACAATCACCGTATATCTGCTCTAACCACGTTCTTTCTCTCTTGTTGCATATATTTTGCTCTCTTCTCCCACAAACCCACGATTTATAATTTTTCTCCCATCCAAATCTCTAGGTCTCCGCCATTATCACTCTCCATTTCGCATCTCTCTAAAATCTTTGTTTTAGAGCCGATACAAGTGCTCCTGGTAGGTTTAATTTTTAGATTTTGGTGTCATTATTTTGTTTCTCTAATTTTGATACAAATTTTACTTTGTTTCTGAAACAATAACCATTGGTATTGTTTACTCACGAGGAAGCTTTGATTTTTCTCTCCAATATCGGATTCAACGCCACACAAGATGATAACCATAGGTATACCCACCAAAATTCTGAATTTTGATGGGCCCTCGTTCTCATTGCAAATAACTCAAGCATAGTCGAATTTTGCAGGTTTATCAGCAACTACAGTTTCAGAAAGAAGAACTAAACTACACAATGACAAATTGAAAGAAGTCCACGTTGAGAAATATTCAAAAGAAATAAAAAATTTAGTTGCTTCAAAGAGGAAAAAACCTATAAATGATTCTTCATTTGTCAATGTTAAGGAAGTTGATGCAAAAAAAATCAGATACACGACACGAAAAGGTAAGTATTAAACTTATATGCATTCAAAGAAACTTATATGTATTCATAATTATTCAAGTTATTTTATGTGTATGATGTTGTATTCGCATGTATCTGGTTGTATTCATAAGTTTTAAAACAATCCAAAACTCATTTACACATTCACATTTATCAATAATTGAGTTGTGCTTACTTGAATATCGTATGTTATATTTAAATATGTTTAGATGTATTCAAATTCACATTTTTATACTATTTGGTATTAATGTATTCAGTTATATTTATACGTATGTATATGTATTCTGATGTATTTTTAAAGTTGTATTTTTAAGGATTTTCAAGGTTCCCATCACTATTGTATTATGCAGATGTATTCTCCTATATTATTCAGCTGTATTTTTCTTGCTTTCAGCTGTATTTAGTTGTTCGCAATTGTATTATTCATATATATTTCTCTGTATTCAGCTGTATTCAACTATAGTCAATTGAATTCAACTGTAGTGAATACAACTGTAGTCAATTGTAGACAGTCATATTTAACTGTTTTAATCACCTGTAGTCAGTTGTATTATTCAACATCATTCAGTTGTATTCAACTATTTTAATCACATATAGTCACTTGTATTCAACTGTTTTATTCAGTTGTAGTCGATTATAGTCAACTGTTTTATTCACCTATAGACAGTTGTATTCAATTGTATTATTTATATGTATTTCTATGTATGATCCCTTTGAAGTTTTTTCATATTAGATCTGCCTCAACAGAAAGTTGGGAGCATGTAAGTATTCAATCATCATTCTTGTATGTTAAATACAAATCTAATTGTATGAATTAGATTTAATTGTTTCAATCATTTTATTTTTTAGGGATTGTGGGGTGCATGTTGCAGCATACACAGAGTTTTTGGTTAATCTTGGTGAGATTCAACAAATAACATTTGATTCCAATGTACTCCGTCAAAGATATGGTGCTCTCCTCTAGGACTATGCTATGCGAAATATAGACATTGATGACATAAGTGAGAATGAAGCACCATCAAAGATTGCTAACCAAATCACGGAGTCAGATTCAAAGATGTAGAGAGTGTTATAGTAACTTTAGGTTAATGTTGTTTTTTGAATGTAGTTTGAAGAAGAATACTGTTTTGAGTATGAATTTTGGTGAATATGGTATTTAATTTGAAAAACTTATCACTTTATCAACAGTGTTCGTGTAGGACAATTGTAACTTTTCAATCACTGTTTCACTGGTTTGTTCATAAGTATTCATGCTTATTCTTCAGTTTGTATTCATATTTATCTTACAGGATTCAAGTGTGTATTAATACCAAGTAACTTTGCTTGAACAGGTTTTAGGTATTGAACATGTAAATATCAAAGTCAGAAACTTTATGTATTCTAATGGTAGGTTATATTAAAGAATTCATATGTATTTTTCCGAATTCAGGTGTATTCAGTTGTATTTAACAGTATTATTCAACTGCATTCAGTTGTATTCAGCATCATTCATTTATATGTATCTTTCAAGTTCAGTAAATACATGTTAAAGAATATAAATTCAGATGTATTAAACAGGTTATATGTATTCAGTTTTAGTTAAGTTGTATTGAATTATTTTATTCAGCAGTAGTTAGTAGTATTCAAGCATATTATTCAGTTGTATTCATTTGTATTTTGTTATGTTCATCTACATTCAGTTCTACTTAATTGTATTATTCATAAAAATAATTCAACTGTATTCAATTGTATTATTTAGTATTCATCTCTACTCAGTTCTACTCAACTGTATAGTTCATATGTATTTCTCTGTATTCAGTTGTCATTTCTATGTATTCAGCTATATTGAATTTAATATGTATCTTTCAAATTTAGTTAATCCTTGAAAAAGAATAAAATTCAGATGTATTAAATAAGTTATTGTCTATTAGAGAATATAAATTCAGATTTAATGAAATTGTTATATTACAGCTTAGTATATAGATATACTCTGATGAACTAGTTATGTATATAACTTAGGCACTGTCTATAATAAACTGTCAAAGTATATGTGAACAAGTTTATCTTCGATTGTATCTAACATATTAAGGCAACTTATGTATTCAGAATCTAGTCACGCAAGCCATTTCAGAATATATTTCTAGACAATGAGAATTTATTACTTGACAATGTCATCATAGGTATTGACAAATCCTTGAAGTATCAATACATGTCAGAGTGTTAACCATTTATTACATGGAGAATTTCTACACGTTCGCTTGTTATGTCTTCCCCGCCCACATATGCTACATGAATGTTGATTTTTCAACTGCAACAATTTACTTAAAATTTTATCGCGCTTCTTCTTTGGCCTTCCAGGAGGTCTTTTCCATTTGGGTGGTTGTATAACCTCCTCTGCAACATGTTCTTGTATATTCCTGTCATTTCTCTCTGGTAGCGGGTATACTGGCACATCGTATGTCATTATAGTTGTATTTGGCTTGTAATAGTTAGAGCAATATTCTTCTGGTATTAGAAACTTGCTCTTCAATACAACCCAAGCATGTGGGCATGGAAATTCATCAACTTGGAACCTCCCACAAACACATTTTTTCTCTAACAGGCAAGCTGTGTAATTCCTCCCAACATCGTTAACCGTATGTAAGTATTCAGTTGATGATACCACCTATATTTAAAAATAGAAATATAAGTTTTGAGCACATATAACCGAATTACCAAATGTATAATGCTGAATTACTAAGTTAGATACAACTGAAATATTAGTATATAAATGAATACATCATATATTTAGACCAGAAGAATATCAACTGTAATTAGTGCAGAACTTATCAAAAATTTGTTGTACTTTATGCAACAGGAGGCTAACAAAAACATTAGAAGGATGCGTCATGGCAATACATATTAAAATTACATATAATACAACTTTGTTAGTTGTAACGATCCGACCGGTCGTTTTGAGATGTTGTACTTTGATCGCCAGTTCTCGGGAATGACTTGCCATGTGTGATGTACTATGACTGATGTAGATCGTTGGTTTTGGTTTTTAGAAAATTTGAAATGAATTTGAAAGAAACAGTCTCAGTTGAAAGCTTTGAATTTGAAAGGTTTGACCAAAAGTTGACTTATTTGTATATGAGCACGGATAGGAATTTTTATGATTTTGTTAGCTTCGTTGGGTGATTTATGACTTAGGAGTGCAGCCGGAATGCATTTTGGAAGTCCATGGAAGGTTTTGGCTTGAATTGGCGAAGTTAGTATTTTGGCAAATTCTGATTGATAGGTAAGATTTTGATATAGAGGTCAGAATGGAATTCCGAGAGTTGCAATAGCTTCGTTATATCATTTGGGATGTGTACACGAAATTTCAGGTTATTCGGACGTCGTTTGGTCGGACTTTTGATCTAAAGTGTATTCCGAAAGTTTTTGGAAACTTAAGCATGAATTCGATGAGTTTTGAGTAATTTCATGTTGTTTGAGGTGTTTTGATGGTTGGAACAAGTTTGAATTATGTTATAGATTATGTTGGTTTGTTTAGTTGAGGTCCCGAGGGCCTCAGGTGAGTTCCGGATGGGTCCCTGGGTGTCTTTAGGCTAAAATATAGCTGTTGGAGGTCTGGAGGGTCTAATCCCTGAACCCACGACCGCGGTCATATTTGTTCTGGCCGTTAAGGGAGGCTTCGCGGACGCGGTCGTGCTTTTGCGGTCCGCGATGAAGGAGTTGGGCCACTGATCTGACTTAGGAAGCTCATACCTTTTGATATACAAGGAATTTTGAGGTGATTCAAAAATTAAAGTTGTAGCTCATTGAATCTAGTTTGTAGAAACATATTATAATAGAAATTTGGACATATGTAGCTAAAGGTATGGCCAAAATGCTAAAGCTTGTCATTGCAGAGAACACTTGTGCGACCGCGGTCATTTTCGCGCGGACCGCGCTGGTTTTTGCGCGGCCGCGATCGACTTTGTGCGGTCCACTGAGGTGGAAATCTGGGGTTTACTCTATAAATATGAGGTTTTAGGTTTTATTTGATATTTTGCCCTAGAGAGCTCGAATTTTGGCGATTTTTTGAAGGTTTTTCAAGAAATTCATCGGGGTAAGTTATTCTAACTCAGATTTGGCTAGAGTACATGAAACTATCATTGAATTCATCATTTAATTCTTGATTCGGGATGGAATTTGGGAAAAAAATTGTGGAATTTTTAAAAAATATAAAATGATGATTTGAAGGATCAAATGGTGTCGGAATTGGATAATTTTTGTATGGTTAGATTCGTGGAAATATAAGGATTCTAGTTTTGTGAATTTTTGTTAAATCTTGAAATGTGGGCCCGGGGTTGGTAATTTGATTATTTTCAAGTGGACTTTGTTCCCTTAACATATTTTGATCGTTTGGTATTGATTTCGGCTAGATTTGGAGCATCCAGAGGCCGATTCGAGAGGCAAAGGCATTGCAGGCTAGAGTTTAGACCAGATAGAGGTGAGTAATGATAGTAAATGATATCTTGAGGGTTTGATACCCCAGATTTGCACAATGCAATGCTATATTGAGGTGAAACACGCGCTTAATGATGAGTGCGTGGTTGTTTACTAATGGGTATTGTGACTTGGTCCATCTGGATGGATTTTTTACCGTGTATTTAACTGAGAGGTGTTTGTTATCTACATGATTTGGACTTATTTCCATATTTTGGGCTTCATGCCGACGACTTGAGTCATTCGTGGATTTTTATCACTGTTTCCTTACTATTTGTACTTAGTCCTGTTGATTGTACTGTTCTACCATCTCAACCACTTTAGTTGAACTTTTGAGACTTAAAATGATATTTTCACTGTTGTTTGGGCTGAGCACTACTATTTTATTAATGACCTAGGGGCTTGTGATGTTTTTCTGGACTGAGTAAGGTCGAGGGCCTGAGATACATTTATATGCCACGAGGTGGCTTGAGTGACGTGAGAAGGCTTTCAGGCCCTGAGTGTGATGTGAGAAGGCTTTCAGGCCTTGAGTGTGATGTGAGAAGGCTTTCAGGCCTTGAGTGTGATGTGATGAGGCTTTCAGGCCTTGAGTGTGATGTGAGAAGGCTTTCAGGCCTTGAGTGTGATGTGAGGAGGCTTTCAAGACTTATGAGTGATACAAGAAGGCTTTCAGGCCTTATGTTGATATAACGCTTGGGTCGTAATGGGCCCCTCCAGAGTCTGCACACCCACAGTGAGCGCGGGTACCCATATGATCCGATATTGAGCCCAAGGGGCTGATACTATGCCGAATGACTGATACTGAGCCCGAGGGGTTGATACTATGCTGAGCAATTGATACTGGGCCCGAGGGGAAGATTACTACTCATTGTTTACTTGTTCATTTGATTCTTTATGGTTTTACTGCTTTAAGTGATTTACTACATAGTATAGAATTTTCTTGTGAATTTATGTATTTTCATGCCTTTGGTTATTATTTATTATTATTACTCACTGGGTTGGAGTACTCACATTACTCCCTGCACCATGTGTGCATATTCAGGCATAGCAGAGTTCGCACCCGAGCATTGATTCCTTCTAGACCAGGCAGCGAGTTGGAGTTACAAAGTAGCTGTAGATGTTCGCAACCCCTTGTCTCCCTTATCTTACCTCACTTATGTTTTCTTCAGACTATTGCATCAGATATTATATTCTGTTGACTTATAGCAAACGCTGTAGAAACTCATGACTTGTGACACCCCGATTTGGGTTATGTTGGGATGGTATTCTTTGCTATTATTGTTGTCTCCGCATTTATAACTGTTTACACGTGTTTTGGATTAGTTAAATGTTAATTATATGTTAACAGAGGTGTTTGCATTGTTCTGGCTGGCCTCGTCTTCACGAGAGGCGCCATCACGACCGGGTGTGGTTTACGGTCGTGACAAGATGGTATCAGAGCCTAGGTTACTAGGTCTCATGAGTCATGAGCAGGTTTAGTAGAGTCTTGCGGATCGGTACAGAGACGTCTCTATTTATCCTCGAGAGGCTTCCACATTCTTGAATTCTCATCGTGTGTCCTTGATTCATCTTGAAAGGTAACTCTTGGAATTCCTCCACGCGTTTACATGCGCACATGAGCGCTCAGTATCAAATGTGCCTTAATGTCTTGTGATTTCCTGATCGACGAACGAGATGTGGCCTTTATGAGTTTGATGTTGTGCCAGTTTGAAGGAATTGAGGCTGGATCTTTGCCTATGGCTTGAGCACCGAGGTGCTGATTGTGTGAGTAAGTGATTTGAACTTACATGTTAGGTATTGTCCCTATTGGTGAAAGTGACGGGCGGTGAGCCACGTGACGATTATATTAGTACCGTGAGATATATCTAGATGACGTGGAAGTGACAATGAAGGACTGGTGGATGATAAATGAACTATTAAGTGCTTGATTTCCATTGTGATTGGATGTATTGCACCGAGTTATGGGCGTGTGAAGAATCTTTTCATATTTCCTAGTTGGGAGGGAAGTAAAGTTCATGTTACGATATGAGTTCAGAATCAGAAAGGCTAAGTGACTGCGTAATAATTGTGACGGTGAAAGGTATATAGAAATATTATATTGAGGCGAAGCAGGTGGGTTATCTCCTGCGAAGTGCTCTGATATAGTGATCCCTATGTGTATGTTAGAAGACCTCATGTGTAATTGAAAAGTACGTGTTAAAATTTGAAATTTCAAGTCGCTTAAGAGGGTGTGCCTAACTGTTGTGGGGATGAATGCGAAATTTGCAGAAGTTTTACAGTACTAGATGATCTGTGTTTTCAGAACTTATAAATGATTTGAGTCTAGTCTCACTATGGTATTATGGCAACGATATGGTATAAGTGTTATGATATATTGAGTGTATCTCGATCTATGGCTTCAAGCCAAGTGGGGTAGTCTACGGTGAGCAGTTGATTGTATAGTTAGGTGCTATGTTGGTTCCGGTTTGGGGCGTGCGAGTGAATTAGCTATGGCTAGAGTAAAGGAAAATTTTGACAAAGGTTATATTATGATTCATAGGGTATCGGAATCACAAAATGTCTTAAGTTGTTGTTGGTAAGGAATGCTCGATGCATAAAGCAGGTAGATGCTTAGTTGTACTGGGGGTGAGGATTCATTCTGCGGCGCGAGAGTGCTAATGAGGCACAGGTGGTTTTGTTCGCTTGATCAGGCTAATTGAAGTTTAAATAAAGTGAAGGACTCTTGAGAGTGGTTCTAATGTGTTTAAGACTCTACATGCAATAATTGGGTATCTTAAAGTTGTATATGTGATTAGAAACCAAGTTTTTATTGGAAGAGTTCAAGACTTGTGGTAATTCTATGTTAATTATGGGATTCTATGTATTAGTATTAGGAAGATAAAGGTAACAGACCTAGATTCAGAGGAAGTTATTCAGAGTAAAGTATATAGGAATGTGGTGTTTCGGGGAATATTTGAGAGAGTATTCTGCGGCTTATGGGTCTTAGTCAGTGTGGTTTTATGCGGGGTTCTCGTGTGGTAGGCCTGGGTTGAGGCATTGTGGCACTACTACAAGAGGAAATATCAAGTTGATGATGAATTAGAAGAAAATTTAGATAGATAGATTAGCTTGAAAGTAGACCGAATCAGTATGGTAAGGAAATGATTAATTCTTTGTATATGTAATTAGGAGAGTTCTTGATGATTTCTACTGTGGTTGGAGAGATGCATTTTCTACGAATATGAGAGGCATGGGATGTGTAATGTTTTTCTTCTAGATGGGATTAATGGAAGTTCTTGACTAGTTGAGTACATAAGTGTTCGTGGCTCGGAAGAGAGATGCAGTTCTCATGTAAACCTAGGATGGTATGGTATATGCGATATAGTGTGGAGGATTGAGATTTACATGTATAAGGTTTTGGTTCAGTTCCGAATGGTAAGTCATAAAATTCGTAGGTAGCATGTGCAGTTTCAAGTGATTAGAGAGAACGAGCTTCAGATGACTAGGGTGAATGATCTTCTGGTAATTAAGAAAATGGTATTGCTAATCATAGTGATTTTACGAGGGTATATGTTTAAGAAAAGGCAATGTGATTAGGTTTATAGAACTTTGATAGTATTGTGGCGCTCTCTTAGTTGGATCGACCGCTGATATTCGAGTTTGCTTGATGGCACAGGGGGATTTCAAGGTATCTTTCGTGGAATGATTGGGTACTTGAGGTGATATGTATTTGGGTGGCAGAATTCGGGGTAAGGCATGGTGATTTGTGTGCTTTATGGAGTTGGAGACTGGAAGTTCTCATGTTCGGGCTATATTGTTGTTGTGAGTCGCATGTGTCGACTGTTTAGCGACTATTGGCATTTGAAGACCCGAGTGGATCTTTTGTCACTTAGTAAGTTAGATCTTGGATGTGATATTGGGTTCAGACTGGTTTTCTCCGTGTTGCGTTATTCAGGACTATTGCGTTAAGATGACGATGTTGGCTATGCTGGAAATTGCCACAGGTTGAGTGGCAATGTTCGACGAATTATGTACTATTGGGATTCTTATATTTCGAAGTCCCAACGGATGGCTGGGAAGGATTATCCTTCTATATTTGGGCTATTGTGATGAGCGTTAGTGTTGAGGATCCTCGTATTGATTCAGTTTCGGTAGTGAAAGAATTATCGGATGTGTTTCTCATGGCCGGGCATGTCGCCGGGCAAGGTTGTTGATTTCGGTATTGATTTGGTGCCTTGCACCATATCGCATGGCACCGCTGGGAGTTATAATAGTGGAAGAATAGCTTCAGGCTTCCTTGACTATGAGTTTGTTAGCAGGACAAAGTGGATGCGTGTTCTAGCTTGAGTCGGCTTGGTTGGACCCAAATTGTACTGTTGAGTGATAGGTTGATTCGATCATTATTGAGCTTAATAGAGATCTAGGAGATCTAAGAGTGGCATTTCTGTGTTGCGAGACGTTATGATATATTAGTTATGGGCACATATGGTGTGGTTCTATTGAGGCTCACAGTGGAAGTCGAGCGGGAAGAGTAATTGGGTATTATTCGCTGAATGGCGTATCGGTTATGTCCTATCGGGTTGCGTGGTAGGTATTATTTGTTTCACCATGAGTGTAATGATTATCCTTGGTTCCAGACCTCAAATTGCACATGGTTGTCGTTTTCGAGCATAGTGACTTGAGGTGTTCCATGTGGAACAGTGTTTGGATAGGATCGTACATTACAGCGAAGTTATACGGAGATATGACCTGGAAGGTTAGATTTGTTTATTCTATTTCTATGATGTGAGACGGGTTCTCAGCCTTGTATTATGATGGATCTGGTGAGCTTGAGGGACAACTCTTTCATTAGGGTCATTTTCATGATTTGAGTATGTTCAGACTGTTGCTTATTGGTGCGCGTATTATGCCAGTTGTGGATAGGCCTATATTGACGTGTCATGTCACCATAGTAGTGTGTTAGATCAGAAGAGATCGTTGGGATTATCAATAAATACGAATGGATTCGATTTCAGCATGTTGGAAGGATGATATCGAGGTTCGGCTCGAAAAATCGCTATGGTAACTGCCAAGGAGATGTGGCTTCATGAATGGTTGATCTGAGAAATGGATATGGCTTACTGCGTGTTTTAGTTATCATTGGAATTATATATATAAGGGTGTTTGAATGAAACTTTAGTTGATAAGAGCTTTTCAACTGGTATTCGGATGTTGTGTGCAACTGCTGTGAATGGAAGTTATCGCTTCGTGTGTTTGGGTTATGTGGTATATTGTATAATTGCACCTGAGGTTGCAGGCTTGGGTTATTACAGCTCGTTCGGACCTATTCAGAGTATAGGTGTGAGGTTTTGATCGTACTGATGGGTTCAGAAGTGGAAATATGATTCTATGGTTTATGGGCTAGATTGGATTGTGTAATTTCAGTTGTAAAGTGTTATTAGACCTATATGAGATATGGTACTTTGGATCACTCCCGGGTATATGCATGGTAAAGTTATTGAACTACTGGTTGGCTTCTAGAACAACTCTGGATACGTTTGAGGACAAACGTGTGTTTAAGTGGGGGAGGATGTAACGACCAGACCGGTCGTTTTGAGCTGTTGCACTTTGATCTCTAGTTCTCGAACATGAATTGCCGCGTGTGATGTACTATGACTGATATAGATTGTTGGTTTTGGTTTTCAGGAAATTTGGAATGAATTTAAAAGAAACAGTTTCAGTTGAAAGCTTTGAATTTGAAAGGTTTGACCAAGAGTTGACTTATTTGTATGTGAGCGCAGATCGAAATTTTATGATTTGGTTAGCTTCGTTGGGTGATTTATGACTTAGGAGTGCGGTCGGAATGCATTTTGGAAGTTCATGGAAGGATTTGGCTTGAATTGGTGAAGTTAGTATTTTGGCGAATTCCGATTGATAGGCGAGATTTTGATATAGAAGTCAGAATGGAATTCCAAGAGTTGTAGTAGCTTCATTATATCATTTGGGATGTGTGTGTAAAATTTCTAGTTATTCGGACGTCGTTTGGTCGTACTTTTGATCGAAAGTGTATTTCTGAAGTTTTTGAAAACTTAGGCATGAATTCGATGAGTTTTGAGTAATTTGATGTTGTTTGAGGAATTTTGATGATTGGAACAAGTTTGATTGATGTTATAGATTATGTTGGTATGTTTGGTTGAGGTCCCGCGGGCCTCGGGTGAGTTCCGGATGGGTCCCGGGGTGTCTTTAGGCTAAATTATAGTTGTTGGAGGTCTGGAGGGTCGAACCCCTGAACCCACTACCGCGTTCTGCGGTCATATTTGCACTGGCCACGGTGGGAGGCTTCGCGGACGCGGTCGTGCTTTCGCGGTCCGTGATGAAGGAGTTGGGCCACTGATCCGATTTGGGAAGCTCATATCTTTTGATACACAAGAAATTTTGAGATAATTCAAAAAGGAAAGTTGTAGCTCTTTGAAACTTGTTTTCAGAAAAATATTAAAATAGGCACTTGGATATCTGTAGCGAAAGTTATGGCCAAAATACTAAAGCATGCCATTGCAGAGAACACTTGTGCGGCCATATTTTGGGCTTCATGCCGACTACGTAAGTCATTCGTGGATTTTTATCACTGTTTCCTTACTATTTGATATACTATTTGAACTTAGTCGTGTTGATTGTATTGCTTTACTATCTCGCCACTTTAATTGAATTTTTGAGACTTAAATGATATTTTCACTGTTGTTTTGGCTGAGCACTACTATTTTATTGATGCCCGAGGAGCTTCAGATGTTTTTTTGGAATGAGTAAGGCCGAGGGCATGAGATACATTTATATGCCACGAGGTGGCTTGAGTGACGTGAGAAGGCTTTCTGGACCTTAGTGTGATGTGAGGAGGCTTTCAGGCCTTGAGTGTGATGTGAGAAGGCTTTCATGCATCGAGTGTGATGTGAGAAGGCTTTCAGGCCTTGAGTGTGATGTGAGGAGGCTTTCAGGCCTTATGAATGACTTAAGATGACTTTCACGCCGTATGTTGATATAACGCTTGGGCTGTAAGGGCCCCCTACAGAGTCTGCACACCCACAGTGAGCGTGGGTACCCATATGATCTGATATTGAGCCAGAGGGTCTGATACTATGTTGAGTGACTGGTACTGAGCCCGAGGGGCTGATACTATGCTGAGTGACTGATACTGAGCTCGAGGGGCTGATACTATGCTGAGCGATTGATACTGGGCTCGAGGGGCAGATTACTACTCTCTGCTTACTTGTTGTTTTACCTGATTTACCTGATTTTAAAAAGGAGATTTCATTTGATTCTTTACGGTTTTACTGCTTTGAGTGATTTACTGCCCGGTATAGAATTGCCTTGTGAATTTATGTATTTTCATGCCTTCGATTATTATTTATTTATTATTACTCACTGGGTCGGAGTACTCACATTACTCCGTACATCATGTGTGCAGATTCAGGCATAGTAGAGTCCGCACCTGAGCACCAATTCCTTCCAGACCAAGCATCGAGTTGGAGTTACGAGGTAGCTGTTGACGTCGGCTACCCCTTGTCTCCCTTATCTTACCTTACTTATGTTTTCTTCAAACTATTATATCGGCTATTATAGTCTATAGACTTATAGCAAAGTCTGTAGAAGCTCATGACTTGTGACATTCCGATTTGGGCTGTGTTGGGATGGTATCCTTTGCTATTATTGTTTTCTCCGCATTTATAACTGTTTTACACGTGTTTTGGATTAATTAAATGTTGATTATATATTAATAGAGGTATTTGCATTGTTCTGACTGGCCTCGTCTTCACGAGAGGCGTCTTCATGATCGGGTGTGGGTTTCAGGTCGTGACATTAGTTGTATTCTGATGCATACGAATAGCTTTTGCAGCATGTTTTTAGTTATATTCAATTGTATTCATATTAGATCTTCGAAAAAATATATCGTGTATGCGTTTGAATTTAATTGTATTCATATATATTAATACTAGTTGTATTTAAAAAATGATTGTATTCAGTTATATTTATGCTCCGGCTACGATGGCTTGAAAGGTCTACTATACTCTGGCAACTAGAAGAAAGAGAAGATCTGCACGATCCTGTTCCGACTCTTTCTAGAGTACTTGATCTGGAAGTTGGTCGGCGCCCTTACTCTTCTTCCTTTCTTGCTAAGGCTGCCTTAAGACCGTCAATCTGTTGAAGGGAAAAACTAAAACTTAAAATCCAAATGCAGTTCTTCTGGACTACATCTTTTGAAGAAAAGAATTGTCTTTTTGTTATCTACATTGTAGAAGGGAAAAGAAGTTCATGTCTATAAGTTCACTGATAAACAAAAAATATGGCAATTTTGAAACCTGTTTTTTAGTTCCTTGACGTCAGAACTCTCCTTGTTGACCCGTGCACTACCAAGCTCAACGGTAGAAACCCGTGCAGTATCAAGCTCAACTGTAAAAATATGGCATTTTGTGTTCGTTGAGTTAAATTAGGTGAATATCATGTGATTTGATTTTCTTACGTTTTTAACTAGTTTGACCTTCCACATTTTGCGCAGATACGTAGTGTATTCACGTTAATGTCGTGTGAATACAGTTAAATACATATCAAACTTAGCTGGAATTCACCTTTTAACGCCTATATTTTCTATTGTATTAATGAATACAACAGCTTAAATACACATAAAATGTATTTATAACACGTAAAATAGTAAAACGTATCTATAAATGACTAATAAAACCTAAAAAATGGTGCTTTATGAAAATTCTCTTTCATTTTAGTACTAGTGCCCTCCATATTTAGAAGTTAAACCGTAGCATCTCTCGTTGAGTAACAATGTAATACTGCAGGAATTGCATAACAAATTTAATTATACCATTTCATCGTCTTTACTTCCATTAGTTTGGTTTCTATGTAACATAACTAAATTGAAATTTACAAAATTTACATAATGTTCCACAATCTTTTTGTATTAATTGAAAACTTAATTTCGTGAAAATAGATTCTTTTTAGCTAGAAAATATAACTATATTACTCTTCAAAAAATAAGAAATTAAATCAAATTTTTATGATCAAAATTATAAATTAAATAATTATAGAATTGAAAATTAAAATAAAGTATATATCCTTTTTCACACTTAATATTTATGCATTAACAACAACAATAACAACAAGCCAGTATATTCCAACAATTAATATTTATGCATTATGCAATTGGATTAAGAAAAGAATACTAAACTCATCTGTATTGGTCAAAATCTGACCACACAACCACTGCGGTAACAACCCCGCCCTAATCATCTTATGAGAGAAATCAACAAACACGACTTCACCTCATCATCGTTGCATCTGATACAAACAACGAGGCAAAGGCTTCTCCGCGACAAAAACACCTCCTCAACCCAACTATGATAAGTCATGACAAGCACATGAAGTTTTTGACTATAAAGGCAACGAGAAAGAACTGAAGAGGGGTCTCCTTCCTTCCGCTTCTTCTCCGATACTCTAATAACTCGAAAAGGACAGTAGAGCTCCGATAATAGAATCTTTGACCTACTGGAAAGGAGAGAAACTCCATTTTTTGATCATCTAAGAAGAGAGCTACATGCTTGTAACTTTCTGTCCCTCTCCAAGGAGAGGCAGCACACAATTCCACTATCAATAAAACTTTTCAATATTTTGTTCGCCCGATATATGATTGTAGATATTATGTCTTTCGATCCAACATTAATTATGATTGACTACGATTTACCCCTTCATTTCTTTTGATTGATTTGTCTAGAAATTGCTTAACAACTTTTGAGTCAAACAACTTGGCGCCGTATGTGGGGATTTCCTAGTGAAAACACCTAGTTTTTCCTGGATCGAAGCAAAAAAACACCAAAAAGAAAATCCAACTCACACCGGATCCGAAGGCAGCGCATCGAGAAAAGAAAAATCGAATGCGTTAATAGGGACTAAAATCCTCTGCCTCTCGAACAGCCCAAACAAGGATAGAGTTACTACAATCTATTCTCCTCTTCCCCCTTTAATATCGCCGGGCCAAATCATGGAGCATCCCTTCTTCATCTTCCATACTGTATCGGGCCGGAAACTGACGCAAGGGTGTGTCGAAGGAAGAATTAAAATCATCTTGAAACAACCTGAACATTTGGGTCAGGCAAACAACTATGACACGCGTATAGTGCAGGTCTAAACGAAATCTTGACAGTTAGCGCTTAGGGCGTTGAAATGCCGATGTAAATGATGGCCGCCGAACTGGTACTTAAGGCTAAGGGACTTCGCCATCAAATATCGACAGGTTCGACCTTGTTCGAACTCAAGATGGGCCGTTAATTCGATAAGTTTGAAATAACACCCTTAAGGCTGAGGGACTTCGCCATCAAAGATCGACATATTCGACCTCATTCGAACTCAAGACGAGACGTTATTTCGATAAGATGGAAATAACACCCTTAAGGCTAAGGGCCTTCACTATCAAAGATCGACAGGTTCGACCTCGTTCGAACTCAAGGAGGGCCGTTATTTCATAAGTTTGAAATAACACCCTTAAGGCTAAGGGCCTTCGCCATCAAAGATCAACAGGTTCGACCTCGCTCGAACTCAAGACGGTCCGTTATTTCGATAAGTTCGAGATAACACCCTTAAGGATAAGGGCCTTCGCCATCAAAGATCGATAGGTTCGACCTCGTTCGAACTCAAGATGGGTCATTATTTTGATAAGTTCAAAATAACACGCTTTAGTATAAGGGCCTTCGCCATCAAAGATCGACAACTTCGACCTCGTTCGAACTCAAGACGGGATGTTATTTCTATAGGTTCAAAATAACAACCTTAAGTATAAGGACCTTTGCCATCAAAGATCGACAGATTCAAGTTCATTCGAACTCAAGACGGGGTGTTATTTTGATTAGTTCGAAATAACACCCTTAAGGCTAAGGGCCTTCGCCATCAAATATCGACATGTTCGACCTCGTTCAAACTCAATACGGGCCGTTATTTCGATAAGTTCGAAATAACACCCTTAAGGCTAAGGGCCTTCGCCATCAAAGATCGACAGGTTCGACCTCGTTCAAACTCAATACAGACCTTTATTTTAATAAGTTCAAAATAATACCCTTAAGTCTAAGGGCCTTCTCCATCAAAGATCGACAAGTTCGACCTTGTTCAAACTCAAGACGGGCCGTTATTTCAATAAGTTTGAAATAAAAACCTTAAGGCTAAGGGCCTTCGCCATCAAAAATCGACCGGTTCGACCTCGTTCGAACCAAGACGGGTCGTCATTTCGATAAGTTTGAAATAATACTTTTAAGTCTAAGGGCCTTCGCCATCAAAGATCGACAGGTTCGACCTCGTTCAAACTCAAGGCAGTCCGTTATTTTGATAAGTTCGAAATAACACCTTTAAGGCTAAGGGCTTTCGCCATCAAAGATCGACAGGTTAAACCTCGTTCGAACTCAAGGTAGGTCGTTATTTCGATAAGTTCAAAATACACACTTAAGGCTAAGGGCTTTCGCCATCAAAGATTGACAGGTTTGACCTCGATCGAACTTAACAGGTCGTTATTATGATAAGTTCTAAATAACACCCTTGAGGCTAAGGGCCTTCGCCATCAAAGATTGACAGGTTCAACCTCATTCGAACATAAGACGGGCCATTATTTTGATAATTTCAAAATAACACCCTTAAGGCTAAGGGCCTTCGCCATCAAAGATTGACAGGTTTAGCCTCGTTCGAACTCAAAACGGGTCGCTATTTCATTAAGTTTGAAATAAAACCCTTAAGGCTAAGGGCCTTCGCCATCAAAGATTGACAGGTTCGACCTCGTTTGAACTCAAGGCGAACCGTTATTTCGATAAGTTCGAAATAATACCCTTACGGCTAAGGGCCTTCGCCGTCAAAGATCGACAGGTTCAACCTAGTTCGAACTCAAGACGGGCAGTTATTTTGATAAGTTCGAAATAACAACCTTAACGCTAAGGGCCTTCGCCATCAAAGATCCATAGGTTCAACCTCGTTCAAACTCAAGACAGGCCGTTATTTTGATAAGTTTGAAATAACACCCTTAAGGCTAAGGGCCTATGCCATCAAAGATCGACAAGTTCGACCTCGTTTAAACTCAAGACGAGCTATTATTTCGATAAGTTCGAAATAACACCCATAAGGCTAAGGGCCTTTGCCATCAAAGATCGACAGGTTCAACCTCGTTTGAACTCAAGGCGAGCCATTATTTCGATAAGTTCGAAATAACAACCTTACGGCTAAGGGCCTTCGCCGTCAAAGATCGACATGTTCGACCTAGTTCGAACTCAAGACCGGCCATTATTTTGATAAGTTTGAAATAACACCCTTAAGGCTAAGGGCCTTTGCCATCAAAGATTGACAGGTTCAGCCTCGTTCGAACTCAAAATGGGTCGTTATTTCAATAAGTTTAAAATAACACCCTTAAGGCTAAGGGCCTTCGCCATCAAAGATTGACAGGTTCGACCTCGTTTGAACTCAAGGCGAGCCATTATTTTGATAAGTTCGAAATAATACCCTTACGGCTAAGGGCCTTCGCCTCAAAGATCGACATGTTCGACCTAGTTCGAACTCAAGACGGGCCGTTATTTTGATAATTTCGAAATAACAACCTTAAGGCTAAGGGCCTTCGCCATCAATGATCCACAGGTTCAACCTCGCAAACTCAAGACATGCCGTTATTTTGATAAGTTCGAATTAATACCCTTAAGGCTAAGGGCCTTTGCCATCAAAGATCGACAAGTTCGACCTCGTTTAAACTCAAGACGAGCTATTATTTCGATAAGTTCGAAATAACACCCATATGGCTAAGGGTCTTCGCCATCAAAGATCGACAGGTTCAACCTCGTTTGAACTCAAGGCGAGCCATTATTTTGATAAGTTTGAAATAACAACCTTACGGCAAAGGGCCTTCGCTATCAAAGATCGACATGTTCGACCTAGTTCGAACACAAGATCGGCCATTATTTTTATAAGTTCGAAATAATACCCTTAAGGCTAAGGGCCTTCACCATCAAAGATCCATAGGTTCAACCTCGTTCGAACTCAAGTTATTTTGATAAGTTCGAAATAACACCCTTAAGGCTAAGGGCATTCGCCATCAAAGATCGACAAGTTCGACCTCGTTTAAACTCAAGACGGGCTATTATTTCGATAAGTTTGAAATAACACCCTCAAGGTTAGTTGCCTTTGACACGAGAAAAAGCAATACTGGGACTCGACTGACGATCCCTCACCTTATGGCAAGATCATAGATCAATCGAAAGGAAAGCTAAAACACAAGACAAGTAGTGAAAAAGAGTTCCTTATTCATGAAGTCAGAAATATGGGCTATCGCCGCTTATACTCGTCCCAGGCCGGACAACTAAAAATAGAGAAGAAGTAAAAATAAGGAAAACAACAAAAAGTGAACAAACGCCAACCGGTAGAGCTGTCAATATGGGTCGGGTCGGGCTAGCCCAGCCCAACACACGTGAACTTTAGCAATTGACGGGCTGGGCTGGGCTAGTCCACCATTTTGATGGGCCTTATAATGGTCAGCCTACCCCAGCCTTATGTGGGCCGCAGGATCCCACAGACTTGCCTATCATTTTTAAAACTATAATTTTATATTTTTTCTTTAAGTTCAAACCTAATAAAAGATAATTATTAAAAGTTAAAAGATACTTGTTGGAAAAAATTCGCAAACCTTAATAACTTTTTATATTATTCCAATATATCATAATAAATATTAAAAAAGTAAAAGACAAGACTATATTTCATTCACTAAAAGTCAAAACTTAAAACAAACTATTCAAGCAAACATTCATGATGCTTATGAGATATCCAACACATCATCTTCATCAAACACATTTGAATCCGCTTGTAGCAACGTTGTCTTAACATCTTCACTTTCATCTACAATTCATATGCAATATTAATTAATTAAATACTAATAACAATAAAACTTTACATTTAATAATATTTAATTTCACATTAAAAAATATTATCTGTTTGAGTTTGGGAAAACTTGTGCAGCTAATTTCGTGTAGCAACAAGTGTTTAGACATTTTCATAATAAATGCAACTTCTATACTTTGTAAGAACATGCCACCAATCTAAATATTAATTCTGATGCTACAATGGTAATAAGAATACTAAGTACATCACGCACCATCATTGAAAGATCGGGATATTTTTTAGAATGGTCCTTCCAATACATGACAACATCCATCTCTTGAAACTTCTCAAGATCACGTTTTGGTTCCTCTTAGTAAAGATTCAATTCTGACTTTCCATCTCTAACGGCAATATACTTTTTATTTTTTATATGTTTTAAATAAATATTTTATTAGGCCTATGGGCCGGCCCGGCCTAGCCTCAGTCAAGCCTCACGAGCCACGGGCTTACTCGGGCCAAGCTTAAAAGCCTTGTTTTTAAACAGGCTCTAAATATTGTAGCCTAGCCCTGCTAAATTACGCGCTGGGCTGGCCCAATGAGCTAAGCCCATATTGATGGCTCTACCAACCGGCGAACGAAATAAAAAAAAAAACAAAGTACAATTTTTTCTTTATTCGGTGTCACCATCACCGTCGTCATCACCATCCCCATAGGTGTCACCATCATCATCGCCTACACCCCCATCAACTTCGGGTGTCGCCACTTCATACTTGCAGTTGGCACGAGCCTCGCGAGCCTTCCTCGCACCTCTTCATAGGCATCCTCTGTCACGGTGCCTGCTTCTCACAAGTTCTTGAATATATCCCGCTGGGATTCAACATAGACCAAGAGCTCCTAGGTCTGGCGGGGAACGACAGCACGGGACGGTCCAGCCTGGGCCCTCAATCTCTGATTCTCTGCCTCTAAGGCCGCGACTGGATCTGCCAGAACCGCAGCCTCCTTATCCATTGTGTTGATCCGCTCCTCGAGCCTCTCCTCCATCAGGGTCACAATCGCCCTCTCCGATTCTTGTTGGGACTTGAGCACGCGAACAGTCTCTTCCAAAGCCTCCACCCTCATTAGAGCCTCAGACCGGGCCCTCTCAATGTTCTCCAAATCAGCGACCTTACTCTCTATTATAGAAAGTTTCCCTCTCCATTTGGTGTTCGCCTCCTCAAATTGAGCCCGGCTCTACTCCATTTCCAACTGCATCACTCCTAACTTGCCCTTCAGGTACTCGTATTCCGCAGCGACCCCTTTGCCCACTTTAAGCTCTTAGTCCTTAAGGCGGGTTTGCTCTTCAAGCTCACTCTTACTACTGAGCGCCTGCAGCAGCTCCTTATCCCTTTTCTCTAACTTCTCGCCCAAAGCTCGATTGCGGGGATCCGTCTTCAACCGCGTACCACTCACGGCACCTGTTGCGATAGCGGCGATACTTTTCCAGCATTTGCAAAAAAGATCCTCGACTTGATATCGGCCCTGCGGATGCTCTCCACCTCCAACAAGTACGTATGAAAAACGAGAAAGCAGTTAAACCAATGTTTGTCCCACGACAAAGGAAAAACAAACCAAAGTCAGAGATAACATACCCGCAAGCCCATCACAGCTACTTCGTCCCTCACTTCGGCGTCCAAGACATTCCGCAAGGACTCGTTCTCGGCTTCCAAGCACATCGAACTTAACTGAGGCACCAAGTTATCTCATTGCACCAACAGGTTCACATATGAGGGGATCTCGATAATACGGGATGCCCCCCTTCCCCCGTGCGTGAACCACTGAGTGAGTAATGCCTTCCTCGAACATCATAACATCATCAGGGTCCAAGTCAGACTCAGATTCATACTCTTCGACCACTACACTGTTTCCTCTCTCCGCCGCCAAGGGTGAGAAACAACCCGCCATAGATGAAGAAGGCACGCTTGAGGTCACAATGGAAGCACTAAGGGACCGGTTCTCAACTCTGGTAGGATGTCCTGCATTATCCGAAATAAGATCTTCAGACTAAACTGCCGCAACGACCACATTTTCCTGGCTTCGACTGCCATCACCAACTTAGGCCACTTTCTCCACCCCTGGGGTAGATACCGCAAAAATATTTTTCTCTGGGCCCGGCAGAGGAGAATCCAAGTTGATCACTGTCGAAGGCTCCATTTCGAACCCCCACATTCGTCTCTTCGACGGTCCTTCTTCCTCCCCGGCCGACAACCAATCATTCTGAGGGCGGACAGCTCCAGATGGGACCTCGTACTGAGAGATAGCCCGGGTCGGAGTGGTAAAGCCCATGGATTCAACCGATGCTGCCCTCGACGAAGGACGAGTAGCAGCTATCGCACTGAGGCTAGCAGACGCAACCGGCCGACGGAAGGCTAGCTGAGGAGCCCTGACTATACGAACTCTCCTTGGCAACGACAAACGACATTCAAGAGGTAAGGCCAAACCAAAAAAAAAAAAAAGATAGAAGGGCGTCACCTCACCTGTAAGGGGCCTACACCCGAATCTCTCATGAGAGGTCGACCACGTGCGAATCTCCGCAGTATGGGGAAGGACAACCTCGACCCATTCTCGAATCCCTTCCAAAGGTGGCGGGGGTAGCTTCTCGGCTGCAAAATAACGAAGCAGATCAGTACATGCAACGTGGAAGGCGAAATGACAGACAAACCAAGTACTCCACTAATCGGGGGCGGAGACTTACAGGCAAAATTCCACACCTCAAGAAATATAGTTGGGTCCGCCACGAGGTGCTCGGTCTGCATATAGAAAAATTTCTTAAAAAAGCAACGATTGGTCATGTCATCTATCTTTACCACTAAACCTTTTGATACTCGAGGACACGCATGGATCATCATGCCGCAAATCTTCTGGGGAGCGAATAGGCTAAGCACATGTCCCAAAGTAGCCTCGCGACCGGCCATCTCCGCATACTTGATGAACATGAGGAACAACTTATATAGGTAAGGAGAAAGCTGAGCAGGGCATACCTCGTAATAGTGGCAGAAATCTACCACCAGCATATGGAGTGGGAGCGTATACCCTATGAGGAAGGAGTAAGCGTAGAACATATAGTATCTGAGACGGTCAATTTGGACTTGGCCGTCTCTCTCCGCCGGTACTATCTCGACATAGTTGGGAATTCCCCTCTGTTTCCGTAAATCCGCTATCCCTAACCTCCCCTATGAGGGGAGGGATATCCACCAGTTCCACCCTGCTGTTTGCATCGAAATCTGCCACCACTTTCCCGGGGCAGGATAAAATTTCCTCCACCGATGGAACTTCTTCGCATTCCACCAACTTTACTTCTACGGCAGCTGGAGCAGGGTCCTTAGTTGCCGGAGGAGCACCATGAAGATTGTTACTAGAAGAAGTACCTGCCATCTTTAGCTCACAAAAAAAAAGAAGAGAGAGAAAGAATTCGGTGGGAGAAGTCAAGAAATTACGGATTGTTACGAGCAAAAGAGTAAGAAAGAACTCAGATTGGCAGAAAAAGAGATAACCCGAGAGCTCTCGCAGAGATGAACGATGAAGAATGAAAAACAAATAACAAGATAAAATTTATAAAGACATAAATTTCCCAAGCGCGAAATCCAATAGTCGCCACTAGAACCTGACAGGACGCGAAGCGATTAAGATACTCAGAAACGTGTCATAACGGCTGCCTGCACGAAGCAATATTTCGGTTACCAACCGGCTCTTCAGTTTCAAATCCGTCGTAACGGTACATGAGTATCGAAAAGACGTCCACAAACAATTTCAAAATTTGTAACACAACTAAGGAACAAAAAGTGCATCAGATTCCTCCCGACTACGTCGTGCACATGATCAAAATTTGACCTTACTGTATTGGTCAAAATTTGACCACAAGACCACGACGGTAACGACCCCGCCTAATCATCTTATGGAAAAAGTCAACCAAGTCGACTTCACCTCATCATCGTTGCATCCGATACAAACAATGAGCAAAGTCCTCTCCGCGACGAGAACACCTCCTCGACCCAACTATGATAAGTCATGACGAGCACATGAAATTTTTCGACTATAAAGGAAACGAAAAAGAATTGAAGAGGGGGCTCCTTCCTTCTGCTTCTTCTCCGATATTCCAATAACCCGAAAAAGGGCAGCAGAGCTCCGATAATAGAATCCTCGACCTACGGGGAAAGAGAGAAACTCCATTTTTTGATCATATAAGAAGAGAGCTATATGCTTGTAACTTCCTGTCCCTCTCCAAGGAGAGGCATGATACAATTTCACTATCAATAAACCTTTTCAATATTCTGTTTGCCCGATATATGATTGTAGTTATTATGTCTTTCGATCCAACATTAATTATGATTGACCATGATACATCCCTTCATTTCTTTTGATTGATTTACTTAGAAAGTGTTTAATAATTTTTGAGTCAAACACAGTCAAAATTTTTATATGAGAAATATATATATAAGCACTTTTTCTCAGATTTCTCTATACTCGTACTTTTCTTTTCCTTCCCTTCCTGGTCGTGTTGAGAAAATGTAAAGTATTCTGTTCTGCTATAGAAGTTCCCCTCCAGTTCTTTATAATAATTTGTCGTGGATGACGTCATTCTTCAATGATATCATTACCATTTCCTATTGAGCCAAAAACTGGATGGATATTATTCCTACTTAATTGCTAACTGGACCACCAAAATACTTTAGTAAATTAAAAGTGCATGACATGGATTATAATTTCTTGCAGCTTAATTCATCCCTCACTATCTTTACACTATTTTGCTTCTTGTGTCATTGTAATATGTTATTTGGTACATGACATTTCTTTTTAGTTTCTTTATACATATATATAATATAAAATCTTTTTGAAAATTTTTATTTTACCTTTAATATGTGTTTATAACTTAGTTTTATCCCTACCTTTATCATAAGTCATTATCTTGTCCTTTTCATTACTCACATTTATCATTTAATGTAAATTCTGACCAGTTTTACCATATTTTCTAGTATATCATTAGTTGTTTTTATTTTTGAAGAAATAAAATCACAAATCAAACTAATTTAGTTATTATAATAATAACAACAAATTCAATGTAATCAGACATGTGAATTTGGAGAGCCGAGAGGGTAGAGTATACACATACCTTACCTCTACCTTGTGAAGTTGAAAAGTTGTTTTCTATAGATCTTAGGCTTAAGGATCATTAAAAATAAAGTAACAAATAGTAGCAACAACAATATAAATATAATAAGAACTCACGAAAATTAATTTAGCTATTATATAAATAAAATAACAAATGGTCCCCCCTCCTCTTTTTTGTCTATGAGTAATTAATACTTTTAGGAAATCAAACGTTGTTAGAATAAAAATGATACTATAGGTTTCTACGGGAAAAAAAAACTTTACGTTTGTATCAATTTGCAATTTTATTTTTATAAAAGAGAAAAAAGGTGAAAGAAATGCTTCACAAACGCCAACATCACACTCGCAACAAACTTTACAAAAACCGTCTCACGCGCTCATTCTCTCCTTGGCGTAAGTGTTCACTCAACACCAGTACTTCCTTTAAGACACTGAAGAGAGCACTTATTCTCACCACTTCTCTTGTTTCATATCAGAGACCGATTATAATGGTATGAGCTCTGCTTTATTATTGTTTTCACTGTATGAACTCTGCTTTTATGAAATTTGCTTCTGATTGTGAAGTATAGTGTGTTCTTCACATATTTCCATGCATTCTAGCAATTTCTGTACCAAATATATGCCAGAATTAGGAATTTGATCCCATAATGTTAAGTAGCGTACTGTTTCCTCTTTTTCCTTGTAAGGCCGAACGGCAAAAGTCGCCTTAAGTAAAAACTCAGTTTATGTCTATATCTCTCCGTCCAATTCTCGAAAATTTTCCGCAAAATATTAAATGTCGGTTTTATTGGTGGTCACTGAAGAAGATTCTAATAGAAAGGGGAAAGGGAATATAGGTATAGAGTAAAATGTTTTAGTGGATTCTAGCTCCTTGTGTCAGTTCTTCTACTCGACGAAATTTTCGGAAAGTTAAAATAAATAAATAAATAGAAGACGAGCAATAGCATTACCTACTGTAACAAACGTTAGCGTTTTTCTTGTTATAAAACCTGGAAGAGCCGAAAATTTAGATATCCAGCTTAGTGTTGCCTGCTATTGCGTTTTGTTTTTTAGTCTCTAGCTGAATCTTTATGTGTTGTGATTTGCACGCAGGGTCGATATACCGAAGATTTCGAGGAGAACGAGCTATTGGGTAAAATATTTCTTTTCAAGTCATTTTTTTAAAATAATTTCTTTCCTAATTTCGACGCTTTCCAAATCAAAATTTTCTGTGCGTTTATAATAATGACTGAACCTTGAATTAGATGGGAGAGCCTGATAGGAAGTATGGTTTGAATAATCCTTTAGTAAGGATATCAGCCACTCGTTGTGAAGTCGGAATAGATGGCATTCAAATAACTCCAGCTCCAACCTTCTCCTTTGTGTAGTGTTTGTCAATTTCAATATTTTTTGTGTGAGCAATGCTGATGGCTGCGTAGTTGTCACCGTACAGTTTCATTGGCATAGTCTTCTTAGTTCCTCCAAAATTCACTTAAGCCACACCAGTTTACATATTCCATATGCCGTAGATCTATATTCTGCTTTAGTACTGATGGGGCTACTGCATTTTGTTATGTGCTTCTTCAAGTTACTAGGTTTTGCCATATGATGTATAATAATCTAATGTGGACATTCTTCCCGAAATGGATCCTGCTCAGTTAGTACGTATGCTTCTATACGTGTTCATTTCTTCCGAAATATAGCATTTTCCCAGAGAATTCTTCAAGTATATCAGGATATGGTAGACTGGCAAAATTCTCTTCATAGGGTGAATTCATAATTGACTTTGATTCGCAACAAATGCTATATCATGCCATGCATGTGATAGGTAAGTCTGCCAACTAACTTTAGGTACAGTGCTGTATCCACCGACTTTCCTTCTATGCTTCTCAATTGTTTTTTAGCAGAAGGTTTAGTAGTGCTTATTACTCAGGACGGCCAGACTCCAGTCGTCGATTTACTGGAAGACTTGCTGAAAAGGGTGTTTAGATTGACTCAAGGTTAAACCAGCTTAAACGTACTTTTCTACTTCTTTTGATGTTTGGCAAACACCATAAGTGCTTTTAAGCCAAAACAAGCCAAAAACCATAGATTGGATCCTCACTTATAACTTTTTAGTTAAAAGCTCTTTAAATTTAACCAAGTATTTTACATAGCTATCCCTCACACTTTCTTATAATTTCAAAAATATCCTTCACAATGAAAAGTCCTAACTCCAATCGTTTCTGAAATGCACTACCTGTCCTATGTTGATTTCTCATCCTTCCATCTCTCCATCGACGGAAAAATGCTCGTTGACACCATTATTGATTTTAAATTGTATATTATGCGTGTTCTCCTTTGTCCCTCAAAAATCAATTACAGCTTAGTTGCAGAAAGACACAAGGAAAGGCTCTTTTCTGTACATGTTAGATATTTTGGAGTGCTTTTTCTTTTTCTTTGTGTCTTTGTTTTCACCTATTGTCCAATAAAAGATTACTCCCAATATACTACTTATTACATATATGGTTCTAAAAAGGGACCATTTTCGCACTTTTGCACGCTACGTGTTTTCTGAAAAAACAGGATCGAAAGTTTACATATCAGTGTTCAGTCTGTACTTTCATAATCACATCGTGAATGTTTGTTACTTAAATATAATTTTATCTAAGTAATTTGGAACTTGGTGTGAATTGAGACATAGATTAGTTTGTATTTGAACTAAGATATTAGAGTAGTGAGCTCCTTTATAGTGTTGATAGATTTAAGCATATTTCAGTCATTTAAAAGAATATGGTTTCTATTGAAGGTACTGATAAATTGCCTCTTTTCTTCTTCTTTTGTCTTCTTGAGCTGAGGGTCTTTCGGAAACAACCTCTCTATCCCCCCGAGGTAGGGGTAAGATCTGCGTACACACTACCCCCAGACAAGAGGGGTTGCTTTGATGGTAAGCAACCTCCACTTCCAACTGAGAGTTTGTGAGTTCGAGTCTCCTCAAGAGCAAGGTGGGAAGTTCTTGGAGGGAAGGATGCCGGGGGTCTATTTTGGAAACAGCTTCTCTACCCTAGGGTAGGGGTAAGGTCTGCATACATATTACCCTCCCCAGACCCCACTAAGTGAAATTATATTGGGTTGTTGTTGTTGTTTCAGTCATTTAAAAGAAGAAGTGCTTATCAGCTTTTTTTCACCTAAACACATCAGCTGCTTTTTTTTTTGGTTCAACGCACGTAAATGCTTATTCACCAAACCAGCTCTAGCCCTTAAAAGTGCATTTCAACACTTGTGCTTGAAAGCTACTTAAATTTAGCTAGCCAGACACACTCTTTCTCATTCTATTCTTCTTGAGTAAGGTAATCACATATTTCCCTTGTGATGCTGTAATTACCTTTTTCGATCGAGCTACCTTCATGCCAATCAAATATTTTAGTGGGCCTAGGTCCTTTATTTAAAATTTTAAAGCTTGAAGTGAATAAGAATTTGTTTCAATCTCCAGAAGAGGATGAGAAACTTCTTAGTTCCGAAGCACCATATCTCACTACAGTTGGTGGACAAATATATCTTGCTAATGCTACAAGGTCTGACATAGCATTTTCTGTTAATTTATGAGTAAGATACATTTTGTCTCCTACATAAAGACATTGGAACGCGATTAAGCATATACTTCGATATTTAAAGGGAACTTTTGATATTGGTTTGTTTTATGCTAACAAAGATACTGCAAATCTTATTGGTTATGCAGATGCAGGTTATTTATCTGATCCCCATAAATCTCGATCTCAAACCGGGTACATGTTTACGTATGGAGGTACTGTCATAAAATGGCGCTCCACAAATCAATATATTGTTGCTACTTCTTCAAATCATGCTAAGATAATAGCTATTCATGGAATATTTAGGGAATGCGTATGGTCGAGATCAATAATTTATTTTATTCGAGAAAAATATGGTTTGGACTGTGAGAAAATACCCACAATTTTATAAGAAAATAATGCTGCGTGCATAGCTCAATTGAATGGAGGATTTATAAAATGAGACATAACGAAACACATTTCACCAAAATTGTTCTACATATGTGACCTTTAGAAAAATAGTGATATTGATGTGCAACAAATCCGTTCAAGTGATAATCCAGCAGATTTATTTACTAAATCTTTGCCAACTTCAATTTTGAGAAGATGGTATACAAAATTGGAATGCGGAGACTCAAATATTTGAAATAAGGTATTCATCAGGGGGAGTAAAATACGCGATGCACTCTTTTTTTCTTACTGAGGTTTTTTCCCATGGGGTTTTCCTTATAAAGTTTTTAATGAGGCACCTAGCAATGCGTATTACTAAATATGTGTACCCTTTTTCCTTCACTAGAATTTTTTCCCACGTGGTTTTTCCTAGTAATATTTTAATGAGGCACATTATCTTTTAATGAACAACATCCAATGGGGAGTGTTATAAATATATTATATTATGAATGTTCATACTCCGTTGTAAATAAGCTTCCGGAAGAAATTTATCCATATGGGGCTCCGCCATAAATATGTTTATCTATTTAGTACTCTATTGAAAATAAGCCTCCTGAAGAAGCTTATCATTTCGGTACCCAGTTATAGATAAATATTATTTCCGGTAGAAGATTATCCTCGCCAGGTATAATGAGCTTATCCTTTCAGTACTCCGTTATGGATAAACATTACTCTTAGTATAAGATTATTCATATCTGGTATAGTAACAGCTTACATATCAGCTTGTAGTAGCAGCTTACACAACAAATTGTAGTAGCTTACACAGCAGCTTACAGTAGCAACTTACACAGCAACTTGCAGTAGCAGCTTATATAGTAACTTTCTTTCTTCTATCAATAAAAGAGATTTCACTTTATTATGTACATTAATTTATATTCGAATAATGTATCAGTTTCTCTCTATACTTGTCTTTACTTTATAATGCAAGTAAAATTTGTATGTATTCTTACCCCTTTTTTGAAGAGGTTATTTCAATCCTTAATGCTCATGTATATTGATTTATTTATTTCAATTGTATACGCATATTTTTTGTATTTCTGAGATGCAATTGTTATTTATTCCAATTATATATTTCTGTTTTTTCAACCAAATTTGTAAAAAGAAAACTTGATTGGAATTTCATTGCTATAGCCAAATAACAAATATTGCAGCCAAAATGATGAAATATCAATTCAATTAGTATTTTTTATTTTTTAGGATGCAATAGTTATTTCATTTAATTCAGTTGTGTAGTTTTTTTGTCCTGCCAGATCAATAAAAATACTTAACTAGAATTTTATTATTTTTAACTAAATAAAAAAAATCCAAAATAATAGAGTTCCATCCGAAATTTTTACAAATTTATGAATTATGGCAAGAACCATTTCCTCCATCAATCTGCATGGAGCCAATAGATGGAGGGGACAATGATAAATCCTTAATTTATCTTGTCTAAGATGTTTATTGTGTCATCAATTATAACTTTAGCATCGAGAGGGACCTTGATATATGAAACAAGTGGCATCTCTATTGTTAAACACCTCAATCTCTCTTCTCTCTTATAAAAAGTTGAGATTTAGTACCATCCTGAAAAAGATATCTAAAAGATTAATATTAAAGTGTAAATAAATAAATAGATATAATAAAGGGTAATATAATATATGTAGAGAGAGCTAATTTTTTTAAAAAATACCACATGAACAAAAAAAGTTATGTGGCAACCGTGTCTCCATTGAGTTATATATGCATGTATGTGTACTACTAAATTATTGAGGGAAGAGACATAGTTATGCAACTTGGTATTAGTCAGAGATTTTCATTGTTGTCCGGCTGTTGTGTGGGCTTTTGCAGATTTAACTTTAATACCTATTTGACTTTTTCTGACAGCTTTGTTTGACAAATTATTTTTACCAAGTGGCACCCTTCGCTTAGTCGTACAAAATTAACACGATTTTCTGTTCATGATCATCCTAATTGTCTTGACTTTATGTCGTTGATCTGGGATGAGCATAAAGAGTAATTTTTTGGCTTAATTAAACGTGAAAAAAGTCATTAGCATAATCGCCGGAAACATATCTAATATAGAAGCTCTACAAATTGCTATTGATGGTTAATTAACGGATTCAGGTAATTAATTTTAGCTGGAGAAGTTGGAGACTTATTAATTAGATGGCAACTCTCTTTCATCAACAGAGAAACCATAAATTGAATCGTGTCTTAACTAGTACAAAATAGGATGCAACATCAGCTGCTCGGCGTTTACAACCCTGAAGTCTCATTCTATCTTATCATAGTTGTATATTTCTTTTTGCAGACACTTTTATTGTCATTCAGACCATTATTTATATTATTCTAGTAGTTTGTGCTTGTGACACTAAATCCAGAGTTGTATTTAGATATATCGGTAGTTATGAATTTTCGCACTTTACTTCTATTCTATTTTAATTATTTCAGTTTAATTGGCATCAGTTAATTTGATTTATTTAAAATGGCTTAAAACTATTCTAACGTTAGCTTGCCTAGCAAGTGAAATGTTAGGCGCCATCACGGTCCCGAGGGTGGGTTTTCGGGTCATGACATTTTAAACATAAGACGGGGGGAAGCTCAGGGGGATTGGAACACTTAGTAAACATATGGGAATTACTTATACTATAGAATGTGCTCTAATTTAGATGAAAATCAAGGAACTCTAAACCCTAGTACCGGAGGATTTTTGAGATATGATAAAATGAAGGATCGTGGTGAGTTAGTAAAAATGATTGTTTTGGGTTGTCTATCTTTTTCTTTTGCTTCTTCATCATATTTTGTTTTGTATATTCAAAGGATTTATAATCCTTTATTTAGAGGAATCCCCCGAAGTACTTGTAGATCTGGTATTTTTAGGCTTCATGGACAATATCAAACATACAAGTGTTATTTGTTTGACCACCTTCCTTGTAAAGTTTCTCTAACTTTTAATATTGATCATACTGTTAATGAAAATTATTATTTGACAATTACATGTCATTGGATAGACGATAATTATTTTATGCAAAAACGTATTATCGCTTTTAAATATGATAAAGATCGAAGTCCTGCTATTTTTACAAGTATTACTATTTGCGAAGTTGTTGTATTTTATAATCTATATCTATCTATCTATATATTATTACAAAAATTTAAATATTCTATGCTAAATGTTGAATGGCGAAAATATTTTTTAAAACATTAACCAACTTTTATACCTTTCATAAACTAAAAATTTCTTCAAAAAAGTACTAGCGTGTTGGATAAAATTGTAATGTTTACTGCCTACTTTAAGGAGTTTGAAGTCAAATTATAATAGAATTTTTTAAAGTCGTAAGTTAATGGAAGTTCAAATGCCATAGCAATTCAACTTGGTGAAGACAACACTATTTACTTGAATGATTTGGAATTAATCTCACTTCCAATATTTTGGTCTTGCCACAAATGTGAGATAGTATATGATTGAGTATTCTGGTTTGAAAATTTCTTGCTAAAAGAGTCTCAATTTATATAGTAGGCGATTAATCTAAGATTTTGTATTAAAGGTGACACTTTAGAGCCTAGCCATATGCTGATTCTCTATAGAAGCGGATTTCTCAATTGCGACCTATTTGATACGACATATAAGAGGTTAAAATAAGGATGAATTTGAGCTATGATTATGTGCCACGATCCAAAAATTATTAGTCGTGATGACACCTAATTTAGCCTGCTATGTAAGCGAATTATCAGTCAGTACAATCTAAATGAAATTATAGAAAAATGGTGATGAATTATTTGGACATTTACAAATTAATCCAAGAACTGATAGTGCGAATCACGAGCTCTAAGATTTAGAATTTACAAAACTGAAACAAATAAATACACGTTCTGTTTGAAAAGTATATAAACAAATTAGCAGCATCTAAAACTACTACTAAGAACAAGTCGCAACTATATTCCGAATGCACGAATATCTTCAGAGTCAGCTCCCGACATCACTAGCAGTTCCGCTCCAAAAATCTGCACACAAGGTGCAGAAGTGTAGTATGAGTACAACCGATCATATGTACACAGTAAGTATCTTGTCTGACCTCGTCGAAGTAGTACGAAGCTTTTTAGTTAAAAGGTACTCATTAATAAAACCTATACTGTAAACTAGCAATAGAACTATACAATAAAACAGAATATAGTACACGAACCGAATGTACAAAGCAATAACGGAGTATTAGAAGAGATCAGAATTCAACAGTTTCCAATATTTCGACCAATCTTTTCTTTAGAGAAAACCAATAAACCACAATAGTCACCCCATAACTTTCATAACATGAGGAATATACTTTGATATCAAGTCAATTGCATAGTAAAACCCTTCGTGCTTTTATCTCATTCTCACCAAAGATGCGTAAAACAGTACCAACTGGATGGCAGACATGTCGATAATAATCATGAAAAAGTAGGAAAAATACATAAATAGCAATGATAAACGAGAATATACATAAGGGCAAGAATTACAGACTAGGCAGAAAGTATAGGATTAATGACAACAATTAGGAAAAGGAATATAACTTCAACTAACTAGCATGGTCATAAATGTAGATATAACAAATAAGAGGAGAACACTTGATCATTATAAGTTAACAAGTAGAAGCATGAGTGACTAACATGGTAGAAGGCCTGTACTAAAGTGCAACAAAATAGATATGACAAAGATGTAATTATAACAGCAAAAAGAAGGCATGGTGTTTGCAAGTTTAGCAAGTAGAAGGCATGAACAACACAATAGCAATTAAGATAAATGACAAGGACAGGGCAATAACAACAAGTCACAAAAGAACCATAAATACGACAATTACTACTCAATGTAAAGGCACGAACACATACATAAGGAAAAGATATCCCAATATAATGCATGTCCCTCCTCCCCGCCTGCACGGAAACACCCGATTGTGCCTTGAACTCACCATAACATAAAAGCATGACAATATAAATGAAATGACACGGCACCACCCTTTGTGATTTCCACTCTCATAACATGGCACGACATTACGCTTCGTGCTTTTACTCTCAAAGATATGGCACGACATCATCCTTTATGCTTTTACTCTCAATAATATGGCACGATATCACCCTTCGTGCTTTTACTCTCAAATGATATAACGCGGCATCACCCTTCGTGCTTTACACTCTCCCTCATATGATAATGTATATGCAATGGCATGACATCACCCTTCGTGATTTACACACTTCTTTACCAAGAATATGTATATCAATGACATACAAGGCAAGAAGCATAAACAACGTCAAGGAGAGTGTTTAAATTAATATTCCAAAAGGAACCCCAATCACGACTTTCAAGACAACACTAGTTCAATAAACCCTCAAGAAAGTATTATTCAAGTATGCACACAAATCTCAAGAATGATCTACAACACGAGCATAAAATCTAGTATCTCAAGAATATCAGCCGTAGTAATGTATTAACGATTAATTATATTGATGATCGAATTAGACACAATCAATGTTTTCTCAGAATTTCGTTAAATTTGATCAAGTTATAATAAGCTAAGTCTTGATTTCTAATATTTAGTACTATGTTCTTAGTATCTAGGAGTCAAGTAAGGCATAAACAAAGAAAGTTACATGCATCGTTAACGCTAGCACATGCATATATACTCGTCACCTCAAATATGTATCACCCCCTTATGTAGCAATCAATGTCCAATAGTAGGAAAAAATTCCTTCAACAAAGTTAAGCAAGACACTTACCTCAATTAACTCAATACTCAATTTAGCTTTTTTCCTTTACAAATTCACTTCCGCTCCGCTCAATCTAGCCAAAGACGACTTAAATATATCACACAATGCAAGAGAAAATAATTTCAATTAATAAAGTTGTGATTCTACAAGTTCTAAAAAGTTAACAAAATTCAACCCACAGTCCCCTCTGGTCAAAACCAGAGTCCAAGGTAGGTCTTGATTACCCATGGCCCTAAGAGTCCATATATGTATTTTGTTTCCAAATCTGAGTCTTATTCGACTCTCAAATCCTAAATCTTCATTTTTTAAAGTTTTGACAAAATCCCCAAAATTTTCTCTAGATTCTCATGAATTTGATGTTAATATACATATATATATATATAAAAGATTAAAAATGGAGAGAGGAAATCTAAGAGATAGGGACACAATATCCTAAATTTAGCTACTCACATAGAGCTAATACTAATTTGTTGGTCATAAATTCACTCTCAAATTTTGATGCACAATTTTAAGATTCAAGACAAGCCATTTTTATTGTTAAATAAATACTTTGTTCCCAATCTCATTCAAAAAAAAGTAAAATTAAAAAAAAAGAGAAAAAGAGAGAACGGCAATCTAGAGGCAACGAAATTGATTCATAAGGTCTCATGCTAATTGGGTAAATCAGACACACCGTTCTCAAGGGAAACAATATTTTATAATATTTGTTTTCTAATAATATTTGTTTTCTAATAAAATGTCTCAATTTTACCCCAAAATCTAAGATTAAAGAGAGAGACGTTCAAGTTTTCACCCATTTCATCTCTTTCCTAAGAAAAACTTTACCATACCCACCTCAAACCTCTGTAAATTTCTCATGTAATCATCGGTCCACCCTCAACAAACACCATATTTTCATTATCAATTCCACCATTTCAACACCCAAATAGACAAATTAGAAAAATGACAATCTGGAAAGGGTAATGTTGTTATATGCTATTTAGAGAAGTCTACCTATAAATGTCGGGAGAATGATTAATGATGGAATTATTGCTAGTCGTTTTTCAAATGAGTCTAAATGTCTGATTTTCCCATCAACCATTACTCGCCTGGCAGAAATGTTTAATGTTGATATGAGCAACCTTAGGAGGGTTCAAAGTAATGATCAAAGTTATCTTTCTACAATATAACCTCCGCGGGGCATTGAAAGAAGAGCTTCACATGGCCAAACAAGTTTCGAGAGTGCAAAATTAGAAACTAATGTGCAATCTATGCAAATAGAAACTAACATTGCCCCTGCGACTATCTCATCAGATATTCTTGATTGTCTGCAAAAAATACTGCTAAAACAAGAAGAGATGACAAGAAATTGGGACGTGTTTAAGAACGAGCAGGTAATGAGGATAACTCATGTCATGATAAAGTTGGCACATACGAGATCTAGTCAAAACATTATTAGCCAAACATTATAGAATCAATTTGCCTATATATTTTCGACAATCCAAATGATGGAAAACTTAATGTGGAATGTTGCTAATGCAGTAAGAAATTCTAACATACCAAATTTCCAGCCATATTTTGTTATAGATCCAGGCATGAGCAACTTCAATGGTGAAGGTATCAGTATACATTCAGCCCAAGGACTCTCTATGTCAATGGTGTCACCACCTCTTATAGTGTTTTCAAAAAGAGAAGAAGTATCCACTATATTTCCGATGTCACACACCAGTCATCCTTTTTCAGAGATGCCGCCCTTTCATAACTTAACTACCATTGGCAGTCCTTCTAACATCTTCAATGAAGGACCTTCGGACCCGTCTCAACATCCTGGGTTTGGAGAAATTAATTCCGAGCTTCAATTCTTCCAACATAATGGCACCAAGACGAGACACATTGTTCATTCAGGAGAACGAACGATCCAAAAGTTAGGGTAAAAGTTTCTATTACTAGCTGTGCACTTTTAGAGTAATGTAGATGTATTGTTGTTTTGTTTTTGGGATGATGATAGTTCTTATGTTTTTGGTGTTTTAAGGAAGATAGGGACTTGGCATGCTTCAGGTAAGGTATCTCTTTTTGTTAAGTAAATAACTCACTAAAGGCACCTTGTAAATAGCCTAAAGGAACCGATGTTACCTTTAAGGTTGGTCCTACCTGTTATTTTTAATATAATGCGAAACTCTCAGGTAAAATGTGATGTATTCCCATGTATTTGTGTTTTTTTTTGTGAAAATGTTAGTGTGTGATGTATTCTCATAGAATTGGGCATTCTGTTTTGAAAATTTTTATATATGAAAATGCCAATCTATACACATCTTTTTGTCACTTTACTTTGAATTGTTCTAATAGCTTCAAACTTTAGAGTTTGGAATTTATCACACATGTTTTCTGGCAAAGTCTCTTTTATGACATTTTGTTACAACTTTGTCTTTATATTGTTTTAAAAAAATAAAAATAAAAATTTCTTACACATGAATAGCTATCAGTATATTTTGGGCAGAAACAGATTGAGCATTTCAAATTCATTAGAGCTTTTGCAAACTTCTAACGTTGTGCCTATATATTTGCAAATGTAAAGATTCCATGTAATGAATCTCTAATCTTCGGGGGAATTACGCATATGAGAATCAAGAATTTCGATAGCTACAGCTCACCTCTATTGTTGGTCAAGGCGGAACCCCAGAAAAATACTGATTTTGGAAAATGAATTAGGTTATCTTTGGATTGATTGAGTTTTCTATTACCTACCAAATAAAATTTTTCTTTAATGTCCAAACTATGAGCTGTCATGACCCAAAATCGATAAAGGATCGTGGTGGTGCCGGACACCACTATAGGCAAGCAAACCATAATACTCAATAAAATTTCAATTTTTTTGTATTGTCTAAAACAAATTTTTTCTTTACACATTAAATAATGAATAATAAAATTTACAGAAACAACCACGAAATCTTTAACAAACTTAACATTTAAGTGCTTGAGCATCTACTGATAAGGAAATAAAATACAAATCTGTCCAAAATACAATGGACAGGAAGTAAATACAGTATACTGAAAGGGACTGTACTGGCTGCGGCCATCTCGAACAATGCAACTCACCTAGTCCTAGAATCATCCGTGCTGCTACGCCTAGTAGGCCGCTAGAGTTGTATATACATGTGCAATAAAAATGCACAGAAGTGTAGTATGAGTACGTCAACCATGTGTACTCAATGAGTATCTTGTCTAATCTCGAAAAAGTATAGACGAGATGGTCAACTTCGACACTTACTGGTGGTCCAATATTGGTGTAAATAATACATTAAATCGTGAATTTCTACAAACATGATTTTTACCAAATAGAAGGAAACAAGTAAATAATTATGCCTTTTATAGGAGGTTTCCAAAATTCCTTTTTTATTTATTTATCATTTTTCAAATATTCTCAAGCCATGAAGAGGCAATAACAACTTTAATACGTTCAAGCCAGCAATACAAGCATGCGCAAATCATGCTGAGGCGTATGACCCGCTCCAACGAAAAATAAACTGTGCACTTTTCGGGGGTCGATGGCACGCCTATAGATGCATCTATTTAATCTGCCAAGGCGTTCGGCCCGTTCCATAATTATACAACATAGACAATCAATCAAGTAGTCAATAATAAACAATTATCCACAGAAAAGGCAATTCTCTTTTTTTTCTTTGAAAATGAAGTTTAATTTTTTGTGGAAATTCATTTACTAACTTAAGGTAATTTAAGCAATTCAAATATCGATAAGTTTATAATTAATCCAAGTATAGAATGCTTTTGGGTTCTAGACTACCCGGACAATAGCATATTAGTAGCTACGCACGAACTCTAGTCACCTCGTGCATACGTAGCCCCCACAAATGCTCGGCAGATGCTAAAGCCAGAGCGTGATGGCAAGAATTGATCGAGCGAAGAATCAAATTTCTCAGCTATCACATTCAGAAAGACTATAGGAGCACATAACCAATTAATTCACCTATGGGGCAATTTCCTCTTACAAGTTTAGAAAGGAGACTCACCTCGCTCCGAAGATCCATAATCGGCGTTCCACGCCCTTCCGAAGACTCTAATTGATGAACAAATCTACAAAGCTAGCCAATAATTATATAAACCCATTAATTTATACTCAATTATTCATTACAACCATATTTACAATAATTTCTAACCCCGATCGAAAAGTTGACAAAAACGCCCTCGGGCCCAGGTGCCCAGAATCTAAAATTTTTCGAAGAAAAAGTTCACCCATGGCCTTATGAAATCAAATATATAATTTACCCTCAATTTTATATCCAAAATCGTGGTCAAATTCCAAGAACATTAATTTTCTAGGTTTTCATCTAAACCCCTTGATTTTTTCTTAATTTTCACATGTAAATCTACCAATAATCTATGCATTTAACTCATTCTGTGTAGAAAATACTTACCTCAAATTGCTAGGTGAAGACTTTATCCCAAAAGCTCCAAAAATCGCCTAATAGGATGAAGAAAATGAGATAAATGGTCTAGATCTCGAAATTAATTGCTGGACACAAGCCTCTGATGTCGTATTTACGACACCAGTTTCACAAATGCGAGGGCCGCAAATGCGACAAAAGCCTTGCAAATGCGAAGCCTGCTCCCTTCATTCTATCATCTCATTTGCGACAAGATGATCGCAAATGCGAGCTTCGCAAATATGAAGAAACCATCGCAAATGCGACCCATGACTGATTTGGCCAACTTCGCAAATGCTATAAGGGTTTCGCAATTGCGGACCCTTCAGGCCTCGCAAAAGCGACCCTAATTGTCGCAAATGCAAAGAATCCCCTAGCTGCCTATGTTCGCACATGTGAATGGCACCTCGCAATTGCGATGATCTCATTTGCTACCAAGGCATCGCAATTGCAATCATACCCGCACTAGCAACAACCTTTTACCCAATTTTGATCCATTAACCACTCGAAATCCACCCAAGGCCCCCGCAACCCCAACCAATCAGACCAACCAATACCAAAATATATTTCAAACTTGCTCGAGGCCTCAAATCACATCAAACAAGGGTAAAATCATGAATCAACCTCCAATCCAAGCTTTATGAACTTTAGAACTTCCAACTTCTACTTTTGAGGCTTAAACCTATCAAATCACGTCCGATTGACCTCAAACTATGCAGACAATTAATATTTGACATTACGGACCTCTCTAACTTTTGGAATAGGATTCCGACCCCGATATCAAAAAATTCACTTCCGGTCAAATTTCTCAAAAACCTTCAAATTTCTATCTTTAGCCAAATGGCTCCAAAATGACCTACCGACCTCCGAATTCACTTCCGATCGCGCTTCCAACTCCAGAATCACAATACGAAGCTGCTACCAGACTCAGAATCCCAAACGGACATCGATATCACAGAAATGCACTTCAATCCCACACTTATGAAATTTTTTCAAATGCTAACTTCCACAACAAGCACCAAAACATTTTCGGGTAATCCAAAACCCGATTCGGGCATACGCCCAAGTCTAAAATCATCATACGAACCTGCTGGAACCTTCAGATCCTAGTTTCGAGGTCGTTTACCTAAAAGTCCAACCTTAGTTACTTTTTCCAACTTAAAGCTTCTAAAATGAGAACTCTCTTTCCAAATCAACTCTAAACATCCCGAAATTTAATTTCGGCCACGCGCAAGTCATAATACCTCAAATGAAGCTGTTTATGGCCATAAACTGCTGAAGAACGTGCTAGAGCTCAAAACAACCGGTCAGGTCGTTACATTCTCTCCCACTTAAACATATGTTCGTCCTCGAACTTGCTGAGAGCTACAGTGGAGTAGTCTGAAATCACTGTTTAAGTTCTCTTTCACCTTCCCATGCTACCACAACTTAGTTGAGAACATCAGCTCGATCATTTCTGAAGATATTCCCTTTTATTGAAGAAAATAAGCCTTAGAACCCAATTCCAATATCCGGAATTCTATGCCGGACCTATTTCCAACATAAGATCACCATATCAATCACTATACAATGTACCCAAACATTGCTGCATAACTTGTTGAATTCACACCTAGCATCACTTTACTCACCAGCCCACAATAGAACTTTTTTATCAACTTAGTCAAAATTCCACGAATCTGATGCTCCCATTGCACCCCATGACATACACAAATCTTATTGTAACTCTTAAAATGCCGCCACAACGGAAGAGATGTGCAGAAATTCATAATCAACTGCCGAGTCAAGCAATCATTGAGTCTATTCTTCTGACAAGAAACATTACCTCATGCTGAACCAAATAATGATCTTTGCCCATTAATATATTTCTTGTAGTCAGATTGCATTGATCCTAAATCAAATAATCTAGTCTCAGCAGTACGAATTGCTCAGGCAATAAGCCACATCGACATGACCAAAAGTCTTATATGATGCCAGAATGTGCCAATAGGCTACCAATTATAATGCGATACAAAAGGAAAACAAACTCTTAAAAGGGGATTCAATTACCCCGCTCGCGAATCATACATGCGACGCAAGTAACATACTAAATAGACAGCCCGCTCGCGAATCATACATGCGGTGGGCTCACAGCTAATACAAGCTTTCCTCAGATAATAGGAAACAAAACATATAAAAATAGATATAGGGAATTGTATTGAACATCACATTGTTGCAGCGCACAACCCGATCCAAACAACATACCCATGACGGCGTGCCGCCTGATCCATACATAGAACTCTCATAAGGAGATATACATCGAGCTAAATTTCTCATTACAACAAAATACCAAATATCGGTCAGAAATATGCTAGGTGCATAATACCATCCCCGAGGGAAACATACGACACTATAGGCTACAAAACTCAAGCACAACTGAGGTGCGATACATGATCTGAATCTAAAGAGCCATCATGCTCATATAGCATCATCGCCACGCGGAACCTCAACACTTAAGAAATTATCAAGCCATCTCACAACTCATACTATGCAATACATCTTTACATGGGATGGATGACGACAAAATAACACCCCTACTATTCCTCCTTAAGGAGCACTTTGCTGGAATGAACACAACTGACCTGAGATAGAGCCCATATTCATATTTAAATCCATCCACGGACCTCAAGTCGATCCTGATCGTATCAAACTGGCCAATAACCTTTCAAAGGTCCATACTCACCCTATTTTCCAAAAATACATAAGCACTACCATCATAACTGGAGCAAACCTCCACAGTCCATAACTTAATAAACCGAGTACCCTCCAGGCAAAAAATCTCAAATTAATGATATTACCACAATCCTCATACTTGGTTTAAATCTTAAATCAATCAAGTGACTACATGTCACACTTATAAAATCTTCCTATGGGTCATGCTCCCACAACCTTCTGAAACACATAACATGCCTGTACACCCAAACCACCGGTCGCATTAATACTGAAAAACGATCAAGAATTTGTTAACTAGGATGCAAGGCCTTTCTTAAGAAACACCAATCTCAGTTGTCGCTGAAGACAATACCAACTTACATCAAACATCAAAACTTCTTTCCTGCTCATCCGAGCTCGTGACATCCTTGTCAACACTGAACCGTAAACTTGATTCTCACCTTCAAGTTCCATACCACTCACTGCACCTAACATGCCAACATACAATAGAACACGTTTTTCATCATAGCTTCGGAACCACTATTAGGCTAACACTTCATCATGTAAAAGTTTTTCACGTAACTCGCTTCAGGAGAACTATAGCAACGCACGGGTAAATTCTCACAGCCGTAGGATATTCAAATCTCTAAGTAGTGGTCTAAACTAATATAGCCCTTCCAGGATCCACCTCCACATAATAGACCACAACGGTAAAATACTTTACGAATAACACTAACTACGGCGGCCGACAAGCCTCGCACGCACCGTTACAATTCACTTGCATAACTTGTTCACGCTGAAAGAATTAATCATTACCAGCAACATGCCAATTTGACTATGGCTAACAAATCCATCTTCTTCCAATTTGTCCTTGATTGACATAGAAACAATGATAACCTCATTCAACACTTAACACACTCCATCCGCACTCTTCCCGAGTGTCTCTGAATCATGAGACCATGCTGTCTCAAGTCCCACGAACCATTTCATACCTCCGAATTGCTACATTGAAATTCGAAATGTCATAGAACATTCTGTGCCTCTTCTCATAGGGTGCTATCAAGCTTGATTCTTAACCATATCCATAGGCTCAAAATCATTAGGCATCACACTTTATCTTTTGAATTTACTAGGACTTTTGTTGAGAGCCACCCGCTCTGACTTGGGCCCCGATTATAATCAATTCCATAAATCTTCTAGCACATGAATACCACATTGGTAAATCACCCGGCAAAATCATTCCCTTGGAACCGCATCTTTAGAAGGCATAAATCCTGAATCCTTCCCCAAGTCCAAACATGAGCCAATAAGGCCAACCATAACACCCTTTTACAATTCCTTTGCGCAAATCACCATTTATGTTATTTTTCTATTGCTAAAACAACTTATCAATAGTTGATAACCCAAAACATCACAAGAAGATAACCATACAACCCAATCATAGGCAGTGGGACTCTCCCACTTGGATTGAAGCCATTTATTACCCAAATCTAGAATTCGTCAGGATTCTTAATCTCTTGTTGACATAACCTTGCGCAATCAACCACCTAAATTCTTGAAATCTCTCTGTAAAACCCTTTTTTTATACTCTGAATCATCAACCACATTCACATGACCGATCCCTTTGCTATATAACTATTAAAATTCTTTGCAGAAGCCTCGCCAAGTATGTGACGGCTATCCTGCTCACAGGGAATAACCCACCTATGGAAATCACTTTCTGACATCTTCCAATGGTGTTACACAATGTACAATCACCATGACATCAATAACCCATCCCGAGTCTGAGCTAATTCCGCTAGCTGTATGAGTCCTTTCAACCCTCGTGGACATCAATTAAATGTGCGGCAGCATCTTTCCTATTAAAAGTTACGTTGTATCCTTCTTCATTTCAAGAATCTACTTTCTGTTATACCAAGTCCTGCCGCATAATAGCCCATACTTTCAATTAAACCCGTAGACTTCAATTGTTGTCCACTAAAATCCCAAATCATTCCAAACTCACCTTAAGGTGCGTAATCATCCTACCACCAAGTCTATATTCAACATCCGCCACTCTCCCACTTTGGGCAAACTCGCCTATTTTATCAACTACTTGGCCTTTGCTTAATACACCTAGCTTTTTAGAAATATTAACCACCGTCTGACACTTTCCACACATCTTTCCTCATCCTTTGCTACTCAATTGTTGCCTTAATAAAATCTATCTTCATAGCACTTGAATCCACAAATCGCTACAAACTTTTAATTTTGCCGGAGATCATCTCTCTCGAGCTGCCAATATTATAAATGTCGATTCAACCCTGAACCACCTTGCCTTACGACATCTAAAAGTCGTTTTTTCAATATTGACATTCAATATTCTGCTCCAAAGGCGAATTGTAGAAGATCATAACACCGGCGAATTTAGTACTTTCAGTAGGGACAACGACACCTTATTATAGAAGAAAACTTCCACCACGCCAGCAAATACCGAGTCTTGATACCTCATCAACTCAAACCTGAACATTCTCTGCCCGATTGCCTTTCCCCTACCAAGAATAAAACACCGAATCTATAGATCATGCACTGAGTAAACCTCTTTACAAGTCATTCACTGCCTCGACACGCAGAATAATCGCTTATAAGCATCGTGGCAACTTGTGCCTAGCCTCACGGCTCTCAGAAGTACTGCTACTGAGCCAAACAACAGAATATCTGTCCACAAGGCAACAATAATTGCTCAATAACCTCGCAGGGAGAAACATCCGCACCACATTCGTAGTGCCATTACAATTCTTTAATTTTTGATTTATAATAAGTGTTTCGTGTTGCATAAGATTGAGTAGGAAGTAAACAAAGGCATATGCCTCACAGGAATCAAATCGCACGATAAGGAATCAAGAAAGGAAGTACTCCTAACAGTCCTTCAGCCTCCCGAAGATAAGTACAGACGTCTCCGTACCGATCCGCGAGACTTTACTAGACTTGCTCCTGACTCGTGAGACCTTAGGAACCTAGTGCTCGGATACCATATTGTCACGACCCAAAATGGACAAAGGGTCGTGGTGGCGCCGGACATCACTGTCAGGCAAGCAAACCAAAATACTCAATTAAATTCTAATTTTTTTGTATTGTCTAAAACTATTTTTTTTCTTTACACATTAAATAATAAATAATAAAATTTATAGAAACAACCGCGAAATCTTTGACAAACTTAACATTTAATAATCCAATAATCCTCCCAGAGCCCAGTGTCACAAGTGCACGAGCATTTGCTAATAAGGAAATAAAATACAACATCTGTCCAGAATATAGTGGACATGAAGTAAATACAGTATACTGGAAGGGACTATACTAGTTGCGACCGTCTCGAACAATGCAACTCACCTAGTCCCAGAATAATCTGTGCTGCTATGCCCAGTAGACCGCTAGAGTTACATATACCTGTGCCACAAAAATGCACAGAAGTGTAGTATGAGTACGTAAACCACGTGTACTCAATGAGTATCCCGTCTAATCTCGAAGAAGTAGAGACGAGATGGTCAACATCGACACTTACTAGTGATCCAATTATTGTGTCAATAATACATTAAATCGTGAATTTCTACAAATATGATTTTTACCAAATAGAAGGAACAAGTAAAAACTTATGCCTTTCATAGGAAGTTTCCAAAATTTCCTTTTTCATCATTTTCCAAATATTCTCAAGCCATGAAGTGGCAATAACAACTTTAATAGGTTCAAGGCAGCAATACAAGCATGCACAAATAAGGCCGAGGCGTACGGCCTGCTCCAATAGAAAATAAATTGTGCACTTGCCGTGGGTCGACGACGCGCCTATAGATACATCTATTTAATCTACCGAGGCGTTCAACCCGTTCCAAAATTAAACACACACAGACAATCAATCAAGTAGTTAACAAGGAACAATTATCCACAGAAAAGCCAATTCTCTTTTAAAGATTTTTTTGAAAATGAAGTTTAACCTTTTGTGGAAATTCATTTACTAACTTGAGTTAATTTATGCAATTCAAATATCGATAAGTTTATAATTAATCCAAGTATAGCATGCTTTTGGGTCCTAGACTACCCGGACAATAGCATAATAGTAGCTACGCACAGACTCTCGTCACCTCGTGCATATGTAGCCCCACAAATAGGAGTACATAACCAATTAATTCACCTATGGGACAATTCCCAGTTACAAGTTTAGAAAAGAGATTCACCTCACTCCGAAGATCCATAATCGCCATTCCAAGCCCTTCCGAAGACTCTAATTGATGAACAAAGCTCCAAAGCAAGCCAATAATTATACAAACCCATTAATATATACTCAATCATTCATCAAAAACCAATTTACAACAATTCCTAACCCTGATCAAAAAGTTGACGAAAACGCCCTCGGGCCCACGTGCCTGGAATCCGAAATTTTTCAAAGATAAAGTTCCATCATGGCCTTACAAATCAAATATATAATTTATTCTCAATTTTATGCCCAAAATCGTGGTCAAATTTCAAGAACATCAATTTTCTAGGTTTTCATCTAAACCCCTTGATATTTCCTTAATTTTTACATGTTAATCAACCCATAATCCTTGTATTTAACTCATTCTGTGTAGAAAATACTTACCTCAAAGTGCTAGGTGAAGACCCTCTCCCAAAAGCTCCAAAAATCGCCTATGAGGGTGAAGAGAATGAGCTAAATGGTCTAGATCTCGAAATTAATAGCTGGATACAGCCTCTGATGTCGCATTTATGACACTAGTTTCGCAAATGCGACAAAAGCTTGCAAATGTAAATCCTGCTCCCTTCCTGCCATCATTGCATTTGCGACAAGAAGATCGCAAATGCGATGAAACCTTCGCAAACGCGACCCCTGACAGATTTGGCCAATTTTGATCCTTTAACCACCTGAAATCCATCTGAGGCTCCCGGAACCCTAACTAATCATACCAACCAATCCCAAAATACATTTCGGACTTACTCGAGGCCTCAAATCACATCGAACAATGGTAAAATCATGAATCAATCTCCAATCCAAGCTTTATAAACTTTATAACTTCCAACTTCTACTTCCGATGCTTAAACTTATGAAATCACGTCCGATCGACCTCAAATTTTGCAAAAAATTCATAATTGACATTATGTACCTACTCCAACTTTTGGAATAAGATTCTGACTCCGATATCAAAAAGTCCACTTTCGGTAAAACTTCTAAAAAACCTTCCAATTTCTATATTTAGCCAAATGGCTCCAAAATGGCCTACGGACCTCCGAATTCACTTTTGATCGCGCTCCCAACTCCAGAATCACAATACCGAGCTGCTTCCAGACTCGGAATCTGAAACAGACATCGATTTCACAGAAATACACGTCAATTGCTAACTTTCACAACAGGCACCAAAAACATTCCCATGTTATCCAAAACCCGATCCGCGCATATGCCTAAGTCTGAAATTATCATACAAACCTTTTGGAACCTTCAAATCCCAATTTTGAGGTTGTTTATCCAAAAATCCAATCATGGTTACTTCTTCCAACTTAAAGCTTCTGAAATGAGAATTCTCTTTCCAAATAAACTCTGAACTTCCCAAAATTTAATTCTGGATATGCGTACAAGTCATAATACCTGAAATGTAGTTGTTTATAGCCTCAAACTGCTGAACGACATGCTAGAGCTCCAAATGACCCGTCGGGTCATTACATGAGCCTTACTCAAATTTTTTTCATTCAAACCTCATACCCAAAGTCAAAATGGAAGAAAAGAAAATTATGTTCTTCGTACAAACTCTATTCTGTATAAAATATTTTTATAAAAGATGTATTTTTTGTTCCCTTTCGTTATTTTCGTGGACTTGGTAAACACTATTTGAAGATAGTGATTTATGAGCAGAGTATGATGATAAATTAATTTGGATGTCTCCTTATGTGATAAAAAGAGAAACAAATCCAACAAAGTTACCGAAATAAATCAAAAAAAAGAAGAAGAATATATGTGTATTTTTTGTTTGCAATAAAATGAGGGTGTAGAATTGGAACCCTTATAATTAGCTTCACTTTTTGCAATATCAAGCTAGGAAAAAGTTAAGTCACTCTAGAATATCCTTGAATCCTACCAACCCATATCCTAACACTACATGACAATAAAAGTCCTAAAAGATTTTGAATTCAGCATTGATCTACATTAGCAGAGATTGACAAGAAAGGCAAACCTATGGTTTATTGTAAATAATTCGTTTTGATATTCTTAATTTTTTTGAAAATTGAAGAATTCTAGCACTGAGATTTGCATAGTAAAAATGGAGGTATAAACACAGCAAGTTTTTGAAGGTTCAAAAGAACTTTGAAAAGTCAAGTAAATATCCTTAATTTTAATTGAGAAGTTATGAACGTTGTAAAAAAAATATAAAAAAAAATTTGCTGCCTTGATCTTGTAAATTCTTTCCTCGAGGACGAGTAAAAATTTAAGTGTAGAAGAATTTGATAAGTGCATTTACTTGATCTTAAAAACATAATTTCTCTCATAAAAACATATAAATTATCATGTTTCCTCCATATTCTTAACCTTATTTTGTAGGAATAATTATAGAAGACTTGTTGTGCGCAATATGAAAAAAAGAAGAAGAAAAATACAACAAAGATGTGTGAAATCGAGCTATGATTCATTACTGCCGTGACAATGCACCAAGTCTCGATTTGCCATGATGAAATCAATGAAATCTAGGCTTAGAATGACGAATTCTCATATCTGCAAATGCAAAATCTAGATTTGCTATGGAAATCTAGCACCAAATCGAGAAGTTATCATGAATTTTTTTATATAAATAGATATTGCCCGATCAGAGGAAGGCATGGGAGTAGAGAGAAAGCTTAGAGCTAGAAGTCTAAATCTATCTTAATAAGTTTCTCTATTTTATTTCTTTCACTAGTATCGAGTTATCTTTTCTTTTAAATCACAATAGTGGTTTAGTTGTTGTTTCTAAATAAATTTCAGTGTAAAAATACTCTAGTTCCTACTTTTAATTAAATAGGGAAAATTATTCTTCTTGAATATTTCTTTCTATTTTATTATTTAATGGACAAGAATACTTCCATTGTTAGTACTGATTCCAGTATAGAATGACTTTTCTTCTGTTGGGAGAAAGATAGATTTTAATATTTCTATATAATAGTAGATATTGTACTTCAAATTCACATGCTTGAGCTAGAACTTATTTAACTTTTATCTGCTCTTACAGTTATTTAATTTATTAACATCTATCTATCTTGTACTACATATTAACTGTTTATTAATTCTGTAATCGAGAGAGGCGGAAGAAATAATATAGTTAAATGTAAAATTGATAAATGTTAATATTTATTTAGTAACATCTATTTCTTTTATTTATGATTAAATTTACACTTATTTGTAATCGAGAGAGGCAAATGGTGTAATAACTAGTTAAAATAAGTAGGGTAACCGAAAGGGACTTACTATCAAGAGCATGTTTTAGTTCAATTATATTTCTGGTTCTTTTGTATCACTATTTTGAAGATTAATTTGTATAACCGAGAGGAATGCAATGAATTATTCAACTTGAGTAATAATATATATTTGTAATCGTGAGAGGTGTTTATACCTTTTTGAGAAATAGAAATTGAATAATAATAAATTCTACTATATAATAGAAATATTAAGTGAGGTAAAGATCCCCACACATTTTATAATATTTGTGAAAAACAAATATTTACTATTGCTCTTTTTATTCATTTTTGTTTAGTTAATTTACAACTCAAATCCTTCTGATTTTCTCAAATAGTAATAAAGAAGCGTCCGTAGAATAGATAAACCAATCTCTATGGGTTCGACATCTTTCTATACTATAATTTGACAGAGTATGAGTTTAATTTATACACACGCCAGACTCCCATCAAGCAACTCCCATGAGGGGTAGAGGGCTAGGCCGAGACTGTGATAGAGGCTGAGGCTGTGGCAGAGCTCATCCTAGGGCAACAACACCCATAGCGGAGCCTCAGGTTGACTTTGACGATGAGGTTCCAGCTCAGTAGTTCTGGTGGGTCCAGCTCAGGTCACAGAGGGGTTTATCGCTACCCCAGTTCTTCAGGATACTCCGCTCTGATTAGTGGGCCTTATGGAGAGTGTCACAAGGGCAGGTTTACTTCCTATAGCACCAGCCGTCTCTCAGGCTGGAGGAAGACCCTAGACTCATGATACTCGTACTCTAGAGCAGGTAGCTCCTTAGTTTGAGACTCCAGCGGCTCAGCCAGTTGAAGTAGTTCAGCCGGGTATGGTAGCTCAGACAAGTGATGGAGCAACTATGTCTGTCGATTCTTTGTGAAGATTGGACAGGCTCATCGAGCTCTTCACTACTACTTTCAGCGGTGCAACTACTGAGGATCCCTAAGATTATCTAGATAGCTGTCACGAGGTTCTTAGGAACATAGGGATAGTTGAGACTAATGGGGTCGACTTTTCCACTTTTTACTTGTCTGGATCCGCCAAGACTTGGTGGATTGATTATTTCTTGGCTAGACCAGACGGATTACCTGCCTTGACCTGGGAGCAGTTAACACAACGAGAGGCCCATCAGAGGCAGTTTGAGCGTCTCCAGCAGAGTTCTATGACTATTACCTAGTACAAGACCAGATTCAACGATTTGGCTTGCCATGCTCTTATCATACTTCCTACCGAGAGAGAGAGAGAGAGAGAGAGAGAGAGAGAGAGAGAGAGAAAGAGAGAGAGAGAGAGAGAGAGAGAGAGAGAGAGAGAGAGAGAGAGAGAGAGAGAGGGTGAGAAGGTTCATTGATAGACTTATTTAGCTGATTCTTCTTCAGATGGCTAGAGAGACTGGGAGCGAGACATCTTTCCAAGAGACAACCAATGTGGCCCGGAGAGTTAAGATGGTTCTATCATAGGGAGGTGGTCATGGGTCGGACAAAAGACCCTGTCATTCAGGCAAATTCGGTGTTTCCTCTTCTGGAGGCAGGGATTCGTATGGTAGAGGACATCCTCCTAGGTCCTTTCAGTCAGCACTTCAGGTTTTGTCACTGTGCTTCAGGTAGTCGTGGTTCTCACGTGCAGTATTCTTATCAGCAGCCTTATAGTGCACCACCACTCCTATTATGGTATATTGTTATAATACGGTAATAATACTAATTTAAACTAAGACAGGTTGCCAGGGTCAGTCTCAATTTCCTCAGCCGCAACACTCGGGTGGGTGTTATGAGTGTGGTGAGTATGGTTATATCTGGAGGGCTTGTCCTAGGTTTGTGGTTACTCAGTCACAGAAGCAGGGTTCCCGTGCTATGGTTCAAGTACCAGGTGTTCCATAGCCCGCCCAGCCAGCTAGAGGTAGAGGTAGAGGTGCTAGAGGTGGAGGTAAAGGTTCTAGAGGTGAAGCTCAAGTAGCTAGAGGTGGAGACCAACCACCGGCAGGTCGTCCTAGGGATGTAGTCCACGGTGGTGGGGCTTAGCCCCGGTGTTATGCTCTTCCATCCAAGCCTGAGGCTAGGCTTCCGATGTAGTTATCACAGGAACTGTTCTGGTTTGTGGCAGAGATGCTTCAGTTTTACTTGATCCATGGTCTACTTACTCTTATATATCATATTATTTTGCACCGTATTTGGTCATTCCTAGTTATTCCTTTAGTGCCCTGTATATGTGCCTACACCGGTGGGTAATTATATCATGGTAGATCGGGTCCATCATTCTTGTATTATGGTGATTGAAGGTCTTGAGACTTGTGTAGATTTGTTACTTCTAGAAATTGTTGATTTTGATGATATATTGGGGATGAAGTGGTTATCAACGTACCAAGCTATCTTGGATTGTCATGCTAAGACTGTGACCTTAGCTTTATTGGGTTTGACTCATTGACAGTGGAGAAGGACTCCTTGTCATTCTACTCGTAGTGTTAGCTCTTATGTGAAGCTCGATGTATGGTCGAGAAGGGGTGTTTAGCCTATGTGGCTTATGTTCGTGATTCTAGTACTGAGGTCTCTTCTATTTATTTTGTGTGTTCGGGCGTTTCCTGAGGTATTTCCTTCAGACCTGCCAGGTATGCCACACGACAGGAATATTGACTTTTACATTGATTTGGCTACGGGCTCTCAACCCATTTCTATCCTACCGTATCGTATGGTCCCGCCTGAGTTGAAAGAGTTGAAGGAGCAGTTGCAAGACTTTCTTGAGAAGGGTTTTATTAGACCCAGTGATTCACCTTGGGATGCGCCGGTGTTGTTTGTTAAGAAGAAGGATGGGTCACTGAGAATGTGTATTGATTACCGATAATTAAACAAGGTTATGATCAAGAATAAGTATCTGCTGCTGAGGATTAATGATTTGTTCTATTAGCTTCAGGGTGCCAAGGTATTTTCAATGATTGACTTGACATCTGGATACCATCAGTTGAGGATTAGGGCATTTGATGTCCCTAAGACATCTTCCGCACTTGGTACGGGCATTATGAGTTCTTGGTGATGTTACTCGAGTTTACAAATGCCCCAGCATCTATTATGGATTTGATGAACCGAGTGTTCACGCCTTATTTGGATTCGTTCGTGATAGTCTTCATTGATGATATATTGATATATTACCGCAGTCACGAGGATCACGAGCATCATCTTAGAGTGGTTCTTCAGACCTTGAGAAATAGTCCGTTATATGTAAATTCTCAAAGTGCGAGTTCTAGTTGAGTTTAGTTGTTTTTCCGGGTCATGTTGTATTAGCAGAGGGTATTCAGGTTAACCGGAAGAAGATTGAGCCAGTCAAGAACTGGCCTAGGCCAGTATCAGCTACAGAGATTTAGAGTTTCTTAGGATTGGAAGGCTACTATCGTCGGTTCGTGGAAGGATTTTTATCTATTACAACCCTGATGACCAGGTTGACCCAGAAGGGTACTAGTTCAGATGGTCGGATGAGTGTGAGGCGAGCTTTCAGAAGCTCAAGACAACTCTAACTACGACACCAGTATTGGTTTATCCCACAGGTTCAGGGCCTTATACAATATATTGTGATACATCTCGTATTGGGCTTGGCGTAGTGTTGATGCAGGATGGCAAGTTCATTGCCTATGCTTCACGGTAGTTGAAGATTCATGAGAAGTACTATCTGGTTCATGATTTAGAGTTTTCAGTCATTGTTCACGCATTGAAGATTTGATGGCACTATCTATATGGCGTGGCATGTGAGGTGTTCACGGATCTCAAGAATCTTCTCTATTTGTTCAAGCAAAAGGAGTTGAATTTGAGGCTGATGAGGTGGTTGGAGTTGTTGAAAGACTATGATATCACTGTCTTATATCACCCGGGAAAGGCCAATGTGGTGGCTGATACTTTGAGTAGGAAGTCAGCGAGTATGGGCAGTCTCTCTTGTATTCCGGTCGGTGAGAGAGCGCTTGCTTTGGATATTCAGGCTTTGGCCAGTCAGTTTGTAAGGCTGGATGTTTCTGAGCCTAGTCGTGTGTTAGCTTGTATGTTCGCTCGTTCTTCCTTATTGGAGCATATTCGTGATCGACAATATGATGATCCCCGTTTATGTGTCCTTAAAGACACGGTGCAATACGGAGGTGCCAAGCAGTTTACCTTAGATGGTGATAGGGTTTTGAGATTGCAGAGTCGAGTTTATGTGCCTAATGTGGATGGCCGAGAGTTGATTTTAGAGGAGTCCCATAGCTCCGGGTACTTTTTTTATCCGGGCGCTGCAATGATGTATCAGGATTTGCGGCAGTATTATTGGTGGTGGAAAATGAAGAATGATATTGTTTCATATATAACTCGGTGTTTGAATTGTTGGCATGTTAAGTATGAGCATCAAAGGCCCAGTGGTTCATTTCACAGGATTGAGCTTCCCGAGTGGAAGTCGGAGCGGATCACCATGGTTTTCGTTGTTGGACTCATGTAGACTCGAAATAAGTTCGACGCAGTATGGGTTATTGTTGATAGGCTGACCAAGTTAGCACGTTTGATTCCCGTAGCAGTCTCCTATTCTTCTGAGAGATTAGCTGAGATCTATATCTGGGAGATATTTCGCCTTCATGGTGCCCCCGTGTATATAATTTCGAACCGAGGTACGCAGTTTACCTCATATTTCCGGAGAGCAGTGCACCGAGAGTTGGGCACACGGGTCGAGTTGAGCACAACATTTCATCCTTAGGCGGGCGGGCAGTCTGAGCGGACTATTTATATTTTGGAGGATATGCTCCGAGCTTATGTAATTGAATTTGGAGGCTTGTGTGATTAGTTTTTTCCTTTAACGAAGTTTGCCTACAACAATAGCTACCAGTCGAGTATCCAGATGGCTCCTTAAGAGGCTTTATATGGTAGGTAGTGTCGGTCTCCGGTTGGGTGGTTTGAGCCGGGAGAGGATCGATTGTTGGGTACGGATCTGGTTTAGGATGCCTCAGATAAGGTTAGGATAATTTAGGATAGGCTTCGTACAACTCAGTCAATGCAGAAAAGTCATACCGACAGCAAGGTTCGAGATTTGTCTTTCATGGTCAGTGAGCGGGTATTGCTTCGAGTGTCACCTATAAAAGGCGTGATGATATTTGGAAAGAAGGGAAAGCTTATCCCAAGGTTCATTGGTCCGTTTGAGATTCTTGATCGAGTGGGAGAGGTGACTTATATAGTTGCATTGCCTCCGAGCTTATCAGTCGTGCATCCAGTGTTTCATGTGTCCATACTTCGGAAGTATCACAGTGATCCATCCCACGTGTTAGATTTCAGCACTGTCCAGTTGGAAAAAGAATTGTCTTATGAGGAGGAACCGGTAGCTATCCTAGACAGACAGGTTCGTCAGTTGTTATCGAAGAGTTTTCCTTTCGTTCGTGTTTAATGGAGAGGACAGCCATCCTGAGGCATCGACCTGGGAGTCCGAGTCTGATATATAGAGTCGTTATCCCCATATTTTCCCCGAGTCTAGTACTTCCTTCTTATATCCATTCGAGAATGAACAGTTACTATATAGGTGGAGAGTATGATGATCCAAAAGATCATCACTTGCGTTTAAATTGAATTATGTGTTCCGAGGCCTTAAAAATCTATTTTAGCATCACCTCGTTTTACATGCGCAGTTCGGACACGTAGCCGGAAAGCTTTAATGAGAAAGTTTGTGGAAATGATAAACTTTGGCTATTAAATAAATTAATTTGACTTCGATCAATATTTTGGGTAAACGGACCCGGACATGTGATATGACAGTCCCAGAGAGTTTGTAGGAAAATATGGGACTTAGGTGTATGCCCAGAATCGAATTCTGAGATCCCAAGGCCGAGATATGCATTCTTGAAGAAAATAATTTTCTGAAAATTTTTAAAGGATTTGGAAATGAATTTTGATCAGAACATGTTGGTATCGAGCCCGTATTTTGGTTTCGGTGCCTGGTACAAGTCCTATATATGGTTTAAGATAATACTGTGAAGTTTGATAAGAAATAAAATCCATTTGGCATGATTCGGACCTGAATTGCAAATTTGATGTTTTAAGAAGTTTGAAATGATTCATTATTTTTGAGGTTTAATTCGATGTTAATGATTTTAATTTGGCAATTTGATCACACGGATAAGTTCATATGGTGTTATTTAGCTAGTATGTATATTTGGTCTTGAGCCCCGAGGCCTTGGGTGTGTTTCGGAAGGTTTTTGGAACTCAAAAAGTTGCAGTTTTTTGCTGTTCAGTGCCCAGGGGTTTTACTCTATGCGTGCACAAGGCGCGAACGCGAGGCTGAGAGGGGAAGACCCTTCGTTACGCCTCCATGCACTCTCGAACGCGTAAAGTAAAGGCTTGGGGAGGGTTCACCACTTTGTGCATCACAAACGTGGCCATTTTCCTGCGAATACGTAGGCTTGATGATCCAAAGCTCCGTGAATGCGGGCCATCTTCCCTGAACGCGAAGGTCTATCAGACCTAACTCATGATAATGCAATGACCAATTTCGCCCAGTTATTTTAAAAGACCAGAACAATAGTCATTACGGGGTTTTCACCAAAAACTCATAACTTCTTTATCTTAACTCTTCACCACCAATTCATAGGTATATAATCTTAGACTCATTTTCTTCAATTTCCATTAACACCCATCAGATTTTAGACTTAAGTCATGGAATTAAGGGTAGAAAATTAGGGATTTGGGTAGAGTTAGGGATTTTTGATTATTTGGGAACTTGACCTCATTTTGGATCGGATTTCAAAACAAATTATATATTCGGACCCGTAGGTGAATGGGTTATCAAATTTTTGTCCGAACTTCGTGTTTCGACCAAGCGGTCCCGGGTCAATTTTTGACCTTTTGGGAAGAATGAATAGAAAGCTATAATTAGGTGTTGGAATTGGATTGTTGAGCATTTATTGATGCTATTAAGTCGATTATATATAGATACGATTGAGTTGGAGTCAAATTCGAAAGGGAAAGTGGTGTCTGAGGCTTGAGTTAGCCGTGGAAGTACGAGGTAAGTGTTCGATCTAACCTTAGCTTGAGGGATTAGGAGTTGAGCCATATTTGCTATTTGCTTCTTGTTGAGTACGATGTGCAGGCATGGTGACGAGTATCTATTTGTTGGTGTCAAGCATGACTATAAGTCCTAAATTGAAATTTGTGGTGTACTTAAATGATACTACCAATGCTTTAATTGATGATTCTCGATATTGGGCAAGAATTAAGTTTGTTTTAGTGGAAATTACTTATGGTTGAGCATTGGTGTTAGCTGAGATGAGTAGAAGTTGAGTTAAGATTGATTATAACTGATTCTCTCTTGCTAGGACGTATTTACTTTTACTGTTGAATCCTTGGCTGGGATAGTGTAGTTTATTGTTTATCCCTTGCCGGGATACTTGGTATGGTTGTTGATAAAGGTATATTAAATATGGATCGGGTTGCACGCTGCAATAATATTAAATATGGATTGAGTTTTACGTCGCAACAATATTATGTTGGATCGGGTTGCACGCCGTAACAATATTAAATATGGATCGGAATGCATTCTGCAACAATATTAAATATGGATCGGGTTGCACTCCTCAACAAATGTTATATTGGATCGGGTTGCACACCACAATAATGTTAGTGATAAGAGACCAGGTTGCGTGCCGCAATAGTATTTTATTGCTTTGTTGTAGATTCTCAGTTGTTCTCTCATATTTCTCTTAAGCTCCTTCCGGATTTGACTTTTTCCCCACAGCATGTGCCCCCTCCCATTTAACTTGTTTACTTTTGTTATTGTTTTGCTGTATATTATATAACTGCACAGGTTTATCTGGATTCTGGTCCTAGCCTCGTCACTACCTCGCCGGGGTTAGGCCAGGCACTTACTAGCACATGGTGTTAGTTTTGCTGATACTACACTCGACACTATGTGCAGATACCGGAGCAATATTTGGTCAGTAGCATTTGGGGTGCCAACCTTCAGTCCATCCAGAGATTCTGAGTTAGCCCTGCAGGTGTCCGCAGTCCCAACGTTCTCTTCTACTTCATTATGTATTCTATTTTCGTTAGATTTCGAGATAGATTGTATTCTTTTCATATGTTTGTTGTAGTACTCTTAGTCCTTCCGTGAATATTGTGACACGAGATGCCGAGTAGAGGAGTATATTGGAATTATAATACTAGTTTGGTTACTTTTGGTTGTTTAAGTCTTCCACCTATTTCTATTTATCATAAATTTTAAAATGTTGATTACCTGTAAATTTAAGTTGTTAAAAAGGATTAGAATGAAAGAGTTAGAATTTCTATATTTCGTGGCCTGCCTAGCTTTTACGAGTATGTACCATCACGATTCTCGAGGGTGGAAAATCTGGGTCGCGACACTTTTATAAAGACACAAGGACAAATTAGGTCATTCTTGTACCCTTATTTCAGTAGGTATTCACTGAGGTGATTTTACCACATTGATTCAATCCATATAAGGATTTCTGAAGCTTTATCAAAATAAGATTCCTCGGAATCTTTGTATATTTCAGGTACTTTGAATTAGGGGTGTGCATTCGAATCGGTTTATCGATAAATCGAATCGATTATTTGTTATCGATTTATCGATGTCGATTTCAATTTCAAAATTTTCCTTATCGAGTTATCAATTTCGATTTCGATTTTGTCCTTTTTGGTTTATCGGTTTATCGATTTATCGATAAACCGATAACATACACTATATTTTTAGTTTTTTAAAATATTTTTTACCCTTATTTTATAATACCGTTTACTTTACCCTAAGTCCCTAGCGCTATTATTTCCTCTACCACATTTAAGGAATGATCATATTTAAAGCTCAAGGGAATAAAGTTCAAATTAATGGAAAATAAAATTAGCCGTGATGATATATATTTTTTTATACCGTTGTGGTGTTGGTGGCATACATTTGATCCCTTACTTTAATTTCGTTTCATGTGCTTGTTCACACAAGATTTATGTTATAAACGATGCTCTTCTTATTTTAGCTTCTTTTTGTCCATATTAGTTAGGCGTGTTTGTAGCGATAAACGTTTTGTGGAATCCCGAAAATTTTCTTATTGGTGTAATCGATAACCGAATCGATAAGCCCCAAAAGTCAATAAATCGAAATCGAAAAAATCGAAACCTTATTGAAACGATAACGATAAGCATATGTTCAAATCGTAATCGATAAATATCTATCTATAAGGGTCAAAATCGAATCGATAAATCGAATGCACACCCCTACTTTGACTCCTTAAGGGATTTTCGTAATTATTTTGTTGTCCAGTGAGCCATATAAATAGGCTGTGACAACATCCATAAAACGCATATTAAGTTTTTTATGAATTGTTGGACTGATAAGATACCTGAATATGATTGCATCCACCAAATTGAGAGTATCTCTCCATATAATCAATGTCAGGCCGTCGCGGAAATCCTTGTGCTATATGTCACGCTTTATATCTTACAACATCATTTTTCATTTTACTTTTGCACAAGAAAATGTGTTTAGCTTCACTAGGGTTTATGCTTTCATGTGTTGGGACTATACGTCTAACTTCACATTTTTGAGGTGAAGTCAATCTTGATTACGTATTTTTCAATTTGGCAATCATTTGTCTGTCCACATTCTATGATAGATTTGAGCTCAATATCCTCATCAATATTAATAATATTGAGTGCTACACTATATCAATAATACCGTCGATGATCATTTTATATTGGTTCCATCATCACTCTATAAAGATATAACATATCGAGATCTCATTATTTTCAGGTACCTGTGCCTCTTTTATGAGGTCTTATAAAGTGTTATGCCGTGGTGATCTTATAGAGCACTTGCCTTCTTATTATGACCATCTTGATTATTTGCTCCTCTCCTTCTTCAAGGAGTTTTATTTTTCAAACCGATTAGTCAATTATGCTTCGTGTGAGCCATAGACTCTGTCCTTCATGGACTTCATCCTTTTTTGGAGCACTAGCAGCTGAAATATGATATTTAGCTTTGGGTCAACAAATGTGCCTATCAATAGTTTTCAAATTAATTATCACTTGAACTTTAAGTTTATATTTTTTTGTGTGAGGATCTAGATGTACTCAAAATAATTTATTTCATGTAATATTTTTTCAGTTGTCTATTTTCTCCCCCTAATGTTGAAGCACCAAGACATATCCCCATCATTCTTTAAGGACTCATCTTTATGTATTATGGTGGAGCAATTAAATCATATAGCACATTCATATTTCTAGATGAAGTTTATTTGGTTCCTGACCTTGAACCAATTGTGATAGGGAGAATTTATCAATAATTTATTGGATATATGCGTACAAGTGCTGCTATATATTAGATAATACGTCTCATACCAAATTTTATTTTTTGGGAATTGTGTTCTCATAACCAATTGGTTAGCTATAGTTGGAGGTATATAATTTTTGCTAAACCGACTTGGATTTAAACCACCATTATCAAGATAAATCATCATAATTTACGTTCTGGAATTGTGCTATAATAATTTGAGCAAGCAACCTTACAAAAGTCAAGCTGCAAGATGATAACAAACGCATATGTACCTATACAATAGATGCATCGATTAAAATCATATAATAGTAAATAGTCCATATTCCTTTGACTGGGCCAACATATATATTACCTTTTATTCGTTCCAATAATCAACGGATTCAGTCCCTACCTGAGCTAGTATACCATGAGAATAAGAAGCACATGAGAATTTTTGAATAATCTTCTATTTCTTCAATATATGCCAATGTGGATGCTAAATCATTTGCCCATCATAATTGAACCGGGATGGCCTACTAGTCATGTCAACAAATATTGGTTTCAGTAAACCTCTAGTTTACTTGTGGCATGTAATTGCATCATCATACTTATATTTGTGTAGTACAAATAAAGGAAAAGTCGGGTAACCTTTGATATTTACCCGGTATTGTTGACTCCCATTTTTGCATATGGCAAAATCGGGTTTACAACATTTGGGAAGACAACTCTATTCCTTTAGGGAATTTGGGTTGAAGAAATTTTAAAGAGTCGTCACCTAATGATTAGAGTGCATTAGAACACAAAAAGGTTTTGGGTTGAAGAAACCAGAGTTCGAGTAAGGGCTAGATATTATCTCGAGGGGAAGGTGTTAGGAACCCCTCAAGATCCACCAGTGTGGTTCCCGGTCATGTTATATTATCACTTCACATAATCAATAAGCAATTAAGGGCTCAAATAGAGAGACTTGCATGTAACACTAAAGATAAGTTGAAACTTTTATGAGATAATAGAGAAGGTATAGAATTCGTGAAAAGATTTAAGACCTTATAGAAAGCGGATAAAAAAAGGCAAGTAAAAAAGAGCGGAGTCCTAGTCTTATGATTAATTTGGATAACATCAATGGAATATCCAGTAATCACTCCTCGGAAGAGGGGCTACATGAGATATTAGCGCATCAGTCATCATCTCCGCATCTACCCTTCCCACCCTGTTAAGGTATTAAAAGCGGAAAGGTATCATTACCTATTGCATGCTCTTACCCGTCCCAATCCAATCAATACCGAAGGCATATGGGATTACTAATCCTAAGAGGGAGGGAGTGAAGGATTTTGGGAGTTTTCAAAGGATAAAATGCTAAGGCGACAAACAAAACATATACAACAAGTAAGGGGAAAGCAATTAAGCAGATACAACTCAAATAAACCTCCTCGAATCAAAGGAAAGCACATAGTCTAGCATGTCTTACGCATACTGGTTATGGTCTGAATTAAAACTCAAACATTAATGAGGTAGACTGGCTTGTTACATATTTCATATAAGAAACCGGAATCAGGCCTGCCTGATGGCTGGGATTAGTAGACTGATGTAGTTATAGTTTTTTCTTACCCTAATGCTTGCCTAGGTGTTAAACAGAACCTATAGGCATGATTTATATCCATTCAGAAAGAAGTAAACTAGTTGTAGAAAAGCGTTGCCAATTACAGGGATGTTATTGCTGCTGATTTTAGACTCGCCGATTCTGATTTGGTTGATAGCTCCTATAGGCATGCTTTCTAGGCGTTACTAATTGTTAAGCGCTATTAACATGCAGAAGTCCTATAGGCAGGTCATCTATATGAAATTGGTTATTCAAATCCTATAACAGGTTTTCCTACTGACAGATGCATATGCAAAACATGCGAAAGTCCTATAGGCATATCATCTATATGCAGAATTTCAGGGATGACTTATAGGCATGACATCTATATGAAGTGCTGCAAACCTATAACCATGTATCTATATGAGATGCAGTATTTCAGAAATAATAATTTCCTATGAACATGGTATCTATATGAAAATGCAGAATTTCAAGAGTTGTGATTCCTATGAACATGGTATCTATGAAAATGTAGAATTTCAGGAGTAGTGATTCCTATGAACATGGTATCTATGTGGTGAAATGCAGAAACTTAGAAATAGCAATTCTTATGAACATGGTACTTATGTGGTGAAATGCAGAAACTTAAAGACATAGTTTCTAATGCAAAAGTGAAACAACTTATGGGCAGGATTTCTATATGTAATGCGTAAGCGAAAGAGAAGTCTGTGATGTAAAGTAGATACCTAAAGCAGGATGTCTACCCATATACATACACGAATGACCCTTCCCTTTTTACTATAACCCTACAATTATTTTAGATTATCACAGACCCCAACGAATAAAGGAATGTAAAATATATCAGAAAGCTAAATGGTCCTAGCCAAGGAGAGCCTGACTCAGACTTCTGTTGGAAGCATGAAGTAAACCAACTCCCAAGATCAGATTTCCAAAGCTTTTCTTTTATTTGGGATGTATCAGAGTTCCCTAAGAATATCAAACAGATTCTGAGCAGTGCTTACACCCAAATATATTGCAGAATTAGATTATGGTCCAGTGTGGAAGGGCCGTGCCTCAAATGTCCAAGCTAAGAGGGAAACTCAAGGTTCCCAAGGCAGGGCTCATAAGAGGGGGGCATAACTTAGGGTCTAAGAGTAAGTGCAAGTGTAATATAAGGGGAAAATGCAAGTTGGTGGTCATGCCCAGCAATTTTGAGGTGCTGGCACACCCCTGACCAGCTTGTTAGTCTAATTGAAGAGTTAAAACCTGTTGAAGGTCAGGTTCAGCCATGGACATCAATTTGGATGCTGCCAGGCTATACCCTAACTCAACACACATAGGGGAATTGGATATGGGATTCATAGCAGAAATAGAAGACAAAGGAAGATGGGCAAAGGGCATGATCAACAATGAAACATGCTGACACACCTTTTACTTGGGGTCAAAGTTTAGTTCATGGACAATAAATCAAATTGCCATGCCTTAAACCCTATTTATTAACATATAGAGGGCCAGGGGGTAGGGATCATGCATTTACAGGAAAGTAAAGCGAACACAACATATGAACATGTCTAATTCTGCAGGTAACAGACATAGATATAAAGGCTTGTAAATAAACACATTGGAATAATACTATGAATCAAAATTAGGACATACCAGTTTCAGGGACGTAAATGAATGAAAGTAGAAATTTTGTAAGCCAAATTTGCAAGCAAGCAATATAAAAGATCTCAGAAAAGAGTAGAGAAGAGCATGTGTAAGAGCATGCAATTCGAAGTGTTCAATTAGTGATGTTATGAAAGTATAGAAGGGCTGTGCCCTTTTATGGTGCATCAAGAAGGTAAGAAAAGGTAAGAAAATAACATTGAAGTCAATCTCCCTTTAATTAAGGGGCTATAATTTCAAACGGGTAAAGACAATTAAGGAAAGAGTTGATAAGAACATTTTTCCAAGCAGTATAATAAAGGGTAAATACATAAAAAATATTTAAGGCAAAAGTCCAGTGGTACTTGAAAAAAATAAGGTAAGGGAATCAAACAAACAACTAGTAAAAATCAAAGTTGAAAGCCTTGTCTGAATGAACTGGGTCAGAAAAGTGGAAAAGGAAAGTTCAATTGAGAAAAAGTCAGTAACAATCAAGCAAACAACATTAAAGGAATTCAGAATCAATTAGCAGTTGGAAAAATCTTTTGAAAGAAAAGTTCTTATATATAAAGCACATAAACATGTCAAACAAGAAAGAGTTGTTATGCTAATTAGAAAAGACTAGTAAGAAAGTTTCAAAATCATAAGCGAAAAGGGTTCAAATTTAGTTCATAGACTCGGAATGAGGCTGAGAGAGTCAAAGATTCAGAGTAGAGCCCAAGTCGAAACACACAATTAAACTTACCAAAAACCTCCAATCTTGGGGTTTTTGACTTGAGTTAGGTCAAACAAGAAAGAGTTGTTATGCTAATTAGAAAAGACTAGCAAGAAAGTTTCAAAATCATAAGCGAAAAGGGTTCAAATTTAGTTAATAGACTCAAAATGAGTCTGAGAGAGTAAAAAATTCGGAGTAGAGCCCTAGTACAAACACACAATTAAACTTTCCAAAAACCTCTAATCTTGGGGTTTTCGACTTGAGTTAGGTACAGAGACGGAAGACAAATAACTAAAAGGCTCAGAAATCTCCTTCAGAGTCTCATCAGAAAACATACAGGCACAATAGTAGGTTCAAGGCAAATAGAATGTAATAACTGATTCGAAACACAGGAAACACGTTTTAAGAAAAAGGATATAATACAAATGTGAACACGAACACATGGAGCATGTAAGAACATGAACAGAGTTCAGTAAACAAAAAAACAGTAGACACATAGTAAAAGAGCAGAGAGATCATAGCAAAGATTAACATGAGTATCACGCATAGCAGAATCCTAAACAAAGCTCAATAGAAGGAGATAAAGGACCATAAGAACTTAGCCAGAAAAATATAGTAGAAAAGATAAGAATCGCCGGGAAAGGTATAGCAAGAAAGCATATAGGAACAACACAGTATGATAAACATGTAAGAACACGATAAAATATAGTAGAAAAAAAAATCTACAAGACCATATATAAAGATGATACGAGAACACAACAGAGGACAACACAAACAAGAAAACTCCCAAATATTTTCTAGAAAACACAAAATCACCAAAGAAAGGTTTTAAAAAATTAATTTTCAAGGAAAACTTTAGGAAAATCATTCGAAAACTCATACATAGCATAGATACACAATAGATCTAAAAAGAATAGAAGAAAAACCTCGAATAACTAGGGTTTCAAAAGGAACCCTAAAGCGAGAAAGGCTTTGGAGAAAAGGTCCGATTTAGGTCGGATAAGGCCCAGGAGGCTACGATACGCCGGAACAAAGTCGAAGATAGCCGGAAACCTCAAGCCGGTGAAGGTTTGGTCTCGAATCTTTCAGGAATCACACATATAAGTGTAATAGGAAGTGAGCATATGTCATTTATGGCCAGAGAAGCCATAGATTCCGTCGGGATTGTGGTCGAAGACGATGGAGGTCATCGAAGAAGAGGAACCAGAAGGTTCTAGAGAGAAGTAAAAGGGAGAGACGATATAGAGAGAGAGACGGTCTCAAATAAAAGGAGGGGTTGAGAGGGGTAGTTAAGGGTTTAATTACGGTAACAGTAATTTGGGCCGTTGATCTTATTTGATCAATGTCTCAGATCAATTTACGGATTAGGTCGGGTTGATTTAGGTATTGTCTGGGTTATATTAGGGATTGTGCTGGGTCAATAAAATTTGATAGGGTTGTGGCCAAATTGGCTAAAATTGAAATGATAAGGGGCTATTTGTTAAATAGCTGTTTTCTCATCTTTTATATTTATAAAATAGTTAAAAAGATTTTAAACAAATTAAAGGTACTGCACTGATTAATAATGTATATATATATTAATCAAAAAATATTAGAAGTGATTTTATGATTATAGAATGTTGTTAATTATAAAATAAGCTATAATTGTAATTATATGCAACTTAGCTTTAAAATGTCAAATAAATATATAAAAATATACAAAAATTACCTTAGTTATCTCTTGGTGTAAATATGAGAATGAAAAAATAAATTACCCACCAAAAAATTCTAGTTTGAGAATAATTATTGAATTTTGTAGTATTAAATTAGGCGATAAATTGATTTTAAAATCTTTAAAAATGAAGAGAAAATACCAAAATTCTCGAGCCTGCTTGTATGTGCACGTACATGATATTTTGAGAATATTTTGAGTATAAAAAATACTTAGGAAAAATTGGGTATCAACAGATATAACTATAGTAATATGAATATATTCAACCTTCCTTTCATTTGTAGTCTCAATATGCCAATCACTTTGGCTTATACATTTGAAATTGAAGAAGTTTCTTTTGAGACTTAATACAATATTAATGTCATACATAATTTTATCCATTCGGGTACTAATAAATCAGTTATGTCGGAACTCTTAATTAATTTTGTACTATAAGATCTTTTATCACACCATTCATATGGTGAATGTCTCTTTCACAAAGAAGTTATATTATATTAAATTCCCATGGTCAAAGTCATCATAAGCAAAATTATTTCCTACTTGAATTTTGTCTTTAATAACCTTTTATAAAGCATGTCAAAATATTTTTGACGTACATATATGTACATGACCAATGACATATTCATGTAATCACACAGTAATATTCATTATATTTCTTCCTCTTAAGCCTTCCTTAATGGTGAGTTGTGGTATGTATCCAACACGTCTTTATTCATTACACACATATTGCTACATTCACCTTCAGGAATGAGTCTGCATTCTAAATATTATCACAAGTCACATTCTTTTCAAGGAATAAAATATAATCATTGCAGCATACTTTAGTATTCTTTCATACCAATTTGATGGTAAACATTGTCTTCACCTTTTGAAGGATATATTTAGAACACTTATTGTTCTCCTTTTCATAATTACTACCATGATGATGATTCTTATTTCGCTCCTTATCACAACCTTACCAATTCATATGGCCACGATAATTATATTGTCTTCTTACAGACTCATTATCATTATAATCATCAATGCCTTACCATACAAAGTTAGGCCATAACATGTTGGGAATCAAACCCTGAATCTTATCATCATCATATATCGGGACTCAAATTCGATGTTTTACGTTTTATCAAGACATATAAAATACAATTAGTTTCGTGATTGAACATTTCTTGTAAAACTCTATTCAAATTTAAGTAAACTATAAAATTTATATCATAATATCTCTTGAATCCTTTAAAAAATATTATTATGCAGGAGACAACTATATGAAATAGATGACCAAAAGCAAGGAAACGAGAAGGATCATATACTCTCATTTTAGATTTCAAAGAGATTAACCAACGTGAGAAGCCAATTGTTATTTGTAAAAACACGCCAGCAATTACATAATAGACTTGTCAAGCAGATAGTCATGTTCAACAATGACATATTCAAATAGCTATGACCAACTTACATGTGTTTTGAGTATAATTGAAAAAGGCAGAACATGTCAACAATTAAGATTTTTATACTTTATGTTTAAGAAAATCTAAAATTCCATTCATGTTGAAAAATAAGTTTTTATGCAACGTAAGTATGAGAAAGTAGTCTACTCAAGCCCTTAGCAAATTCAAACCAAATACATATCTGAACTTTGTTAGTTACGAAATTGGTGGAAATAAATCCTCTATCAAAATAATATTTCTGGTAATAAAAGCGGAATAATAATGTAGCACCGAAACACGGTAATTAATAAAAATAAAAGAGTAACAATGACGCCAAGATTTTTACGTGGAAAACCCTTCTGAATAAGGGAAAAAACCACGGCCCTGAGAGGAGCAACTGATATCACTATAGTAAGGAATTTTACACTTTGTAGGTCCGTGTAAAATACTCCAAAGACCACTACAACAATCTAAAGAAATAATCCTCTTTTGATATGCCACCTCACTACAATATCGCTCACTCTCTATTTTCCTCACAGACTATTTTCTTATACCATGTCTGTGAAACCTTACTCTTTTTCTCTCTTTCTGTTGGTGTATCAAAATGAGAGCCGAAGCTCTCATTTTATAGGAAAAAATTAGGCAGCCTTCGTTGATTTTGCAGCACACCTCAACTGACCAAAAATTAAAAATGTGGGCTGCTTAGCAGCCATTTTTGATATGAAGAAGGAAGAAAATTTTCTTCCTTGATTAAAGGGGATAGACCCCATTAATGCACACCTCTTGCTAGTCATTTAAAATTGAGCAAAAAGATGTGTCCTACAACAGAGGAGGAGAAACGGAATATGGCTAGAGTTCTTTATTCTTCAGCAATCGGAAGCTTGATGTATGCAATGATATGTACTAGACCTAATATTGCTCACGCAGTTGGTGTTGTCAGCAGGTTTCTTGAAAATCCTGGAAAGGAACATTAGGAAGCAGTCAAGTGGATACTCAGGTACCTGGGAGGCACCACGGGAGATTGCTTATGCTTTGGAGTATCGGATCCAATCTTGAAGGGTTATACGGATGCTGATATGGCAGGTGACATTGACAACAGAAAATCCACTAATGGATATTTGTTTACATTTTCAGGGGGAGCTATATCATGGAAGTCGAGGTTGCAGAAGTGCGTTGCACTCCCTACAACTGAAGCGGAATATATTGCCACTACAGAAGCTGGCAAAGTGTTGATATGGCTCAAACGGTTCTTTCAAGAGCTTGGATTGCATCAGAAGGAGTATGTTTTCTATTGTGACAGCCAAAGTGCAATAGAGCTTACCAGGAATTCTATGTACCATGCAAGTACCAAATACATAGATGTGAGATATCACTGGATTCCTGAGAAAGTGACGGACGAATCTTTACAGGTCAAAAAGATTCACACAAGCGAAAATCCTGCGGATATGCTGACCAAGGTGGTACCAAGGAACAAGTTCGAGCTATGCAAAAAACTTGTCGGCATGCATTCAGACTAGAAGGCGGTGTTATCCCTCTAGATAAATGAGACTGGAGGGGTAGATTAATGGGGTCCATCCCCTTTAATCAAGGAAGAAAATTTTCTTCCTTCTTCATGTCAAAAATGGCTGCTAAGGTATGAATTTTGTGCCGCATTTAAATGTGTATACTTCAAAAGATTATTGAATTAAATGTCAAGTGTTGGGAATAAACCCCCTACCAAAATAATATTCCCGGTAATAAAAACGGAATAATAATTTAGCACCGAGACATGGTAATTAACAAGAATAAAAGTGTAACAATGATGCCAAGATTTTTACGTGGAAAACCCTTCTGAATAAGGGAAAAAACCATGGCCCTGAGAGGAGCAACTGATATCACTATAGTAAAGAATTTTACACTTTATAGGTCCGAGTAAAATACTCCAAATACCACTACAATACTCAAAAGAAATAACCCTCTTTTGATATGCCACCTCACTACAATATCACGCACTCTCTATTTCCTCACAGACTATTTTCTTATACCATGTCTGTGAAACCATACTCTTTTTCTCTCTTTCTGTTGGTGTATCTAAATGAGATCCGAAGCTCTCATTTTATAGGCAAAAATTAGGCAGCCTTCGTTGATTTTGCAGCACACCTCAACTGACAAAAAATTAAAAATATGGGCTGCTTAGCAGCTATTTTTGACATGAAGAAGGAAGAAAATTTTCTTCCTTGATTAAAGGGGATGAACCCCATTATAATATTCCCGACAGACTATTTTCTTATACCCTATATGTAAAATCTTACTCTTTTTCTCTCTTTTCGTTGGTGTATCAAAATACATATCTGAACTTTGTTAGTTACGAAATAATATAGAGGATTGAAGGGAAAAAATGCCTCTGTAAGAAACAACTAGACTTGCTTATGCAACTAATTGTATAACTAAAATAATGTTCAAACTATCACTTAGATCAGTATAAATAAGTGTATTGCTTTGTCAAATATTTTGTACGATGATATATGATATGAACACGCGCCTGGCCATAGAATTTTTACTATAGTACTCTAGCTCGTGTTGACAATGTGTTATAAAATAAAAATAATATAATAAAATTATTTAATTAACTAGGACTAATAATAGAAGAGGATGACAACATTTGAAGAGATGATTTATTTCTTCGTTTCTGAGTATGGAATCGGCTCATCAGTGAACCTATTTATAGAAATATTTCGTTGTTTCAAAACCAATCCAAAATTTGCTAGGAATACATTACCAATCTAAGACCTATTTTGAATACATAATCAATCTAAAACCTATTATGAATACATAATTAATCCAAAACATATTACGGGAGACATTCATCGTTGCAAGTGAATGGATCCATTTGCGGGATTTATAATATGCGAGTCATTAAATTAAAATATCAAATAGATTAATATTGCAACTTTCACATATTTCTACTATATTTATATATATGTGATGAAGAAGGTGTATCAACAACTGCATTGACTAATTGTACAAAAAGCAATATAAAATGTACTGCACTCTTGGACTCATCTCATTGGTAGGTGAATTATTTTGCAATTCTACCATGGGCACGTGTATTATAGTTCTTCTTTAGCAAATACGTGTACACACTTTACTTATATACAATATTACATGGGGCTCAATTACTCTTCAGTTTATTTCTCTACTCTAGAGTGCAGGAGCTCTCTCCTTTACATCTTCTATGTGCATCTTAAGGATTCTTCACTGCTCTATTTCTCTCGGATTCTGCGTAGCTTTCTAATTTCTATTATCTTCCTGCTTCTTGCTTCATGTTTAGTTGATTTCGCTGGAGAAAATTACTCCTAATTCGGCCTTCTTTTTTGTTTATTTATTAAAAAACAGTAATATAGTAAGCAGTCTCTCACATAATTCGCCAAGAGCATATAATTCTCAGCTTCTTGATTCTACGTACTAAACATAAATGAGAAATACATGATAATAATACTAAATAACTGAGAAAATCTGCTAGGGAATTCGGAGAGTAGTACTTGTACACTACAAAAGACATATAATAAATGGATTTTTTTTCTCCTCTTTAATTTGTTAAGAAGCCACTACTAATTGAATCTCCCCTTCTGTAATTGGCAAAAACCCTACACGTTTCTCTCGAGATCTGAGTCCTTTCTTAATTATTCCTCCATTATTATTCTTCCAATTACTTTGTTCTTCTAACAACGGACCACTATTATTCCGAAATATGTGTCCACCACCATTGTTGTTGACCAAGCAAAGACGCATAATTTTCTCGGCAACATCTCCTTCATCTTTACTCTGCATCATCAGTTTCTCCACCTCATCCCTAGGCAGCCTCAACTTTACCCTAACGGGCCCATCACCGTTCTCCGTCTTATTATTTAGGAGTGTGCTTGAAAAGCAAAGTTATTATGATACGATGACTCTTCTGTCATGATACTAGCATGCTTCATGATTGACAAGTCAGACACCGATCTCCGTGCTAACATTAGGGTTTCGAGCCGATCTTTCGCCCTCATTTGGATCCCTGAACGGACCTTGGGGTTTTCTGTTCAGGGTACTTAGGTAACTCAACTAGGAAATAGAGCCTTTTGGGTTTCAAATTTTGTTGTGGTTCCAATGGCTTTGCTCTCACCCCAAAATGCTTCACTGCTTCTGATTCTAATAACACCATAGTAGGATAATTTCTTAGAACCTTGTTGGCATAAATAGGTGTATTGAATTTCATGGTTTGTCCATCGATTTTCATCACTTTTGTTGTTTGTTTCCTCCTAGAGTATTCCCCATTTTTGCCTTTTGTTTTTCTGTTTTGTCTTTGTGACTTGTTGTAGGCTTCCCTAATTCAGCCTTAATTTTGGTGTTTAATATTTTTTTTGCAAAGTAGTATTTTTGCGACAGTAATTGGGCAAAGTCCAGTGAGTATTTCGAATCTTTGACTGGAATGGTGGTTTCTCTTTCATTTTGGGGTGATTGCTGTTTGTTTCTTCCGCCTCTCTTGTTTATTTTGTTTAGTCCCTACCAACGTCTTCTCTAATTCTTTTATTAGAGCATGTTTATTGGAATGTTGTGAAGATCTGGCCCGTCATCACATGAGTTACGTCCCATTTTTCTCGTTTTTCTGCTCCCTTATGTTTTATGATAAAAGTCTTGTGTGAAAAAGTCGATTTGGATTGGTTTTAGAAGGAAATGAGACACTTAGTTTCTTTAAAGAAGGTTTTTTAAAAAAGTCAACCGAATATTGACTTATGAGTTAGAGCATTCGGAGGTGATTTTCGGTGATTCGGTTAGCTTCGAGGATGATTTGTGACTTAGGAGTGTGATTGAAATTGATTTTCGAGGTTCGGGTAAAATTAGATTTGAATTGGCGAAGTTACTATTTTGGCGAATTCCGGTTGATAGGTGAGATTTTAATCCGAGGGTCGGAATGGAATTTTGAGAGTTGTTATAGCTTCGATAGGTAATTTGGGATGTGTGCAAAATTTCAGGTCATTCGGAGGTTATTTGGTTAAGTTTTTGATCGAATGCGTGTTTCGGAAGTTTTAGAAGAACTTCGTCTTGAATCCGATGTTCGAGGTTTTTTTATTATTGGAGCAGGTTTGAATGATGTTTTAAGAAGTGTTGGCACTTTTGGTTGAGGTCCCATGGGCCTCAGGGTGATTTCGGATGACTATCGGGATGAATTTTGTACTTGTGTTGCTTCAGAGAGTTGTTGGTTCTGGTATTTCCGCATCTGCGCAAAAGGGGCTGTAGATGTGGTTCGGCAGATGCGAAAATGGAGTCGCAGGTGTGAGAGGTGCTAGGGAGGCTGGTTTCCGCAAAAGCAGATAGAGGCCCGCAGAAGCGAAGTTCGCAGATGCGGCATTGGAATCGCAGAAAGCAAGGTTTGGGCCTTAGTGATTTTCCGCAAATGCAGCGATTGTGACCTCAAAAGCGGTGAAAATCCGCCTTTGCGGTTTCGTGTGGGCAGAAATATTTAAGTTCATCTTCGCGAATTTTGGAAGGGTTGCTCATTCTAACTTCGAACTTGGAGTATTGTGGCGATTTTGAAGAAAGTTTTCAAGGAGCTTCGATAAGGTAAGGATTCTTGGACTTAAAGCACGATTTTATGGTGAAAATACATAGATTAGAGCTGAAAACTTAAGAAACTAATAGACAAAAATGACGATTTAGGGCTTGGACTTAAGAGAGCAAAAATTAGGATTTGAAGGGTTATTTGGAATCTGATTTTGGCATTCTTTATATGTATAGACTCGAGGAACCAGTTGGTATAAGAATTTCTGAGTTTCAAAAAGTGGGCCCGAGGCTCGGGTTTTGCCTATTTCGAAAATTTTGATGTTTTTCGATTGGCTATTGTCCTCTTAGCCTATTGTGACTTATTCATTGTAGTTTTCATCAGATTCGACGTGCGAGGAGGTTGATTTGCGAGGCAAAGCATAGAGAGCTAGATTTTGGCCGGCTTGAGGTGAGTAATGATAGTAAATGATATCCTGAGGGTTCTTAAACTCCTGATTTACATAATGTAGTGCTATATTAAGGTGAAACACACCCTTAATGGCGAGTGCTGAGTCGTTTACTATTGGGGATTGTGACTTGGTTCGTCCCATTTTATATTTTACCGCGTATGTGACTGAGCTGTTCTGTTTATCATTATGATTTGGGGCTTATTGCCATCTTTTGGGCTTAATGTTGATTATTTGAATCCTTCAGGGATTGTTATCACTGTTTCCTCACTATTTCGATACGTTATTTGAACTCAGTCCTAATGATTATACTGTTTTGCAAACTCAACCGCTTTAATTGAAAATTTGAGACTTTAATGATATTTCATTGTTGTTTGGGCTGAGAGCTATTATTGATGCCCGATGGGCTTATGATGTTTCTGGACTGAGTGAGGCTTTCAGGCCATGAGCGTGATATGAGGAGGCTTTCAGGCCTCGAGTGTTATGTGAGGAGGCTTTCAGGCCTCGAGTGTTATGTGAGGATGCTTTCAGGCCTCGAATGTTATGTGAGGAGGCTTTCAAGCCTCGAGTGTGATGTGAGAATGCTTTCAGGCCTTATGTTGATATAGTGCTTCGGCCATAAGTGGGCCATCTGGAGTCTGCACACCCACAGTGAGCGCATGTACCCATGTGATGTGAGAGTGAGCCCGATAGGCTAATACTATGCTGAGAGTAACTGAGATTGAGCCCGAGGGGCTGTTACTGTACTAAGCGGTTGATACTGTGCCCGATGGGCAGTTTTACTATTTACTACTTATTTGTGGTTTTACCTGATTTACTTGTCTTTAAAAATGAGGTTTCATTTGTCTCTTTACGTATTTTGCTGTTTTAAGAGTTTTCGTGCCTGATATAGAATTGCATTGTGCTTTTATGTGTTTTTTACCTCCGGTTATTACTTATTATTATTGCTCACTATGTGTGCAGATTCAGGCATAGCAGAGTCTGCACTTGAGCACTGATATTCTTTCTAGAACAGGCAGCGAGATCGGAGCTTCGAGATAGTTATTGACGTCCGCAGCCCCTTGGCTCCCTTATTTTATGTTATTTTAGTTCTTTCATACTTTTGTATCCGATATTCTATATCGTAGACTTATAGAAATTAAGTAGTAGCTCATGACTTGTGACACCCCGATTTGGGGCTGTGTCGGGTTGCTTGTCTTATTATTATCGTTTTTTCTGCATTATGAATGATTTACACGCGTTTGGGTTTATTAAATGTTATATAAATTGTGAAAAGAAGTATTGAGTTGTTCTGGCTGGCCTTGTCTTCACGAGAGGCGCCATCACGGTTGGGTTTGGGATTTGGATCGTGACAAGCTGGTATCAGAGCCTAGGTTACTAGGTCTTGCAAGTCATGAGCTGGTTTAGTAGAGTCTTGTGTATCGGTACAGAGATGTCTATACATATCCTCGGAAGGCTGCAGAACTTTTAGGAAAACTTCACATTCTTGAAATTTTTGTCGTGTGAACGTGTTGGTTCGAGTGCTAAACTTCTCTTTATTCCATTCTCTCATAGATGGTGAAGACACGAGCTACCAGACGTGGCGGATAATCACTCGTACCACCCTCAGAGACCACTAGAGGCCGTGGACGCGGTCGTAGAGGCAGAGCAGCAGGGGCAGCACCTGTGGATCCTCCAGTGTCCCCAACTCAGGATCAGGCACCAGCTGTGCCCATTGTGATTCCAGGTCTTCAGAAGACTTTGGCTCAGATATTGGCAGTTTGCACTGGCCTGGCTTAGGCAGTTTCAGCCACCACAACAGCAGCTACTTTGCAGGCTGGAGGAGGCAAGCAGACCCCCGCTGCTTGCACACCTGAGTAGGTAGTACAAGGCTTACAGACTCAAGAGGCACCTTCAACTTAGCCGGTTGCACCATTGCAGGAGTTCAGGGTTCCAGCTATGCCTGAGAATGAGCACCATCGCCTCGAGAGGTTTGGTGGACTCCAGCCTCCGACATTCAGTGGTGCTGAGGGCGAGGATGCCCAGGGTTTTCTTGATAGGTGTCAGCGAATGTTCCGTACAACAGGGATTCTGGAGTCTAGTGGTGTGGGATTTACTACCTTTCAGTTTACTGGGGCTGCCTTCACTTGGTGGGAGGCGTATGAGAGGCGTAGGCTAGTTGGTGCAACACCTTTGACTTGGCAGGAATTCTCCACTCTCTTCTTGGAGATGTATATATCACAGTCCCGCAGAGAGGAGCTACATAGGCAGTTTGAGTGGCTGCGGTAGGGACATATGACTGTGTCTCAGTATGAGATGAGGTTTTCAGAGTTGGCCCATCATGCCGTTTGGATGGTTTCGACTGATCGCGAGCGTATCAAGAGATTTGTTGATGGCCTCAACTACCATCTCTGTATTCTGATGACCAGAGAGAGTATTGGGTGCTTTATTCGAGGAGGTGGTTGATATAGATCGAGAGATTGAGGCGGTTCTCCGTCAGAATCGAGAGGAGAGGGAGGCCAAGAGGCCTCGGGCTCTAGCAGTTATAGTGGTGCTCCTTCGAGTGGCCAGTTCCAGCATGGTAGGGGTCGTTCTTTCAGGCCTGCTCAGTCGGCCCCACCTGAGTATCGTGGGGCATCTTCAGGTCGTGGTCACCATGGTTCTCCGCAGAGTCATCCTTCACTCAGCGCTCTTCCAACACAGAGTCCATCTCGTGCTCTGTCTGCTCAGGGTTCTTCCAGGCCGAGTGCATCAGCTAGTCACTCCAGCGTGATGGGTTCCCTTCCATCCCATTCTCCAGCACCTGGGAGTTGTTATGAGTGTGGAGAGTTTGGGCATATGTGGAAGCAATGTCCTCGTCGTGCTGCTACCTCATCTCAGCAGAGGGGTCAACCCTCATCTTTTGGTTCAGTTTCTTCAGCACCCGCCCCACCATCTAAGGGTGATGGTCAGGCAGGCATGGGTCGCCCCAGAGGTGGAGGTCAATCGGACAGTGGTCAGGCTCGCTTTTATGCTCTTTAGGGCAAGACAAATGCCATTGCTTCGAATGCTATTATTACAGGTATTATTTCAGTCTGCCACAGAGATGCGCCAATCTTATTTGATCTCGGTTCCACCTATTCTTATATGTCCTTATATTTTGCTCATCATTTGGGTACTTTTCAAGGGTGTCTTGCTTTACCCGTTCACATATCTACCCAGTTGGGCGATACTATTATTGTAGATCATGTGTACCGATCATGTTTGGTGACTATTGGGTGTCTGGAGACCCGAGTTGATCTATTGTTATTGAGCATGGTGGATTTTGATGTTATTTTGGGCATGGACAGTTGTCTCCATGTCATGTTATCCTAGACTTTCATGCTAAGACAATCACTTTGGCTATACCGGGTGTACCGAGGAACGAGTGGCGTGGTGTGACTGATTATGTTCCTCGTAGAGTGATTTCATTCTTAATGACCCAGCGTATGGTTGGGAAGGCTGCCTTTCATATTTGGCGTTCGTGAGGGATGTTGGAGCTGAGACTCCTAGCATTGATTCTGTTCCAATTGTGAGGGAGTTTTCTGATGTATTTCCTGCAGATCTGTCGGGCATGCCACCGGACATGAATATTGATTTTGGTATTGACCTGGTTCGGGGCACTCAGCCCATTTCCATTCTGCCATATCGCATGGCACCATCGGAGTTGAAAGAATTGAAGTATCAACTTTAGGAACTCCTAGATAAAGGGTTCATTCGGCCTAGTATGTCATCGTGGGGTGCACCGGTTCTGTTTGTAAAGAAAAAGGATGGAACCATGAGAATGTGCATTGACTACAAGCAATTGAACAAAGTAACAGTGAAGAATATATATCCCCTACCTCGCATTAATGATTTGTTTGACCAGCTTCAAGGAGCGAGGGTGTTCTCCAAGATTGATCTCCATTCGGTCTATCACCGGTTGAAGGTTAGAGATTCAGATGTTATTAAGAGCGTTTTAGGACTAGATACATTATTCAGATGGGCACTATGAATTTCTTGTTATGTCTTTTGGGCTGACTAACGCCCCAACAATGTTCATACATTTGATGAACAATGTATTTTGGCCTTATCTGGATTCGTTAGTTATTATTTTCATTGATGACATTCTGGTTTACTCGCGTAGTCAGGAGGAGCACGCGCAACATTTACGCGTGGTATTGCAGAGATTGAGGGAGGAGAAACTTTATGCAAGGTTTCTCCAAGTGTGAGTTTTGGCTCAATTCAGTGGCTTTCTTGGAGCATGTGGTGTCCATCGAGGGTATTCAGGTAGACTCGAAGAAGATAGAAGCGGTGCAGAGTTGGCCTAGATCGACCTCAGCCACATAGATTCATAGTTTCCTTGGGTTGGCAGGTTATTATCGTCGGTTTATGCAGAGATTTTCCTCCATTCCATCGGCCTTGGCCAAGTTGACTCAGAAGGGTGCTCCATTTGTATGTTCGGATGAGTGCGAGGAGAACTTTCTGAAGCTCAAGACATCTTTGACCACAACTCCAGTATTGGTCTTGCCATTAGCTTCAGGTTCTTATACTATATATGGTGATGCTTCGAGAGTTGGGATCAGATGTGTACTGATGCAGGAGGGTAGAGTGATTGCTTATGCTTCTAATCAGTTGAAGCCCCACGAGAAGAACTACCCTGTACATGATTTGAAGTTTGCTGCTATAGTTCATGCTCTTAAGATGTGGAGGCACTACTTGTATGGTGTATCATGTGAGGTATTCACTGATCATCGCAGTCTTTAGCATTTGTTCAAGGAAAGAGATCTTAACTTGAGGCAGCGGGGGTGGCTAGAGTTACTTAAGAATTATGATATTACCATTCTGTATCACGCGGGGAAGGACAATGTAGTGGCAGATGCCTTGAGCCGAAATATAGTTAGTATGGGGAGTTTGGCGTATATTCCAGTTGGGGAGAGGCCTCTTGCAGTTGATATTCAGGCCTTGGCCAATCGGTTGGTGAGACTGGATATTTCGGAGCCTAGTAGGGTGTTGGCTTGTGTGGTTTCTCGGTCTTCCTTGTATGATCGCATCAAAGAGTGCCATTATGAGAATCCGCATTTGCTTGTCTTTTAGGACAGGGTTCAACATGATGATGCCAGAGACGTGACCATTGGTGATGATGGTGTGTTGAGGATGCAAGGTCGGATTTGTGTGCCCAATATGGAAGGACTTCAGGAGTTGATAATGGATGAGGACCACAGCTCTCGGTAATCTATTCATCCGGGTGCCGCAAAGATGTATGAGGATTTGAGACAACACTATTGGTAGAGAATGATGAAGAAGGATACTGTATGGTTTGTGGCTCGGTGTCTCAACTATCAACAGGTAAAATATGAGCATCAGAGACCGGGTGCTATGCTTTAGCGGATGATTATTCTAGAGTGGAAGTGGGAGATCATCACTATGGTTTTTTTGAATGGTCTCCCCCGGTCTTTGAAAAAGTTCGATTCGATTTGGGTGATTGTGGATCGGCTGACCAAGTCTGCGCACTTCTTTTCGGTATGTACTACCTATTCTTCGGAACGGCTGGCAGGGATCTTTATCTGGTAGATTGTTCGATTGCATGGTATTCCAGTGTCTATCATCTCAGATAGAGGTACTCAGTTTACTTTTCAGTTTTGGAGGAGATTTCAGCGAGAGTTGGGTACGCAGGTAGAGTTGAGCACAACATTTCATCCTCAGACGGAGTAGCAGTCCGACCGTACTATTCAGATATTGGAGGACATTTTGCGTGCCTGTATTGTTGATTTTGGAGGTTATTGGGATGAGTTTTTACCGCTTGCAGTGTTTTCCTACAATAACAATTATCAGTAGAGCATTCAGATGGCTCCGTATGAAGCGTTGTATGAGAGGCAGTGTAGATCTCCACTTGGTTGGTTTGAGCCCGGCGAGGCTAGGCTATTGGGGACAGAGTTGGTGGAGGATGCTTTAGAGTAGGTGAAGTTGATTCAGGAGAGACTTCGTACAGCTCAGTCGCATCAGAAGAGTTATGCGGACCGTAGGGTTTGAGATGTGTCTTATATGGTGGTGAGAAGGTCTTGCTGAAGGTTTCTCCCATGAAGGGTGTTATGCGATTCGGAAAGAAAGGAAAGTTGAGTCCGTGGTTTATTGGGCCTTTTGAGGTACTTGGGAGAATTGAGGAGATGGTTTATGAGCTTGCCTTGCCACCCAGCTTGTCGGGCGTGCATCCGACATTTCATGTTTCTATTCTTCAGAAGTATGTTGCGGACCCATTCCATGTTTTGGATTTCAGCACGGTTCAGTTGGATAATGATTTGACCTATGATGTGGAGCCAGTGGCCATTTTTGATCGCCAGGTTTGAAAGTGGAGATCAATGGATATAGCTTCGGTGAAAGTGCAGAGGAGAGGTCGGCCCGTGGAGGAGGCCACTTGGGAGACCGAACGGGAGATGCGAAGTAGATATCCTCACCTATTTGAGGCTTCAGGTATGTTTCTTGACCCGCCCGAGGACGAGCGTTTGTATTAGTTGAGGAGGATGTGACGATCCAGCCCGTTATCACGTGAGTTACCGCCCCTTTTTCCCTATGTTTCTGCTCATTTATGTTTTATTATAAGAGTCTTGGGTGAAAGATTTGATTTGGATTGGTTTTAGAAGGAAATGAGATACTTAGTCTCTTTAAGGAAGGTTTGTTTTGGAAAAGTCAACCGAATGTTGACTTATGAGTTAGAGCGCTCGGAGGTGATTTTCGGTGATTCGGTTAGTTTCGGGGATGATTTGGGACTTAGGAGTGTGATCGGAATTAATTTTGGAGGTTCGAGTAGAATTAAGTTTGAATTGGCGAAGTTAGTATTTTGGCGAATTCCGGTTGATAGGTGAGATTTTGATCCGAGGGTTGGAATGTAATTCTGAGAGTTGCTATAGTTTCTTTAGGTGATTTGGGATGTGTGTGCAAAATTTCAGGTCATTCGAAGGTGATTTGGTTAAGTTTTTGATCAAATGCGTGTTTCGGAAGTTTTAGAAGTACTTAGGCTTGAATCCGATGTAATTTAATGGTTTTGGTGTTGTTCGAGGTTTTTTGATGATTGGAGTAGGTTTGAATGATGTTTTAAGAAGTGTTGGCACTTTTGGTTGAGGTCTCAGGGGCCTCGGGGTGATTTCGGGTGACTATCGGGATGAATTTTGGACTTGTGTTTCTTCAGAATTGCTGGTTATGGTATTTCCGCATCTGCAGAAAAGGGGCCGCAGATGCATTTTCGCAGATGCTAAAATGGAGTTGTAGGTGCGAGAGGTGCTAGGGAGGTTTGTTTCCGCAGGAACGGATAGAGGCTCGCAGAAGTGGAGTCCGCAGATGCATCATTTTAATTGCAAAAGCGGGGTTTGGGCCTTAGTGATTTTCCGCAGATGCGGCGATTGGGACCGCAAAAGCGGTAAAAATCCGCTTATGCGGTTTTTCCTGGGCAGAAATATTTAAGTTCATCTTCTCAAATTTTTGAAGGGTTGCTCATTCTAACTTCGTACTGGGAGTATTGTAGGCGATTTTGAAGAGGATTTTCATGGAGCTTCGATAAGGTAAGGATTTTTGGACTTAAAACACAATTTTATGGTGCAAATACATAGATTAGGGCTGAAAACTTAAGAAATTAATGGACAAAAATTGTGATTTAGGGTTTGGACTTAAGAGAGCAAAAATTAGGATTTGAGGGGTCAGTTGGACTCCGATTTTGGCACTCTTTTTATGTATAGACTCGTGGCGAGATAAGGAACCCATTGGTAAGAATTTTTGAGTTTCGAGAAGTGGTCCCGGGGCTCGGGTTGCTCGGGTTTTTCCGATTGTAAATTTTTGATGTTTTCGATTGTTTTAGATTGGATATTATCCTTTTAGCCTATTGTGACGTATTCATTGTGGTTTTCATCATATTGGACGTGCGAGGAGGGAGATTTACGAGGCAAGGGCATAGCGAGCTAGGATTTTGTCCGGATTAAGGTGAGTAATGATAGTAAATGATATCCGGAGGGTTTGAAACCCCGGATTTGCATAACGTCATATTATATTGAGGTTAAACCCGCTCTTAATGGCGAGTGCGGGGTCATTTACTACTGGGGATTGTGACTTGGTCCGTCCCACTTGATATTTTACCTCGTATTTGACTGAGCTGTTCTGTTTATCATTATGATTTGGGGCTTATTGCCATATTTTGGGCTTAATGTCGATTATTTGAATCATTCGGGGATTGTTATCACTGTTTTTCGCACTATTTTGATACGTTATTTGAATTCAGTCCTAATGATTATACTATTTTGCAAGCTCAGTCGCTTTAATTGAAAATTTGAGACTTTAATGGTATTTCATTGTTGTTTGGGCCGAGAACTATTATTGATGCCCGAGAGGCTTATGATGTTTCTGGACTGAGTGAGGCTTTCAGGCCTTGAGCGTGATGTGAGGAGGCTTTCATGCCTCGAGTGTTATGTGATGAGGCTTTCAGTCCTCGAGTGTTATGTGAGGAAGCTTTCAGGCTTCGAGTGTTATGTAAGGAGGCTTTCATGCCTCGAGTGTTATGTGAGGAGGCCTTCAGGCCTCGAGTGTGATATAGCGCTTCGGCCATAAGGGGCCCCTCCGAAGTCTGCACACCCACAGTGAGCGCAGGTACCCATGTGATATGAGAGTGAGCCCGAGGGGTTGATACTATGCTGAGTGATTGAGATTGAGCCCGAGGGGCTATCACTGTATTGAGCGGTTGATACTGGGCTCGAAGGGAAATTTTACTATTTACTACCTATTTGTGGTTTTACCTGATTTACTTGTCTTCAAAAATGAGGTTTCATTTGACTTTTTATGGATTTTGCTGCTTGCCTGATATAGAATTGTATTGTGCTGTTATGTGTTTTCTTACCTTCGGTAATTATTTATTACTATTGCTCACTGGGTCGGAGTACTCATATTATTCTCCGCACCATGTGTGTAGATTCAGGCATAGCAAAGTGTGCACCTAAGCACTGATATCCTTTCCAGATCAGGCAGCGAGATTAGAGATTCGAGGTAGCTGTTGACGTCCGCAACCCCTTGGCTCCCTTATTTTATGTTATTTAAGTTCTTTCAAACTTTTGTATACGATATTCTACATCGTAGACTAATAGCAACTCAGTAGTAGCTCATGACTTGTGACACTGCGGTTTGGGCCGTGTCGGGTTGGTTGTCTTATTATTATCGTTGTTTTTCCGCTTTATGAATGATTTACACACATTTGGGTTTTATTAAATATTAATTAAATTGTGAAAAGAGATATTGAGTTGTTCTGGCTGGCCTTATCTTCACGAGAGGCGCCATCACAGTCATGTTTGAGATTTGGATCGTGACAAATGTAATAGCAATTTTGGGTGTTCCAAATTTCTGTAGTTATTTTCTACTATTTTCTTTCAAGTGTAATGCTCTGTTTTCCTTTGTGCATAACATATTTGATGAAAGTTCTGCTCAAGCTTTTAAAAGAATGGTCCATGGATTCGAAGTAAACATGTATTACGTTCTTTTTTTGGTAAGTAAATATAATTATCAGTTTTATTTTTTTGGGGGAGGAATAAATATAAAGTTCTTTATTAGTTCTCCATTTTGTTTCTCTTCTTTATTATTTCCTTCACTGTCCAATTTCCAATTTTCTTTGCAGGTATTAATATTGTAATATAAAAACTGCTATTCATAATTGCATTGTCATGTACTTTAGTAATGTATTAGGTTATTGATGTAGCTGCCATTGCCTTGGTAATATACAACAACAATCTAGTATAATACTATTTAGTAGGGTATGAGGAGGATAGTATGCATGCAGATTTTATCCCGACCACAGATAGTTATTTTCGAATAGATCCACGAGATCCTTCTCTCCAAGAATTTTCCACATTGTTCTTAAGAGGAGACTCAAATTCACAACTTCTTTATTAGAAGTGACATTGCTTACCATAACAATCCCTCTTGTCAAATAAATATCTTATTTTGACAATTTAATGGGGTAGTAAACAGAAGATTCAGTAACTTATATTGGTAGCGTGAGAAATATGATGGTATTATTTTTTACCAACTGTGTGGTATAGTCCAGATAATAAAGAGAGATAAGGGAAGTACAGAAGAGTCCAAATAGGCTACCTCCGAAGGAAGGTGGCAGGTTCTCACCTTTTTGTTAAAATATTTCCTGCAATTTTTTATTTAGTCAATTAGTTTTGTCGGTATTGACCATTTTTAGTATGTTTGGATTATTTTTATGGCAGAATAGCCAGGTACATACTTATATTTATATGCGTTTGTTGTTTCGGTCCCTATAGATAATGAAGTTTTATCAAGACACTTATAGTTATTTAAAATTAATATTTTCAACCATTCTAACCGTTGACTAAGTCTATGTGACAACTTAGTGTTAGATATATGGATTTATATCTACATACATATGAACAATATATGGATAAATTATATGTTATGTGCTATCTTTTGGTTTGGCCTATATAAGTGGTCTTATGGACATTATGTTAAGGGGCAAATATATTGTCATATAAAGTGTAGGACTAATGTGTAGATACCCAAAAGGGTAACCTTAGTTACTAAGGTTACATATATGTAACCATGGTTACATGCTTATGACTTTTGAGTTTCATAACTCATATGTTATAAGTGGGGGTTATGGTTCCCATAAGAATGCAAGACCTTCTCTTCTTCTTCCACCCATTGAGAGAGAGAACCATTGTTGTCTTGCATATCAAGTGGAAAACGATTCTCCATTTTTGGTCTTAGATAAATTCTTGTGAAAGCCAATACTTCAAGAAGGACAATCTTCAAGAAGGATCAAGGAGCTTTCAAAGCCAAACATTTGGACAATCATCAAGAAGGACTAAGGATTTCCACTTATGGATTCAGGTACGCTTCCGCTTATGTTGTTATTCCAAATAATTCGATATGAAGGCTATTATGTTTTAGTCGGATATATAATCCCAACAATTGGTATCAGAGCCTCCTTCATATTTGGATTATTTGGAAGTTCATGAAATCCATGTTATATAAAACTTCATGTTTAAATTAAGATAGAATTTTGATTATGAAATTCTAGTACCATGATATAACATGATTTCATGAATGTTATGTTGTTGATGAACTTTGGTGTTTCAATATCTTGTTATCTCTATATGAATTGAAATATTGAAGTTTGCAAAATTTTGGTTGTTGAACAACAAGAAACTTAAACAAGGAATTGTTGCTACAAATAACCTTCAGTGACGGCAACTCCAGTTTCCAGTTTCAATACATAGTCGCCACTAATACATTTAGCGGCGACTTCTATGGGTTTAGTGGCAGCGTTCGTCGCCGCAAAAGGTCCTGGAATAATTTTTAAAGTTCACCAAAATTTTGCAAAATAGTAACAGAGAATAATCGATTATTTTTTTAAAATAGTCGATTATTGCATTTAGTTCATCAAAAGTTTTTGAAACAGAACCTAAAGATAATTGATTATTGTTAAAATAATTGATTATCTGGAGTTTTTTCAGCAAAATTGGAAATTCCAGAGAGCCAAGATAATCGATTATCCTAAAAGGATAATCGATTATCCTAGTTTTTCAGCAAAATTTAAGATTCCAGTAGGCCCAGATAATCGATTATCAGGCTCAGATAATCGATTATCTGGCCATAAATTGCAGAAACGTTTTGTTTTCTGGTTGTTTAATGAGGACATAATGTAAGAAACGTTTTTTATAATTAAAGAAACGTTTTAAGTATTAAGTTTTCAGATTTTAATTGTACATTTATAATATGTTAATTGATATTAAGTTTATTTTAATTATTAATGTTTTATACATTAATATTCAGTTTTAATATTAATTGTTTTAGTCCATCATGCTTCAGATTTTGGTATTATCCAAATAAGATTAAAACAATTAATATTCAGATGTTACATGTCAAAACATGTAACATATTCAGTTAAGATTCAATATATGGCTTAAGGAACTATATAATTTAGCATCTAATATTTTAAATTAGTCAATTGAAGCATTATGTTGCCAAAGTAACCTCTTTTGTGTAGATTGATTAATCTTGAAATATAAGATGACTGTGGATGTTAGTATTCCATGCGTTTAACACCGGCCCAAAGGAAGGTTGTTATTTGGCAGGAATTCGAACATGCTTGTGGTAATAAATATGTGACAATTATTCGGTTTTCCATGTGAATATTAAGTCGGCCCAAAGGAAGGCTTGATATTTGACAGGAGTTTATTGTCAATATTTGATTACTACACCAAGAGTACCACTTACAAGTTGATTTTCTGTCCAAAGACTAAAATCAATGTTGTGCTAGGTATCTTGTAATGGGATTTCCCTATTTTGAATCTATAAACTAAAGTTAAAGTTCAAGTAATTGTAAGCATGTATTAAGTTATCCTTATTCTATTTTCAGTTAATTCTTCAGCTGCTTCGATATCTGCAAACATAAACAGCATCCTTGTGCTTACGGCACAAACTTTAAGGAATGGAAAGAGAACATTATGATCGTTCTCGGTTGCATGGATCTTGACCTTGCACTTCGGAATGAGCAACCTGCTTCTCTTGAGGATACATCTTCTTCTGATGAAAAGAAGGAGATGGAGAAGTGGGAACGCTCAAATCGCATGAGTCTAATGATCATGAAACGTGCAATTCCAGAATCATTCAGGGGCACTATGAATGATGAAAGTAATGCCAAAGTTTTCCTTGAAAACCTTGAAAAACGTTTTGCACAAAACGAAAAGGCGGAAACAAGTACTCTTTTGAGTAAACTTGTTTCCATGAGGTATAAAGGCAAGGGAAACATAAGGGAGTACATTTTGGAAATGTCTCATCTTGCTTCGAAACTAAAGTCACTCAAGCTGGAATTACCTGAGGAACTGCTTGTGTACTTAATTTGATATCTCTTCCTGTACACTTTAATCAGTTTAAGGTCAGTTACAACTGCCTGAAGGAGAAATGGACTCTTAATGAGCTCATTTCACATTGTGTGCAAGAGGAGGAAAGGATAAAGCAAGATAAAACAGAAAGTGCTCATTTGGCATCCTCTTCTAAGGATACTAAGAAGAGGAAAGGTAAGGAAGTTGCGGTTGCAAGGCCCTAGAATAAGCAACATAAGGAACCTAAGGTTGAAATTACTGAATTAGGTTGCTTTTTCTGTAAGGGGACTAATCATGTGAAGAAATATTGTACCAAGTACCACGCTTGGCGTGCGAAAAAAGGTACATTTCTTTCTCTTGGTTGTTATGAAGTTAATTTAATTTTGGGTACCTAAGGATACTTGGTGGGTCGATTCTGCTGCTACTACTCACATAAGTATATCTATGCAGGGTTGCCTGAACTGCCGAAAACCAAATGATGGTGAAAGATACATCTATGTGGGTGACGGCAAGAAGGTGCCAGTTGAGCCTATTGGAAAATTTAGGCTGTTGTTTAAGACCGGTTTTTATTTAGTTTTGGATGAGACTTTTGTTGTACCGTCTTTTAGATGGAATTTAATTTCTGTTCCCAAATTGGACATATCCGGTTATTCATGTTCATTTGGTGACAATAAAGTTAGTCTCTTTCAAAATTCAAATCTTATTGGTACTGGTCTTTTATCAATGTTTGATAGCCTATATTTGGTTGACACAATAACCTCACATAATGAAACTTTGCATACAAGTTTAAGTGGTACCAAAAGAAAATTAACTAATGAGAATTCTATATCACTCTGGCACAAACGTTTGGGTCACATATCCATTCAAAGAATTCAGAAACTCGTGTCAGATGGAATTCTTGATTCTCTTGATTCCTCAAATTCGGATATTTGTATTGAGTGTATCAAGGGAAAACAAACAAACAAGACGAGATTAGGTGCTAAGAGAGCTTCGGACGTCTTAGAATTGATACATACGGATATTTGTGGGCCATTCCCTACTCCTTGTAGGAATGGTCAATAATACTTTATCACAATCATAGACGATTACTCTCGTTATGGGTACCTATATCTTATTCATGAAAAGTCCCAATCCATAGACGTGTTCAAATCATATAAGGCTGAAGTTGAAAATCAACTAAATAAAAGGATTAAATCCGTTAGATCTGACCGTGGTGGTGAATACTATGGCAGATATGATGGTTCAGGTGAACAACGTCCAGGGCCATTTGCTAAATTCCTAGATGAGTGTGGGATCGTCCCTCAGTATACTATGCCAGGCAGTCCTACGATGAATGGTGTAGCTGAGAGACGAAATCGGACCCTTAAGGATATGGTAAGAAGTATAATTTGTCGTACTACTTTGCCAGACTCACTCTGGGGAGAAGCATTAAAAACCGCAGCTTATATTCTTAATAGAGTTCCAACTAAAGCTACAATCAGAACCCCATATAAACTTTGGACTGGGCATAAACCCAGTATTAAGCACTTACACATTTGGGGTTGTCCAGCTGAGGCAAGGCCTTATAGGCCGAATGAAAAGAAACTGGATGCTAAGACGATTAGTAGCTATTTTGTTGGATACTCTGAAAGATCCAGGGGTTTTAAGTTTTATGATCCCACTTCTAGAACTTTTTTTGAGACGGGTAATGCTAGGTTTTTTGAGGATATTGAGTTTGGGGGGTGGGGAGATAAAGTTATTAGAGATTTTGTCTTTGAGGAAGAACATGTGTCTTTCCCTCAAGTTGTTGATCTTGGTCAGGGTGTTCTCATTCCTGACATGGATCACACAACTCCAGTTCAAGACAATCTCGAAAATCTCCCCAATCAAGTTCCTGATATTACTAATGAAAATCAAACTCAACAACCTCAAGAAACTGAAGTTCCATTAAGGAGATCCACTAGAGAGACGAGAAATGCAATTCCGGATAATTATGTTGTATTTCTCCAAGAACAAGAAAGTGATATTGGACTTGAGGAAGATGATCCAATCAACTTCCGTCAAGTCATTAAGGGTTCTAACTCTCAAAAGTGGATTGATGCCATGAATGATGAGATGAAGTCTATGAGCGATAATGACATTTGGGAGCTTGTTACATTGCCCGAAGGTATTAAACCGATTGGTTGTAAATGGATATTTAAAACCAAGAGGGATTCAGGGGGCAATGTCATTAAGTATAAAGCTCGTCTTGTCGCAAATGGCTACACTCAAAAGGAAGGCATTGATTATAAAGAGACTTTCTCTCCAGTTTCATCGAAAGACTCTTTCAGGACTATAATGGCACTAGTAGCACATTTTGATCTTGAACTTCATCAGATGGATGTTAAGACAGCGTTTCTCAATGGTGACATTGAGGAAACAATTTATATGGTGCAACCTGAAAACTTTGTTTCGGAAGAATCAAAGAAAAGGGTTTGTAAATTAAAGAAATCCATCTATGGGCTCAAGCAGGCTTCCCGTCAATGGTATTATAAGTTTCATGCAGTCATTACATCTTTTGGTTTTGAACCGAATATTGCTGATGACTGTATATACCATAAGTTCAGTGGGAGTAAGTATATTTTTCTGGTTTTATATGTCGATGACATACTGCTTGTCTGTAATGGTATAGCATTATTGCATGAAACTAAGAAATTTCTTTCAAAGAAATTTGAAATGAAAGATCTTGGTGATGCCTCTTTTGTATTAGGAATTCAGATACAACGAGATCGCTCTAAAGGTGTTCTCGGTCTGTCATAAAAGGGCTATATCGATAAGGTTCTTAAAAGATTTGGCATGTAGGATTGTAAACCAGGCAACACCCCTGTTGCTAAGGGAGACAAGTTTAGTCTCAAACAGTGCCTAATTAATAATTTTGAAACTTCGGAAATGCAGAAGACACCTTATGCTTCGGCTGTAGGTAGTTTGACGTATGCTCAGGTATGTACACGACCTGATATAGCATACATTGTTGGGATGTTAGGCATATATCTAAGCAATCCGGGAATGGACCATTGGAAAGCAGCCAAAATGGTCATGAGGTACTTACAGAGAACAAAGGATTACATGCTTACATATCGGAGATCGGACCAGCTTGAGATCATCGGGTATACCGACTCCGATTTTGTTAAAGAAAGAGTACAGAATGGATAATTGTGCATAGAGCACATAAGTACAAACTCCATGATTGCGGATCCGCTCACTAAGGGATTGACACCAAAAGTATTTCATGAGCATATTGCTTGCATGGGTGTCAAATCAGTTAAGGATTATGAATTTAAGTGGGAGTTTATATTATACAATTATGTATTGTCCATTACATTCAGTAATTCAGTTTAAGGTTATATCTGCAGATATTCAGTATTAAAGTTTTTGTACTCTTAAGGTTCATGGTTGATCTCAATAAAGAGAACCAGTTGGAAATATACATACTATTTCAGACCACACTTTATGTTATTTCCATGCTACACACCTACACTTGATCTATGTCGTTGGTTATATTGATATACGTGATCTATGTTGGTTCTAGTTACGCAAGAGTAACTAAGAGCTCTTAGTTCCTATGTTGGTATGATTGATGGACCGGATTGTTCATGACAATTTTATTATGATAGCAATTCTGAGCTCATAAGGTTATAATGTAACATATAATGCTAAGGTTTGTACATATGTATGAATATCTCGTCCAAGTGGGAGATTGTTACATATATGGACTTATATCTACATACATATGAACAATACATGGATAAATTATATGTCATGTGCTATCTTTTGGTTTGGCCTATATAAGTGGTCTTATGGACATTATGTTAAGGGGGCCAATATATTGTCATATAAAGTGTAGGACTAATGTGTAGATACCCAAAAGGGTAACCTTAGTTAATGATGGGCTAACTAAGGTTACATATATGTAACCATGGTTACATGCTTATGACTTTTGAGTTTCATAACTCATATGTTATAAGTGGGGGTTATGGTTCCCATAAGAATGCAAGACATTCTCTTCTTCTTCCACCCATTGAGAGAGAGAACCATTGTTGTCTTGCATATCAAGTGGAAAACCATTCTCCATTTTTGGTCTTAGATAAATTCTTGTGAAAGCCAATACTTCAAGAAGGACAATCTTCAAGAAGGATCAAGGAGCTTTCAAAGCCAAACATTTGGACAATCATCAAGAAGGACTAAGGATTTCCACTTATGGATTCAGGTACGTTTCCGCTTATGTTGTTATTCCAAATAATTCGATATGAAGGCTATTATGCTTTAGTCGGATATATAATCCCAACACTTAGTAGTTGAACTGGACAAGGTATGTGTATTTCACGCGTATAAATAGCGTAAATATAAGGATTTAAACCAAAAATAATTAAAAAAAAAAGAAAAAAAAAACAACATAAATTAAAAAAAGAAAAAAAGCTCATTACTCCTCTACATTCTGCCCTTCCACCCTCCCATTTTTCTCTCTCCTTCTTCCTTCTTCCTTTGTGCTTCTTGCATTTTGCTTCTTACCTTCCTTTATTTTAACCCAAAACTCATTACTATATAGCCCTCCTCTAGTACCTCTTTATCCACTAGAAATATCGCTCACCACCACAGATCCGATATTACCGCCAAATTGACAGTAATTTTTGAAAAAATTTCTTTCCCACATCCTTATTCCCCAACTTTTGATGATGATCCCTTGTAAAGAAAAAAATAAAAATAGTGGAAGAAGATCGCTAAATTTTTCGGTAGCAAAATTTTAAAAAGTTTTGGGTGAAGTTTTTGGTGATGATGGTCGTTTTGTTGGTTTCCTATAGCAAGTTCTTTTTGGTGGGGTGATGATATGGTGAAGTGTTGGCTGTGAAGAAGCCTTCTCGGTGAAGAGTGATCAAAGACTGACCGTAGGTGTTGATGGTTACACGATTTTTAAGATCTATGGTTAAGTGGAGAAAAAATAATGAATTTATTCTCTTGATTATATGTATTGTAAAATTATTACTTGTGGGTTATTTTGAAGGTTTTGGTAAAAGTGTCAGGAATTAGGAGAATAAAAATATGAGGGAGGAAGAAGGTGGACTGATGGAGGGGAAGGTGGAAAGAAAAAGAAAAATTAAAAATATTAAAATAATATAAAAATAAATTAATAATGATGTGTTATAGAATGTGTTATAAATTAATTATGATGTGTTATAGAATGTATTTAAAAGGGGTTTTAAATACTAACTTTGAATAACTATAAGTGCCTAGATAAAACATCGTTGAATATAGGCAAACGCAAACAAGTACAAATGCCTAACAGGCCATTCTGCCTATTTTTATTGATTTTGGATGCTCTTCCCAATAGTGCAAGTTGTGAAGTATCATGATCTTATTGGAAGTTTTCTTGAAGAAGCTCATTGCTGAAATTAATCAAGTGACAAGGTTGTTTTGAATAATTATAAGGAATTATGTTATTTTGTTATAATGTATATAGAGTATGTTTACCCGAACTTTCTTGTCATGTGTGATTTCAATTTTAAATTTGTTTCAGCTACTTGGTTCATCATATATCAAATGCGTAACTGTTGGATGGTGTATCTTTTGGATGGGCTGTAAGTTTAAACAAAAAAAAAAAAAAAAATTTAAGCTGCAAGGTTAGATTCTGGAGTTGTAGACTGTAAGCTTAACCTTTTCTCTCTCTTTTTCTTTTGCCATTCATTTTGACCAAAGAAAGGATGATAAGTATTATGTGGAATTGTAATAAATTAACAGATTATGTCAGAATTTTTACGAGAAAGGTAATTTGGTGTGTAAGATACTTTGATTATTTATTATGAATTACTAACTACCAAGGGCATATGTCATCTTTGTTGTGGAAATAGTGCATAAAGAAACTCTATAACTGAGGACATAAAGGCGTTACTTGCTCAACATCAGCAACAGGTATTATTATCTATTTTGTCTCCCTTTTTATATATAATATAGTGCAATATCGAGAATATTTTATCCTTTTCTTTTTTAAATATATTTTTGTTGCAGCTCTTAGTTTTATTAAGCTAATATATTTTATCGTTTTATTAAATTTAAAAGTTGCGCTATAATGCAAGTACAACATCTGCTGGTGCATGCGTTTTTTCCCAATGATTTTCAGGAACAATAAACGCTGATGCCTGGCAACTGGAAATCAAAATGGGTGCAACGAGTTAAAGAGTGGTGTTCCCTATGGCATATTTGAGACTCCAAAAATTGTGACATATTAAGATTTGAATGATAGGCTGTAACAATAGAATGTCTCTAACAGCGTCTTTGAACATTTTTTAGTGATAGGCTGTAAAAAAGAGAATGTTCTTAATAGCTTCTTTGACATCTTTTCTTTTCTGGCTGGTTTGGTATTGTATATAGTTTGAAGATGCTTTTAGCTGAATAGACTTCTTTTATACATGACCTTTCACTTAAACAAATTCATATCTTGAACAAGCTGATTCGCTATACTTCAGTGGCTTATATGGTTGAGCAACTTTCAGCGAAACTTTGTTTACATCCTACTGGACCCGTGCAATGCACGGGCATCTATTTCTTGTTTCTAGTCCTAAAATAGAATGCATGCCCAATCCTAATCCTCTAATTCTTTTTAAGCTTTTGTATCTATATTCGATTTTGGGATCATAATTGAACTTTTATTTATTTTGCAAAAAAATTACAAGCGTATTCACTTTATGATCAATTTTAGATTTATTGGGTCTGAAGTTAAAAATTAGTAATGCATTTAAAGTCAAATAGGTTTGACGTACAATCAATGATTTCGTGCACTTAAAAGATTAATAAGTCTGGAGTAAAAAATTATACTTTAGATATACTTAAGGCCAATAAGTCTGAAGTGAAAAATTGCACTTCAAATGTACTTAAGGTCAAAAAGTTTAAAGTGAAACAAAAATTTTAATTCAGTTAAAAGACCAATAAGTCTGAAGTGAAAATCTGCATTTTAGATGTACTTAAGGCAAAATAGGTCTGAAGTGTAACAAAGAGTTTCATACACTTAAGACCAATAAGTTTGAAGTGAAAAATTACATTTCAGATCTACTTAAGCAAAAGGTTTGAAGTGCAATTAGTGTTTATATGTACTTAAGGCCAAATAGTCATAAAGTGCAAATTCTCAGAAACAAATTTTTTTCTTCGAATTATAACAATCCAATATATATGATTTAATACCTAAATCCACTCCAAATGAGCTCAAATTTGAAACGTAACCTCCAAATATCATTTGAAACAAACCTCAACCATCAATTTGTCAAAATAATAATAAATCTAATGAACCCATTTTGTATTAAGAAAAAGAAGACGAAACCCTAAGTAATAGTAAAAAAATAATGCGTCATAACAAATCACAATTGTAAAATATCATAAATCACATTAAAATATGTTCACAGTCACCATATAAAATTATTGTCACCCGAAGAAGAAGGAGGAGAAAAGAGAGGCATAAAGATATTTAAAAAGAAAGTACAAATTATTATTTAAAAAAAAAATAGGTGTAAGTTAAATGGGGCGTCACCCCGTGTTAATACTACATTATTTGGTTATTTGTTTTCTTTTTCCAATAAATTACTGGTATAACTTGGGTGAAAATCATTTTTCCTCTCAACTTTGTGTTAAAAATGAACCTCCTTCCTCATCTTTGAAAATAATCATCCACCCATCCTACACAATACATTTTTTGCCTTTGAATTTTTAGTTTCCTCCTTAATTCAAGACTTTTTAAGTATATGATTTTTTTTTATGGTTTTAGCTATTTTTTTAAAGTATATAATATTTATTATAAATTGTAATCAGAGTTCATTAAAATTATAAATGGAATAAGTAATTAAAGTCAATTAAAATTACCTTATATGTATGATTGTTATTTTAATGTAATGCATATTTAATATATAATTATGCTATATTTTCTTAGCGACGGAACTAGAAATGCATATAGAGGGGTGAAAAATGGGACTTGGACGTATGCCCGAAATCGAATTCCGAGGTCTAAAGCCTGAGATATGAATATTTAAGTGAAATTATTTCTGAAAATGTTTAGAGAATTGAAGTGAAATTTAATTTGAAAGTAATGGTATCAGACTTCTATTTTGGTTCTGGCTCCCGGTACAAGTCTCATATATGTTTTGAATTACTCCTATAAAATTTTGTTAAAAATAGACGTCGTTTGACGTGATCCGGATACTAATTGGGGAATTTATGCTTAAAAGGAATTTTGAGAAATTTCATTGATCTTGAGTTTTAACTCGATGGTTATGGTGTTATTTTGGTGATTTGATTACACGAATATGTTCGTGAGATGTTTTTGAGGTTGTATGTATACTTGGTTGAGAGTTTCCGGGCTCGGGTGAGATTAGAGTAGGTTCTGGAATGCCTTAGGCTTAAAAAGATCAGATGTTGTAGGTTCAAGAATTTTGACAGGTCTCTGAACCTTCATGCGCGGTGCGCGAGAAGTCGCGTGCGGACGCGGAGGGGCCAGCGCGGCCGCGATCGCCTTTGTGCGGTCCGCGTGTATGTGGTCGCGGTCGGCTTGGTGCGGTCCACACTAGGAAATGATCCGCAGATATTCAGAAAGCTAGTGCGATTGCGGTCCTTTTTGCGCGGTCCGCACAGTGAACTTCAGAGAGGTATAATACACGTGAATTTCAATTATTTTACATTTTTCAAAACCCCAAAACATAAGAGGCGATTTTCCAAACAACTCTCCTTCTCCAAAACGATTGGTAAGTGATTTCTAACGCATTTTCTTCACTCCTTAACATCTTTTAGCATGATTCAACTTCAAATCAAAGATTTTCATAGGGAAATTGGGTAATTTGGGTAGAACGTAGGTTTTCAAAAAAATTGGGGAGTGGACCTCAATTTGAGGTCAGATATAAAAACAAATCATATATTTGGATTTGTGGGGAAATGTGTAACCGGGTTTTGGTCTGAACCTCAAGTTTCGACCATGTGGGCCCGGGCCAATTTTGACTTTTTTGGGTAAAATTTTGAAAAACTCATTTTCATGCATTCAAATTGTTTCATTTAGAGATTATTGATGAAGTTAAGTAACTTGTGGCTAGATACGAGCGAGTTGGTGGTAGAATCAAGAGGTAAAACGATAGTCGAGGCTTGAATTGCGTTCATAGCATCGAGGTTAGTGTTTGGTCTAACCTTAGCTTGAGGGAATAGGAGTTGAGTCTTATTTTCTACATGTTAATTGTCAAGTACGACATACAGGCATGATGACGAGTATCTATACGTTGGTGTCTAGCATGACCGTGAGTTTTTATATTGCGAATATTCTGATTTTGTTGTACCTTTCATGCCTAAACGATGATTTCTATATGTTGTAAAGAACGTATGAAAAAAATTGTGATCTTTGAACTTCGAGGAGCATTGGCTCGATCTGTGACATGAATTGTGAATATATGAGGTAATTGAACCCTTTGGAGCATTGGCTCAAGTGGCAAAGTGAGATATGAAGTAAAAATGAAAGAAAGAGAAAAGGTATTTAAATTGTTCCCTTGCCGGGATATTATTGCTTATTGATTATTTTCCCTTTCCAGGCCGTTGAGATTATTGATGTTGTACCCTTGCCGGGCTTTAATTACTTAATTGTTCCTTGTCGGGACTTCTATTATCGTCTTGACTACTCTCTCGCCCCTTGTTTGTGACTGCTGTTTGGGTGATGAAGAGTGTTAAAGCACCAAGGGTTATACCGTGTATTGTTTTCTATTGTGAGGAAGAGTGTTAAAGCACAAAGGGTGATGTCGTGTATTGTTTGCTATTGTGAGGAAAGAGTGTTAAAGCACGAAGGGTAATGTTGTGCCGCACGATATACTATTCCGTGCCGATTCTACTGATTATATATGATGAAAGAGAGTAAAAGAACAAAAGGTGATATCGTGCACGTTTTATTATGTCATTGCTTGGTGAGGATGGGAGTAAAAGCATGAAGGGTGGTGCCGTGCACTTATTGCTTTATATTTTCTTTATTAATGTCTTAGTTGTGTCGTTTCCTTCGTACTGGACGACGTTTACTTGAAATTGTTATTTCCCCCACAGCATGTTCCCCCTCCCATAACGATTACTTGTCTTTGTGTTTTGATTCCGCTGTGTATATATATATATATATATATATAGCTGCACATGTTTATGTGATAGTTCGGTCTAGTCTCGTCACTACTTCGCCGGAGTTGGGCGATGCACTTACCACCATATGGGGTCAGTTGTGCTGATGCTGCTCTCTATATTTCTTTGCACAGATCCAAGTGTCGGAGTAGTATTTGAGCAACAGTATTAGACCGAGAACCAGCCTTCAGTCCAACAAGACACCGAGGTAGCCTTGCAGGCATCCGCAGGCCCGGCGTCTCCTCTATATTTTATTTTAGTCTGTTATCTCATGTATTTGAGATAAATAATTTGTACTTTCCTTCAAAAGGTTGTATTTTGTACTCTTAGTGGTTTGTGAGTATGTGACACCAGTTATTGGGTAAAAATTATGTTGATTTTTCGTATTATTGTTCAAATTATTTAATTTAAGACTTCTTCTTATTCACTTTATTCCTTTATTTTAGGGCCCTAATAATTGTTAAAATAAGTAAATCAGTTATCGAAAAGGTAGTTAAAAGGTTGGCTTTCCTAGCACTCATTAGTAGGCGCCATCACGATTTCCGAGGGTGGAATTTCTGGTCGTGACAAGTTGGTATCAGAGCTCTAGGTTACATAGGTCTCACAACTCACGGACAAGTCAGTACGAAGACGTCTGTATTTATCCCCCAGAGGCTACAGAGTTAGGATATGTTTCACATTTGTTCTTTCTTATCGTACGGTTTGGTTTTTCAATGCTAATTGAATTTCTACTCTGTTCTTCCGCAGATGGTGATAACATGCGCTTTCTCATCTTCTGATCAGCAGTCCAAGCCTTAGGAAGCTCCCACTAGAGGCAGAGGGTGAGGCCGAGGTAGGGGCAGAGCCCAGCCCCAAGCAGCATCACCATTAGCGGAGCCTTAGGTTGACTTTGACGAGGAGGTTACAGCCCCATCTCCAGCAATTTCGGTAGGCCTAGATCAAGTATCAGAGAGGTTTATTGCCACCCTAGTTCTTACGAATGCTCTGGTCCAATTGGTGGGTCTTATGGAGAGTGTCAGCTGAGCAGGTTTGCTTCCTGCAACACCAGCCGTCTCTCAAGCTGGAGGAGGGGCCCAGACTCCTGCTACTCATACCCGAAGCAGGTAGCTCCTCAGATTCAGACTCTAGTAGTTCAGCTAGTTGGAACAGCTCAACCGGGTACATGACGGCCACCCAGTACGAGACTAGGTTTATTGAGTTAGCCCGCCATGCTATTGTTATACTCTCCAGTGAGAGGGAGAGAGTAAGACGGTCTATTGATTGACTCATTCAACCTATTCGTCTCCAGATGGCTAAGGATGTTGGGAGCGAGATATCCTTTCAGGAGGTAGCCAATATGGCCTGGAGGATCGATATGGTATGGTCACAGGGGGTGGTCATAGGGCAGACAAGATACCTCGTCAGTCAGGACGATTCAGTAGTGCCTCGTCTGGAGGCAGAGATTCATATGATAGGGGCCAGCCTTCTAGGCCTTTCCAATCAGCCCTCCAAGTTTCTCAAGGTGCCCAGGTGGCTGTGGTTCTCATGTGCACTATTCTGATGAGCATCCCTTCAGTGCACCGCCAACTCCTATCAGTGTACCGCCACTTTAGAGTTTGCATGGTGGTCATTTAGGTCGACAAGGCTAGCAGACTCAGCAGCCGAAGGGCTTGTTTCACTTGTGGTGACATGGTTCATATTGCCAAATTTTCCCCTCCAGCACCTAGCAGTTCTCAGAACCAAGGTTCTCGTGCCATAGTTCAGGCACCAGGTGTTCCATAGCCTGCACAGCCAGCTAGAAGTGGGGGTAGAGGTGCCAGAGGTGGATGTAGCGGTCATAAAGGTGGAGCTCAGACCACCATATATGAAGGCCAGCCAGCATCAGACCATCCCAGAGGTAAACTAGAGTAGTAGGGCCCAGCCCCGATGTTATTCTCTTCAGGCCAGGCTCGAGGCAGAGGCTTCAAATGCGATTATTATAGGTACGGTTCTGGTTTGTGATCGGGATTCTTCAGTGTTGTTTGATTCGAGGTCTATGTATTCGTATTTTTCATCTTATTTTGCCTCGTACTTGGTCATGCCTAGTGATGCATTGGGTATTCCTATTTATGTGTCTACACCAATGGGTGACTCTATTGTGGTTAATTAAGTCCATCGTTCTTGTGTTGTGGTGATTGGGGGTCTTGAAACTAGTGTAGATTTGTTGCTTTTAGACATGGTTGATTTTGACATTATATTGGGGATGGACTGGTTATCACCTTATCATGCTATCTTGGACTTCCATGCCAACACTGTGACCTTAGCTTTACCGGGTATGCCTCGTTTAGAATGTAAAGGGACTCATGGTCATTCTACCCGCAGTGTTGTATCGTATGTGAAGGCTTGACGTATGCTCGAGAAGGGGTCTTTGGCCTATTTAGCCTACATTTATGATTCCAGTGCTGAGGTTCCCTCTATTGATTCTGTGCCTGTTATTCACGATTTCCCTGATGTCTTTCCTTCAGACCTGCCGGGTATGTTTCCCGACAAGGATATAGACTTTTGCAATGATGTGGCTTCAGGAACTTAGCCTATTTCTATCCCACCATATCGTATGGCCCTGCCTGAGTTGAAAGAGTTAAAGGATCAGTTGCAGGTTTGTCTGGAGTAGGGTTTTATTAGACCTAGTATCTCACCTTGGGGTGTGCCTGTGTTATTTTTCAAGAAGAAGGATGGGACAATGAGAATGTGTATTGATTACCGGCAATTGAACAAGGTAACAATCAAGAATAAATATCCACTGCCGAGGATTGATGATTTGTTCGATCAACTTCAAGGTGCCAAGGTATTTTGCAAGATTGACTTGAGATCTGGCTATCATCAGTTGAGGATTAGGGCTTCCGATGTCCCTAAGACAGCCTTCCACACTTGGTACGGGCATTATGAGTTCTTGGTTATGTTCTTCGGGTTGACAAATGCCCCAGCAACTTTAATGGATTTGATGAACCGGGTGTTCAGGACTTATTTGGATTTGTTCATGATAGTCTTCGTTGATGACATATTGATATATTCCCGCAGCTAGGAGAAGCATGGGCAACACCTTAGAGTGGTTGATCAGACTCTTAGGGACAGTCAGTTATATGCAAAGTTCTTCAAGTGTGAATTCTGGTTGGGTGCAGTTGCATTTCTAGGTCATGTTGTATCAGCAGAGGGTATTCAAGTGGACCTAAAGAAGATTGAGGCAGTCAAGAACTGGCCTAGACCAGCATTATCTACAGAGATTTGGAGTTTCTTGGGGCTGGTAAGTTACTACCGTCGGTTTGTGGAGGGGTTCGCATCCATCGTAGCCCCGATCACCGGATTGACCCAAAAGGGTGCCTAGTTTAGGTAGTTGGACGAGTATGAGTCGAGCTTTCAGAAGTTCAAGATAGCTCTGACTACGGTACCGATATTGGTTTTGCCCTTAGCCTCAAGGCCTTATATAGTTTATTGTGATGGTTCCTGTATTGGGCTTAGTACAGTGTTGATACAGGATGGCAGAGCCATTTCCTATTCTTCGAGGCAGTTGAAGATTCACGAGAAAAATTATCCGGTTCATGATCTAGACTTGGCAGCCATTGTACATGCATTGAAGATCTAGAGGTATTATCTATACGGCGTGGCATGTGAGGTGTACACTAATCATATGAGTCTCTAGTACTTATTCAAGGAAAATGAGTTAAATTTGAGGTAGAGAAGGTGGTTGGAGTTGCTTAAAGATTATGATATCACTATCTTATATCATCCGGGAAAGGCCAATATGGTGGCCGATGCTTTGAGTCGGAAGTCAGCCAGTATTGGCAGTCTTGCTTACATTCCATTCAGTGAGAGGCTGCTTGCTTAGGATGTTCAGGCTTTAGCCGATCAGCTCGTGCGGCTGGTTATTTCTGAGCCTAGTCGTGTGTTAGCTTGCACAGCCGCTCATTTTTCATTATGGGAGCGTATCCGTTATCGACAACTTGATGATCCCCATTTGTGTGTCCTTAGAGACACGGTGTAGCAAGGAGGTGCCAAGCAGGTTACATTAGATGCTAATGGAGTCTTGAGATTGTAGGGGCGAGTTTGTTTGCCCAATATGGATGGGCTTCGAGAGTTGATTTTAGAGGAGGCCCATAGTTCCCTGTACTCTATTTATCTGGGCATCGGGAAGATATATCAAGATTTGCGGCAGCATTACTAGTGGCATAGAATGAAAAAGGATACCTTAGCATATGTAGCTCGTTGTTTGAATTGTTAGCAGGTTAAGTATGAGCATCAGAGGCCTGGTGGTTTGTTTCAGAAAATCGAGCTTCCCGAATGGAAGTGGGAGTGGATCTCTATAGATTTTGTTACTGGAATTCCGTTGATTCGGAAGAAGTTCGTTGCTATATGGGTCATTGTTGATAGGCTGACCAAGTCAGTGCATTTCATTCCTGTGGCAGTCTCATATTCTTGGAGAGGTTTGCTGAAATCTATATTCGGGATATTGTTCGACTTCATGGTATGCCCGTGTCCATCATTTTGGATTGGGGTACGAAGTTTACCTCGCGCTTCTTGAGAGCAGTTCAGCGAGAGATGGGCACATTGGTTGAGTTGAGCACATCATTTCATCCCCAGACGGACGGTCCGTCCGAGCGGACTATTTAGATTTTAGAGGATATGTTCTGAGCTTATGTTATTTACTTTGGAGGTTCGTGGGATCAGTTCTTACCTTAAGCTGAGTTTGCCTACAACAACAGCTACCAGTCGAGCACTAGATGGCTCCCTATAAGGCTTTATATGGTAAGCGGTGTCGGTCTCTAATTGGATAGTTTGAGCTAGAGGAGGCTCGGTTGTTGGGTACGGATTTTGTTCAGGAGGCCTTGGACAAGGTCAGGATCATTCAGGATAGGCTTCATTCAATTCGGTCCAGGAAAAAGAGCTATGCAAATTGCAAGGTTCGAGATGTGGCTTTTATGGTTAGTGAGCGTGTATTGCTCCGAGTGTCGCCTATGAAGAGCGTGATGAGATTTGGGAAGAAGGGCAAGCTTAGCCCCAGATTCATTGGTCCGTTTGAGATTCTTGATCGAGTGGGAGATGTGGCTTATAGACTTACTTTGTTGCCGAGTTTATTAGCCGTACATTCAGTGTTTCATGTGTCCATGCTTCGGAGGTATCACGGCAATCTAGCCCACGTGTTAGATTTCAGCACTTTCCAGTTGGACAAGGACTTGTATTATAAGGAGGAGTCAGTGGCTATTCTAGACCTATAGGTTCGCCAGTTGAGATCCAAGAGTTTCCCTTGTGTTCGTGTTTAGTGGAGAGGTCAGCCTCATCGACCTGGAGTCCGAGTCCGATATGCAGAGCCCTTATCCCTATCTATTCCCTGACCTAGGTACTTTGTTCTTTTGTCCGTCCGAGGATGAACGATTGTCTTAGAGGTGGATAATATGATGACCCAAAGGGTCATCACCTGCTTCCTTATCAATTCTATGCTTCCGAGGTCTTGAAAACCTCATTTATAGTTACCTCAATTTGCGTGCATTGTTCGGGCACGTAGCCCAAAAGCTTAAATGTGAAATTCCGTGAAAAATTCAAAATATTGGTATTAAAATGAATGAGTTTGACTCCGGTTAATATTTTGGTTAAACGGACCCCGACCCGTGATTTGACAGTCCGGGGGGTCTGTAGGAAAACATAGGACTTGGGCGTATGTCCGGAATCGAATTCCGATGTCCCAAGCTCGTGATATGAATTTTTAAGTGAAATTGTTTATGAAAATGTTTAAAGAGAATTGAAGTGAAATCTAATTTGAAAGTTATGGTATCGGGACCATATTTTGATTCGGCGCCCAGTACAAGTCTCATATATGTTTTGAACTCCTGTAAAGTTTGGTTAAAAACGGACGTCGTTTGATACGATTCGGACCCTAATTGGGAAATTTATTCTTAAAAGGAGTTTTGAGAAATTTCATTGATCTTGAGGTTTAATTTGATGGTTATGATGTTATTTTGGTGATTTGATTATACGAATATGTTCGTGAGATGTTTTTGAGGTTGTGTGTATACTTGGTTGAGTGTTTCGAGGGCTCGGATGAGTTTAAAGTAGGTTCTGGAATGCCTTACTCTTAAAAAGATTAGATGTTGCAGGTTCTAGAATTTTGACAGGTCTCTAAACCCTCATGTGCGGTCCGCGGTCGGGGAGGGGCCAGCGCGACCGCAGTTGCCTTTGCGCGGTTCGCAGTGGGTGCTGTGCGGCCGCGGTCGGCTTGGTACGATCCGTACTGGGCAATGATCCGTAGGTCTTCAGAAAGCCTATTTGGTCGTGATCTTTTTTGTGCGTCTGCATATGAAACTTCAGAGGAGTATAAATACACGTGAATGTCAGTCATTTTACATTTTTCAAAATCCCCAAAACATAAATGGTTCCAAACAACTCTCCTTCTCCAAAACGATTGGTAAGTGATTTCTAACTCATTTGAGGTTTGATTTCAAAATAAATTATATATTTGGATTCTTGGGGGAATAGGTAATCGAGTTTTGGTCTGAACCTCGAGTTTCGATCATCTGGCCAGGGGGCAATTTTGACCTTTTGGATAAAACTTTGGAAAACTCATTTTCATGCATTCAAATTGTTTCATTTAGCATTTATTGATAAAGTTATCTAACTTGTGGCTAGATACGGGAGAGTTGGTGGTGGAATCAAGAGGTAAAGCGATAGTCGAGGCTTGAATTGCGTTCGTGGCAACGAGGTAAGTGTTTGGTCTAACCTTAGCTTGAGGGAATAGGAGTTGAGTCTTATTTGCTACTTGCTAATTGTCAAGTACGACATATAGGCATGGTGACGAGCATGACTGTGAGTCTTTATATTGCGAACATTCTGATTTTGTTGTATCATTCATGCCTAAACGATGATTTCTATATGTTGTAAAGAAAACGTGAAAGAAATTGTGATCTTTGAACTTCGAGAAGCAATAGCTCGAGTTGTGATACGAATTGTGAAGGTATATGAGGTAATTGAACCCTTTGGAGCATTAGCTTAAGTGATAAAGTGAAATATGAAGTAAAAGTAAAAGAAAGAGAAAGAGCATTTAAATTATTCCCTTGCCGGGATATTGCTTCTTATTGATTATTTTCCTTGCCGGTATATTGAGATTATTGATGTTGTACCATTGCCGAACTTTAATCACTTAATTGTTCCTTGCCGGGATTTCTATTATCGTTTTGACTACTCATTTGCCCCTTGTTTGTGACTGTTGTTTGGGTGAGGAAGAGTATTAAAGCACGAAGAGTGATGCCATGTATTGTTTGATATTGTGAGGAAGAGTGTTAAAGCACGAACGGTGATGCCGTGTATTGTTTGCTATTGTGAGGAAAGAGTGTTAAAGCACAAAGAGTGACCATGCCGCACGATATACCATTCTGTGCCGATTCTACTGATTATATATGAGGAAAGAGAGTAAAAGCACGAAGGGTGATACTGTGCACGTTTTATTATATCATTGCTTGGTGAGGATGAGAGTAAAAGCATGAAGGGTGGTGCCGTGCACTTATTGTTTTATGTTTTCTTCATTAATGTCTTAGTTGTGTCGTTTCCTTTGTTACTGGACGACTTTTACTTGAAATTGTTATTTCCCCCATAGCAGGCTCCCTCTCCCATATTAATTACTTGTCTTTGTGTTTGATTCCGCTGTATATATACATATATAGCTGCACAAGTTTATGTGGTAGTCCGGTCTAGCCTCGTCACTACTTCGCCGGGGTTAGGCTAGGAACTTACCAGCACATATGGTCGGTTGTGCTGATGTTAAACGTTGTGCTCTTTTGCATAAATCTAGGAATCAGAGCAGTATTTGAGCAGCAGTATTAGACCGTGAGCCAGCCTTCAGTCCAACGAGATACCAAAGGTAGCCTTGCAGGCATCCGCATGCTCATCGTTTCTTCTATCTTTTATTTTAGTCTATTATCTCATGTATTCGAGACAAACAATTTTTACTTTCCTTCAAACGGTTGTATTTAGTACTCTTAGTGGTTCGTGAGTATGTCACACCAGTTCTTAGGTAGAGATTATGTTGATTTTCCGCATTATTATTCAGATTCTTTAATTTAAGACTTCCACTTATTTACTTTATTCCGTTGTTTCAAGACCTTGCCAATAATTGTTAAAAGAAGTAAATCAGTTATGAAAAGGTAGTTAAAGGTTGGCTTGCCTAGCTCTCATTAGTAGGCACCATCACGACTCCCGAGGGTGAAAATTTCGGGTTGTGACATAAAGATAAGGTAATTTTAACTGACTCTTATTACTTATTCTACTTATAATTTTAATAAAATCTAATTACAATTTATAATAGATATTACATAATTTAAGTTATGGTTAAAACCCTAAAAAAATATTGAATTGAGGAGGAATTGAAAGTTCAAGGGCAAAAAATGTTTTGTGTAGGATAATTGGGGGAAAATGATAATTGTTCAAAGTTGAGGGGAAAGTTTAATTTAACATAAAGTTGGGGAGGAAAAATGATATTCACCCGTATAATTTAGGTAGGAATTTATATAGTGTTATTTTATACGAGGTGAAATATGAAAATAGAAAATAAATATTAGCAATACATGAATAAAAACAAAATTGATAAAATTGCACTCACACTCTTTAGATTTATTTATTCTTTTTTCCTTAAAAATATTCAGTAAGAAAATAAAAAAATAAGATATATATATATAATATTCAGATTGTTAATCACTACGTTATATTTTCTGAATTACTAATTCATACACTACTAATTCTTGCATAGTCTATCGCGTATAACTTGTATTCAAACAAAAAATGACCACTTATAACATTACTCAAATACTTGAGTATTTGAAAGTGTCGGTCGCTATTTATAAGGAAGGAAGAACATTCAAAAAACGTGCACTGAACAAAAGCACACTGTTCAATCTTTTCTCCACCACATAATATCACACCTCTAATTTAGACCGGAAAACTACGGCACAAGGTGTGAAGGACCACCGGTCCACCACTCTACGTCTGGCGACGCTTAAATGGAGAACAGAGAATGGTTCGTTGCTAGTTATGCACCGACGGGTGTTCCCAATTCTGAGCATCTTAAGCTACGTACTGTGAGTTTATCACTAAGAGCTGATTCCATTCCAGATGGACATGTGACATTCCAAGTCCTCTATGTCTCCATTGATCCATACGTACGCACTCAATTAAGTGGCCTCGATGATGGCCTCTCTCTTCCTCAAATTCCACTTGGCCAGGTTTACTACCTTTACTTCTCTCAGTCTGATTTTATGTGATAGGTGTTAGACTGATCATGAATTCAGAAAGAAGATGTTTCTTATATATACTTTTAGAGCCTTGGCATGTAAAGTTTTTGCCGTGTAACCAAAAATTCATAGGTTCTAGCAGTGAAAACAGACTTAAGGTAAGACTATGTACAATAGACCCTTGTGGTCCGGCCCTTCCTTGAATCCCACGCATATATATCGGGAGCTTAGTGCACCGACATATCCTTTATATATATATCTATATACCCTTTAGCTCCGATCAAAAGTAAGTGTTATTTTAACCAAATCAATTTGTCAAAAAATATGACGCTTAATTTTGTTTTAAAATCTATTTCTTGCTTCAATAAATGATTTAAATTTTTTGAGGAGAGATCAATGGTAATTTGAAGAGATGTAAAGGAAATATCAAAAGTACCTTTAGAACTAATAATCTTAAATAGTCATGACTCATGACATTTGGCAATAAATGAATGTCAATGAGGGTAACACGAGAAAATTAACTGACATTGACGGAGTATCAAAGATAACCTCAGAACTTATAATATTTCATGATATTTCGATGGGTATAAATGCATATCATATAAAAAGAAGAGATGGAGGTGACTAATAAAGTTGTTGCAGAGTGGTTAGTAATTCATCATCATTAACCAAATATTTCAGATTACCGCATATAATATGAGAAATCGAAAAAAAAAAAGAAGCTGAGAGGATAACTAGTACACGCTTCAAAGGACAAGTGAAACTTAAATAGCGAAAAAGAAATACTCCCTCCGTGTCATAATAAGTGAAGTATTTTTCTTTTTAGTCTGTTTCAAAATAAATGGAACATTTTTAAATTTGAAAATAACTCAACTTTAAACTCTTTATTGTACCATTTTTTCCATTAACAAGAAGCTTTTATAACCACACAAATGACATGACCCTACAAACTTTTTACCCATTAATCTTTTAAGACAACAAATTTCAAGAGTTTTTTTTTCGTTTAACTCTGTGCCGAATCAAAATAACTCACTTATTATGAAATGGAAGGAGTATAAATATGCTGTTTACACTTAACAAACTTTAATTTCAGCCAAAGTTCTAGTAATAAAAATGTACAGCTCTAGCGTATGCTGATATTTATAATATAATGAAAAATTGCAGGTGATAAGAGCATTAGGATTAGGGAAAGTAATTCAATCTAAGGACGCCAAGTTTTCAGAGGGAGATATAGTACTTAGCCGTATTTGCCCTGTTTCAGAATTTGGTGTTATGCCCTCAAATTTGCTTCAGAAGATTAGTCCTGCAATTGGGATTGCGTTGCCCGATTATCTTAGTTGCTTAGGTATATATATACCTCTCCTCCAATTCTAATTGTCGTTTTACAGTCACTAACTTAAAAGCAAAAATCAAGTATTTTTTATTTTTTATTTTTTTAATAGGGATGCCTGGTATAACTGCGTGGGTGGGCATAGAAAAGATAGGAAATGCTAAAGGGGGATCGAATGTATACATATCGGCTGCAGCGGGAGGAATTGGAATTATAGCTGGACAACTGGCCAAAGTAAAAGGGTGTCGAGTTGTTGGAAGTGTTGGTTCAGATGATAAGGTATTATTTGTTTTATATCCCAAATTATTTACTATATGCCCTTAAAACTTATATATAATATGGGACTTTTTCTCTTCCAATTATAAAATTTAGCCTAAGATTTTACAACTCACTAGAACGATTTCAGAAGCTCTTTGTACAAGTTGTCTTGATATAACTCGGTTCCTTAAAGTTCTAATTAGTCTTTTTTAGAGGAGATAAATTAATTTGACTTGTAATTGATTTGGATATTAAATTCGTTCTTTTATTTATGTGTAGGTGAAGCTATTGAAAGAAGAATGTGGTTACGATGATGCTTTTAATTACCGTGTAGAAACAGATTATGATGCTGCATTAACCAAGTAAATTTCATTGTTTCTTCAAAATTTTTAGGTTTTTGGTAGTACTATTGATGGACCATATTTCACAGCGCAAGCAAACATAGCATCATAATCACACGTTATTTAAACAATAAGCATATATGGAGATTTTCGGATTATCTCTTGAAGCGTAAATACAGCAACTCTGTATCGTTCTCCAGTTCCTCAGTTGCAAACGTCTCAACGGATTTCCACAATCTTCTATTGTGTTACCCAAACAATATCCGAATATAGAGAATTTTGGGTGGGCAAAATTCAGTAGAAACCGTAGTGAATTCGTATAAAAAACGTCCAGCCATATATCCCATATATATAGCTGCGTTTTTTTAGGTCAAAACCATTTTCAAAACCTGTTAGGTTTCCTTCGTCCACTAAGGGACGGTTTCCATGTTTCCTTCTCCCACTAAGGAACAGTTTTCACTATTTTTTATTATTTAGGCACAGTATGGACCACCAAATTTAATTAACAAATCTTCTTATTATGATATTAATTTCAAAATTATGAAATTAACCATCATAATAAATTACAAATTATTCCACTAAAAATTTGTATTTGCACTCCTTAGTTCAATTTTGAAGTTCTTCCATAAAACCATATTTAACTCCCCATGTTAAGATTTAGATACTAATCAATAAAATTAAATTACTGAATATTTAATTTATTGATTACTTTCTTTAGACTTACACTTAACTTATTTCATGTGTCAGATACAAAATTCACTGGCCGAGTTTACACATGAAAACTTATAAGCTTTCATAAAGGAGTACCATCAATCTCAAACCGAGATATGGATTCTATCAACTAATTATTACTTCGCCAATGTATATTATTGTTATCCAATTTACCAGGCTTATTGACTCACGAAAGAATCTCGCCTTTTAATAAATCAAAACAACAAGTGACATACACAGGTAATAACAATTATATCAGGATTAAGAGTATAAGTACATTAAATGTACTAGAGAAATTATTTTATAAAGTCAGTATAAAATACTTATCTCTACTTGATCCGTTCAGTACATACAAAATGTATTAGCACGAGAAGTTTGAATTAGACCTATTCCCATAATCAAGATAAATTATATTTAATCTTGTGCTACAACCATTCCGATGATTTGTCCAATTTCATTATTAGATTGTGAACATTAACTTTTATATCTACAAGAATCGATGATTTAATCTTCCGTGTATAAGCTAAACTCTATACGCTAAATCATCTACTATGTAAGCAATGGACATACAAACCAATACATAATCTATTTAAAAGGAAACTTTATAGAATTTAAACAAGTAAATAAATAATTGTTTATAAAGAATACTATAACAATACGCATGACTTATAGTATATTTTAACAATCTCACACTTAGACTAATAACCACTTGTCTACAATTTTGACATCCAATCCTTCTACATGTTTATCAAAAGTCTTCTGTGGTAAGCTCTTAGTAAACGGATCTGCCAAGTTATTCTCTGACGCAATCTTGGTGACCACTACATTCCCTCTCTGCACTATATCACGAATTAAATGATATTTACGCTCAATGTGTTTTGCCCTTTTATGGCTTCGTGGCTCCTTTGAATTTGCAACCGCACCACTATTATCACAATAAAGTGTAATTAGCGCTTAAATCGAGGGGACCACACCCAACTCTCTCAGGAAGTTACCGAGCCAAACTGCCTCTTTGACGGCCTTAGACACTGCCACATATTTGGCTTCCATGGTGGTATCCGCAACACAAGTTTGCTTGATACTCCTCCAACTTATGGCTCCACCTCCAAGAGTAACCACATTACCTGAGGTAGACTTTCTAGAATCTCTGTTTGACTAGAAATCCGAATCAATATACCTAATAGGTACAAGGTCATCCGAGTGGTAGATTAACATGTAATCCATAGTCCTTTTCAGGTACTTGATTATATGTTTAACTGTCGTCCAATGCTCTTTCCTAGGATTAGAATGAAATGTGCTAACAATGCCAACGACAAAGCAGATATCAGGCCTAGTGCATAACATAGCATACATGAGGCTCCCCATAGCTGATGCATAAGGGACCGCCTTCATCTTTTCTATCTCTTCATCAGTCTTAGGAGACTGATCTTTATATAGAGGAATTCCATGTCTGAAAGGAAGAAATCCTTTCTTGGAATCATGCATGCTAAATCTGAAGATATTGTATCAATATAAAGACTTTGGGACAAGCCTAATATCCTTTTCTTGCGATCTCGCAAGAGTTTGATCCCAAGGATATGAGTCACTTCTCCCAAATCTTCCATATCAAAAGGTGTGTACAGCCAGTGCTTAACCGAATTCAACATGCCTACATTATTTCCTATGAGCAGTATGTCATCTACATATAATATCAAAAACACTACTTTGTCCTCATCCCACTTTTTGTATACACAAGACTCGTTGAGACACTGATCAAAACCAAATATTTTAATCGCCTTATCGAAACAAGTGTTCCATGCCCTAGATGCATGTTTCAATCCATAAATGAATCTTTTAAGTTTACACAACATGTGTTCCTTGCCACTTTCCATGAAACCGTCTGGTTGCATCATATAAATACACTCATCAAGATTTCCATTATGAAAGGCTGTCTTGACATCCATTTGCCAAATCTCATAACTATAATGAGCAGCAATGGATAAGAGAATTCTTATAGACTTAAGCATGGCTACTGGCGAGAAGGTTTCCTTATAACCGATCCCTTCTTTCTGAGTGAACCCTTTCGCTACAAGCCTTGCTTTAAAAGTTTGCAATTTTCTGTCTACACCTCTCATTTTCTTATAGATGCACTTGCATCTAATGGGTTTAACCCTATCAGGTGGTTCTACAAGATCCCATACTTGATTATAGTACATTTATCTCATCTCTGATTTCATAGCGGCAACCCACATATCGGCATCTTTATCATGTAGTGCTTGGTTGTAATTGACAGGTTCGGAAGTACGCTCCTCAGGGATCCTATCATATGATTCTCCCAAGAGCGTATAACAAAATGGCTATCTTATTACTCTCCCACTACGACTATTCACTACATCACTTGCAACTATACCATTTTGATTTTGTGGTTGAACCACAATCTCATCAGGAACCTGAGTCTCCATGCTATCCAATGGGATAACAACGACTTCTTCCTGTTGTGCAGTTTGCTCTACATAACTCCCACTACTTTGTGGTAGTATGACTTCGGGCACTTGCTCTTGCGGGACATTAAGTCTATTGACATTTTTCCCACTACTAAAATGCAATCGAATGTCAAATCCGACTTCGGGGTTTTGTATGTGGTCGTTTTAGTTATCAGATGACTGAGTTTCCATTCCTTTGCTTAGTTCCTGTAAAATGACTTTACTTTTAGGAACATGATTATCAAATAATCCTCTTCAAGAAACTTGGCATTTGTGCTAACAATTACCTTCCTTTCTTGAGGACAAGAACCTTTCATTCCTTTTGGATAGCTTACAAACACACATACATCTATTCTTGCCTCCAATTTTTCCGTTTACCCTTTTAGCACATGTGCCAGACAAACCCAAATTCGAATATGCCGCAAACTAGGCTTGCGTCCGGTCCATAATTCCGTAGGGGTCAAAGGTACTGACTTTGAAGAAACTAAAGTCAGAATGTAATTTGTTGTTTTTAAGGCATGTCCCCAAAAAGACATTGGCAAACTGGAATAACTCATCATTGATCTAACCATTTCCATAAGAGTCCTATTTCTCCTTTCAGCTACGCCATTCTGTTGTGGTGTTCCAGGTGTAGACAATTAAGATGCTATCCCACATTTTGATCCATAACCAATAATTCCGCAAAGAGGTATTCCCCACCACGATCAGATCGTAATATTTTGATATGTTTATTAAGTCGTTTAAGTCTCAGCCTTAAATTCCTTGAATTTTTCAAAACATTCAGACTTAAGACGCAACAAATAGACATATACATATTTTGAGTAATCAGTGAAAGTCACAAAATACTCAAAATCACCTCTTTCCTGGACGTTCATTGGACCACACAAATCAGAATGAATTAATTCTAATTTATCACTTATTCGATTTCCTTTTGAGGGGAAATTTTGTTTTGTCATTTTTCCTTCTAAACAGGATTCACATGTTGGTAGTGCCTCCACTTTCAATGAACTTAAATTTCCATCCTTGACCAACCTTGAAATTTTGTTTAGATTTATATGACCCAAACGCAAGTGCCATAAATATGTTTCACTCAATTCAAGAGAACGTTTTTGCTTATTTGGTAAAGCAACATAATTTAGTTTTTTTAGAATGTAATGGTTTAGGCATAGAGTCAACTAAAAAAAGACCATCAATCAATGTAGCCGAAGAAAGATAACGTTTATTATGAGTAATAACACATGTATCAATGTCATGACAATTAAAATCATAACCATCTCTCAAAGCGCTAGAAACCGAAATTAAATTCCTTCTAACAGAAGATACATATAATGTGTCTTTTAAGCTAATACTTTACCACTACCAAACGAAATACTAATATTTCCTAATGTTAAAGCTGGGGCTGCTGAACCGTCTGCTTGATAAATATTAATTTCTCCTCTACTTAGCCGCCGCGTTACCTGAAACCTCTGCAAATAAGTGCAAATATGATTAGTGGCTCCCGAATCTACACGCCATGTGATGGTAGAAACAACCGCTAAAAATGTTTCAACGACAAGTAGATGTAAATCACCTGGTTTATTTTTCAGCTTGGCCAGATAAGTTGGACACTACTTCTTATGATGCCCAGGCTGATAGCAGTGATAACACTTGCCCTTAGCCTTTTTCACACCAGCAGTCGTGCCACCAACAAAGGGTTCTTGAGCCTTTTTCTTTTTCTGCCCCCTCTCGGCTTAGAAGAAGAACCTGCCTCAAAATTCAACGCCACAAGAGGAGTTTGTGATTTGATAATTGTCTCTGCCGACTACAGCTCATTAAGCAATTTCGCAAGGGACAAATCCATTTTTTCATGTTATAATTTAGGCAAAACTGCTGAAAACTGTCAGGCAAAGTCCACAGGATCATCTTAACCCGCGTGTCCTTATCAATGTTAGCTCTAAGGACCTCCAGCTCATTCAGAAGACTCATCATCTTTAGTACATGGTCCCTGACTGATGAACCTTCAACCATTTTGGTATTTAGAAGGGCTTTCATGGCAGTCTGCTTAGCCGCACGATTCTGATCTCCAAACATTTCTTTGAGATTTTACAGAATGTCATAAGCAGACTCCATCGACTGATGCTGATGTTGAAGAACATTTGACATGGATGCCAAAATGTGACACCGCGCCATCTCATCAGCCTTAATCCATTTCTGGTAAGCCTTTTATTCATCATCTGTGGCATAATCTCCAGGTTTTTCTGGACACGCCTTATCGAGAACAAATTTGTACTCTTCAGCAAGTAAAACAATATCTAAATTTTGTTTCCAATCAACATAATTCGGACCCTCAAGTTTGTTTTGAGTAAGAATGATAGTAAGGGAATTGAAAGCAGTTATCGTCAATCTGGGAGACATAAAATATTTAAATAGATCAAATTAGTTTGTATTATTGAATATTAAAATTCAAATAACACTATATATATATATATATATACAATCTATGCACCTTGAACAACAAATTTCAATGGGAAAGAAGCTATTCTTGCAATATACATATATAATGATAGATTATCCACTCTATAAACTTGAACAAGTCATACTCAGATGGAGAGTAAAATGTTAATTTAAGCTAAGTGAAATATCAACATTCAACATATATTAGTCCCATTAAGCCACCATGCACACTCAGATGGAGAGTAAATACAAGTAATCAATGACTAGTATAACCTAGTGATTATTCATAATATTTTTATCCGATATGGAAGAAGACCTACGTTAACGTGTAAAAATACTATATTACTAATTTTTAACCCCGGAGACCATGTCAATTGATCCCCACGATTACTGGAATTAAAAACAACTAAAAATATTTCAGAATTTAAAAAAAAAGAAGCAAAAACACCATCTAAACGACCTCGAAAGCTCAGAAAATGGCTTACGTCATGAGCAGAGCTGATAAGTATTGCTCACTGGGCCGTTGCACATGGACCTGCCAAGTTTAAGGTCAATCGAAGTCCGCCAACTAGTTGACCTCCGATTTTCTGCCCTAATTCGGCCAAAACTGTTTCTACATTTTCATGATAGAATTCAATTCTCAGATTATTCTAACTCTCAATCACCAATATTAAAAGGATATTTAAATTTTCAGAATAATCAATACAACTAATAACAGATAATCACACCAAAACAGTGCAGGTTTTCAGAAAAAAACAAATTTTGTATGTAATTCAAAACTTGCATATAGAACATGATATTAATCCTTATGGTTTATCATAATTATTTAATTAGACATGAGTAGGCTCTCATACCAATTGATGGATCATATTTCATAGCGGAAGCAAACATAGCATCATAATCACGTGTAATATAAACAATTAGCACATATGGAGATTTTCAGATTATCTCTTGAAGCGTAAACACAATAATTTTATATCGTTCTCCAGTTTCTCAGTTGCAAACGTCTCAGCGGATTTCCACAGTCTTCTACTGTGTTACCCAAACAATATTCGAAAATAGAGAATTTTGGGTGGGAAAAATTCTAGTAGAAACCATAGTGAATTCGTATAAAAAACGTTCAGCCCTATATCCCATATATATAGCTGCGTATTTTTAGGTCAAAACCGTTTTCAAAACCTGTTAGGCTTCCTTCTCCCACTAAGGGACGGTTTCCACGTTTCCTTCTCCCACTAAGAAATAATTTCCACTATTTCCTATTATTTAGGCACAGTAAGACCACATAATTTAATTAACAAGGCTTCCTGTTATGAAATTAATTTCTAAATTATGAAACTAATTTCCATTATAATAAATTACAAATTATTTCAGTAAAAATTCGTAATTGCACTCCTTATTTCAATTTCGAGATTCTTCCATAAAACCTCATTTAACTCCCCATGTTAAGATTCAGATACTAATCAATCAAATTAAATTACTGACTATTTACTTTATTGATTACTTCCTTTAGACTTACACTTAACTTATTTCATGTGTCAGATACAAAATCCACCGGCTGAGTATCGACATGAAAACTTATAAGCTTTCATAAGGAGTATCATCAATCTCAAAATCGAGACATGGATTCTATCAACTCATTATTACTTCGCCAATGTATATCATCATTATCCAATTTACCAGGCTTAATGACTCACGAAAGAATCTCGCCTTTTAATAAATCAAAACAACAAGTGACATACACAGCTACTAACAATTATATCAGGATTAAGAGTATAAGTACATTAAATGGACTAGAGAAATTATTTTATAAAGTTAGTATAAAATGCTTATCTCTACTTGATCCGTTCAATACATACAAAATATATTAGCACAAGAAGTTGGAATTAGACATATTCCCATAATTAAGATAAATTATATTTAATCTTGTGCTACAACCATTCCGATGATTTGTCCAATTCCATCATTAGATTGTGAACATTAACTTATATGTCTTACAAGAACCGATGATTTAATCTTCCGTGTATAAGCTAAACTCTATACACTAAATTATCTACTATGTAAGTAATGGACACACAAACCAATACATGATCTATTTAAAAGGAAACTTTATCGAACTTAAACAAGTAAATAAATAATTGTTTATAAACGATACTATTGCAATACGCATGTCTTATAGTATATTTTAACACTAATTACTAGCTAGTAAATCTTTTTGTTTTCCTTGGTAATACCTTTTACAGATATTTCCCAAATGGGATTGATGTTTATTTTGACAACGTTGGTGGTAAAATGCTTGAGGCTGTTCTTAATCATGTTAACCACGGAGCTCGTATTGCACTTTGTGGGATGATATCTGAGTATAACAAGGTATCCTTCATTATTTTAATTCATGTATAATATGTGTAGAGTTATATATAATTTATATATACTAATTAAAAAAAGTAAATAATAAACTTGACTGATTATTTGTGTAAAAATTTCTAACTTATGTACAAACTTGGGCTTTTTTCTTCCTTTCGCTATTAAAAACGTATAATTCGGTGTACAAAGTATCCCGTGTTCATGCAACATTCAGGAAAGGATTGCACCCTAAAGGTTGTGACATAGATAACCTGCTCTAATGCAAGCATTAGCGATTACGTTCATGGCTCGAATCCATGACCTATAGGTCACACGGAGACAACTGTATTGTTTCTCCAAACCTCCCCTTCTTCCTTTCAAGCTATTGAAAAATAAAAACTCTAATCACCAATATTTATTTATTTATTTTGGATTTTGCAGGTTTGGACAGAAAGAGAAGGGGTTCGGAACCTATTGAACATGGTGGGTAAAGAAGTTATGATGAAAGGGTTTCCGGTGGGTTCATATTATAACCACTTTGAGGAATTCATAAAAGAGATGGAAGTTTACTTGAAAGAGGGCAAAATAAATTCCAAGCACAAAATCTACAATGGTATTGAGAGCTTTTTGGAGAGTTTAGCATCTCTATTTTCTAGCTCCAATGTTGGAAAAGTAATTCTTCAACTAACTCCTTAGACTACTTCTCCCTTTGCCCTCCCTATTATCTTTTGAATAAATATGTGTCTATTTATGCTTGTTAGCTATGTTATTTATAACGAGGAAAATTTTACACTCAATCTGTAAGAGCATGGGCGGATTTATAGCTTAGACTATGGGATATGTAAACTCATGATCTTTCTGTTGCATATATCTTTTATAATTGGTCTAATATTATCTACGGTCCCCCATACTTCAAAAAGATTGAATAGTGCATTTGGTTGAATACTGAGTTATTTACCCAAAGAAACGTGGATTGATTCCTACTTTATACTTTCTTTTCTCATTTCTTTAGTGGTGTACCATATTCTATAAATCCCATATTTGCCTTTGTGTAAGAAGAGGTATATATATATATATATATATATATATATATATATGAATGTGTGTGTGAATTTGCGAAGAATGTTTTTTTGATGGTTGTGACATGTTTGAATCTCTATGTCCTCTCTTTGAATGCTCTAAATGGAGTGTAGAAAAGAAATAGCTTTCGACTAAAAGATGCAGGCGACGAGCAAAAGTTTGCTTTAATAAAGTAGCTCGGGACTGGACACTGGGACAAAGGTATGAAGGTATAAACAATGCAGCCCAGTCTAGTCTGACGAGGATTGGGACTGTGAAAGATGCAGCAAAAGTAAAGGACTTTCAATAGTTTCTTGAGTGAGAGGTTAGATCCAAAATAAAAACTCTAATTTTTTGTTATTTACTTTTTGTCAAATAATATCAATTTTGATATGGCAATTATCTTTATTATGTTCCCTCTGAGATTCATACTTAAAATCCAGATTCTTCACTCACTAGTTTCCAATGATATATAATATGAGGGCCAATAAACATAACATTGACTAAATCAGATAAGTTGAACAATCTGAACTAAAATTAAGACCCTAAAGTAGTCCAATCAGTTGGCAATACTGGCAATTTCTATTGGATTAACACACATAACAATAAAGTTGGAGCAACAGTAAAGTTGTCTCCGTGCGGCCAATAGGTTACTGGTTCAAGCCGTGAAGGTGAACCACTGATGATTGTATCAAGGTAGCTATGCGTATATCACACTACTGGGGCTGTGCCCCTTCCTCGGGCCATGTGGGAATACGGAATGCTTTGTGCACCGGGCTGTCCTTTTTAAGACGCATAACAGGATAACAACGCAAAGGATAAACCATGGCAGCAGAAAATCCAGCTCCTTGTTCCATATTAAGTTTTTCTCCACCTTTAATTTTCCAATCAAAACATTGGATCATTGCACCAAGTGTCCTATGCAACACTGCTGCTGCAAGTCCAGCACCAGGGCATCCTCTCCTTCCTCCACCAAATGGTACATAACAAAAGTTCTGGCCATCTTTAATAGCCTCCAATTCTTCAGGCTCGATCGCAAGGTTCTCGTTCAAGTTAAGATATCTCTCTGGTACAAACTCATCTGCATCAGCCCATGCATTTGAATCCCTATTAACCGCGTAAAGGTTGACTACGACCCTAGAATTTTTAAGTATTTTGTAGCCATTGATCTCACAATCTTCCCTGCATTTTCGGAACACTAAGGGCAATGAAGGATGTAACCTTAGAGTTTCCTTGACAACAGCTTGTAGATAAGGAAGATTTTGTATATCTGAATCCTCAACCAATCTGTTTTTTACCCCAACTATTCTGTCAATCTCTTGTTGCAGCTTGTTTATTGCCTTCGGATGGTTTAGCAGTTCCGCGAGCGCCCATTGCAAAGCAACACTTGTTGTATCAGTTCCTCCCAAGAACAGATCCTATTAAATAAGGCCAAAAAAGAAGGGGAAGTTACACATTTTGTCGTTCGACCAAAAATATTTACATCTCCTAGCCAATGTACATTTGTTATACCCTAATTTCGACTATTATTTTTGAAACTGCCTTTCAAACAGGACCTCGAGAGGCTGCTTCCATGCGACCCTCGGCGCATAGGACAGAATGAAAAGCTGCATTGGAAAACAAAGACAAAATGAGAGGCGATATAGTGATACTCAAATCGTAGGAACTGTTCTAATGTTATCACTTCTTGATTTCGTACCCGGGACTTTAATCTTCTTTGAAATCCTAGAAGAGATCTTATGGGTATGTTTATGGGTGTTCTATGGTCGTATTCTATAGAAAAATAAAGATAAAGACGGCCTAAGACCTATATATATCAACTTTGGAAAAGCCAAAGAGATGTTAGCTTGGCACCCTAGCATTGGCCCTTCTTCTGACGCGTATATCATTTTATCTAGATGTCGTATGAATGAATGATTAGGAGCATTGGAAACTACATTCCAAGACCTTCAAATTAGCACTAGTATGTCCCAAAAAGACCTCATATAGCACACACAATGTATTGCACAAAAAGCTTCAGTGGCACACCTGCTTGTTACTTATGTAGTCTGCAGTCTTGCAAAACTACAAATATCTCTCTACTCCGATGCCATATCAACAAACGGTTTAATGCGTTAGAAACTAAACTCGTAGATAATCAATTTTATATGTGGAGCATCCAATAATTCTAATAATATTGGGAGAAACGCTCCACTACATTTAGCCTAATGTTAAGCACATTTATGAATGTAACTTGTGATGACCTTTGCCAACTTTTTCTCCACAACACACTTGACTTCAAAATGTAATACACGACTATGATAGACTAAAATAAATGATAACATAACCTCCTTATCATGTTAAGCACCCTAGTATCACTCCAAAGGTACATGTTACAACATTCCCAACTAGTCAACTTCCGATGAAACTTATTTTCCTCAATTTGTTTAGCTTCTAAGCCTTCCAACCCTCTTGGTACTTGATATCCATGATCTTATAGATTTGTAGCCTCCAAGGTAAAATGATTAACTTACATTATGTACTTTCAGGGATGATCTCATTTATGAGCTTACATAAATTAACATACAACACGCTCTCACATACGAAAATATGGGGTGTAACATCGGACCCCAATTTACAGGAAAAAAGGTCGCCGTATTTTTTGAGAAGTGGCATATCAATAGGATACTCTCAACACCGTATCACCCTGCAGGAAACGAACATGAAAAATCCTCTAATAAATTAATACTGAACATTATGAAGCAAAAGCTCAGGATGCTAACAGACAATGACTAGAATTACGACCAAAAGTTCTTTGGGCCTACCGAACAATGCCGAAGACAAGCACGGGAGAGACGCTCTACTCATTAGTCTATGAGACTGATGGAATAATAATAGTCAAAGTCGGAGAGCCCTGTTTGAGATATTCCACGAGAGGGGCCGAGGAATGACGAAAGTAGAAGACAAGAGCTCGACGAAGATAAAAAATGGAGAGATATGGCCTACATAAGGATGATCGCCTAAAAGCAACAGGTAGAACGCTATTACAACAAAAAGGCTAAGGTTAGACAACTCAAGGTTGGGGGCTACGTGCTCAAAGCTAAAACACAAGCAAACAAAGACCTGCGAGAAGGCTAACTGGGAACAAATTAGGACAACCCATACAAAATCACGGCAACAACAAAGAAAGGATCATCAACTAGAAATGATAGAAGGAAAACTGCTACAAAACAATTGGAATTTCGCTCACCTCAAGTACTTCAATTTTTATGAAAGAGTGTTCTCCAAGTCGCACTCTTTTTCCCTCACTTGAGTTTTGTCTCAATTGGGTTTTCTTGAGGAGGTTTTAAATAAGGCGACAAGGGGGATACTTCAAGTTGGAAGTATGAATGAATGGAGGAACAAGATGTTCAGTTTATTGACCAACCTCTCAATATTCCTCCAGTTCGACCAATGAAGGGACTAAACAGATTGGGACTAGGATTCTAGCCAACACTAAACAGACGGAATCGATGCCAACTCGGTTAACATGTAAATTTCATTAATATATATGAAAAAAGAAAAAAATGCATGAAGTTCGCCCATATTTTCACCAAAGCAACAATGCCTCCATACCTACTCGGCCCCTGGCCGTAATTACACAAAAGTTGCATTTGACCTCACCCGAATTAACTTAAATAAGGGTTACATTCAACATCATTCGAATTAACACCAATTCGGCCCCCAAACATAACTAAAAAAAGGTAAATTCAACTTCGCTCGAATTAACTAAACAAAAGTTACATTCGACCTTGCTCGAATTAACTAAGTAAAAGTTACATTTGACCGTACTCGAATTAACTAAGCAAAAGATACATTCAAGTTCGTTCGAAACAAAAGTTACACTTGACCTTGTTAGAATTAACTTAAGTACGGGTTACATTAGACCTCATTCGAATTAACATAAGCACATGTTACATTCAACCTCGTTCGAACTAACAACCATTCGACCCCCACCATATCTAAACAAAAGTTACACTCGGTCTTGCTCAAACTAACTAAGTTACATCTGGCCTCGCGTGAATTAAGCAAAAGTTACACTCGACCTTGCTCGAATTAACTAATTTAAATTCGACCTCGCTTGAATTAACTAAGAAACAGTTACAGTCGACCTCGCTCGAATTAGCGAAGCAAAAGTTACATTCGGCCCTCGGCCGTAATTAACTAAGCACAGGTTACGTTTGATCTCATTCGAATTAACACATACTAGCCCTTCGCTATGATCAAAACTGAGTTCTATTTTGACCTTGTTCAATATACATGAGCTAAGTTTTTCATGATTAAGGAGACCAAACTGCAAAACAAAAGAAAGAGGCATACAAACCCAAGCAAGAAAGAAAAAAGTTAGAATGGAATTTCATACTCAAAATATGTTCTTTGCAAAGGTTAGAACAGATGCCCAAAAAAATGTACACAGTTTACGAGAAAAAAAAGTAAAAATAACTACTTGCCGACCCTGCAGCGCCATCTCCACCCATCTCTCCGCCATTTCCATCAGGTTATTCATCCTCGTACCAGGCATCTTGCTCTATACGATCCACGCCCTCATACTCTTCGCCATTACCGACCTCTGGTGTAACGGGGTCATAGACATAAGCGACTCGAGCTGTACGACCCTTAGCACGAGCATCCTCGGAGTCAACCTCACAAACTTTCCTCGCTGTTATCTAATCTCTAAGTATATCCAGTTGGTCCTCGACGTGAATCCACTTCTCATACAAATCCCGTGGAATATCGGAACGTCAGAAGTGTGAGAAGAGGATAACTGAGCCAATAATTGTGTCTTCTCAGCTACGAGAATGACAACTTGGTCACTAAGGCTCGAAACCTCTTTCTCTAGCTCCCAAGATTTTCTGACGGTGGCTACCATTGGTGATTGTGGATGGTATAAAGATGATGGATGTTACAATTAAAAGGTGATAGATAATATATAATATGAACATAAGTGTGTCTGCTAGGTTAGAATAAGACTTTTTCCAGTTAAAGTTTCAATATCTCCATTTTTCCAACGTGGGAAGGTTTTCCGATGATGTATCTCCCCCTCCCCCCTCCCTCCCAAAAAACTTTTGAGTATATTTTGCTTTGCTTATAATAGATCTTTTTGAGAGTTTAATTTGTGTGTGAAAAGGATAGAAAGAGGAAGAAGAAAAACAGAATAAATGAAAGAAGAATAGTTAGACAAAGTTGTCGACAAGTGAATATCCGCCGAAATACGAAAAAATAAGTAAAAGAAAAATACACAGAAAAAGGAAAAAGGGGAAAAAGTAAAAATTTATATATCTCACTAAAAATGATAAAAAAGCAAAAAGAAAAATTTAAAAATTATTTTTTCTTGCTTCTCACTCTCTCAATTAGAGTGAAATACACATACTTTGCCGTGTAAGTTTTTAAGGTGCAAGTAGTTCTACTTCAATTTAGTTTAGGAGGGTAATAAAACCCCCTCAAAGATAGAGTGTGTAGCTTGAAATCTGGCTATAGGTCAGGGGATACCTATGCATTTTTACCAATTTGTTTTCACCTAGTTAGTTGAGAAGTAATACTAAGTTACCGCAGGGCTTTGGGAATGAAATTGAACTTCTATTTCTAGCCAACTAAATATCACACCTCCTTTTTACTCACTACAACCCCGCGAAGGGTGTAGAAGGGGCTTTTTCCAATTTAAGTGACAATCGAAACGAGATTCATTTTAATTAAATCAGAGTCGCCACTTGGGAGATTTATGGTGTCCCAAGTCACCGATTCAAAATCCCGAATCGAGGAAGGTTGACTCTATTACTATAGTCTGCGATTCAGAAATTCGGGTAAGGAATTTTGTTAACCCGGGAGAAAGTGTCAGGCACTCCCGAGTTCCATGGTTCTACCACGGTCGCTTTGATCCTACGTGGCTTGACTAAATTATTTAGTTACTGATTTTATAACTTATGTTCTTATGCTTTCTAACACTTTTAATTAGAAAATTATCTTGAAAAGGGTTACGCGTACGTATAACCGTCTCTTTGGTGCGTCAAGAATCATGTCATGCGAATGTGTCCACAATTAATAACACTCAATTATCATTAAGAAAAGTTTGGGCCGAAGTTGCGCGTACGCATACTCCAGTTTTATTTTTAGAACCATGATTGTGTTACGCGAACGTAGACACGATCACAATAGTACTTTAAAACGGCCCTAAAGGATATTCTACGAAATATTAACCTTTTTAAAAGTCATAACAAATCAATACGAGGGCCACGCAATTTGTGGTCTATTCGGCGCAGTGTATCTCGTTTTATTTAAAAGAAAAGATCTGCAGTCAACTATAATAATCGAACACAATCGAATTCAACAAATACTAATGTGCTACCTCTTTAATATATCTTCACAATTATCACCAACACTCAGTACAAAATATACGATTTAGCAATGGAATGAAACTTATCCTTCAGAGGATCAACAAAATGCAACAAGACCTTTCATAAATCCACACGGCCTACCAAATTTACCAGATTAAACACCGGCTCAATCACTATCTCTAGGCCACTCCACTATCCACTGCCAATCGAATATTAAACCCAGTTTCTATCAACTGAAATTAAACGATTCATGGCCTAACACTATTGTTCACTGATTTCCTATTCAATTTTCAAGAACAACTTTCATAAGCAATAACGACAAAGAGAACCAAAATCAAGCCAGTTTAAGTTACCCAAAATTCTAAAATGAACTACTACACATGAAGAGCAATTAGTTTTAATGGTTCTAAAAGTTGAATATACCTGAGGTTTAACACTTGAATGGTGAATTTTACATATTTGCTTCTACACAACCAAACTCTGTTATTGAATTGGAAAGAGTTCTCCTCTTATGGTATCCAGACGAGTTCAATGGACATAACAGCCATTCAACAACACACAACATGGAGCATTACAACAAAATCCTCAAACAACATATAAGAACAGTATCAAATAGAACTAAGAGAAGCAGAAGTTGACCTTAATATTGAATCTGAAATTTGAATTCCCAGACTAGGAGAGATGAGCAGTGTCAAATTTCACACCAAGTCAACTTAACATTTTAACTCACTGTTTATCCGCACATTAGATGCTGGAACACTAATGAAACAATTAACTGTATGATCGCATTTCCCTTTGACATGGATTCTGTAAAAACATGCTTTTCAACGATATGAACAAGGAGACTAGATGCTTATCCTTGTGGACTCATACGAGTTCAACAATACCAAGCACCTAAAAGATCTCTACAACACATCTGGTACTTCTCAATGGACAATCAAATCAATTTACGACACAGCAATTCCTAGACTAACAGAAAGAAGAAACATCACGCAATTAATCTGGGCGAGACGGATTTTTGAAAGTGCAAAAATAGACTAAATAACTATATCAATAAAGATCTCCATTCAAATGAATCATCCTTCATACTTATCCATTATCATACATCAGGGAATGAAATGAGTACCTCGAGATTGAACAAGATAATCAGAAATGAGATAGTAAGCAACAACTCAGGTTCAACAGGATCAGCTCAACACAAGGAAATGAGAAATAGCAAAATCACACTTAAACCAACACCAAAAGCTTCTTAGAACACTCAATTTCAAACCATATTGAACAACCAGAGAGAATCCGAGATTTGTTTTCAAAATTAGGACCCCAAAAGATCACATAACTAGCCAATAGAGCCGTATTCCTTCAAGTTTAATCTTCTCTTTGGGTTTCTCCTACTCTTAAATCCGAGGCAAACAGCAAAGTCTATACAAACTGTCTTTTTTTTAAGTTTTCAGTTCTTCAAATTTATGAAACAGTAGAATTTTTGCAGGTTCTTGTATTTTTTCTGGGTTATCAGCTCTCCTTTTTTTGTGTTTTTTTATTTTTTTATTTTCCAATTCCTCTAGTCTTTCGGTATCTTGAGAGGCAAGTTTGTTATGCCTTTATAGGAAAGCAAAGTAGGGTAACCTTCAAGTATTTTATTTCAACTTAGTCCCTCATTTTTAAACTTGTTAACCAAGTTATAAAACCAAAATTGCCAAAAAAATCCTTGCTATAAGCTTCCAGGTCAGTTATGAAGGATTCCGCAATCCGAAATACCTAGACTACCCTCTGCATTTTGTCTGAATCACTAACCTAGGCTAAACCCAACATTGAACTGCGAATTCAACTAACCTAATTCTGGACTCGAATTAATTTTGTTTGACTAACTTTGCTCTTAAATTAGCTGCTAAATTAAAACTAAAAGCTACCAGTCGATTAAACATAAATCCAAGAGAATAAGCAAAAATTAATTGACAGTATTGTATCATGACCTTGGAATGACTTAAAATGAGCAGAGCAAAAAATCATGCCTAACTTAGTTTTGATGATAGAAAAATCGAATAAAGGCAAGAAAACTTACTTATGCAAGGTTGAACAAGGCTGATCTTTGATTCGAGCCCCGGAATGATGTGAACGTTTATTCTTCATTAAGAATAAACGAGCACATTATTTCGTGCCCTATATCAAATTTTGAACTAAAAACCTGAGCAAATCGAACTTCTAGGTTTTTGCCACTTCTGAGATTTAAATTCGAGAAGCTCTGGTGGTATTCGAAGGGAACCAGTTAGGGGTTTGAGAAGAGAGAGGTGAGGAGAGTCCAGGTGTGAATTTCAGGCGATTTTGAAGTAACGCCGCCAAACACAGCGGGGCCGCGGTCATTTCTTTGAATATTCAAGAAGCTTGGGAATGATTCGAGGGAAGATAGTTGGATATTCGGATAGAAGGGGTTGAGATGCACAAACGGTGTTAATTTGGTACGGTTTGGAACATTGCCGGCAGCGGCGATGATTTTCGACGGGTGGCGGAGGGACGGTGGCATTACGTTTTCTGGTAAGAGGGGTCTGAGATGGTGTGTTGGGGTTAGGGGGGTTGTTTGGACATATAAATACCTAAGAGTCCCCACTTCTAAGCCAGCTCAGATCTCTTGGGGAGGGGGGGACAGAGTCGTTTTGATTAAAACGAAGCTGGACCAGGTTTTTGTCCGGGTGAGGGCTGGGTCTGGTGGAATATTGGGCCAATGTTTTATTTAAAACGGCCCGATTTGTGAATCAATTTTCGAGATTTTCTTTTTTCAATTTCTTTATTTTTTTCAACTTTCTTTTAAATTTCTTTTAATTTTAAAACTAAACAAAATACTAATTCTTAAAACTGAAGTAACTAAAAAAATTAATTAAACTCAAAATTACAATTCACACAATTTATTTAAAACAAATTGGCTCAAAACTACTCAAAAACCACGATTACAATTAAGAGTGTAAATGTCACTATATTTTGGTGATTTTTCATTTTTATAAAACAATTGACTTTCTAATTAACCCTAAAATGCAAATCTAAATCCTAAATGCACATGCCACATATTTTTTATATTTTTCATTAATTAAGATAAAATAAATATGCATAAGAAAATGCAAACCATTGATCGAAAATGCCACCAAAATCAAAATCGCAAATAAACAAAAGAAATTATTTTGTTTTAAATTTATGGGAGTAATTCATATAGGGTAAAAACCGTATACTCACACTAAATATTCCTCCTAAAGACATGCATCCTAATTAATGAAGGAATTGTGTGTGCACTGAGTTGGTGATAATAGACATTTTTTGGGATTGGTGTAAAATACAAAGATTGGGTGAATGTCAGAACAAGAGTGCAATGCATCGGGCATAAGGTATTGGATTTGAACAGTCGGGAATATTTCTTATGATAAGGATTTTTTGAAAAGAAGTCGGTCGATAACAAGAACTATCTTCCAAGTTGAAGTCAAAGTTGATTGTGACAACTGTAAGAGAAATCGCCCTCGTAGTCAAGGCCACAAACTAACCACCACATTTTAAACTCACAAGTTTTCTTTGTTTGAAATAGGAACAAAGAAGTGCAATCAAGTTGGTTCAAAAACAAAAAAAGGGGAAGGAAAAAAGAAGAAGAAGAGAAGAGCCGACAAAAGGAAGTTTCTCAAATTTTTGCCTTTATCTGTCTTGCTAGTATGCATAAAATGTTTTACATTTTCCTCCTAGGATATCAAATCTTAGTCTGATGAATTTTTCTTCTAAGATAGAAAATCTAGTCTGATGAATTTTTCTCCTAGGATAAACGTCTTAGTCTGATGAATCTTTTTCCTAAGATAAGAGTCTGATGAATTTTCTCCTAAGATAGAAGACCTAGTCTGATGAACTTTCTCCTAGGATCAAATCTTAGTTTGATGAATTTTTCTCCCAAGATAGAAAACCTAGTCTGATGTATTTTCTCCTAGGATAAATGTCTTAGTTTGATGAATCTTTCTCCTACGATAAGAAACCTAGTCTGATGAATTTTCTCCTAGGACCAAAATCTTAGTCTGATGAATCTTTCTCCTAAGGTCGAAGACCTAGTCTGTTTAACTTTCTCCTAGTATCAAAATCTTAGTCTGATGAATCTGGTTATAGGTTAGTTGATACTTATGCATTTTTTCCAATTTGTTTTCACCTAGTTAATTTAGAAGTAATGCAGGTTAACGTGGGGCTTTGGGAATAAAATGGAACTTCTATTTCTAGCCAACTAAATTGTCCTCCTAAAGACATGCATCACTAATTAATGAAGGTATTATTTACATCTGAATTTTCTCTTAGGATAGAAATCCTAGTATGATAAATCTTTCTCCTAAGATAACAAAAAAGGACATAGCCTGATGAATTTTCTCCTAGGATCAAAATCTTAGTCTGATAAATCTTTCTCCTAAGATTAAAATCTAGTCTGATGAATTCTCACCTAGGATAATTCTTTTTAAAAGAGGAAAGAAAATAAGGAGTAAGACTGGATTTGAAAAAAATGGTCAGTTTTTAGTTTTTTTTTTAGGTTTTATTCTTAGCAAACACACTTTCTAGTAAAATATTATTGGTTTCACTCATAGGAGATGCACATCCTAGTCAAGTCTTTAGTTTTACTCTCATCATAGAATCAATAGCATAGGTGATTTACATTTTTCTAACAACTCACAATTCTTCCTAGTGCAAAATAGGGCAGAAAATTTTGTTTGTTTTGTTGTTGTAATCGCAGGCACCACCTGGAGAACAAGGGAATACATTTCAGGTTGAAGCATCGGGCACCCCTTGGAAAATAAGGGAGTATAGTTCAAGTTTTGGCATTAGGCGCCCACATAAAACACAAGGGAATACCGTTCAAATTTTGGCAATCAGACACCCACCTGGAGAACAAGGGAACACAGTTCGATTTTTGGCAATCAGGCGCCCACCTGAATAACAAGGGAATACATTTCAAGTTTTCACATCAAGCCTCCACCTAGATAACAAGGGAATACAATTTAGGTTTTGCCAATCAGACGCCCACCTAGAAAACAAGGGAATGCAATTCAACTAATAGCAATAAGACGCCTACATGAAGAACAAGGAAATACAGTTCAAGTTTTAGCAATCAGACGCCCACCTGGAGAACAAAGGAATATAGTTCAAGTTTTAGCAATCAGGCGCCCACCTGGAGAACAAGGGAAGTCATGAATCCAATTTAAGTTAGAAGCAGCAGAAGCTCGTGGCAAGAATGTGAGTCAACAGTCCGAGATGATCAACATATGTAATCCAAATCCAGAATTAAAAAAAAACAAAACAAAAAAAATAAAGATTCATGCAGAAACTATGACAAGAGGTGAATCCAAAATGCAGAAGTTGAGACAAGATGTGGATAGCTCAAGACATGACTAAAGTCACAAGCATGGTGTGTCTGGTTTTGATCCAAAAAGTTGAAGAAGAATGAACTAGCACCTGCAACTAGCAATCGTCAAGGTTTAAATCTAAAGTCAGCATAAAGAACCATTCAAGACTCAAGCTCAAGCTTCAAAAGACTTACAGATAGGAATCTTGTAACTCATAGTTGACATGCTTACTTAGTCTTTTTTATTTTTTGATTTTGATGTAATAACAGGACCGCGGACCGGAACCTCGATAGAACGATACCTCGACCGACTCTACACCTTAATATACTCTATCATCTCATTCAGTTCTGAATTATACGTGGCTTGATTCCTTATAGCCAAGGATATGTAGGCAGCTAAGTTACCAGGGCTCTGTCATATTCTCCTTTCTTTTAGTTTTTGATCTCTCTAAAAAAGGTTCGGGTCAAAAAACCTGTGTTGCCGTTCTTTGTCCGAAAACTCTTCGTGTTTCAGTCAATGAGGGGCAGTTGTAGACATGTAATTTTTTATCCTCCCCAAGATTTTACATATTTTAGCATTTAAATATTTAGTCTAGGTCTATTATCATTATTTTAACTAGTTTTCACTCTTTCACTTTATTTTAAGAACAAAAAATAGAAATTAGAGAAATAGTTCCATATTTCTCTATTTAATTCACGTATTAGATTTTTAGAATGATATATTACTTTTAACATATTTTATTTTGATATAACCTTTTAAAATAACAAAAATAATTTCATATTTTATAGAGAATTTAGTTTAATTAATTAGATTAATTTTTGCATTATGTAGTATATTTATCTTACATTAAAAGGAACTTAAATAAGGTTTGGACATTTTTCTTTTAGTCCAATTTTAAGACCCAAATATGAAGTCCAAGACCCATGACCCATCTTCCCTTTTAATCCCCATCTCTTTCACAACAAACCCCAGCTGAACCCTAATTGACCCGACCCACCTTATTCTCCAAAAATCCGTCGCCACCTTCCACCGGCGAGTTTAGCCAGGAAATCTCGCAACCACCAACAACACACCACCTCACTCCTCCATTTCCTTTGTTGTTGTCACGACCCAAAATCTACTAAGGGTAGTGATGGAGTTGGACAGCGCTGTCACGCAAGCCAATAAAAATACTTAATTAAATTCTTATCCCAATTTTTAAAAATGGAAATTTTCCTCCAATTTAGATAGTAAAAGATAATATTTAAAAAAATAAGTACAAGAATATTTAGAAATAATACAGAATATCCCATAATCATCCAATACCCAGTGTCACAAGTACATGAGAAATTTCTAAAAGATAATGTAATACATCAATTGTCCAAGAATACAATATTGGACAGGGAAATAAATACAGTAATCTGAAAGAGACTATGTCAGCCGCCGTTGTCTCAGAAAATGCAGCTCACCTAAGTCTCTGCATCAACCGTGCTGCTACGCTCACTAGGCCACTAGAGCTGCATGTGCATGTGCAATAAAAATACACAAAAGTGTAATATGAGTACGAAAACAACATGTACCCAATGTGTATCCCGTCTAATATCAAAAAAGTAGAGACGAGAAGTCGACTTCGACACTTGCTAGTGGTCCAATAATGTTATCTCAATAATGTAGTAAATCGTGGATTTTTATAAACATGATTGAAATTCAATAGATTGAAGCAAGTAAATAACTCTTTCTTTTATAGAAAATTCCAAATTTATTTTTTATCAATTATACAAACATTCTCAAGCCAAGAATAGGCACCAACAACTTCAATAAGTTTCGAGGCAAGCAATACAAGCATGCGTAAATCATGCCGAGGACGTACGGCCTGATCAAACAACATTTAAATTGTACTGCCATAGGGTCGAATAAAGCAAACCATAGATGTATCTATTACCTCGCCCGTGAATCATACATACAATGCGGTCAAATATAAATAAACACAACATCCAGTCAATCAAGAATTCATCAGGAAACAATTATCCAAAGAAAAGCCAATTTTCTTCTAACATATCAAAAAAATAAGGTTCAATCTTTTTGAAAATTCATTTACTAATTAGATGTGATTTAAGCAAGTCAAACTGTCAATAAGATTATACATATTCTAAGTATAGCATGCTTTTGGGTCTTAGACTACCCGGACTTAAATATAATAGTAGCTACGCACAGACTCTTGTCATCTTGTGCGTACATAGCCCTCCACAAATAGGAGCAGAAATCCAACTTATTCACCTATGGGGACAATTTCCTCTTACAAGATTAGAAAGGATACTCACCTTAATCCGAAGATCCATAATCGGCATTTCACGTTATTCCGAAAACTCGAATCGATGAAAAAAGCTCCAAAGCTAGCCAATAATAATACAAATCCATTAATATATGCTCAATTACCCCTAATGATCCAATTTATAACAATTCCTAATTCCGATCGAAAAGTTGACAAATACTCCCTCGGGCCCATGTGCCCGGATTCCGATGTTTTCGAAGATTAATTTTACCCATGAACTCATGAAGTCAAATATACCATTTACTCTTAATTTCGTGCCCAAAATCATCGTAAAAATTCAAGAATTCCAATTTTCTAGGTTTTCTTCAAAACCTCAAATTTCTACTAATTTACATGATTTTATATGTTAAAATCTAGATATAATCCAAATAATTAACTTGCAATAGGTGGGAATCACTTACCTTGACATGAATGATGAAAATGGAGCTCCAAAATTGCTCCTAGGTTGGCTCCCATGGAGGAAAAGGGATGAAATGAGCCAAACCCATTTCTTTACACTTATACACTGCCCAGATGACTCTTCTTCGCGTTCGCGAGACCCCCATTGCGTTCGCGAAGAAGAAAATTCCCAAAATCCATTTTCAAAACTCTTCTAAGACAGTCTCTAGTATAATGGTCATAACTTTTTGTACAAAACTCTAACCAAATGGTTTAATGTTTGAAAATTAAACAAAAAGATCTACAACTTTATGTTTCGGTTATCTCTCAATTCCTTATTGGTTTTGAAATATAAGCTGCCAAAGTCAGCCATGTGCGACAAAAATTTCGCCTTCATCTTCCCCGACAACATACAGTGTACTAGCCATAACGTTCTGTACACAAATTCAAATGCTACATAGTAAAATTTTTGAAAAACTAGACACAAAGAGATATAACTTTTATTTTTGGATGATCTCCCAATTTCTTAATTATTGCGAGATATGAGCCTCCGAAGTTAGACCTGTGCAATAGAGATTTCGTTCTTCGCAAACACGACGATCTCTACTCGAACGCAAAGCACAGAGTCCCTGAAGCCAAACCCTTCTTCGCGACACGAGAGGAGCCTCACGAATACGAACAACAATAGCAGACACTAGTATCAGCTATTGCAAAATAGACCGAAATGATCTGAAACCACACCAAAACACACCCGAGGCCCCCCCAATGCCTCGTATAATCCCACAAATCAGTCCCATAACATAACACTGACTTGCTCGAGGCCTCAAATCACATCAAAAAAATATCAAATCATGAATCGCCCTCTAATCCTAGCTTAATGAACATTAGAATTTCAAACTTCTTCATTCGATTCCAAAACATATCAAATCACGTCTGATTGACCTCAAATTTTACACACAAGTCATATTTGACATTACGGACCAACTCCAACTTTCGAAATCGAATTTCGACCCCGATATCAAAAAGTCCACCTCCGATCAAACTTCTCAAAAACCTTCAAATTTCTATCTTTAGCCAAATGACTCCAAAATGACCGACAGACCTTCGTATTCACTTCTGATTGTGCTCCCAACACCACAATCACCACACGGGGATGCTCTCAGACTCGAAATCCCAAATGGACATTGATATCACTGAAATACACTTCAACCCAAACTTGTGAAATTTCTTCCATAATTCTAACTTCCACAATAGGCGCCAAAACTCTATCGGGTCATCCAAAACTTTATCTAGGCATACGATCAAGTTCGAAATCATTATAGGAACCTACTGGAACCTTCAGATCTTGATTCTTAGGTCGTTTACTCAGAAATCCAATCCTAGTTAATTATTTCAACTTAAAGCGTCCAAAATGAGATTCTCTTTCCAAATCAACTCCAAACTTCCCAAAAGTCAATTCCGACCATGTATACAAGTCATAGTACCATAAATGAAGCTGCTCATGGACTTAAACTACCAAGCGGCACGCTAGTGCTCAAAATGATCGGTCGATTCGTTACATTCTCTCCCACTTAAACATACATTCGTCCTTGAACGTTCTAAGAACTGTGTTGGGGTTGTCCGAAATCACTGTTTAACATCTCGAGCACCGTCCGTCCTATTACAACTCAGTTGGGCACCCTAACTCGGTAAATCTAAAGATATCCTTTTTCACTTAAGCAAATAAGCCTTAGAACTCAATTCCAACATCCAGAATTTTCTGCTAGGCCTTTTTCCAACATACGCTCACTGTATCAATAACTAGACTCAGCCCCAAAACATGACTACTTACCTTAGCTGAATTCACAATTTGCACCAGCTTACTCACAAGACCACAATAACATTATCTAATCAAATAAATCGAAATTCCACAAATCTGATTCTCCCATTACACCTCATGACCTATATAGGTCTTGCTCTAACTCTTACAATACCTCCACGACAGAAGAAATGTGTAGAAATTCATAACTGAATGCCAAATCAACAATTCATCAGTTGTATACCCCTGACAAGAACCCTCACCTCATTTTGAACCAAACAATGGTCTTTGCTCCTTAATATAATTCATATAATCAGATTGCACTATTCCTAAACCCAATGATCTCGTCTCACCCAGCATGAATTGCTTAGCCAATAAGCCACTCCGAACATGATCAAAAGTCCCATATGATGCCTCAACATGCTAATAGGCTGCCAAATCGAACACGATACAAAGGAAAACAAACTCTAGAAGGAACTACTTAACTAGCATTATTAGTATGAACTTTTCCTCAGAAGAATGGAAAACAAAACACACATAAGATGAAGTACGAAAACTGTATTCAACATCACAGTGTTGCGGCATGCAACCCGATCTAAACACATACCCATGGCGGCGTGCCACCCGATCCACATATATAATTCACCTAAGGAGGTGCATATCGAGCTAAATTTCTCATTACAACAAATACTGAATATCAGTCACAAGCACGCTAAGTGCATAATACCACCCTTAAGGGGACATATAGCGAAATAAGCTACAAAACTCAAGCACAACTGAGGTGCGATATACGATCTGGATCTCAAAAGCCATTTTGCTCATATAACATCATCTCTACGCAGAAGCTCAACACATAAGCAATTCACCAAGCCGCCTCACAATCCACACGGTTCAATGTATCATTACAGGAAATAACTGACGACAAAATAACACCCTGACTACTCTTCCATAAGGAGCGCATTACTGAAATGAACACATCTGGCATGATATATAGCGCATATTCATATTTGAATTGATCCACAGATCTCAAGCTGATTCTGATCGCATTAAACTAGGCCGATAACCTTTCAAGGGTCCATAACAACACCCCTTTTTTCTCATAACACATAAGAACAACCATTATAACCGGAGTAATCATCCACAGTCCAAAACTTAATAAATCAAGTGCCCTCCATACATCAATTCACAAATCAACGATATCACCATAACTTTCATACTTGGTTTAACTCTTCAACCAATCAAGTGACTACATGCCACACTTATACAACCTTCCTGTTGGGCACACTCCTAAAACCTTCTATAACAGATAACTGGTTTGTACATCCAAACCACCAGCCACACTAACGAAAACAAGCGATCAAGAAACCTTACCAGCTTGCAAAACCTTTTTTAGAAAACACCAATCTCAGGTGATGCTGAAGGCAATACCAACTTACTTTAAATACCGAAACTACTTTACTGCTCATTCGAACTCGTGACATCCTTATTAACACTGAATTGCAACCTTGATCCTTACTTCAAATTCCATACCGCTTACTGCACCGAACATGCAAAAATTTGATAGAACATAATTTCCATTCTAACTTCGGAACCACTAATAGATTAATGTTTCATCATATAAAACCCTTTTACCTAACTCATTTTCATGGGAACTGTCGAAACACGCATGTGAATTCTCATAATCGAAGAATATGCAAATCATCGAGTAGTGGCCTAAACCACCATAACCTTCCGAGATCCGCCTCCACGTAACAGGTCATAATAGTAGAATACTCCTAAATGACATTAATTACGGCATCCGACAGGTCTCGCATGCACCGCCACAAATTGCGTAATTTGCTGAAGGAACTGATTACTACCACCAATATGCCAACGCAAATATGGTTGACTAGTCTATCTTCTTCCAATTTATCCTTGATTTCTTTAGAAGTAATAACTCCATTCAACACATAACACACTACATCTGCATTCATCCCGAGTGACCGTGAATCACGAGACTATGTTGTCTCCAACCCCACGAACCATTTCATACCTCCCAATTTCCAAAATGCAGGTCAAAACATCATAGAACATTCTGTGCACTTTCTCGTAAGCTGATACAAAGATTGACTCTTAACTATACCTGTAAGCTCAAAATTATTAGGCACCATACTTTACCCCTTCGAATTCACTAGGACCGTTGTTGAGAGCCACCGCTCTGAGTGGGCCCTGGATATAATCAACTCCATGATTCTTCTAGCATATGCATACCCTCTCGACAAAGCACCCAGCAGAACCACTTCCCCTGAAACCCACACTTATACAAGGCACAAATCCTGAATCCTTCCCCAAGCCTGAGCATGAGGCAATAAGGCCAACCATAGCACACCTTTAACAATTCTTTTGCTTAAATTATCACCTGTGTTCTTTTACCATTGCTGGAATATCCCATAAATGTGCTAATAACCAGAAACCTCGCAAGTAGTTAACCATGAAACCCAACCATAGGCGGTGGGACTCTCCCACTTAGCATAAAGCCACTATTACAGAACTCTAGAATTCACCAGGATTATTGTCTCTAATTGACATAACCATGTGCGATCAACTGCAAAAATTCTCAAAAACTTTCTGTAAAACCTTTTACGGATATTCTGAATCATTAACCTCATTCACATAACCGATCTCTTTACTGCATAGCTAGTAGAATTCTTCGCATAAGCTTTGCCAACCACGCGACCGCTAACTTGCTCACAGGGGGTAACCCCCTGTGGAAATCACTCTCCGACATCTTTCAACGTCACTGCACGGGGTACAATCATTACCACGACAATGACACATCCTGAGTCCGAGCTCACTCTCTAGCTTGCACAACTCCATTCACTCCTTTTGGACATCAATTAAATATGCGACAACATGTTTTCAATTGAAAGTTAGGTTGTATCCTTCTTCATTTCAAGCAGCTCCTTTCCGTTATACCAAATCTCTTGTCGCATAATAGTCCATACTTCAAATTAATTCACAGGCCCAAATCACCAATCACTCTCAAATCACTCTAACTTTCCTCAAGGGTGTAGTCATCCTACCACTAGGCCCATGTGCAACTCCGCCACTCTCCCACTTTGACGAAACTCGCTCCTTAAATCAACTACTAGACATTTGCTTCTGATACCTAGCCTTCTAGAAATTTTAACTAGCGCTTGACACTTTCCCCATGTATTTCATCATTCTTTGCTGCTCTGTTATTGCCCTAGATCGAAATTTATCTCGGTAGCATTTGAACCAATCAATCGCTACTCACTTTTAAACCCTTCCGAAGACCATTCTTCTCGAGTCGTCTGTATTAGAAACATCGATTAAATCCTCAACCACCACACCCCGCGATCTCTGATTGTCACTTCTTCAATACTGTCTCGTAACATCCTGCTCCAAAGGCGAATTGCAAAAGATCATAACACCAGTGAACTTAGTTCATTCAACTGGGGCAACGACACCTCATCATAGAAGAAAATTCCACCACGTTCGCAAATACAAAGTCTGGCTACTCTAACAACCTAAATCTGAACATTCTTTGTCTTATTTCCTTTCCCCTACCGGGAATACAATACCTAATCTCTAGGTCATGCATTGTGTAAACCTTCATTCAAGTCATTCAGTGCTCCGACACGTAGGCAAAAATCCTACCATCATATCAATACTGCGGGACAACCATTCATAAGCATCATGGCAATTTGTGCTTAGCCTCAAAGCTCTCAGAAGTACTGCTACTGAGTTGACATGACAAAATATCCTTCCATAAGGCAACGATAATAGCTCAAACAACCCCGCAGAGAGAAACACCCTACACCACATTTCTAGTACCACTACAATCCTCCTATTCTCGACTTATAACCAGTGGTTTGCATCATGTAAGATTGAGTAGGAAGGAAACAAGGGCATAAGCCTCAAGGAATCAAATCGCACAATGAGAAATCAAGAAGGAAAGTACTCCGAACAGTTTTGTATCCTCCCGAAGATAAGTACAAACGTCTCCGTATTGATTCGCGAGACTTTACTAGACTTGCTCATGACTCGTGAGACTTGAGGAAACTTAGTGCTCTGATACCATATTATCACAATCTAAAATCCACTAAGGGTCGTGATGGCGTCAGACACTGCTGTCAGGAAAGTCAATCAAAATACATAATTAAACTCTTATCCCAATAATTTTTGAAAACGGAAATTTTCCTCCAATTCAGATAGTAAAAGATAATCTTTATGAAAATAAATACAAGACTATTTATTAATAATACAGAATATCCCATTATCATCCCAGAACCTGGTGTCACAAGTACATGAGCAATTTCTTCGAAATAATGTAATACATTAACTGTCCAGAATACAATGTTGGACAGGAAAATAAATATAGTAATCCAAAAGAGACTTGCCAGCTATGGTCATCTCGAAAAATGCAGCTCACCTACGTCTCCGCATCAACCGTGCTGCTACGTTCATTAGGCGACTAGAGATGCATGTGCATATGCAATAAAAATGTACAGAAGTGTAGTATGAGTATGAAAACAACGTGCACCCAATGAGTATCCTGTCTAATCTCAAATAGAGACGATAGGTCGACTTCGACTCTTACTAGTGGTCCAATAATATTATCTCAATAATGTAGTAAATCGTGGATTTTTATAAACATGATCGTAATTCAATAGATTGAAGCAAGTAAATAACTCTTTCTTTTATAAGAAATTTCAAATTTTCCTTTTTAAAATTATACAAACATTCACAGCCAGGAAGAGGCACTAACAACTTCAATAAGTTTCAAGTCAAGCATGCACAAATCATGCCAATTATGTATGGCCCGATCCAACAATATTTAAATTGTGCACTGCCAGAGGGTCGAATGATGCAAACCATAGATGCAACTATTAACCCGCCAGTGAATCATAGATGCGACGTGTTTAAATATAAATAAACACAACAACCAGTCAATCAAGAATTCATCAAGGAACAATTATCCAAAGAAAAGCCAATTTTCTTTTAACAATTCAAAAAATAAAGTTTAATCTTATTTGAAAACTAGACACCAAGATCTATCACTTTCATATTTTGGTCATCTCCCAATTCCTTATAGATTTTGAGATATAAGCTGTCAAAGCCAGCCTTGTGCAATACAAATTTCCTCTTCATCTTCCCGGATAGTGTGTAGTGTACTAGCCGTAACTTTTTGTACACAAATCCAAATCCTACATGGTTTATGTTTCTAAAAGCTAGACACAAAGAGCTATAACTTTCATTTTTAGATCATCTCCAAATTCCTTATAGATTGCGAGATATGAGCCTTCGTAGTTAGACCTATGCAACAAAGATTTCCTTCTTCGCGAATGCGACGATCTTTACGCAAACGCGAAGCACAGAGTCCCTGAAGCCAAATCCTTCTTCACGAATGCGAGAGGAGCCTCGCAAAAACGAAGAAAAATATCAAACACCAGCATAAACTATTGAAAAATAGAGCAAAATGATCCGAAACCACCCCGAAACACACCCGAGGCCCTCGGGACCCATAACTTAACATTGACCTGCTCGGGGCCTCAAATCACATCAAAAAACATCACAATCATGAATCTCTCTCTAATATGAGCTTAATGAACTTTATAATTTCAAGCTTCTTCATTCGATGAGCATATCAACTCATATCCGATTGACCTCAAATTTTGCACACAAGTCATATTCGACATTACAGACCTACTCTAACTTTCGGAATCAGATTCCGACCCCGATATCAAAAAGTCTACCTCCGTTCAAACTTCTCAAATACCTTCAAATTTCAATCTTTAGCCAAATGACTCCAAAATGACCCACAGGTCTCTGCATTCACTTTCGATTGGGATCCCAACACCAGAATCACCATACGGAGCTACTTCCAGACTCGGAATCCCAAATGGACATTGATAACATTTATAAGTTAGGATATTAACATGTTTTATGCCCCTAATTGCCTATGCTTTGATCATATATTTTCACAAAATAGTCCCAAAAGGCTCAGAGGTTGTGCTTGTTTGCATGTTTGATCGACAAAGTGATGAAATATCAAAGATCAACTCAAAAAGGCGTGAAACCTGCTCAAGTATCAAAGACCAAGAAATCTAAGGGAAGAAGGACTAGTAAGGATCGCGCAAAGCGGCCGCACTAGGTGGTTCAGAGAGTTGGTATAATCAGGCTAGAGACAACGCGGCCGCGGTACATATCTCGGTCAGGACTCTGCGGCCGCACTACTCTTTTATGCAGTCCGCGGTCAAGAGATTCAGAGAACTAGAATTTGGCAAAGAAAATGCCATGCGGTCCGCGGTCATTATTGTGCAGACCGCGCTAGCTACCTCCACGGCCGCGGTCCATTTTGTGCGGTCCGCGAAGCCCAACTTCAGAGAGCTAAATTTTGAATTTTAAGAGCCTTCTGCGGCCACGATCTATTTTGTGTGGTACGCACTGACCCCGCATGGGTATTTTTGTCCAGTTTTTCCAGCTTAGTATAAATAGAATATTTTACCATTTTTAGGTCATTTGTTATCTTTGGAACAGGGCTGCGCTCGTGAGAACTCACTTTGTAATCATTTTTGGCATCTTAGCTTTAAATTAACAATAGATTTGTGTAAAATAATTTAGGATTTAGTTATTATGTCTTGTTCTGAATCAATTTCTTTATTTTCTTCTTCAAGCATGAGTAGATAAACCCATTAGCTAGGGTTGTGGCTCAACCCTAGCGTGGGTAATTGATGGGTATTGTCATCTAGGGTTAGATTGACTATGGGCGTTTGCTATTTGGGTTGATTTTATGTTTTAGTTTAAGAATTGGTGGTTACAAATGCTTATTCAAGTTTGTGGACTAGATTCTTCTTGAGAAAGAGAGTCTATGCCTCCAAAATTAACCCAACAAGAAATTGGAATGTGTCACACCTCCTCTTTACACGGCTACCCAAAAGGATAACTATATAAGGGAGTTTTTCAAATTTAAGTGACACAATTTGAAATGGGATTATTTATTTATTTTGAGTCAGCACTTGGGATAGGCTTGTCTTTTTGTGTCCCAAGTCAGCGGTTTGTTTTGAATCCCAAATCAAGGAAATTTTCGACTTCCCAAATGGACTTTGCGAACGAGAAATTCTAGGTAAGGAATTATGTTGACCCGAGGGAAGGTGTTAGGCACCCTCGGATCCCGTGGTTCTAGCACAGTCGCTTAAGCTATTATAATTGGCTAAAAATTTGATTTTAATACATGACATCCTATAGTGCCATTTTCAGGATTATTTACCACATAAAATTAATAATTTTTAGGAAATGGAACGTCGTTTAAAATATGTTTTTGGATCACGTCACATGAAGTGCACCCGGATCCTTGACACATTTTATTCAACATTTTGGGATTTGGAATTTGGTCACATGAAATGCACACCCTAATTTAGGAAGGTAAAATTACTTAAAGAGCGCCTAAAGCGACTAACGTGTTATTAACTTTGCGAGAGGCCGTGGAAATTCACTAAGCGACTCGTCCCAAGTTCTACGTTTTTTAATATAAACATTTAAAGAGGTCCACGCAATTTGTGAGTGTTAATTGGCGCTGCGCACCTTATTTTATTTTTAGAAGGCCAACATAGAGCAAACTATTATTTTTTCTGTTGAATTTGTTTCTAATAGGGCCTAATTAATTAATATTATAAAATTCAGGCCTAAAGATCAAGTCTGGATTGAAACAAATGGGAAGAACCTCTTAATTTGAGCCTGCTCCCTAACTCGAATAACTCAAACTCGGTATTATTTCAAATTATGAATTAAACCCCTAACTTTCTTGGGTTTCGAAATCAGTTCCGAAGTGATAAGATTCACTAAGGTTTGATAAATGTCCCCAGATCTTGGGGCTGTTCATGGGGCTAAGTTGAAAAATGAATTGGAATTAAAGAGTTTGGATTAGGTAGTCCGTATTGGTATCAGATCTATTCCCATGTTCCGATCTTTCCATTTTTTTGACCCATTTCTTGGGAGAATCTCATACCGATTGTACAATTGGGCCTATGGCGAAGAAACCAGACTCAGGGCGTGTTAGTGCATGACTTTCAGCTATGAAGCTGAATGTGATTGCTTAGGCCTTCCTTTGAGCCCTATATGACAGAGGGCATAATCCAGCTATAACTCATTTAAAATTTATATCTCAAATTAACTGAGCAAGCAAACTTAGCTCAGTAGGCATTTTTAAATTCAGATTCATCCTAGCTTAACACCTTATACTAACATTTGACCAAGACGTAACAATGAGCATGAGTTATGGATATTTGATTTCAAATTCAATGTATAACCTATGCAACCTCTAACAGCAATTCCAATTGACAATACAATTTAACACTCAATTTACTTATGTAGTTTTCCTGTTTTCTATATCAGAGCCATAGATGATTGTTTCTAGGAACTTAAGCGAATGAATTTACCATTTCAATACTTATAACTATTAAATGGATAAAAAATTCATCAAACAGCATGCCAAAGATCTTACAACTTGATATTATTCTAATGAACATGCAATCCAAGTCAATTTTAATTTTTAACTAGTAAATTGACAAACATAAATCCATTCATACCACTGCCTGCATTTGTGGAACACTCACACCTATTCCAGTGTTCAATTATTAGCTACACATGAGGACCTAGGATCAAATTCTAGATTTTTGTTGTTGTTAATCTTAAACTAATTGCCAAACAAAATTACACTAGGCTAATGAATATCAACAGTCCAAACAGTCCAGTCTTAGCTAATTACAATGAAATATACTAAAACATCAAAAGTAACAAAATCTATAATAAAACTTGCTTCAGTTTCATTCCAGTTTTCAACTTGCCATATACATTGTGATGGACTCGGAAGTGTACTTGGGAGTGCAATGAAACACCAATGATTATGTAGGCAGGAAGCAGTAACAGCAGTGAATCCAACTCAACAGATACAGCAATGAAAACAAAGCTCTAAACCCAGAAGCAAAACAAAGGAATTTCTCAAATAGACCAGGATCCAAACAGCTTCAAAACATATTCAGATGACTCCAACTTAAACCATATTACACTTTTGAATCTGGAAATGAACTGAACAGTTTCAAAGAGCAAATAACTCTAATAGAACAGTATTTTCTTCTTATTTTTGTGTTTTAATTTTCAAGAGTTTTCCCTAACATCTGATCCCCTGTTTTTGTATTTTTTGCTCTTTCACTTGTGACAAATTCAGAAGAATTTTTCTGGAAGGTCCAACATACCTTTTAGGCCAAGAAGCAAATGCCTTTATAAGCAAGTAAACTAAGGCAAACTTTAGCTCTTATTTTTAACACTTAGTCCTTTTAGTTTTTATTTTAGCCAATTAGTCCCTCAATTCATGACTTGTTATCAAAGGAATGGTACCAAGAATTACAAATTACTATTCAAGCCTCGACCTAGAAGCTTCTAGATCAGTTGCACTAAAGATTCTCTAACGGGTATTGACCCTGGCTAAATTTTACTCACAAAAAGCCTAAAGTGATTCTGAACCTAATGAATGAACCCCAAACTCAAATTGAAGCTACTACTATGGATAATTAATCAAATAGAGAAGAAAATAAACAAAACCAATTAAGCCAAATAGAACATGCTTCAATTAGTACTTTCAAACCTAGAACCTTAAGGAGATAAGCAGGCGATAAATCCAGGTACAACTAATTGAACACGAAGGAAAACTGATTCAAACTAGTAGCAATTCAAATATAACGTGGAATTCAAATCAACAACAAGACTCTAACTTGACCAAAATCATGAAATTCAATTCCAAACTAAGAAAACTGACAAATTTATTCAACTTGCGAACCTTCGACCCAAAAGAATTTGACATGAAAGCCCAATTCACAAAAACGACTAATACACTTAATTAAACCAAAATAAAACCTAACCTAAACCCCGAAATCAAGCACTAACAACCAAATATACAAAAACGATATGAAGGAGAAGGAAATTGAAGTGTAAACAGAATACTTAGCTTAGAGTTCCACTTCGAACCCTGAATTTCGAATAGGATCCTCCATGCATTGTGTTGAAAGTTTCGAAAGCCCTAAATCTAGGTTTGGGTAGATTTGGGTTCTGGGTCAAACTTCAATCTGAAATTCAAGAAGACGTGGTAATATTTGAGAGTTATAGGCTATGGATTCGTAAAGAGGGAGATGAGGAGGCTATGTGGTATAAATTTGGGGCAGCTTGGTGGTGGCGCCGCCAAGGGCGGAAGAGGCGGCGTCATTGTTCGAATAGATGGGCTAGGAGTCGAGGGAAAACGCTTGGGGAATTGGAAAGAGGAGGGGAGGGGATTCGAGGGTGTAAAATTGGGCGACTTTGGAGACCGGCCGTCGCAGTGAGGCGATTTCTAGCGGCGGCATAAGGCGGAGCCGGCGAGAGACAATAGCGACGAGGAAGAGAGGAGTTTGTCTTTAGGGTTTTCAAAATTTCAGTTAATTTTATAAAAAATCAAGAATAATTATGGGTCACTGGATGATTAGAAGGAACGGGTGAAATTGATCTTAACTTAAAGATTCCAAAACGACGTAGTATTGGCATAATACTACGTCGTTTGAGTGGTCTTAGGGGACTGGCAGGTTGGACTGGGTAACAGGGTGCGTTTGGGCCAATTTTGAAGTGGGTTTGAGGGGTGTTTGCGCTCGATTTTGGCCCGGAACTAGTGGCCTGATTCCATTAATCAATTTCTTTTTTTATTTTCCTTTTCTTCTTTTCAATTTCTCTTTATTTGTTTTCTTCTCTTTCTTTTTATTTAAATTTGGATTTTATTAAATGCAAATTTAAAAGTAGCCAAAATCTGATTTTCTAATATGAGACTAATTAAATTTCCTAAAATTAACTAGATCCTAATTTTAAGAGGAGAAATAAACAAAAGTGAAATTAAAGGAATAAAAAATGTAAAAGGATTATTTTTGTTATTTTTTCTCTTATTTTCAATGATGCTTAATTAATCTAAAAACTTGAATTGGGTCCTAAATGCAAGTAAGCTATTTTGTAATTTTCCATTTTTTATGACAACTAAAAATGCACATGAAATTTAAACAAAACACAAAACAATACAAGTAATTCCAAAAAATTCTAATTTTAATGAATTCTATAGGAGTAATTTAAGCGCGGCAAAAATCACGTGCTCACAGCTACCCTTCTTTTCCCGGAAACACGAAGGGTTTTCGGTCAAAGATAAATGAGCAACATGAGGAATTTTTGCCCGCTTAACACTCCAGGAGAAGCATTTTTGAAAACTGTCTGACCGAACCCTGCTTCAAATGTTGCCTACATATCCTTGGCTATAAAGGAATCAGGTCAGTGTAGTTCTGTAAAGTTTGGTAGCTGGGACTACCAGGAACATTGATTTCACTGTTGTTGGCGATACTGCTTGCTGACCTCCTTATTACACCAGAAGGAAAATGAAAGGATAAGCTAGTTATGCCTCTCAACTATGAGTTACAAGATTCCTATCTATAAATCTCTTGAAAATTTGAGCAGCCCGCATCTTTTCTTTTCGATCACTCTGAATTCACTTCTTTTTTGTTCTTTTGTTCTTTTCCTTTATTCTGGATTGAGATTCGCTCTTTCGGTCATCTCGAATCATGCACCTTGAGGTAAAACCTGTTCGGACACCAAAACAAACAAACAAACGAAATTTTCTGACCCAATTTTCACTGGGAAAATTTCGTAAGTTATTTGCAACACAAATCTAAGCTATTTCTTTATTGAAAACAATAAAAGTCAGGATTGTATATCCTTTGGAAATATTGCCAGGTTATGCTGGCTGATGGTCAGGTTATGACGGGAAAGGAAAAGGGTCCCTCCTGGGATAAGAGGAGGATCCACGGGTTATGCTGAGATAGGAATAAAGGGTCCCTGCTAGGGATGAAAAGGAGAATCCACAGATTATACCTGGATGAAAAAGATTCCTGAGTTATGCCAGAGAGATCCGCGGGTTATGCCGTGATGAATGAAAAAGGTTCCTGGGTTATGCCAGGGGGATCCACGGGCTATGGAGGGATAGAAAGAAAAAGGCTCCTGGGTTATGCTAGGGAGATCCACGGGTTATGTGGGGATGGGAAGAAAAGGCTCCTGGGTTATGCCAGGGGAATCCACGGGTTATGCCGGGATAAAAAGAAAAAGGCTCCTGGGTTATGCCAGGGGATCCAAGGGTTATGTCCGGATAGGAAGAAAAAGGCCTTTGGTTTATGCCGGGGGGATCCACAAGTTATGCTGGGATAGGAAGAAAACGGCTCCTGGGTCATCCAAAACTCGATACGGGCATAAGCCCAAGTTTGAAATCATCATACTAGCCTATTGGAACCTTCAGATCATGATTCCGAGGTTGCTTACTTAGAAATCCAATCCTAGTTATTTCTTATAACTTAAAGCTTCCGAAATGAGAATTATCTTTCCAAATCAACTCCGAACTTCCCAAAATTCAATCTCGACCACGCGTACAAGTCATAATACCTAAAATGAAGCTGCTCATGGCCTCAAAGTGCTGAGCGGCATGCTAGAGCTCAAAACGACTGGTCGGGTCATTACATTCTCTCCCGCTTAAATATACATTCGTCCTCGAACATGCTAAGAATTGTGCTGGGGTTTTCAGAAGTCACTGTTTAACACCTCGAGCACCTACATGTGCTATTACAACTCAGCTAGGCACCCTAGTTCGACAAATTTGAAGATATCCTTTTTCACTTAAGGAAATAAGCCTTAGAGCTCAATTCCAACATCCGGAATTTTCTGCCAAGCCTTTTTCTAAATATGCTCACCATATCAATAACTACACACAACACCAAAACATGACTGCGTACCTTAGCTGAATTCACAGCTTGCACCACCTTACTCATAGGACCACAATAACATTCTTTGATCGAATAAATCGAAATTCCACGAATCCGATGCTCCCATTGAACCTCATGACCTACATAGGTCTTGCTCTAACTCTTACAATACCGCTACGACGGGAGAGATGTGTAGAAATTCATAACTGAATGCCAAATCAATAAATCATCAGGTCTATACTCCTGAAAAGAACCCTCACCTCATTCTGAACCAAATAATGGTCTTTGCTCCTTAATATACTTCATATAATCAGATTGCACTTATCCTAAACCCAATAATCTCGCCTCACCCAGTATGAATTGCTCAGGCAATAAACCACCCCAAACATGATCAAAAGTCTCATATAATGCCACAACGTGCCAATAGGCTTCCAATTCAAATACGATACAAAGGGAAACAAACTCTAGAAGGAACTACTCAACTAGCATTATTAGTATGAACTTTCCTCAGAAGAATGGGAAACAAAACACACATAAGATGAAGTATAAAAACTATATTCAACTTCACACTGTTGCGGCGTGAAACCCGATCCAAACACATACCCATGGCGGTGTGCCACCCGATCCACACATAAACTTCACCTAAGGAGGTGCACATCGAGCTAAATTTCTCATTACAATAATACCCAATATCGCTCACAAGCACGCTAAGTGTATAATACCACCCTTGAGGGGACATATAGTGCTATAAGCTACAAAACTCAAGCACAATTGAGGTGCAATATACGATCTAGATCTCAAGAGCCATTTTGCTCATATAACATCATCTCTATGCGAAACCTCAACACATAAACAATTCACCAAGCCGCCTCAAAACTCATACGGTGCAATGTATCATTGCAGGAAATAACTGACGACAAAATAACACCCTGACTACTCTTCCATAAGGAGAGAATTACTTAAATGAACACATCTGGCCTGGTATAGAGCCCATATACACATTTGAATAAATCCATAGACCTCAAGCTAATTCTGATCACAGTGAACTAGGCTGATAACCTTTCAAGGGTCCATAACAACTCCCCTTTTTCTGATAGCACATAAGAACAACCATCATAACTGGAGTAATCATCCACAGTCCACAACTCAATAAATCAAGTGCCCTCCAGGCATCAATTCCCGGATTAATGATATCACCAGAACCTTCATACTTGGTTTAACTCTTTAACTAATCAAGTGACTACATGGCACACTTATACAACCTTCCCGTGGGGCATGCTCCCACAGCCTTCCGTGACAGATAACAGGTATGTACATCCAAACCACCAGCCACACTATCTCTAAGAAGCAATCAAGAATCCTTACCAGGATGCAAATCCTTTTTCACAAAACACCATTCTCAGGTGACATTGAAGGCAATACCAACTTATTTTAAACATCAAATCTACTTTCCTACACATCCGAGCTCGTGACATCCTTGTTAACACTAAACTGCAACCTTGATCTTTAATTTAAATTCCATACCGCTCACTGCACCCAACATGCCAAAATTCGATAAAACATAATTTTCATTCTAACTAAGGAACCACTAATAGATTAACGCTTCATCATATAAAAACCTTTCACCTAACTCGTTTCAGGGGAACCATCGCAACACGTAGGTGAATTCTCATAACCGCAAAATATGCTAATCGCCAAGTAGTGGCCTAAACCACCATAACCCTTCTAAGATCCGCATACATGTAATAGGCCATAACAGTAGAATACTCCTGAATAACATCAATCACTACGGCTGACTGGCCTCCCACGCACCGCCACAAAGCACTTACGTAATTTGCTAAAAGAACTGATTACTACCACTAATATGCCAACTCAACTATGGCTGATCAGTCTATCTTCTTCCAATTTATCCTTTACTACCTTAGAAGTAATAACTCAATTCAACACATACCACACTCCATCCTCACTCATCATGAGTGATTGTTAATCACGAGACCATGATGTCTCCAACCCCACAAACGACTTTATACCTCCCAATTGCTACACTGCAGGTGAAAACATCATAGAACATTTTGGGCACCTTCTCGTAAGCTGATACAAAGCTTGATTCTTAACTATACCTATAAGCTCGAAATCATTAGGCACCAATCTTTACCCTTTAGAATTCATTGGGACCATTGTTGAGATACACCTGCTCTAAATAGGCCCTAAATATAGTCAACTCCATGATTCTTCTAGCACATGCATACCCTCTCGAGAAAGTACCAGATAGAACTACTTCCCTTAAAACCCGCACTTATACAATGCACAAATCCTGAATCCTTCCCCAAGCCAAAACCGTTGCGGCAACTGCCAAGCTTCTCACCTTCACACTAAACGACCCCCGAATCTCCACAATTGCCGCCTACCACACCCATCGTCACACACATGAGACCTTCTTTACCAAAAATCAACCAGCCCTTACTAAAAAAGCAGCAGCAGCAAGCAGAGGTTGCAAAAACAATTTTGAAGCAAAACAAATAAAATAAATACAAAGGTATTTTCTAATTCTTTCCTCAATCGATTTTAGTTTCAAAGTAATGGATATTATGTGGACTGTTAGAGTTCGAAGCTGAGTTTGCTGGTCGAGGTCTGTTCGCTATTTGCTGAACTCGCGATCCCCATCTAGGTTCGCCGTTCTTGCTCGATTCTGTCTGAAATTTGGACTTTGGATTTGTATCTACTGATTCTCAAATGTTAAAGAAAATCTTAAATCAACAGGTTCTATTCATCTCTTTTCTCCTATTGCTTTCCTTACTATGATTGAGTTTTAAAGAATCATTCCAAAATGATTAGATTTCTGTGGCTATGTTGTTTGGACAGTTGATTTATTCCGTGAAATTCGCTTATCCAGAAAGTGATTGTTCTTGCTTGTTTGTTATAGTTTGTATTCGATTTATGGATAATTCCGAGCTTAATCCATGTTTTCCAGTGTTTGGATCCATGATTTCGTGATTGAAATTTTGTTGAAAGCCTACTAATTAAAATGTGAGCCATTGAATTAATGGACCATGTTTAATATAGTTTAAATTGGAAAACGAGAATTGAGATTTTGAGAATAGTGAATTTGGGGTCAAAATTGGATATTATAAGATAACTAACAAAAATTGGTTTTAAAAATAATTCAGTTGCTTTACTTTCCTTACTTACCGCTAGGAACATGCTTACGTCGATTCACTTAGATAGGAAAACATTTAGGGCGTTTGGTTCTAGTTTAATGGAGGCAAGAGGTCATTACTTTTAGTTTATTATTCGGGGAATGCCCTGCGAAGTTTGTATATATTTTTATTCGGGGTATGCCCCGAAGTAATTTGTATTTGACGGACAACGATAGAACCTTTGAGGAAGCGTAAAATAGTATTTTTATTCTTACTTTATTTTTCTTTTATTAGGTGAGGATGAGCTTGAGCCTCTTGTGTGCTTATCCGTTTGGTTCTGGTGACAGCTACATCAGCCACCATCGACCACGTGCCGCTCCGAATCGCCTTGTCTAGTGAACCCCAAATTTAGGTCAGTCTGTAGGTCATTCTTAATCGCGTCTATTTCATTTGGACCTAGTAGGTCTCGGTCCCAGGAACTGTGTTCCTTTGTAGGAAGTCTATCCAAATTTTATCAAAATGGGCCCGTGGCCCAAAATGATATTCAACCATCCCTATGTGATACATGTTGCATCTTTGAAGGTAAAAATATCATTTGCTGACATATGTTTGGGAAAGAAGGATGAAAATAAAGCAATTAGGGCCCAATAATATTTTTCTTTTACAACTTTTTCAAGAAAAGACAAAAAATACAAAAAATAGAAAATCTAAAAAGATTTTATACATATTTTCCCATCATTTTCCAAAAATCAAAAAAAAAGGAAAAAAAAAAGAAAATCCAAATAGATTTTCTACTTTCCCATTATTTTGCAAAAATCAAAAACAGATTTTACATTTTCCATCATTTCTTTTTCAAAAAGACAAAAAATATAGTTTTTATTCAAAATAGACGCATTTTTTTAAATTCTATCCCATATATAATCTTTCCGAACTACGCATACCTGTTTCTCGTCTTTCGGAGCGAGGTACGTTGGATACCCACATAGGGTCCGGTCTTTCTAGTGAGTCTTAGGTTCTGTGATTTGTGGGGTCTTAGCTAAATCTTGCTTGTCTAGTCACTTTTGGCCACATCGGCTATTCTTGTAAAATGGGGTCGTTTTCGCAAAAGTGGTTCAATAAACCATGCCTTAGGATCTTGAGTCCACAACTAGGTGTCATATTACTTTAAGGTCCGTCTTTTTTATGTTTGCATCTTTGGTTACTTTTGGCCATATCGGTCGTTTTTACAAAATGGATCGTTTTTGCAAATTGATTTTGGGCCATGATTATTGGGAGTTGAATCCATATAAGCATTAGTGAGGTATTTCCCTATCTTTTAGGTCACCTTTGCGAGTTTACACTTCTAACCATCCTTGACCACATAGGCCATTTTGCAAAAATAGCCCAATCACGTCTTGCATATGTCCCATATGAGGTGTTGTGGTGTCGCATAGGTGTCTTGAGTCGCTAAATCTTTTTGGTATTATATTTCTCATTTAGGTATGGATCATTGTACCAGAGCTCGAGTATGACAAATACCCCAGGACCACTGCATTTAGGAGCTGCTTATATGTACTTTTATGTTTTGAAAATGCCATACATATTGTCTTTTACTTTCTAGTCTTGTACGGTAATATCGAGTCCTTTTTATATTACTTCCTATTTTGCATTTGAAAAACCAAAAACAATAAATGAAAATTCCCAAAAAGATTTTAGTTTCTTAGTTTATTTTGTCCATTACTTTTCCAAAACTACGCTTGATCTGATTCATGAGGGACATGATATGTAGGAAGCCTACATAGGGTTTGATTGGTTTTTTTAAAACAAGAAAAAAAGAGAAAAAGGAAAAAAATAAGAGATGAAATTATGGATGTGAGAAATGAGAGGAAGGAAAAGAGTGACAATTAAAAGGAAAAAGAGAGGAAGAAAAATGAGCAAGCCAAGAAGTGCTAGAAAAGAAAGAAAAGAGAAGGTTGAAATGAACAAAATTGGGATGATGCCAAATGACCTTGTGACCCTCGAAGTCATTCTAGAACCATTAATTGTTGCTAGGGGAATAGCACGCAACGTGATATTTCTATCTGATAAATGTCCTAATGTTAACATGTTGGCTTTGTTTTTCTCCTCTTTGTTACTTTCGTTATTACAGACTGTGGTTAGTTTGTGGCACTTTGGTGATTTGTCCCTACAACACAAGGTCAAAAGGCAAAGAAGCTATGGCTAGCAAAGACTTGGATACATGATTTGTTGGCCCCTTGAAGGACATTGTGGAGTCAGAATCGAAATTGGACGAGGAGATCCAAAGTCTGAAACAACAAATGTTTGGAATGTGTCAAGAATCGGCCAATGGTCAAGGACCACCCCTTTCTTATGTTTTCCCATAAATTGTTGAATAAAGTTAACGATGTTGAAATTGGTGAATATCCCAGTAATTTTGATGTGTAACCCTGTGGTTAGTATGTCGAGCTTGGTGATTGGAAAGACACTCCTTTCTTGGCTAGCCATGGAGGAGTTTTTGGTGATTTATTTTGTTGTCATTTCTGTTACCCGGGTTATTTTGGGTTGTAATCCGGACATTGTCTTATGGATCAAAGCTTTCTTCTTCTTATTTTGTCTAGTTCGTTTAGTTGTAGTAACTTGTCAGTGTTATCTAGGATTGTTCCAAGGTTATAACCCATGTCTATTTTGCTTGTTTGTTCAAACCCTTTTCACCATCTGCTAATGCAATCACATATTTTCTGTTAGTTCTAGTCAATTTCTTTTAGGTCACATTTTCTTTTATAGTTCTTTTCATGATGAATCTAGTGACATGAAATGCACGCATAATTATCAACCTACTCTTGAAAGTTTAGTCTAATCATGAAGCAATGACACGGTTTTAAATATGATAAAAGCATGCATTTGAGGAAACAACTAAAGATTCAGACATTTTGAGATGACCTAAACTGTGAAATGAGTGAAACTGAGGCAGTAAGTCTGAGAAATCAAGAGGTTGATAAGAGCATACAACAATAAAATGTCTCTCAAGTAGTTTAAGGTAAATCAGTTAGTGCTTAAATGCATTCTTCCACATCAAGACAAGGGTAAGTCAAGTCTGCTTCGAACTGGTGGTCATTCATTGGGAAAAAGGAATTTCCCGTCGGCACATTGTGTTTGTGTTGATGCCATCAATAATTATTGTGTATGATTTCTTTGCTTATCTTCAATTTCATGCTTATATCTAGCATTTTTAAGGTATGGTATGATGAAGGCATTTATTCTGCTACTCAAACACTTTTATCTTATGCTACCACTTTTAAGCTTTTGTTTCATACCCCTCTTTTAAAATCAAAATTGAGTTAGGAACTAAAAAAGAAAAGAAAAAGAGATAAAGAAAAAAAAAGAGAAAAAGAAGAAAAAGAAAAAAAAAGGAAAAGAAACGAGAAAAGGAAAAAAATAAAGAAAAAGAAAAAAAATACAAAAACGAACTTTGTGTTTAAACTACGTTCGACCTGATTCTTGTTACCTTAAGATACATAGGCACCCTTACAGTTTTCTCACACTAAATAAAATATTTTTTATTACCCCGAAGTCAAGAGCGGTGCAATTTTTCTTAGAAATCCCATTAAATCAAAAATCCAGACAAAAAAATCAAAAAAAAATCCCCCAAATTCCAAGAAATGGGCAGAAGTTTTTATTTGGCCAAAAGATCTGATTTCAAAAGTTATAATTTTAAACTCTTTCATTTTAAATTAATTTGAGCCTTCATGCCACTCTTTCTTTCGAACCCTATCCAAAAGTCTACATTACGGTACAAAGAAAGACCTTCTGACTAATCTTTGAGGATGACAATTTAAGTGTGTGGTAAAAATCTGATCTTCTTGTATCATGGGTAATACCTTGTTCTCAGCACAAAGAGAGAAAATGATAAAATGAAAGAGTCTTATCGGTGAAAACCCTCAAGGGCACTGTAAGGCGATGGTGAGTTAAGAAAAAGAGCAAAATAAGAGAGGATTGATGGTGAAAACTCTTCAGGCACTACAAGTCGACTGGGGATTGTGGATTTGATGGGACAATTGAAGAGTTGAAGCCCAGTTTCACAGTGAAGAGTTACAACAAGAGTTGAATATTAGACTTGCTTGAGAGATTAGCCACTTAATCCAAAGGTATATGTCATGGTTATTAGAGTTGGCACATCTGACAAGTTTCTACTTTGTAATTTTCTTGTTAGGTATCATCTCTTTTCCGTGTCCCTTATTGTGTTCCTCTTGTCTTGTTAGAGTTCCTTTTGATCCTGTTTTTGAAGAAAAAATTAAGAAATGACTTCAAACTCTGTTACCAGCTTTTTAATCACAAAGTTGAGTCTGGAAAGCACATCAAAATGGCATAAGACACAGGAGAATAGTATGTGCACTGATTTGGTGATAATAGACGTTCTTTGGGATTGATGTAAATTACAAAGCTTGGGTGAATGTCATAACAAGAGTGCAATGCATTGGGTGTCACACCTCCTTTTTACACGGCTACCCTGAAGGATAAAATGTATAAGAGAATTTTTTCAATTAAAGTGACATTATTCCAAATGGGACTATTTATTTATTAGAGTCGCCACTTGGGATAGGTTTGGCTTTTGGTGTCTCAAGTCATCGGTTTATTTAGAATCCTAAATCGAAAAAATTTTCGATTGCCCAGATGGAGTCTGCGAACCAGAAATTCTATGTAAGGAACTTTGTTGACCCGAGGGAAGGTGTTAGGCACCCTCGGATCCCGTGGTTCTAGCACGCTCGCTTAAACTATTATAACTGGCTAAAATAATAATTTTTTACACATGTTCATCCTAGAGTGCAATTTTAAATTACTTTTACCGCTTTTAATATCTTTAAGGAAATTTACAATGTCGTTAAAACATGCCGCGAACCACGTCACATAGATACGCACGTAGTTTTTGACATATTTCAACTCCATTGAGATTTGAATTTGGGTCACATAAATGCGCACCCGTACTTAAGGAGATAAATTTATTAAGGACGCGCCTAAAAGCAACTAACGTGTTATTATCTTTGGGGGCAACCGTGAAATTCGCTAAACAGCGTGTCTTGAATCTCTAAGTATCTTAATATAAGCATTTTTACGAGGGCCACGTGCTTTTGGATTTCATTTGGTGCGGCGCACCTCATTTTTATTTTAAAAGGCCAATCTTAGAGCAAACAATTATTTTTTACAAAATGCGCTTCTAAAAGACTTGGCTAATTGATAATGGAGTCCGAGCTTTTAAAACTCGAGTCCATATTTAAATAAGGATTAAATTCTCTTTGTTCCAATATGCTATCTAATTCGACAATTCCAGCTTCACTCAGTCATGCTTTCAGCTGAAGCTGCCAGCATGGATTGTTGTATTTGGGCCTCAATGTGAGCTCAGAATTGATATACATGGAGACAATGCACGGAAGGGTCAACATTGGACCTGGTGTTGTTGCCTATCGAACCCTAAAGCTAATAAAATCCAGTAACTATGCAGATAACTTCCAGATTTTATATTAGATCAGGTGGGTGAGAAATAATGCAAAGTAATGGTAAAATTAGAACCAACTTTCAGATTCATATATGATCAGCAATTTTACAGTGTATTGATTCACAAGAATAATGCTAAATAGACCTACTGTAAACATTCATTTATCTTGAGTTTAATCATGATCAACTAACACAAGTCTATCACCATACCAAGAATAGTATATTTGAACTATAAATTCATCATACTGATAACTACTCTAACCCTTAATAGGATTATGCTACTATCAGTATTTAATCATGGAATCAAAACAAAACAATTGTTAATAGTCCAAAAACAGTCCTATAATTATTTACAAGGCAAATCAGTTCAAATGTCCAATTTTACAAGACATTGTCTTAACTATTATAAACATAATAGTACTAAAAACTGATGAAGAACAAATAATAGACATCTTCAACTCAAGTAAAAAACTTCACACATCAGTGGAGAGTGAAAATGTATCTGAAATTTTTGCAGAACAAAACTGAGAGTTAGCAACACTCAAACAACATCATATTCACAAGAATCCACAGCCTATGATTAGTTGATGAACCCAAAAATACTACCAAACACCCAGGAAAGTTTTAAACCCAAAATCAAACAGCGAAACCACTCAAATATCTCAAATGAACAGCCAACTAAAATGTAACCCAGGACAGATGCTGCAACTTTTACACCTCAAATAAGCATCTTTAGTTCATTTTTCATCTTATAGAGCTAAATTTATACTGAACGGCTAGAGTTGGGATTATTTCTAAGGGAAAGAGACTCAATGGAACAGTAAATATACGACTAAATTTCAGTGATTTGATAACTTGAATAAGCTTTGGATTTCCTGAAAATTTTCTGGATTTTTTGAGACTTTTTAGGCTTCAAACTATTTGCAATTTTTAGGGATTTTCAGAATGGTCCCTCTCTTCTTTTGAATGAATTGGGATTCCCTTTTATAGTCAAAGGCTAGTGCAACCCCTTTTATTTTATTTTAACTACTATTCCGTTTTTTAATATTAAGATTTTACCTACTTGTTCCTTTATTTTCTGACTTGTTTCCCAAGTTACTGCATTAAACTACTGATTTTTAGACTAAAGTCCCCTTCTAGAAGAGTCTAAAAGATTCTAGCATTGTTTTCTACTTATAGACTATCTATAGTGCCCTTATTTTATTCTTATAATTACCAGAACTAATCTAAAACCCTATATTACCCTCTTAACATACTAGAATTACCATTTTACAAAGCTAAGTCTTAAACTAATTAATGCTAACTAACAGCTATAACAAAAACATGACCAAACCTGAACCACTAATTAGAAAATTGAATTGAAATTATGAGACTAATGACTCATTAGCCAATCACTACTACAAGCTAACGTGGATTCAAGTAAAAGACTGAAATTAAGACATTCACAAGAAACATGCACAGCTACACCAACATGCAGTCCTATCGTGAAATCTAAATCTAATTCATACCAGTAGAAAAACCAAATCAGACCATAAAAACCCCGATTAGAACCCTAAATAGAATCCAAGCTAAAAAAGAGAGACAAATTATGCAGTGCTTTCATAACTAAACACATGCGAAATTTCTAGTTAAACTAAATAAAAGAAAATCAAGTAGCAGTGTAATAATCAAGATCGTTTGCAAAAATAAACTAACCTAATGAGGAATATAGCACTATAAACAAAATGAAGAATCAAGTAGGATGACACTCTCAATGTAAGTTAAAATCAGAAATAAGGCAATACCTAATTACTAGACCAAAAAAAAAACCAAAAATAGAATAAAGATGAAAACAATCAAATTAAAAGTGAACTTACTAGTTGAGTCCTCCACTAGGCTTGACTGGAATCAATTTGAATCTCCAAATGGAGTTACATGTTTGTTTTTGGTCAAAGCAAACATGCAACTACATTCTGAAACTCAAGGACTCTAAAACAAATCGTCTCAGAATTAGGTCAAATCTCAGATTTAGAATTCGAAGAGCTTGGGGGTTGTTCGAAGGAAACCGGGATTTTTTTGGGTAGGGGAGGCCAAAGGGAGTGTGGGGTGTTAATTTGAAAGCCATTGGAGCTGGCGCCGCCGTCGATGGCGGAGCAGCCGCTATTTTGGAAGAAGATTCGATGAGTTTGGCTGGGTTTTGAGGGGTGATTTTAGGGGTTTGGAAAGAGGAGAAGGCGGGGAGCATAGGGTGTTAATTTGGACGAATTTGGGGTTACGCCGCCGGCAATTTCCGGCCGGCGGCGGGCGGTGGGGATACGGTGGAGGCATGGTAGTGTTACACCGGAGGAAGGTTATTTTGGACATGGTACGATGTCTTCTGGTAGGGGGTGTTATACGACACTTATATAGTGTAACACCCCCCGCATTTTGACCGTTCGATCAAGATTGATCAACGGCTTAGATTCCTTCGACGTAAAACGACATCATTTTAGGCCTGGTGCTTTTGGACCGGGCAGGGGACGTTTGGTTTGGGTCAAATTTAATCGGTCAGGTGGTTTTTTGGGCCAAGTTTGTAACTAAAAGTTGCCCAAATTATGGTCTTTAACAAAGACCACATATTTATGTATTTATTATCTTTTTATATTTTTGTTTATTTTTTCAAGTTTGTAATAATAAAAAACAAATAAGACAAAGCATATTTATCTTCTACAAACTAGACTAAATAAAATCCTAAATTATAAATTTCAAAAGAAAATTGAACAATGTAAGAATAACCCCTTTTTTGTTACTTTTCTTATTTCCAATATTAATTAACTAATGACCCAAACAAATGTAACAATTAATTCCTAAATGCAAATGAATTATATTAATTAAAACGTACAACATGTAAATAAACACAAAATTATGCAATAAATTCTAAAAAATTTAAATAATAAAAAGGAAAAATACTAATAAACACAAAAGTCAAGCAGTCAATTCCAAAAATTCAAATAATAAAAGAAAACTCCAAATTTAACGAATTTTATAGGAACATTTCGAGCGAGACAAAAATCACGTGCTCACATCTGGCATAAGGTATCTGGAATATTTCTTATGATAAGGATTTTCCGAAAAGCACTCGATAACAAGCACTATTTTCCAAGTTGAAGTCAATGTTGATTGTGACAAGTGCAAGAGAAATCGCCCTCGTAGTCAAGGCCACAAACTAACCACCACATTTTAATCTCATAAGTTTTCTTTGTTTGAAATAGAACAAAGAAGTGCAATCAAGATGGTTCAAAAACAAAACAAAACAAAAAAAAGGGAAGGATAAAATAGAAGAAGAGAAGAGCCGACAAAAGGAAGTTTCTCAAATCTTTGCCTTTATTTGTCTTGCTAGTATGCACAAAATGTTGCCATTGCTCTTCACATTTTTCCTCCTAGAATATCAAATCTTAGGTTGATGAATTTTCTCCCAGGATAAACGTCTTAGTCTGATGAATTTTTCTCCTAAGATAGAAAACCTAGTCTGATGAATCTTTCTCCTAATATAAGAAACCTAGTCTGATGAATTTTCTCCTAGGACTAAAATCAGACTCTAAGATAGAAGACCTAGTCTGATGAACTTTCTCCTAGGATCAAAATTTTAGTCTGATGAATCCGACTATAGATCAGGGGATACTTATGCATTTTTTCCAATTTGTTTTCACCTAGTTAATTGAGAAGTAATGCAGGTTACCGTAGGGCTTTAAGAATGAAATGGAACTTCTATTTCTAGCCAACTAAATTATCCTCCTAAAGACATACATCACTAATTAATGAATGTATTATTTATTTTTGAATTTTCTCATAGTATAGAAATCTTAGTACGATGAATCTTTCTCCTATGATAACAAAAAAGAATAGAACCTGATGAATTTTCTCCTACGATCGAAATTTTAGTCTGATAAATCTTTCTCCTAATAATACCTAGTCTGATGAATTTTCTCCTAGGATAATATTTTTTTTTAAAAGGAAATAAAAGAAGTAGGAAGACTGGATTTGAAAAAAAAAAGGTCAATTTTTAGTTTTTTAGGTTTTATTCTTAGCAAATGCACTTGCTAGTAAAATATTCTTGATTTACTCATAGGAGACATACATCCTACATACATCCTAGTCAAGTCTTTAGTTTTACTCTCATTATTGCATCAATAGCATATGTGATTTACAGTTTTGCTAACAACTCACAAATCTTCCTAGTGCAAACTGGGGCAGAAAATTTTGTTTGTTTTGTTGTTGTGATCACGGGCACCCACCTAGAGAACAAGAAAATACATTTGAAGTTGAAGCATCGGGCGTCCACCTGAAAAATAAGGGAGTACAGTTCAAGTTTTGACATCAGGTTCCCACCTAGAAAACAAGAGAATACAGTTCAAGTTTTGATAATCAAGTGCCCACCTGGAGAACAAGGGAACCCAGTTCAATTTTTGGCAATCAGGCGCCTACCTGAATTACAAGAGAATACATTTCAAGTTTCTGCATCAGGCACCCACCTAGATATCAAGGGAATATAATTTATGTTTTGGTAATCAGGCGTCCACCTGAAAAACAAGGGAATACAGTTCAACTTTTAGCAATCAGGCACCCACATGGAGAACGAGGGAATAAAGTTCAAGTTTTAGCAATCAGCCGCCTACCTGGAGAACAAATAAAGTCATTTCAGAATCCAATTCAAGTTAGAAGTAGCAGAAGCTCGTGGTAAGAATGCAAGTTAACAGTCCGAGATGATCAACAGAAGTAATCTCAATACATAATAAAAAAGAAAAAAAAAAGGGAAGTGAATCACACACAATATAAACAAATAGTTGAAGTGTGCGATAGAAAGCGGAAAAGCAAATTGATTGACTATTGAGTGCAAGCTCATAAATAGATGACTATGGGTAGTTCAGGTGCGCTTAAAGTCAATTACAACTAGAAGGAATACCGATCTTGCCAATAACGAACCTTTGACTTTGACTGTGAAAAGCGAAAAATAAGCACACAGTAGTTTAGAGTAGAAGGAGTGATAGTATTCCTATCTATCCACCTCTCTAGACACAAGATCTTGAGTGCCTATAAGGTGACCACATCTACTGGCATGTGATGTTTGGACATAGAATCGAGTCCTTGTGAATGGGCAAAGCCAAGTTCTCTTCTTTTACGACAGTAGGGACGATTGCTTCCATTACTGACCAGAAAGACACCAAATTCTCCTTTAGGTGCTCCAACTGCAGTATAGATAGAAGGAGCTGGTACGGAAAAACCTTCTGTATAAGGTTAGAAATCGTGAATTGAACTGTTGATTGTGCTTAGTAAGGAGGGATTGAAGGGAAAGAAAACTGTCGGAGCTACTTAGCTACTTTTTGTAATGAAGCCATCGAACTGAGAGAAGACGATCCACAGATGCTGACCAACCACGGTGAGGTCTATTCCATACCATGCCCTACGGGATAAAGTATAGTAAGGGCTCGCGCCTCTCCTGCTAGGTCATACGTTCAATCAAGAGAGGTACACGCTTTCGGCTTTTTCCACAATTTTCCACTCCTTCTGTGAGGCAAAACCTCACCACACTACACTTCGAGGCAAGACAAGAGAAGAGGGTTGGTCGCTTCGCTTGTATCTTCGAGATAGGGATTGGCAAATGCAAAGCTGAGACAAGAGGTGGACTTCTCAAGACATGACTAAAGTCACAAGCATGGTGTGTCCGATTTTGATCCGAAAAGCTGAAGAAGAATGAACTAGCACCTGCAACTAGCAAGCATTAAGGTTTAATTCTAAAGTCTGCATAAAGAACCATTCAAGACTCAAGATCCAGCTTCAAAAGACTCATAGATATAAATCTTGTAACTCATAGTTGACAGACTTAGTTAATCTTTTTCATTTTTTGATTTTGATGTAATAACAGGACCGCGCACCGGAACCTCACCAGAACGACACCTCGACCGACTCTCCACCTCAATATACTCCATCATCTCATTCAGTTCCAAACTACACGTGGCTCGACTCCTTCATAGACAAGGATATGTAGGCAGCTCAGATACTAGGGCTCGGTCACATTCCGCTTTATTTTGTCTTTCTAAATAAGGGTAGGGTCAAAAAACTTGTCTTGTCATTTTTTGACGAAAGACTCTTCGTGTTTCCAGTCAAAGAAGGGCAGCTGTAGACCTGTAATTTTTTTAAATATTTAGTCTATGTCTAGTATCGTTATTTTAACTAGTTCTCACTCTTTAACTTTATTTTAAGAATAAAAATTGAAAATTACAAAAATAGCTTCATATTTCTCTATTTAATTCACATATTAGATTTTTTTGAAGGATATATTACTTTTAACCTATTTTATTTTAATATAACCTCTGAAAATAACAAAAATAATTTCATTTTTTTTATATAATTTAGTTTAATTAATTAGATTAATTTTTGTATATTTATCTTATATTAAAAGGAACTTAAATAAGGTTTGGACATTTTTCCTTTAGTCCAATTTAAGACCCAAATATGAAGCCCAAGATCCAAGACCCATCTTCCCTTTTAATCTGCATTTCACTACAAACCCTAGCTGAACCCTAATTGACCTGACCCATCTTCTTCTCCAAAAATCTGCTGACACCCTCCTACGGCGAGTTTAGCCAGGAAATCCAGCAACCACCAACAACACACCACCACACTCCTCCATTTCCTCTGATGTACCACCGCCAAGCAACAGCGACCCACCTCCCTTACTCCAAAAAACTTCAACTGCCCCACCTCTAACCTAGAGACCCTGACGGCCCTCTACCAGCTACTAGAACAGCAACGCCGAGCGGAAAACACCCCACCAAACGAACGACCCCTGCTTCTTCATCTTCAATCTTCAGCCGCCCACAAAAATCGTCGCCGCGACCGTCAAGCTTCTAACCCTCACACTAAATAACCTCCCAATCTCCATAACTGCCGCCCACCACACCTATCGCTTCACGCAGGCGGCCTTCTTTACCAAAAAACAACCATCCCACCCTAAAGAAGCAGCATTAGTGTGAATGAGCAGCAACAAGAGGTTGCAAAAGTAGTTCTGAAGCAAAAAAAATTACAAAGGTATTTTCAGTTTCTTTCCTCAATCGATTTTAGTTTCAAAGTAATGGATATTATGTGAAGTGTTAGAGTTCAAAGCTGAGTTCGCTAGTCGAGGTCCGTTCGCTATTTGCTGAACTCGCGATCCCCGTCTAGGTTCGCCATTCTTGCTCGATTCTGTCTGAAATTTGGACTTGGCATTTGTATCTATTGACTCTCAAACGTTGAAGGAAATCTTAAATCAACAGATTCTATTCATCTCTTTTCTCCTATTTCTTTCCTTACTATGGATTGAGTTTTAAAGAATCATTCAAAGGCGATTAGATTTCTGTGGTTAAATTGTATGGACAACTGATTGATTCTGTGAAATTTGCTTATCCAGAAAGTGATTGTTCTTGCTTGTTTGTTATAGTTTGTATTTGATTTATGGATATTTTCGAGCTTAATCCATGTTTTCCAGTATTCGGATAGATCATTTCGTGTTTGAAATTTTGTTGAAAGTCTGCTAATTAAAACGTGAGCTTTTGAATTAATGGACCATGTTTACTATAGTTTAAATTGGAAAGCGAGAATTGAGATTTTGAGAATAGTGAATTTGGGGTCAAAATTGGATATTATAAGATAACTAACAAAAACTGGTTTTAAAAATAATTCAGTTGCTTTACTTTTCTTACATACCACTAGGAACATGCTTAGGCCGATTCACTTAGATAGGAAAACATTTAGGGCGTTTGGTTCTAGTTTAATTGAGGCAAGAGGTCATTTCTTTTAGTTTATTATTCGGGGAATGCCCTGCGAAGTTTGTATACATTTTTATTCGGGGCATGCCCCGAAGTAATTTGTATTTGAAGGCCAACAATGGAACACTTTGAGGAAGTATAGAACGGTATTCTTATTTTTTTCTTTTTTTCTTTTATTAGTTGAGGACGACCTCGAGCCTCTTGCTTATTTTTCTTTTTTGTGTTTACTTTTACCTCAATTTGAATATTTTAAAGCCCAACAAGATCGAGTACGCAACTGTGACTTTTACGTGACTTGAGGAGTGCCTAACACCTTCTCCCCGAGTCGAATAAATCCCCTTACCGAAATCTCTGGTGTAGACTTAGTTTTGGAGTTCAAAGTGTTTTAAAAGGAAAATCATTTTTTGAAAAATGATGACCTGGCACATTGAAACCAATGTCAGGTGGCGACTCTAAAAACCCTTTTGAGCACAATTTTGTCACTTTTAATTAAAAACCCTTTTTGAGCTTTAAAAATCTTTATTTATTTTAAGATGTTTAGTGAGGTTGCTAAAAAAAGGGTGTGACAGATAATCCTCTTGATTTTTGGAGAGGAGATGCCGAGAAATGATAAGAACTTTCGAACCTCGCTTTGACAGATCATGATGTAAGCAACAAAAGGTAACTGGAATGTCCCGTCGGTTCAGTCTCCAAGGCATTAAATGTGTGTCAGTGTTGGTCAGTCACTACTGGTTTTGAACCGTCATTAGCAAACTATAAATGTCCCAAGTTTCATTCATTCAAACTTTATGTTCAAAAGCTTCTTCTACTCTTGTCCTTTAAGAATCTCTTCATTCACCAACTTCTGTACCTAGATTTCTTGGACCTTTTTTCAACTACTAAGCGTACCTTCTTAATTTCCTTTTCTTCATCTCTGCTTTAAAATGACGAAAACTTCTAAGACTATTCCATATAAAGAAACAGCCTCTTCATCACGACCTATCGGCAATGGGATTGCAGTGGAGCCACACCCTGAAGAGTTCGTTCTAAGAGGGTGCCCGATCCATACTTATTTGAAGATCGAAAAAACTTTCGTGATACCAAGTCTATGCGAGGCGGTCTCGAGATATATATATGTACGATCATCAATGATCTCCTCTCCAAGGTCAAAGAGGATTGTAGTTGTGCCGATAAACACGTGGTGGTGCCCTTGCCTGAGGAATCATTTACTATCCACGTGAAGGGTTTTTTAAGTGTTTACACTTTCCCCTTCACGTTGGGTCCCTTTACTGAAATAATGTTTGATTTTCTCCTTGCGTTGTCAAATTCTTATCAATTATGTTTCCTTTTATAGGTCTCACCAAAGATGTTGCTATGAGGCCTCCATCCGGTGATGGAGATGTGCCTCTCGAGTCCCCTACTCTGAGGCAGGGTGACGAGAAGTAAAGTAAAAGGGAGTGAAGACCTCGGACTTGATCCCTACCGATGACATACCATTTCATGAGAAATGAAACATGAAGTGTAAGTATAACGTTGCCTTAAAGATTATATATATTATTTATCCTATTCCCTCCATCATATCGGTATTTTAAGGTGTTGTTGTGGCTTAAATGCCGGATGCAGTTCCTCGACTCAAGGAGTGGGTCGAGAATCTTGTGTCACAAATACCATATTCCACGCACATGGCGCAAATTGTCGAAGTTCCGGTGGGAAGCCCGTAATCAAGGTAAGTTTTCTTTACTGAAATAATGTTTGATATTCTTCTTACGCTATCAAATTCTTATCGATTCTGTTTCCTTTTATAGGTCTCACCAAAGATGTTGCTTTGAGGCCTCCATCCAGTGATGGGGATATGTCTCTCGAGTCCCTCGCTCGAGGCAGGGTGACGAGAAGAAATGAAAAAGGGCCTCGAGTTCTCCAAACTCGAAAAAGAAAAATCTGAAAAGGAGTGAGTAAACCCAAGGGAAGCACCAGTGCTCTATCCTCGAACTCAATCCACCGGCTAAGGAATGAGTCCGAAGAAACAGAAGATAAATCCAAGTTGGTGGCCTGCGTGCGGGCAGGTGTCTTGATACGAGAGGCCTCCGAATCGGAGGTTGTTGAAATTGAATCGCCTCGACTTGAGGAGGTCGGTAGAAGCACTTTAGTCGAAGCTCCTGAACCCGAGGGGGGTGATGCCAGTTCGCCTCGAGCTAGATGAGTCGAAAAGGAAATCGAGGATGATGCTTCTCGAGCAAGGGAAAATGCCTTGAAATATGTGCTTGAGGTGATTCACATTATTAGGCCTCAACATTTCTCAGATGCCTTGATCCATGAGACCGCTATGCTAGAAGGTCGTTCTTACAAGGGGCCTCATAGGGCTACATATATCCATAACTTCTTAGATGGGTTAGAGTCTTGTGCCTCAGAAGATGTCACTGGGCTCGAAGACTTACCGGTGCTAAAGAAGGTACCATCACTAGGAGCCAGTGGGTCTTCCTCGAGCCCAAAGTTATTGGACCAGTTCCCGATCCCGAGTGTTGACCCTGACCAAAAGAGATCAACAGTTTTCTCTATCCTAGAAAACGGTCGGGTTTTCTCTGCCTCCGTAGGGGTTGCCAGCTATCTTCGGTGTTTTGTGACCGAAGAGGACTAGGCCATGATGGAAAAGGTGGAAATGCCCTACGTATTCAATGTAGCTCAACATGTGCTGAATCGGGTAACTCCGAGTGTCTTTTTTATTTTGTATTTTAAATTTGAAGTTGTAAATAAACACAACACCTTCCTTTATGCTTTCAGGCCTCGGTACTGCATCTTTCCGCTGATACCGGTTGGAGTTAACATAACACAAGGCTGAGGTTTGGTAGTTTACTAAGAAAAGGGACACCTGCAAGTTTCTCGATAAGAAGCTTCAGGCCAAGTTAGATGCAGCTCGGAGGGAGCATGCCGAGATGGAAGAGCAAGTAAATCGAGTATTTCAAGATTGTGACGACAAATTGGCCACAGTGGCTAACGAATCTATCATGCATGTCTGATAGAGGCTTGTACAAATCGGGTAGCTCTAAGCGCAGGTAAACACGATACAAGCTGAGGCTGAGGAGTTCAAGAAAAATGTGGATATCTTAGCCTCGAAAAAGGAAGTTGTCCAAGCACAACTGGCTGTTGGCCAAGTCCCAGCTACGGGCTACAAAAGAGAAAACCTTGGTGCAGGAAAATAAGATCGAGGAGATCCAATCTCAACTAAACTTAGCTATTTCTGGTCAAGAGAATCTGGTCAAGGAACTCGAGGCAACCAAATCAAAGGTGTTTGTGGCCAAGATCGAGGCTGATGCTAGAGTGACCCAGTTCAAGGTTGACGCCAAGGCGATTCAGGCACAGGCTAAAAGTATGGTGGAGCATGCAAGTTGGCAAGTTCGAAGGGAAGCCCTCTATAGACATATAATTTTTTACCCTCTTGAAATTTTACACATTTTAGCATTTAAATATAGAGTTAGGTCTAATAACGATATTTTAACTAGTTTTGACTCTTTTACTTTATTTTATTTCAAAAATAAAAATCACGAAAATATTTTCTTTTATTTAGTTAATTGATATTTAATCTATTTAGTCTTAGTTTATCAACCTTACATATATTCGAACCTATAAAAATAGTTCCACTTTATTTTCAAGAATATTAGTATTTTTGGTAGGAATATTATTTTAATTTTTCAATGATCTAATCTAATCCTTTTTTTATTTTTTTAGTATGATATTTGAAAAATACCAAAATAGAATTAATTTAACGCTTAGTTTTATTTTAGTAGTTATTATACTTAAGTAGGATTAATTAATATATATGGGAGTATTTTTAGTCTTGTTCAGTGAGAAAGAATGGAATTTGGGCTTAAACAATCTATTTTTTAGGCCTATTTTCGGATCTCTTAACCCATTAACCCCATCCCAGCTAATCCTATAAGAAAAACCCCCTTTATATTATAGAAAAAACCTGATCCCTAGCCTAGAAGACCTCTCTATCGTCCCTAACTTTTCCACAAATAAAACTCCCATTTTCCAAACCCATCGTTGTTTCAACCAAGTTGCAGCACACTTCCTCCCCACCCACCCACCACCCCCCCCCCCCCAAAATATTCCCATGCATCAAAATATACACACTCATAGATACACGTAGAAACAAGAAGAGGAAGAACAGAAATCTGGGGAGGAAGAAAGAAAATCTAGAAAACTAAAATCATGGTGTTTGCTACTAAAATAAAACATTGGTGCCTCTCTCGCCCCCGTGGCGTCCTAGTAAGCCTCCCAATGCCTAGCGCCACTGACGGCCCTGTGATCTTGGCTACGCTAGGTGACAAGCACGTAGATGCCTCTGTCGCCCCACAGATAACCCTCACCAGCGCCCAGCCGCAGGCAGATGCCAATAGCGTAGTACGCGCCGACCATGATGCCAAACACATTGCTGCTGACAATAGACCTGTTTCTGCTTTATATAAAACTAAATCCTTTTCATTGCAAATATAGAGTAGTTTTATTTCATGTACTTCCATTATGTTTCTCTAGCATAGTCAAGGCTAGTCTTGTAGCTTTGGATTATTTTTTAAGCACTATTAGGGGGATCATGCAATCAAACTTTCTAGCAAGCAAACAATTCTCTATACTGGTGTGCTCCCCCTCGGCACCGTGTTGCTTTTCCGTAATAGCTTTCAATAATGCAATCAAGCTTTCTTTCATTCTCAATTCTCATTTTTGTTCTCTCAATTGCTCTTGACATTGGTTTTCCTGTACGGCATTGACAATCTAGTCTAGCATACAGGGGGACCTCAGTTGGCAGACGGTAACTGCACTGACATCAGTTGCTTAGCATACGTCGCGCTTCCAAGGAATCTCAGGACGGTGCCGCGTAACAGTTGGTATCAGATCCTAGGCTCGACATCGGACGAGGGAACGCATTGCTATTACCACCATTTCTGACCATGGTGAATCATAGGGACCGTATTGCGGTCCTTGAACAAATGCTTGATGGATTACGGCCCATTGTGGATATAGTTCCTGAACTAAGAACCAGCCTAGGGCAAAGGTTGGACGACCTGGACCATAGGGTGATCCAGGGCAAAGTTGACATAGAAAACATCACTCATGACTCCAAGGGAGACCGGCAAACGGTAGCCATAGAGGCATCCAAATTTTTTGGCAAATTTGAGGGACTCCAACAGAAGCGTGCCGAGGATTTAGCTTACAGGGCACAAGTGGCAGACAGGGTGAATGCCATGCAACAAACCATTGATGACTTGACAGGCAAGCTCAACGTTGTCAATGCTACTTTATAGAGCCTACTTTGAGGCGGTGGACACAAAATCGGGGGCGTTGCAAACCTCGCTTCCGCGACAAAAAACTAAAAATTCTTGAGCCAAATCCATACAGTGGAGCTAGGAATGCCAAGGAAGTGGAGAACTTCATCTTTAACGTTGAATAGTATTTCGATGCTATTGGGGGCCTAGAAGAAGCTAAGAAGGTAACAACTGCTTCCTTGTATCTTAAGGGTGATGCTAAACTCTAGTGGCGGGTGAAATATGAAGCCATCAGGGCCGGTGAAGATGCTCTCGAGACATGGGCAGAACTGAAGGCAGCCATACACCTACAGTTTTTCCCCGGAAATGTTGAATACAATGCAAGGAGAAATCTATGGGAGCTCCGCCAGACCAAATCAGTGCGGGACTATGTGCGGGAATTATACATGCTCATGCTCATGCTAAGCATACACGACATGTGGGACAAAGACAAGCTCTTCATATTCCTGGAAGGGTTGAACCTTATGCCCATATGGAGCTACAAAGACAAAGGGAAATTACCTTTCCGAAGGTGATCCAAGCAGCTGTGGTGGAACATCGGTCTCAGGTTCTTCTTTCAATATGTGTGGTGGAACAATGCAAGAAAAATGAGAGAAACGGAGAGGGCCCAATCATTTGAGAGCGACAACATCTTTAATGGTTGAGCATTAGCGAAAGAATCTCATTTGCAGCAATCAAAACAGATTACAGATGGAAAATCTATATACTGACAAATAAAAGGCTGAACATACCTCGAGCCATTGCCCCCAAGAACATGTAGCGAGAAGTTGTTGCCTGGCATTTACCTTTGCGGTCTACCCACGAAAGTTTGTAAGCCTGAATGACATTCCATCTATTCACCACCTATAGCAAAAAGAGAGGTAACGAGATAAATGTTGCTTGGCCTTATCAACCACAATAAGTCGGTCCAAACCTGAATGATGCTCTATCTATTCCATCACCTATAGCAAAACAACGTCACTTGTAAGTAATAGAATAGTGGGCAGAATTACTTGATACATATAAAAGTAGGGTAGAATAGACGGTTACCCTGGCCTGTACACCACCTTAATTGAGAGTGAGAGAAGGGTTTGATGTTGGGGGAGGAAGAGTGAACTTATAAGTACATGCTCAGTTAATCTCCTAAGAATTTTTTCTTGTAATTAGGCAAATGAAAGTGAAAAGAGATTTTAAAAAAAAAAAGAGGAAAAAACATCATTGAAGAGTTGATAGAATTAAACAACATGCAGATATATTATGACCTCTAAAGTTAATATTTTCTTTTAGTTTTTTGGATGATCTCCATAAATAACAAAAGAATACCCCCCCCCCCCCCACCCCGCCCTCAAGTGCTATTATAAATCCCAACCATATTATAGAAAAAGGAAGATATGCTTAATGATATTAAAAATTCTAGGTTACATGAGAAACCAAACAAGCTAACAGAGAGACTACATATGTGTAAGTGATATACCACACACTTTGCTTACTATATTGAGGAGAAGTGACTGGAGATGCAATAATACCCCCAAAACTAAGCAAAGGACAATGAATGAGAAAACTATTTTCATTTGACATATAAAAATAAAATATAGAGAGCAATAATGGAACATATTAGAAAATACTATGGTGCAAAGCATACATGAATGTATTATGAATGCCCAAAAAATAGAATCTAATGTCAAACCCTATCCTACTACCGTCAAGACTCCTCGCCCCATACAACCAACTGAATACATCTCCAACTAAAAGCTTCCTCTTTAACCTCATAAATATAGACCTCTATTTGCTCAAGCCTCAAGCAAATATGACGAATCAATTGCCCCTACAGATGATAGCATTGCGACTTAAGAGATACAACAAACCTTCAAGCATATTACAAACTAAATACATCTCTACCTTGAAATCAATTTCTTTAGGCATATAAATAATCCATAAGCTACTGCAGCAATAATAGAAAAAGTAGCTAAGTATAATGCTATTGTCTGACTCAAGACAGAAATTATAACGACATTATATAGTTTCACGAGAAAAAAAATTCAATAATTAAATGAGCCTTACACAGTTTCCCCTAAATCCAGCACACTATTGAAACAAACAGATAAGATAAAAAGAATAAATACTCGTTTCAAATAGAGTTACAGAAAGACGAAGTGAAAAAATCAAAAGAAGAAGGTGTACGAAATATGAAATAAATTCAGAAACAAACTGCGAGCTTTACCTTATAATCGTAGAAATAAATAGAGTAGAGACGGAACTTTGCATATATTGCAGAACATTTGGCTAATTTCGAGTTGGAGTTTTGATGGATGAAATTGGGGCAATTTAGTTGGGTTTTCTTCTGAAAGAGTTGAGTGTTGTTTGAAAGTAATGACCGAGGTTGGTTCTCCCTGCACCATCAATGATTTTAGGCGAGGGGTCTTGTCGGTGATATGGAAGAAATCGGACTATGCGGGAAAACAAAAATAGGAGAAAAGCAGTGGATATTTAGTGGTGCAAAGAATGACGAATATAGCCCTGATTTGATATTAAATTACTACAAGCAGACACGTCGAAACCTATAGCTTTTCTATTAACTAAACTACTAGACGATAATTGCCCGTGCCACCACGGGCCCAATAGTATAAAAGCTGTAACTTTTATTTTTAATCAGCTTTATTTTGATATGAGAATCAAGAGATATAAATTAGTCGGCAGTAAATAACATACTTTAAACAACAACAACAACTATCCAGTATAGTCCCACAAAGTGGAGTCTGGGGAGGGTAATATGTAGACGGGCCTTACCCCTACCCGAAAGGGCAGAGAGCTTGTTTCCAATCGACCCTCGGCTCAGTGAAGGAAAAGAACAACAAAAACAAAAACAACCACAAAAGAGCATGAGTAGCTTCAATAGAAATAGCGTAAATAATTATCTCAACATAAGAACCATAAATAAAATAGCATGCAATAATATCATACAGTAACTACCATAAATAACTACCATAAGGAAGATACAATCCAAGCCTCACCCAACCCCGGGTGAGGAGTACGAAAAACTCTAGGGGCCCCTATCCTACAACCCTGATACTAGACCTCCAGACTTTCCTATCAAGGGGCATGTCCTCAGAAATCCGTATTCTAGCCATGTCATGCCTAATCACCTCTCCCCAATACCTCTTAGGCCTCCCTCTGCGTCGTCGTACGCCGACCATCGCCAGCCGCTCACAACTCCTCACCGGGGCATCAGGACTTCTCCTCTCTACATGCCTGAACCACCTCATCCTCGCTTCTCGCATCTTCTCATCCACCGGGGCCACCCCCACCTTCTCTCGAATAAATTCATTCTTAATTTTATCTAACCTGGTGAGCCCGCACATCCACCTGAGCATCCTCATCTCCGCAACCTTCATCCTTTGAACATGAGACTTCTTCACTGGCCAGCACTCCGCCCCATACAGCATGGCAAGTCTAACCACATCTCTATTAAATTTCCCCTTGAGTTTTTGTGGAGCTTTCTTGTCACACAGGACTCCTGATGCAAGCTTCCACTTTGACCACCCCGCTCCTATACGATGAGTGACGTCCCCGTCAATCTCTCCGTCCCCCTGAATCACCGACCCAAGATATCTGACACTGTCCCTCTTGGCGATGACCTGAGATCCAACCATCACGTCCCTGCCTACTTCGCTCGGCTCGGCGCTAAACTTGCACTCCGGATATTCTGTCTTAGATCTGCTTATTTTGAAACCCTTAGACTCAAGAGCCTGTCTCCATACCTCTATCCTCTTATTAACACCGACCCTCATCTTGTCTATCAAGACTATGTCATCAGCAAATAGCATACACCAAGGCACATTCCCTTGAATATGTCGGGTAAGAGCATCCATCACCAAGGCGAACAAGAGAGGGCTAAGCGCCGATCCTTGATGAAGCCCCATAACTACTGGAAAATGGCCTGAGTCGCCACCAACCGTCCTAACCCTAGTCTTAGCTCCATCGTACATGTCCTTAATTACTCTGATGTAGGCTTCAGACGCGCTCTTCGCCTCCAAGCACCTCCATAGCACCTCCCTTGGGACCTTGTCATATGCCTTCTCCAAGTCGATAAGCACGATGTGCAGGTCCTTCTTCTTATCCCTGAACAGCTCCACCAGCCTCCTGACAAGGTGGATAGCTTCTGTAGTGGAGCGACCCGGCATGAAACCGAACTGGTTCACAGATATAGATGTCATCTCCCTCACCCTCGCGTCGATCACCCGCTCCCAGACCTTTATGGTGTGACTTATTAATTTGATACCTCTATAGTTGTTGCAGCACTGGATGTCACATTTGTTCTTGTACAAAGGCACCACTGTACTCCACCTCCACTCCTCTGGCATCTTTTTGGTCCTGAAGATCGCATTGAACAACCTGGAGAGTCACTCCACTCCTAACCTACCCATGTATTTCCAGAACTCTACCGGTATCTCGTCAGGCCCGGTCGCTCGACCCCTACTCATCCTATGCAAAGCCCCCATAACGTCCTCCGCCCTAATGCGCCTGCAGTACCCAAGGTCTCTATGTCGCTCTGAATGGCCCAACTCCCGCAGCTCTATGTTACGTTCCCCCTCATCGTTAAGTAAGTCTCCAAAGTATGCCTGTCACCTCTGCTTGACTTGAGACTCCCCCATCATCACTCTACCATCATCGCCTTTGATGCACCTAAGTTGGTCAAGATCATGCGCATTCCTTTCCCTTTCTTTAGCTAACCGGAATAACTTCCTGTCCCCGCCTTTCTCCCTTGATTCCTCGTACATGCGACCAAACGCCGCATTTTTGGCTTCCGTAACCGCCATCTTTGCTTCTTTCTTCGCCACCTTGTAGATCTCCCTGTTCTCTCTCTGTTCTTCCTCGCTTATGCTCCCTGCCATCTTAGCAAACGCCTCCTTCTTCACCTCCACTTTTCCTTGGACTACATCGTTCCACCACCAGTCACCCTGATGTCTACTTGAATAGCCCTTTGCTACCCCGAGCAAATCTCGTGCTACCACCCTAACCAAGTCCGCCGTCGCTGACCACATAGCATCCGCTTCCCCAAAACTTCTCCAAGCTCCGCCCTCAGCTAACCTCCTCTCCAACTCATGTGCTTTCTCTTTAGTCAAAACACCCCATCTAATCCGCGGTTGTCCCCTAGCATCCCTCCTCTTCCTCTTCACCCAGAGACCGACATCCATCACCAAGAGTCTATGAAGAGTCGAAAAGGGACTCTCCCGGAATAACTTTGCAGTCCTTGCACATACCTCTATCGCTCCTTCTGAGGAGGAGGTAATCAATCTGAGTCCTCGCCGCCGAACTCTTGAAGGTGACCAAATGCTCCTCCCTCTTCTGAAATGTCGAGTTCGCAATCAAAAGCTCGAAAGCCCTGGCGAAATCAAGCAGTGACGTGCCTCTTCCATTCCTAACCCCAAAGCCGAAGCCACCTAGCACCTCACCATAACCACCAGCATCAGCCCCAATATGACCATTAAAGTCCCCTCCAATAACTAACTTCTCAGATTGGGGAATACTACTCACCATATCATCCAAGTCCTCCCAATAAACATTATTATGCATCGTTGTTTTTGCTTCATTATACCATAAGCTCAAATTTAGCATGCTCCAAAGAACTCCTGCCAGTAAAAAGAGTGCGAGTACACGCGAATACACCACACATAGCTGCACAACATGCAATAAATACATTAGAATTAGAAACCTCCTTCCACTCTACTTAACTAATAAAACAAAATTATAGCAGACACATGCCAAAAAGGGTAATTGTAGGCAAACCCCAATAACCGTATCCTGCCCTAAAGGAATTCGAGAGTAGCCGGTACGTAGGCATAATGAACGCCAGGAATTCGCTCATCGTGGTTTATCTCTTCATTTTCATTTTTCATGAAAAAAATAAAAGGTCTCTACGGAGGAAGTGTACAATTGCATATTGACTATTTGATATGAACCTACTTTCATCTTTATTAATCTGCATACTTCTTCTCTAGTACTCTATCATTATTGCAGCAGTTGGGACACTTTTTTCTCCGGGTCGTCTTCTTTTCCCTTGCTCTTTTTTCACTTTGATGGATTATTGAGGTAATTATTCTTCTTTCTTATCTTGTACTTCTTGTATCCTAATTTCCATCTTCGGAGGTACGTAAAAATTCTAGCAATAATTAGGCAAAACAGTAAAAACGAACATATTTCATCAAAAAAAATAGTAAATGTGCAAATCCGGAATATTTACTTAAATGTATGTAAAAATCTAGCAACAATTATACAAAACGGCGAAAAATCAACATTTACCAACCAAAATTTAGATTAGCAATAGAAGAAGTGCAATAACCAAAAAAAACCGCACAAACAACTAACTAAATTAAAGAGCTCGCAGCAAATTCAAATAGAACAAATATGGATAGACTATATGCAATTGCCAACAAGAGAATTCACAGAGAGAAATCAAGAAGTAAAGGGAAAAATAAAGAGGTATGCAGGTGAATAGACGATGGAGATGAAACCATCAGGTAGTTTAGCACCACGAACCTTTACAATACCATATTCACATCCCACGTCGACAACATCATGTTTGTCTTCACCACCGGTAATCATACACACAAGTGACTGAAATTGTTGTATGCTCAGGGAATTCCAAATAAAAGCCAGAGTTCCGTTTTCCATCCTGGACGCACAACCAAGTTCAGTTAATTTCTTGCATGTAAAACCAATTAAATATCACCTGATGAATTGAAGAAGGGAGAGAGCAGCCCCATATTCTATGTAACAATAATATTTAGACACTGAAAAACAGTGCAAACAGAATCATCTATTTCCAGACATTATGATGTAGAGAGAGAGCATGTACTACATTGGGGAGCTTCACAGTCACAAATTCTTGCAGTTAATATGAGATATATGTTCTATTCTCTTTGGTTTACTCAAGCTTACACTTCTGCCCTTCGAAAATACATTACAGGCCATGGTAGGTACAATATTATCAAAGCTAGACAAATCAAGAGAGAAGGTTTTAATAGATTTTGGAAGAAATTTTCTAAGGTTATACATCCCCGGCATCAGAAAGTAATCAGTTACAGAAAAAGGAATCTATACTTTTTCAGAAAGTTAACACATGTAAACTCTTCCATATCTCAATCTCCTGGTCTCCAACATAGTTTTTCGTATTCAAAATCCATTTGTTGTGTCAAGCCACAAGCCCACATGGCTGACAATCATTGCTTGAAGCCAAATCCAGAATATAAAGGCCTAGTATCATCTGTGACCAACCTACCTTTAGTAAAGTTACAACATGAAAATTAAGATAAGGGTATTAGTAACCAATATCGTACTAACTATTGTATCAAATTCACCAACAAATTTAAGGATAAGCCAATTGGCAAGCAAGGCCTTTTTTCAAGATTATCGAGAACCCAAGAAAGGATGATTATAATTGGAAAAAGAAGAAAATTAGGTATTTGTTAAATGACAATGTAATCAAATCCGGCATTACGATGTGTAATCCTCGAATTCAAACCCTCATAATATCATTTACAATCATTACTGACTTCAAATCGGCGAAATCTCTAGCTCGCAAAACCTTTGCCCCTCAAATCAGCCTCCACACACGTCGAATCTATCCAAAATCACAACGAATATGTCACCATATTCCAAGGAAACAATACTCAATCGAAAACAATCAAAAATATCAAAAATCAAAAAATTAACAAAACCCGAACCCTGGACCCACTTCTCGAAACTCAAAATTTTTTATATCAACGAGTTCCTTTTCTCGCCACGAGTTCATACATACCAAATGTTTTAAAATCCGACCTCAAATGGTCCATCAAATCCCAATTTAAAAGTACAATTTCTCAAGCCCTAGTTCTTCAATGTTAAGCTAAGTTTCCATGAATTTCTAGGTGGATTTCACAATAAAGATAAACTTTTGGTTCATAAATCTTACCTTCAATCGATTGCCCCCGAATCCCTCTTTAATTTCCTTCAAAAGCTCTCAAAAATAGCCAACAATGGAGTGAAAATGAGCTCCAACCCGCGGATGAAATATTGATAACCCTTCTATACAGGTCAGATATATCCTTCATCACGTTCGCGAACTAAGCCTTGCGAACGTGAAGGAAAAATCAACAGGCCCTCCAAATTACTCTATGCGAACGCGACCCCGACACTGCGAACGCAACGATTCACCACCTGACTCTCTATAATCGCGAACGACCAAACGTGAATGCGATGAACAAGTCTCCTGCCTCCCAAATTCCTTTTATGCGATCGCGAGGGACCTCCTGCGATCGCGAAGGCCAAAATACCCTGCTACAGCTGCTGTAATTTCTGTTATTTTCCCAAGTCCAAAACATCCCGTTTAGCCATCCGAAATCACCCCGAGGCCATCGGAACCTCAACCAAAAGCACCAACACACCCTAAGACATCATTCAAACTTGTTCCAATCATCAAAATGCCTCAAACAACATCAAAACCATCGAATTGCACCGAATTCAAGCCTAAGTTCTTTTAAAACTTCTGAAACACACATTCGATCAAGAACCTAACCAAATCACCTCCGAATGACCTAAAATTTTACGCACACATCCCAAATCACATAACGAAGCTACAGAAGCTCTCGAAATTTCATTCCGACCCTTGGATCAAAATATCACCTATCAACCGGAATTCGCCAAAATACTAACTTCATTAATTCAAGTCAAATTTCACACCGGACCTCCAAAACCAATTCCGATCACGCTCATAAGTCACAAATCACCCAATGAAGCTAACCAAATCATAAAAATTCCAATCCGAACTCATATACGAATAAGTCAACTCTTGGTCAAACCTTTCAAATTTTAAGCTTTAAATTGAGAATTGTTTTTCCAAATTAATTTTGATTAACCTGAAACCAAAACCAACGATTTATATAGGTCATAATACACCACGTCGGCCAAATCATGCCTAAGAACTGGCAATCAAAGCACAAAAGATCAAACGACCGGTCGGGTCGTTATAGATATTTGGAATTTTCTAACATGTTATTTTGGATGGAATTTCAAATTGGCGTAATGCAGTAAACCAAAAAATTCCGACCAAGTTAAATCTGAATCAATAGAGGTACATGCATTCCACAGGTGTTTCATTTTTGCATTTTCAACATCCGAAAGGAAAGCCGTTTCTCTTCCATTCGGAGCAAGCATCATAATCGTACCGCTATAAAACAATCCATAGGAAGCTGAGCAATATCCAGTGACTTTACGGTCGCCAAAGAAGCCCCAAGAAGCATCAAACATTTCTGATGAGATTCATGGAGCAATTCTTAGATAGCAAGCACTAGCTCCTAGTGCAATTTCATAAAAACAATCAACGCAACACTTGAGTTGAAAAAGAGGAAGGGGAGATGCAAAACAAGAAGTCATGGAGACACTATTATTTGATTTCAGCTCTTCCTGGACAATAAAAATGATAGTGGGGTCTATTAAAAATAAAAGAAATTATCAGGAAAATTATCATTGAGATGAAGCAGAACAACAACAACAACTACCCAGTATACTTTCACCAGGTGGGGTCTGGGGAGGGTAATATGTAGACAAGCCTTACCCCTACCCGAAAGGGCAGAGAGGCTGTTTCCAATCGACCCCTGCTCATAGGATAAAAGGAAAAACAACAGTAAAACAAAAACAAAAACAATAGAGCATTAGTAACTCCAGCAGAAATAGCGTAAATAATTGTCTAAACATACGAAACATAAATACAATTGCATGCAACAATATCATACAGTAACTACCATAACTAACAGTCATATGGGGGACATAAGATAAAACACAAACCATTCTTGTCCTGCATGTTTTAAATAACAAAATAGGTAACATAACCTACTGAATTGTAAGAGCCAGCTGAAAGGAAATAAAAATTCATCCAAGTCAAAAGTTCATATCCTAGAGGAGCTTTTATATCTTAATTATCTTACAAAATTCAGAATGGAAATTACATAACCCAGAGGATGTAATAATATAACTCCTCATAAATGGAAATCAATTAGTAACTATCAGTTTTAAACTTCATGGTAAATCTTACAACCTGATGGTCTCAAGAGGAGCTAGAACGGCCTTCGTCATCGCCCCAGCCAAAGCACCACTGAGAAATGAAGCAGAACAATAGAATGGAATTTACACTCTGCCCTTATTTAGACTTTAGAACCAACTATATTGCAGTATCAACGAAAAAATCATGAGTAAATGCTCTATGAAATCAGCCCCGTCCCTCTTCAACTGTGAACTATGAATCAACTTCTTTGATAAGTAAGAAATTCAAATTAAAGTAAATAAATAGAGCTTCAAATGATGAAAAGCTTTGATCAACCACCTAATCTAATCAGCACAGAGATGTGTTTAAATGGGATACAAGATCAATAAAGGAGTAAACGTCCATCAAGACATTAAAACAAATTATGGACTTTCTAATACCATCAGTAATACCACAACCAATGGCACTGCCAAAATATTACCATCGTGTACTCTCTCCCTCAACAATAAAAGTGCAAGTTCGTCATATTTCAGACCTTCAACATACATCAGTTTTAGATGAAATAATATTCCAAATATCATAAATTCTACTGATGCTCAGATGAAAAGAGTAGAAATTCACATCTCTCTCAAGAGAAAGATGAGTGACTTGTAACAGAATCAATAAATCAAGCAAATCAAACACATTATGCAAGAGGGGCTTGCTCTGATGGTAAGCAACCCCCACTTCCAACCGAGAGGTTGTGAGTTCGAGTCTCCCCAAGAGCAAATGTGGGTAGTTCTTGGAGGGAAGGATGCCGGGGGTCTATTTGGAAATAGCCTCTCTGCCCCAGGGTAGGGGTAAGGTCTGCGTACATACTACCCTCCCCATACCCCACTGAGTGAGATTATACTGGGTTGTACTTCGATTATGCACGGTATGCTTGTTGATTAAGCACTTCACCTATTCAACAAAACACACATGTATAAATCTGAACTCGCAATAAAAAGCTGCTATAGTAATCAAATGGCATGACGGTCTCATATCATATTTTGTATTGCTCTTCTTGGATGAGAGTAGACTTCATACTGTACTCTTACTAAGTTACAAATTTATTAAATATGAATGAATTTATTAGAATAACAAATCCCATTTTAGATCATTTAAGAATATTTTGAGCTGGAAAATGAATCTACAATTTTGAGAAAAAAGAGAGTGAATCTACAATTCAATTTTGAAACGCAATCAAATTATTTGTCAGTGATTATAGATGCTCGAGAGTATTAGAAAGAGCAAACCTTTCCCAACAGTTTCCAATAGGACTTCACTCTTAACCTTAAAATTTTTCCTCTAACCGAGCACTATTATCATTAAAGACCCACGAATCGCAAATAAGAAAATAATTATCAGCTAAAAAAACAAACTTTTTGAGTCTTTTTACGATAAATCAAAAAGCCAAATCAGAATTTGAGTGTCCTTCTATTATATCACAATAGATAATTAATTGCATATAGCATGTGTGATATAAAGTTTAGGTAAAGCGAAATATAGACATACCAATCGAAAAACTTGGTAACAAGCAGAAGCTTTAATTAAGCCTGAAAACCTACACTTTCGAGAGTTGAAACTTTGACCAGTTGGCATCAAGAAGATTTGAGCCTTGAAGCCTAACTATTAAAATAAAGAAAGTTATTCAAGGGGATGAACTTGGGTTGTAACCAAGAAAAGCAACAGAGCACAAAGAGTGGCGAACATAAGGAAGCAGGAAAGGATGAATTGCAGTAATTGGTTCGTGCTTATTGCATGCTTAGTGTCAGACACGTGTTTCCTTATAAAGTGATTGGATGCAAGAACTCATGTGGTGGCCCTTCAATTTTCAATTTAAATAATACGTTTTATTAGTTTCTGTTAAAGGTTCAAAATACTCTTAAACAGAAATTAAAAGACAGGCAAGTAGCCATGTCCAAAACCCTTCTCTTCTAAAATATAGAAAAATCCACCCCTTGTTTGTCTTATTCTTCTTTATTTAGATGGATTAGGTGCGTATCTGCTTAAACATCATGTGTGGTGCCACTAATTACATGAACTTGCACTGCATGAATTTTTTGAATGAGTCGTGGGGTTGGGAAAGGTCAAAGTCCACTAATGATTAATTTATTCATATGCTTTTGAATTGGGCTCGGTCGAACAAGTAAAATTAATTGACAAGAAAATAAGCATATTTAGAATTTTCTTTTATTTAGTTTCCTTTCATTTGTTTATTTTTTTATATTGTTCATTTGGAGCATATTTAGGCCGACAACACCAGGAAAGGCCAACCATAGGCCGCTTTTTTTTTGTTTTGCCGAGTTAAAAGGTTCTTCCATTTTAGGTAATATTCAGGGGAATGCCCCGTAGATTTTGTATATACTTTTATCCGAGGTATTGCCCTGAAGTACATGTAAATGAAGGCTAGAGATTCGATGATGTGAGGAAGTGTAGAATAGAACATTAATATTTTATTTTATTTTATTTCTATCTCTTTTATTGTGGGGACAACCTCAAGCCTCTTGTGTGTTTATTTTCCCTTTACTGTATTTTTTAACTTTGTTTGAATATTTTAAAAGCCAACTAGATCGAGTACGCAATCGTGATTTTCACGTAACTCGAGAAATGCCTAACACCTTCTCCCCGAGTCAAATAAACTCATTTACCCAGAACTCTAGTGTGGACTTAATTTAGAGTTTGAAGTATTTTAAAAGGAAAAATTATTTCTAAAAATAGTGACCTGACACACCAAAATTAAATGACAGGTGGCGACTCTGAAAAGTCCTTTGAACACAATTCTTTGTCACTTTTAAATTTAAAAATCGTTTTGAGCTTTCAAAATCTTCTTATTATTTTTAAGAGGGGTTAGTGCGGTTAAAAAAGAGGTGTGACACCCCTGAGGGAATTTATGCTCAGAACTTTGACATATTGGTTGAAATCTAGAATGCTAAAGTAGAAGAAGCCAGGGCCCGGAAGCTAGCTTTTCCCGGGGAAGATCCCTAGGAGGAAGACGCTGCCTCCAATAAGGACCAAGCTACTTAAGCCTTTAAATGTTTTTATTTGTCAATTTTAGCATTTTTTTGAGGCCGTTTTGGCCATTGCAAATTTCCATATCGAGCCATTCTGACTTTGCAAAAAGTTTATTCGATAAATATTATGAGGCTTTCTTTCCCTTTTGGCTTTCATATATTCCCTTTGCCTTGTTACTTGTATTCACGAAGGTCGGGATACCTTCGAATAAAATAACTTAGGTTATATATGTTCGAAAGTTAAAACAAACTCTGCCTTTACACTACTTTATTTTAAGGTGTCTTGGGGGTATAGTGTTATCAAAATTTGTTTTTTCAAAGTAGGTAGCCGATTTATAGTTTGCCGAGGGTAGCCTTTAGAACCAGTTACGAAAAAAAAACTCTTTTTTTGCAGACCTAGATTTTTTTACAAGTTTCGGACGTCTTTGAGTCGTGTTAATATGCCCGTAGCCTTTTAGTTTGGGAGCTTCCCATTGGACATGCTTTCCCGGGCTATCCGGTCTTTCCCAAGATAACAGTCTCGAGCGGGGTGGTTGTAGCCTTTAAAATCCGGGGGCTGCCTGAGATGTCATATGCCCCCTAGGCCTAGTGACTTGGACCGTTCGAGTTTATTTTTGGACGGCATTCCCCGAGTGAGGGAGTGATCAATCAAACTCTGGTTATAAGCGGCCCTTGAGCTCGTAACCTTTAGGATATCGTAAGTACAAATTTTTTTAAGGGATGTGTCACGATCCAAAATCATTAAAGGTCGTGATGGCGTCAAACACCACAGTCAGGCAAGCCAACACCAAATAGTTAATTTAGTTCTTATTTTAGTATTTTTGAAATCATAACATCCTTAAATTCAATAATAAATGATGAACTTCACAGAGTAAATAATAATGTTTTTTAGCAAATTTCAATACTGAAAAATCTCATAATTATACTAGAACCCGGTATCACAAGTGCATGAGCATTTATTAGGAAGTAAAATAAAATATAATAAATACCCGGAATATAAATTTGGACAGAAAAGGAACCACAAGTACTCTGAAGGAGACTGTGCTGGTTGTGGATCGTCTCACAAGATGCAGCTCACCTAAGTCTACATATCAACCATGCCACTGTGCCCACGAGGCCACTGATCAAACATGTGCATGTACAACAAAATATACGGCAAGTATAGTATGAGTATGAAACCAATGCGTACCCAGTATCCAGTCTAACCTCGAAGAAGTAGTGACGAGAGATCAACTATGATACTTACTAGTGGTCTAATAATATGATAATATTAAATTCTGATTAAGCATGATATACGACAATAAGACTCAAAACAATAAATAATTGAACAAGACTTCCCCATATTTAAGTAACATAAATCACTTCTTTCCTTTCAAACATATAATCTCTCAAATAATGAATTTATACAAGTTATGGAAACGATTTCCAATTCTATCATCACATATAAATTCTAACGAGTACGAATCAAATATAAATATAAATTTTGCACTACCGAGAGTCGAACGATGCGAATCGTAGATGCATCTATTAACCCTCACAAAATATATATGTGATGCGGTCAAATGTAAATTTAAGAAATTACCCCGCTCGCGAATCATACATGCGACATGGTCAAATTTAAGTTTAAGGAATTATCCTGCTCGCGAATCATAAATGCGACGCAGTCAAATATAATTTGAACATTTAAATCATATATCTTTCGTGATTCTTTTCAAAATAAGGGAAATACAACATGAAGCTTTTTAAGGAAATTACCCTATGCGCGAAATATACATGCAACGCGATTACACATAGATTTCTTAATTTATTATAATATTTCTCAATTCTTTTCGAAAAGACAAAGTTCAATGGAAACTCTTAACATATTAAATTTCTTAATTTAAATTCCTTTCAACACAATTATTATGCAACCTCAATCTTGTACCTTATCAAGGCAAACAATAATATTAAATCATTAACAATATCAACAAGGCAAGATGTAAGCATAAAACTACTAGGACATAAGCATAGCTAGTAGCTATGTACGGGCCTTCATCACCTCGTGCGTACGTAGCCCCCACAAATAGAAACATATATTAATTTAGTTCACCTATGTGGTTATTCCCTCTTAAAATAGTATCAATGAGACATACCTCGTCTTAAAGGCCACTTTCCGATCAAATTTTGCTCTAAAGCCCCAACTTGGCACCGTTCAATTCGAAACTAGTCAACAACATGCAAATTAATTAAAAATATACTCCAATGCTTGAAACTTAGCAATTTATAAAAATTCTCAACTCTGCTCGAAAAGTTGGTCGTGGGACCAAAGTTTCGAAACCCGATGAAACTCGCAAATTTGATAACTCAATCCGATACGAGTTCAACTATACCAATTTTATCAAATTTTGATAACAACTTGACCTCCGAATCTTAAATTTTTGTTCTTGAAAAGTTTTGCAAAAAACTTGATTTCTTCCATTTATATTCGAAATAAATAATGAATATAACCGTATAATCAAGAAGTATAATTACTTTCAGATATAGAATATTTACCCTAATCCATATAGTGAAAATCACCTCAAATTTCTTCAATCTGAGCTCCATAGCTTCAAATATGTTAAAATTGGCTAAAAATATAGCTTCTGCCTAGGTATTTACTCTTCAAGATCATGGAAAATGCTTTGCAATCACTAAGCACAACATTTCTCAGCCCAAAATTTGCCTTTATTAATCGCGGAAAATGCTTCGCGATCAACTACAACAACAACAACCCAGTATAATCCCACTTAGTGGGGTCTGGGGAGGATAGTGTGTACGCAGGCCTTACCCCTACCCTTGGGTAGAGAGGCCATTTCCAAATAGACCCCCGGCATCCTTCCCTCCAAGAACTTCCCACCTTGTTCTTGGGGAGACAAAATGCTTCGCGATCGCGAAGAACAAATGCATGGCTCTTCCTAGATAGCCTCTAGTATAACGGCAATAACTTTTTGTACAAAACTCCAAATTGTAAATGGTTAAACTTTTTAATTACTAGACTCCAAGGACTACAACTTTTATGATTCTCTAATCTCCCAAGTCCTTAAATATTACAAGATATAAGCTTCTAAAGTCAGCCTTGTGCAACACAAAGTTCTTCTTCGCGATTTCCAAACTCTTCCCGGATAGGTTGTAGTGTACCACTCAAAAACTTTTGTACCCAACTCCAAAAAAAATGGTTTGATTTATGAATACTAGACACAAAGGGATATAACATTCATATTTCGATCATCTCCAAACTCCTTATAGATTGCAAGATACAAGCTTCTAATATCAGGTTAGTGCAGTCGACTAACCACTGGCCAATTCCTCAAACTTTCCTCTACGCAATCGCGAAAGGCATTCTACGATCGCGAACCACTGGCCAATTCCTCCCATTTCACCCATCGCGATCATGACCAATTCCCCGCGATCAAGTAGCACATTTCTTTAGCTAAAAACCATCAGTTAAAATTGCCTAGAAGTGATCCGAAACCATCCCGAAACTCACTCAAGCCCCTCAGGACCCCGTCCGAACATGTTAAAAGGTCTCAAAACATATCATGGATTTAGTCGAGGCCTCAAATCACATCAAACAACGCTAAGAAAGCAAATGACAACCAACTCATATTCGATATTACGGACCTACTCCAACTTCTAGAATCGGGATTGACCCCGATATCAAAAATTTCACTCCCAGTCAAACTTCTCGAAAATCGTTAAATTTATAACTTTCGCCAAATGACCCCAAAATGACCTACGGACCTCCAAATCCACTTCCGGACGCGGTCCCAATACCAAAATCACCATACGTGGTTATTCCAGTCTCGGAATCCCAAGAGGATATCAATAACATTGAAATAAACCTCAACCCAAATTTATGAAATTCTTCCAAAATTCCAACTTCCACAATAGGCGCTGAAACGCTCCCGAGTCATCCAAAACCCGATCTGGACATACGCCCAAGTCCAAAATCATCATAAAAACATGTTGGAACCTTCAAATCCTGATTTTAAGGTTGTTAACTCAAAAACCACATTTTAGTCAATTCTTCCAACTTAAAGTTTCCGAAATGAAAATCTTTTTTCCCAAATCAACTTCGAACTTCCCGAAATTCAATTCCGACCATGCATACAATTCATAATACCCGAAGTGAAGCTACTCAGAGCATCAAAAGCTGAATGACACACTAGAGCCGAAAATGACCGGTCGGGTCGTTAAATTCTCTCTCACTTAAACATGCGTTCGTCCTCGAACGTGCCAAGAACTACTCTGGAGTTGTCCAAAATCATTGTTTAACACCTCGTGCACCTGCGTATGCTACCACAACCTAGTTAAGCACATTAGCTCGAGTAATTCTAAAGATTCTTCCTTGTTTTTAGTCAAATAAGCCTTAGAGCCAAATTCCAATACCCGAAATTCTCCAATGGGCCTGCTTTCAATATACGAACTTTGTATTAGTCACTACACACCGTACCAAAAGATGCTTGCATACCTTTTCTGAATTCACACCATGCACCGCATATTTCATATGACCATAGTAACATCCTCTGATAACAATAGCCGAAATTCCACAAATCTGATGTCCGCAACACACTTCATGATAGATATAAGTCATGTTCCAACTCTTGCTATGCTGCCATGATGGAAGAGATGTGTAGAAATTTCATAACCTATTGCCGAGCCAACAAATCATTAAGTCTCTCTTTCTCACAAAAACCATTATCATATTATGAACCAAATAATGATATTTTCTCTTTTATATGCATCAAATAAATCTGATAAAATGATCCCGGATCCAAAATCTCGTCTTACCCAGTACGAGCTCCTCATGCAATAAGCCACTTCAGACACGACCAAGAGTCTCATATGATGCCACAATGTGCCAACAAGCTACCAACTCGAATGTGATATATAAGAAAAATGAATTCTGAAAAGGACTACTCAACCCCCATAACTAATTAGACAATCGAAAAGGTGTTACGAACCTTTCTCAGAAAATGGGAAACAAAATACACTAGGATGGATGTAGGAGATTGTACTCAACATCACACTATTGCGGCATGAATCTCGATCTACTCATAAAGTCTATATAAGGAGATATTTATCGAGCTAGAATGATTATTAATTCAAAGTACCCGAATATCCGCCACAAGCACGCCAAGTGCATAATACCATCCCTGGGGAGACGAATAGCGTCATACCCTACGAAACTCAAGCACAACTAAGGTGTGATATATGATATGAATCTTGAGAGCTATCATGCTCACATAACCCCATCATTACGTGGAACCTCAACACATATGACATTTATCAAGCTATTTCATAACTCACACGACATAATATAGTATTACATGAAATAACCAACGATGAATCAACATCCAATGTCCGAATACTCCTCCACAAGGAGCGCTATGCTGAAATGAATACATCTAGCCTGATATAGAGCCCACGTTCACATTTAGATCCATCCACATACCTGAAGCCGATAATGATCGTACTGCACTAGGCCAGTAACCTTTTAAGGACCCTTAATAACCCTTTTTCCCATGACACATAAGAACAACCGTCGATCTAGAACTAACTTCCATAGTCCAAAACCAAATGAACTAAGCGCCCTTCAGGAATAAGTTCTCACATTAACAATAGTACCACAATCTCTATACTTGGTTCCAATCTTCGATCAATCAAGTGACAATATGTCACACTTATACAATCTTCCTGTGGTCATGCTTCCACGACGTTCCACACCAGGTAACAAGTTTGCACATCCATACCACCGCCATATTAATGTTGTAAAGCGAATCAAGGATCTGTAAATCAGTACAAAAAGCCTCTTACACATGATACTGACCTCAGGTAACACTAAAAACAATACCAGCTTACTCTAAACACATGAATCCCTTCCTGATCATTCGAGCTTGTGACATTCTTTCAACACCAAACTGCAACCTCGATCCTCAACTTTCAAATTTCATGTCGCTCACTGCACCAATTACCAATGCATGAGAGCACAATAATTCCATCATAACTCCTGAACCACTAATATGATATATACTTTATCATATAGAAACCTTTCACTTAACTTATTTCAAGAGAACCACTGCATAACGCGGCTAAATTCCCATAACCGCAGAAAATACAATCCTCAAGTTGGGGTCTAAGCCACCATAACTCTTCTGGGGTCCATCCATATTTATCAAATCATTTTTTAATTGAATATGTCTAAATAAATCAAATTATAGCGGTTGTCAAGCCTTGCACGTACCGCCACCAATCACCTGGATAACTTAACACGCTGAAACAACTGATCATTGCCACCGCCATGTTGATTTAGCCATTGCTAACCAAACCAACTTCTTCTAATTTACTATGGTGACAATGGCTCCATTCAAAATATAACGAACTCAATCTGCACTCATCCTAAGTGATCCTATTTTACGAGACCATATTGTCTCAAAACCCACGAATCATCTCATACCCTCCTTGTGTGCACACTTACATCTTCAACTGGTACACCCATTCTGATAATTCCTCTATGAATTTTGAAGTTACTTTTTACATTCCTCAAATGCTACACCGCAAACCAAAGATAACATAGAACAGTCCAAGCCCTTTTCATAATGCGCTGCAAAAGCTCGATACTTAACCATACCATAGACTCAAAATCCTTAGGCACCAAACTTTAATTTTGAACCTACTAGGGACATTGTTGAGAGTCACCCACTCTGACTTGTTCCCAAATATAGTCACACTCCAAGGCCTACTAGCACATGAACACCCTCTCCAAGAAGCAACCAGCTGAATTCATTTCCTAATACATCATATTCACACGAAGCATAGACTTTGAGTCTTCCCAAAACCTGAACATGAACCGACAAGGCCAAGATAGCACTTATTCCTCAAATCATTTGCTCAAATTACTGCTGGTTTTTTTCCTTTGTCGTAATTCCACCAATACACTGATCACTAGAAAATTGCAAAAGTAGACAACCAAACAGTCCAATCATCGACGGTGGGGCTCTCCCACTTATCTTGAAGCTGCAACTTTATAACCATGAGACCCACCGAGGTTCCTTCTTCCCCATTGGCATAAGCTAAAAGTCCAAAAATGCATTCTAAACTTGAAGTCATATTGCACCTAAATAAAAATTCGTGGACCTAGTCGTTGTCCACCATGAATTTCCCAAATGGCTCCAGACTTTCCTCAAGGTGTGTGACCATCCTACCACAAAACTCCTATGTTACTCTGCCACTCTCCCACTTTGGTTCAACCCTCTCCTTTAAGCAACTACTTGACTTCTACTTTTAACAGTTGACCTTCTAGCAATTCAACCACATCAAAACACCTCTCACATGTCCTTCCTCATCCTTCGCTACCCAATTGTTGCCTTAAGTCAAATATACCTCTGTAGCACCCGAACCAATAGATTGGTATTAACTTTAAACATTTCCAAAAATCATCTTTCTCGAGCCATCAACACTATGGATGCTAATTCAATCCCGAACCACTACAAATTGCGACCTTTGACAGTCACTTTTCCAGCACCATTCACAATACTCTGCCCTAAAGGTGAGTTGAAGAAAACCATAACACCGGCAAACTTAACACATTCAGCAAGGATGATGACACCACATCACAGATGAAAATCCCACCATGCTCTAAATTACCAACTCTCATTACTCCATCGGCCCAAACCTAAACATTTATAGTCTGATTGCATTTCCTCTCCCGTAAATACCGAATCTCCAAATCATGTATTGAGTAAACCTCCTTTCAGGTCATTCACTGCCCTGACACATAGGTAATCATCTTACCATCACATCACTACTATGCGATAACAACTCATGAGTATCATTGCAACTTGTGCATAGCCTCAAACTCTCAGAAGTACAGCTACTGGGCTGAAATGATATAATATCCTTCCGCAAGGCGACAACAATAGCCCAATCAATTACGCATAGAGAAAAATCCCACACCGCATCTGTAGTACCATTACAATTCCTCAATTCTCGATTTATTCTAGCGCTTCACGTCACATAAATTGAATGGGAAGAAAATGAAGGAATAAGCCTCAAAAGAATCAAATCACACGATGAGGAATCAAGAAGGAAAATGCTCCTAACAGCCTTGTAGCCTCTCAAAGATAAGTACAGACGTCTCCATACCGATCCACGAGACTCTACTAGACTAGCTCATGACTCATGAGACCTAAGTGAACCTAGTTCTCTGATACCATGTTGTCACAACCCAAAATCCATTAAAGGACGTGATGGCGTAGGGCACCATTATCAAGCAAGCCAACACCAAATAGTTAATTTAGTTCTCATTTTAGTATTTTGAAACCATAATATCCTTAAATTCAATAATAAATGAATAACTTCACAGAATAAATAATAATGTCATTTAGTAAATTTCAATACTAAAAAAATCCCATAATCAATCAGAACCCAGTGTCACAAGTGCATGAGCATTTACTAGAAACTAAAATAAAATACAATAATTGTTCGGAATACAAATTTGTATAGAAAAGGCAGTATAAGTACTCTGAAGGAGAATCTGCTAGTTGTGGATTGTCTCACAAGATGCAGCTCATCTAAGTCCTCGTATCAACCACGTTATGCGCCCACAAAACCACTGATTACACATGTGCATTTACAACAAATTGTACAGAAAGTGTAGTATGAGTACGAAAATAATGCATACCTAGTAAGTATCCAGTCTAACCTCGAAGAAGCAGTGACAAGAGGTCGACTCCAACACTTACTAGTTGTCCAATAATATGATCATATGAAATTCTAATTAAGCATGAGAGATAACAATAAGACTCAGAACAATAAATAACTGAACAACTCTTCCCCATATTTAAGAAACCTAAATCACTTCCTTCCTTTAAAACATATGATCCCTCAAATAACGAATTTATACAAGTTATGGAAAGGGTTTCCAGTTCTACTATCACACATAAATTCCACCGAGGACATTCGATCCGATCCAATATAAATGTAAATTATGCATTGTCGAGAGTTGAATTGTGCTAACTATAGATACATCCATTAACCCGCTTGCGAATCATAGCAGCGACACGGTCAAATATAAGATTAAGAAATTACCCCGCTTGCGAATCATACCTCTGACACGGTCAAATTTAAATTTAACGTTTAAATCATATCTCTTTCTTGATACTTTACAAAATAAGGAAAATTCAGCTGGAAGCTTATTAAGAAAATTACCCCACTCGTGAAACATACATGCGACACGGTTACACATAGTTTTCTTAAGTTATTATAATATTCCCCAATTCTTTTCGAAAATCCAAAGTTCAATGGAAACTCCTAAAATCTTAAATTCCTCAATTTAGATTCATTTCAACACAATTATTATGCAACCTCAATCTTGTTCCTTCTCAAGGCAAACAATAGTTATAAATCAACAACAATATCAACAAGGTATGATGTAAGCCTTAAACTACCCGGACATAAGCATAGCTAGTAGCTACGTACAGACTCTTCTCACCTCATGCCTATATAGCTCCTACAAATAGAAACATATATTAATTTACTTCATTTATGCGATTAATTCCCTCGTAGAACATTAGAAAGGAGACTTATCTCGTCTTAAAGACCACTTTCTGGTCACGATTTTGCTCTAAAGCTCCAACTTGGCGCCGTTCAATCCGAAACTAGTCAAACAACTCTCAAATTAATTAAAAATATACTCCAATTCTTGAAATTTAATAATTTTAAGTTTTTCAAGTCTGCTCGAAAAGTTGGTGGTGGGGCCCATGTTTTGGAACCCGATGAAACTCACAAAATCCGACAACCCATTTCGATACAAGTTCAACATACCAATTTTATCGAATTCCAATAACAACTTGACCTCCAAATCATAGATTTTTGTTCTTGAAAAGTTTTAAAAAAAAATTAATTTCTTCCATTTAAATCTGAAATAAATGATGAATATAACCATATAATAATGAAGTATAATTAATTTCTGATATAGAATAATTACCCTAATTCATATGGTGAAAATCTCCTAAAAATTTCTTCAATCCGAGCTCCATAGCTCCAAATATATTAAAAATGGTCAAAACATCGAATATAGCTTCTGTCCAGGTATTTACTCTGCGTGATTGTAAAAATGCTTCGCAATCAAGAAGCACAACATTTGTCACCTAAAATTTTCCCTTAGAAATCACAGAAAATGCTTCGTGATCGCGAAGAACAAATACCCAGCTCTTCCCAGACAACCTCTACTATAATGGCCATAACTTTTGGACTCCAAATTGCAAATGGTTTAACTTTTTGAATACTAGACTCCAAGGACTACAACTTTCATGTGTCTTTGATCTCCCAATTCCTTATATATTACTCCCTCAATTCCAGTTTATGTGAACTCATTCTTATTTTGATCCGTTCTAAAAAGAATGAACCCTTTCTAAATTTGAAAACAATTTAGCTTAAATTCTCAATTCTACCCTTAGTGAAAAGTTTGATAACCACAAAAATACTGTGGACCCTTTTCTGAGTTATTTGGGACCACAAATTTCAAAAGTCTTCATTTTTTTCTTAACTCCATGCCCATTCAAATAGGTTCACATAAATTAGAACATAGGGAGTATGAGATATAAGCTTCCAAAGTCAGCCCTGTGCAACACAAACTTCTTCTTCGTGATTTTGAAACTCTTCCCCCATAGGCTATAGTGTACCACCTAAACCTTTTTGTTCACAACTCCAAATCCCAAATGGTTTGAATTTATGAATATTAGACACACAGGTGTACAACTTTTATTTTTGGATCATCTTCAAATTCATTATAGATTGCAATATAAAAGCTTCAAAAGTCGGGTTAGTGCAGACACAAACTTTCCTCTACGTGATTGGGAAAGACGTTCTGCAATCGCAAATCACTGGCCAATTTCTCCCATTTTTCTCATCCCGATAGCGACCAATTCCCTGTGATCGCGTAGCACACTACTATAGCCAAAACCCAACAGCTAAAGATGGCCTAGAAAATGGTCCGAAACCATCCCGAAACTCACTTGAGCCCCTTGGGGCCCCGTCCGAACACACCAACAAGTCTTAAAACATATCACGGATTTAGTCGAGGCCTCAAATCACATCAAACAACGCTAAAAATACAAATCACATCCCAATTTGAGTCTAATAAAACTAAGAAATTCCAATTTCTACATTCGATGCTGAAACCTATAAAACCACATCCGCTTGACATCAAATTTTGCGCACAATTCACATTTGACATTCCGACCTACTCTAACTTCTAGAATCGGAATCCAACCCCGATATCAAAATTTCACTCCTCGTCAAACCTCGCGAAAACCTTCAAATTTATAACTTTTGCCAAATGACCCCGAAATGACCTACAGACCTCCAAATCCACTTTTGAATGCGCTCTCAATGCCATAATCACCTTACGAAGCTATTCTCAGATTTAGAATCCCAAGCGGATATCGATAACATTGAAATACACCTCAACCCAAATTTATCAAATTCTTCCAAAATGCCAACTTCAACAATTGGCGCTGAAACACTCCCAGATCATCCAAACTAGATCCAAACATATGCCCAATTCCAGAATAATCATACAACCCTATTGGAACCTTCAAATCTATATTTCGAGGTCGTTTACTCAAAAATCACACTTTAGTCAATTCTTCTAACTTAAAGCTTCCAAAAAGAGAATTTTCTTTCCAAATCAACTCCGAACTTTCCAAAATTCAATTTATACCATGCATGCAAGTCACAATACTAAAGTGAAGCTACTCAGGGCCTCAAACCGTTGAACCACATGATAAAGTTCAATATGACCGGTCGGACCGTTACAGGATGTAAAGAGGAAATTCTTTAAAACATAAGATGATTGAAGTAGAAGGTTGTCCCTTCGATTTAATGCCTCTCAATTTGTTGTTTTTGGGTGGCCAATCGAACAAGGGCGGCTTCACGTCATTCATCCAAAAGCTCCAGGATTGTATTCATGACCTCATCATTTGATTCCTTTGTTGAATATTCAAACTTGATACCTGTCTCCCCGACTTCGCCAGCATTAGAGCTTGGGTTCCATAAATGAATGAGGATAGTGTATCCCATGTACTAGACTTTGAAGTTGTGTGATATGCACAAAGAACTTTGGGCAAGATTTCCTTCCATTTTCTGTTGGCGTCGGTCAACCTTTTCTTAAGGCTTTGGATTATAGTTTTGTTGGTCGATTCGGCTTGTCCGCTCCCACTAGAGTGATAAGGTGTCGATAATATTCTTTTGATCTTATGGTATTTGAGAAACTTGGTCACTTTGCTGCCGATAAATTATTTCCCCTTGTCACATACAATTTCGAAAGGCACCCCCATCTAATATACGATATGGTCCCAAATGCAGTTGATGACTTAATTCTCTCTGACCTTCTCGTATGTTGATGCTTCAAACTACATACAAAAATAGTTAGTCATAAAAAAGATAAATTGAGCCTTATCAAGTGCTATAGGAAGAGGGCTCACGATATCCATTCCCCACTTCATGAATGGCCATGGATACAAGACCAAATGCAACAGTTCCCCGGGTTGGTGGAGCTTATCTTTGGAACTTGTCACATTTTTGTACGAACACTTTCGCATCCTTTCTTATGTCGATCCAGTAACAACCGACTCTGATCACCTTTTGAACCAATGATGCGGTGCCTGAATGATTTTTGCAAGTGCCCTCGTGAACTTCCCTCAAAACTTACTTGGTACCTCCCGGTCCCAGGCATATTGTTAGCGGGCCATCGAACATTATTTTGAACAAGGTTACGTCCTTGGACAAGCAGAATCAGGCTGCTTTTGTTCGCAGGGCCCTCAATCTTGTTGGATCTGAGGGAAGTTTCCCAGTCTTCAAATACTCTACATATTTATTTCTCCAATCCCAGGTTATGCTTATGGGGTTTATTTTTGCATGGCCTTCTTATACTACCGACCTCATAAGTTGTATAACTGCCCCCGAGTTAAGCTCGTCATCTTCGATCGACGACCATAAGTTTGCAAGGGCATCGGCCTCACTATGTTGATCTCGAGGCACGTGCTACAAAGTCCACTCTTTGAACAGATATAATGTTGTCTGTAACTTATCTAGGTATCTTTGATTCGTTCTTCTCTAACTTCAACCATTCCGTTAACTTGGTTCACCATAAGGAGAGAGTCACGCTTAGCTTCAATCGCCTCCGCCCCAAGATTTTGGCCAGCTTAAGACTTGCAATCATGACCTCATATTCGACCTCGTTGTTAGTCAACTTCACAGTTCTAATGGATTATCTAACTGCGTTGCATATGTGTGTCTTCAGTATGATGCCAAGTCCGAACCCCTTTATGTTCGAGGCACCGTCCGTAAAGAGGGTCCAAATTCATTAATACATCCTCGAGTTTTCCAACAAATCTCTTTTGACTTTGGGTATTAGGGTCGACGTAAAGTCGGCAACAAAATCTGCAAAAATTTAAGATTTAATGGTTGTTCGGGGTTGATATTCGATATCTTACCCACTGATTTTGGCCAATCATCCCAAGAGTTTGGCTTTATGCATTATATTTCGTAATGGGTAGGTTGTCACAACACGTATAGGATGTCACTAAAAATATGGTTTTAGTTTCTTAGAGGCACTTAGCAAAACGAGTGCCAATTTTTTCAGGTGAGTGTGTTTTGTTTCGACCTCACCTAAGGTCTTGCTAATATAATAAATTGAAAATTGTGTACCTTGTTCTTCCCAAACTAGGACTCCACTTACCGCTATTTCTGATACTGCCAAATACAAGTATAGTCGTTCGTCTGTTCTCAGTGTGTGAAGCAGTAGAGGGCTCGATAGATATTTCTTGAGTTCTTATATGGTCTGTCGGCATTCCGGGGTCCATGTGAAGTTGATTTTCCTTTTCGGTAATGAGACAACCGATGGATCTTATCGGTGGACCTCAAGATGAATCTCCCCAAGGTGGCAGTGCACCAAGTTTCCCTTTGTATGACCTTTACATTATCTGCTACTGTAATATCATCGAGCTTTGATATTGTCGGGGTTGATCTCGATTCATCAGTTGGACACTATAAACCCGAGATATTTACCTGATCCGACTTCAAACATGCATTTTCAAGATTTAGCTTCGTGTTGCACTTCTTCAGCGTACTGAAGGTTTCCTGCAAATATTTCAAATGGTCTTCTTCTCGCAGGGACTTAACAAACATATCGTCAATGTAAACTTTCATAGATTTTCCTATTTGTTCTTTAAGAAATTAGTTTACTAGGTATTGGTAAGTGGCCCCGATATTTTTTAATCCAAATGGCATTACATTATAGTAGTATGTGCCATTCTTAGTGATGAAGGAGGTATTTTCTTGATCATCCAGGTTCACCTGTATTTGGTTGTACCCGAAGTAGGCATCGAGAAAGCTGAGAATCTCATGGCCGGATATGGCATCAGTCATTCGATCGATGTTAGGCAAAGGGAAAGAGACTTTAGGGCATGCCTTTTAAATCTTTATAATCCATCCACATTCTCAGTTTGTTCCCTTTTTAGGGACTACTACTACTACATTTGCTAACCATTACGAGTATTTGACCTCCCCGATGAACTCTATTTTAAGGAGTTTAGTTATCTCGTCCTTGATAAAGGCATGCTTGATCTCGGATTGGGGTCTCCTTTATACTTGACCGGATAGAATTTCAGGTCCACGCTCAGCTTGTGAGTTGTGATATATGTGTGATCCCTGTCATCTCAAAATGGTACCAAGCAAAACAATTCATGTTAGCTATGAGAAATTGAATGAGTTTTTCATAAGCGTGGGAGTTAACCCCGTGTCCAGATTTAAGTTTCCATCGGGCAGATGTTCGATCAGTACGACTTGCTCCAGCACTTGGACCATTGATTTAGTAGCATCGAAATTGTCAGGAACTATAAAGGATCAAGAAACCCCGTAATCATTGTCTTCATCACCCCCCTACTTGTCTAGTTGGGTCGAGGCTGGCATCGATGAATGCTATTTGGCTTCCTATTTTGCTTTCGAACCTGACTCCTTTGCCAATGATAATGTTGATATCGGAATTACTTCATCGATGGCAAACATCTCCTTTGCAGCGGGTTGCTCCCTAAAGATCGTCTTCATCCCTTCTAGTGTTGGAAATTTTACACCTGGTAAAGGGTTGAGGGCACAACCCTCGTGTTATGGATCCATGGTCTCCCGAACAGGAGTTCTAACTCATGTCCCCTTCGATCACATAAAACTTGGTGTACTGGGAGATTCCGGCTACGTATACCTATAACGTTATTTCTCCCTTAGTAGTTTTGCAAGCCATGTTGAATACGTTTAGCACTCAGGCCACAGGCACGATTTGCTTCTGTAGGCTGAGTTGCCTACAACCCTCGATCGAATGATGTTGGTCGAGCTACCTGAATCAATTAACACCTCGAGTTTTATTCATGCGTACAGATATTAACAGTCCATCATTACATGGCTGCATGATTCCTTCTGCATCCTCGTCGTTGAAAGATAAAGTTCCTTCTGGTATGTAATCTCGGGTATGTTTTTTCCTTGTGATTGATACTTATGGTGCGCTTTAACATCGAACCTTGAGGAATATTGACCCTTTTGATTATCATATGAATGACGTGTTGAGGTTCATCTTGATCGTCTTGTTTATTGGAATCCCTATTTATGAAATAATTCTTGGCTCCGTCGCTTCTAAATTCCCAAAGATGCCCGTTGTTGAATAACCGGGCTACTTTTTCTTTCAATTGTTGACAATCCTCCGTTCTGTGGCCATGAGTGCCATGATATTTGCATATTTGGTTGGGATCCCTTTGGGTTGGATTAGTTTGTAAAAGTCGAGGCGATGATTGCAAGGATCTTAAGTCCTCGACATTGAAGTAGAAGGTTGTCCCTTCGATTTAATGCCTCTCAATTTGTTATTTTTGGGTGGCCAATCGAACAAGGGCGGTTTCACGTCATTCATCCAAAAGCTCCAGGATTGTATTCATGACCTCATCATTTGATTCCTTTGTTGAATCTTCAAACTTGATACCTGTCTCCCCGACTTCGCCAGCATTAGAGCTTGGGTTCCATAAATGAATGAGGATAGTGTATCCCATGTACTAGACTTTGAAGTTGTGTGATATGCACAAAGAACTTTGGGCAAGATTTCCTTCCATTTTCTGTTGGCGTCGGTCAACCTTTTCTTAAGGCTTTGGATTATAGTTTTGTTGGTCGATTCGGCTTGTCCGCTCCCACTAGAGTGATAAGGTGTCGATAATATTCTTTTGATCTTATGGTATTTGAGAAACTTGGTCACTTTGCTGCCGATAAATTATTTCCCCTTGTCACATACAATTTCGAAAGGCACCCCCATCTAATATACGATATGGTCCCAAATGCAGTTGATGACTTAATTCTCTCTGACCTTCTCGTATGTTGATGCTTCAAACTACATACAAAAATAGTTAGTCATAAAAAAGATAAATTGAGCCTTATCAAGTGCTATAGGAAGAGGGCTCACGATATCCATTCCCCACTTCATGAATGGCCATGGATACAAGACCAAATGCAACAGTTCCCCGGGTTGGTGGAGCTTATCTTTGGAACTTGTCACATTTTTGTACGAACACTTTCGCATCCTTTCTTATGTCGATCCAGTAACAACCGACTCTGATCACCTTTTGAACCAATGATGCGGTGCCTGAATGATTTTTGCAAGTGCCCTCGTGAACTTCCCTCAAAACTTACTTGGTATCTCCCGGTCCCAGGCATATTGTTAGCGGGCCATCGAACATTATTTTGAACAAGGTTACGTCCTTGGACAAGCAGAATCAGGCTGCTTTTGTTCGCAGGGCCCTCAATCTTGTTGGATCTGAGGGAAGTTTCCCAGTCTTCAAATACTCTACATATTTATTTCTCCAATCCCAGGTTATGCTTATGGGGTTTATTTTTGCATGGCCTTCTTATACTACCGACCTCATAAGTTGTATAACTGCCCCCGAGTTAAGCTCGTCATCTTCGATCGACGACCATAAGTTTGCAAGGGCATCGGCCTCACTATGTTGATCTCGAGGCACGTGCTACAAAGTCCACTCTTTGAACAGATATAATGTTGTCTGTAACTTATCTAGGTATCTTTGATTCGTTCTTCTCTAACTTCAACCATTCCGTTAACTTGGTTCACCATAAGGAGAGAGTCACGCTTAGCTTCAATCGCCTCCGCCCCAAGATTTTGGCCAGCTTAAGACTTGCAATCATGACCTCATATTCGACCTCGTTGTTAGTCAACTTCACAGTTCTAATGGATTATCTAACTGCGTTGAATATGTGTGTCTTCAGTATGATGCCAAGTCCGAACCCCTTTATGTTCGAGGCACCGTCCGTAAAGAGGGTCCAAATTCATTAATACATCCTCGAGTTTTCCAACAAATCTCTTTTGACTTTGGGTAGTAGGGTCGACGTAAAGTCGGCAACAAAATCTGCAAAAATTTAAGATTTAATGGTTGTTCGGGGTTGATATTCGATATCTTACCCACTGATTTTGGCCAATCATCCCAAGAGTTTGGCTTTATGCATTATATTTTGTAATGGGTAGGTTGTCACAACACGTATAGGATGTCACTAAAAATATGGTTTTAGTTTCTTAGAGGCACTTAGCAAAACGAGTGCCAATTTTTTCAGGTGAGTGTGTCTTGTTTCGACCTCACCTAAGGTCTTGCTAATATAATAAATTGAAAATTGTGTACCTTGTTCTTCCCAAACTAGGACTCCACTTACCGCTATTTCTGATACTGCCAAATACAAGTATAGTCGTTCGTCTGTTCTCAGTGTGTGAAGTAGTAGAGGGCTCGATAGATATTTCTTGAGTTCTTATATGGTCTGTCGGCATTCCGGGGTCCATGTGAAGTTGATTTTCCTTTTCGGTAATGAGACAACCGATGGATCTTATCGGTGGACCTCAAGATGAATCTCCCCAAGGTGGCAGTGCACCAAGTTTCCCTTTGTATGACCTTTACATTATCTGCTACTGTAATATCATCGAGCTTTGATATTGTCGGGATTGATCTCGATTCATCAGTTGGACACTATAAACCCGAGATATTTACCTGATCCGACTTCAAACATGCATTTTCAAGATTTAGCTTCGTGTTGCACTTCTTCAGCGTACTGAAGGTTTCCTGCAAATATTTCAAATGGTCTTCTTCTCGCAGGGACTTAACAAACATATCGTCAATGTAAACTTTCATAGATTTTCCTATTTGTTCTTTAAGAAATTAGTTTACTAGGTATTGGTAAGTGGCCCCGATATTTTTTAATCCAAATGGCATTACATTATAGTAGTATGTGCCATTCTTAGTGATGAAGGAGGTATTTTCTTGATCATCCAGGTTCACCTGTATTTGGTTGTACCCGAAGTAGGCATCGAGAAAGCTGAGAATCTCATGGCCGGATATGGCATCAGTCATTCGATCGATGTTAGGCAAAGGGAAAGAGACTTTAGGGCATGCCTTTTAAATCTTTATAATCCATCCACATTCTCAGTTTGTTCCCTTTTTAGGGACTACTACTACTACATTTGCTAACCATTACGAGTATTTGACCTCCCCGATGGAACTCTATTTTAAGGAGTTTAGTTATCTCGTCCTTGATAAAGGCATGCTTGATCTCGGATTGGGGTCTCCTTTATACTTGACCGGATAGAATTTCAGGTCCACGCTCAGCTTGTGAGTTGTGATATATGTGTGATCCCTGTCATATCAAAATGGTACCAAGCAAAACAATTCATGTTAGCTATGAGAAATTGAATGAGTTTTTCATAAGCGTGGGAGTTAACCCCGTGTCCAGATTTAAGTTTCCATCGGGCAGATGTTCGATCAGTACGACTTGCTCCAGCACTTGGACCATTGATTTAGTAGCATCGAAATTGTCAGGAACTATAAAGGATCAAGAAACCCCATAATCATTGTCTTCATTACCCCCCTACTTGTCTAGTTGGGTCGAGGCTGGCATCGATGAATGCTATTTGGCTTCCTATTTTGCTTTCGAACCTGACTCCTTTGCCAATGATAATGTTGATATCGGAATTACTTCATCGATGGCAAACATCTCCTTTGCAGCGGGTTGCTCCCTAAAGATCGTCTTCATCCCTTCTAGTGTTGGAAATTTTACACCTGGTAAAGGGTTGAGGGCACAACCCTCGTGTTATGGATCCATGGTCTCCCGAACAGGAGTTCTAACTCATGTCCCCTTCGATCACATAAAACTTGGTGTACTGGGAGATTCCGGCTACGTATACCTATAACGTTATTTCTCCCTTAGTAGTTTTGCAAGCCATGTTGAATACGTTTAGCACTCAGGCCACAGGCACGATTTGCTTCTGTAGGCTGAGTTGCCTACAACCCTCGATCGAATGATGTTGGTCGAGCTACCTGAATCAATTAACACCTCGAGTTTTATTCATGCGTACAGATATTAACAGTCCATCATTACATGGCTGCATGATTCCTTCTGCATCCTCGTCGTTGAAAGATAAAGTTCCTTCTGGTATGTAATCTCGGGTATGTTTTTTCCTTGTGATTGATACTTATGGTGCGCTTTAACATCGAACCTTGAGGAATATTGACCCTTTTGATTATCATATGAATGACGTGTTGAGGTTCATCTTGATCGTCTTGTTTATTGGAATCCCTATTTATGAAATAATTCTTGGCTCCGTCGCTTCTAAATTCCCAAAGATGCCCGTTGTTGAATAACCGGGCTACTTTTTCTTTCAATTGTTGACAATCCTCCGTTCTGTGGCCATGAGTGCCATGATATTTGCATATTTGGTTGGGATCCCTTTGGGTTGGATTAGTTTGTAAAAGTCGAGGCCATTTTGTATCTTTTATGTGTCTGATACTCGATACGATGGTAGCGGGATCAATATTAAAATTGTACAATAAAATCGTGGAGTTTTTTTAGGTCCAATAGGTATGTCGAAGCCGTTCATGCTCTTGATCCCTCGAGAGCTCTGGCCTCGATCAGTTCTTCTTTTATTTCATGCAGAATTTTGCCCAGATCCATTGCTCCTACGACCTCCATTATATGGCTATATTAATTTTTGTTCAACCTCAGTTCTCGGTAAATATCCCTCTTGATTCTATCAACACATATGATCAGATAAATGGACCCAGAAGGAGCCCAAGTTGATCATCCTTGACCCTGATCTTTGATTGAAACCGATTATGCATATCGACACAAGTAACGGCCGAGCATTCTATCAAATTCTACTTCAACTGTTGTGAAGCAACTGAGCTTCGAACATTGAGTCCTTAGGTGAAATCTTGAATAACTCAATCATCAGCGACCGGTGGCAAGTCCATACATTCCATTTGGAATCGAGACATAAATTCTCTGAGCATTTTGTTGTCCTTCTGCCTCACCTTGAAAAGGTCCGACTTCCTTGTTTTAACCTTGATAGCTCCGTCGTGTGCCGTTAGGAAAGAATCTGCAAGCAAAGAAAAAGAGTCAATAAAATTAGGTGGTCAATTGTGGTACCATATCTAAACTACATTTGCCAAGGTCTCTTCGAATTTCTTCAGCAAGATAGATCATTCGGATCGGTCATTCCATTGTATGTAGTAATTTCGGGCATGCGAAACTTCTTAGGGATCTGCTTGGGAGCCGTGCTCAGGGTGAAATATTTTTGCACGGACTTTTTGGAGTCCAAACCCATCAATATCGGTGGTACCCCCAGGATTTGATCAACCCTAGAGTTGTAAGTTTCCACCTTCTTGCCGTTTGCCTCGATTTTCTTTTCCTCCAACTTATTTCATTTTGGTAGTTCTTCGAGCATCTCCATGATTTCATGACCGGTCTCTGATTCTTTCTCGTTCAATTTCCTTAAAGCCAATTTGACCATGTGGACATCTTCCTGGGACGGCTCGGACTCGATCCTACTCGATGGGTGATTCTGGTTTTGGAGCTGGGCTGTAGAGCCTGCAACATTTCGAAGATCACCCATAGGCTGATCCCACCATCTTCGCCGCCATGAGTTCGTTGAGCGGCTAATAAAACATCCCCAAGGACTTTACCCTAAGGATCGGCGACAAAATTTCCATTGACGGCTACATGTGAGCTGATGTCGATTGGATCAACAGTTGAAACTCCATCGAGGCACCCCGGGGGTACGTCGTTCCCTGGTACTATGTTATAAGTCGTGGTGGCCAAAATCATTGTTAACATGTAGTGGTGCTAATTGAGAGTTTAACATTTTGATCCTAGAATCATAGATACTCCAAAGAACAAGTATAAAATAGTTTGTGTTATGAAGGTTTGTACCAGGTAATCACTATTATCCTTATCCTCACTGTGGGCGCCAAACTGTTTACTCTTAAAATTGGATAACAATTGAATTTATGCACAGTTTTAAGGATACATGATTTAACTTTCTACAAATTAATACGACAGATTGATATTGAAATTAACGATAAGGAAATAATTCCAAACCACACAAATTGAACAACTTTACCCTCTGAGTTTGATCACCCTTGATCCAAGAAACGTCTTGACTAATATTAGAATTGAACAAAAAGATGATAAGAACTAGAAAATCAGTATATTACTTTTACTGTGTGTGTTACAATATGTCCTACAAATTATCAGAGCTCTCATTTATATAGTAGGGGTGTTCTACTCTTAGTATTATTCTATACAAGGTAAAAACTCACGATTTTCTAATTAATTGGCCTCTTCTTCATACGTACCGAGATTTTCGCTGTGATTTTTGACCGATTGCGGATATTTCGACTTTGCGTTATTTGGCTCGACAAATTTCTCTCGATCTTGCTCGGTATCTGGGTCACAAGCTCGATGATCTAATTTTGCGCCTTGATTCGATATAACCCAAGCTCCAGCTTTGACCCATGTTTCAACCTCGATTAATCAAATAATGGACGAACCCGATTTCGACCGTATACAAAAATATGATTAAGTGGTGTCGTGGGATAAATGGAAATTCCTCATCAAAGATCTTGAATTCGGATTCTCGACATGAAGATATTTCTGATAGGATGTGCTTCCTCTTAATCGATTATATGCAACGTAAATTTGAACTAGTTCCATGAATTGATTCCAAATGAGATAATTAAGATGGTAATTCCAAAGCATTTGTTGCATTTGCTTATATTAAACAAAGCGTTATGACAGTTGTGCTAGGGCAAAATACATAAGTAGCCACCTGAACTTTACATCAAATCCCTGTTACACACTTTCTGAGGACGAATATCAATTTACACATGCAACATGTTAAAATTGTGCCTAGTACACACAACCTTTTTCTTAACCAATTTCTCAAAAAATGTGTAGTTTCACGCACCAATAATATCATGGCACGTGTTAATAATTTTTTAAAATAAAAAAATGCTTAAATTTATGTTGACCAGATTCTCTTTCATAGTCTCTTTCTCTTCCACAAAAAACCAGAGGGACCACACCATACTTCAATTCTTCTGTTTATATCAAGACCAAATTTCTTCATCATCTTTATTCTTATTTACCACTATTACTCCTTACTTTAAATTTTTATTACATTTTTTGGTTTCTAGGATTTGTTTGCTATAGAAATATCATTTTTACTGATGGATATTGTCACTGTAACAGTGGCCGGAAAATAGAGGTCGTCGTCGTTTGCAATTTTAACAAAACGAGACCAGACCTTAACAAAGAACCACCAACTTGTCGGAAAGATTTGAGAGCTGTCGGAGAAAATCTAATCTCGTCGTCCATGAACGGACAGTGACAATAACGACCTAGCAACATAGGTCTCGGCGTTGCTTGAGGTCGCCGCCGGCATTATGAGTTATGATCGAGATCTATTTAAAGGAGATAAAAGGGGAGGAGATAGGAGGCGTGGGAGAAGAAATGGTATTGTGGTTTTCACCGGATGCCCAAGAAGGCAGGGGGAGCTCCAAATGAGGAAGAAGGCCTCGACATCTTTATCTTTTCTTTGAACTAATAATTTAAGAAAAATAAGGAGAACATATAAGATTTGGACACGTGTGTGTATATAAGGATTTGGACAGATAATGCATGGGTTTTACGCGCTCAGTATATTTTGTTAAACACCCGTGCCATCTGGCAAAAGTAGTGCGTACTATAATTTTGAAAGGTTGCTTGCGTAAATTGATATTTGTCCTCAGAAAGTGTGTAACATGGATTTGGTGTATAGTTCAGGTGGCTACTTATATATTTTGCCATGTGCTTGATCATTTTTTTGACGTCATACATGATGTGCAAATGAGCTTGTTGTATTTTACGATATATAATATTAGTTGCACAAAGCATTAACAAGGCACGACGTATTATTTCCAACTTCCAGATTTCTTGGGGTAGGATGTCGCTCACCATATTGGGGTGGGATGGATGAAGTGGAGGTTAGAATCCGGAATTTTATGTGATAAGAGAGTGCCAACGATACTCAAAGGTAAGTTCTAAAAAGCGGTGGTTAGATCGGCCATGATGTATGGGGCTGAGTGTTGGTCAGTTAAGAACTTACATATTCAAAAGATGAAAGTAGCATAAATGAGGATGTTAAGGTAGATGTGCGGCCACACTAGGATGAACAAGATTAGAAATGAGGATATTTTAGAGAAGGTGCATGTGGATCCCATTAATGACAAGATGCGGGAAGTGAAACTTAGATGGTTCGGACATGTACAAAGGAGAAGCCCAGATGCTCCAATAAGGAGGTGTGAGCGACTGGTTGTGGAGGGCACGAAACGAGATAGAGGGCGGTCTAAGAGGTATTGGGGAGAAGTGATCAGGCAAGATATGACGAGGCTTCAGATTTTCGAGGGCATGACACTTGATAGGAAGTTATGGAGGGCGAGTATTACGGTTGTAGACTAGGAGATAGCTGAGTCTTGCGTTACCTTGTTCTGTTGTGAGCCTAGTCTAGTAGAATTTTTATCTGGAATAGCTAGGGGCATTGTTATGTTTTACTATCTTCGCTTTTCGGTGCAGGACCTATTTACTAGCCATCATTTTTATTTTGCATTTTTCCTTCTGCATTTGTTTCTATTTTCCATATAATCTCTGTAAGAGATCCTTTGGCCAAAAAAGGGGGATAAAAATTGAGTGATGGGTTGAAATAGATTTATTTATCTTTTAACAACTTATTGTCAATTCTTTTATCCTATTGTTTTTATTAACAAAATTTAAAATTTTACAGACCTTGGTCAAAGTTCTATTGCGTGTTTGGTATGCCACCACTTTTCACAATCTGACTAACTTAATTTGAATAGTCTTTTTTTATAAGGTAAATTTACCTGGTTTGGCTTGATAATGTCTTCCGTTTTTTCAATTATTTTTTAAAGAAACAAAAATCACCCGGCTTAGTAGAACAATTTCTTTATACTTTAATTTTCTTTACTTGAATTTTTTATTAACAAATTCTTCTTGTATTTTTTTTAAACTTTAGGATGGCTTAGTGTTAAAGGTTGTAATTTTCTCAATGGATAATGACTTTTTTTTTTGGTAATTAAGTTGTTGTATTAATCACCTAAGGGAGTTCTTTACAAAGCTATAGTCCAGCTACACACAGCTGACTATCACAAAAGGAGAGACGTAGTTAACTACTATTTTCTAAGCCTATATTTCTAATTACAGGGAGAATGGTGGAGTTGTAGGCTAAACTTAATAGGACTCCTAATATGACATGTGTATGCAATATTTCTAAGTAAATGTCCATATGAGCTTGAACATTCCTAAACAACCTTGAATTTCTCTCTAACCAAATGTTATAACACAATTCTGCAATGATCATTTTGATACTATGAGCTCGAGTAGTCCTACCTTTAGCCATGGTTGTGATCCATTGTATGTATTGGTCCCAGCTTTGAAAGCTAGGCTGAGTTACACCAATCCAAAGCATTGTTTGTTGTCTCAATAGCATGGTGAATGGACAAGAGAAGAAGAGGTGATTCCTGGTCTCCATGTCCTGCTGGCATAGTGTACAGATGCTGTCCATGCTGGGATTCCATTGTCTCAATCGATCCTTGGTAGGTAACCTATCCTGCAGTATCAGCCAAAGATTAAACACTGCCTTAGGCCTGGCACAGTTTTGGATGGTTAGATTTTTCCACACAACTCTGGGCAGCTGCCCAATCTGGTGAAGATACAGCTTCTTGATAGAACACTCTTATTGGGACGATAGCTGGGACTGGTGCAATGCAATAGTATCTTCTATAATCTTCCTTACCATCCAGCTGGCTTGGTTAGGAATTTTAATAGTATGAAGCTGTTGTTGTTTAATGTATACAGCATGAATCCATTTAACCCACAATGTTGGAAACACGTTCTCAAGGCATTATACTAAACGTGTGTTCATATTTGTAGGTTTTGATGAATGACAAACTATGCGCAAATTGACACATGACGAGGTCCAAGCACAAGCGCAAAATTGATATATAACGAGATTCAAGCACAAGACAAAGATCGAGATTAAGTTTTATATGAGTCGGTATTTAATTGTGATCTTGATCCGACAACTTAAACTCAAGACTTGGCTTCTCTCGTAAAAATATTTTTAACAAATCATGCATATTTAATTTAGAGCAAAATGATTTTAAATAGTGCATATTTACTTTAGTCAAAATGATTTTTAAACATGCCTCTAAAATCTGGACTAAGATAATCGATTATGTACTTATGATAATCGATTATGTTTAAGTAAGCTGCTTGACAATCGATTGTGAACTTATGACAATCGATTGTGTTAAGGCAGTGAGCATTAGCTTTTTCAAATCTGCATGACAATCGATTGTGAACCTTATGACAATCGATTGTGATGAGGCAGTGTCCAAAGTTTTTCAAAGCTCAAAATAATCGATTGTGAAGCTAATGACAATCGATTGTGAAGAGACAGTGTCCATCAGATTTTTCAAAGTCACAAAATAATCGATTATGAACATATGACAATCGATTGTGTTGAGGCAGTGTCTTCCAAACTTTTTCAAAGTTATTAAATAATCGATTGTGAACTTATGACAATCGATTGTCAAAAGGCAGTGTCTAAATTGATTTTTCAAGACTGATATATAATCGATTGTTAACTTAATATAATCGATTGTATAACTGACCGTTGCCAAACTGTTTTCAAATACCGTCAGGTAATCGATTATTGATTTCTTATAATCGATTGTTTTAATTAAAATCTGGAAAGGATTTTTTGAACGTTGCTGAGTAATCGATTATTGATTTCTTATAATCGATTGTTTTAATTAAAATCTGGCAAGGATTTTTTGAACGTTGATGAGTAATCGATTGTAGATTTCTGACAATCGATTGTTTTACGTAAAATCTGGAAATTATTTTTTGAACGTTGCCAGTAATCGACTATTGATCTTAGATAATCGATTGTTAAGCGTAAAATCTGGGATTGATTTTTGGAAGAACTGGCAAACAATCGATTGTGGTAATTTGACAATCGATTGTCACAGAGTAAAATCAACAATTCTTAATTCGCAATTAGGCAACGGTAATACAAAGTTTTTGAACTATAAATACAACTTCAATTCAGTCTTTTAACAACAACAACACACAACAACTGATCATACAATTGCTAAAGCTTGCATACTTTATTGCTTATCATTTTATATTCATTACATAAGCTTTTGAGAGCCAAATTCTTGTCGAAAGTTGTTGCGATCTTGAGCGTATTCTTTTTACTCATATCTACTCTTAAAGGAGTGTCTTGTTTGAGTGCTAAGTGTTTTTTGTACACTTGAAGGGAAGTGTAGTCCCTTGTGTTGTAAGAAGGAACTTGTGTTTCCTTGGTTGAAGTCTTGGAGTGTTGTATCTCCGAGCAAAGGTTGTTGAGGCTTGTGTCCTCAAGTTGTAACGGTTTGTTGAGCACCCGTAAGCTTAACAAGTTAGTGGAAATCTCGAGAGAGTCTCTCGGGGACTGGACTAGCCACGGGTTGTGGTGAACCAGGATATATCGGTGCGTTTGTTCTAATTTATTTACTTATCGCACTTATTTATTTCCTGCAATTTTTAAAATTCCGCAAGTTTACGCTAATTTTTATTATAACGCTATTCACCCCCCCCCCTCTAGCGTTAAGCGTATTATCTAACAATTGGTATCAGAGCCCAACTCTCTGAAGACTTAACCGTTTGAGAGAAACATCCATGGCTTCTACTCGTGATTCTTTTGCAGGAATAGGTGAAGGACAATGCTCCACCCGACCACCGCTATTCGATGGTACAAATTATACATACTGGAAGGAGAGGATGAGAATATTTGTACAATCAAATAGTTTTCATCTTTGGAAGGTCATAATGAATGGAGAACAAATTCCAACCAAGAAGGTTGAAAATGAATGGGTCCCAAAGTCCGAAGATGAATACGATGCGGATGATATCCCAAAGGTGCAAAATAATGCTAAAGCTATTAATTTATTATATTGTGCTGTAAATGCTGATGATTACAAGAAGATATCTTGTTGCACAACGGCGAAGCAAATGTGGGACAAGCTGGAAATTACGTACGAAGGTACGGACCAGGTAAGGGAAGCCAAAATTGATTTCCTAACCCATGCATATGAATTGTTTCACATGAAGGAAGGCGAAAAGGTCGATGAGATGTTTGAACGATTTTCAAAAATCATAAATGATTTACATGCTCTTAAGAAGACCTTCACGGATAAGGAACTTGTCCGAAAAATTCTCCGAAGTCTCACTCCGGAATGGCGATCCAAGGCCGACGCGATTCAAGAATCCATTGGCATTTCAAATGTCACCATCGACGCATTAAGAGGTAATCTTAAAACTTATGAATCTACTATACTTAACCCTCTTGTTGATGATCAACGAAAGCAAAGAATCGCTCTTAAGGCAAGCACAAGCCAACCTCAAAATGATGAGGACGGAGACAACGAGTTCGGACTCGTTATCAAGAGATTTCAAAAGTTCATGCGAAAAGAGTATGAACGAAAGGGCAAAAAGCAAGGAGATCAAATAAAGTGCTATGAGTGCGGAGAAACCGGGCACATTAAATCAAATTGCCCAAATACTAAAAAGGAGAAGAAACCCTTCAAGAAGCAACGAGCATACATATCTTGGGGAGGCGACTCCGGTGACGAGTCAAGTGAGGAAGAAGAAGACGAAGCTGCAAATCTTTGTCTTATGACACAAGAAGACAACAAAGAAGAGGCATGTCAAATTTCTTCCAAAAATTTCTTTTCCCTTGAAGAAATGCAAAATGCTTTTGATGAGTTGTATAGCGAATTTATTAAAGCTTCAAAATTCTGTTAAGAGTATAAAAGAAAATGCTTCTTTAAAAGAAAAAGATTTTCAAAAACAACTCTCTTTCAAAGAAAAGGTATTGGAAAAACTGATTTTAGAAAATGAGAAGTTGAAAGAGGAAAACAAATTTTTTTGGCAAGAGAAGCGCCGACAAGCCCGAGAATTCTAGAAATTGTACTTCTTGCATGCATCTCAAAAATGAAGTAGAAAGGCTAAAGGGCACCTTAGATAAGTTTAACTCTTCTCATAAAAATTTGAATGAAGTGCTTGTTAATTTGAAGTCGACCAAGCATGGCATAGGTTTTAGAGACGAGCCTAAAGAGAAAGTTGAAGCCAACCCCCAACCACCTAAGGCTCAACCTAGGATAAATAAAACAAATGTTCATCCTAGATAAAACAAACCTAGAAATGGTTTTCATCAATCGCAACCTAGAAATAATCATGCTAGAAATAATGCACATTCTAGGCAAAACACTAGAAGGAATTTTAAACCTTTTAGAACACCTAGAAGTGACTTCCAACCTAGAAACAACTATTCTAGAAATGATGCATATCCTAGAACAAATGATAGGAGAAATGACTTTCATGATTTGCGCAATAGTTATATTGTCAAGAATAGAGTAAATGAATTTTCTTCCGTCCAATTACTATCAACCTAGAAGGATGCATAATCCTAACGTGACTTGTCATTATTGTAGACGAATTGGACATATTGCTCCTGCTTGTTTTACACGACATAGACATAACACTCAATCACATTACTATGACTTGCCTAACCCCCATGGACCCAAAATGGCATGGGTACCTAAAACTCATTAATCTGTTTTGTAGGTATGTTTGAAGGGATCAAGTGTACTATGGTACCTTGATAGTGGATGCTCCAAGCACATGACGGGAGACGAATCCAAGTTCCTTCAACTAGAACACAAGGAAGGGGGAAGTGTTATTTTTGGTGATAACAACAAAGGAAAGATTATCGGCATCGGATCGGTCGGTAAGGATGAAATTTCTTCCATTAAGCATATATTAATTGTGAAAGGTTTAAAACATAATCTCTTGAGCATAAGTCAATTATGTGACAAGGGAAATCTTGTTTTATTTGATTCGCATGAATGCTTAGTTTTTAGACGTAGTGATTTTAAAATTATCCTTCGTGGTTTTAGAATGGATAACATTTATATGGTTGATCTTGCAAATTCTTCACCCGAATATGTGAATTGTTTAATGAGAAAGCGGATGATTCTTGGTTATGGCATCGTAGAGTAGCTCACATCAACATGCATCTTTTGAACAAATTGGTTTCACAAAATTTAGTTGTTGGTCTTCCAAATTTGAAATTTGAAAATGGCTCTATTTGTGATTCTTGTCAAAAAGGGAAGCAAACAAAAGCATCTTTTAAATCGAAAAATATTGTTTCAACTACTAGACCATTGCAATTGCTTCACATGGATTTATTTGGACCATCTCGCATTGAAAGTCTAGGTAGAAATCGTTATGCTTTTGTTATTGTTGATGATTATTCCAGATTTACTTGGACTTTATTTCTTGCCCATAAAAGTGATGCTTTTCAGAATTTTAAATATTTCCTTAAACGTGTTCAAAACGAAAAGGAAACAACCGTCACTACAATTAGAAGTGATCATGGGGGAGAGTTTGATCACAATCTCTATGCGGACTTTTGTGACGAACTCGGTATCGAGCATACCTTTTCCGCTCCACGAACACCACAACAAAATGGGGTGGTGGAAAGGAAAAATAGGTGTCTCGAAGAGATGGCTAGAACCATGCTCGAAGAGGCTAAGATTCCCAAACATTTTTGGGCGGATGCCGTGAGTACCGCATGCTACGTTTTAAATAGAGTAGTCATAAGGCCAATACTCATGAAAATCCCTTATGAACTCTACAAGGGAAGGAAACCAAATATCTCCCATTTTAGAGTATTCGGTTGTAAATGTTTTATTCATAACACTGGAAAAGATCAATTGGGAAAATTTGATGCCAAATCCGATGAGGGAATTTTTATTGGGTATTCTTCACGTAGCAAAGCATATAGGGTATTTAATAATAGAACCCAAACTGTGGAGGAATCCCCTCATATTGTGTTTTCCGAAAATAATGCTCGCTTGGCGAGAAAGGATTCTTGTTCTGATCTTGCAGGTATTCTAAATAGTTTAAAAGACAAAGTACAAGAGGAAACTCCTAAGGAAATTCAAGATGAAATCTTGGAACAATCAACGGAGGAAACGCCACAATTGGAGAAAGAAACGAAAATGCCTAACGAGTGGAGGACAATCAAATATCACCCTCTCGAACAGGTAATTGGCGACGTCTGAGAAAAGGTAAGTACCCGAAACTCCCTTAAGAACACCTTAGGACATACTTCTTTTGTTTCTCAAATTGAACCAACAACCATCTCCGAAGCAATTGGGGATGAATTTTGGACCTTGGAAATGCAAGAGGAGCTTAACCAATTCAAACGGAATGATGTTTTTGATTTGGTGCCAAGACCCGAAAATCATACCATATTTGGTACGAAATGGATTTCTCGAAACAAATTAGATGAAAATGGTGTAATCACTAGAAACAAAGCTAGGCTTGTAGCAAAAGGCTATAATCAAGAAGAGGGTATTGATTATGAAGAAACATATGCTCCCGTAGCTAGATTAGAAGCTATTCGTTTATTGCTTGCTTTTGCCTCTTCTATGAATTTCAATTTATATCAAATGGATGTGAAAAGTGCTTTTCTAAATGGTGTCATTCAAGAAGAAGTTTATGTTGAACAACCCCCCGGTTTTGAAGATTTTAAATATCCCGATCATATTTTCAAACCCAAAAAGGCTCTTTATGGTTTAAAACAAGCTCCCCGAGCTTGGTATGAAAGATTGAGTAAATTTCTATTGGAAAATGATTTCATTAGGGGGAAAGTTGACACCACTCTTTTTGTTAAGCATAAAAACAATGATATTTTATTAGTTCAAATCTATGTGGATGATATCATATTTGGTGCTACTAACAATGTTTTGTGCAAGGAATTTTCCGATTTAATGACAAGCGAATTTGAGATGTCTATGATGGGTGAGTTAACATTCTTTTAGGGATTACAAGTAAAGCAAATGAAAGAAGGTACGTTCATTTGCCAAGCGAAATATTGCAAAGAATTGCTGAAACGATTTGAAATGACCAATGCAAAAGCAATGGCAACCCCCATGAGCACATCCGATCATCTAGACAAAGATGAGAAAGGTAAGGAAGTTGACATCAAAAAGTATCAAGGTATGATCGGCTCTCTCCTTTATCTTACTGCTAGTCGTCCGGACATCATGTTTAGCGTGTGCTTATGCGCTCGTTATCAATCGTGTCCGAAGGAGTCTCACCTAACTGCGGTGAAACGGATATTGAAGTATCTTGTTGGTACTGTAAATGTGGGTCTATGGTACCCCAAAGGTTCTTCATGCCAACTTGTTGGTTATTCCGATTCCGATTTTGCTGGATGCAAATTGGACCGCAAGAGCACTAGTGGCACTTGCCATTTGCTCGGTATCTCTCTCGTTTCTTGGTTTAGCAAGAAACAAGTAAGTGTTGCGTTGTCCACAACCGAGGCTGAATATGTAGCCGCGGGGAGTTGTTGCGCTCAAATCCTTTGGATGAAACAACAACTCTTGGACTATGGCCTAAGTCTTGATCATATCCCTCTTAGATGTGATAATACTAGTGCCATATGCTTGACGAAGAACCCCGTTCTTCATTCTTGAACAAAACACATTGAAATTAGACATCATTTTCTAAGAGATCACGTTCTCAAGGGCGATGTCGAAATTGAATTTGTTGAAACCAAAGATCAATTGGCCGACATCTTTACAAAGCCCTTAGAGAAAGAGTCCTTCTTCCGAATTCGTAGTGAACTCGGGATCCTTGACTCCACGTTGATCTAAGTCATGCATTGCATTTTCCCTTTCACATGTTTTCTAACTTGAGCGTTGGAGACGTCTAACGTATTTTTGCAGGTATCGCCCTAAAGGCAGGGGGAATTATAAAGCTTGACGCACAGAACAATCGATTTCTCTTTTATATAATCGATTATCCAGTATCAATAATCGATTGTCTTGACATTATTTGCGTTATTAATTCTGAAATTTTTTAAATAAACAAGTTTTTTGATTATTCTATAATTTTTTGCTAATGGCAAAAGGGGGAAGATAATGGGTATGCACTCTCAATACTCATCGGCATAAATTGAGGGGGAATTCATATATTGAGGGGGAACAAATTGCATATCTATATACTTGTTGCATATCTTTACTTGTCTTGAATCGTCATTATGAATTGCCTAATATGCATATCCCGCATAAAGTTTGCCATTATCAAAAAGGGGGAAATTGTTGGAAACACGTTCTCAAGGCATTATACTAAACGTGTGTTCATATTTGTAGGTTTTGATGAATGACCAACTATGCGCAAATTGACACATGACGAGGTCCAAGCACAAGCGCAAAATTGATATATAACGAGATTCAAGCACAAGACAAAGATCGAGATTAAGTTTTATATGAGTCGGTATTTAATTGTGATCTTGATCCGACAACTTAAACTCAAGACTTGGCTTCTCTCGTAAAAATATTTTTAACAAATCATGCATATTTAATTTAGAGCAAAATGATTTTAAATAATGCATATTTACTTTAGTCAAAATGATTTTTAAACATGCCTCTAAAATCTGGACTAAGATAATCGATTATGTACTTATGATAATCGATTATGTTTAAGTTAGCTGCTTGACAATCGATTGTGAACTTATGACAATCGATTGTGTTAAGGCAGTGAGCATCAGATTTTTCAAATCTGCATGACAATCGATTGTGAACCTTATGACAATCGATTGTGATGAGGCAGTGTCCATCAAAGTTTTTCAAAGCTCAAAATAATTGATTGTGAAGCTAATGACAATCGATTGTAAAGAGACAGTGTCCATCAGATTTTTCAAAGTCACAAAATAATCGATTGTGAACATATGACAATCGATTGTGTTGAGACAGTATCTTCCAAACTTTTTCAAAGTTATTAAATAATCGATTGTGAACTTATGACAATCGATTGTCAAGAGGCAGTGTCTAAATTGATTTTTCAAGACTGATATATAATCGATTGTTAACTTAATATAATCGATTGTATAACTGACCGTTGCCAAACTGTTTTCAAATACCGTCAGGTAATTGATTATTGATTTCCTATAACCGATTGTTTTAATTAAAATCTGGAAAAGATTTTTTGAATGCTGAGTAATCGATTATTGATTTCTTATAATCGATTGTTTTAATTAAAATCTGGAAAGGATTTTTTGAACGTTGCTGAGTAATCGATTGTAGATTTCTGACAATCGATTGTTTTACGTAAAATCTGGAAATGATTTTTTGAACGTTGCCAGTAATCGATTATTGATCTTAGATAATCGATTGTTAAGCGTAAAATCTAGGATTGATTTTTGGAAGAACTGGCAAACAATCGATTGTGGTAATTTGACAATCGATTGTCACAGAGTAAAATCAGCAATTCTTAATTGGCAATTAGGCAACGGTAATACAAAGTTTTTCAACTATAAATACAGCTTCAATTCAGTCTTTTAACAACAACAATTGATCATACAATTGCTAAAGCTTGCATACTTTATTGCTTATCATTTTATATTCATTACATAAGCTTTTGAGAGCCAAATTCCTGTCGAAAGTTGTTGCGATCTTGAGCGTATTCTTTTTACTCATATCTACTCTTAAAGGAGTGTCTTGTTTGAGTGCTAAGTGTTTTTTGTACACTTGAAGGGAAGTGTTAGTCCCTTGTGTTGTAAGAAGGAACTTGTGTTTCCTTGGTTGAAGTCTTGGAGTGTTGTATCTCCGAGCAAAGGTTGTTGAGGCTTGTGTCCTCAAGTTGTAACGGTTTGTTGAGCACCCGTAAGCTTAACAAGTTAGTGGAAATCTCGAGAGAGTCTCTCGGGGACTGTACTAGCCACGGGTTGTGGTGAACCAGGATATATCGGTGCGTTTGTTCTAATTTATTTACTTATCGCACTTATTTATTTCCTGCAATTTTTAAATTCCGCAAGTTTACTAATTTTTATTATAACGCTATTCACCCCCCCTCTAGCGTTAAGCGTATTATCTAACACACAATACATCCTTCTTGTGAGCCAAATCCCACCCAAGCTTAGCAATGGCAGCTCTATTCCATAATAGCAAGTTCATAATACTTAGTCCTCCAGCAGACTTAGGCAGACAAACCTTGTACCAAGCTACATATGCCTTCTTTGATATACTGGCAGTACCTGTCCAAATATAAGATCTGCATATTGCATCTAACATTTTTAGAATTTTTGAAGGAATAAGGAAGATTTGAGCCCAGTAAGCCTGTATACCAAAAGTTACTGTTTGCACCAGTTGAATTCTGCCTGCAGAGGACAACTTTCTGGCAGTCCAAGAAGTTATTCTGGCAGTAACTTTATCTACCAATGGTTGCCACTGCAGCAAAGACATCTTCCTAGTAGATAGGGGAACTCCCAGGTATTTAAAAGGTAATTCCCCATAAGCATAACCAAGGTGAGCTACAATTTGCTGCTGTATATCAGAAGGAACACCACCAAAATAGACAGAACTTTTGTTTAGATTAGCATTCAGACCAGATGCCTCAGTGAAATAAGATAGATATTTAAACATAGTAGACACAGTCTTCAGGTCTCCTCTGGCAAACAGCAGCAAATCATCTGCAAAACTGAGATGAGCAACACCCAACTTCTTGCAGCCAGGATGAAATGAGAAATCAGAATTCTTATTAAGTTCACAAAGGGCTCTACTGAGGTACTCCATCACTATAGTAAACAGAAAGGGAGAAATTGGATCACCCTGCCTCAATCCTTTGGCTGCTTGGAAAGGTTCTGTAGTTTCCCCATTCACCATGACTGTATAGCTCACTGTTTGAACACATTCCATGATCCATCTGATAAACCTGTTTGGGAAGTTTAAAGATTCCATAACCTGCTGTAAGAAAACCCACTCAACAGAATCATATGCCTTCTGTAAGTCCATTTTAATCATGCATTTAGGAGATACATGAGCCCTTGCATAATGTTTAATCAATTCATGAGCTAGGATAACATTGTCAGCAATCCTCTTTCCTGGAATAAATCCTGCCTGGGTATCACAGATGATACTAGCTATGCATTTCTGTAGTCTATTGGCCAAAATCTTGGAGATGATTTTATACAAAACTGAACAGCAAGCAATTGGTCGAAATTCCTTGACTGGTTGTGGATTAGCAACTTTAGGAATCAAGGTGAGGGAGGCACAGTTAACTGGTTTATACATTCTGCTGGTCTGGAAGAAGTCCATAACAGCCCTACTGATCTAATTGCCAGTGATACACCATGTCTGTTTGAAGAAAGTAGCATTGTAACCATCAATACCTGGAGCTTTATGATCACCTATGACTTTAAACTGTCTACAACTTCATCCATAGTAACATCAGCAATTAATTGTTGCATCTGGCTGCGTGTGAGTTTAGGACCATTATCCATATAAGACATGTTAATTGCTGGTAAGGAGGCTGTTGATGTACCCATCAAGGATTTGTAAAAACATTTGATCTCATCTCTGATTGCATCTGGATTAGTGATTTTGGTGCCTCCTGCTGTAACCAATTCTGTTATACTTTTGAATTGATTTCTTTCTTTCAGTAGAGCATTAAAGTACTTATTATTTGAGTCTCCCAATTGAATCAATCTGGCTCTGGACTTCTGTTGCAGTATACTCTCTTGTATCGTTGACCATTTCTCCAACTTCAATATCAGATCCTTTTCTTTAGTCTGTAACTCATCAGTGTATTGCAGCCCCATCTGATTTTGGATGTCAGTCAATTCCCTCCTGCTACCCTCAATTCTTTGTGTAATGTTCTTAAATTCTCTAACATTTAGAGATTTAAGACCAGGTTTGAGTGTCTTGAGATTGATCCAGACCTCCTTGAGAGTATCTTGTGCAGTGCTTTTCCAGTGTTCCTTGACAATGCACTGAAAGTCTTTGTGATTAGTCCATGCATTGTAAAATCTGAAGGGGTTTTTCCTGAGCCTGTGATCTTCATAAACAGTAAGGACCATTGGATTATGATCAGATATTAAAGGGGGATCATATACAGTTTGTACATGACTCCACTTAATCATCCATTCATAATTACCAAATATTCTATCCAATCTACTACAAACTCTATCAGAACCAGTTTGCTTATTAGACCATGTGAAAAAAGCCCCTTTCCAAGGCAGTTCTGATAGTTCAGCCACTTGCATACATTGAGTAAAATCTTGGATTTCAGCTTGAGTAACCCGGTTACATGATTGTCCATCATTAATAGACAATACTGCATTGAAGTCCCCTGCAACCAGCCAAGGAACAATTATACCACTAGCAAGACTCTGAAGTTTCTGCCACAATAACCTTCTTTGATCCAATCCATTGTGGCCATAGACTACAGTGAGGAGGCAGACCAAATCCCCTGCAAGAGTGTTGACCCTACAATGAAGAAACTGGTCTCCCTCTTGAATGCTAGTGACATTAATCTTCTGATCATCCCATAGAATCCAGGCTCTACCTCTTGGGGAGTCCCTATAATTAGCTAGCAACCTCCAGCCAGGAACTAAGTTATTAGCTATTCTCCCTGCATTCTGTTGTTTAACCTTTGTCTCTACCAAACTGACAATGTTAAAATTATTTGTCTAAAGTATTCCTTAGCTTCCTTTTGTTTATATCTCTTATTTACACCTCTAATATTCCAGACTAACAACTTCATTGTGTATGGCTCGGACCCCCTTTATCAGGGGGGGTTACCTTGTCTACCATCTGACATGCTTTGAAATCAATTACTCAACACCACAGGGGATAAAGGGGGAAAGTTTGTAAGATTGAAAGCTTGAGCATGGACCTGTTTGCCTTTATCCACCTGCATGAACATATCAGTATTTTCTACAGGATCAGTTATTACAGAAGGGAACACCATCTGCTCTGGTATGGTCTGCTGCTTGGGAGGCTGCATAACATTGTCATTTACCACTTTGGATCTCCATTGTTGAACAACTTTAGGCTTGTGCATAGGTTTGGGGGCAGCCAAACAGTTGTGTCCAACCATAAGACACTTTTCACAGTATGTTGCTTCCAATCATATTCCACTTCCTGAACAAATTTCTTACCATTTGGATCTATGAGTTCAATCTCACTTGGCAACATTTTGGAAACATTTACCTCTATGAGCATGCGTGCAAATGAAATCCTTGTCTGTTTGGTAGTGCATTCATCAGCATATATAGGCTTTCCAAGAACACTGGCTATCTTACTTAATGACCTAATACCCCAGCAAGACATAGGGAGATCAGGGAACTTCACCCACAGAGGAATGTCAGTGGGAAAATCGGCAGTGAAGTCAAAATCAGCAGACCACTGTTTCAAAATCATAGGTCGGTTAGCAATAGTATATGGTCCAGCACACATCACTTCTTTGGCATCTTCTATGGACAGGAATTTGGCTACATAGTAGCCCTCCTCATGGTAATATAAATCAGGTTCTGGGACATGTGACCAGTGGAGATTAATGAATCGCTTCATAGCATTAAATCCTGGTCCATTCCCAAACACAAAAATTACTAAGGCACTCTTCCATTTTTGCTCTTCCTCCTCTACATCCTCTTTCATCAACTGGCCAACAAGCTTACCATCGATCATAGTTGGTGGAATATACTCCAAGGCCATACCATTTGATGCAAATCTATTCTTCTGGAAGAGATTTGCCCATCCTTTGGGTGCTGCATTTGTCGCCTTAGCTGGATCTGGATCTACTGGTTGCTCAGGGTTCTGCATGAGGGCATTACCTATTTCTTCTTGCACCGGAAGATGAGAAGGTACCAGAGTTTCAGTTTGTGCAGAGGGCTCCATCGCCTGGGTCAATGTAACAGTACTCGATGGAACAGTACTCGATAAAACAGTATTCGATGAAACAGTAACAGGCTCTGAGTCATTATCAACCTTGGCAGCTGCTGTTGTAAGCATGGGGGCTCCAGAAGGATAATGACTTTAACTTTGATGCAATAGTTTCTTCTTCTTTTTTAACGAAAGAGTTAAGAAAAAACCGTTAATTATATTGCTGCGAATTGTTCGACACTGACAATTTCATGCCATAAAATACGATTTTCACTTAAACATGAATATCGAAAATTATACTACTTTATTGTATGTCGTACCTTGTCTTGTTTGGTCAACTATCGCAGTGGTCAATATTCTTTCTTTCTCGCTGCACTTTTAGAGAAACTTAAAATGATATTCCTTCCATGACTAATTTATTTTTTTATTTTAATCTAAAATTAATATTTATTTATATAATTTAAAAAAATAATTTATTTGTTTAAAATTACTTTTATGTATGTATTCCTAAAAAGTCTTTTACTCCTTACATTAAGTTATGTTGTAACATTTAATTAATGATATTTTAGTCACACTAATTATTTTTGTCTAGAATTTATTATTTCTTAATAGATATGCCTAAGGCAGATTGGTCATTTATTATGGACTGGATAGAGTAATTTGATAAATAAATAAACAATTTCAAATAATTCTTTTAAAAAGTCGTTAAAGCTACATAATACCAATTTGGAATTATAAACTTTTATTTGGAGATAAAATATTACTACGTCAGATGTGTGTCAATCCAAAGTGTCCTATCATTCTTTACCACAAAAATTGAAGATTATTTTAATTGCCCTCAGTCAAAGGTAATGTTGTTAAAATTTGTTGGCCTTCAAATATTCCAAGTGCGTTTGGTAATTGACCATTTGTAATATACATATACAGATTATCCTTTTGCTTTTTCTTTCTTTAGTTTTATTTACTCTTTTTTGTTTCGTTCTTTTTTCCCCTGTATAGTCATATCGTTTCTTATTTATCTTCTTGATGAAATTTCATGAAAAACAAGAATACAACTTTATTACGTATTAAGTTATTACTCGATCAATTGTATATATTTCATCCAAAATTTTTCATTATCCTTTGATATTATAATGACAAACTTCTTTGCCTACAACTTTATTACGTATTAAGTTATTACTCGATCAATTGTATATATTTCATCCAAAATTTTTCATTATCCTTTGATATTATAATGACAAACTTCTTTGCCAAGTTAAACAAATGGTTAAAGCAAAATATGAGAAACACTTATCCCTCTGACTAGCCAATATTTGAATTGTTATTTTCTTGCATAAAAGATTACTTTCTTACATGAGAAAATATTCAAACTTCCGTATTTTCAGGTTCATAATTTTAATGTGTTTCTTGTTATTTCTAATAATTTTCTGCGATATGATCCGGTAGAAGTGGATTCAGAATTTCAATAGGATGTGTGCACTACTATAAAGATGTGAATATAAAATTCATATTGGTTTTTGTATTGGAAAAAACTAAGTTTATATATATTGAAGTGATTGAAAGATGAGATGTCATGGCACAAAGGTTGGTCAAAGAACGATAATTAGCAAAGAGGCACGAGTTACAACAGATACGAACAAAGACAAAATCAGAGTTACGAGCAGATATTCAAAAGACTCGACGCTCGTACCTATTTAAATCCAAAAATAAAGGAGAATGAATCTGACAACACAAGAAAGTACTAATATAGTATTTAATAAACATTAAATACTGAAAAAGTTAGAGAATTTATATTAAATTACAATGATTATGTAACGTAGCATTTAATGCCTTTAATTGTCTATAATGACCTTATTATGGCAAAGACAAAACGTATATCTTAGAGATAGCTATAAAAAGGAGAAGACCTATTATTTATAAGGACACACGAAGGATCATCTGAACATACTGGTTTACTTTGTTTTCTTTTGTTTATCTTATTGTAAGCAAAAATCAATTTCCTTTATTCATTTTTGATTATCAGTAACCTGAGTTCTTCTAAATTAAAGATTTGACCGAAATTCTATTTTTTAATTAAACAAATTGGTTCTGTTACCGGAAATCTGATAATCTATTCTTTCTTAACCTTTTTGTTGCATTAACCATGTCAAACGTTAATGACAACATCCAAGGAAATCATCAACTCCAGAGGGATCCACAAGATGATCGCACCCCGATCCCTCCTCCAAAGAGCTCTCCTCGGCGGTCTCGAGAAGACACTCCTAATTGATCTCACTCAAATGCAAATGCTCAATTTGTAAACGATGAAGCTATCAATGAATCTTTACAAAAGCTAATCTCTCAACAAGTCAATAAAGCTCTAAAGGCCTTTGCTAGCCAGTTACCTGTTGCACCACCAATACCAACTCCAAATAACAACACTTTGGAGAACCCTCGTTTTGGGTTTGCTAATTCAGGTAGTGGTGGAATCCCTAGCGAGTCATGAGATGGAGAACCAGGTAACTTAGTTAATTTCTTATATATAAAATTTAGTATTAACATTGCAAAAACAGCTCAAGGAGCAAAGTGATCGCATAGAGCAAATACCAGGAATACCGTCTGTAATCAAAGGGATAGATATGGATACATATTCACAACAACCATGGAAGCCAAAGTGCTGCTCCTCTCCCAATTCTAAAGAAATTTAAATTGTTCGATATTTTAAAATACGATGGAACAACTGATCTACGAGACCACGTGACTGCATTGACAACTGGCATAAAAGTTAACGACTTGACCAAACAAGAAATTGAATTAATATTGGTCAAAAAATTAGGCGATACACTAACTAAGAGAGCATTAACATGGTATTTTCTTTTACCCAAATATTTCATAAATTCTTTTGCTGAGCTTGCAGATTCATTTATCAAAGCACATTCGGGAGATTAAAAGGTCGAAAAAGAATGAAAGATATTTTCAAAATCAAACAAGGGGACTCAAAGTTGCTTAGGGAGTTTGTGGATAGGTTCCAACGTGAAAGAATGACATTATCATGTGTACCAGACAACTGGGCAGCTATAGCCTTCACTAGTAATTTGAATTAAAAAAACTCAGAAGCTACGGGGTGACTCAAGGAAAGTCTTCGTGAATTCCCAGCGGCAACATGGAATGACGTTTACAATAGGAATAACATGAAGCTAATGATATAAAAAGATAATCTCACGGTCTCAAAAAGAAGAAAAGGTGAGTTTGAGACGTGCGGAAACAGAAAAAAGGTCTAGTAAAAATAGGTACGAACCATATATGGGCCAGCGGGAAAATATTCACGATCAAACCATGGCAATGCAAGGTACAATCATAGATCCATAAATAGAGAGTGGGGCTCATCATCAAGGTTAGGCAATGATCTTAACATACGAGAATCACGGGATGATGATAGAAACTTGAAGGCACGATTTGGAGGTTATAATTTTAATGTAAGCACCTCCGAGCTCGTAGCTATTTTAAGAAGCATGGGTGGTATGGTGCGGTGGCCAAAAAAATGAGATGAAATCCAAACAGGCGCAATCCTGATCACTGGTGCGAATTTCACTACGATCATAGTCATAAAACAACAGATTGTAGGTTGCTACAAGGTGAAGTTGATCATATGTTGAAGCAAGGATATCTCACCGTATTATTCAGTTAGAAAGGTAAGCAAGCATACATGAAGAACAGACAGGAGCCCCCTAAACTGCCTTCTCCCAAAAGGACCGTTAATGTTATAAGCGGCAGTGAAGAAATCAATAGTGTAACGTACACAACAGCCAATAAAGTTTCCAAAGTCACAATTACCCATGAGAAGCGGGTGTGGCACGTCTTAGAGGAAGAAAGTATTATGTTTGATGATGCAGATGTAGATGCGGATGGCGTATTAACTCCAAATAACGATGCACTGGTAATATCTCTACTTGTACATGATACTAATGTAAAACGAGTTTTGATTGATCCAGGTAGTTCCGTGAACATTATTCTTCTAAGAGTACTACACGAGATGCAAGCTGAAGATAAATTAGTACCAAAGGTGCATACTTTATCTGGATTCGATAATTCTAACGTCGTGGCGAACGGGGAGGTAATACTTGCTACATTCGCAGAAGGAGTTGTCAAAGATACAAAGTTTCAGGTGGTAGATATGGATATGGCTTACAATATGATTCTTGGGAGACCATGGATCCACGAGATGGATGTCGTTCCGTTGATCTTACATCAAGTTATTAAATTTCCATCACCGTGGAGAATATGTCGAGTCCGTGGGGATCAACAGACATCCATAAGCATCAACTCCGTAGTAGATTCAAGTACGAGAAACGAAGAAAAATAGCAATACAGAATCCAGTTGAAGGTACCATAACACAAACCTCAACTGAACAAGGGAGAACAGATGTGGACTCAAGGCCCGATGCCATTCAAGAACCAGAGAAAAACGAAAATATTAAAATAATAACTGAAGAACTGGAGGCTATAGTGTTATTTACACAATGGCTGGAAAGGAAAGTCTACATATGGGCCAATCTAAGCCCAGACATGAAACGTAAGTTGATTGAATTTTTGAATACTAACGTGGATTATTTTTATTGGTCCCATTCTGATATGACAGGAATACCACCGGAGGTAATGACTCACAAGTTAAATGAAGACCCATCATATTCACCTGTCAAACAAAAGAAAATAAATCAAGGATATTTCAAAAATTAGGTGATTCAAGATGAGGTCCAAAAATTATTAAAAATTAGGTCTATCCGCGAGGTAAAGTATCCTAATTGGTTAACTAATACTATTGCCGTGCCGAAAATTAACGGTAAATGACGAGTTTGTGTAGATTACACATACCTTAATAAAGCTTGTCTTAAAGATTCTTTTCTATTACCACATATAGATCAAGTAATTGATGTTATTGTAGAACATGAGTTATTAAGCTGCTTAGATGTGTATTCAAAATACAACCAGATCAAAATGGATCCTATAGATGAAGAAAAAACTTCATTTATAACAGACAGGAGGACTTACTGTTATAAAGTACTACCTTTTGGTCTCAAAAATGCTGGTGCAACATATCAAAGACTGGTGACCAAAATGTTCCAAGAACATTTGGGAAAAACTATGGAGGTATATATAGATGATATGCTCGTCAAAACTCAACATTCAGGGGATCATATATCGCTTCTCAGATATGTTTCAGATCTTGCAAAAATTAAATATGAAACTAAATCTTGAGAAATGTGCATTCGGTGTTACATCAGGTAAGTTTTTGGATTTTCTTGTTTCTAACTGTGGTATTGAAGTGAATCCCGCACAGATTAAATCCATTGAAGAAATCACTGACATGCTTACAAGTAAAAAAGATGTGTAGAGGTTGATAGGTAAAATTATCAGAAAATTGTCGGGGACATATACAGCCGAGGACATTAATCAGAAAAGTGCTTTAAATTTTTCTCATCTATTAATAATTAAGATCAGTTCGAATGGACTAAGGATTGTCAACAAGCACTCAAAAATTTGAAGACATACCTGTCAAATCCGCCGTTTCTCGCAAAACCAAAGGTTGGAGAAAGATTGCTCATCTATCTTTCCATCTCAGAAGTAGCGCTGAGTGTTGTTTTAGTTCGTGAAGACCAAGATAAACAATCTCTAATTTATTATGTCAGCAAATCATTATTAGATAGGGAAACGTGGTATACTCAATTAGAAAATCTTGCACTTGCACTAATCATGGCATCTAGAAAATTAAGGCCTTATTTTCAATGTCATCCTAATTTCATAATAACTGTTTATCCATTACACAGTATATTACACAAGCATAACTGTCAAGTAGGTTAGCTAAATGGGATATAGAATTAAGTGAATATGATATCACATACCATCCTAGAACCGCGATAAAATCTCAAGTGTTAGCAAATATTTTTGTTGATTTTAGCCAAGACATGCAATTAACAGCAGAAAAAAAAAATTACAGGTATTCAACACATCTAATCCAGGAATTTGGACCTTATTTACTGATGGCTCATCTAACGTGGAGGGAGTAGATTTAGGAGTTGCTTTGGTCCACCTACGGGTGAGACGATTCGTCAAACCATAAAATGTCATTTTATAACTAACAATGAGGCAGAGTATGAAGCTGTGATTGCAGGTTTGGAACTGGCACGAGAACTTGGCATTAATCAAATTGTAATCAAAAGCGATTCGTAACTGATAGTTAACCAAATGCCGGGGACATACACAGCCAGGGAAGCACGAATTGCAATACTTAGAAAAGGTACGGGATTTGATTAGACAATGTCAAACTTGGAAAGTCATGCAGATACCAAGAGATGAAAATGTCGAAGCAGATGCCCTAACCAATCTTGCATCTGTGATAGACGTGGCGAGCAATAAAAATTCTTCTGTAATTCATTTGTTTCATTCGGTACTCAATACAGACAAAAATGAGGTAAATTTTAATAATTTAACTTGGGATTGGAGAAACGATATTGTCGCTTTTTTGTAGTATGGTACCGTCCCTGAAGACAAGAAAAAAGCTCACGCGCTTCGAAAAAAAGCTGCCCGATATTGTTTAAAGCAAGGTAATCTTTTGCGAAAAATGTTCGGTGGACCCTTAGCAAGATTCCTCGGGCCTTCTCAAACGTAATACGTAATGAAAGAAATACATGAAAGGTATTGTGGAAATCACGCACGAGGAAGATCACTGGTGAGAACTGTGATTAGAGCAGGCTATTATTGGCCTAAAATGGAAGAAGAAGCGGAGAATTTCGTGACTAAATGTGATAAGTGCCAAAGATATGGTAATAACATGCATAGACCTGCAGAGATGTTACATCCGGTCATTGCACCGTGGCTTTTTATGAAATGGGGAATGGATATTGTGGGTCCACTACCACAAGCAAAAGGACAGGTAAGATTCCTACTTGTACTCATTGACTACTTTACTAAATGGCTAGAAGAAAAAGCATTTAAAAAAGTACGGGAAAAGGAAGTAAGATATTTCATTTGGAAAAATATCATATGTCGATTCGGTGTACCAAAAGAAATCATGTGTGACAATGGTCCACAATTTATAGGCGCACAAATCACAGAATTTTTTCAAAGTTGACAGATCAAAAGGATCACGTCTACGACTTACCATCAGGTGGGTAATGGACAAGCTGAATTAACAAATAAAGTCATTATCAACAATTTGAAGAAACGATTAGAAGAATCTAAAGGCAATTGGCCAGAACTGCTACCTGGTGTTTTATGGGCATATCACACGACAACAAAAACAAGCATAGGTGAAACACCATTCTTATTGGTGTATGGAGCTGAAGCCTTAATTTCGGTTGAGATAGGGGAACCAAGCACGAGATATATGCACGCGTAAGAAGAATTTAATGAAGAAGAAATATGCATAAACATTGACCTACTTGAAGAAAGAAGGGAAGCTGCATTAATAAGAATGGAAGCACAAAAACAAGTCATGGAACAATATTACAATCGAAATGCACAACAAGATCCTTCAAGATTAGGGACTTCATACTCAAGAAAGTTTTTCAATCCACGAAGGCATCTAATGCGGGGAAATTAAGTCCAACTTGGGAAGGACCTTACATGATTCATGGTATTGCGGGGAAAGGAGTATACGAGTTAGAAATAATGGATGGAAAGATATTACCCTCACACTGGAATGTTGTTCACCTAAAGAGATACTGTTTCTAAGTAGTACCCACGGGCAGGTATCCTCATTTTAAATTTTTTCATTTAAATTGTTAAAATTTTACTAACGATTTTAAATGATAGGAAAAAAGCTAACACGTAGTAAATGATGAGTCACGACCTGCAAAGCACATGGAGTTAATTAAAATTTCCGATCTTAGGTTACAATTATTCTGATAAAAATTGAAATAGGTTAAGGAGTCTTCACCTATAATCGCACCTCCGAGTCCCTTATATTTTATTCCTTTACAGGAAAAGGACCAAATAAGAGGAATAATCCAGTGCTCAAGACTTCATACTTCAAAACTCAAACACTTGGGGAATTATATGATATATACATAGACAAATGTATAAAGAAGGAAAAGAAGATTGAGAAATAATCAAAAGTTCAAGCCTGAAAAGTCAACTCATTGAAAGAGTCAAGTGAAGAGCAAAGAGTCAAGTACAAAGCAAAGTTACGAGCCAAAGGCCAAAGAAAAAACCTTATCTTAGTTAGGTTAAAAGGCAATGTAATGAAAATCTTGGGTATAATTCAAGTGAAACGAGGTTATGAATAAAAACCTTTGTATTATTCAAAATACAGAAACATGTTACAAGTAAAAACCTTGTTATGTCTTTTTGAAATCTGTTGTAAGAAAAAAAGTCACGAATAAGTTATAGAAGTTACTCAAATACATGTAAGATGTTATTTAAATCTTGACAAATTCAAATAAAAACTTGTTAAAGTTATTCCAAAAAATGTGTGTATTCCTATTTCTTTTATCGTACATTAACACCATTATGAAGTTGAGACGTCTTCTTCATTAAGTGTTACGAGCCAAAGTGTCACGACCCAAACCCCGACCCGGTCGTGATGGCGCCTCTCGTGAAGACAAGGCCAGCCAACCAACCTATTTCGCCTCTTGAAAATATTTAAATGATAATGAATAGTTTTAGCATAACTAAATAACTCCAGTCTAAACAAAGATTTCTTTATTAAGTGTAGAATACGACCCGAACACAGCCCAATACGAGGTGTCACAAGTCACAAGCATCTATTAGAGTATAAATACAACTACAAGGCCTGAAATAAATAAAATAGGACTGCTAAACAAAAGGTTGACAGTGCTATGAATGCTGGCAGTCACCTCACTGAACTCTGATAACTTAGCCTCCAATCAGCTCAGAACCCGCTAGCGGGGGAACAAATACCTACATCTGCATGCAAAGTGGAGGGAGTAAAGTGAGTACTCCAACTCAGTGAGTAATAAAGGTAAATAATAATTGAGCAATAAGAAATAACGTAAGACAAACCATCATGATGTATAGAGCAGTGTAAAACCCTTTGAGAATTAGTGAAGCTATGAAATCTTTAGAAACCATCTTAGCTCAGTTTAAACCTCTTTTAAAATGACATTCAGATGGTTACGCAAATGAATGCAAAATAAAAGTGCATATAAGCACAGGAATTCGCCCCTCAGGCACAAACACTCAATTAACAGATAATGCGAGGCAATCAGGTAGGAATCACATGAAGCAGCCCAAACAACAGATAATGGTAGACAAATGAGATAAATTAAACACACAGAACATCACCAGCACCACTGCGACGTGCAGCCCCATCCATATATCGCTGCGGCGTGCAGCTCGATCCATATATCTCGTTGATGGCGCTCACTGGGGGTGTGGGACTCCAGGAGGGGCCCCTTACAGTCCACGCGCAATATCAAGCCATATCATCGCATCAAATCTAGGCCTTCAGCCTCATATCAGTATTAGTATAAGATCGCTGCGGCACACAGGCCGATCCTATAGTATCCTCACATTTGGCCATCGGCCATACTCAGTCTAGCAAACACATAAGCCCATATGGCATTAGTAAAACAGTAGTTCTCAACCCAAAATATCATTTAATATATCATTATAGTTTCAAAATCGAGTAAAAGTGGCTAAGTTGTAAAACAGTGGAAACTGGTACGACCGAGTTCAAGTAGTAAGTCAAAACATTGAGGAAATAATGATAAAAATCCCCGGAGGGTTCAATTAGTTGGCACGAAGCCCAAATATGACAACTAATCCAAATTATGATGATAACAAATAAGTTACATTCAAATACGCGATAAAATCATCAATTGGGAAGGACCAAGTCACAATCCCCAATAGTAAAAAAACCCATGCTCATCATCAAGCGCATATCTCACCTCAATACAGCATTACGATGTGCAATTTTGGGGTTTCAAACCCTTAGGATATCATTTACAATCATTACTCACCTCGAACTGGAAAAACCTCTAGCTCGCGACACCTTTCCCTCGAATCGGCCTCCACGCGCTTCGAATCTATGCAAAACCAGAACGAATACGTCACCATATGCCAAGCGAATAAAGCCCAAGCAAGAACGATCGAAAAATATCAAAAACCCCAAAATTAGCAAAACCCAAGCCCCGGGTCCACTTCTCGAAACTCAAAAATTTTCACATCAACAGGTTCCCTATCTCCTCACGAGTTCATGCATATCAAAAGTTCTCAAATCCAACCCTAATTGATCCTTCAAATCCCCAAATCAAATTTCAAAATCCTAAGCCCTAGTTTCTTCCATTTTTTAACTTAAGTTTCATGAATTTCTAGGCAGATTTCACAATTGAAACGAGTATTGAGTTCAAAAATATTACCTCCAGGCGATTCCCCTTGAACCCCTCTTCAATTAGCTCTTCCAAGCTCCAAAATCGCTCAACAATGGAGGTCCTTAACCTCAAAATTGCAGAATAGCCTTTTTAAAACGTTCTGCCAGCACTGAAAAATCCTTCTTCGCGATCGTGGTCAACACCACGCGATCGCGATGCACAAATTCGCGTTGACCACTTTTTACTCAATGCAAACAGGACACACAGGTCGCGAACGCGATGTGTTTCCTACTATACCTTCGCAAACGCAGAGACCACACGCGAACGCGTTCAGAAATTCTCATGGGACCAAATTCCTTATACGTGATCGTGTAAACCATAACGCGAACGCAATGAAAAACCTGATGAAACCTTCACGAACGCGTAGCTTCCAGAACTCAACCCTTCGCAAACGCGAGCTTCCCTTCGTGAACTCGAAGGTCAGAATACCTGCAACAACTGGACTGATTTTTCTGCAATTCTCAACTCCAAAATGATCCGATTGACCACCGGAACTCACCCGAGGCCCCCGGGACCTCAACCAACGCCACCAACACATCCTAAAACTTCATTCAAATATGTTCCAATCATCAAAACAACTCAAACAACATCAAATCACTCAAAATTCATCAAATTCAACCCTAAGTATTCCAAAAACTTACGAAATACATTTTCAATCAAAAACGCAACCAAACCATATCTGAATGATCTGAAATTTTGCACACACATTCCAAATGACATAAAAAAGCTACTGTAATTTCCAGAATTCCATTATGACTCATGGATAAAAATCTCACCTACCAACCGAAAAATGCCAAAATTTCAACTTCACCAATTCAAACCTAATTCTACTCTGGACCTCCAAAACCAATTCCGATCATGCTCCTAAATCATAAGTCACCCAACGAAGCTAACCAAATAATAGAAACTCCGATCCGAGCTTATATACAAATAAGTTAACTCTTGGTCAAACTTTTCAAATTCAAAGTTTTCAACTGAGACTGTTGTTTCAAATTCATACCAATTTTTCCTAAAAACCAAAGCCAACGATCTATATCAGTCATAATACATTACACAGGGTAAGTCATGCCCGAGAACTGGCGATCAAAGTGCAAAAGCTCAAAATAACCGGTCGGGTCATTACATCCTCTCCCACTTAAACACACGTTCGTCCTCGAATGTACCCAGAGTTGTTCTAAAAGCCAACCAATCTCTAAATAACCTTACCATGCATATATGCCGGGGTGATCCAACGTCACCTTATCTCATATAGGTCCAATAACAAATTGAAACTGAAATTATACAATCCAGTCTAGCCCATAAGGCATGGAACAACATGTCAAATTCTGAAACCATCAATACGATCAGAACCTCATGCCTATGCTCTGAATAGACCCGAACAAGCTGTAATAACCCATGCCTGCAACCTAGAAAGCAATCCCAAGATATACTGCATAACTCAAACACTCGTAGCGATAACTTCTATTCACAACAACTACCCACACAACTGAACACTAGCAGAAAACCTCTTATCAACTAAAGTCTCATTCCAACACTTTCATATACTGCCAACGATAAATGAAATAGGTACTAAACCATGACCATTCTCAGGTCAACCATTCATGAAGCTACTTCTCCCCTGACAAATACCATAGCAAATTTTCGAGTCGAACCTCGACCTTATCCTTCAAACATGCTGAAATCGAATCCGTTTGTATTCATTAATGATCCCAACAATCTCCTCTAATCCAACACACCACTCAAGTGACATGAAACATCAACATAGGCCTAAGCCACAACTGGCATAATAAGCGCACAAATATGCAACAGTGTGAACATACTCAAATCATGAAAGTGACTCAAATGAAAGAACTGTACCTCAAGCTCACCCATACCACCACAATACAAGGCTGAGAACTCGTCTCACATCATAGAAATAGAACACACAAATCTAACCCGCAAGGTCATACCTCCATATAGCTTCGCTGCAAATGAACAATACTATCCAAACATTGTTCCACATGAAACACCTCAAATCACTATGCTTGAAATAGACAACTGTGCACAATGCCTGGAACCAAAGCAAATCATCACACCCACAGTGAAATAAGTAACATATACCACGCATACCCGATAGGACATAACAATTACGCCATACATTGAGCAACGCCCAATTACTTTTCCCGCTCGACTTCCACTATGAACCCCAATAGAAACGCACCATATGTGCCATAACCAACAAATCATAACGCATCGCAACACAAAAAGGCAACTCATAGATCTCCCAAATAACTAGTTAGATCAATAAAGGTTGAATCAACTTATTCCTTAACAATAAAATTTGGGTCCAACCAAGCCGACTCAAGCTAGAACACACATCTATATTTGGCCTATCAACAAACTCTTTATCAAGGAAATCCTGAAGTTGTTCCTTCCACCACTATGACTCATTCTATTGCCATACGACAAATGTCCAGCACCAAATCACTACCGAAATAACAACCTCACTTGGCGACATGACCGGCCACAAGAAACACATCCAAAAATTCCCTCAACACCGGAACTGAATCGATATGAGGAGCCTCAGCACTGGCTCCCATCACAATAGCCCAAATAAGAAAAATATTCCTTCCCAGCCGTCCGCTGGGTCTTCGAATTATAAAAAAAATCTTCCCAATAGGACATAATCCATCGAGCATCGCCACTTTATTTGTGGCATCTTTCAGTATAGCCAACACCGTCGCCTTAGCACGATAGCCTAGAATAACACAACACGGAGACAACCAGTCTGAACCCAATATCACATCCAAAATCTGACATACTAAGCAAGAAAGGATCTTTTCTGGTCTCAACTCTCCGATAGTCATCATACCGTGCCAATACACACGATCAACCACCATGACATAGCCTGAACTCGAGAAATCCCAGTCCCCAACTCCATATAGCCCAGAATCATCATACCTGATCCCAATTTTGTTATCTGAAAGCATACCACACCTCAAATACCCAATCATTCCACGAAATATACTTTAAAATTTCCTTGTGCAACCAGGCAAACCCAAATATCACTAGTAGATCTAACAAGAAAGTGCTGATACTACCAAAGTGCCATCAACTTAATCACATTGCCCTCTTATTGAAACATATACTCTCGTCAAATAACTTACAACTAGCAGTACTATTTCCTTAATCATCTATGGCCACCCGCTGCTTAGGAGTTTCATGAACTTTCCTTCACAACTGAACTATAACCTTACATATGCAAGTCTCGATCCTCCATAATATACCGCATATAACATACCATCCTATGATAACATGAAAACGTCATCTCCCTTTCGAGCCACAAACATCTACGCGCTCAACTAGCCAAGAACTTTCCATTGGTCCCACATAGGAGAAAATCACTATATATCCCAGGCCCCGCATGCCCATGGAAATTCTGCATCTCCAAACCACAATAAAAATCATCAAGGACTCTCCGAATTCCCTTTGCACAAATCAGACCGATGGAGGACTGAATCCTTCTAACTCGACCAAGATAAGCAAGTCATCCCTACCTAAGAACATTGCTACAAAATACATTAAGAACTCATTATATCGAACACACACAAGGGATTAACATATCCTTACCATACCATTTCGGTTTACTATCATGCTACTCCATCTATCTAAATTTCCTTCTGATTCATCTTCAACTTGATATTCTCTCTTGATATAGCACCACAATTCCTCAACCTAGGCCTACAACAGAGAACCAAGCATAAAACCACACCGTCTAAGGCTTATACATCACTGAATACTTTCTTAAACATTCCCAGAAACACCACATTCCAGAATACTTTACTCTTAAGAACTTCCTGCGAATCTAAATCTGTTACCTTTACTTTTCCTATACTGATACATAGAGTTCCATAATTAACATAGAAATACCCCAAGTCTTGACCTCTTTCCAATAAAAACTAAGTTTCTAACCACGTATACAACTTTAAGACAACTGATTGTTACATATAGAATCTGGAACATATTAGAACCATTCTCGAGAGCCATTTACTCTATTTACATTGCAATTAGCCTGATCAAACGAACAGGACCACCGTGCCTCATTAGCACTCTAACACCGTAGGATATGACCTCATCCCAATACAAACAAGCATCTTCCTACTCTATGCACCGAGCATTCTATACCAATAACAACATAAGACATACTGTGATTCTCACACACCTACGAAGAACCATATAACCTTGTCAAAAAATTTCCTTCACTCGAGCCATCCTCGACTTCAATCTCCGTGAGCCATCACTGACTTACCAATATGCCTCAGACTGGAACCAACATAACACCTAATCGTGCGCTCAACTACTCATAGTAGACTCCCTCATTTGGCTCAAAGTCATAGATCAAACTATGCTCATTAACTCATAACACTCATACTATATTGATGCCACAATACCATCGTAATAAGCTGGTGAAACACAGATCATCTAGTACTTTAAATCTTCGACAAATCTTGCACTCATTCTTGCAACCGCTAATCTCACTCTCTTAAGTGACCCGAAGTTTCAAATTTTAACTCTTACACTTCACTTGCACATAAGATCTTCTAATAATCACATAAGGTCACACAACCCTAGAACTCTTCGCATGAGGTAACCCATATGATTTTCCTTCAATTAACATTTATGTATACCTTCCACCGCCCTGAAATGTACGCAGTCCCTTAGTCTTCCTGAGTCTGAACTCATACCGCAACATGAAGTTCACTTCACTCTCAAGTGGGAAACACAAAAAGATCTTCACACGCCCATAACTCGGGGCTATACCTCGAATCACGATGGAATTCAAGCACCTAATAGTCCTTCTATAATCCTACAGACCTTCCTCGTCACTTCCAGGTAATATAGATGCATCTCGAAATACTAACACTCATCACTTAGATACCCCACTGTCACTCCCATTAATAGAGACAATGCTGAACATATAAGTTCAAAATACTTGCTCACACAATCAACACCTAGGTTCTCAAGCCATGGCAAAGATCCGTCCTCAAATCCTCCAAGCTGGCCTAACATCAAACTCACAGAGATCTCACCCTCGATCAGGGAATCACAAGCCATCAAGGCATATTTGACACTGATTGTTCATGTGCACATATGAATGCGTGGAAGGAATTTCAAGAGTTGCTTTTCAAGTTGAATCAAGGACACACGATAAGAATTCAAGAACTTGAAGCTTTCCTAAAGGTTCTGCAACCTATCAAGGATAAATACATGCATCTCCGTACCGATCCGTTAGACTCTACTAAACCTGCACATGACCCGTGAAACCTATGTAACCTAGGCTCTGATACCAACTTGTCACGACCCAAACCCCGATCTTGTCGTGATGGTGCCTCTAGTGAAGACAAGGCCAGCCAACCAGCCCATTTGCCTCTTCAGAATAGTTAAATAATAATGAAAAGTTTAGCATAATTAAATAACCATATTCTATATAAATATTTCTTTATTAAGTGAAAAATGTAACCCGAACACAGCCCAATCCGGGGTGTCACAAGTCATGAGCATCTACTAGAGTATAAATAGAACTACAAGGCCTGAAAAAAACAAAATATGACTGATAAACAAAAGGAAAAAATGCAGTGCTGCAAGCGCTGGCAGTCACCTCGCTAAACTCTAATAACTTAGCATCCAATCAGCTCAGAACCTGCTAGCGGGGAAACAAATACCTACATCCGCACGCGAGGTGCAGGGAGTAAAGTGAGTACTCCAACTCAGTGAGTAATAAAGTTAATAATAACTGAGCAGTAAGAAAATACGTATGACAAACCATCATACTGTATAGAGCAGTGTAAATCCCTTTAAGAAAAGCAATGAAGCTATGAAATATTTAGAAACCATCTTAGCTCAGTTTAAACCTCTTTTAAAAATGACTTTTCAATGGTTACGCTAATGAATACAAAACAAATAGTGCATATACGCACAGGAATCCGTCCCTCGGGCACGAGCGCTCAATTATCAGATAATGCCAGACAATCAGGTCGGCATCACATGAGGTAGCCCAAAAAATAGATAATGGCATACAAATGAGATAAAGTAAACATATATAATAACACTAGCACCACTGCAGCGTGCAGCCTGATCCATATATCGCTGCGGCGTGCAACCCGATCCATATATCTCGTCGACGATGCTCACTGGGGGTGTGCAGACTCCGGGAGGGGACCCTTACATCCCTCGGCCTAATATCAGTATTAATATAACACCGCTGTAGCGTAGCCTGATCCCTTAGTATCCTCACATATGGCCCTTGGCCATACTCAGTCCAACTATCACATAAGCCCCTCGGGCATTAGTAAAACAATAGTTCTCAATCCAATACATTATGTAATATATTATTTTAGTTTTAAAACCGAGTAAAAGTGGCTGAGTTGTAATACAGTGAAAAATGGTACGACTGAGTTCAAGTAGTAAGTCAAAACGATGAGGAAATAGTGATAAAAATCCCCAGATGGTTCAACTAGTTTGGCACGAACCCAAATATGACAACCAATCCAAATCATGATGATAACAAATGAGTTATAGTCAAATACGTGGTAAAATCATCATTCGGGACGGACCAAGTCACAATCCCCAATAGTAAACGACCCACGCTCATCATCAAGCGCGTGCCTCACCTCAATATAGCACTACGATATGCAAATCTAGGATTTCAAACCCTCAGGATATAATTTACAATCAGTAGTCACCTCAAACTGGTAAAATCTCTAGCTCACGACGTCTTTCCCCACGAATCGGCCTCCACACGCGTTGAATCTATGCAAAACCAGAAAGAATACGTCATCATATGCAAGGGAACGAAGCCCAAGCGAAAATGATCAAAACTCAAAAAATTTGCATCAATGGGTTCCTTATCTCCTCACGAGTTCATACATACCAAAGGTTCTCAAATCGGACCCCAGTTGGTCCTTCAAATCCCCAAATCAAATTTCAAAATCCCAAACCCTAGTTTCTTCCATTTTTAACTTAAGTTTCATGAATTTATAAGTAGATTTCACAATAGAAACAAGTTTTGATTTCGAAACTATTACCTCCAGGTGATTCCCCTTGAATCCCTCTTCAATTAGCTCTTCGAAGCTCCAAAATCGCTTAACAATGGAGGTCCTTAACCTCAAAATCGCGGAATAGCCTTTTTAAAACATTCAGCCCAACTCTTAAAAATCCTTCTTCTCAATCGCGGTCAACACCTCGCAATCGCGATGCATAAATTTGTGTTGACCACATTTTACTCTATGCAAACAGGACACACATGTCATTTATGCGATGCCTTTCCTCCTGTACCTCCACGAATGCGGAGACCACAATGCGAATGTGATGAAAAATTCTTCTTGGACCAAATTCCTTATACGCGATCGTGTAAACCATAACGCAAACGCAATGAACAGCCTGATAAAACCTTCACAAACACGGCCTAGACCCTCACGAATGCGTAGCTTCCAAAACCCATCCCTTCGTAAACTCGAAGGCCAAAGTACCTGCAACTGCTGGACTGATTTTTCTGTAATTATCAGCTCCAAAAATGGTCTGATTGACCATCTGAAACTCATCCAACGCCACCAACACATCCTAATACCTCATTCAAACTTGTTTCAATCATCAAAACACCTCAAAAAACATCAAATCACCCAAAACTCATCGAATTCAAGCCTAAGTTTTCCAAAAACTTCCGAAATACGTTTTCGATCAAAAACCCAACTAAACCGTCATCTGAATGACCTGAAATTTTTTGCACACATCCCAAATACATAACGAAGCTGATGCAACTCTCAGTTTCATTCCGACTTCCGTATCAAAATCTCACTTACCAACCGAAAATCGCCAAAATCTCAACTTCTCCGATTCAAGCCTAATTTTACTCCAGACCTCCAAAATAAATTCTGATCACACTCCTAAGTCATAAGTCACCCAAAGAATCTAACCAAATCATAAATACTCCGATCTGAGCTCATATACAAATAAGTCAACTCTTGGTCAAACCATTCAAATTCAAAGTTTTCAACTAAGTTTGTTCTTTCAAATTCATACGGATTTTTCCTAATAATCAAAGCCAATGATCTACATCATTCATAATACATTACACGGGGCAAGTCATGCTCGATAACTAGCGATCAAAGTGCAAAAGCTCAAAACGACTGGCCGGGTCGTTATACAAAGGCCAAAGAGAAAACCTAATCTTAGTTAAATATAATGAAAATCTTGTGTATTATTAAAGTGAAACGAGGTTATTAATAAAAACCTTGTGTATTATTCAAAATACTGAAACAGGTTACAAGTAAAAACATTGTGTTTTATTTCCTTTTCTGAAATCTGTTAAGAAAAATAGCTACGAAACAGTTATAGAAGTAACTCAATTACATGTAAGATGTTATTTAAATCTTGACAAAGTCCAAATAAAAACTTGTCAAAGTTATTCCAAAAAATATGTGTATTCATATTTCTTTTATCGTACATTAATACCATTATAAAGTTGAGATGTATTCTTCATTAAGTGTTGAAATATAAAAGGGCCCTCTTTTATAAAATTCATGATTGATTTAAATATTCATGAAGTAAAAAAGTATTTTGCAAAATAAAAATGCAAGTTATTCAGTAAGTCCTTAAAATATAAAGGTAAGAATAAATAAGAAATAAATTCAAAAATACAAACGAAAACTTCTAAAAATTAAAAAAGCTTAAAGACTTAGTATGAACTTAGTCATAAGGTTTGCTTATACAAAATGCCCCGAAAAGGTCCGGGAACTTAATGTTCTCAAACCCTCAAAATGGACCAAGGGTAACAACCATATTTTACCAAAGAAAGAAAAAAATCACATATCATTGACTTGTCACTGAGGAGTTGAAGAAGGAATCAAAGTAGGATCATCAGCAGGAGCGGGTTCAACTTGGCTCGTATGATCATCAGTAGGAGCGGGTTTAACTTGACTCAAAAGAATTGGAAAACTCACCATACCCATATCATCTTTAATGTTCTCAGAAGTTTCAGCCACGGGAGAAGGAAAATCTTGGCACTGCTGAGTCTTTTCAATAGTCTCTTTGATTTTGGCTAACTCAGATTCCAAATTAAAATTCTCCTGGCTAACTTTAACAAGGGTATTATGGCGAGAATTTAAAAATGCCCAACTTACCTCAACTGCGGTTTTATCTTCAAGGATCTTGTAATCTCGTTCCCAGTCAGCAGTTTCATTTCTTAGCTTCTCATTCTCAGCCAAGGCAGTCTCATAAGAAGTCTAAAGAGAAACATGTTAACTTTTTAAAAAACGAACTTTTTCAGAAGACTCCCAGAGGTCTTCTTGAGTCAGGGTCTGCACGAGTTCACCAGCATATGTTTTTTTTACCTAAGAAAGCCTTCAACTCTCTGATCTCTTTACTTACCTTGCATAGTTGCTCGAAAAAAGAGAATTCAAGACGATTCTTTTCCTTACTTGCTTTAATTGAGGAAGCTTTTTCAACCGCCAACTCGGAAGTCAAATCTCTTACCTACTACTCTAAGGTACACTTACTTTCTTCTAATACTTCCTTGTCGATTTGAAAACTTTCACACTGTTCCTTCCAGTTATCCCCCTCCACTAGGTAGTCACGCACTAATTGCTCTGAGAGGGTAACCCTCTTCATCAACTCCGTGCCAATTAGATTAACCTAAAAAAGGGGAAAATGAGAATCCTAAAAATTGAAAAGGATAAAGTAAAGTCTGAAAAAGGGATACCTTTAAAGAAGAATGCACTATATCGTTCATCAAGGTTAAGGAATTGTGGCTATCAAGATTAGCTATCTTAACTGGACCAATCAAAGGCTTTAGCCACACGTCATCCTGGCCTGATTTCCTCAAAAGGTTACCCTTAGTGGGAATTCAATGGTAACTTGACTCATAGCCTCACCTCTACTTGAGGACCCAACTTCAGGGTAAGGAACAGATGAAAGAGGAGTAGCCGAGGGAGGAACGATAGAAGCAGTCCATACAGCCTGGGGAGGAACGGTAACAGCCACGATCAGCAAAGAAAGTATCCCAAGAACAAGAGTATAAAAAGAAGCAAGGGGTGCTTCATCAGAAATCGGACCTAAACTCTCACTATCAAATCGCAGTTAAAAAGCTGCTTAATAGAATCATGAGCAGCAGTGGGAACATAATCATCAGGTATCATCACCGGAGCTTCAACAGACTCGATAAGAGGAATCGAATGAGGGGAAGATGCTTCATCATCAGAAATGATTCATCTACAAGCTCGTGGCCTTTTTAACAAGGAACCTCTCTTCTTGAGAGTCTTGGTCAACAACAGCTTTTCTTTTCGATGAAGAGCCCAAAATTATCTCTTGGGCCCTTTCCAAAGAAAATCGAGAAGCTACGACTGCCTAGCACTAATACCTCGAGTTGCAAATCCTAATAAAAAGAAAGATTAAAATAAGTTCTGGAAAAGTCAATATAAAAAAGGGTTATAAAAAACTCTTACCATGAGTTTTCACTTTCCATACAAATCGTTGGGCAAGAGTTTTCCAAGATCTACCCTCCATTCGGGCTGTGTTTAATATTCCTACTCAATCACGAAAATTGGGAATTCCATCAACAACTCACATGGTTGCTACAAAAGAAAAGGAAAATTAAAGCAATGATCATCAAAATTAAAAAAAGGTGTGAGAAAGTTATTAAAAAGAAAACTCACGTGCAAAATTCTACTTCTCAGGGAAGGGAATATTTTCCTCACTCACTAAACCAACAGTTGGGGTAGCAACAAACCTGGCATACTAGCCACGATCTCTTTCATTTTTAAGACTGACCAGAACTTTTTTGCTACTTGCTACTAAAGTAAAGACACCTTGGAGAAAGAGTCTATGAGAGTAAAGGTGAATTAAATGAGAAAAAATAAAAGGCACGCCGGCCATGTTGGTCAAATGCCTCAAACAAGCAACAACCCTCCACACTATGGGGCCAATTTGACATAAACAGACGTCGAAAAATTGACAGAACTTGAGCATAATAGGGTCAATAGCAGGTTTGAAACCTAATGTGAAAGTGTATGTATAAACAAAAGAAAACCCCATTAAAAAGGAGGTGATTCTCTAGTTCGCATTGGGAATTATAATAGGGAAGTCATGACTCCAATGGCAGTCTTTACGAACAAAAGAAATCAGACCTTCAGTGAGCTGAGTTGGGTAGATATCAACACGATCTAAAGAGGAAACTTGATTTCTAAGGGACTCTCTATTATTGTAGAAAGATAGTTCCGCAGGAACTATTTCCTCCATAGAGGGTTCAGGAAGAGGTTCAAAGGGTTCCTTACCTCTAGAAAAAGACCTTCAAAAAAAGAACCTTTGGTTTTAGAAGAAGGACTGGACTAGATGGATGAAGAGAAGAACCACGTATGGATGAAGACCCTAAATTACGTAGTCTACCTCCTCTTCTACTCCTACTAACGGCAGGAGGAAAGTTATCAACTATGGGGACTCTACTAGGGTTAGGGTTTGATGAAGACATGACAATACGAGGAAGATGAAGAAGGAGAATTGAATATTCTAAAACCTTTACGAGGAAGATAAGAACAAGAATCGAATATTCTGAAAACTTTAAACTTTATGAGATATTGACAAAGATGAAAACTATGTTTATACTAGAAAGCAACCGTCAAAGGAAAAGGTGCAATGATGGAAAGGTCATAATAAGAACTATCGCTTTGTAATTGGTGAAGCCGTAAAAGAGACTTAAAAAGCGTTGCAAAGTCGCAGAACCAATAAAAGAATGTCATGTGTAATAAGCATTAAATGGAAGCGACAATTGAAGCATTGATTCTATAATAGCATTAATGGCGGCAAATATTCCTGTTTTAATAAATTTCACTTCCCAAATATTCAATTGATGAATGAATGGCAATTGGGGGGGGGGGGGTATATGCATTGGGAAAAAATGAGTTTATATATATTAAAGTAATTGAAAGATGATATGTCATGACACGAAGGTTGGTCAAAGAACGATGATTAGCAAAGAGGCACGAGTTACAACAAATACGAGCAGAGGCACAAGCAGAGGCATGAGCAGATATTCAAAAGACTCAACGCTCGTACCTATTTAAATCCAAAAATAGGAGAATGAATCTGGAAACACTAGAGAGTACAGATACAATATTTAACAAGCATTAAATGCTGAAAATGTTAGAGAATTTATATTAAATTACAATGATTATGTAACGTAGCATTTAATGCCTTTAATTGTTTCATCCTTCTTTGTCACTGTTGTTCCCGAAATCCAGAGTACTTGATCTCTTTCTTTTCTTAGCTATGCTGAATTCTTTTCTTAGATAGAATGAATGGAAAAGGAGTGATTAAGTTGTGGTTTACGTAGTTGCAAGAATTTTTTTCGGGAAAAGGTCCTGTCAATTCAGTCCATAACGCCTTATCTTCAAATTTATTAGCCATAGTTTACTTTGATGTTTTCTATTTCCCATAGAGGAACTGCTTCCTGCATCTGTGGTTGTTGCAGCTAAACTAACAGAGCAAGGAGAAGGGGGGACATCAAATGGATTTTTTGTTAACACAGAACTGGAAGAGGTTCGATTCCTCATTGATTTTGTTAAGCGAAGAGCGCAAAGTGCATGCGCGAAATGAGAGCTAGAGGGGTGGGAAGAGCAAGTAAGTCTGTATCGTGTTCAGCTTACGACTTCATTCCCAGAATAAGGAGAAATAAGACACAGTGCCGGAAAATAGCTCCGAGAGGGATTTCTATGAGTAAAGAGATAAGTAACGGTAAGAGTCATTCCAATTGATTAGGTGAAGAGTCTCTTTCAAGCGAGATCCTTTACCATGCCTAATTAAATAAAAGAAAGTAAGAAAAAGATACTATGCATATAAGATTTATGCTATGTGGGCTCGCATTGCTCAGAGGTTAGAGCATTGCATTTGTAATGTGATGGCCATCGGTTCGATTCAGACAGCCGGCTTTTCCCAATTGTTTTTTTATTCTATTTTTTAGATGATTGATAATGTTCCTTTGAAATTAAAGAATATTGAAATTGCTCCTTCTTCCTTTTCCAAAACCTATTAATTTATTATAGAAACTTCAACCGAGAGAACAAAAACAAGAGAACAGGACATGAAAATAAAATAAAGAGTGCCAAAGAGGGGGGAGGGAGGCAAGAAGGAAAAGGAATAAAGCAAAAACAGTTCGAATCCGTATTCCCTTGTGTGGCACCGGAACAGAGAGATATTGTTCCCAAAATAAAAGGATAAAATCAAAAAATGAACTTATTTTGTTAAAATAAAGAGTTAGAAAGTTAGACAAAATAAAAAAGGTTTTAAAATAGAATTAATTAGTTTCAATGAGTTCTTAACTTTCATTCCTTGCGCCCATCCCCCCCCCCCCCCCCCCAAATCAAAACCAAAACAAAAGAGAAAAAATCAGCCAAAAGCATATTTAAGCAAGAAAGTAAGTAGATTCGGAGAAAAAAGAAAAAGAAAGAGATGAAAAATATTAGGAATAAAAGAATCACACTCCTTTTTCTTTTTGTTGAACGGGAAACTGGAGTCAGGCTTAGTAAAAGTAAGAAATAAAAGAAGGATTAATTCTGGGATGGTGCTTCTATCTGACAGAGCCATCATTGTGGGGAGGTTAAAAAGCATCCAATGCAAAGCGACCTTTCATTCTCTTGTTTCGTCGTGGCACACACCTGCCCGACAAGCATCCCCGGCTCGGGGGGACCAGGAAATGCCTTTCGTTTTCCACCCTTCGGTGGCCCTTCCCGACTTTCTTAGCAATCCCTCAAGCCTCTTTTGTGCCATCTTCTTCATAGAAGTCGTCGGGTTTGTGGTGGTCTTTCACCATCTTCCTTTTGATTGGCCTATATCTTTGAATCCGGTCATTCGCTATTCTCACAGTCCCTTAGTCTCGTACCGATTATCGATCTATCTCATATTCACAGAAGAAAGAACTTGCTTAATACTGGAAGAATGAAAGACATTCCTATATTGACATGGACGAGCTTTTTCACGAAGAAAGCTTCGCGCCCAACTGCTTGTATATCGGTCGGAAGCAGCTGCAAATGCTATCAGTGGTTCTTCCTTCCTATCCCATCTATCTATAAGAGTTGCTTGATTCACCCCCATTTTTAATACGACTGGACTAAGTTCGGGCAGATATCCATACCATTTCACGGAGGAATCTCATTGAGAATTGACTCGTCAGATTAACCACTTAGATGGGGAGTTTCCCGTATTCCATTTCATTGGCAAATGAAATAGATCTAAATAGGTCACACGGTACCCCAGACCAAAGAAATAGAAAAATAAATTGATAAAGAATACCAATATAAGGACCAGATGTAACATGTGCGGAGCAAGCCTACACTAGCCTGCAACTGCTTTTTCATTGGTTCCATTAGGGTTCGTAGTCTCATCCTGAAAAGGTTTTTTATTTCCTTGGATATACTCTCAACTTTTCCTACTTCGTTTGTAGGTTGATGGACGATGATGTGCCTGTACCTTCCCTTTCTGAAGACTCTCCATGCCCTTTAGAAGATCTCAGGGCTTCCATCCAGTTTGGAAGGTTGGCACCTGGTGTCTAAACCGAAGACATCGCACTAGAATGCATCTCCCATCACTGACAAGAATTCAAACTGAAGAAATTCAAAACAGAAAATAAAGTCTCTCGGGAAAAAGAAGTCAAAGTCGTTATTTTCAACAGCTACAGTAGTAGAGAAGAGAGGTACTACTTATGAGAAAGAGGAGTCTCCGATCTACGCCTAGTCTTAAAACCTACACTGTAGAGAGGGGAACAAGTACCTTTTTCTGCCGCTTTCAGTCAATTTTGTACTTAAGGTGTTCTAATTGCTGTATCGTTTTTTAATCGAATACCTTTATCTGTCATCTCCAGTCTGTTTCTTTTTTAGAGAAGATTTTCTACCCCTTCTGCCTATGAAGAACTTCAAGTCTATCAGGAAAGGATGTGATGGTAACCCTTGCTGCATCATTTAGATTCTAAATTCTTCCTTTTTTTTTTCTCCCATGCTTCTCGTTGGTCAACAATCAATCAAAGTATTGCAGAAAAACTTTAACAGATTTACAGTCTGCCGCTTTTGACCATTCGACCACTTTGACGGATTTAACCTTAGTCTCTTACCCTGATCTACACTTTTGAACTATAAGTTTAAAATTATATATTTTGAAATTTTACCGATCTTCCCATGTATATCTATTACTCAATGTCGAAAACAAGATCAGATTTTACATTGCTAATTTTACATAATTTTACTTGTAAAAGTGCATCAAATACTTATTTTATCATAGGAGTCTTTAAGTATGGATGTATACATATCTTTAAGTAATTTTGTTATACGTGAATTTTGAGAGGTGAGCATGTTGGGGTTCGCGTTGGTCTATATCCTAGGACCTAAATACGCGCTTCTATATCCTAGGACGTAAATACGCGCCGTGAGTCCAAGTCCTCAAACAATTATGCTTTTAGTAAATTTCTAGAATCGAAAATGGTTACTCCATCTATTACATTTTATGTTGCATTATATATTTTGTAACTGCATTTCAAGACTAAGTATTTCTAAATAAAACGCTATAGAAATTTCATGATATATTTAACATATAAATTTCTATAAAAAAAATCGTTTTGATCTTCCGCTCTTGGTCAAACTACAATTAATAAATTGGAATACGAGAAATAGAATTAAAATAGCATCAACCGTATTTCTCGTTTTCTCTTATCTTCGTACACATTGTCTATTTATTACTCCTCGCTTTATTTGTTTCATAGGACTTTGAACGTTTGAATTATAGACATGTTAATGGCAGACAAACATTCATACTTCTATATCTCTTAGTTTGCAATTTTTTATTCCACCGATACAACATTAAAACACATTTTTCTATGTATTTTTGTCGTTTTTTTAAATTCCCTAATTACGAGTTGTATTTCACATTAGGGAGCCTTATAATTTGAATTTAAAAAGACACGAATACATAGAATAAAATCACATTTGAACTTTTGCATTTCCAAGCCAGGGAAGATGTTCTGAGAAATAGAATGCAATTACTAAAAGAAATTCTCCTTATATTCTTTTTCCCGCCTTTGAAATTGTAAGTTTTGTCCTTGTGACATTTGGGGTCTATTTGGAAACAGCATCTCTGCTCAAGGGTAGGAGTAAGGTTTACGTACACACTACTCATTTCAGACCCCATTAAGTGAAATTATACTGGGTTGTTGTTGTAATTGTTCTCCTTGTGACATTTGTTGAATACTTTTAATCTTTAATTAATTGAAATGTGTATTTTTATTGAACCTTCCCAAATATAACAATTATTAACTACCAAACCATTTTATTCATTGTATGCTATTAACTTTGAATTATTATTTCATGTAATACAAATGATCTAAATATAACATATTTTATTTTAAATTGAAAGTAAATATACAAAAAACACACATAAAAATTTAAAATACACTTGATGAAATAATATCAAAATGACCATAATTAGAACGAATCAAAAGTGGATAGATCCTAATATAATTAATTGATGGAGTCCAAGCACCAAGCCCAACCAAAACAGATTCATATTGATCATTTTGTATTGGGCCCACTAGTGTTTGAGCCTTACTTTCATTTAGTGGCCTGGCTCGAGTCCAGTTTTAATTATATACATTTGTATATAACTAAAGGAGACCATCTGTAATTTTTTCAATTAATGAGACTTTCATTTTTATTCAGCTCTAGTCTCGGTCATCTCTCTAGTTCTCTCTAAGACTAGGATTCCTTCTCCTTTAATCTACATTTCAATGGCAGCATCTGAGGTTAACATGGTATCAGAGTGGAGATCCGTGTAGGCCTCGACGTCATCTATCGATTAGACTGTTCAATTTTTCACTTTGGTCGAGTTTTGTTTTGTCGGCGACATACTGTCCGCGCTTTATCGGATGAAACTGGAATTTCTCCTTGAGAAATCAATGCAGAAGCTCTTCTCCTTGGATAAGCTGAAATAAATCTGATAATATCTTCCATTTCTTTAAGATTTATTTTTCAATGTTATGTTCTATGCCCTAGCTTGAGAGTATCTGATGTTATCTATTGATTTACAAGTCGTATTTGAGGTTAAAATTAGATGCATGTGTATCTTTCTAGTTATTTCTTATGAGATTCATCTGAATTCTAGTTGAACTATAGGATTGGTTCATAGAGATGAGTACTGACTCAACAACAACCTCCTCTATGGTAGATTCCACCATTAGTCAATTAATTGACTCTTCCCATCCTTTATATATCCATCCATCTAATAATTCAGGAAGTCCACTTGTACTAGTAGCCTTCATTGGAACTGGTTATGTGTCCTGGAAGAAAAATATTCTTATTGCACTGTCTGCAAAGAACAAGGTTGGGTTAATCAATGGAAGAATATCCTAGCCATCACCTGATTCCCTTCTATATGACCAGTGGGTAAGATGCAACAACATGGTGTTTGGATGGTTAAGCAATTCTTTGTCTAAATATATTGTTGATAGTGTCCTACATTGTGACACTGCAAGGGAGATTTGGAGAGACATAGAGGAAAGGTATGGGCAGCCTAATGCTAATAGGTACTATCAGATTCAAAGAGAGATTGTTGCTATCTCTCAAGGATCTTTTAATATTTCTAGTTACTACACCAAGCTTAGGAACTTGTAGGATGAGTTGAAAACTGCCTCTTTTTGTCCATCTTGCACATGTGGGGCTGAGCCACAATGCAGTGAATGGTAGAAACTGATCCATTTCCTAATATGGCTCAATGATACTTACTCCAATGTCAGAAAAAATACCTTAATGATGTCTCCTGTACCTACTCTAGGAAAGGCTTATTCTATGCTCCTTAATGATCAAAATCAAAGAGAAGTTTAGTCATCAGGAGCAAACTTTCTCTTAGAGTCTACTTCTTTTTCTGTCAAGACCTCTCCTACTCCACCAGTTCTTTCTCAGCACAATAACACTAACAAAGTCTACACTCAGAAGTTCAATTTTGACAACAAGAGAGTGACAAGTGTTTTCAAATCTTGTAAGAAGTCTGGACATTCAGTCGACAAGTGCTACAGACTTCATAGCTTCCCAATGGACTTCAAATCCACTAAAGGAAAAGGTCAGCAGTTTGTGTTCAAGTTGATGAACTTAGAGCAGATTGATCATCCTCCTATGAAGGTATAACACCTGCTTCTGCTCATGGTTTCACCAAGGAGCACTACCAATACTTGATGAACCTTTTTCAACAATCTCGCATAACCTAACCAAACCAGGAAGCTCCAATTAGCAATGCTACCATGGGTGCCTTTGTAGGTGTGTTCTGCAACATTGCTATTTATTCTTGCCTTGTGTTTCGGATTTAAAGGTGAACACTTGTATTCTAGATTCAGGTGCAACAAATTATATGACACCTCACAAACACCTCTTACACAACATCCAATTTTTACCCTTCCCTTCTCTGGTAACACTCCCAAATGGTTATAAAGTAAAAGCAACATGCACTGGTTCTCTAATCTTTGTGCTGATTTTACTTTGTTTGATGTTCTTCTAGTTCCTTCTTTTCAGTTCAATCTCATCTTTGTTCCTCAATTAGTTTCTCAATTTAGTTGTACATCCTTCTTTACCAAATTTTCTTGTCTCATACAGGGTCTTTCTTTGAAGAGGCCATTGGAAATTGGTAGAGCACCAAATGGGTTGTATGTCATTCAATCTTCTTCTAAACTTGATGCATCTAAATACCATTTCAGCTATTTCTTCTTTGCCTAGGTGTGATTACAGTGATTGCACTACCTCATGTAATCATGTTACTTCAGGTAATAAAGCTCATTTTTTTGGCATAAAAAATTAGGACATATGCTTTTTTCTAAGATGAAATCTATCTCTTGTTTGTCTGATAAATTGTCTTCTAAGAAATCTTTTATATGTTTTGTATGTCCTTTAGCTAGACCACAAAGACTCCGCTTCCCAAATAGTTCAATCAAATTTACTCACCCTTTTCAACTTGTTCATGTTGATTTATGAGGTCCCTATCATACTAGAACATATCATGGATTCAAATATTTTTAAACCATTATGGATGACTATTTTAGAGTCACCTGAACTCATTTAATTTCCTATAAAATCAATGCATTCAACATCGTTAAAGCATTTACTCTTATGGCCAAAATTCATTTTCACACTTCTATTCAAACACTTAGATCATACAATGCTTTTGAACTTGGATCAAGTTCCCAGGCTACTTCTTTTTTTGCTGAGTCTGGTATCATACATCAAACTATTATACCTTACATTCCTCATCAGAATGGGATAGTTGAAAGGAAACACAAACACCTCTTAGAAACTTCTATAGCATTGATTTTCCATCCAAACGTCATGTCAAGTACCGGGATGATTGTGTCTTAACAGCCGCATATCTTATTAATAGGCTTCCTTCCCCTATTATTTAGAATATCTCTCCCTATGATAAATTTCATGGTCATCGTCCCATTTATAATCATTTGAGGACATTCGGATATTTATGCTATGCCACCCTACCAAAAATAAAGAGAGACAAATTTTAACCTGAAGCTTCTCCATGTGTATTTCTAGGGTATCCATTTGGAAAAAAGGGTTACTAACTCTTAAACTTAGACAATCATTCCATCATTTTTTTCAGGAATGTTATCTTTCATGGACACATCTTTCCCTATCATTCCTCTAATCATTTTATTCCCTCTTTCTCAGTATCCACACCAACTCTTACTTTCTTTGATGATCCCTCATCTCTTGTTTCTCCTAATCATTCTTCTTCACTTACTCCAACTTCTTCACCATCTTCTTCTATTGTGTTTCCTCATCCCATTGATTCTACTACTCTCTTTCCTCCTACTGAGGTACCGCATACTCTTCTGTTTCTGCACGTTCTTCAACTTTCACACCTCTTAGACATTCCACTAGAACCATCAATCCTCTCACATATATTAAAGATTACATATTCACTCCTGCCAACTATGTTTCTCCTTCAAAATTGTCCACACTTGTTTCTCTGTTTCATGAACCTCAATATTTTCAACAAGTTGCACCTCACCTTATCTGGAAAGAAGCTATGCTAAAGGAATTCCAAGCCTTGAATACCAATCACACTTGGGATATTGTCCTCTTCCAACTGGCATGAAGGTCATTCCTTGTAAATGGGTGTATAAGGTCAAACAGAAAAGTGATGGATCCACTGAAAGATACAAAGCTAGATTGGTTATTAGAGGAGATTCTCTACAGGAAAGCATTGACTACACTGAAACTTTCAGTCATGTAGTCAAAAGTACCACCATCAGATGTCTTCTCACTCTTGTTGTTAAACACAATTGGGTTGTTCATCAATTAGATGTCAAAAATGCATTCTTGCATGGTGACCTTCATGGAAAAGTTTACATGAAGATTCCCTTGGGCCTCACTGTCAATACCATACCTTCTGATCCTTTTTTGGCTTGTAGATTAAGAAAATCACTATATGACCTCAAACACGCATCCAGGCAATAGTTTGCCAAGCTATCTGCTTCTCTTATTTCCAGAGGATATTCTCCCAGCAAGAATGACTCTTCCTTGTTCTCCAAGGTTTCTGCTTCCTCCGTCATTCTTTTGGAAATCTATGTGGATGATTTCTCTTGGCTGGCAATGATTCTAATGAAATGGATGCTCTGAAAACATTTCTAGATCAGCAGTTTAAGATAAAAGATCTTGGTTCTATCCACAACTTCCTTGGGCTTGAAGTCACCAAGGTCCCTCAAGGCTATGTTTATAGCCGTCAACCGGGCCGGGTTGACCCGGGACCGGACTGGCCCGGACCGGTACAAATCGGGACCGGAACGGCCCGAATTATAGGGGCCAGGTGGGCTGGGTTGGGGTGGGAGAGGGGGTTAGGCCTGTTAGGATTTTTAAAAACGAAATCGGCCCGGATCGGAACCGGTAGCATCTACAGTGCCTTGCACCGGGTCGCCCGGACCGGCCCGGCCCGGTTCAACGGTAAATTTTTATTTTTTATTTTTGAATATGTGGGGCCCACATTACCGTTGGGCAACGGACAATTTTACAAAAATAGCCATTTTTCATTATTTTTTTTGTATTTATTAATTTACAATATTAACCCTTCTTAAAATCTAAAAATACCCCCATCTCTTCTTCATTTTTCACTAAATCTTAAATTCTTAATTCTCAAATTATCAATCTATCTCTCTTCCCTTCAATTTGCAAGATTTCATATTTGATCAAGTGGTTAATTTATTGTCGAATTCGGTGCACTCCATACAACTCTTTCTCTTATTTAATATATCAATTGCATATTTAATTTAAGCTTATATTTCATTTGTACAATATGTTTAATGATGCTAGTCCTGTAGCTTCTGGTAGTAATAGTAATGAACCGACTTCTATCGTAAAAGAAGAAGTCCGGTATGGAATTTTTTTGAAATAATAGAAGGTACTAATAGTGTTAAGTGCAAATTTTGTAACGAAGCTTTTCAATATTTGACCGAAGGAAATTTAGGAGGGACTGAACATTTACAAGACATATGAGAGCTGTCCATCCCATATAATGGACTAGAACATTGTAACTTTGTAAGTTTTAGTATGTTTGTTTCAGAGATTGGATTAGATAGATCGGAACGAAGAAATCAGGAAAGGAAGATGTTCACAGTTCATAGCCCAGAAGACGAAGAACTTTAACTTGGAGATATTTATTATGATGAAGATGAACTGCTGAACTTGCTAAGGCGATGCAAAACATTTGAAATTAAAATACTACTTCACTAGAAAAAATATAAGCATTTCATTTTCTACTTAAACATTTGAAATAAAGTAGCACTTGCAATAAGTGCAATTTTTTCCCATCTTTCTTGTATTCATTCAATTATTACAAAGTTGAAAATATACTAAACCCGGCCTGGCCCCTTTCAACCCGTAACCCGTATGGTTCAATTTAAACCCGGAACAACCCAGCCCGTTACTATTCCAACCCAGCCCGGCCCGGACCGGTAACCGGACGGGTCAAATTTTTTTGACCCGAACCCGGCTCGGTCAGCCCATTAATCAGGCTTAGCTATGTTATCAATCAGTACTAGCATACCAAGGATCTCCTCCAAGAATTTCAATGTCTTGATGTGAAACCTGTCCTTACTCCGCTTGATCCACATGCCAAACTCACCTCTGAAGTCTGAGATCCTCTTCCTGATCCATCATTGTATAGGAGACTCATTAGCAAGTTGAATTTTATCCAACATACCAGGTCGGATATCTCCTTCTTAGTACAATCTAAGTCAGTTCTTAGTTTCTCCTAATGTGCTTCATATGTTGGCTGCTCTACATGTTCTTAAGTATCTTCTCAATGCTCCTTCTCTCCTTCTCATGGTATTGTACTCAATAACACATTTGATTTCTCTTCACAGGCCTACTCAGATTCAGATTGGGCTGCTTGCCCATTTTCCAGGAAGTCTGTGACTGGTTACTACATTGTTCTTGGGGGTCTCCTATTTCTTGAAAATCTAAGAAACAACATATTGTTTCTTTATCTTCTGCTGAAGTAGAATATTAAGCACTCAGGAAGGTTTGTTGTTGAGGTGACATGGTTGATTTGTTTATTGTGTGACATGGGTTTGGTGATCACCTCCTGTCCCAGTGTATTGTGATAGTCAGGCTGCCCTTCACATTGCTAAAAATTTTGTGTTTCACGAGTACACCAAGCATATAGAGGTTGATTGTCATTATGTTCGTGATGTCCTTTCCACTGGTTTTAACTCTCTTCATCCTATCTCCACAATTCACCAGTATGCTGATGTTTTAACTAAGGCTTTGAAAGGTGTTCCTCATCACATACTATTGTCCAAGCTGGTTGTGTTCCCACCCTCCAGCTTGGGGGGTGGGGGGGGGGGGATGATGGAGTCCAAGACCAAGCCCAACCAAAATAAATCCAGGCTGATCATTTTGTATTGGGCCCACTAGTGTTTGGGCCTTACTTTCATTTTAGGATCCGGCCCTTGTCCAGTTTTAATTATACACATTTGTAAATAACTAGAGGGGACTATTCTGTAATTTTTCAACTAATGAGATTTTTATTTTTATTTAGCTGAAGTCTCGGTCTTCTCTCTAGTTTTCTCTAAGACTAGGGTTTCCTTCTCCTCTAATCTCCATTTCAATGGTAGCATCTTAGGTTACATCAATTTCGTTTACATGCAGCAGGAAGGAAAACTCGATCAAGTACCCCAAAAAAAGGATGTGTTCACAAAAATAGGCCAACAGCTGGTACTATTTCATATGATGAAAGTGCCCTTAAGATACGGCTAATCGTGCGAAAAGATAAGTAGGAAATTGCCATTAAATTTATAGCCTGCATTCAAAATATAACGGAACATAAACATTTGTAGGAAGAAATTATGAATAGGTTATAGTCGCTCATTCGAGTGGCGACGTACGATGTTATGAGGTCGCTCGTTGGGCTAGCGAACTAAGATAGCTTTAGTTTGCTGCCAATTCAAGTACGGACCTAATTAAGCATCACTTACAAATTATCTCATTTTCCTCTTCGTCTATTAATTATTAGAAAATTCCTTTCTGCCACACTTTTTTTGCTACAATGGCCCAAATGAGATTATTAATGTAAAATCACACCTAAATCAGGGGTTTTGTGCTAATTTTATTCCAAATATATCACATACTATATCCACCTCCCAAGTAACTTTCATATTTCTCTTTAAATTTACTACACTATACATACATACATACATACATACATACATACATACATACATACATACATACATACATATATATATATATATATATATATATACCCGAAATCCAAATTGAAATTCGAATTTTTAAAATTTTTGGTTTGGATTTTCGGATTACGGATTGGATTTTGGATTTAATTATTAATTTTTTTGGATTTCGAATTGGATGTTGGATTTGGTACTTTGGATTTTTGAATATCCAAAAGTCCGTACTTTACATTTTGTACGTTATCTATATGTCAATAATAATAAGTTAAATACACTATCCATTAGATTTATTTCATATATGAAATATTAATTACTAAGATACTGTTAGAATACATTTTATTTGGACATCGTTTTACTATTATTGCTTCTTATCAGCCGTATTAATATCTCTGTTGCAGTTTTTTGATAGTTATTTTATTACTTGAATACTTTATTTGGATGATTGCGGTGAGAATGAGTAACTTTTCAGGTAATTTAATATGAGTACATCATTTGGATATTAATTTTCGTAAAAAGAAGAAACATGTCAACTTATAAATTCAAAACCGAAAATTCAAAATATCTAACTTATAAATTCAAAACCGAAAATTCAAAATATCCAACCCGATTAATTCGAAACTGAACTTAAAAAATCCGGTCCAATCCGAACTTATTTGGATTGAATTTGAATTGTTATTTCTTCAATGCAAAAATTAAAATTCTATATTTAATCTGAATTGCCGGAACGGCCAAAGTAAGAGTTTTGTACTAATTTTATTCCAAATATAGCACATACTTTATCCACCTCCCAAGTAACTTTCATATTTTTCTTAAATTTACTACACCTTTATATATATAGATATGTTCTCCTCTTTGAGTTGACCAAGTGCCCCTAAGATATTGCAAGTGCGCAAAATGTAATTCAGCGAGTTGTCCTCAAATCTATAGACTGCATTAAAAATATATTTATTCATTTCTAACAAACCCCGTATTAGTATAATCCCTTTGCTCTTCCTCAATAGTCAATGGTCAATAGTAACTAATACATGCACTTACTTTAATAGATAAATATATTTCCTTTTTCTTTTTAATGAAATCCATTTCTTATTCTTCAAGTCCAAAACAGAACAATTGACTTTAACTTTTTTTTTTGGGGATAAACTTGTTTGCTTTATACTTCCTTGAATCAACTCATTTTAGTCAATTGAGTGGTAGTTATCCTCCTCCTCCACACAAGATATCTCTATCTCTATTTTCTCTTTTTATATATCTATTTAATCACAGAGTTAATAGTTTTACCATATAATTAAGCTGACTAGTATTCTTTCCGGTTCACAATAAGTCACCAATTTACTTGTTCATTTTAGTTTAAAATAAGAATCCAACTGTGTAATTAAGAAAAAATTCAATTTGTTTTTACTCTTTTACCCTTATGTGCATATCCTTAAAAAGTTTTCTCACTCATCATTATAACTATGTGACCAATATTTAATAAGGATAGTTTAGTCATATTAGATATTTTTGTATAAGATTTAGTATTTTTTTAATGAGCATGCTAAAAGAAAACTGATAACTTATTGTGAATCGAAGGAAGTACAGGATTATAAATATATAAATTGCGGACATGCAATTGTAATTATGGTAAGATGTTTTACACATGACATTTTTACTTTTATACATGATAGATCTATTCTTTATACAAAAAAGATCTAAAAGAGATATTTTTTTAATATTAACATTTTAAAAGGCCACGAAAACCCATTTCCTCGGTTGATCGAGCGTGTAATGATATACTTTTTCGTGTTTCATTTTTCGTGTTCGTGTAAACGAGTACAAAGCATTTTTTATATGAATGCAATTTAACTATAAACTTCTCTCTTCACAAATTTCATTGCATATATAAAGTAATAAGCTCCAAAAATATATTTGTCTCCAAATTTATTTTCCTCGTCTTATTTCTTCCCATAAAACGGACAAAAAAGAGCAAAAAAGAAAAGGAAATTATATACCATCCTTACATGTTTAAAATAGAATTTTCTAGAGTGGTCTGCCCGTCATATTGAGGAAATTTACTTTCCAAGATGATAATCTCCTAGACATGTTATCTAGGATAAATTGATAGTCGGATGATTTAAGTTTTGTATTGGTGATTAAGAATTCTAAATATTTATCAAAGCTATTGTTGATTTTAATACCAAATAGTTTGGCTAGATATTTGGAGGTAGTAATTGGACAATTCTTGGAGATCATGATTTTTGATTTTGAGTTATTAATTTTTGAAAGAACTATAAAAAAAATACACATGACTTTATACCATAATAAAAAATAATTTATGTTTTTAAGTTTTACCCCACCTAGTCCACATTGTATATATTTTGAAAGCACTTGTAATTTAAAATACGTGTTTTTACAACCATTGCTTCTAAAAGCTATGGAGTTAATTCTTTGTTATCACAACTATTGTTTTCACTCTCTCTTCTTCTCGCAATTTTTACATATGCTTCAAAGGGTCGTGTATTTTTTGCTTCTCTTCTTGTGTCACCTGCTTGCAATAAAAGAAAATTGAAGAGTAGAAGTCCACCATTGAAGACCATTCAAAGCTTTGCTTTTGAAAATGGATTTTTTGAATTTGTTAGTTGTTTGGATTGAGTATTGTTCCAATTGATTGAAAATATCAAAAAAATTTAAAATTTAAATTTGAAGTGCTTTGGAGTAGATTTGAGCAAGATTTGAGTTAAACTTCAGAAAAGATATAAGGAAGAAGACGAAATCAGTTTTTTGTATAATTATGTATATTATTGTATAATATTGTATGTGAGTGTAGAAATACACCTTATACACTATTTACACTTTTATACACCTTTATACAAGCGCTTGTAGACGAACTTCTTTCACGATTTTCAGTTATAATTTTTATTCAAAATCAGTTCAAATATCCATTAAATGAGTTTAACTTTTATATACAACCTTCTTATAATATTTCCAACAAGTTTAAATAACATCCACTCCAAATTTCTCACAAAATTAAATTTAGAATTTAAACTCATATATTTAAGCTTGTTAAAAATCTAATTTTCACCACCCAAATGAATATAGTTGGTTGAATTAACATTTGAGTGACAATTACTGATTCAAAAATTAATTTAAAAGCTTGAAGATTTTTTTTAAAAAATTAAATAGTAATTTTAAGAACTTATTGGAGTTGGAAGTTGAATTTTAGCCTATTTTTTATGGGTTAGTTGATTGTAAATTGAAATATGAGCTATAAAATTAAAAAGTATGATGTCCAGTTGTTCTAATGTGAAACTTTTCCTGAATTACTTTTGCCCCGATAGGCAATAAAAACAATAGAGGGATGAGATATTGTAGTAGGAGAATTATTATCAATATTGCACATTAAAAAAGGTCATCTGCATAAAATAGATGGGATATCGGGCAATTATGTTTCCCCATTCTGACAGGAGACCAACTTTTAATATCTACATTATAAGATTTTTGGATAGATAGTATATTCATACAAAGGATGAATACATAGGGAGACAAGGGATCACCTTGTCTAATACCTCCACTAGGATTGAAGAACTTGTTTTTATTGACATTTACTAGAATAGATATTCTATTAGTAGTAAGAACTCATTATTAGTTTGGTGTTCTTAGCGGGAAGTTTGAAGTGACAAATGGTTCTATAAATAAAAGACCATTTCAAGGATGGTATATAATGTCATTTCCATTAAAATTTTCAAGTACATTGACAAAATTCAAAGGAATTATATTTGGAGTACAACCAATACCAAAAAATCACTCCACCTCATTAGATAGAAAACCATCACTAGTGATAAAAGTAGTGGCGACCTAGGTATTCATGCTACTAAAGATAAAAACGTTATCAATTTGGAAAATCTTTCTTGGAGGCTAATTCACAACCCTCACTCCCCCGGGGTCAAGATCCTATCCTCCATTTACGGCTCCACTACAAATATTAAAGGCACCTTTTTCATATGGAAAAATATTATCAAGGGTTGGGAAATATGCAAGAAAGGATTCAACTGGATCCCTATTAATCATTCAAAAATTATCATATGAGAATTCAGTTGGTTTTCAAATTTTCCAAATCTTAGACAAACCATCTAAGGGCCAATTACAAAATAAGTTAACAACCTCACAATTAGTGACATCTGGGTTAACAATTCATAGGATCTCCAAAATATTTCCTTTAACTTACCTCAATCATTAGCTAATAGCATTTTTTCTATTGTACCAAAGGATAGTCCCATAGATACCCCTACATGGGCTCTACTTGGAAACAGTAAATTTACGTCAAAATCTTGTTACAATTTTATTTCACCAAAAGATTCAAACTACCTGGACTCAACTGGATATAGAACCTCCAATGCCCTAATAAGATAAATTTTTTCTTGTGGAAATGCCTCCATAACAAACTTCCTACTCGTTCACCTCCAATACATAGGTATTAATAATATAGACCCTATTTTCCCTATTTGTAAAACTGAGAACGAATTAATTGAACAGGTCTTCTTTGAATGTAAAGTGATTAATGACTTCTGGGAACTGAGTGATCTTAAAACACCCCTACATAGAAATCACCACCATTGGCTCACTAGTATGAGAGACCTCAATACTCTCATCTTATCTCCTTTGCTCATATGGATAGAAAAGGAGATATTTGGAATATTTGGTCTTCACAAACTTCCTACTCATTTCCTTTTATCATTTGGAATATTTGGACTAACCAAAATAAAACTAATATTAACAACACATCTCAAAAATTCTCCCTTGGAAGCTCTATTAAGTTGGCCACTGAATATAAACTTCCCACTCAAAAGGAAATATTGAGTGCCCATGCCCATGTAATTAACGTCATAGCACAAACCTCACAACGATTTTTTTAAGCTAAACATTGATGGTGTCTTTCGTGAAAAAGAAAATTTGGCAGGAATAGGAGAAGCCATTAGAGACAGCAGTGGCCATTGGATATTGGATTTCCAGTACCAATGTCCAGTATCTTCTGCACTCCAATCAGAGTTAGAAGCACTCAAGGAGGGTCTAAATTTATCCTTGAGAAAAGGGATACTCCTTTAGTTATAGAATGTGATGACCCGAAAGGCCATCACTCATTTTGAAAGTTAATTCTGTGTTCCGAAACCTTAAAAAATCTCTTTTTACATTACCTCGATTTACATGCGCAATCTGGGCACATTTCTGGAAAGTTTTTATGAGAAATCTAAGTAAATAAGGAAATTTTATTTTAAAATTAATTATAATTGACTTTGGTCAATATTCTTAGTAAACGGGCTCGGACCTGTGATTCGACGGTCTCGTAGGGTCCATACTAAAATATGGGACTTAGACATATATCCGGAATCGAATTCCAAAGTCCTAAGCCCGAGAATTTTTTTAGATAACATTATTTTATGGGAAATATAAAGGTTTTTGGAAGAGAATTGATGCAATTTCTTGATGTATCGGGCCCGTATCTTGGTCTGGAGACCGACAAGTTTAAAATAATAATTTGATTAAGTTTGTGGAGTTTGGTAAGAATCGGATATCATTTGGTATAAAACGGACCTATAGTTGAGAAAATAGAAATTTCAATGTTTTTGAGTGATTTCATGAATATAAGGTTTAATTCATAGTTGTTGATATTATTTTGATGATTTGGTCATGCGAGCAAGTCCGTATAATATTTTTGAACATATGTGCAAGTTTGATTTGAAGCCCGGGGGCTCGGATGAGTTTTATATAGGCCGCGAAGTGTATTTGGACTTAGGAAAATTGTTGTTTGTTTCGCAATTGCGAGATCAAGGATCGCAAATGTGATGTCTGATGGCATAGGCATTGTGAAGGGCCGATCGCAATTGCGAAACAAGCCCTGGCTAGCTTAGCTTGCAATTGCGAGCCTTTCTTCGCAAATGCGAAAACGCCATAAATCCCAGAAGTCACAAATGCGACCCTCTCCTTCACAATTGCGAAGATGACAAGAATTTGTAAGGGTCGCAAATGCGATAGTTTCTTCGAATTTACGAAGCTAGTAGGAAATATCAGGGTTCGCAATTGCGAACCCCTAGTCGCAATTGCGACATCAGAGCCCTGTTAAGTGGAATTTCAAACGGGATTTCATTCCTTTTTAACAACTTTTCAAACCCTAAAACATCTTGGGCGATTTTGCAAAGGCACATACTCTTCCAAATCATTAGTTTGTCATTTTTAGGTCATTGTTTTCAATATAATCCATCTTTTTACATGATTTATTTCAAAATAAAGGGTTTTTACAGGAAAATTAGGTGTTTTTGGATAGAACCTAGGATTTTTAATTTTGGAGATTTGGACCTCGATTTAAGGTCTGATTTCAAAATAAATTATAAATTGAGTTCATGGGTGAATCAGTGATCAGATTTTGGTTCGAACCTTAGTTTTGACCATGTGGTCCCGAGTTCGATTTTTGACTTTTTAGAGGAATCATTAGAAAACCTATTTTCATGCATTAGAATTAATTCATTTAGCTTTTACTGATATCGTTAAGTAAATTGTGGCTAGATACAAGTAAATAGATGGTGGGATCAAGGGGTAAAACGGTAGTTGAGACTTGATTATGTTCGTGGCTTTGAGGTAAGTGTTTGGTATAACCCTAGCTTGAGAGAATAGAAGTTTTGGTCTTATTTTTTACGTGTTAATTTTTGAGTACGACATATAAGTGTAGTGAAGAGTATCTATACACTGGTGTCAAGCATGCCTGTGAGTCTTATACTATGATTGATGTGACTTCATTTTGTATTTTCCATGCTTAATATGGTGATTTCTATTGTTGGACAAAGTTTATGAAAGTATTCTTGATAATTGAACGTTTTAGAGCATTGGCTCAAGTTGAGAATTGAGTTGTGAAGTAATTGTGGAAAAGAGAAGAGGTTTATGATATTGTCTCCCTTGCCGAGATGTTTCCTCATGATATTGTTCTCTTGCCGGTAAATTATTGTTATAATATTGTTTCCTTGCCAGGATTCTATTGTAATCTTATTGATTCACTTGCTCTAATTGCTTTCTGATTTTTGCTTGGGTAAGGAAGAGTGTAAAAGCATGAAAGGTGATATTGTGCATGATATTTGTGAGTGATTATTAATGAACGAAGGGTGATGCCGTGCCAATAGTGTGATTTTAATGCACGAAGGGTGACGACGTGTCGTACGATATACAATGTCATGCCATGATATGAGTGATAATGCACGAAGGGCAATTCTGTGCCATAATTATATGAGGTAAAAGAACGAAGGGTGATGCGTGCCTAATATATTGATTCTTATGGTGATGACGAGAGTAAAAGCACGAAGGGTGATACTGTGCACTTGTCATTGATTTCATTATTCTTGCTTTTAATTGAATTTTTGTGTTTCGTATGCTTCTTTACTGAATTTTTGTTTGTTCGTGATACTCCCCAAGCATATTTCCCCTTCTCATCTCTAACTGTTAGATTCAGTCGTTATTATTTGTTATATATGATATAGCTATACATGTTTATTTGGTAGTTTTGTCCTAGCCTCGTCACTACATCGCCGAGGTTAGGCTCGACATTTAGCAGCACATAGGGTCAGTTGTGCTGGTACTACACTCTGCACTATATGTAGATCCTAATGTTGTAGCTTTTGGACCACAGTGAGGTTGTTGCCTTCAGTTCAGTAGCGGAGACCCGAGTAGTCCTGCAGGCGTCTGTAAGCCTTCACGTCTCCTTCTATCTTTCCATTCTATTTCTTGCATGTATGTCAGAGAAAGATTTGCATTTATCTTTTAGACCATTGTTTGTAGTATTTGTAGATAGTTCATGACATTGTGACTCTAATTCTGGGTAGAGTTACATTCTGGATTTCCGTATTAGTATTTAGTGATATTATCATATTTCGTCTTCCGCATTTATGTTATTATTATGGTTATTCCATTGTTGATCTCCTGTTATATTGAACTGTTAAAAAGCTAAGTAAAAAGGGCAATAAAATTTGTAACTCTTGGCTTGCCTAGCTTTCATGAGTATGCGTCATCACGACTCCCGAGGATGAAAATCCAGATCGTGATATAAAAACTAACTCAACAGAGATAATTAAAGCACTACATCATGAATATAAATCTCAGTACACGATTATTTATTCTTGCAGGTGGTTAATACACCAGCTGAAGAACTCAACAATCCAGCATAATTTTAGGGATGGAAATCAAGTAGCGCACAAGCTGGCAAAGAAAGCTCTTGAGAATTCAAAGTACCATGTTCTGCTAGATAGGCCACCCCCTCTATTATAAATAAGATTGATGCAGATAGAGATGAATATGTTTATCTTATTAAGTCTTTACCAACTAATGTCTGTTGTAATCTTGCCAACTTAGGCAATATTAGTGTTCTTAAGTCGACTAGATTTTGTAGTGACGTAACAAACATTGTTCTGTAGTTATAATATATATATTCCCCGTTTTGCCAAAAAAAAGACATCTAGGTAGGACTTTTCTCAAGACATTTAGGTAGAAGGACTTTTCTCAAGTTAACTCTTTGTATAAATACAACAACAACAATAACAACAACAACATATCCAGTATTATCCCATACCATGGGGTCTAAAAAAGGTAGTGTGTATGCAAATCTTACCTCTACTTTGTAAAGATAGAGATGTTATTTCCAATAGACCCTCGGATCATGAAAACATAAACACTACATTAATAAAACTATAGACAAGAAGGGACAATACCAAATAGTAATATAAAATAATAATAGAAACAACAAGACAGTAAGGTGATCAATAATAATTAGTCATAAAAACCTACTACCAACAGAAAGTTATGTGCCAATACTACTGTTATGAACACTCTAGACTACCTACTCTACTACCCTAATTCTCGACCTTCATTCCTTATTATCAAGGGTCATGTCCTCGGTCAGCTAAAGATATGTCATGTCTTGCATAATCACCTCTTCCCACCTCTTCTCTTTCCTACCTCTACCTCTCTGTAGGCCCTCTAATTTCAACCTCTCACACCTCTTCTCCGGGGCGTCTGTGCTCCTTCGCTTCATATAATCAAATCACCTAACCCGTGCTTCCCCCATCTTGTCCTCAATAGGTGTCACACCCATATTGACACAAATACCCTCATTTCTGATCCTATCTGTCACGACCCAAATCGAAGGGCCGCGACGGGCACCCGGTGCCTTACTCGACCGAGTACCAACGTAACATATCTTTCTTAACATACTATAATGGACAAGTGAGCCAGAAAACCCATCATGAGATAACAAGAATAAAATATAAGGGAATGCTTAACATATGACGACCCAACATGATATGCAAACTTATACATGTGATATACAGGCATATAAGGCCGACATGACCATTTGTAAACTCAAAACATAGGCCGAAGAGGCCATACAAGTATCCATACACCTTACATCTGTCTACAAGCCTCTAAGAGTACATAACATCATAAAGGTCGGGACAAGGCCCCCCATACCAATCAATACATATCCATAGAATACTGACCAAATAGGCTACTCCGGAGAAAGTGGAGTACACCAACACCTTCGCTGAGCTGATAGCCTACTAGGAGGACTTTGAACCTATCAATTGGGATCTGCGGCATAAAAGATAGAGTCCCCTGGCAAAAAGGACGTCGGTACAAATAAAATACCGAGTATGTAAGACATGAAAGCATAAATAAGAACTGTACATAAAGAGAGATAGAGGAAATACAACCTGTAACATCTGAGTGTCTCTGGGAGCTACTAGCATGAAATGCATAATACATATATATACATAAACTTTTAAAAACATACGCCTCTATGGGCATCATCATCATCATAGCGTACCCAGCCTCAAGGAGGACTCGGTAAAAACGTACCCGCCATCATAAGGCTCGGTAGAATCGTACCCGGCCACGCGCAGCTCGGTAAACCCAACTGATCAGTGGTTGCACAATAGGTTCCATACCTAACCGACTATAGCGCGACCCGGTAGAGTAAAATAGATACATATATATAATACATGTTTGACTCATGAAGACACGTTCTAGACCTTTCGGAGTGACATAAGATCGGTATCCTCTGTACACGTTATTAGTACTAACTCTTCACCAGGAACATTATAAGAATCAGGAAGTACCAACAACATTGATAACATAAGAATAAGAGAAGCAACATCACATCAATCGTTCCACAAGAGGGGAAACAATGTAAGTACGCTAGCTTCTATGAGTAGAGTATCTTTAGAAACTCGTTCATTACATTATGTACAATCGGAGTCATGCAAAAGAAGGAAAGGGATAGCCTCACATACCTTGTATATTCTTCCCAACCTCAAGCTATGCAATTTCACGGCTCCTTAGTCTACAATAAGAGAAATGACACTATCGTTATCGTTTAGGCGTCGTAACTATTATGTATCAAACACAACCTATTTCACGAGGAAATGGGCAGCACTTCCCCTATATATATTACTTCACACAAGTCAAAAAAATCACCAAACAACCCAAAATAGTCCATCCAACATAATCACTTCATACATAAGACGACCACCTTAGTAGTGTCAAATGACCCAGAAATGTTACCATGAACGACCAAAAAACCACCCTTCCATTATGTGGTGTTTCTCCACACTATTTCTCTTCTCAACTCCAAAAACAAAACAGTAGCAAAAGGTACTATCCAATAGCAACACGAAACGGCCCACAAAACAGCCCACAACAAGTCGAATAATTCGAACTCACAGCTTCTATCACCGTCCCCTGAGTCCTAGCTATTAGAAATAAATTTATAAAACTCCTTAAAATTTAAAAGCTTAAATACTGAAATAAGGCATTTTTCTAACTATTAAATACATTCCAAAACTCAAAGTACAAATAAAAAGAGAGGCAATATAGCGATACTTACGCCATATGGATCGTTTTAATGTTATCGCTACTTGATTTCGTGCCCCGGATGATAATCTTGTTGGAAACCCTTGTGGAAAGCTTGAAGGGAAGGTTAGGGGTCTTATTTGGTCGAGCTATCTGGAATTATAAAGAAAGAGACGACATAGGAAGATAAATATCCATTTTGGGTTGAAATGTCAAAAAGGTGTTACTTGGCACCCCAGCATTGGTTCATCTTCCAATGCTTATAACTTTTTATCCGAGTATCGTATGAGAGAACGGTTAAGAGCGTTAGAAACTAGATTCCACGACCTTTAATTTGATATATAATATGTCCCAACACTTCATATAATACACAAAATGTATTGCTCAAAGAGCTTTAGTGGCATACCTTCTTGCCAACTATGCAGTCTGTGCAGTCTTGTGAAACTGCAAATATCTCTCTACTTCGATATCGTATTGACAAACTGTTTAATGCATAAGAAATTAGTCTCATAGATCTTAAATTTGATACGTGGATCATCCCGTAATTCCAAGTATATTGTGATAAAAGCTCCTTTACATTTGACCTAATGTTTAGCACATTTAAAAATGCATCTTGTGATGATCTTTGCCAACTTTTGTTCCACGACTCGCTTGACTCCAAAACGTAACACACGACTATCATAAACCTTAAATAACTTTTAATATAACCTCCTTATCACGTTAAGAACCCTAGTCTCACCCCAAAGTGCATGTTATAACATTCCAAACTTATCGACTTTCGACGAAACCTATTTTCTTCAATTTGCTTAGCTTCTAAGACTTTTCAATCATCTTGGTACTTGTTTTTCATGACCTTAAATATTTGTAACCTCTAAGGTAACATGATTATATTACTATATTAGCTTCTAATAGAATCTTATTTCTGAGCTTACATCAATTGACTTACGACGTACTCTCACATACGAAAAAATGTGGTGTAACACTATCTAACATGGTGTACCCGCACATCCATCTCAACAACTTCATCTCTGCTATCTTCATCTTCTGTACATGAGCGATCTTGACTGGCCAACACTCAGCCTCATACAATATCGTTGGTCTGACCACCACTCTGTAGAACTTACCCTTAAATTTCGGTGACATCTTCTTGTCACACAAAATACCAGAAGCGAGTCTCCAAGTCATCCATCCTGACCCAATATGATGTGTGGCATCTTCATTAATCTCACCACCCCCCTGAATAATAGATTCAAGGTACTTAAAACTCCCTCTTCTAGGGATGACCTGCGAGTTCAGTCCCACCTCCCATTCCCCTCCTTGAGTCTCCCCATTGAACTCAAATCCAACTAAAATATGTTTTAAAAATAATTACTATTTTCTTTTTTTTTTTAAAAAATACAACTAAAATATTATTTTTCAAATCCAATTCTCCCAAACTCAAACGATACAAATTCTTCCAAAATCATTTCTAAACAAGAAATAAATCAAATGCCACCTGATTACAAAATAATTACAAAATAAACTTTATCAATATATTTTCTTGAAATTAAGTTACTAATTGCAAAAGTAGAAAAAAAATTATAAAAAGGAAACTTCTTAGACGTCAAGTATGACACAAGTTCCATTTAAAATGGGGCAAAGAGTTGTTGCCATTTTCCTCCCACCTAGTTAATGCACTCAATTATTTATATATATAAAAAAGAACACGAGAATAAGACGGCTATACCATAACTAAAAATGTCAAACATTCTATTTAGTTAATTTTTCAATTAAAAATATTAATATTGGACTTCTAGTTCTTTCACAATTAGGTGTTTTTTGGAGAGAAAATAACTTTTAAAACTTATACTTTGGTTACTCGTGTTACTCCTTTTGCTTCTTGTCATCGTATATTATTATCACCATTGCTTTTTCATATTTTTTGAGTTGAATATTTATCAAAAATAGTTTTTCTATCTTTACAAAATAGCAAACTTCTTTTGTGAAAATATACTGAATTTTTCGTTATTGTAAAAATAAAATAAAAACTTACTAGAAAACTATATAACGTATTTTTTTCGTTAATTAAATAAGTCTAACATTAAAAAATACTTCTTCTTTTTTTGGGTTAAGTTGGTCATTAAAAAATACCTGAGACTTGTGGAAAGCGCGTAAGTGAAAAGCGAACGACATTCAAAGACGTTATTCAAACTTCAACTCCTTACATTTTTAATTCTACACTTCACCATACAAAACTCATAAACCAAGACTCAAATCACCCTCATTTTTATTTCCTTCTTTTTTTCCCTTTATCTTTGTCTCTCCTTACAAACTTTTCCTCATTCAGCTTCCAGATTTCTAACCCAACTCATTTTTTTTGGATTCTTGAGGATTTTTCATTCAGGAAAAAACTATTTTAAAGAAATTTTTAGTAATATTAGTGATGGGGACAAAGTTAATTCTTTTCATTTTATTGTTCATATTCTTGTTTTCCTCCGGTTTTGTTGCCTGTGGAGGATTTTACAGCTTCAGAAATCTGAATTCTAGTGTTTCAGGTATTGAATTTCCTAACCATCCAAGCTTTAATGCTGTTTCTTCTTCAGCTGACTCAGATTGCAACTATGGAGTTTCTCAAAAATCAAACACGTATTCTATAGCTCAAGAAGTAGATGGTATTGATGTAAAAAATGGAGAAAATGAAGAAGTTCCCATTTCTGGAAACCAGAAAAAAGAAGCTGTAAAGTTTCAGTTAAGGCACAGATCAGCTGGTAAAAAATTTGAGGCTAAAGATTCAGTCTTTGAGTCAAGAGCAAGGGATTTAAGCAGAATTCAGACACTCCATACAAGAATTGTTGAGAAGAAAAATCAGAATTACAATTCAAGACTTGAGAAAAATGATAAAAAACATAAGCCTGTGATTGCTCCGGCAGCAGCCTCGCCGGAATCTTATGATCTTTCCGGCAAACTCATGGCAACTTTGGAGTCAGGTCTGAGTCTTGGCTCTGGGGAGTATTTTATGGATGTGTTTGTTGGTACACCACCTAAGCATTTTTCTTTAATTCTTGATACTGGTAGTGATCTTAATTGGATTCAATGTGTTCCTTGTTACGATTGTTTTGAACAAAATGGACCTCATTATAATCCTAAAGACTCTACTTCATTTAGAAATATAAGTTGTCATGATCCTAGGTGTAAATTTGTTACATCCCCTGATCCTCCTCAGCTTTGTAAATCTGAGAATCAAATTTGTCCTTATTACTATTGGTATGGTGATAGTTCTAATACTACTGGCGATTTCGCGCTTGAAACATTTACTGTTAACCTCACAACGACGAGTGGGAGTGAATTTAGGAAGGTGGAAAATGTGATGTTTGGTTGTGGTCATTGGAATAGAGGATTATTTCATGGTGCTGCTGGTTTGTTAGGATTAGGGCGAGGGCCGCTTTCATTTGCTTCTCAGCTTCAATCTTTATATAGTCATTCGTTTTCGTATTGTCTTGTTGATAGGAATAGCAATTCTAGTGTTAGTAGTAAGTTGATTTTTGGTGAAGATGAGGAACTTCTGAAACATCCACAGTTGAATTTTACTTCATTAGTTGGAGGCAAAGAAGTGGAAACTTTCTACTATGTGCAGATAAAATCTGTTATAGTTGGAGGAGAGGTACTGAATATACCCGAGGAGACGTGGAATTTGTCGCCAGAAGGTCTTGGTGGTGCAATCATTGATTCAGGTACCACATTGAGTTATTTCGCGGATCCTGCTTATGCAATTATAAAGGAAGCATTCGTCAATAAGGTTAAGGGCTATCCTGTTGTACAAGACTTTCCTATTCTGAATCCGTGTTACAATGTGTCTGGTGTGAAGAACTTGGAATTTCCCTCGTTTGGAATAGTGTTTGGTGATGGAGCTGTATGGAATTTCCCTGTAGAGAACTACTTCATCAAACTCGAACCAGAAGATATCGTTTGTTTGGCTGTTTTAGGGACTCCTCGATCTGCTTTATCGATAATAGGAAACTATCAACAGCAGAATTTTCACATCTTATATGACACCAAAAGGTCCAGACTGGGATATGCACCAACAAGATGTGCTGATGCTTGAAATTTTATGTACAGTATTCTTGGAGTAGAAGGTGGGAAATTGCGTTCATTATTTCATGAACTTAGAAACAGTTCATATATATTGTAGGTTATTCATAATTATTTTTCCCCTTAATTCAACCCCAACTTCCAACCGAGAGGTTGTGAGTTCGAGTCTCCCCAAGAGCAAGGTGGGAAGTTCTTGGAGGGAAGAATGCCGGGGGTCTATTTGGAAACAGCCTCTCTACCCAAGGGTAGGGGTAAGATCTGCGTACATACTACCCTCACCAGACCCCACTAAGTGGGATTATACTGGGTTGTTGTTGTTGTTGTTGTTGGTAATTCACTCACTGAAATTTGAACTGAGAACTTATCCCAGTCAAGAACATCACTAAAGGGCAGCACATAATTTTTTGAGATCAAAACTGGTACACAGTTTGCATATATAGCCTCTCCACAATTCTTGGGCTTGCCACTTCATAACCACTAGGACATAGGCAAAATTTGCTCCTCTCATCATTTCATCATACGATAATTCTGGTGGAATTTTGCTGTAAACTCTTAAATCTTCATCTTTTTCTTCCCAGTGTTTGAAAAGTAAAGGCTGAATTCGTCCGTGTGATCGTCCTGCAAAGAACCCTAAAATTGTCTTGTTTGACTTGGGCAATGCTTCAGTAAGTCCATTAATGTTTCCTGCGAGGAGATTGATTTCTGAAAGTGGTACATCTTTTCTTGTATTAAAGAACTCAGATGTATTTGCATTGGATAATACTCGTATCGAAGTGAAATACATTTGATGCACGTACCATGAAGCTCGAGGCCCCTACAAATGTACAAAACTATATATAACGTCTCGTCATACCATGTAAAAGAAGTACAGTCAAACCTCTCTATAATAGCTATCATAAAACTTTACTATAACAGCCTTTGGAATTGATTTTTGATCATGTTTGTTATATTATATGTCCCCACAAATAACACTATTATAGAGAGGTTTGATTGTATAAACTTTTCAAATTCAATAACGTACTTACCCAATCATGGCATGAAAGCATAAAATGATCAGCTCCAAGGCTTCTATTCTAGTACGTGTATTTTGTCGATATAGTACGAACATAATCACGAACAATGCGTTCCAAGACGGCCTTATCGCGAATGGTTGGATCGAAAAGGTGTTCGAGGATCATATCAACACTAAAGGGAAAGAAATAGACATGAACTTTGTCAGGATTAAGAGTTTGAAAATGGTTATTTGCTTCCATTAGGTTAATGAACATGCCTTTCATTGAGAATATATTCTTGCAAGGACCATAGTGAAATAAAGGCGGTTCTCCTTCTTTGTACACAAATATCTTGAATAGTTTCTCCATTAGCAAATAACTCCTGCATTACTTGCACAGAAGCTAGAAATTTTGAGTAAACAGGGATGAAAATATTGGCTGAAAACGTAAACAGTGAATCCAACTGATTATTTATGTAAAGATTCCAATAGAATACTATGTGTTCTGAGCCAACACATTGGACTCTCATGCTAATAAAGGAAGGTCTCTTTGCTGGGCCTATACCCACCGTGTGTAGTAGAAATAGTGTGGGATAGCCACTTTTTGTTAGTTTTTTTTTTTATTATTTTTAATATTGAGCAAAAATAATCACTACTTTATTAAAATAAATGCCAAGATATATTTTTATCTTTTCTTCATGAGTGTTGTGTAAATATTATGAATATTGTGTCCTTAATATTTACACTACACACATGAAATTAAGAATGCCATGTCCTTAACCTTTACACTGCAAATATGAAATTAAGGACTCGACATGACACTTTGTCCTTAATATTTATATAGCATTTATTAAGTTAAGGATAACATGTCCTTAACATTTACACAACACTCATAAAGTTAAAGGACATTATATCCTTAGCACTTGCATTGCATATATGAAGTTAAGGACATGGAGTCCTAAAGTTTAAGAACAAAAGGTGCAAATACAAGTTAATGACATTATGTCCTTAACATTTATACTGTACACATGAAGTTAAGGACGCCATGTCCTTAATATTTACACTACACATATGAAGTTAAGGACATGACAGGATACTTTGTCCATAATATTTACACAATATTTATGAAGTTAAGGACACCATGTCCTTAATATTTGCACAGTACCCATGTCTAACACATGGGTGTTTTCGTCCGGCAGATATAAACTTATTAAGCACTGGTTAAAGAGTAAATACATTTTAAACAGTAGCTAAAGAGTAAAGACATATCTAATTAGTGGCTAACTTTGCACTTTCCCCAACATGTGTATGGCCTGCCGGAAAAAAGAAAAATAAAACAAAATTTACGTCCTATAGCAAAGGTTAACACCTTATTTATTTTAAATAAATATCCTTTAAATAAATTATATTCTATAGATATCTTTTAAGATTTATAGCAAAATATTTAATTTTTGTTACCTTCTAGCCCTAAGCGACTAAATACGCTAATCAATTACAATATTTTCTTTTTCTCTCTACTTTGATGCATCCCATTCTCTTCCCCATCCTATTAAATTTTTTTATTTTCTTCCTCTTCTATGTCTAGCCAACTATTATTTCCATTTCATAAAATAACCAAATTCGTAACGGAATATTCGAAGACCAAGATGAGCAAACGAAGTTGTTCAACTAAAGTTGTTCAAGCCAATATCTTTCTGTGTCGATTTGGTAATACACAAGAGAGGCAAGGCAAGGAAACCCATTATGCTGAACTAGAATTAGAATTGAAAAGCTTAAGACTAGGGCACAAATGAGTAGAAATAGCAATTTTCTCCATTTGGGAGTAAAATTTGAGAGGAACAGAGAAAATCTAGGGATAAAAGGACCTTTTCTTTTTTGGGTTCTTGATTTGGTTCTACTTATCCTCCAGCTCGACGAGAGGACATAAGGTTATTCTTGAACAAAGATGACGGAGCTTGGAGCTGAGCAACTTGAATTTTTTGCTAATATATTTCAAAGTATTTCAATGTATCTCGCTGTATTTCCATGTATTTCACTGTATTCATTATCTTTTTTCATTGTATTTCAATGCATCTCGTTGTATTCTATGTATTTTATTATTTCACAATCTCGCTATATGCCATGAATATATTCATAAGTTTTTTAATTAATATAATTATATAATATCTCTGAAGATTGCTATATTTTTGGGGCATTTTTCGGTTGAAAATTTTTTCTATTACTGAAAATATAAAATTTTGGTATTATAATTGAGTTTGTTGAGTTATTTTAGGAGTCTATTATGTCAATTTATTCACTTTTTGTTATAAAAATAGTGTAATTCCTTATTTTCACGTTCCCTTATTTCTTGCCGTGAAAACAGTCGAATACAATAATCTATCCAACTGTAATCCTATGTTTCATTGACTTCAGGATTGCTTGGTTTTAGAGAAAGCCTCTCCCTCTTTTTCTTGGTAAGGAATTCCTTCAGGAGCTGATCCAGTGGCATCTTAGTTAGGACGAGTGTATTGATTTCCTTTCCACCACGGAAAGAACTGAAAGAGAAAGAGATAGACTGAGATCCAGACATCTTCCCTTTCGTCCAGTGGTTGGGACATCATATTTTTATGTCGAAGACACATGTTCGATTCCCGTATGGAATAGGTATTCATTCCCGGATGGTCGATTCTAGATAGAGTACGGTAACCCCCAACCCCTTACTCTACAAAACAAAGAGTGGAAAAAACTCTTCACAAGTTACTGTAACTGTACAACCATAGTACCATAGGGATGGTGAGAGTTCATAAGAGCCCGAATTTAGATAGGTGAAAGATCCCTCAATAAATTCCCAAGAGCATTCAATAAATATTCTCTTCCGTCCCAACAATTTAGCCTGAAAAGAAAAAAAGTGAGCCCTAGCTTCTAGAGTTTGCTGCTTTTCCAAGGCCGGAGAAGAAGCTCTTCGAACTTTCTTCGCATGGTTGAGCGCATCCCCTTTCTATTAGTAAGGTTGTCAAATTACCTTTAATTCCTTTATGACAATAATATAAATAATAGGGGTAGGGGGTGCTAACGATCAAGAAAATGGATGAGCTAAGGCGCAACTTCGTGCAGCTGCTATGCCCTTGCTTCTTGCCTTATCTTTTACTAAGAAACTAATCATTTCTTCCGAAAAAAGGGAAGGAGAAGGATAAGGATCTTCTTCAGCGGATCCCTCTTGTTCCTGTTTAGTCCCACCAAAGGCAATTAGTTCATCTTTGAATAGGTAGCCCGGTTAACCAGACAAGCTGGAGGGACTTCCTGCCATAGAGGAAAGGAAAGACCTGAGGCCTGTACTCCCCAACTTGGGAACCCAGCTTATAGCGAAGGGAAGGAGCCACTTTTTATGCGACACTACTATGGTGAAGAGTGAACCGAGAATCTTTTTATTGAGATTTTCCCCGGGTTTCTGCTTCATTCAAGTCTTCCACTCCATGAATACAATCGAATACACTCGAATACAACAAATAATTAGCTAACTTCCCTGATTCACGTCTATTTTTGCTACTTTTTTTATGAATACAATAGCTTAAATACATCAAATACATCTTATAACCACATAAAAAATATCTATAATCCGTAATATAGCAAATGATATCAATAGATGACTAATTACTACTAATAGATGATGCTTTATGAAAATTTGTCAAAAAAAACTAGTCTTCGTCCATCTTAAATGAGCAAAACAGAAGGCATGATCCAAAACAACTTGAGATAGAAGCCTTGAAATTGGGATCATTACACAAATTGCCCGTTGAATTTATTATTTATTTTTCTAATCAATATACATAAATTATATTATTGGGTGAGCGACTATTTAGGCTATAAATTATTTCTTAAAAATTCTAGAAAAATGAAACCTCTACTGAAGTGAAATGCAATAATGCTTTAATTTATTTATTTTCTGTCTTACTGTTAACTTTAAGTTTTGAATGGAATGGACTCATGAATGGTAAAAGTAGAGGGAAATCTAAGATCTTGTTCTCTCATAATTGTCCTATCCAAATATCCAAAGAAATTGCCTCATGTTTTAATATCAATACAATCAATAAATTTGAATATTGATAATTATCAAAGATTTTCTATCCTTAACAATGTCCCCAAAGCAGCTGACTAACAATTCATAATCGATAAAATATGGGCCAAACTTTCAAATTGAAAAAATAACTGTCTAAACATAGCAGGAAGGTTCACCTTAGCACTTGCTACTCTCAGTTTGATTCCAAATCATGTCATGCAATATACATCACTCCCTACTAAAACCCTTAAGCTCATTGATCAAATCCAAAGAAATTTTATTTGGGGCACCACATCAAACCAAAGACAATTGCACCTCATTAATTGGAACACTGCTATGAAGTATAAAGCGATTGGAGGACTAGGAATGAAAGATGCTCTCTCTAAAATAAAGTCTTACTCAGCAGTCTTTCATGGAGACTCATCAATAATTCCTTATCTCCTTGGGCTAACCTCCTAATCCACAAATACTGCAAAAAGAAACCCAAAAACTCCTCCTTCATTTGGAGAAGTGTCGTTACTAGCTAGAAAACTTGCAATCAAGGTATTCAATGGCTTCCAGGAAGGAACTCTAATCTTAACAGTTGGGAGACTCAATAGATACCTCAACTCCCAACTCATAAAGCTAGCATTGAGGGCCCTTTAAATTATAATGAAGCTGTCCTTCCTATTAAGAAGCTTTACCACAAACGAAGGTGGAATTTTAAGAAAATATCCTTTACTATTCCTCCGGTAAATTATGGACAAAGTTAACTCTATCCCCTTACCCCTTCAAAACACTGAGAAACACCTTTGGAGACTCAACCTAAATGGTTTATTTAATATTAAATCTTGCTACAACTTATTAAACCTATGGGTCATTAGCAAGCAAGACTATGAACGAATTTACAAAATGCCATGTCCTAACAAAATAAATTTTTTTTTTGAAAAATCCTCCACAACAAGATTCCTTGCCGCTCTTATCTCCATCATATAGGAATCAATATAAATCCCAATTTCCCTAGCTGCAAAGACCAAGAGGAAATCATCATTCACATTTTTCTCACATGCCCCATCATCTCAACTATATGGAAATAACTTAACATCACCAGCATGTTCACTAATCAAGATAAGCACTAGCTAACCAAGTTGAAAGATATTAACCCTACCCCCTAAGGATTCCTAGAAACAACCTCCTTCATTTCCTTCTTTGGGATATCTGGATCAATAAACACAACAATAATACCAACAATACTCACTATTGCCCACGTATGCAAGATATCTCTAACTTAGCTTATGAATTTCACTTCTTTAACTACACTGGCTCGATCACTGTGGGTAAGTCCACCATTAATATAAAATGGTATCTCCCTCAATATGATTGGTACAAACTCAATACGGATGGTGTCTTCAAACAAGAAGGGAACAAATCTGGTATTGAGGGAGTCTTTCGTAACTATAAAGGGAAGTGGATATTAGGATATCAAAAAATAGATAACACTCTTTCTTCTCTGCATGCAAAACTCCAGGCAATCTATGAAGGTTTGAAAATAGCAACTCAATAAAACCTATTTCTACTAGAGATTGCAACTGACTCCACTGAGTTTATCCATGCACTAAACAAGGATCACCTTGTCATGACTAATGTTGTTTATTCATGCAGATTATTGATGCTCCAACGGAAGCACATGATACTACGGCATAACTTTCGGGAAGGAAACAAGTTGCTCACCTTTTGGCAAAAGATGCACGCAAAGACACATTTTGGAAAGCATGCAAGGAGTCGGCTAAGCTACATTCAACACCTCCTCATTTTGTAATCTCACAAATTTCTAAAGATCTGGATATAGGCTACCTTTCCAAGAAGTCACTAGACATTACGACTTGTAATAGGCTAATACTTTTAGGCAACCTAAATATCACAAACTTTGGACTACCAAGCTGTGACATCTCTTATTCTCAAAGTTTATGTACTATGAACAACTTCTAATATTTATATAATATAAATATCCTTATTATCAAAAGAAAAGAGAAGGTACTAACGAGCAAGAATTTGATGAACTTGAAACTTTACACCTATGACGTGTGTAATACTTTGTGCTGCTACAAATTTAAAAGGTAAAATATCTTAAACTACTCCTAAATTTGGCTTAGATTATTTGTATTCTTCTTGAACTATGCCTGGTCTTAATTACCCCCCTCAACTTGAAGGGTCATTACCCCATAAATGTTGATGTGGCAAAAAGTGGGGGTTATACTCGCATGCCACGTGAATTTTTCTGTCTATGTGGTATTCGTTTTAAAAATAAAATATATTTTTTACCCTTTTAGGAATATTACTTTTTAGATAAATTTTTTTAAATAAAATTTATAATAAAACTTGGATATAACTATATTATTTAGGTTAAATATTTTTATTTGGCCAAAGATAATAAAGTTTTAGTTAATATTTTTTTGAATTTGACATGAAAATAAAGATTTATACAATTAAAATAAATATTCAAAGTATATAAAAAAGGTATAAAAAATACATAGTTGAACTAAATAGTAATTGCATCAAAAGAAAAAATAAAAAGAGTGTACAATTGCACTCGTAATCTTGCAATTGTATAATCTTTTTTTTATACAATGACTATTTATTTTAACTGTTTATTTTTACTTTTATAGATAAAATTTGTAATAATAATAATAATAATAATAATAATAATAAATTAATTAGAGCACCATAATTTATAGCTATAGAAATTTATAGCCAAAATAATTAACTTCAAACTATGTATTTTGTTATAACTTTTTAGATGTCTTAACTATTTATTTCAATTTTATAAATCTTTATTTTCGGGTTAATTTGAAAAAAGATTAATTGAAACTTTATTATTTTTTTCCAAATAAAAATATTTAGCCTAAATAATGTAGTTTATATCCAAGTTTTATTATAAATCGTACTCGAAAAATTTTATCTAAAAAGTAACATTCTTAAAAAGGTAAAAAAAAATATTTTACTTTTCAAAAAAATGTCACATAGGAAGAAAATTTCACGTGGCAGGTGAGTGCACCCACCCTTTTTGCCGCATCAGTGTCTAGGGGGTAATTATAATTGACTATTCACTCCTATTCTGTGAATAGTATTCCCGTTACTATTCATCGGGCATATCGCCGGAATCCGGTGGTGGATTGTCACAATTTTGGTGTCACGACAAACTCCTTCTTGTGGCGAACACCTTCCTTTAGTTTTATTCCAAAATCTTAATCCAAACGCAACAGATTTTGAATTTATTGATTCCTCATACTGTTCATTCGAATTCACAATTTGAATCTTTCTTCCTTGTGATGTGAAGCTTTCGGATTGTTGATTTATTTGTTTGAACAGAGGTTCCTACTATATTCAAGCAGCATTATTTGAATCCACCAGATCGTAAGAATTTGTCAAAACTACTGTAGCTTCGACATTTCTTCATTATCTAGTTGCAGCATCGTTGAGTGGAAATGGTGGAACTATTCTGAAGTAAATCGTAACTATGGATGCTACGACCTCTCCCCAGCATCTGGCTGTGGGAGAGGTTGGTCATATCAATTCAGAAAATCAATCTGTTCACGGACAAAAACAGTCATATGCATTGCTGCTCGCTGGACAAAAATATGTCGCAAAAATTCCAAATCTGGAACTTTGTCCTGTTACGATTGAACAAGGAATTCCTACTGTTGAATTCACAGTAGATTTAGTGAATTCATTCACCAGGGATGAAGGTCTTCATCAAGCAATTATCGTTAAATTTTCCTATGGAATGCCAGAACTTCAGGACTTGCATCGGATTTTACCAAAACATTTCGACGTTAAAGGCAATTGCAACATTGGACAGCTAGAATATCGGCATATTTTGGTAAGATTCAATCTATTTGAGGATTTTGCGAATGCTTTGTCAAAAACATCTGGTTATGTTAAGTCAAAAGGCGATGAGTTGTTTTTTCGGACATTCCCATGGACAATGGGATTTAACCCCCGAGAAGAAACTTCAAAAGCCGTTACTTGGATTTCTTTTCCAGAATTGCCAGCAAATTTCTTTGCAAAAAATTCATTACTGTCCATCGCATCTGTTGTGGGAAAACCTATTGCAGTAGATAAGGCTACTCAAGATCGAACTCGACCTAGTACGACTCGATTTAAAGTCTTGATTAATTTACTTGACAAGCATCCAAAGAAAACTAAGATCAAGATAGTAGATAAAAGATCTGGAAAAATTGTTGAATACGAACAACAGATTGTATTCAATAATTTACCAAAATACTACACATGTTGCAATCACCAAGGACATGATGTTAAATCTTGTCGTTGGAGTTCAGATGACTTGAATGAACAAGTAGGTCACTTTGGCGAACCTGAAGGACGGGACAGTTTGGCTAAATTAAGAGGTGATGCTAGGGAGTACTTGAATGGCCAACATTGCAGGACGTCGAATTGAAGGGGTTCTACCTAATGCGACTGATGGATAAATTTCTGGTTCATCTCTGCCAGTTTCTGAATCTCTTTCAATGCAAAATCCTAATGTTAACTCTTCTATTTCAGATCCAGTGAAGTCTCATATGAATGGTGTAGCTAAAATACATTCAGATAAGTTTCAATCTAATTTGGCACATTTTGCTGCATCACATATTCCAGCAGATGAAAATGCAAAAGGGGCAGACGTGGTCTCGACAGAATCTTCTGTTCTGGATAAGGCCATACAGCAACAGCACTTGATCCAGAACAAACCAATTGCTGTATCAGTTGAACCACAGGAAAAGCCAACTCAGATAGTTTCTGCAGTTCCATGCTGTCATGAAGATCGGGATGGATGTGATCACCAGGATACTGTGACTGAATTGCTTCAAAGAATTCCAAATCATGATATGGTCCAAGCAGAACACATTATGTCTACTACTGAGGCAGTTACTGCAGTGTCTAGGATATGGCCCAATGCTTCAGTGCAGTCTCCTATTGATGCATCACGTATATCAACAAGCGAAAATGCAAAAAGGCCAGTCCTGGTGTTGACAGACTCCTCTGTGCAGAATAATGCTACAGAACTTTCAATGCCTAACTCTCATGGTGCACCTATTTGTACAGCTTCATCTAATCTTCCACTGCAGTCTCCTCAAAATGTTTTGTCTGGAAAACAGTCAGCTATGGTTGCATCAAATCTGAATCCTTCTGCTGTATCAAGTATACCAGCAGATGAAAATGCAAAAAGGACAGACCAATTCTGGATAAACTCCTCAGTGCAGAGTAAAGCCATTGAGCAGCAACACTTGATGCAAATTAAACCAATTGTTGAATCTGTTGAACCACATGAGATGTTATCACAGGCCAAGGATCAAAATGCTCCCAACAGTTCATTGCTTAATGAAGTAGTCACTGCAGTTTCTTTAGTGCCAAAGTTGTATTCTACACTTCTAGCTCATAGTCTTGCGGATCGAGCTATAACTGAGAGAAAGGATACAACTCAGGCAGCAATTTCAGTTGAGTCGATGGAGGAGATATTGAAGATGGAAAAAGGGCCTTCGAAGCCTTCCACAGATGTACCAGTTTCTAATGCTTGGGCAATGCAGTCTACTGCAGATTCAAGTATTCTGACTGGGCAGGTGAATGGTTTAGAGGGTGAGACATTACAGTTGAATCCAAAAACAGCCTTGGTTGCTTCTGAGCATACCAAAACAGTTGAATCCAAAGATCAAAATCAATACTGCAATGTACATCAGCTAGGAGGAGAGACTAAGGAATTACTCATTGATGTATCTGCTTCAAATGATACTGCAGAAGATCTCCAAAGGCCAAAGGATGCTTCTGCCCAACAATGTATAACGGCATGTTCAGTTCCAATGATTTTATCTACTGTTGTTGTGTCTGAAAAAAAGATATCCAATTTATATCCTTCTGATCCATCTGAGGCAACAGAAGCTGGCTACACAAAATTCAAGGAGGTAAGCTAACTGTGCAGTAGCATACTGTGCAGAATATAAGCGACAAGAACAATATGCTAGTTAGTCAAGAAAATGATACTGAGGGGGAGGTTTTGGATTCCAAAATCGTAACACACTCTGTAGATAACAGTCCAGCTTTTCATACATCTCCAAACATAGTTACTGCTCTTTCAAAAGTCAACAATAAGGAAGCAATTTTCACTGGACAGAATAGGCAGATGGCCAATGTTCAGTTTTCGCCAAACATGCATTCTTTCAATACACATGTCGAGACATCTTTCAAAGATTATGGAAAACCATCAACTTCCATTAGAAATAACAAACAACTAGTTGTTAACATGAGGGACATGGTCATTAAATCAAAATTGTGGAAAGACCAACGAGATTATGACGACGAAGAGGGCTGGGGAGAAGGATTTGCTGCTTTTTCGTCTTCAGACGATGACCAAGATTTTGAGGACGACACTGCTGGAGAGGAGAGTGAGGATCAGTTCATAACTCAAAGGAAGTTAGCGACAGCTAAGTGTACTGCTAATCTGCAAACAGTAGCAAACAGAAGCACCAATTTGAACCATAATGTTCCAGTATTTTTTCCAAGAAATACTACTAAATTAGGTGAAACTTCAGCTGCTAATCGAAACGCAACACCTATAGCTGTCCAGAATCAGATTGTACCAATTAAGTCGATCACATCTTTGGGGAAGGGACAGCAACAGATTGTTTTAACTGCTTCAGAAGTCAATCTCCAGAATAAATTTTTTTTGAAAGAGGAGATAGGAAGACATGTATATGAAGAAGGGGAGGAAGAAGATATCTTATCGCATTGTCGAGCAGAAGCGTCAAGAAATGGAGATTTATCACCAATGCATAGTAAAACAAGTAAGAAATATCGTGAAAGAGATAGAAGTGGTGATGGCAGGATGGGTGAAGACGCTAACATTCGCAGACCATCGATGAGAATCGCAAAGCAAAAACAAGTCATGCAACCATCTATTATAATAATCGTTCGAGGAACAAGCGTGAATTTTAAAGCCATATTGAGAAAATTGTTCACAGATATGGAGAAAAGAAAGCAACTTATCCTCTTGCTTTACCATCACATTAGTAGTTCTCGGTGTATTATCATCACATAGTTCGCTATAAATTCTGTGATGATCATGTTTGTATTTGATTTCTTTAATTTGCATTTTTCTTGCTTTTTTGATCTTGAGGCTTCGTCGGGCCTTGAGAGTTTTAATAAGGTAAGGTTTCGCCTGTTATTGTTATATGGGTAACGATACTGGTGTCTCCCCCCTTATCTTATTTTCCTATTTGTTGTAATTCTCATTTTCTTTTTATTAATGAAAACTAACCCTAGGCATTCGCCTAGTGGATTGCAAAAAAAAAAGGAAGATAATTAAAATTGAATATAGTTCGAAAAGAATACTAATAATCCAAGCTAAATTTAGGAGCAATTTAAGGTATTTTACCAATTTAAAATTATGATGACATACTAATTTCGTTCAACGTAATCTTCTCTTACTTGTTAAAATAGCTAAGGTAAAAACTGCAGAAGTATAGCAGGCTAGTTAAACTTAAAACAGAATTAGTGGTATTAAAGTCAAAGGACTAAGCCAATTTCGTACTTCCTCTCCCTCTGTTCCAATTAGCGTAAACCTATTTTGTTTTTTCAATCCAAAAAGAAGATTTTTTTTCTAAATTTGAAACAATTTAGCTTAAACTTATAATTCTACCTTAATGAGAAGTTTTAATAATCTCACAAATACTTTGGGTCTTTTTTTACTTGTTTAGGAGGGGCATTTGCATCTATACCCTCTTCTTGTATCACGTTTTAACTTGTGCCCGCTTTACAAAAAAAGTTACAATCATACCCGCTTTTTTGGCTAACTTCAGCATACAGGGCTGAAGTAGCAAAGGCAATAACACAAAACTCAAGTATTTTAGTAGATGAGTCTGAAATAACAAGTGTGCTGAAGTTTTTGTTTGTAATTGTTGAACTTAAGCACATTAGCTGAAGTTTTGTTCTCTATTTGCTAAGTGCTGAAGTTTTTATTTTTGGAACTGGCGAAATTCAGCTCTAGAGTTGAAATTTTTTTGTAACTGGCGAACTTCAGCTCTAGAGCTGAAGTTTTTGTTTTTGTAACTGTCGAACTTCAGCTCTAGAGCTGAAGTTTTGTTTTTTAACTATCGAACTTCAGCTCTAGAGCTGAAGTTTTTATTTTTTAACTATCAAATTTCAGCTCTAGAGCTGAAGTTATTTAGTTCAGTTATAAAAACCTCAGCACTATATAAGCTAAAGTTTTTGTAAAAAGCTTTCTAACATACTAGATAAATAATCAGATTGCTAACAGTATCTAAATCATAAATTTTGAAAGCAATAAACGTAAAAAGAAGAAAATTATCATTGTCTACTAATTTACGTACATGAAAATATTCATAAATTATTGTTTACTAAATTACATAATTATTTATAATTTATTTTTAAATAGTCTGATAAACATATTTATGGCAATCATCTCATCAACTGAAGTTCCATAGCACCACAACAGCAGAAAAGAAGAAGAAGAAGAAGGAGGAGGAGGAGGAGGAGGAGGAGGAGAAAAAGAAGGAGGAGAAGGAGGAGAAGGAGGAGGCTAAAGGGGGATAAAGTTATTTAAAAAGTGGTTACAGGTTAAAAGTTTTTAAAACAATAAGTATAGGTATGAGAGCGACCAAATAAGGCGCCCTGTGTAATTTTTATTATTTAAGATCACAATTTTAAAAAAAAAAATTTGTTAAACTGTTATAAACTAAAGCAAAAGACAAGAACAATAGAACAAGAACAATAGCAATAGAGAGAAGAGTAGAGAGAGTTCTTCTTATTGAGTTGAGAGGGGTGAATTACAATGGTAGAGAGCACCTCTATTTATAGGGAGGAGGAAGAACTTGCTACCAATAATAGGACTCTAAAATCTCTCTAATTAAGTACATTAAAGACATTCACCTTAAATAGAAGTGTAAGAATATTCTATTTCATAACATAAACTTTGTACTCATTTAAATAAGTTTATATAATTTAAAAGGAAGGGAGTAATGAAAGTCAAGTACCAAGATAGACCTAGATTTGAGCACTAAAGTCGGATTGTCGTAGAGTACATTTGTTTGCAAGAACCTAGTTTGCGGCAGGTTGAATCTATGTCTTTGGATTGGAAATGTCACCATTCGTTTCGAAAATACTTGATCATTGTGGTCGTAAGGTCAAGGGGCATCGAACTTTTGAAATCAGCAAAGTTTTATAGCCTGTTTGTTTAAATTGGAAAAGTTATTATGAGAAGTATTTTTTAAAAAGTATTTTTGGTAAAAGATAATTTGTATTTAATTAATTAATTTGAAAAGTATTTTTAAATAGTAATTAACGTTTCGTCAAATTTTTAAAAAATATTTTTAAGTGTATTTTCGAGAAGAAGTTTTTTTTTACTTCTCAAAAATAGCTTCTACTTCTACTCAAAAATACATATTTTTTTAAAAAAGTTTGGCTAACACTTCAACTTTAAAAATATAATACTTTTTTAAGACTTTTCAGTTTGGAGAAGCTTGGCCAAACAAACTATAATTATGGCTTCCTCCGTTTATTTGTACTTATTCACTATACTAAAAATATATTGTCATTTTTACTTGTACATTTTAACAAATCAAGAAAAAGTCAATTTTTTATCTTGTTTTATCCATATTATTTATTAATCATCGCCCAAATTAGTTTTTAAGATTTTTTGAAATGATTTCATTATTATAGACTAAACTGTAAAATACATACTTTATTTATTTGTCTTAAATATAGTGCAAAGTCAAAAAATAGACCACTACAAATAAACAGAAGGGGTACTTTTAACCAGTCCTTAGTTCCCCAGAACGGAGCACTAAAACCAAGTTTTACTCTAGATTTCAGGCTTCAACCATGGGAGGCATATTTAATACTTCACAAGATTTAGAAGGTTTTTTTGGTATGCTATATTCATCTTCGTAATTTACTTTCCATTCTTAAAAAACATGCTTAATTAAACTAATTAGACACATAAAACACAATGAATATATATATATATATGGATAGTATACGTTGTATACCGTCTACGTACCTGTGAAAGGCATGGGGTTACCTGTAAATGTTCCCCTGAGGAACATAATCTATATCTTCATATGGGGACTCATTGCTGCCATTGATGAGAAGGGTTTCTCTTATTAAAGCTCTGGCACTTGAATGACCTGCTTCTATCTTCTCCATATTCTCATATTTCTTCTTCTTCTCAACTTTGTTTCTGTTTTCAACTCCGTTATCAGATTCGCCATTGCTCTTTGCATTTTTTCATTCTATTTCACCAACAAAAAAAGAGTTGTTCAGATGAGAATTAGGTTATTACATGGAACAATCCCATAACACCAACGAACAAAATATATTGTTGTAAAAGAAGAAGTAAATGTAGAAATTATTACTACTATTACGTTGAAAGTAGGATAGAGAGCTGTTGTAGAGAAAGCAAAGCGAAAGAAGCGTCCTGGTGATTTGTGAGAGACAAGAAAGCAATAGCTGAGGAAGTAATAAAAGCAAGAAAACCAACGCAATATGGATTTGTGCTACAAAACTTGTTCTCATCTCTCTCAATTTCATGTTGATTCATATGGTGGTTATCCAAGGTTGTCAGCATGTTATTAGCAGCCTTCTAATTAAATAATTATGCCTTTGCAGTTGAGTGAAGCTAAGGTCAACTGGTTCCAAAGTAAAATATACATTTACGTATAGTGTAATGAGTTTTTACACCGCAGGTGTAATTTAACATGTTTGAAGAGCTATTAATAATAAATCAAGGACATTAGGAATGATCAAACTTGACTCAATATTTTACACTTGTTCTTTTTTAAATTGTAGATATATATGCCCTAACATAAATTGTAGATATATATGCCCCAACGCAATATTGATCTTTAAGACTTTTACCTCTCTTCTTATTTGTTACTGCTATTAATTAACATAATATCATGTGTATTATAGGTACGTATATTGGTAGTTATATGTTGATTTGTTCACTTTGATGATAGTATTTGGTTATTAATTAATGTGCCTAAAGTTTTCTCAAGTAAGAGAAGATTTTTTTTACTTCCAAATCATTTCTTAAAGAGTGTAAGTTAACTATTTACAACGTTAGTGTAAGTCATTTTTTACACTATTAAATCATACTTATCGATCCTAATGTATAGGTAATTATCTCATTTTTAATATTACATATATACGGTCAAAACTGAGCTTGCTCTTTGTGTGACTAATCGAGACTAGAATCTGCTAGGTCAAGGTTCGACCTCGTGTTATATCGAACCATGGTGCAAAATTAGATCGTCGAGCTTGTGACCCAGAGACTGATCAAGATCGAGATCGGCCAAGATCGAGATCGAAAAGGATATAGATCGAGCAAGATCAAGGAAAGCTTACCGACCCAAATAATGGAAAGCCAAAATATCCATAATCGAGCGATAATCACGGCGAAAATCCCGATACGTATCAAGAAGAGGCCAATTAATTAGCTAATCATGAGATTTCGTACCTCATATGAAATTGTATCAAGAGTAAGATTTCCCTACTATATAAAATGGGTCAGATCATTTGTAAATCATATCATATTCAAGCAATACAAAGTAATATACTGTTATTTTCTAGCTTCCATTATCTTGTTACTCTGTTCATAGGCTGGTTGAAACATCTTTTGGTTCAAGGGTGACTGAACTCAAGGGCCAAGGCTGGTTAATTTGTGTGGTTTGCATTTATTTTTTTATCGTCAATTTCAATATTAATTTATTTTTCTAAATCTGTACCAAGTTATATCATGTATCCTTAAAACCACGTATAAATTCAATTATTACCCGATTTTAGAGTAAACTTACTCAGTTTGGCGCACATTGTGGGGCGACGGATAATAGTGGTTACCCGGTACAAACTTTCATGACGCACATTATTTTACACTTTTTTTTGAAGTATTTTTTATTACTGGACAAAAAAAATGTGAAACTCTCAGTAAACACCTCTATACGTTGATAAAGATTACGACCACCACAGCGAAAATGATAACATAGCACCAGGGAATGATGTACCCCAGTTGGCCTCGATGGAGTTCCGACTGTAGATCCAATCAACGTCAGTTCACATATAGCCATCAACGAAAATCTTGACGTCGGTCCCGAATGCAACGTCTATGGGGATGCTCGATCAGCCGTTGAAATAGCACGTGGCGGTGAAGATGGCGCGATCAGCGTGCGGGTGATCTTCGAAATGTTGCAGGTTCAGCAGGAAGCAATATCCCAGCTCCAAAACCAGAATCATATACGAGAAGGGTCGAGCTCGACCATCCTAGGAAGTTGTACACATGGCCGAATCAGTTTCATGGAAATCAAGCGAGAAAGAATCGGAGGCCAATCCTGCTATTATGAAGATGCTCGAAGAACTGACATAGTGGATCAAGTTGGGGGAAAAGAAGATGGAGGCAAACGATAAGAAAGTGGAAACTTATAACTCTAGAGTCGATCTTATCCCGGGGGCACCGCTAATATTGAAGGGACTGGATTCCAAAAAGTTTGTCCAAAGACTCCCCCCTCCCCCGAGTGCGGCTCCGAAGCCAATCCACTAGAAGTTCAGCATGCCCAATATTCCTAAGTATAATTGAATTACCGATCCATACGAGCACGTCACCTCCTATACGTGTTCTATCAAAAGTTATAATCTAGAGGATGACGAGATCAAATCTGTCTTACTAACGAAATTCAAGGAGACCTTGTCAAATGGAGCTATCATATGGTACCACAATTTACTGCCTAATTCTATTGACTCATTTTCTATGCTTGCAAGTTCTTTTGTAAAGCCACAGGCGGGGTCATCAAGGTCAAAACCAAGAAGACGGACCTTTTCAATGTAAGGTAGAAGGAAAACAAGATACTCAGAGAATTCTTGTCTCAATTCCAAATGGAACGGATGGACTTGCCATCGGCCACTGATAATTGGGATGCTTAAGCTTTAACTCAAGGACTCAATGTATGAAGTTTAGTGGCTTCACAGCCGTTAAACTGAAATTTGATAGAATACCCGCATGTTACTTGGGCTGATGTGCATAGTCAGTATCAATCAAAGATCAAGGTCACGGACATTCAACTTGGGGATCCTTCTGGGTCCTTTTATCCTATCAGACTCGTCGATATAATCAAGAGGGATATTGACTGAGAATCGAGGTCGAACAGTGTGACGACCCGACCCATTGTCACGTGAGTTACCACCCCGTTTCCCCCATTTTCTGCTTTTTTATGCATCATAATGAGTGTTTTGTGTAAATGAGTTGATTCGGATTGTAGTGAGAAGGAAATGAAACACTTAATCTCTTTAAGGAAGGCTTGTTTTGGAAAATTCAACCGGATGTTGACTTATGTGCTAGGAGGCTCGGATGTGAATTCTGATAATTGGGTTAGCTTAGGGGGATGATTTTTAACTTAGGAGTGTGATCGGAAGTGATTCTGGAGATCTGGTGTAGAATTGGGCTTGAATTAGAGAAGTTAGCATTTTGGCGATTTTCGGTTGATAGGTGAGATTTTGATCGGAGGTTCAGAATGGAATTTCGAGACTTGTAGTATCTTCGTTAGGTGATTGGAATGTGTGTACAAAATTTCAGGTGATTCGAAAGAGATTTGGTTGATTTTTGATAACTTAGGCTTGAATTCGACGAGAATTGATGACTTTAGTGTTGTGGGATATGTTTTTATGATTAGAACAAGTTTGAATAATGTTGTAGGATGTATTGGCATCTTTGGTTGGGGTCCCAGGGGACTCGGGATGGATTCGGATGGCTAAACAGAGAGTTTGGGGTTTTTGCATGTTGCAGGGCTGCTGGTGTCTAGTATTTTTGCACCTGAAGTTATGGGACCGTAGGTGCGGCCACGCATAAGCGAAGGGAAGATCGCGGAAGCGAGTTTTGGTCAGTTTTTTGTTTCTGCATAAGCGGTTGGGAAGCCGCAGATGCGAGATTTAAGTCGCGAAAGTGGGTCTTTGATTTTGGGAATTTTTGTAGAAGCGACATTTGGACCGCAAAAACGGTTTCTGCTGGACAGAAATATTTAATTCTTCTTCGCGAAATTTTAAAGGGTTTCATCTTTTTCACCACGGACTTGGAGAATTTGGGCAAGTTGGAAGAGAGTAATAAAAGGTCTTTGAGGTAAGGATTTTTGAGTCTAAAACACAATTCTAAGGTGTTATTACATGAATTTAGACTGAAAAACTAAGGAATCTAAGGAATTAGAATGGGAGTTAGAGCTTGAACTTAATAGAGTTAGGAATGGGGATTTGAGGGGTCATTTGGACTCCGATTTTGGTAATCTTTATATGTATAGACTCGTGGCAAGATAAGAAATCTGTTGATGTTAAATTTTTTGGAATTCGAGAAGTGGGCCCGGGCTTGGGTTTTTGCCAATTTTGGGATTTTTTATGTTTTTCGATTATTTTTTATTGAGTATTATTCCTTTAGCCTATCATGACGTATTCATTGTGGTTTTGATCAAATTCGATGCACGATGAGGTCAATTTGAAAGGCAAGGGCATAGCGAGCTAGGATTTTGGCCGGCTTGAGGTGGGTAATAGATGTAAATGATGTCCTAAGGGTTTGAAACCCCGTATTTGCACATCGTAGTGCTATAATGAAGTGACTTGCACGCCGGGTAGTGAGCATGGGTAGAGCACCATTGGGGATTGTGACTTGGTCCGTCCCGGTAGATGAATATACTCGTATTTAACTGAAATTCCTTATTATTATTATTATTATAATTTAAGTTGATTGCTATATTTGAGCTTCGTGCCAACTGATTGAATCCTTCAAGGATTGCTATTACTGGTTTCTTACCATTTTTATGTATTATTGAACTCAGTCCTGGCAATTAATACTATTTTTCAAACTTGGCCACCTTTTCTCAGACTTGAAACTTAAATAATATATTTTTAATAAAGTGTGGGCCGATTATTTATATATTAGTATGCCCGAGGGTTTATGTGATTTTTGGACTGAGCATGGGATCGGGTTACGACCCGCAACGGTATTGTATTGATATTGATATGAGGCCGAGGGCCTAGCTGATACCACGAGATGGCTTATATTGTGCTTGTGCCGTAAGGGGACCCTCCCGGAGTCTGCACACCCCTAGTGAGCACCACCGATGATAAATAAAGGGAGCGGCCTGCACTCCGCAATGGGTACTAGAGAGTACCGGACTATGTGTTGCATCTCACATTTGCCTGTCACTTGCCTACTTATCTGTTGTAGCACTTCCATAATTGTTATTATTGGTTTACTGATTGAATACCATCTGGTTCAGGTTGCTGTATTTATAGAATTACTTGTGCCTATTAAGGATTTCTTATTCTCAACCTTTATTTATGTTTATTACTCACTGGGTCGGAGTACTCACATTACTCCCTGCATCTTGTGTGCAAATCCATGTACATCTAAGGCTGAGTGAGGATTTCTCTGCCGAGCAGTTTATTCGGGAGCATCAAGGTAGATGCATGACGTCCGTAGTCTTGAGCTTCCTTTTACCTTATTTGCTTTATTTCCGCATTTCTTTAGAATGATATGTGGTAGATTGATACTCCGGTATTAGAGGCTCAGACTTGTGACACCGGATTCTTCGGGTTGTGTAGTTGTTTTCATTACATAGGATTCTTCATGTTTTAGTTTTATTTCAAGCTTTCAGTATTATGACTTAGTAATTTATCTGTATTAATTAATTCAGAGGGTTATAAAATGGTTAATGTTATTAATTTGGTCGAGCTTGCCTAACAGTGTGTTGGGCGCCATCACGACTGGGTTGGGGTCATGACAAACAGAGATCAATATCAGCCATATAATGGAAATTGTAGGAGTAGCGGATCTGGGTGAAACTTCGCACAAACAGAGAGAAGAAATAATCGAGGACTCATGAGCAAGAACGACTTTGATAGATCTATCGGTCCCAAAGAGGCACCACAAAGGACAACTTTAATGTGGATGCATCTTCCATCGTATCAGTCATTGGATGCACCAAAGATACCAAATATCCTCGACCTTTACAAACTGATCCAACAAAGAGGGATCCCAACCAAATAAGCATATATCATGGCACACATGGCCACCAAACGGAGGACTGTCGACAACTGAAAGATGAAGTAGCCTAGTTATTCAACAATGGGCACTTTTGAGAATTTCTAAGAAACCGAGCTAAGATTCATTTTAGAAACATAAATTCTAATAAACAAAATGAACATGACGAGCACCAGCACATCATTCACATGATCATAGGAGGTTAGATATTTCTCAAGGTCCGATAAAATGCACCAAAGTATCAATCACAAGGGAAAAGTGGACTCGATATTACATACCAGAATGGACTCTATCATTCAACGACGAGGATGCAGAAGGGATCATGCAACCTAGTAATAATGCACTCGTAATTTCTGAACTCATAAGTAAAACTCAAGTTAAACATGTGCTAATTAATCCAGGTAGCTCGACCAACGTCATTCAATTGAGGGTCGTAGAACAATTCGGCCTACAGGACCAGATCGTACATGCGGCTCGAGTGCTAAACAGATTCAACATGGCTTGCAAAACTACTAAGGGAGAAATAACGTTTCCGGTAAACATAGCTGGAACCAACCAGGAAAGCAAGTTCTATGTAATTACGAGTGATATGAGATACAATGCCATGTTTGGAAGGCCATGGATCCACAATATAAGGGTCGTGCCCTTGACCCTTCATCATGTATTAAAAGTTCCAACACAAGAAGGGATAAAGATGATTTACGAGGAAGAACCCACTGGAAAGGAGATGTTTGCCGTCGGTAAAGTAATTCCAATATCAACACTCTCATCTACAAACGGCTCAGGTTCAAAAGCGAAACATAAAGCCAAATAGCAATCATCGATGCCAGCCTCGAACCAATCGAACAAGCAAGGGATTGACGAAGATGAAGATTACAGGGTTCCTCGATCTTTTATATCCCCCGATGATTTTGATGCTACAAAATCAACTATCGAAGAGTTGGAGCATGTCGTGCTGATCGAACATCTGCGCAATCAAAATGTATACCTAGGCACGGGGTTAACTCTCGAGCTCAGGAAAATAAATCGTTCAATTTCTTATGGATTTTTTTGCTTAGTCCCATCTCAATATGACAGGGATTCCACTGGAGATCATTAGTCACAAACTGATATTGGACCCAAAGTTCCATTCGATAAAGCAGAAAAGGAGACCCCAGTCCAAGATCAAGCATGCATTCGTCAAGGACGAGGTAACTAAACTCCTTAAAATAAGGTCTATCCGGGAGGTCAAATACCCAAAATGGTTAGCAAATGATGTTTGACTAAGGGCAGACGCCATTGCTTCACACATCGAGGGAAGACGAACGTCTATTCTTATATCTATCAGTATCGGAAATAGAGATAAGTGAAGTCCTAGTCCTGGAAGAACAAGGTATATTTTCAATTTATTATGTTAGTAGGACCTTAGGTGAGGCCGAAACTAGATATCCTTACCTAGAAAAATTGGCACTCGCCTTTCTAAGTGCTTCTAGAAGCTGAAATCATATTTTCAGTGTCATCTTATATGTGTTGTGACAACCTACCCTTTACGAAGTGTAATGTATTAACCCGAACTCTCAGGACGATTGGCCAAATGGGCCGTAGAAATCAGCGAATACGGTGTCAAAGATCAACCCCAAATGGCAATTAAATCTAAAATTTAGCAGATTTTGTGGCCGATTTTACGCCTAACCTAATACCCGAAGTCAAAAGAGATTTGTTGGTAAAGTCGGTAACATCTTCGGAAACCAATTTATGGACGGTACCTCAAACATAAAAGGGTTCGGACTTGGCATCGTATTGAACCACCAATATGCAATATAGTTAGACAATCTATTAGAACCATAAAGTTGACTAACAACGAGGCCGAATATGAGGCTATTTTGTAGGTCTTGAACTAGGCAAATGCTTGGGGAAAAAGGTGATCGAATCTAAATGTGACTCTTTCCTTCTAGTAAACCAAGTGAACGGTACGTTCGAAGTCAAAAAATAATGAATGCAAAGGTGCCTAGACAAGTTACAAGAAAAATTGCATCGTTTCAAAGAGTGGACTTTGCAACATATTCCCCGAGATCAAAATAGTGAGGTCGATGCCCTTGCAAACTTAGGGTCGTCGGTCGAAGATGACGAGCTCAACTCGGGGGCGGTCGTACAAATCATAAGGTCAGTTGTAGAGGAAGGTCATGGTGGAATAGAATCCATAAGTTTAACCTTGTATTGGAGAAATAAATACAACCGGGAAACTTCATTCAGATCCCAAGGAATCAAGGGCCCTACACACAAAGGCAGCTCGATTCAGCTTGTTTGAAGACGGAACGTTGTTTAGGAGAACATTCGATAGCCCATTAGCAATATATCTGGGACCAACGAGATATCAAATACGTTCTGAGGGAAGTTCACGAGGGCACTTGCGGTAACCATTCAGGTGCCGAATCATTAGTTCAAACAGTGTTCAGAGCCAGTAATTACTAGATTGACATTGAAAAGGATGTGAAGGAGTTCGTACAAAAATGTGACAAGTGCCAAAGGTATGCTTTGATGATTCACCAAGCTGGGGAGCTATTGCATTCGATCTTATTACCATTCATGAAATGGGGGATGGATATCATTGGCCCTCTTCCATCGGCACCGGATAAGGCTCAATTTGTCTTATTTATGACTAACTACTTTTGTAAATGGGTTGAAGCACAGTCATACGAGAAGGTCAGGGAGAATGAAGTCATTGACTTCATATGGCACAACGTCATATGTCGGTTTGGGATACCATCTGAAATTGTATGTGACAACAGAAAATAGTTTATAGGCAGTAAAGTGACCAAAATTCTCGAAGACCATAAGATGAAAAGGATCTTATCGACCCCTTATCACCCTAGAGGGAACAGACAAGCCGAATCGACCAACAAACCCATAATCCAAATCCTCAAGAAAAGGCTGACTGGCGCCAAGGGAAAATGGAAAGAGATCCTACCCAAAGTTCTTTGGGCATATCGCACAACTTCAAAGTCCAGTACTGGGCCTACCCTATTCTCGTTTGATTTATGGTGCAGAATCTCTAATATCGGTCGAAGTCGGGGAGCTGAGTATCAGATTCTGACATGAAACAAAAGGAATAAAATGACGAGGCCATAAATATAAGCCTGGATCTATTAGATGAAAGGCGTGAAGATGCCCTTTTCCGATTGGTTGTCCAAAAGCAACAGATAGAGAGGAACTACAATCGAAGGTCCAACCTTCGATAATTTAACGTCGGGGACTTAGTATTAAGGAAGGTCACACTAAGAACCCGAAATCTGAACGAAGGGAAACTGGGTCCAAACTGGGAAGGTCCATACTAGATTCGAGGTTACAAAGAAAGGATCCTAGAAGCTCGGAATGAAAAATAGAGAACAACTACCGAACAATTAGAATGTAAATCAAATTAAATGATATTACTACTAAGGTACGACCCCAATTTATTTCTTTCTATTTTCGGACTAACACTCACAGGTGGTCGACAAGGAGCGACACGAAGTCTTTAGGTCTGAAAGCACGCACTGCACTTATTTTTCCTTGAATCCTTTTTTGTCCCCATTGAGTTTTTCAGCAAGGTTTTTAACAAGGCAACAATGGATCGCACTAACTTAGAATCAAAGGTCGATTACGAATCGGTATTGAAGATAGAACTAACAATATCCAGGTTCCTCTACAATCAACCTCGAATACTTGGGGGAATTACCATTGGATATCGACTTTTTGTGAGGAAATCACTTCGTAATAGAAGGGTATCGATAGGTAAGATTTATTGTAAGGCCCAAACAACCAAACGAATTGTACCCACATAGGTCGCTAGAGCCCTGAAATAAAACTTGTACGCATGTATAACTATTTTTCGCAAGAATAAAGAGAAGAACTTTCCTTGCAATTACCTTATGTCTTAGAAAATTTTCCATTTTACATTTTTGTACTTTCAATATCTTAAGGAAACAAGATCAAGGGTCGATTATAACTATAGTTTGGATTATCACTCCCACGCTCAATGACTACCGTCCGAAAAATAAACTCAAACAGATCGAACTATTAATCATCGAGGGCATAAGACCTCTTAGGCAACCCCCGGATTTTAAAGGCCACGGCCATACCCACTTGGGGATTGTTATCTTAGGCAAGCTTAGATAACTCAAGAAAGTAAGCTCACTGGGTTGCGCCGGATTTAAAAGATTACGGCTGCATTAATACGGCTCAGAGACGTCTTAAACTCGTATAAAAAAATAACCCTTCAAAATTTTCATAACCAGTTTTAAAGGCTACCCTCGGCAAACTAAGTTTGAGTTACTTATTTTGGGAGAAGGTTCCGGGTAACACTGAACCTCCTGGATGCCTTAAAAATAAAAATAATGTAAAGGTAGGCTTTTTCTAACTTACACAACGTAAGCAATTTTATGCTAAGACATTCCGATCTTTGTGAATACAAGTAATATAGCAAAGGAAAAATTTGAAAGCCAAGACGTTAAAGAAAGCCTTGTATATATTTACCCAATAGTCTTTTACAGAGGCCAGAATGGCTTAATTCAAAAACTTACAATGGTCGAAACAGCCTAAAAAGATGCAAAAGAAAGCAACGAATATAAAGGCCTAAGTGGCCGGATCTTTATCGGAGGCAGCATCTCCGCCCTCAGAATCTTCCCCGCCTTCAGACTCGCTTAAACTCTTTGAATCTTTCTCAGGAAAGGCCAGCTTTCGAGCCATAGCTTCTTCTGTTTGGCATTCCCGAGTTCAACAAGTATATTGAAGCCCTGAGCATGGACTCCCTCGAGGGCTTCCCTTCGAGCTTGCCACCTTGCATTGACGTCGAACTTGTATTGGGTCACTTTAGCATCGGCTTTGGTATTGGCCACGGCCACCTCGGATTTGTCCACGTAGAGTTCATTGGCCAAGTTTTCCCTATCATAAATAGCCAAGTCCAACATGGATTGAAGATCCTTGATTTTCTCAACATGTACCTAGACCTTCTCTTTTGCAATTCAGAGCTGGGTCTCGCCGACTCTAGTTGTGCTTGGGTAGCTTCCCTTTTCGAGGCTAAGATGTCCATATTTTTCTTAAACTCCTCAGCGGCAGCTTGAATTTTATCTACATGTGCCTGAAGCTCCCCGATATGATCAAGCCTTTGCCGGACTTGCAGGATCGAATCTTTAGGCATTATCTTCAATTTTTCTTCACTATCGTGAGGGAACTCAAAATACCTGCTCGGCTAGCTCGGCATGCTCAACCCAAGTTGTTACTAAATCGGCCTCAACCTTCTCACTAAGAAGCTTGTAGGTGTCACTCTTCTCAATAAGCTCCAGCACCTCAACCTCGTGGTAAGTTAATTTCTCCCAATATCAGAGGAAGCCTCGTGATGTAGCATCAAAGCCTACAAGCATAAGGGAAGGTGTTATAGTTATTTACAACTTTAAAATTTAGAATATATGACAAGAAAGACAAACAAAGTTACCCGATTTAATGCTTTTTGGGCTTCATGGAAAAGGCAAGGGGTCTCCACCTTGTCCATCACTGCTTAATCTTCTTCAGTCACCAAGCACTGAAGGTAACTAGTGACCCCTACAAGGGCAGAAAAAACTAGGGCATCCTCCGAGATAGAAAAGTTATAGACCTCCTGCGGTCGGGGTTAACTCTTGGGGCCGGGAATCGATCCACCAGTTTCGGCCTCGATGAAGACCCAGCAGCACCCGATGACGGTACCTTCATTGGCACATATAGGTCACCAAACCTGGTGACGTCTTTGGAAGTTGCAGACTAGAACCCATCCAAGAAGCCATGGATATCAATTCCCCCCCCCCCCCCTGAGGCCCCTTGTAAGAACGGCCTTCTAACATATCTATCTCACGAATTATAGCGTCCAAAATCTGAGGGGACCCACTAATGTCGATCGCTCCAAGCTCGTCTCTCCCGACACTTTTTGCTACTCGAAAATCATCGCCCCCGATTTCTCTCTAGAGCACCCTAGCTTGGGGCAGAATGGCCTCAACTTTTTCTAGCTAGGAAGCTTTAGCCGTATGGTTCAACTTCAGCACCGACCGGTTCGAGAACTTTTTATATTGTGACACCAATCCGTACACGAGCCAACAGTTTGGATTTATCTTCCTCTTATTCCTCCTTAGACTCATCCCTAAGTCGATAGACTAAGTCCGAGGATAGAATGCTAGTGCATCTCGTGGGCTTGCGCAAACTCGGGGCCCTTTTCCTCTTCTTTTCATTACCCTGCTTTGGATCAGGGGACTTGAGAGGCACATCCCTATCACCGAACGGAGGCCTCATGGCAACGTCCTTGGGGAGACCTACGAAAGAAAACAGAGCCGATAAGAATACAAATGTATAAGGGGAAAATCAAATAGTGTTGAATCCGAGGAGACAACTTACCATTGTTGCGGGCCTCCCATCGACCCCTCGATAATTCTATATTTCGAGTATGCTGTATAAAATTATCGAAGGGTCGATAGGAGGACCGCAACCATGGTAAGTTTATCCTCTGATTCAACATTGTTTGATTTTCCCCTTGTACTGTTGTATTCTTATCGGCACCTGGGACACAACTGCAATACCAAGAACATCGATAAGGAAGAAGATAAGAGGAAGAACAACAAGATTAAACATTCAAGGCAAAGTACTACTTACGATTTGTGTTCTATTTTTCAGGAAATGGCATGTCTTCGGCAAGGATCAGGTCCGAAGTCTTTATTCAAACAAATTGGCCTATCCAACCTCAGTCCTCGAGCCTTGGTTAAACTCGAGAATGGGGCCCTGCTATCCTAACAAAAAAGCTTGATCAGCTCTCCTCGATAGAGTCGGGGACTGTAAAGGCGCATAAGGTGATCAAGGATGAACGATTTTTCTTATAAAAAATCAGAGAAGAATCACTATTCTCCAGAAGGAAGGATGGATCTGGCCAGGGGTCATGTTGTACCTCTTGCAGAAGGCAACATTGATAGGGTCTAATGGACCCAACGTGAAGGGGTAAGTGTAAACACTTAGTAAACCTTTCACGTAAGTACCACCATATGCTTATCGACGCAGTTGCATTCCTCCTTAACCTTGGTAAGAAGATCATTGGTTATTGTGCATATCTACCTTGAGATCGATTCACATTAACCTAGTACCGAGGAGGTCTTTTCAATCTTAAAATCGACAACAGTAGGGCACCATGCCAGAACAAAATCCTCAAGGGGATATTCTGCCACAGCTCCATCAGTGGCGGGCCGTGATGAAGAGGCGGCCTCCTTTTGCGGTACAATCTTAAAAGTTTTCGCCATGGTATAGCAGAAGAAAGGGGAATTAGAATGGTATGGGCCTTGCTAAAAGTTCAAGAAATTTGGCTGCATGAGTTGCAAAGCAAAGCAATTTTTGAAAAGAAACAAGAAAAGAGGAGCTTTGAACGTAAAGTTTGAATACAGGAAGGTTAAAATAATTATAGCCTGCAGATGACGGTTCAGAACCCATGGTGGCCGACTAGCAACTGACAAGCATTTAACACCCTTGTAATTGGACCGACGGGGCATTTCGATATCCATTTGTTGCTTACATCATTATCAGGTGTATCAGTGACATTCATTGCTTATGCCATGGCCTATTGAGACGGAGCTCAGAAGTTCATGTCGTTTCTTGTTATCTTCTCTTCGAGAAACGAGGGAAATATTTGTATACGATCAAAATTGAGCTTTCCCTTTGTCTGATTAATCTAGACTAGAATATGATTGGTCAAGGTTAGACCTCGTGTTATATCGAACCATGGTGCAAAGTTAGATCTTCGAGGTTGTGACCCAGAGACCAATGAAGATTGAGACCGAGTATGTTATAAATCGAGAAAGATCGAGGAAAGCTTACCAAGTCTAATAATGGAAAGTCGAATATCCATAATCAGGCAAGGATCACAGCGAAAATCTCGGCACGTATCAAGAAGAGGCCGATTTTTTAGCTAATCATGAGATTTCTTACCTCATATGGAATTGTATCAAGTGTAAGACTCCTCTACTATATAAAGGGAATCTGATCATTTGTAAATCATATCATATTCATGAAATACAAGGCACTATACTATTATTTTCTAGCTTTCATTATCTTATTACTCTGTTCATAAGTCGGTTGAAACATCTTTTGATTCAAGGGGCTTAACTCAATGGCCAAGGCTATTCAATTTGTGTTGTTTGCATTTATTTTTTAATCGTCCATTTCAATATTAATTTATTCTTTTTTATCTATACCAAGTTATATCATGTATCTTTAAATCGCATATAAATTCAATTGTTATTTGATTTTAGAATAAACATTACAAATTTTATATTGTAAAAGAATTCTTGTAGATCCTTGTATGACACATGTGATGCTGAATAACTATATCGATTTTCTATCTATTCGAAGAAGTGGAGAGGAACCGAAGGTGGTGATTTCAAGAATTTCTTGTCTCTATATCTTTTCTTTTTTAGAAAAGAAATTAATTTGCTATGAGAAACATTAGCCTTGGCATATATTACTAGGTGTTTCACATTGAATTCTCAATGTCTTGTACGTAGTTCTAGGTGCCCCACACCGAAAATATCGGGCCGTTGTATTTTTTTTTTAATTAACTCTGACATTTGGAATAGGTCAGTCTATGGATCAGTTTAATTAGACAAATTCCAACTTTCAAATAATAAACCATACATGTAATTGTCCATATCCATTATAATGAGTTTCGCAGCACTAATTATGGTGTAAGCATATGCACCTCAATATTTATTTATTTTATACGGAAATGAGCGTTAATTGTTCTCCCTTTATCGTATTAGGGTAGTAATTAATTAGCTTGTAGTTTATGATTATTAATTACCATATGATACACATCTTCTACGAACCAGGTGTTGGATTATTTGGCATAATACATGATTCACTTAAAATTCATAGTGATACCATTAAGTATAATTTTTAGTCATAAAGAGAGAAAATATATCTCTGATGCACTATGATGGAGCTGGTCTATGTCTGAGTTCCTTTGTCAATCTTCAAAACTCACATTTACTTGGGCCAACTAATACCTCATTTTTTATGATAACAAACTATGTGTTGTCCCTCACTTAGGTCCTGTCAGAACTCATCTTATTCATCAATACAAAGTTAGGAAAATTTTACTTATTGTCAAGGTCCAGGTTCATTAGGTTATAAACATCATTTATTCAGAATATAAAGCACATATCTTCCTCTTTTGGCATCATTGAAAAGTTGCATAAATACAATGTGATTTTCATAATTATAAGAATTACTCATGGACACTGGGTCAACTGCAAGTACAATCATGGACTCATCAGTAATCAACCAAATATATTCAAACTATCAAGGAAATATAAATAGTCAACAAGAGCAAAAACAACAAACTTCATTGATAGAGCATATAATGCTACAAAAATCCATAAAAAGAAATAAAAATAGTCAAAATATGAGCAAAACAAGATAAATCCCTAATCTGGGTCACTGAAAGGTCTAGACAAGGGTCAGGAAATGAAGTCTAATGATCTTAAGGCTTGGAAAAGCTGGAGGGTTGGGTTTTGTCTTGGAGAAGGTGCAGCATATTTTGAAGAATGTCATCATTCTTCTCGTTTTTCTTTATGAGCTCAGTTTTGAGAGCATCTCTCTCAGATTCCACATCTGCTAAACGAGCCTTCAGCCTAGCTATCGCAGCTTCCTTTGCCCCGCTCTCCTGTACTAAAGCTCCGACCTTGCTATTGATAGGTGTCTTTTCGATGAACCAGATTTATTTGGAATGGCATTGACCTCATAGTCACAAGCAATCAAAGTGTTGACCCCAAATGGTCTTTGCTTGTGGGCATCTCCCACTTCTTCAGTGGCACCTTGCAACGATCCAGAACAGTATACAGAATAAACCTACAAGGGGTGGCATAGGCCTTGGATCCATTGATAACCATGTCTAATAACTGGATAATAAATGCAGGCCAATTGATCTGCTTGCCACTTTCAAGACACTACATCAACACTAAGTCCATTTAGTTAGCAATGTGTCTTCTTTCATGCCTAGGCAGCAGACACTTGTTGACAAATTCAAACAAGACCTTGTGACAGGGCTTCGTTTCACTTTATATACGACCTTGGCTTCATTCACATCTGTGACATCACAAAACCTTCTAGTGATGGCAAGGATAGTAGGAAGGAAGTCCCGACTTGGCCATCTTTGCCTTGTGTAGTCATCATACCCTTCATAAGGGATGTCAAGGATCTCAACCAGCTTTTTTGCAGTAAACGTCCCTTGAACTCCTTTCACTTGATTAGTAACTCTGCCATCCTTGAACTCTGCATTTTCCATGAACTCAATGATCTCAGCCCTGACCGGTCTACCATATAGCTGAAAGACAATGTTCTTCTAACCCGGAGCAGCAAGAGCATCAACTAATCGAATCATCCCTGGTTCCTCCAAATCCTTCAGAAGTCTACCCTTCAAAATGTTTCGTTTGCCAAATTTGCCTGGCTTATCTTGTTCGGCATCATAATCACTCTCTTCTTCACCACTCTATTCCTCCTCCTCAGTAATTCTAACTTGCTTGTTTTTCATAACAGGCCTTGTCATCTTGGCCAATGAAGGTTCAGCAGTCTTAGACATAGATGAATACTTCTTGGAAGAAGTCTTGGTCTTTTTGGGCTTGGGGGTCTGAACCTCCACAATTGTGTGTCCTAGAAACATATGGACCTGTCCTATCTCATCCACATCAACAGCCTCAGCGGGCTATACAACCTTAGCTTTCCCTTTATCCATACTCTTCTTCTTGCTTTCTGCTATAGCCTTTTGTAACTCAATCGCACTTTGCTTCACCATACTTTTTGTGGCTCTTCCTTTTTTATGGGAATCTCAACAGTTGTTGGAGAAGTAGCCTTTATTTTATTGGTATTCTTTGCAGTTTTGGGGGATTTTGGTGTTAGGATTCTCCTTTTCTTTCGATTATAGCTTGCACCCACTTTCTTCAGAACGTCTAGTAGGGTCTCATCAATAGATGAACCAAGTTCAACTACCTCTGAACTGAGATTAACCAGCACTTCAGTAGCCTCCCCTAAACCACTTCCCCCTATTTTCTTACTGCCCTCTTCCACAGTTTCATGTTCAGCCTCACAGATAGTCGGTCTAACCATTTCAACAGTTGGTGAGGAATCATCCACTTCTTTCCCTTTTCCCCTCACATTACTACTCACCCTCACTCTCCTTTTCTTTTTCACTTTTATTTGTACATCCTCTCCTTTTTGACTCCGGCATTTTCACATTCCTAGTAGACCCAACCAGAACAAATCTATTGTTTAGATTTTCAACTAGAACAGAACATACCTCAGAAGGGAGATTTTTTAGTATTCTCACAATCAGAAGACCCAGTTCCTCCCCCCTCACTCGCAGATTTGAAGGAGTCATATGAGTTTTCAGAATCTTGGTCTTGACTAGCCTTTAATTTTGTATTCATCTTCTTTGAAAGAGCACCTGTAGCCACAGTTTTACGAGCAAGCATTTTCACGCGCCTTCTCTTAGGCTGGGGGATTGTGTTGGGTTGAAGAGTGGTGGAGGAATCAAAGGGGGTAGGTTGTGGAGAAGTAACTGGGTTATCTTGAGGTTTAGACATCTTGCTAATTCTGAAGGATGATTTTTAAATTGGGGTTTTGGAAGAGAGAAAAATAGAAAGCAGAAGAAATTCGGCGGTTTAGAAAATTATGAGAGTGCTAGTGATTGTGATGAAGGGATTTTAAATAAAGGGGTTTAATTAATGACTAACGACAACTTTTTATAGTCAATTAGAAGTCCAATCAACCTGAAATTTTCGATTAAATAGCGGTTAGGCTTCCCTAGATTCTAGACATTTTATGCGGTGAGGATTCTATTAAAAACGAAACTAGTTTAAACTTTAGAGGGATAAGTTTTCGTGATGATTTTGAACATAGGTAGGACTCTGCTCATGAATTAAATATTAATATTTCTAATTGTGCAAAGTGTAGAAAACATACATCGTTATTCAGATGAATCAGTACTGATGAACCAGGTTATTCACTAAGAATCCTCTTGATCATGCCTCAATTTACCAAAATATAGAAAATTTTGTTAGAGATCAATGTGTCATATCAACACATGTCACAGGATTATACTGTTTACAGTATGTGACTGAGCAAGGATTAATCTTGATATTTACACAAGTTCCAGATTTTCTAACCAAAAAAAAAATATTTATTTTTTTCTTTTTTCTTTTTATTTTTATTTTTTTCATTGTGCATTCTAAACCGGTCTCATTAGGTGATCTTAATCGTCCCTAATTCTAATATGTTCCTTTAATAGGCTCTTTACTCAATGCTTTAGTGAAGATGTCGGCAATCTATTTATCAGTGGCACAAAATTCTATTGTGATTAATCATTTCTCATAGTTGTCCTTTAAGAAATGATGTATAACATCAATGTGCTTAGTTTTTTTTATGATGAACCGGGTTCTTAGTATACTAATAGCACTAGTGTTATCACAAAAAGTAGTGATGCAACGAACTTCAATACCAAAATCCATCAACTACTGTTTGTCAGTAGTGCCTTTCAAGTATCTCAATATCCTATTGACAACAACGAAGTGGGATTCCTTAGTATTTGATTGAAATCGAGCACAAATCCCTATACTGAAGACAATGTCAGGTCTGCTAGAAGTAAAATACAAAATTGAACCAATCATATCCCTATACAACTTCTGATCAACAGATGAACCAGGTTCATTTATGTCTAATTTAGTAATTGTTGCAATAAGTGTGTCTATTTCCTTTGATTCGTCTATTTTAAACTTTGTAATCAACTCGTTTGCATATTTCTGCTGATGGATCATGGTTCCATTTGAGTTTTGTTTGATTTGTAAGTCTAAGAAGAAGTTAAGCTTACCCATATTACTCATTTCAAATTCACTCTCCATAAGTTTAGCAAAATCCTTACTTAGTTTTTCAGTTATGTCATCACATATATTTGTACTATAAGAAGATCCTTACCTTTTTCTCTCAAGAATAGAGTGCTATAAGTATTACCTCTCTAATAGCCATGTTCAAGCAGGAATTTGGATAGTCGTTCATACTATGCTCTAGGAGACTGCTTGAGTTCATAAAGAGCCTTGTCTAGTTTGTATACATGATCCGGACACTACTTGCTCTCAAAACCTGGAGGTTTTTTGACAAACACTTCTTCCTTTAAGTATCCATTTAAGAAAGCAGTATTGATATCCATTTGGTGAAGAGTAAATTCCATGTGTGCTGCAAAGACTATGAGGAGTTTTATTGTCGCTAATCTTGCAACTGGAGAAAAGGTTTCATCATAATATATGTCTTCATCATGGCTATAACCTTGAACCACCAACCTTGCCTTGTTCCTTGTAACAATTAAATCTTCATCAATTTTGTTTCTGAAGACCCATTTAGTGCCAATTACTGATCTGTCCTTGGGTCTTGGAACCAGATGCCAAATTTGACTTCTTTCAAACTGATTGAGTTCATTTTGCATTGCATTCACCCAGTATGCATCCTGCAAAGTCTCAGTAATACTTTTAGGTTCAATATGACATAAGAAAGCATAAAATCACACAGATTATTTAATTGAGATCTAGTTTTTATTCCAGAAGTTGGATCAGTAATTATTTTCTCAATGCGATGAGAACTTTTGATACTTGTAAGGTTTCACAACCAACTAGTTTATGTTTGATGTTTCTCCCATGTTCTGTTGCTGAGGAACAGGCTTATGGACATGCTTCACTTGGGAATTAGATTCATTTCTTCTTTGTTCAGTTCCCCCTGTCAAGTTGCCCTAGATTGAAGAACCTATTTCATCACATGTTCCTTCTTCTAGTGCAGCTTTAGATTGGGGTGTGACTTCATGTAGCTCTTTTACCAGGCAATAGCTTCATCTTCATGTTCCTATCTCTCATAAAAAATATTAGTTTCATCAAAAACTACATGTACACTTTCTTCTACACATATACTTCTTTAATTATATTCTTTATAAGATTTGCCATGTGAAGAATATCCCAAGAATACTCTCTGATCACTTTTGGGATCAAACTCACCTAGGGAGTCATTTCTATTGTTGTGCACAAAGCACTTGCATCCAAATATCCTGAGATGGGATATATTTGATTTTCTTCTTTTAAGTAACTCATAGGGAGTCTTCTCTACAATAGGTCGAGTCATGCACCTATTAATTATGTGACATGCAGTGTTTACAATTTCTGCCCAGAAGCTATGGGGCAGTTCACTAGAAATAAGCATAGTCCTAGCCATATCTTCAAGAGTCCTATTCTTTCTTTCAACTACTCCATTTTGTTGAGGAGTCTAGGTGCAGAAAAATTATTATTTATACCATGCTCATCAAAAAATTCAGCAAACTTTGCAGTTTGAAATTTAGTTCCATGATCAGACCTACTTGATGCAAGTTCATAACCTAGTTGTTTCTAAGTTTTTCTAATAAGAGCGGTAAATATGTCAAATGTTTCATCCTTAGATGTTAAAAAAACAATGTCCAAGTAAACTTAGAGTAACCATTAATAAGCACCATCACATATTTCTTACCACATTTGTTTAATGTTCTCATTGGACCACAGAGATACATATGAACTAGTTCCATTGATCCGGTCGTGCTTACCACTTTCTTGCTTATAAAATAGGATCTTACCCGATTTTCCCTTGAACAAGCCTCACAAACTTTGTCTTCTTTAAAGTTTATGTTAGGAAGCCCTATCACCAGTTCCTTGGAGACTAATTTTTTGAGTTTTCATAGACTTGCATGTCCAAGTCTTTTGTGCCACAGGAGGGGATCTTTGTCCAACACACTTAAGCAAGTGAGTTCATTTTCAATGGAATGTGAGTCTGTTTTACCTACCTTTCCAACCCTAATAATCTCACCTTTCTTACCATTTCCAAAGGTGGCATTACCTTCCTTTAAGTTCTCAAGTGAAAGGAATTGGTTCTTGCTTCCAGTCATATGCTTTGAACCGCCACTATCCATGTACCATATTTGGTTTCTCCCCTTCACTTGGACCTGCAAATGAAATAAAGGATTAGTCTTAGGAACCCAAACTAGATTGGGTACCTCTATATAGGAAAAAGGGTGAATTAAATTCTTTTTAGCCCATCCTAGCAGTCTATTTTTCTCTTGAACAATGGTTTTGTTCTTTTGACTAGACTTTTCTTTTGCATTACATTCACTTTTGTAATGACCAGTCTTACCACATTGTGTGCAGATTTTGTTCTCAAGAAGTGTGGTGTACTTACTTTTGAGATCCCACTTAGGTGTAGGGGTTCCATAACCAAGTCCTCTCTTATTGCTATTGTGATGTTCTTATAGCCATGATAGAGCATCAGAGGAGTTATTCCATTTGCAAGTTCTATTTAGTTCATGCTTCAGCTTTTTTTTACCTGCTCCTAATTTCAATTTTAAATTTTCATATCTAAGCTCTAACACAGTGGTGTCAAGTTCTAGAACCTGGTTCTTCAACTCAGTATCTTTACTATCACTTCATTCGCTCCGAGTTCCAGACTTTTGCACTTAGCTTTTAGGATTACACATTCCCTAGACAAATGTTCCTTCTCATTGTTTATGACCTCAGACTCTTCAATGAAATCTTGCTGTAACTCACATAACTTTTCTTTAGACAAAAATTTAATCTTGTCTTCGATAAGAATCACACTTACCTCTTTTTCGTCATCTGATTCTCCAATGTCTATAATTGCTTGTTCATCTCCATCTTCATGTTCTGAATCCGCATCTGAGCTTTCTCCACAAATAGCAACTATAGCCTTTGTTGATCCTTTGCTCTTCTTGGGATGAACTCGTTCCTTCTTATTGTTTCTCTATTTAGCCCTTTCTTTCTTCTACTAAATTTCCCGCTAAGGACATTTTTTTGATCATGTGTTCAGTTTTACCACATTTGTAACAGCTCTCATTGGTCTATTTTTCAGGGGGCCTTGGTTTGTTGAAGATTGCACCTCTCGAAGAACCCTTTCCTCTCATTAGATATTTCTTGAAATACCTCATGATCATAGCCATTTTATCTTCCTCTAGATCTGCACTTTCAACTATTCTAAGGACCAAGCACATTTCCTTCTTGACTGCATCCATCTTCATGGTTTGCCTTCTAAGTTCATAGGCAGTGGAATTTCCAATTAGCTCATCTAACTTGAGAGTAGCAATGTTCTTTGATTCCTAAATAGCAGTGATTTTGCTTTCCCAAGTCACTGGCAAAACCCTTGTTAAGATTTTCTCAACCTTGTTGTCTTCAGGGATAATCCTTATAAGAGACTTAAGTTCATTTGTTAGTATTGTGAACCTTGTATACATTTCCTCAATGGTTTCTCCTTCCTTCATGGTTAAATTCTCAAATTGAGAATACATCAGTGTTCCTCTTTATTTATTTAATTGAGGAGTTCCTTCCTGATCCACTTGTAAAGTATCCCAAATTTCCTTAGCAGTAGTATAACTTTGAATTTTATTGTACTCGTCTATACCTAGTCCACACACAAGCCATTTCCTGGCCTTAGCATTCTTTTCCCACTTCTTCAATTCCTCATCAATGCAGTCAGCTCTAGTCTTTGGCACATCTATTCTTTTAGCATTTTTCTTTGAGTGGCTAGGGGACCATCAATAACAATGTCCCAGAGTTCATAGTCCTCTCATCTAATGTGATCTCTCATCTTGTTTTTCCGCTAGGAATAGTACTGGCCATAAAAGAGTAAAGGCCTAGCAGTGGATTGTCCTTCTTAGTTTCCAGGTGGTACGTTCATCTTGATCTATTCCTAAGGTTTTAGCCTCTTCAAGTATAACCTGCTCTGATATCAGTTGATATTCTATACTTCAATACCACACAAGAGGGGGGTGATTTGTCTGGTGTCCAATTGTTCGCTTAACCTAATTATAGAAGGACCTGGTTCTTCTATGTGTTCCAACCACTACTGTTGTGGAATAATAAATACAGAAATTAAAGAAAATAGATATTTTACGTGGAAAACACCTATCTCAAAAGGTGAAAAAACACGACCTACCTTCCAGTAGGATTTTTCCAAACTCTCCACTAAAATTACTGAGCGAAAAACTTCATTTACGGAAACTCTTTTGTAAATCTAGGATTAAATCAAATCCCGTTGTAGCATATAGCCTCAACTATTGCGACAACTTCAAGTTAACTGTAACTTGAAAACTCTTAGTACCTAATACAATTGCTTCTAGATAAAGCCGAAAGATACAATATGAAATCATCTACTACAATTGAACTAGAATAAAAGATAGACACTTGGAACTAGTTCTTCTATCTAGTTCAATTAGCTTCAGGGTTGCACGCTTGAACCACACACACATTGCTTGAAAAGTTGCCTTGCTATTTTACTCTCAATTCACGTTTAACTTCTGCTTATATGCTTTAGCTGTAAAAGATAACAACACTAATATTTTTGGAGTTAGTAAGTAGAGATTAACTAGAATTCTGATGCTACTCTTCCTTAGTGGAAGAGTTCTAATTGATCTCATCCTCTAACTCTATTCTTCTCTTAAGTCGTGTTCTCATTGTGTAATGAGTCTTTCTCCTTATCCAATATGCAATATTTTCGATCATTATTAGGAGATATCACTTCTGGTAAGTTAGGTTTATCTCCTGCATGTGCATCTCACATTCTTGAGTTGACCATATTTGTGCTTCACTAGGATGGACCTGGTCCATGTCTGAGTTCCTTTATCAGTCTTCAAAACTCACATTTACTTGGGCCAACACAAAATATTAAAGGAGTCGTTGGGATTCACTTCCTCAATTTCCTGTGTCAAATAAACTTCAATCTCATTTAATTGTGAAAAATCACTACTATTAGAACCTTGAGAACCACTGAACCCGGCCCGAGCAGTAAGTTCTCTCACAGTTCGTTTAGATGATTGAGGACCAGAAGAAGAAGGAATTGGAACATTTGGTCTAGCATGATTTAATGCAATTTGATAAGCACTATAAATAGTTTGAGCATTTAGTTTAATTGAGGCTTGTTCTTCTGGAAGTCTGGACAACTCATCATCTTCAAGTGCTAGACCATTATAAATAGTTTCATACTAAAATAGGACCTCCTAATTTCATGGTAGGATTTGACAAGGCAACAATACCATAAATAGGGAGAATAGGGAAAAAATACTTTTTGAACTTTTTTCTCATAGAATCAATAGCTTGTTCATAAATTTTCCCAACCTCTGAAAAATAAGGAAACAAATTTGCAAGTTCTGCAATATAAACTAAAAAGTTAGAAATAGTCGGATAATATTTTCCAGAAAATTCATTTGTAGCAATATGACATTTTTCTAAAAACTCTACAAGAATTTTAGCATTAGCGCAATCCGCATTTGTAAGGTGCTCATCACCATCACTTACATGAGCATTAAACGTTGAATTTATGGGGTTTCTATATTCACATGCAATAACTAAACATTCATACGTATAATTCCTTCTAGTTGGACAAGCTTTAGGAACCTTTCCTTATCTTAAACAAATTCATCGCATCATTTAAAATATTCTCTAAGTCTACGTCTACGGCTTAGATAAAAAATCCACTTAAGAGCCATTTTGTCACGACCCAAAATCTACTAAGGGTCGTGGTGACGCCGGACACCGCTGTCAGGCAAACCAAGCAATTTATTTGTTGAAGTTCTCCTTTCAAAAAAACAAAATCTCGAAAACTAAGCTTTTCCTTCAATTTTTATAAACAAAAATAAAGATAATCGCTTCAATTCGAATTAAATGATAGGCAATTAATATAAAATATTTCGAAATCATCCCAGAACCCAGTATCACAAGGGCATGAGCATCTACTAAGACAGAAATAAAATACAACATCCGTCCGGAATATTGTGGACAAAAAGTGAATATATTATGCTAGAAAGGGACTATACTAACTGTGGATCGCCTCGAACAATGCAACTCATCGAGTCCCAGAATCATCCGTGCTGCTACACCGAATAGGCCACTAATAACACAAGAACCTTGCAACAAACATGCACAGAAGTGTAGTATGAGTATGAAAACAACGTGTACCTAATGAGTATCCCGTCTAATCTCAAAGAATTAGAGACGATATGGTCGACTTCAACACTTACTAGTGGCAAAATAATAATATGGTGAAGATGGGAGGAAGTATGGATTTATCAAGAAATTTTAACTCATAAAGCAGGGAACAGGTAACACCTTCTCAAATAATAAGGGAACTTCCAAGATTCATTTTTCATTATCTTTATTAGTTTATAGTGGCCATAAAAGACAATATCAACTTCAGTAAGTTTCAAGGTAAGCAATGCAAGCATGCACATATTATGCCGAGATGACGGCCCGATCCAACAGAAATAAACTATGCACTTGCCGAGGGTCGACGGTGCGCGTATAGATGCATTTATTTAATTTACCGAGCCATTTGGCCCGTTCCAAAAATAAACACACACGGACAGACAAAAAATCAAGAAGTCAACATGGAGCAATTATCCAAAGAAAGGCCAATTCTGTTTAATAATTTAAGAAAATGAAGTTTAACTCTTTTTAGAAATCATTTACTAATTCAATGTGATTAAAGTAGTACAAGTTTTCAATAAGATTGCAATTATTCCAAGTATATTGTACAAGGTGTCAATAAGATTGAAATTATTCCAAGTATATCATGCTTTTGGGTCCTAAATTATCTGGACAATAGCATAATAGTAGTTACGCACGGACTCTCGTCACCTCATGCGTACGTAGCCCCCACAAATAAGAGCACATAATTATTTATTTCACTTATGGGACAAATCCCTCTTACAAGGTTAGAAAGGAGACTCACCTCGCTCCGAAGATCCATAACCGGCATTCCACGCCCTTTCGAAGAATTGAATTGATGCACAACACTCTAAACAAGCCATTAATTATGTAAACCCATTAATATATGCTAATGTACGCATTATAATCCAATTTATAATAATTTCTAACCTCGATCGAAAAGTTGACAAAAATGCCCTCAGGCACACGTGCCCGGAATCCGAAATGTTTTGAAGATAAAGTTTACCCGTGAACTCACGAAATCAAATATATGTTTCCTCTTAATTTCACACCCAAAATCGTGATCAAAATCCAAGAATACTAATTTTCTAGGTTTTCTTCAAACCCCAAGTTTTCCACAAAGTTCATGCTCAAATCCATACATAATTGATGTATTTTTCTTAAAATATATGGGGATAACTTATCTTGTCATTGATGATGAAAATCCTCTCTAGAAATCCTCCAAAAATTGCCCCAACCAAGAAAATATGTTAGGAAATGGCCAAAACTTGATTTTAAAGCAACCATTCTGCCTCCAGAACTTCCGCACTTACGATCCTTTCACGACTTCTGCGGTTTCGCAGGTGCGGCCTTTCTACCGCTCCTGTGGTTTCTCACCAGGGCCCATTTTCCGCTTCTGTGCCTCAACCTCCACATGTGCGGTCCCACTTCTACGGTGACCTGACTGCATCTGCGGCCCTTGCCTCGCAGGTGCGGTTATACCAGCAACCAACAACTTTATCCCTTTTCCAAATTCCATTTGCAATCCGTTACCATCCTGAAATTCACCCGAGGCCCCCGGTAACCCAAACCAATCATACGAACCAGTCCCAAAACATGTTACATACTTGCTCGAAGCCTCAAATCATATCATACAATGCTAAAACCATGAATCGACCTCCAATCCAAGCTTTATGAACTTTGGAATTTTAAACTTCTATTTCGATGCTTAAACCTATCAAATCACGTTCAATTGACCTCAAATTTTGCACACAAGTCACATTTGACATTACGGACCTACTCCAACTTTTGAAATTGGATTCCAACCTCGATACCAAAAAGTTCACTTTCGGTCAAACTTCTCAAAAACCTTTAAATTTCTATCTTTAGCCAAATGATTCCAAAATAACCTTCGGACCTTTGAATTCACTTCCGATCGTGCTCCCAACTCCAGAATCACCTTATGGGTTACGCCCAGACTCAGAACCCCAATAGGACATCGATAGCTCTAAAATGCACTTCAAGCCAAGCTTATGAAATTCGTTCCAAAATGCTAACTTCCACAATATGCGCCAAAACACTTCCGGGTCATCCAAGACCCGATATGGGCATACGCCAAGGTCCGAAATTATCATACAAACCTGTTGGAACCTTCATATCCCAATTCCAAGGTCGTTTACTCTAAAATCCAATCTTTGTTAATTTTTTCAACTTAAAGCTTCCGAATTAAGGGTTCTCCTTCCAAATCAACTTCGAGCTTCCCAAAATTGAATTCCAATGATGCGTACAAGTCATAATACCTTAAATGAAGCTGCTCATGGCCATAAACTGCTGAACGGCATGCTAGAGCTCAAAAAAACCGATCGGATCGTTACACATGTTAACCTTTTCAATTCCAACATTAAAAATTCTCATACCATCACCCACAATTAAATGGTACATATGAAAAATACATCTAACATAAAAAAAATACTAAATGCAGGGTTTAGTGTGATGGAAAGCAAGGCTACATCATTAGTGTTACTAATAGCATTATCCATTGAAATTGATATTATTTTATCACTAATGCAAAAATATCTACAAATATCCATAATAGTGCAAGAAATAAAATGCCCTATCTGACGTGAATTAGTTATTATATAAGCAATAATGCATTTTTGCATTATCCAATCCTCATCAATCCAATGACTGATAACAGTAAGATAATCATAGTCATTACCGTTTCTACCAATATCAGTAGTAGTTGCAACACGACAATTAATATGAGTAAATACGTAGCGCAAATATTATTCATATTAATGTTTATATTTATAAATATCGCTCTTTACAGTTGTGCGAGGTCTTTATAAGTAGGATTAAAAACTTTTCTAATATAATGTACAAAGTGGGGATTAGAAGGAAAACTATAGGGTAAGCACATAACAGTAACTATTTTTGCTAATTCTTCCCTATCTTTTCTTGGATCATAATATAAAATAGCACAGGTAACAGTGTTATTCTCGATTGAAATTGATTTAATCTGATACTAATGGCAGGCTGACTACGTACACTTGTCCCCTCGGCCAAAGCTTTTATACGAAGATATGTAACTTTATCCTGAGGGTGTAGCATTATGTGTCTCCTAAAATTCCCTTACCCCCCCCCCCCCCTGACCTTCAACGTATTAAAAAGCTAATTATTTGCCACAGTTTTACACTTAGCCGTATTTTTTTCTCTTAGTTGAATAAAAAAATAGTCAAACAAGAGATGTTTTGGCCCATCTAGAAGGCTGTCTAGAAAAAGTAGGGATAGTAACATGGGGATCTGATAGTAAGCTAGATTCATGTAATCTGCCCCAGCTTGACTATATTTCACTGTTATAAGATAGTTAAATAATGATAAATTGGCTCTAATTGTGAATTTCACACCTTGCAGGAGTGAGTGGCATGTATGAGGACTTAAAACTATAATTGGAGCTAAATTAAAGCATGAGAAGCCCTAGGATTGCATACGTGGGAAGAAGAGAGAAAGAAGAGCTAAAATAAAGACCTAGACTAACACAGCCACTAGTTCGTCCACTAGCGCGACCACTCTAGCCCAGGAGTTCGAGGCAGAATGGTAGGCCATATGCGCGATCATTAGCGAATCCACAAGCGCGACCTTCTAGCCCAATTCCGAAAAAAATCTTCAAGAGTAAAATTGAAAGTTCAGGTTAAATCCACTTAACCTATAAAAGGTCCAACTCACCCAATGGAACATTATCAAGGTTTTCATAGCTTAGTTGAAGGCAAGGAGAGGCAAATGGCAAGGAGGATAATTCAATATCGAGTTCTTCCTTTCTTCCTTTTGTGTTTTACTATTTGTGATGAATTTGACTATTGTTATGATGAACACTAGTATGAGTAGCTAAATATTTAGTCTAAGGTTTTAATGGAACCTATTAAAAGATGAATTGTTTGTTATGTTAATATAGTTTTCCTGGTTTAATCTCTATTTGTTCAACTACGTTCTTGTTGTAGTTAATTGACAGAATCCTCAATTAGTTGTGCCTATTTAGTGTGCATAACTTAGGAGAGAGTACATATTTAGTTAATTATTAAACAACCCAAAGTTATAAAGGATCAAAAATTGAGAGTTTAAAGGTGTGATTAGGGATAACGAAGCCTTAGGTGCAATCTAAAGTGAGCTGTAATAAATTAAACCAGCTAGCGTAACTCGGGAGAGTGCGTCTAGCAAATTATCGTGATTACTCGGGGAGAGATTTACGGTAATAAGAGTGCTCATGATATATAGATATGATTAGGCAATTCTATGTGAAACATAACCGGAAGGGATTCCATCAATAGGGGAAATCATAACTTTAGAATCTTCTCTTAGTTCTTTACAACTTAATCATAGTTAGTCTTCAGTTGCTTATTTACATTCATTATTAGTTAGTAGAAACATCCTCAATTTTTATTCAGAACGTTTGGGAAGTTGAGTACTTAGAATTTCGTAAGTCTAACGAGAGTAATTGATGGGTTAATTCCTTGTGGGTTCGACTCTGGGCAAAATATTCATATTATATTTGCAACGTCAGCATGTCCTTTTCATAAGGCGTAGTTGGGCGTGATCAGGGTCAGACAGGGCATCATTTGAATTATTATTGGTTGGGTTAACTTCAGCAACATGACTAATGGGTGTATCGTCATCCGGTTGCGTTTTATCAAAATTTATTCCTCCCTGTCATCTTCATCAATAGTTGGATTACCATAAAGAATATTCATATATTCATGATCTAATTCTTCACCACCTCTAATATTATTCAAATATTAACTTTCAGTAAATTGTAATAAAGTATTATCACTATCAAGAATAGGAGCAGGTGGAGGACGGGTATGAGATTTGGGTAGGGGAGCCCGAGTAATTGGAGGAAGAATAGATTAGCCACAAGATTTACCACTCTTTTTTCTTATTTTTACTAAATATTTTTTACGAAAAATCCATCTTAATTAATCAAACAATACAAAAGTAAATAAAACAAAAAAAAACTATAATATTAAAACTTAAGAGTTGGAACGAATTTACCGAATTGACGAACAACTTGTTAAAAATTAATTATCGTTGAAGACTTGAATACTTCAATTCACTAACTTCACAATTTTCACACAACTTGCAACAATAAAGTAACCAATTATAAAAAAACATTAGAAAGAGATTGATGATTCTATAAGAAAATAAAAGAATGAGAGAATATTTATACTTGAAAAAAGGAAAAAGTGTAATTATAAAAAAATTGAGGTTAAAACAAAATTGTTAGGGAGGGGGAGGGAGAGGGGGGGAGGAGGGGGCAGAAGAGGTTAAATGACTATTTTATCAATAGGCAACGGCTAGCAACAACCGTCTTTTAAATGCATTAACGGCTAGAAAGGGTCATTTTGGCATAATTTTTTTGTTTTAAAAATAGTTGTTGGGTCGTTTAGACCCAGTTTAGGACCGGTGGAATTTGCTCACTTATCAGCCGGTCCCAGGCCCAGACAGTCCCGATCTCGTGGGCCTATAACAAGGGACCAGTCCACCTAAAAGCTCACCCTCCTGATCCTGGTCCTATCCAGTTAGGTCCGTTTAGGCGCATTATCCATTTGGACAACTGTCTGGGCTGAGTCCGGGTCTAACCAACCCATATGCCACCCTTGGTTCTTGAATTTGAAACTTTTGACTTCCTAAGCTACGTTAAGTCATATACTACTTTATTTAATATTTTGTGCCATAAACACCAAATATATATTTATTGTCACATCAAATACACATATTATAGAATTTTTTAAATTTTTTTAAAAATATTTTTGTTCAAATTTTATAGTTTAAAAAAATATATTAAATTTTACTTACTTTTGAAAGCGTATCAATTTTACTTACTAGTTGTAAATTTAGCTACTATTTTTGATATTTTTTTCCTACAGGACTTTGTAAAGCCCATGGGCAGGCCTATGTTAAATGGGCAGAAAATGTCAAATAACACGTTAAGTCGTTAGTGGACAAAGCCCAAAGGCATAAAACGACAAAACAAGGCACCTGGTGATGTGCGTTAGTAATGTCACAATATCCAACCACCTTCACGCGGGAATCATACTTTCAAGGTTTGCTAAGTTCCGCCACGTGGCACACCTTCCACTTTCTTCTGCCACGTTATGGCTCCACCCCTCATAACGGCTCTGTTTTCTCTTTTTCTCTTTTGTCCTCTTTCACAACTTCTTTCTCTTTTCCTTGCCTTTGCATCTAATACTCTTTCTCTTAAAATCATTCATTGTATTAATTTTAGATTTTGGTTATTGATTTTGATGGTGTTGAGTAAAGAGAAGGTTTTTAGTATAGCTTTAATTTTAATATAATGGAAGTACCGGTTGGGTTCTTGGCTAAGCTTTGGAGCTTTATATCATTTCTTCCTTTCTTCTTCTTGCTCTTCCTCCTTGGCCTTCTCAAAGGTGTACTATATATACTTTGATTAATTCTTTATCAACCCTTTTTCTTTATTTATCTGTTTCTCGATCCCTAAATTTTTGCATGATCACATAATAAATTGCCTCAGACACCCTTGGTTTGAACAATTGTAAGACATAGTTGTACTAAATTTGTACATAGTTGTAGTTAGTGGAGTGTTCTAAATTTGTACATATCACAAATTAGTAATATATGCAGTATATTTTGCACAGAGACGAATCAAAGATTTGAACTTGTGTGGTACTTATGAATATAAATTTTTTGAGAACATTGCCACTTTACTCAAAGTTACTGTCTTGTTTGTTTTGGTCATGTTAACACACTTTTAAAGTAGGAGCAATCTGCTGGCTGGATAGAGCATTTAGTTAAGGGAAATGATACAGAGAGAATGTTTATAAGAGAACATTAAATTGTTGGCAGTAAATGTTTGATGGATATTGATAAGTTTGATATTTGTCTGGACAGGATTAATAATTGGTCCCATTGTCACAATTATAATAGCAGTTGGGAATTCAGCAGTTGTAATTGGACTATGGCCTGCACATTTTATCTGGACCTACTACTGTATGACAAAGTATGTCTTTTCTTGCCATTAGTCTTTTTATTGTATTGAATATTACAGTACAGAATGCAACATATTGAAAGGGGCCTGGGAGCAATGGTCAAATTGTCTCACCGTGACATATAGCTCACCGGTTCGAAACATGGAATAAGCCTCTGATACTTGCATCAGCTAGGCTGCCTACGTCACTCCCTCCTCTTGGGTGCGGCTCTTCCTTGGACCCTCTCGGACCTTGTTCTGACTCTGTGTGAATGCGGGATGCTTGTGCACCTTGTTGCCCTTTAGAATGCAACATATTGCGTATGTATCTGACATAGTATTCTGCTGTTTCTTTTGTGCTATTTGTTTTATATTTCAGAACGAAAAAGCTTGGATGGGTTTTGAAGATTGCACTATTGGTTTCATTGCCAGTTCCTCTGATTCTTTGGCCCATAATAGCCATTATTGGGAGTCTTCTAGGTGGGATAGGGTACGGTTTTTTCGCTCCATTGATTGCAACTTTTGAGGCTATTGGAGAAAATATCACATTGAAAATCTTCCACTGCTTTGTGGTGAGTCTCAACATTCGCTCAAACTCTGTTTTCTGTTTGTCTGATAGTATTAACTAATATTAACAACAACAACAATAACCCAGTATAATCCCCACTTAGTAGGATCTGGGGAGGGTAGTGTATACGCAGACCTTACCCCTACCCTTCGGTAGAGAGGCTGTTTCCAAATAGACCCCCGACATCCTTTCCTCCAAGAACTTCCCACCTTGCTCTTGGGGAGACTCGAACTCACAACCTCTCGGTTGGAAGTGGGGTTGCTTACCATCAGAGCAACCCCTCTTGTCTAATTAACTAATATTAAGTAGATGAAATTTTATCTTCCATTGTCAGACAAGACATCGATCCTTGTAGTCGGGGTGCTACTATAATTTCATTTTTGAGCTTTCATTTGCTGGTTTCGATGTTAGAGGGCTCTTGTTAAAAGATTCAAACATTTCTAGCTCTTCAATAGAATAATATGTGCACGAAATCTACTAAGATTCAAACATTTCTAGCTCTTCAATAGAATAATATGTGCACGAAATCTACTGATTATAAATAACATATATGTACATTGTGTGTGTGTGTGTGTAATTTATAAGCCAGAGAGTATGGTAATTTTACTATGAACATTCCTGCTCGTTCCTTCTGTTTGTTATGATGTAATTGTGAATTTTACATGCCAATGACTATTAGTTGATAAAATTGTTAGGATGGTTGTATTTACACTGTTAAAGTTTCTGCAAGTTCCTTATGTTCGTTCAACTAGAATTGTGTATTTTACTGCCGAAGATTATAGTTGATAAAATTGTCAGGATGGTTGTATGTCCACTCTTAAAGGGAGCTGCACGGTAGTACGGGATTTTACAGACTTTTGCTTCCACTCATACTTTTCTTACATGGACGAGCTTTCTGAGGAAATGGATCCAGACGAGAAACCAATGGAAGTGAAGTGAGTGATATCCGAATTCTCTTTTCCATTGCATAGTCCAGAGACTGAATTCACAGTGTACAATATTTTCTTTTTTGGTGTTTGTCGTAGGTTGTCAAAGCTGCCGAGTTGCGTTTTGGTTTCTCTACTTGCAATTCCAGTGGATGTGCCCTTTATTACAGCTCTTGCTCTTTGGAAGAGCCCGTTCATGCTGTTTAGGGGTTGGAAGAGGCTGCTAGAGGACTTAATCGGAAGGGAAGGCCCATTTCTGGAAACGGTCTGTGTTCCTTTTGCTGGTCTTGCAATCATTTTGTGGCCTTTAGCTGTTGCTGGATCTGTGGTGGCATCTTTCTTTTCAAGTTTTGCTCTTGCGCTTTACAGCGGGGTCGTGGTCCATCAGGTCTGTTTCCTCTCCCCCTTCTGTTTCTTCCATTTTAACAGATTATTGTATGTGCCGGCTTCGCAAGTTTGAGAGGCACTAGTTTAGCACGTTGTTTGATTCTTACTGAAGTGGCACGAGTTTTGCTAGGAAGACTCATTTCGCATGGGACTTGCATACATCTTAGCAGCCATTTCCATATTTGACGAGTACACAAACGACCTACTTGACATGAGGGAAGGGTCATGCTTCACGAGGTATTGCCTGTATACTACTGCCAATCACTTTTGATTCATTACATTTTGGTCTAAAAGAAACCAACCCATTAATCCATGATATGAAATATTCCCCTCTGGTTCAATTTATGTGGCAACATTACTATTTGGGGAGCCTACGAGGTTGTTCTTTGACTTATAACACTTTTTATGTAGTTTCTAAATGCGTAAATTTTATTTTAAAAAACTTGAAGAATCTGTCTAATATCACGGTCAAAATTAAGAACTTTGACCTCGTACTCCGAATCGTGTTGATAAAATGGAACTGAGTGAGTAACTTACTGATGCCATCAATGATGTTGATTGTCTGATTCTTTCCGACAGCCAGGCCTCAATATCGAAGAAATATGAGCTCATCTGGAGGCCTTGAGAGTAAGAACTCAATTGAGCAGAAGATTGAAAAAGAAGGATCACGCAGCTTGAAGCTTATTTCACATGGATCAAAAACCCTGAAACAGACAATCCAACAATATACGCCGATGCAGGTACAGAAAGCCATACGTAAAAATCACTCGCGACTTATTTTTTTTCATTTTCTTGAACCTAAATGGTAAGTCTGTGGTAGGTATGGGGTTGGCTCTTCAAATCCTGTGAGGTTAACGGCAGAATACTCCTACGTGAAGGCTTGATAGATGTCAAAGATATTGAGGAATGTATCGTCAAGGGGGACTGTAAGAAGCTAGGCATCAAATTACCTGCTTGGTCGATTCTACAGTGTCTGCTTATATCTGCAAAATCCGACTCGCCAGGCCTGCTAATATGTACGTCTTTTCCGGGGCTTGCCTTTTATCATCCTCCTCTTTCACTTATGCATTACTTTTAAGGAAGAAATTATGTCTTTTATGCTATATACAGCTGATGAGGTGGAATTGACTAAGTCTAATTGGCCAAAGGATAAGGTATTTGAGTGGTTCTTAGGGCCGCTGTTAGTCATGAAGGAGCAAATAAAAAAACTACAATTGCGAGAAGATGAAGAAATTAGCCTGAGGACTTTGGTAATGGGGTGCAAAAATGAAAGACCAGAGGAATGGGATAACACTGGATTTCCATCCACTGATACTGTGAGGAGAGCACAATTGCAAGCTGCAATTAGGAGGTAAGTCTATATTTATGAAATGCTTTACGAACATGTTATATTTTTCAATCATAATATTATTATTTTTGCGCCATCTCTTCCAAGGTGCATTGCAGCCAGAGTCCATAGTGTCTGTTTGCATATGTAACATATACGAACTAACCTATTTAACATCCTAATAATCTTTTCTATTTTCGAAAGAGAGCCTTGGCGTAATTGGCCGGGAGGTCACGGGATTGAGCCGTGGAAATAGCCTCTTGTAGAAATGCAGGATAATACTGCGTACAATAGACCTTTGTGGTCCGGCCCTTCACCGGACCATACGCACAGCGGGAACTTAGTGCTCCGTTTAATCTTTTCTTTTTCAAAGTCAACCAAATATTTTACAGTTACTTAGACCGTCCTCATGCGAGAATCGCTCGCTCTGTTCTCTTAATTGGATTTCTTTTTAACAATTAATTCTATTATTCTCTTAATAGGTTGCAGGGCATTGTTGGTTCATTATCCCGGGTGCCAACATTCAGAAGACGCTTCAAGAATTTGGTGAAGGTGTTGTATTTGGAAGCAATCCAGATCGGTCTTGTGGCTGATAATGATGGTGGAAGCTCAAAAACTGGAAATAGCAACAGGCGCCAACGCGTAAAGGGGGACAGGAGAAATAAAGACGAGAGGGAAGAAAATGAGGAAAGCAGTCGAGATGGTGATAGTATTGTGTGACTATAAGTAGATTATCCTCATCGCATGTCCATGTAATTTGTGTAGTTAAGCATGTTGTAATCAGCTTTAATCGTGTACATTCAGTAAGCTTCTTTTGTGTATTAGCTTCTCTGGTGTAGAAAACACAGTAAAGCAGTTTCAATTGTGGTTTAGCTTCTCCTGTAGGATACTAAAAGTGTTGCTATAGAAAGCAATGTTCTAAGAGACGGGTGCGTGCGGGGAGGTGTTTTACCTTTAACGAGGTGAGCGGTAAGCAAACACCTTTAACGAGGTGAGCGGTAAGCTCTGAGATATGGGATATAAGTCCCACGAATTTTTAAATATTAAGCTAATAAAAAATAATTATAACAATTATATTAAAATTATAAAATTACAACAAATAATTTATTTAAAAATATTTATAAAATATAATTTAATTATGAATAGTACAAGTAGTACGACATTTATCAAATAATTGCAATGTTGTTGCACGCAAAATCTTATATGTATCTCTTAATAAAGAATTTTGGTATTATAATTCGATATTTTTTAAATAATTTATTTAATAATATATTTTTTATTCGAAAGAGAATTTATATAAAATATAATTTACAATTTAAATATAATTCTATAGTATCATTTATTTTTAAGTTTCAACAAGTTAATAAAGTAAAATATAATTTACCATACTATATCATGATAATCAATTATTGATAAATAGTTACTAGTTAATATTGTGCTATTAAATTAATAAGTATTGTATCTCATAAACACGAAAAATAATATTTAAGAAAATAATTATAAAAAAATTAGGGACTAATATAATAAAGACATAACAAAAGTTAATAAATAAGTACTTTTAAATGAAAGATTATTTAAAATTTACTATTATTGCAATCTTAGTTGTTACCGTGCAATAATTTTTTTAACTTAATGATTTATGATTAAAAAAAGTAATTTTGAATACTTAACGATTTATTAAAAAAATTTAAGGATTTACAAGGTTGGTTATATTCAATTGCATAAAGTTCTATTAGGCGCGCCCAATACGCGTAAAAATGGCGTAGGTTAGCCACTAAGTAATGTGGTTTTTATTTTTTATTTATTAATTATAATACTCAGCAAAAATAGCCACTACTAATAGCAAAAAGACATTTTAATCCTTTCTTCAATTCTTGTTCCTAAACCCTTGTTTTATTCATTCAAAAGAGGAACAATTTGAGAGCGAAAATTTCTGAGCAAGTTTCACGTGCTTCTTATCTGTATCGTCCTCGCATGCAAACCATCTGCAGTTAATCTTTCTCCTTCTTCATCCTCTGTGTCATCTTCTCTGCATCGAACGATCGAACCGATAAATTTTTTTTTTGCTTTTATACATTTTTATTTTTGTATATGTGTAATCGCGAACGATGTGCCAAGTATGTGTGAAATTTCAAAAATAATGATTATAAGTTGATTTAGCGTCGAATAAGTAGCGTATTTTTATGAGGCCGTTATTGAAAAATAATTGTATTGAAATGTGTTTGTGGTTCAATCAATATATTTGATTATGTTAGGACACTTAATAAAAATAGTCGTACCAATTCATAAGCTAACCGTGTTTATGAATTTTTAGTTAACTGTGTTCATAAAAGTTAAGGACCAAGTGACATTAACTTTGAACTTGGAACTCAAAGTTAAGGAGTGAGTGTCCTTAACTTTTTAACTCAAAACTTGAAATTAAAGACCAAGTGTCCTTAACTTTGGAACTTGAAAGTTGAAGTTCAAGATCAAATGTCCTTAACTTTTCAACTTGAAACTATAAGTTAAAGACTGCATGTTCTTACCTTTTAATTTGTAACTCAAAGTTAAGAACCAAGTGTCTTTAACTTTTGAACTTGTAAGTCAAAGTTCAAGACTAAGTGTCCTTAAATTTTGAACTTGGAATTCAAAGTTGAGGACCAAGTGTCCTTTACTTTTGAACTTGAAACTTGAAGTTCAGGACCAAGTGTCCTTAACTTTTCAACATGATACCATAAGTTAAAGATTGTCTGTTTTAACTTGAAACTTGAAGTTAAAGACCAAGTGTCCTTAACTTCTGAACTTAAAATTTGAAGTTCAGGACCTATTGTCCTTAACTTTTCAACTTGAAACTTTAAGTTAAGGATTGTTTGTCCTTAACGTTTTTACTTGAAACTTGAAGTTAAGGACCAAGTGCCTCGAACTTTTCAAGTTATAACTATTAGTTCTAATCTTTATATTTTTTTTTCCTTCTTTGTATTTTGATAATGGAAGGAGATCATATGTTCGAGTTTGATGTTTGGCGTAATTTTATGATCTATTGGAAGGAGATTTACAGTATACGGAAGCAATCAAAACTTTTTTGTCAAATAGGCAGTGGAAGAAGTTGAGGGATGGTATTTTTGGAAACTTTTTTCCGACTACAAAGTGTGAAGTTCTGTAGTAAACTTATTCATTGTGTATTGCTTTCAGAAATTGTAAATAATAACCCTGATAAGATGATATTTTTTACCGTGAAATTAAGTTTACACGTGAAACATTTCATATAATTACTGGTTTGAAGTGTTATTCTTCCTTGGATATCAAAGGTTTGCGTGAAAAAAGAGAATAGGCTTTCGAAAGTTTATTTCCCAGGAAAGGATATAGTTGAGTTGGGTAATTTGTTTAATTTTATTACTAGTCACCCACATGGTGCAGTTGCATCATTTGTAGGTGTGAGCATGTGATTTTTGCCCTACACGGATTACTCCTATAAATTCAAACAAAATAATTTCTTTTATTTATTTACAGTTTTGTGGATTTTTGTGGCATTTTCCGTTAATTGTTTGCATTTTGTTTGTGTATTTTAATTTGTGAAAAATACAAAAATATGTTACATGTGCATTTAGAAGTTGATTCGATATTTTCAAGAATAAATTAGCAAATAGTCATTTTAACAAAAAGGAAAAATCAAAAAATATTTTAATTTGAGCTTTTAGTTTTAATTTTAATTTTTAGGTAATTTTTCTTTTAATTTTATTTTAATTATTTATGATAATGATTATGTAGGATTAATTAGCATTTTATAGGTTAATTTGGGATTTGTAATTTAATTTAGATCTTAGTTTAAGTTTGATAATGAAAGAGAAAAATAAAATAAAATAAAATAAAAAAGAGAAAAAGAAAAAAAGGAAATGAAATCTGAAAAAATGAAGAATTAATAAAAGGAAGAACATTTCGGCTATTTCTGTTAAAACCCAGCCCAAAAAACCCCCTACAAACCCGATGCAATACCCGTCCTCTAACCCGGTCCAACCCCCTCATAGCTAAACGATATTGTTTGGGTGAACAAATCTAAAATGTCTAGGTTAGTTGATCAAATGGTCGAGAAGCTTAGATCATAGTATATATATATATATATATATACACACACACACAAGCACACACACTCCAAACCCCACCCTACCCCCCAAACCCCCCGTCTCTAACCTCGCTTACCATGAAACCCTAGAGACACCTCGTCTCCGTCGTCCAACGTCGTCCGCTGCCGGCCGTAAATCGCCCACGGCGGTGGCGGAGCTCCAATCGCTACCAAATTTACATCGTCGATTCTCCTTCCTCTACTCTACCCAAATCCACCACCACCTTCCCTCGAATCTCACCCCTGCTTCTTGAATATTAGCCAGAAATACGGGTTCCTCCACCGGAAACGGCGGCGCAACCACCCAAATTAACACCACATGTTCCCCATCATCTCCTCATCGTCAAGACCCATATAGCCTCCCTCGAATCCCACCTAAACTCCTAAAATTTCAAATCAAAACTGAAAAATCCTAGATTCTTCCTTATGTCAATTGGATAAAGTTTGGGTTTGATTTGGACTTTAGTCACATGCTTTCATTGCAAACACATGATTAAGGTCTAATTCGACCCATAACAAGGCTAATTTAAAGGCTCAATGTTGGATTCTACTTGTTCATCACATAAAGGTGTGCCATTCACCTCTGTTTCTTCTTAGCTTTTTCTTGTTTGAATTTCACTGTTGCATGCCCAGGATAGCCAATTTAACACCTTTTAGGTTTTGTTCTGTTTGACCTTCATTTATCAGTTCATTTTTCTTTTAGTTTAAGTCGTTGTTTTCTCATGGCTTAATTTAGTTGTTAGTACTTATGTAATCATCTCATTCGTGTATAGTTTAGTTTTAGTTATTTGTTTTCTTCTTCTACTTCTAGATCCAATGCAAAAGTGCCATGGGTCTGTTGGGACTTCTGAATTGGGTTGAAGCAGGTTGGTTGTCTAAGCCCAAAATTAAAGGTTAATTCTAAGGTGATTAAAGTAACTTCATTGGTTAATAAAGGTAACTTGGATAGTTTAACTTAAGGAATATTGTAGTAACAGAATAGAAGTCTCTAGAGGCTTCTAGTGTGGGTGTTCAATTTAGATTTTAGGATTTAGGTAGTTATAACTTGGGCACCAAGTCACAAAGTGAGGGACTAAAATGCAAAATCAAACCTAAGGGTTGCCTTAATCCTTGCCTATAAAGGACCTCTTGCTTGCTTTAGATTGGAAGAGATTTTTGGAGAGATGAAGAACTAAAAAATTCCAAAAAAAACTTCAGACGGCTGGAATTTAAGCTAAAAACACTGCTCCATTGAGGATCATAAAGAAAAGAAGAGCTAAAATACCCCAAAGGATTCAGATGGAAAAAGGACTACCGTTTCATTGACCTCTTTGCTAAATTTTTGAAGTTTTCCAGTCCTAAATACCTTTGAAATCTTAGAGAATCACCTGATTATACTGGGTTAAAATGAGCCGAGTATTGGTTGTTTAAAATCTGGTACTAAAGTCAGTTGTGTTGCTTTTAGACTATTTGGTTTGGAATTGTTTGAAGTTTCATTTGGTTCTCGTTTGGATTTTGCTGGTATGGTTACTGTTGTTGCTACGCCTGCTGCCACTTAGATATTCTTTGCTTCTCATTTTCTAGGTACAAAACTATGTAACCTTGTCAATTATAAAGTAAGAGTTTGAGGAATGCATTGAAATATGAACAACTGTTCCACCTTGCTTCAGACTATCTATTATAACCTCTGTTTATGTTTTTTTTAAAGTGAATGATTTGTAATTAATAGTAGTAAATATACAAAATTCATATGTAGAACTTTCAGCTTGTCTCTTTTATTTATGCATGTTTGGACTAGTTTTATTCATTGATATGGGACTGATTGTCTCGGGTGCATCGCTGTAGTGTTCTTCAGCAGCATGTAGATATTTTATACTCATTCAGAGTTGGGTAAAAGATTCTCACTGGTGAGTGTAGGTTTATGCTATGGATTTGGTCATTTATCGGCCAAATCAGCATGTAGCTAAGTCCAGTACTAAGGCTGGGTTATTGCATTAGTAAATGTGTGAGTTTGGGAATGTTGCATCAGTAGGTACTTGGCGATGCATATGATTTTTGTATTAAGGGTTGTTTAATGTCGTTTTTTTATTTTGTTCATTGAGATTTTAAAGTCGTTAATCTTGAGCTTCGTTTGGGCTTATTTTGAGCCCAATGGCCTTATCTCAATATGCTAGAAGGTCGTCGCACAACAGTTGGGCCAGAGGCTAGCTTAAGCCCAAGACCTTGAAGGGAATTTGGATCTCTAAGAGCTTATCAAATACTAATACTTACAGCCTTACAAATTTTAGTTTAATCTCCTTTTACAAACATAATCAAGGTGTACCAATGCCAAATAAAATTGAACAACTGCAATGACCTTATTTAACTAATCTTGTATTGGTCCTTAGAATTCGAGGCGTGCCATTTCGTTGAAATTCCATGACTCTCGCAAACTTGCAAACGCGTATTCATTTTAGGCGCTCTAGTTAAATAATTTACTTTCCCTAAATTCGGGTGCACATTTATGTGACCCAAATTCAAATCCCAACGATGTTGAAACATATCAAGGATCACGGGTGCATTTATGTGACGTAGTTGAAGACGCGTTTTAACAACATTGTAATATTCTTTAAAAATTAAATAAAACAGTTTTAAAAGTTAAAATTGCACATAGGTTCAAGAATGTTTTAAAATCAGATAATTTAAGCCGAATATAACAATTGAGCGACCGTGCTAGAACTACGGAACTCAGGAATGCCTAACACCTTCTCCCGGGTTAACAAAATTCCTTACCTAGATTTCTGGCTCGCAGACTATATACATAGTCAAACTTTCCTCTATTCGGGATTTAAACCGGTGACTTGAAACACCATTAATTATCCCAAGTAGTGACTCTGAAATCTCTAAATAAATAAATTCTGTTTCGATTTTCTTTAATTGGAAAAAATCCTTTAACTACGCCCTTCGCGGGGTTGTAGTGTTAAAAAGGAGGTATGACAGCTCTGGCGACTCTGCTGGGGAGTGAACCCAAAATCTCTAGCTCAGGGTTTAGAATTCGAGCTTAGAATGATTGTAATATTTGGCTTATTTATTATCTGATTTTTTTACATGATTGTGCCGAATGTGCTAAATGTTTTTTACCGCTTTAATATTATTTGAACTGTATATAAATTACCATGAAACCCTTCTCTTCTCATCTTCGGGGATGTGCTCGCTGGCCAAGAATCCCTATTTTGTTAGTGTCATACCTTTAAATAAGAAAGAGGATCGGACAAGTTACAAAGCTGGATGGCATTTGGTTCCCAGTACGTGGCCCCATCCTCGACTCGAGTTGTCCGCTCGGGTACACAGTCTAGACCCTATACCCAGGTTTTGAACCTAGAATAACTTAACCTCATGTCGGAGCCCTAGTAGGAACGTTTATTTGCATCATGCATTTGACTTAGGTGACTCAACACAGGGGTTGGGTCCGTCTAGGATAGATGCACCCAAACTAATAGACCATATTAATGCATCTTGCATGCTACTTGCGCATTTATTCCAGATTTGCATGCCGGACCGATTTTTGGAGAAAAGGAGAAGATGAAGGAAGAAAAAGAAAAGAAAAAAGAGAGGGGAATTTGACAAATAATAACAATGTGAGGGATAAGGAAGACATTTACCTGTTTCAAATACCGATACTGAAATGCTTCCAAAATTTTGAAAAAAGAAAAAGAAAAAATGGAGTTTATTTTGGAAAAAAAAAAGAGAAAAGAAAGGGATTTTATTTGCAAAGCCGGAGTTTAATTTTTTTTTAAAATGAAAATTTGAAAATAAATCAACTTTGTTTTTGAGTCTAATGAATCATGAGTTTTGCTTAATCAACGTAATAAATGTGCAGAATGAGCACAAGTCCAAATTTGAACTCACTACGACCCTGGAAGAAATAATCGGATATATCGGGGTTCCCAAAATTCCTTTGAGACATCAGTATTTGATTGGGCCAAGGGCCGTCGCTGTACACAAATTCTTGGACTCATTGAAGATAAGTAGGGGGTTCACAATCCAGACCTGTCAGCCGGTTTTTGTACTCCACAGTTTATATACCAAAGATATGGGCATATTGGGGGGTTTAACGACCCAGAAAATAAAATTTGTAGCAAGGGAAACCGAATCAAATGGGAAGAACACTGGTGTTTCGCATTTACGGTATTCTTCTTGGGCCTTTTGGTGTTTCCACGGAAAGATGGGAATATTGACATACAGATAGCAGGGGTTGTCAGCACCTTGCTCACTCAGACCAACAACACCCTCGCACCCATGATATTAGCTGAAATTTTCCGTGCCCTCACAGCCTGTAAGACTGGAGGAGAATTCTTTGAAGGATGCAATCTGTTGTTACAAATGTGGATGATTGAACACATGTGACGTCGACCTCAATTCATGAGTTATAGGTCATCAGAGAAGAGCTGCATAGAGGAATTTTATACCATTGTTGATGGGTTCAGATACCAGAGGGGGTTACAGAATGGGTATCATATCTCTGGATCATAAGTGCAAGTCAGGCATAATGGAGAATTGGGTGGCTCCCCATTGATGAAATTATATATATGCCAGCTACCGGTCCTCATTTTCTTTTTATAGGTCTCTGGAGCATCCAACCCTATGCTCTGTATAGGGTGCTGAGATAATTAGGAAGGTGCCAGATGGTTCCCAGGGATGAAGACATTAATCGCCATCTGGTTGAGATTGGTCCCAATAGTCAGTTTCACGAAGTAGCAGTCCGCTAGATTTGGAGCAAATGTTAGTACTTGACGGCGGATACTCGAGTACGAGACGTGTCTAAAGGCGTGGTCCAGGGTATCTGGCTTGGTATAAAAGGGAAGTGGAGTTCGGAAGACCGGCTAAGAGGCCACATATTCAGGAGTTTGATGAGGCGTCACAAGAATTATGGAATTAGCTAGCCAAGGAAAACGAATACAGGGCCACAATAGGGAAATTTGAAAAGCAAGTCAAAGACCTTCAATTCGAAAATGGTTTGCAAGCTGCGGCAGACGAGGGGGAAAAGAAAAGACTAGCCAAAGAAAACAAAGCTTTGCGAGCCCAAATTTAGAAAATAAAAATAGATGCGAAGAATCCCGCCAGAAATGCGAAATATGAAAAGCTCATAGACAATGTGAGGCGGAAAGTAGGAGAATATGGTTTTGACTTGAACAAAGCAGAGGGTGAGCTGTCAAGAGGCCTAAAACAATTGGCCAAAAATGCAGAAGAACGGGCATGCATGATTGAACAATTGAGAGAAAGGTATGACAACGAGGTTGCAGGATTGAAGAAGAAGGTCATCATGGCTGAAAACAAAATGGTTAATCAAGCAAAAGATTTCAAGTTTGAAAGAGAGTATTATTATACAGCAATAGCATGGCTGGAAAGAGATTTGCAGCAATTTCAAGAACTTAATCGTGTAGCTTAACAAACTTTGGAGGCCAGGGCCCAACAGATTGGGCGATTGTTGCAATAAAAGGGTGCTATAAGAGAGAGGGTACGGATGATCGTTGATTACATCATTGTAAAATGTAGTCATTGTGAAGATATGACAAGATCTATGTTCTTTGCCACCGCCATGAACTTTGTTCGTCAAGTGATGGAAGACCTACACCACCTACAAGGGGATTTAGCACACATGCATGTGGTGAGACCGAATGATGTCCCGCAGACCCTAGGAGCATTAGAAGTCTTAATGTATTCATGATCTTCAAAGATGTTGGTCCGTTTGCAAAGTCTGTATTTTTTGAGTTTGTAACAAGTTGTCTAGTCAGTTGTTTTTATCTTTTTGTCAAATTCTATCGGTTTTGTTTGAGTCGGAATCTGTTGATTTCTTTTATTAAAGTCTTCTAGTAATTGTAATCAAGTGTTTTATTTTATGAAAATTTAAAATTTCCAAATATTTTTTTTTATTTGCCAGAACTACGCGCGGTCTGATTCATGAGGGGTCTTGATACGTAGGCAGTCTCCATAGGATTCGACCATAACCAGAATAAGGAAAAGAAATAAAAAACGAGAAAGAAAAAAAAAGGAAGAAAAAGGACCATGAGAGAAACAATGGTAAAAAGGTAGGCAAAACAAGTAGAGCAAAAGAAAAGAGGAAAAAGAAAAGGATACAAGAGAGAAAAGAAAATCGACATATGATAAAAGTCGGGATGACGCAAGCAGCCAATTCATATGCATAATAGAAATCGGTAACTGCTTAGGTGCCTGAAAATGTGGCTACCTATGTGTTGAAGCCTAACCGCTAACAAGTTTTGGTGTTGTTTTGCTATATTTCAGACAGGTGGTTAGTTTTTGCGGCATAATCGATTGTTAACTTAGTATAATCGATTGTATAACTAACCGTTGCCAAAATATTTTCAAATACCGTCAGGTAATCGATTATTGATTTTGTATAATCGATTGTTGAAATTAAAATCTGGAAAGGATTTTTTGAACGTTGCTGAATAATCGATTATTGATTTTGTATAATCGATTGTTTTACGTAAAATCTGAAAATGATTTTTTGAACGTTGCCAATAATCGATTGTTGCTCTTAGATAATCAATTGTTAAGCGTAAAATCTGGGATTGATTTTTGGAACGATTGGCAAACAATTGATTGTTGATTCTTGACAATCGATTGTCACATAGTAAAATCAGCAGTTCTTAATTGGCAATTAGGCAACGGTAATACAAGGTTTTTCAACTATAAATACAGCTTAAATTCAGTCTTTTGAGTACACAATAACACACAACAACTGATCATTCAATTGCTAAAGCTTGCATACTCTATTGCTTATTATTTTATATTCATTACATAAGTTTTTGAGAGCCAAATTATTGTTCAAAGTTGTTGTGATCTTGAGCGTATTCTTTTACTCATATCTACTCATTAAGGAGTGTCTTGTTTGAGTGCTTAGTGTATTGTACACTTGAAGAGAATTGTTATTCTCTTGTTGTAAGAAGGAACTTGTGTTTCCTTGGTTGAAGTCTTGGAGTGTTGTATCTCCGAGCAAAAGTGTTGAGGCTTGTGTCCTCAAGTTGTAAAGGTTTGTTAAGCACCCGTAAGCTTGACAAGTTAGTGAAAATCTCGAGAGAGTCTCTCGGGGACTGGACTAGCCACGGGTTGTGGTGAACCAGAATACATCGGTGCGTTCTTTCTTATTTATCGCACTTATTTATTTCCTGCAATTTTTAAATTCCGCAAGTTTATGCAAATTTTTATTATAACGCTATTCACCCCCGCCCCCTCTAGCGTTGAGCGTATTATCTAACAATTGGTATCAGAGCCCAACTCTCTGAAGACTTAACTGTTTGAGAGAAACATCCATGGCTTCTACTCGTGACTCTTTTGCAGGAATAGGTGAAGGACAATTCTCCACCCGACCACCGCTATTCGATGGTACAAATTATACATACTGGAAGGAGAAGATGAGAATATTTGTGCAATCAAATAGTTTTCATCTTTAGAAGGTCATAACAAATGGAGAACAAATCCCAACCAAGAAGGTTGAAAATGAATGGGTACAAAAGTCCGAAGATGAATACGATGCGGATGATATCCGAAAGGTGCAAAATAATGCTAAAGCTATTAATTTGTTATATTGTGCTGTAAATGCTGATGATTACAGGAAGATATCTTGTTGCACAACGGCGAAGCAAATGTGGGACAAGCTGGAAATTACGTACGAGGGTACGGACCAGGTAAGGGAAGCTAAAATTGATTTCCTAACCCATGCTTATGAATTATTTCACATGAAGGAAGGTGAAAAGGTGGATGAGATGTTCGAACGATTTTCAATAATCGTAAATGACTTACATGCTCTCAAGAAGACATTCACGGATAAGGAACTTGTCCGAAAAATTCTTAAAAGTCCCACTCCGGCATGGCGATCAAAGGCTGACGCGATTCAAGAGTCCATTGGCGTTTCAAATGTCACCATCGACGCATTAAGAGGTAATCTTAAGACTTATGAATCCACTATACTTAACCCTCTTGTTGATGATCAAAGGAGGCAAAGAATCGCTCTAAAGGCAAGCACAACCAACCGCAAGTTGATGAGGACGGAGACAACGAGTTTGGACTCGTTATCAAAAGATTTCAAAAGTTCATGCGAAAAGAGTATGAACGAAAGGGCAAAAAGCAAGGAGAACAAATAAAGTGCTATGAATGCGGAGAAACCGGGCACATCAAATCAAATTGCCCAAACATCAAAAAGGAAAAGAAACCTTTCAAAAAGCAACGTGCATATATATCTTGGGGAGGAGACTCCGGAGATGAGTCAAGCGAAGGAGAAGAAGAGGAAAGCGCAAACCTTTGTCTTATGGCACAAGAAGACAAGCAAGATGAGGTATGTCAAATCTCTTCAAAAAATTTCTTTTCCCTTGAAGAAATGCAAAATGCTTTTGATGAGTTATATAGTGAATTTATTAAAGCTTCAAAAACTGTTAAAAGCATAAAAGAAAATGCTTCTTCAAAAGAAAAAGATTTTCAAAAACAACTCTCATTGAAAGAAAAGGATTTGGAAAAACTGTTTTTAGAAAATGAGAAGTTGAAAGAGGAAAACAAGTTTTTCGGAAAAAGAAGCGCCGACAAGCCCGAAAGCTCTATTAGAAATTGTACTTCTTGCATGCATCTCAAAAATGAAGTAGAAAGGCTTAAGGGCACCTTAGATAAGTTTAATTCTTCTCACAAAAATTTGAATGAGGTCCTTGTTAATTTGAAGTCAACCAAGCATGGCATAGGTTTTAAGAATGAGCCTAAAGAAAAGGTTGAAGCCAAACCCCAACCACCTAAGGCTCAACCTAGGATAAATAAAACAAATGCTCATCCTAGAAATAACAACCCTAGAACCAATATGCATGCTAGACCAAATGTTGAACACTTTAGAAGACCTAGAAATGACTTACCACCTAGAAATAACTACTCTAGAGATGATGCATATTCTAGGCCAAACAATAGAAGGAATTTTGAACCTTTTAGAACACCTAGAAATGACTTCCAACCTAGAAATAATTATTCTAGAAATGCTGTACATCCTAGAACAAATAGTAGGAGAAATAATGTTCATGAAATGCAAAATAGTCATAGTGTCGAAAATAGAGTAAACAATTTTCGTCCGTTCAATTACTATGAACCTAGAAGGATGCATAATCCTAACGTGACTTGTCATTATTGTAGACGAATTGGTCATATTGCTCCTGCTTGCTTTACACGTCATAGACATAACACTCAAACGCATCATTATGATATGCCTAACCCCCAAGGACCCAAAATGGCATGGGTACCTAAAACGCATTAATTTGTTTTGTAGGTGTGTTTTAACGGATCAAGTGTACTATGGTACCTTGATAGTGGATGCTCCAAGCACATGACGGGAGACGAATCCAAATTCCTTCAACTAGAACACAAGGAAGGGGGAAGTGTTATTTTTGGTGATAACAACAAAGGAAAGATTATTGGCATCGGATCGGTCGGTAAGGATGAAATTTATTCCATTAAGCATATATTACTTGTGAAAGGTTTAAAACATAATCTCTTGAGCATAAGTCAATTATGTGACAAGGGAAATCTTGTTTTATTTGATTCAAATGAATGTCTAGTTTTTAGACGTAGCGATTTTAAAATCATCCTTCGTGGTTTTAGAATGGATAACATATATATGGTTGATCTTGCAAACTCTTCACCCGATTATGTGAATTGTTTAATGAGCAAAGAGGATGATTCTTGGTTATGGCATCGTAGAGTAGCTCACATCAACATGCATCTTTTGAACAAATTGGTTTCACAAAATTTAGTTGTTGGTCTTCCAAATTTGAAATTTAAAAATGACTCTATTTGTGATTCTTGTCAAAAGGGAAGCAAACAAAAGCATCTTTTAAATCGAAAAATATTGTTTCAACTACTAGACCATTGCAATTGCTTCACATGGATTTGTTTGGACCATCTCGCATTGAAAGTCTTGGTAGAAATCGTTATGCTTTTGTTATTGTTGATGATTATTCCAGATTTACTTGGACTTTATTTCTTGCCCATAAAAGTGATGCTTTTCAGAATTTTAAATATTTCCTTAAACGTGTTCAAAACGAAAAGGAAACAACCGTCACTTCAATTAGAAGTGATCATGGGGGAGAGTTCGATCACAATCTCTTTGCGGACTTTTGTGACGAACTCGGTATCGAGCATACCTTTTCCGCTCCACGAACACCACAAGAAAATGGGGTGGTGGAAAGGAAAAATAGGTGTCTCGAAGAGATGGCTAGAACCATGCTCGAAGAGGCTAAGATTCCCAAACATTTTTGGGCGGATGCTGTGAGTACCGCATGCTACATCTTAAATAGAGTAGTCATAAGGCCAATACTCATGAAAACCCCTTATGAACTCTACAAGGGAAGGAAACCAAACATTTCCCATTTTAGAGTATTCGGTTGTAAAGTTTTTATTCATAACAATGGAAAAGATCAATTGGGAAAATTTGATGCTAAGTCCGATGAGGGAATTTTCATTGGTTATTCTTCACGTAGCAAAGCATATAGGGTTTTTAATAAAAGAACCGAAACTGTGGAGGAATCCCCTCATGTTGTGTTTTCCGAAAATAATGCTCGCTTGGCGAGAAAGGATTCCGGTTTTGATCTTGCAGGTATTTTAGATAGCTTGAAAGACAAAATACAAGAGGAAACGCCTAAGGAAAATCCAGACGAAATTTTGGAACAACCAACGGAGGAAGCGCCACAATTGGAGAAAGAAACTAAAATGTCTAACGAATGGAGGACAATCAAAGATCACCCTCTCGAACAGGTAATTGGCGACGTCGGAGAAAAGGTAAGTACCCGAAACTCCCTTAAGAACACCTTAGGACATACTGCTTTTGTGTCTCAAATTGAACCAACAACCATCTCCGAAGCAATTGGGGATGAATTTTGGACCTTGGCAATGCAAGAGGAGCTTAACCAATTCAAACGGAATGACGTTTGGGATTTGGTGCCAAGACCCGAAAATCATACCATAATTGGTACGAAATGGGTTTTTCGAAACAAACTAGATGAAAATGGTGTGATCACTAGAAACAAAGCTAGGCTTGTAGCAAAAGGCTATAATCAAGAAGAGGGTATTGACTATGAAGAAACATATGCTCCCGTAGCTAGATTAGAAGCTATTCGTCTATTGCTCGCTTTTACCTCTTCTATGAATTTCAATTTGTATCAAATGGATGTGAAAACTGCTTTTCTAAATGGTGTTATTCAAGAAGAAGTTTATGTTGAACAACCCCTCGGTTTTGAAGATTTTAAATCTCCCGATCATGTTTTCAAACTCAAAAAGGCTCTTTATGGTTTAAAACAAGCTCCCCGAGCTTGGTATGAAAGATTGAGTAAATTTCTATTGGAAAATGATTTCATTAGGGGGAAAGTTGACACCACTCTTTTTGTTAAGCATATAAACAATGATATTTTATTAGTTCAAATCTATGTGGATGATATTATATTTGGTGCTACTAACAATGTCTTGTGCAAGGAATTTTCTGATTTAATGACAAGCGAATTTGAGATGTCTATGATGGGAGAGTTAACATTCTTTTTGGGATTACAAGTAAAGCAAATGAAAGAATGTACGTTCATTTGCCAAGCGAAATATTGCAAAGAATTACTGAAACGATTTGAAATGACCAATGCAAAAGCAATGGCAACCCCCATGAGCACATCCGATCATCTAGACAAAGATGAGAAAGGTAAGGAAGTCGACATCAAAAAGTATCGAGGTATGGTTGGCTCTCTCCTTTATCTTTCTGCTAGTCGTCCGAACATCATGTTTAGCGTGTGCTTATGCGCTCGTTATCAATCGTGTCCGAAGGAGTCTCACCTAACTGCGGTGAAACGGATATTGAAGTATCTTGTTGGTACTATAAATGTGGGTCTATGGTACCCCAAAGGTTCTTCATGCCAACTTGTTGGCTATTCCGATTCCGATTTTGCTGGATGCAAATTGGACCGCAAGAGCACTAGTGGCACTTTCCATTTGCTCGGTAGCTCTCTCGTTTCTTGGTTTAGCAAGAAACAAGTAAGTGTTGCGTTGTCCACAACCGAGGCTGAATATGTAGCCGTGGGAAGTTGTTGCGCTCAAATCCTTTGGATGAAACAACAACTCTTGGACTATGGCCTAAGTCTTGATCATATCCCTCTTAGATGTGATAATACTAGTGTCATATGCTTGACGAAGAACCCCGTTCTTCATTCGCGAACAAAACACATTAAAATTAGACATCACTTTATAAGAGATCACGTTCTCAAGGGCGATGTCGAAATTGAATTTGTTGAAACCAAAGATCAATTGGCCGACATCTTTACAAAGCCCTTAAAGAAAGAGTCCTTCCGAATTCGTAGTGAACTCGGGATCCTTGACTCCACGTTGATCTAAGTCATGCATTGCATTTTCCCTTTCACATGTTTTCTAACTTGAGCGTCGGAGACGTCTAACGTATTTTTGCAGGTATCGCCCTAAAGGCAGGGGGAATTATAAAATTTGACGCACAGAACAATCGATTTCTCTTTTATATATTCGATTATCCAGTATCAATAATCGATTGTCTTGACATTATTTGTGTTATTATGTCTGAAATCGTGTTTTTTTAATAAATAAACAAGTTTTTTTAATTATTCCATTTTTTTGCTAATGGCAAAAGGGGGAAGATAACGGGTATGCACTATCAAGCACTCTCAATACTTACCGGCATAAATTGAGGGGGAATTCATATATTGAGGGGGAACAAATTGCATATCCATATACTTGTTGCATATCTTTTCTTGTTTTGAATCGTCATTATGAATTGTTTAATATGCATATCCCGATTAAAGTTTGCCATTATCAAAAAGGGGGAAATTGTTGGAAACACGTTCTCAAGGCATTATACTAAACGTGTGTTCGTATTTGTAGGTTTTGATTGATGACAAACTATGCGCAAATTGACATATGACGAGGTCCAAGCACGAGCGCAAAATTGATATATAACGAGATTCAAGCACAAGACAAAGATCGAGATTAAGTTTTATATGAGTCGGTATTTAATTGTGATCTTGATCCGACAACTTAAACTCAAGACTTGGCTTCTCTCGTAAAAATATTTTTAAATCATGCATATTTAATTTAGAGCAAAATGATTTTAAATAATGCATATTTACCTTAGTCAAAATGACTTTTTAAACATGCCTCTAAAATCTGGACTAAGATAATCGATTATTTACTTATGATAATCGATTATGTTTAAGTCAGCTGCTTGACAATCGATTGTGAACTTATGACAGTCGATTGTGTTAAGGCAGTGAGCAACAGATTTTTCAAATCTGCATGACAATCGATTGTGAACCTTATAACAATCGATTGTGATGAGACAGTGTACATCAAAGTTTTTCAACACTCAAAATAATCTATTGTGAAGTTAATGACAATCGATTGTGAAGAGACAGTGTCCATCAGATTTTTCAAAGTCACAAAATAATCGATTGTGCACATATGACAATCGATTGTGTTGAGGCAGTGTCTTCCAGACTTTTTCAAAATTATTAAATAACCGATTGTGAGTATATAACAATCGATTGTCACGAGGCAGTGTCTAAATTGATTTTTCAAGACTGATATATAATCGATTGTTAACTTAGTATAATCGATTGTATAACTAACCGTTGCCAAAATATTTTCAAATACCGTCAGGTAATCGATTATTGATTTTGTATAATCGATTGTTGAAATTAAAATCTGGAAAGGATTTTTTGAACATTGCTGAATAATCGATTATTGATTTTGTATAATCGATTGTTTTACGTAAAATCTGAAAATGATTTTTTGAACGTTGCCAATAATCGATTGTTGCTCTTAGATAATCGATTGTTAAGCGTAAAATCTGGGATTGATTTTTGGAACGATTGGCAAACAATCGATTGTTGATTCTTGACAATCGATTGTCACATAGTAAAATCAGCAGTTCTTAATTGGCAATTAGGCAACGGTAATACAAGGTTTTTCAACTATAAATACAGCTTAAATTCAGTCTTTTGAGTACACAATAACACACAACAACTGATCATTCAATTGCTAAAGCTTGCATACTCTATTGCTTATTATTTTATATTCATTACATAAGTTTTTGAGAGCCAAATTATTGTTCAAAGTTGTTGTGATCTTGAGCGTATTCTTTTACTCATATCTACTCATTAAGGAGTGTCTTGTTTGAGTGCTTAGTGTATTGTACACTTGAAGAGAATTGTTATTCTCTTGTTGTAAGAAGGAACTTGTGTTTCCTTGGTTGAAGTCTTGGAGTGTTGTATCTCCGAGCAAAAGTGTTGAGGCTTGTGTCCTCAAGTTGTAAAGGTTTGTTAAGCACCCGTAAGCTTGACAAGTTAGTGAAAATCTCGAGAGAGTCTCTCGGGGACTGGACTAGCCACGGGTTGTGGTAACAGAATACATCGGTGCGTTCTTTCTTATTTATCGCACTTATTTATTTCCTGCAATTTTTAAACTCCGCAAGTTTACGCAAATTTTTATTATAACGCTATTCACCCCCCCCCCCTCTAGGGTTGAGCGTATTATCTAAGAGGTATAACTTCCCAAGCTCCCCCAGCTCCACCACCTAATGTTGTTCTCCATCCCCCTCCACCAGTTGCTCCCATCTATGTGGCACCTCCTCCTGCTGCACTCCACAGATCATCAAGTAAGGCCTTGCTCCAAATGCATGAAAATCAGTATTACCCACCAGAACCCACCTTCAAAGCTCACGAACCCTACTTTTACGCTCCCCATTTTGAAATCTCGTCTGAGGCTGAAAAACCAGTCAAAAATCCCGAGCAAGAAGAGGTGCTCAGGAAAGTCAAAAGTTTAGAGCAATCGTTCAGAGATATGCGAGGGTTAAGAAGCCAAGTGAGTGTGAATACAAAGACCTTTGTTTGTTCCCAGATTTACAATTGCCTCCAGGCTTTAAGATGCCCAAGTTTGACTTATGCGGCGGACATAGAGATCCGATGGCACATCCAAGGTGTTTTTGCAGCAAGATGAGAGGATCATGAGGAAAGGATGAATTTTTGATGGCATACTTCAGACAAAGATTAAGTGGTTCAACGTTGGAATGGTACACCCGACAGGATCATGCTCGGTGGTATACATTGGGAGATCTAGCGCAAGAATTTTCCTATCATTTTCAGTACAATCTTGAAATTATCCCGGATCGTTTGTCTTTGACGAAATTGGAAAAGAAGCATTGAGAGATTCAGAGAATATGGCTTCCGTTGGATGGAGCAGGCAGCAAGAGTCGACCCGCCAATGAAGGAAAATGAAATGGTAGGCTACTTCTTGCAAGCTCTGGAGTCTACATATTTTGGTCACCTGGTATCAGCAGTGGGTAAATCCTTCAATGAGGTAGTAAAAATGGGGAGTACGGTCGAAGAGGGATTCAAATCTAACAAGATTATGAGCTATTCAGCAATCAAGGCAACCACCCAGGCTATCCAAAACGGTACCAGGAGAACAATTGGAAAGAAGAAGAAGGAGAAAGTATCAACAATTTACTCAGGAACTTGGGGACCATCCCATTACAACCGGCCCCGACCACATCATCAAACCTACCAACACACTCCATATAGCCTACCACAACGCAACTACCCACCTTCTGATCCCCGTTTTTCCGTCCATCATGCACAAACATATACTCAGCCTCACGCTGACGCACAATGGCATGCACCAACCCCACAAAATAATTACACAGCTCCACAAAATAACTACCCTCCAAGAGCATACCAACAACCCCCAAGACCAACTTTCCGGGCCAACCAAGTTTTAAAGACTGAGAGAATACAGAAGAAAAAAACTTTCACTCCATGGAGAGTCATACACTAGCTTTTTCCATAAATTGAGACAGTTAGATATGTTGAGGCCGACTGAAGCAAAATTGCCAAACCCTTCTCCAAAATCTGGACTATTTTGTCAATTGTGAGTATTGCTCCGGTGCCCCAAGGCATGACACAGAGAAATGTTGGTATCTGAAGTGTACTATTTAGGAACTCATTAATTCGCATTGGATTGAGTTGCAAGCTCCAGAAGCACCCAATATTAATCAAAACCCACTGCCTGCTCATCAAGAGACAAATATGATTGAGATAGTGCACAAAGAAGGGGAGCCCAAAAATCCCTCACAAATTGTCATGATGATCTGAGCCAGTGAACGGAAGATGGTTAAGAATTTGACAAGCGAGATGTCGTCACTCAAGTTAAGTGCAACAAGCAGTGAGCCTTTTGTTGTAGCCGGGAAGGAATTCCCGAAAGATGGGATGCTGAAATAAGAAAATGCAAAAGTGGTTGTACCAGGGGTAGCAAGCAAGCCTGTGGTTGTCATGGAAGGCGCTCGCACGGAGCCTGTCATTATCAAACTTGTAACTCAGCTACCAATGATCAGAAGTAAGGTCGTACCCTGGAATTACGATCGAGTAACAGCGACTTACAAAGGGAAGGAGGTTAGAGAAGAAGTCTTACCCTGGAATTACGATCGAGTAGCAGTGACTTACAAAGGGAATGAGGTTAGAGAAGAAGTTTGTGAGACCCATGGATTGACCAGATCGAAGAGGTGATTTGCCCCCGAAGAATTGAGAAAATCAAAATCGACCAAGGAAAACTCAGTGCTGGTGAAGAAAACTGTGAGTGAAGAGGAAGCAGAAGAGTTTCTGAAGAAGATTCTATTGTGGAACAACTGAGAAAGACTCCTACTCAAATCTCGGTGTTATCATTTTTTATTCATTTGGACGAGCACCGATGGGCGTTGATGAAGATCCTGAATGAGTCCCACGTTCCTAATAAAATCACAATCAATCACTTGGAGAAGATAGCCAACAAGATTTTTGAGGTGAACAAAGTCACTTTTTTTACGATGAATTGCCCATAGAGGGCACCGAGCATAATAGAACACTCTATCTCACGGTAAAGTGCAAGGATTCTGTGGTCACTCGAGTGTTGGTTGATAATGGTTCAAGCGTGAAAATTTTTCCTCTTTCCACGTTGAACAAGTTAAAGGTAGATGATGAAAGAATTCACAAGAACAACATTTGTGTGCGAGGGTTTGATGGCAGGAGAAAAGATTTGGTCAGTGACATAGTGCTCGAGCTAACAATCGGACCAGTTGATTTTACCATGGAATTCCAAGTGCTGGATGTGGCTGTCTCTTAGAACCTGTTGTTGGGACAACCCCGGATCCATGCTGCTAGAGCAGTTCCCTCTACTTTATATCAAATGGTGAAATTTGAATGGGATCGACAAGAAATAGTTATACACAGCGAGGACCACTTGTATGCCCACAGTGATGCTATTGTACCATTCATTGAGGCGCATGATGACAAGGGGCCTTGGGTGTATCAGGTTCATGACACGGTGTCAGTGAAAAAAGTTCCAAAAGGAGAGTATGTTCCAACACCAAGGTTAGCTGCTGTGTCAGTCATGGTGGCTGTTGAGATGTTGAAGAACAGGTTTGTTCCAGGAAAGGGTTTGGGGGCGTCCCTTCAGGGTATCATACAACCAATATCTCTCCCCAAAAACATAGAAACCTTTGGTTTGGGATTCAAGCCTACAACCGCAGATATCAAGAGAGCCAGAAAGATGAAGCAGAGAGCATGGGTCCTTCCGAAGCCCGTGCCGCATCTATTCAATCATTTGTGAAGCCTGTCACACCTCCTTTTGGCTACTACACCCCGGCGAAGGGCGTAGTTAGGGAAGTTTTTCCAATTTAAGGACAATCGAAATGGGATTTGTTTAAAAGATTCAGAGTCGTCACTCGGGAGATTTATGGTGTCCCAAGTCACCAGTTTAGAATCCCGAATCGAGGAAAAAAGTGACTCTGTTTAACAGTCCGCAAACCAGAAACCCGAGTAAGGAATTCTGTTAACCCGGGAGAAGGTGTTAGGCATTCGTGAGTTCCGTGGTTCTAGCACGGTCTCTCAACTGTTATATTCGGCTTTAATTATCTAATTTAAACAATTATGAACTTATGTGTCAATTTAAATTTTTAACCGCTTTTATTATTATTTTTTAAAGAGAATTGCAACGTTATTAAAACACGTCTCGAACCACGTCACATAAATGCACCCGTGATTTTTGACATATTTTAATATCGTTGGGATTTAGATTTGGATCGCATAAATACGCACCCGCATTTAGGAAAGTGAATTATTTAACTAGCGCGCCTAAAATGAAAATGCGTTTGCAAGTTTGCGAGAGCCATGGAATTTCGACTAAATGGCTCGCCTCGGATTCTAAGGATCAATACAATATAAAATGAGGGCCATGCAATTGTGATTTTATTTGGCATGGCACACCTCGATTTCAATTTTATTACTGGAAATGTTGATAACTTTCATCCAACGATCCTGGTTTTCTTCCTTTCCTTTATATAAAAAGTAAATAATCTAATAGCCAGCAGAATTCTACTATTTCATTTTTAAAATCCTATATATGCTAACAGAGAGGAAAAACTAAAGAAATCATGATTGGAACTTTGAACCGACTTAAAATTTTAAAACTAGAATAATTCAAAACTTGACTAAAAATCTTCAAAGACTAGTACCAAACATGGAACTAATTATACTTTCATGATAGTTTAATATAATATCAACAGATTTTCTATTCTAAGGAGTAAACCTTAAACAAGCTTAGCAATAAATTCAACCTTAAAAGAGGACATGATTCTACTATTATTAACTCGTTCCAAGAGAACCAAAAGAATAACATATTTTATTTAATGTCGAAATTTGAATTTGGGTCACATAAATGCATACTCTAATTAACGATAGAACCAACATTTTCCAAAGTAGAAAAACAAAAATCTTTCTCATTATCAGAATGTTGCTGCATTTAGCACTACTTTTCACATAAACAAAGTGTCTTATACCCTTTCGGTTAACTATCTGTTTCAGACCTTGAGAAAAGTTAACATTTTCAGTAACAATATGAAAAGAGAACAAATATTTATCCATAATTTCAAAAGGCAGTGGATCCATAGAAAACTTCCAAAATACATAAATATTTACATGACAAAGCAACAACATGAGCTAGATCACCGACAAACACAGTAGGAATCATCAAAATAGGGTTATTATTATCATTATTCTCATGAGCAAGAACACTACCTGTAGTAGGGTAATGCATTAATCGGAATTATAATAAAGAAGACGATGTCCAATGCTAGAACAGGATCGAAAGAAAGCTATCGGACTTTGAATTGACAACGGAACCAACAAACGGACCTCGACAAGGAAACCAGCGAATGACAACAGTCTCAAACTCGCTGGAACTCCAGTCTGACCTTTCTGGCGACCTCAAAAAGACCTTAAACGTTGCCGGAGAAACCCGATCTTTGCTGACGAACTTGAACTTAAAAAGTCATTCAGCGGCTGAGGAAATGGTTTCAGATCAAGCTCCTAGAGGATAAAGCTTCTTGTTTCGGTGAACTAGGAAGCTCCAAAACTCCATGTAAATGGTTGGGATCGAGCTTTGGTTCTAGGTCTCTGTTAATAAGAAGCCATCAATTTGGGTCTTGTGTTTAGAACCTGAAGACGAAAGCAGAACGAAGGTCATTTTTGGTCGTCGATGGCACTGTTTGGCTCCTAGGTCTCTCGTGTCTGTGTGTTATGGTGTTCAGCAACTACTGAGGAAGGAGAAGAGACGTGAGGGTTCCTGTTTTATGGCTAGGATCGGTGTTTTCTCATGGCTGCTGCTTCATTTTTGTAGAAGACATGAAGCGCAGCTTCCTCCTCTATCCAGGCGTTTATCTTTGAGCTTCATGAAGAAGAAGCAACGGCCATGGTGGACTGCTGGATGCCTGACGGGGAAGATGATCGCGGGGGGGGGGGGGGGGGGGGGGTTATGTCAAAAGCTGCGCAGCCTTTTCTGTTGTGTATCTATCAGCCTGTGTATGTAATGTGTATTAGTTCTAGGGTTTTTTAGGTGGGGAAATGGGTTTGGGTATTGGGTCGGGTCTGGTCAATCCGGTTTGGGGTTGGGTAGGGGCGGATTTGGGTTGGGGTGGGTTATATGGGTTGGAGAGTGTGTTTGGGATGGAATTTTAATAAGATTTGGGCCCAATTCTAGCCTTTTATTTTCAAGACCAACTATCCAAGATTTTTTTTCCTCCTTTTGATTAATAAAATAACTTAAATTAAACTAAGATATAAAATTAAGTTAATTACCTACTAAGAAATTTATGAAAGTCAATTACCCCTAAATTAAGAAAAAAGAAATTACTAATACTATGAAAAGGCTAAAAATGCAAAACTGAGCCATTTCTTTTTTTTTCTATTTTTTCTAAAACAACTAATTTACTAATTAACCTGAAATGTAAACATAAACCCTAAATGCAATGCAAGATATTTTTGTACTTTACGTGAGTTGAATAAACATGCACACAAATTATCACAAAATCCTATAAAATTGTAAAAATGAGAAAAATTATTTTTCTTGTATTTATAGGAGTAATTCATATAGGGCAAAAATCACGTTCTCACAAATCCTGGTGCCAAGAAGCACCCGACAACAACAAGTCCCACTGATGTGGGGGATCCTGATAAAGAATTGCTTGAAAGGTTTGAGAAGTTTTTCGAAGACGTGGATATGGTAGCAGCTGGAGAAGGCTCTAGCAAGGCAGATGTGCAATTTGTTGGGTCCTATTGAAAAGTCAACAATTGGGAAACTACTCCTCTTCCGACCAGGAATGAGTTTTGGTAGTTTGGTTTGATTTTTCTTTCCATTTCTATGGATTATTCCAGGGTTGTAATTCAGAGTCTATGTTTCATCCGTTTGGATGTGTAAACCTTGTTATCTTTCAATTTCAATGAAATGTAATTTCCCTTTTTCGTCAGTACTGATAGTTTTTATTTTCTTTATTTTTTCTTTTCCTTCTTGTACAGTTATTTTTATGTTGGCTCCAACGATATGAAATGCATAAGGACTTTTCGGCCCAGTCTTGAAAGTCGGTCTAATTCACAAGTAATAATTCAAGAGATAGAATCTAAGAATGAACTAGAATATGATAAGGAAAGGGCATTTGAGGAAATTAGTAAAGAGTTGAGCCATTTTGAGGAAAAACCTAAGCCAAACCTGAGCGATACAGAAGCAGTCAATATAGGGGACCCAGATAACATCAAAGAAACCAAAATAAGTGTCCATCTTGAGCTGCAACTCAGGGAAAAAATAATCGAAGCACTTCTTGAATATAAAGATATTTTTGCATGGTCTTACGAGGATATGCAGGGCTGAGCATTGACTTGGTGGTTCACAAATTTCCCACTGACCCAGCCTGCCCTCCTATCAAGCAAAAGTTGAGGAAGTTTAAAAATAATGTTAGCATAAAGATCAAAGAGGAAGTTACCAAGCAGTTTGAGGCAAAGGTTATCCGAGTCACACGATATCCCCCTTGGTTAGCCAATGTCGTGCCTGTGTCAAAGAAGGATGGCAAAACCAGGGTGTGTGTCGATTACCGTAACCTCAACAAAGCAAGTCCCAAGGACAACTTCCCATTGCCGAACATCCACATATTGATTGAAAATTGTGCAAAACATGAGATTAGGTCTTTCGTAAATTGTTGTGCAGGCTATCACTAGATTTTGATGGATGAGGAGGATGCGAAAAGACATCATTCATCATACTATGGGGGAAATATTATTATAGAGTCATGCCCTTCGGTTTGAAGAATGGTGGGGCAACCTATATGAGGGCAATGAACTATATTCCACGATATGATACATAAAGAGATTGAGGTCTATGTGGATGATGTAATTGTGAAATCTAGGAAGCAATCCGACCCTGTCAGAGATCTGAGAACATTCTTCCAGAGACTCCGCAGATAAAATCTCAAGCTCAATCCTGTGAAATGCGCATTTGGTGTGGCATCAGGGAAGTTGCTAGGATTCGTAGTTAGGCGCTGAGGCGTTGATCTAGATCCATCAAAGATCAAAGCCATACAAGAATTGAAACCTCCAAGGAACAAAACAGAGGTAATGAGTCTATTGGGGAGATTGAATTACATTAGTCGATTTATTGCTCGTCTTACGACAACTTGTGAGCCCATCTTTAAGCTGTTGAAAAAGGATGTTGCGGTCAATAGACGGAGGAATGCCATGAGGCTTTTGATAAAATAAATGGATACTTGTCGAACCCACCGGTATTAGTCCCACCGGAACCAGGGAAGCCCTTGATCTTATATTTGACAGTCTTGGACAACTCATTTGGATGTGTGCTGGGTCATCACGATGCCACCGGGAGAAAGGAGCAGGCCATATACTACCTTAGCAAGAAATTTTACAGGTTATGAGGTTAAGTATACTCATCTTGAAAGGACATGCTACGTCCTAACTTGGGTGGCACAAAAGTTGAAGCACTACTTGTCATCATATACCACTTACCTCATCTCACTCCTAGACCTGTTGAAATGCATCTTCCATAAGACTATGCCCACGAGGAGGCTTGCAAAGTGGCAAATCCTGCTCACCGAATTCGACATTGTCTACGTGACTAGAATTGCAATGAAAGCACAGGCATAGGCTGATCATCTGGCTGAGAATCCGGTGGACGAAGAATACGAACCTTTAAAGACATACTTCTAGGATGAATAAGTGATGCATATTGATGAACTGGAACAAGGTGAGAAGCCGAGATGAAGATTATTCTCAACATGAAGGGCGTCGAGATAGGAGCAGTACTCATTTCTGAAATGGGACACTATTATCCCGTTACAGCTCAGCTCTGCTTCTATTGCACCAACAATATGGCAGAATATGAGGCATGTAATTTAGGTCTGAGGCTAGCCTTGGACATGGGTGTCCAGGAAGTCTTGGTCTTGGGAGACTCAGACCTTCTGGTACACCAAATTCAAGGAAAATGGAAAACACGAGATTTGAAGCTCATACCATACCGGAAATGCTTGCATGATCTTTGTCAATGATTTCGGTCAGTAAAGTTTAGGCACATACCAAGAATCCACAACGAGGTTGCTGATGTTTTGGCTACTCTGGCATCAATGTTACATCATCTAGATAAGGCTTATGTTGATCCGCTACATATCCAAGTCCATGACCAACATGTTTACTGTAACATGGTGGAAGAGGAGCTTGATGGTGAGCCTTGGTTTCACGACATCAAAGAATATATCAGGATGGGTATGTACCCAGTACAAGCCAAAAGTGATCAGAAGAGAAAATTTTGTCGCTTATCAGGCGGTTTTTTCTTCAGTGGAGGGGTGTTATAAAAAAAACGCCATACCTTGGGTTGTTAAGATGCATAGATGCTAGACAGGCAACGACCATCATGACCGAGGTAAATTCTGGAGTTTGCGGACCTCATATGAATGGGTATGTTTTGGCAAAGAAGATCCTCCAGACGGGTTATTATTGGCTCACCATGGAGCGAGATTGTATCAGTTTCGTGTGCAAATGTCAGGTGTATGGAGACTTGATTCACTCGCCACCGTCTAAATTACATACAATGTATGCACCTTGTCCCTTCGTTGCTTGGGGCATGGATGTCATCAGACCCATCGAGCTAGCAACTTCCAATGGGCACAGGTTCATTCTAGTTGGTATTGATTATTTCACCAAGTGGATCGAAGCTAAAACTTTCAAGGCAGTGACCAAGAAAGCCGTGGTTGACTTTGTGCATTCAAATATCATTTGACGGTTCGGAATCTCGAAGAAAATCATCACTGACAATGGAGAAAATTTCAACAGTTATCTAATGAAAGAGGTATGTCACCAGTTTAAGATTACACATCGCAATTCCACCTCGTATCACCCCAAGGCGAATGGAGCAGTTGAGGTAGCCAACAAGAATATAGAAATGATACTCCGAAAAATGGTGGAAGGGTCTAGGCAATGGCATGAGAAGCTACCCTTTGCACTGTTAGGCTATCGCACTATTGTTCGCACCTCAGTAGGGGTAACTCCGTACTTGTTGGTTTATGGCACGGAAGCAGTAATACTGGCAAAAATGAAATCTCGTCCCTTCAGATTGTCGCTGAAGCAAAAATTGATCATGATGAATGGGTCAAAACCCACCTGGAGCAATTGAGTATGATTAATGACAAAAGATTAGCAGCAATGTGTCACGGCCAGTTGTATCAACAGAGAATCACCAGAGCATATAACAAGAAGGTTCTCCCAACAAAGTTTGAAGTGGGTTAGTTGGTATTGAAGCGCATCCTCCCTCACCAGGCAGAGACAAAGGGAAAGTTCACCCCAAATTGGAAAAGGTTGTTCATCGTGTCAAGAGTGTTGTCCAACGGGGTATTATATCTAACAGACGTGGGAGGAAATGCATAGAAATATCTACCAATTCCGATGCATTGAAGAGATACTATGTATGATTGTCTTTGATTAAATCACATTTGTCTGTACTTGGCATGATTGTTTGTACTTGGCATGTTTTAGAGATTGAAATGACGAAGGAATTTTATTATGCTATCTAAACATTTTATCCCTTGTTAACTCTTTTGAGCTTTAACTGTTTTCTTTTATACCCCTTTATCGGAATCAGAAACAAAAGTCAGAAACGCAAGTGTAAGAAACCAGTAAAAGGAAAACAAAAGGGAGGAATGAAAAATAAAGAAAAAAAAGAGAAGAAAAGAAGAAGAAAGAAAAGCAAAAGAGAAGAAAAGAAAGAAAAAGGAAGGAAAAAAACACAACAACAAAACAGCAAAACAACAAAGGAAAAAGAAAGAAACACAATAAGGAAAAGAAGAAAAGAGAAAACCACAACAAAGGAATCGGATGAACTACGTTTAACCTTATTTCTTTTGAGGATACATAGGCAGCCTCACGGTATAGTCTCATTAAAGAAAAAACTCCAAAAGTCCCCAAGTAAGAAACTAGGGCAGAAGTCGTGGTTATTGTAAGAAATTTGATTTCGAATATTATAATTTTGAACCCAGTGGAATTGTTTTGAGCCATTAATACACAAAACCTCTTCTCAAACCAAGCAGCATTGTGCGGATAAACTTCACCCTTTGCGACATCTGGTACCTGGGTGCCATTTTTAAGATACTGGCAGCCATTCCAATCTTGTTGAACTAAAGCTTCGAGCAATGCAGCTTCTGGATGCAACTCTATGACTTGAGTACTTAGATCTTCATCTTCGGGCACAATTTGATACCGTCCCAATTGTCTCAAGACCCTCTGTGGTGCATACTGTTGAATAATTTTCACACACCCATTATACTCAAGTAGCCCTTAGCAGCAATCATGTATATGGCTTCTGTCTTCGGGAGCCATCCTACGGACCACTCAATTTGACTTGCTTTGAGAGCTTTCAAATGAGACCCATACTTCAAACCCCTCTGGCACGCTATAATCATTTACCCTCTCTTCATAACCGGTGATGAAATTATTTGGGCTCGAGCCATAACTCATGAATCTAAGATGGTGGCGAAGATGCTCGATCATCCATATTTTTATGAGGATATTGCAACCTTCAATGATCTGGGCCCCAGCTTTGCATAAAGTCAACACACAATAGATATCCACCAAAACTAACGGGGCAAGTGTATGATTTTTCATGGTGGCGAGGATTTGTGCAATTCTAGCCATATGAACATCCACTATCCATTTCTCATTTGGAAAAACCATTATCCCCAAAGAATGCCACAATAAATGCGAACCGACGATGAAGTTGCCAAATACCCTTATCTTGCTTGTTGCCCAACCCCTTTTCATGTGTCTCAAAACCAGAAGAATGCCCAAACCTGAAGTATAAGAAATTGAAATCACAATACATGTTGCTTACACAGTTTTTACGTGTCTATTTGCTGATATTCAGGAGGTCAAAAAACTTGTGCACCAATGGGGCTCTTGGAAATATAAGATATTGCTTCTTCAAATCTCGTCCAAACTCAATGTACCCGGCTATTTCCTCCAAAGTAAGGGTAATCTCAAAGTTTGAGAAGCGAAAAATATTACGAGCGGGGTCCCGGAAAGTTATCATAGCCTTGATTAGATCATCCTGTGGTTTGATCTCCCAAATGTCTATAAGAGAGCCAACTATTGTCTTACCCATTCCTGACCATCTTGATCCAAATCATTCCACCACATGCACAAATGTACTCGATCCTGCTCCCTGATCACTTTTGGTGGGTCCTGGATAATATTCATTCGTTCCAATAGAAAGGTAGGGTTAGGGTTGACTTTAATGACCCTTTTTTGGAAACAAGTTTCTAATTTTAAAACAAAAGAAATTGTGATTCCCTCCTTGACATGCCAATTTTAGACAAATGGCTATCTTTGAAAATATGGCCCTTTCCCATTTCCATAAGAATTTTGAGGCCGGGGAGGCTTATTTTGTGGCACGTATCACCTTTATCCATTTTTTACGAAGATATCCCTTCGTTAACGGGAGAATATTCTAAGGCTTCTCGGTAAGAATATTTTAAAACACTACCGACACTGAATCGACTTATTTCTCTCTCCTTTTTTCTCTCTATTTTTCAAAATAAGGCCAGACCTTATGTAGGTTTCCTACGTATCCCATATCCGATGAGAATCAGACCCGCGTAGTTCGGCCAATTTGATTTTGAAATGACTATTTTTGGGTAAGAAAATCGGCAGAGCTTCGGGGTATTTTCAAGCATTAGGTTTTCTTTATAACTGGGTTTTCTCCATTCCTACATCACTCTTGGTCTTTTTCTTTATTTTTCCCCTCTTCTTATTTTTCTTTGATTTTTCCTCACTCTTCTTTTCTTATTTAGCCGGTCAGCATGCAAGACAAAACAAATGAATGTTCACATAGCACACTGGATGCATCATGATGGCCTATTATTTTGGGTATAGATGTCCTAGACAGACCCGACCCCTATGTTGAGTCCCCTAAGTCAAAATGCACGTGATGCAAACAAGCGCTCCTACTAGGGATCTGGCATGAGGCTGTGTTTTCTAAGTTTGAATCCGGGGGTTTTGAACTAAACATGGGGTACCCGAGCGGACAACTGGGCCCGAGGAGGGGACGACGTACCGAGAGCACTAAAGTTTTCCCGGCCTTGTCGCTTGCCCAGCCTTGCTCTATTTCGTATAATTTCTACATTAAAAGCGGGCTACACGAATGTATGCACCATTTTCATAGGACTCAGAGTGATGGTGTAAGGAGACAATTATATACAATTTAACAAAATTAATGCGGTAAACAGATAGCATTTTAGCACAATAAGGTTGACTGAATATAGTAACATCAACAATAAATAAGCCAAGTAGAAATCATAAAACAAGCTCGAATTCTTGAACCTGAAACAGAGATTCTGGGATAGATCCCTAGCATAGTCGTCAGAGCTGTCACACCTCCTTTTTAACAACTACACCCCGTGAAGGGCATAGATAGGGAGTTTTTCCAATTTAAGGACAATCGAAACGGGATATAATTATTTAAGAGATTTTAGAGTCTCCACTTGAAATATTTAATGGTGCCCCAAGTCACCGTTTTAAATCCCGAATCGAGGAAGGTTTGACTCTGTATACAATCTGCGAGCCAGAAATCGGATAAGGAATTTTGTTAACCTCGAAAAAGGTGTTAGGCATTCCCGAGTTTCGTGGTTCTAGAACGGTCGCTCAACTATTATACTTGGCTTGAATTCTTAATTTACTGCATTTTATTCCTATGTGCATATTTAAACTTTTAGCCGCTTTTATTATTATTAGAGAAAATTGCAACGCCGTTAAAACACGCCTTGAACCACGTCATATAAATGCACCCGTAGTTTTTAACACATTTTAATGTCGTTGGGATTTGGATTTGGGTCACATAAATGTGCACCCGAATTATAAAGGTAAATTTTAAAACAACGCGCCTAAAGCAACTATGTGCTTTCAAGTTAAACAATCTTTGCGAGGGCCATAGAAAGTTTGCTAATGACACGCCTCGATTTTTAAAGAGTTAAAATTAATTAGATGAGGTCCAATAGCTTAGGGATTTTATTTGGCATGGCACGCCTCAATGTCTTCCAAATGAAGTGTATTCAATTAAAAGAACTATGGATCTTCATCTTTAAAATTAATTAGGTATCACAACTATGCCGTGAAAACCGTACTCGTAATTATGATGTTTTAGTGCTTAAAGCAAATTACGAGGTTCACTATTCTTCCTAAATTTTGAGATTATTGGAGGTCTAAAGTTATGAAGTTATTCACAGACAAAATTGCTGATTTAAATACATGGGCTTTGACATGAAGCTTTGGAAATCGCATGAAAGACTAGCTTTTGATATGCATGAGCATGGAAACAAAACTGATGAAACAGTAGTGAACAAACAAACTTTTCAAAAACTTATTTTATCAATACTCATCTAAACTCAAAATACTATAAACTAACTAAAGAAGGGAAACCAATTTGTTCCTCAAACAGGCAGCATCACTCACAGTAGAGAGCTCTTCATTGGTTGTAGCACCAGGAACACGCCTTGATTTTAAACTAACCATAACATGAGGCATATCATAAACAGAACCTAAATGCGGTCATTTTCAGCTGTTAAGACATCATAATAATCGTCAAGCTCGCCCCAACTACTATTTTGTCAACATTTCCTTTCCAAGGTTTCCTAATCCACTGACTCATTTTACCCATTTTAATTAGAATCTTTGAATGCACTACCTCATTAATCTTTCTTTTAATTATGCTTACTAATAGTCTATTGATTCAGCAACAATACTTAAAACTAATCATAGTGCACTGAGAAACAATAAGAATTCCAAACAAACAAAGGTACGTGTTATGTCAAACACACATACCTCATATGGCTTCAATTTTGTCAAAACATTTGTAAAGGCACACATAATTGAAGAGGGAAGTAGGAAATGAACCTTAATTCATCTAGAAATTAACTGTTTCACCTAATATTAATACTACTAATTATCAACACACCCTCAAAGTTGTGAATACTACAGAACTTGAACAAAATTACTAATTCAACATGACATTCTTAACAACCATTCAATAAACATTAAAGGGGCATAACTTGGGCATAATTACTAACTCCGCATAAACAGGCCCGGTTTGAAGCTTAGCAAAACTAGATCTATGTCAATGAACAAAGTCATTCAAAACACGAAGGATCACGAAAATGAACTGAAAGTCCAACATATTAACCTCATGTCATTTCTAATAATGACAAACCATTCATTTAAAACTGACTTATACTAAAGTCACAATAAGCTAGGAAACCAATTAGAAAACAAAATAGAATCATTCTCATGCTTCAACTCTTCAAATCAATTCCTTTCTCAAATTTTACTCCACAATCGACATGGTTACAAGGAGCTTACCTGCAGATTATAGAAAGAAAAGAGGTGATTATGGTAAGCAAGCAACAACAGTAGTAGACCAAACCAAATAGAACTTGACAGCAGCAAGCAAAGTCCCAGATTCAACCAAATGACCAGTGAAATCAACTTAAATACCAATGAAACAGTGACTTCCACCCACAACACAAATCCCAGAATTTAAAGCTAGATTCAAATCATATTTTAGCTTTAAATGAAACCAAAAAATGCTTTAGATGTAAAAAAAAAAATCAAATCAGAGGCAATGAAACTGTATTTTTTGGTGATTTAGCCGCCTGGAACTTTTCAGTATTTTTTTAACTCTCCTCGATTCTTGCCTTGAAAGGCAAGAATGATATGCTTTTATAGGCCAAGCCATAGGGAAACCTTCAGATTATGTTTTGCCCTACAGTCCCACTTCTATTTTTATTTTTTGCGAAGATAACCTTAATTAGAAATCTGAAAATCAAGTTAAACCCCCCTTCCCCACTCAACTTCTTGAAGCTTCTCGGTTGATTGCAGAAAGATTCCCTACTAAAACTACCCACCTTACCCTCGAAAGACCCTGAAATTACCCCTTAATTCTAAAATAGTTTAACCTTAAACTCTTGGGTCAAGTTGACCCAAATAACAATCCCAAGGCAGTTTTGCAAAACTGACCCTATTCCCCTTCCTGGGCCTCTGTCCCAATCAAAACCAGAAAAAAATAATGGGCCATTGGGTTGCACATAACTGGAAAACTTTTCAAAAATGGAACCCAAAACAAATGAGATAGAATTAAAACTAAACATGAATCACAACTAACATGCTTTCCCTAATCATGCAAAGCAGAACACTATTTAGAACGACAAATAACGACAAAGAAAAGGTGAAGCAGAAAGAGACGAGGTCGGAGAGAAGAACCAACAAACAAAAAATGAAGTAAAGGAAAGATGATACCTACTGCAAACCTCAAATAGACATGGCTTGAAAATAAATTCTGAATATTCGAATTTGAGCCAGAATTGACCTTAATCACAAGCTCTTGTCAAGAGAAAATGAGCAAGGTCAGTTTCGACTCCAGATTACCCCGTCAAAACTAGAAAGCACTCGACGATTTTGCTTCCTTATCTGCCTTCCTATATCCGAAATTTGTCTTGCTTGGTGATGAATTGAGGGAATATGTTGATAGACTAGGACAGAGGGAGGTGAGGGGGTTCAGGGGTGTGATTTTTTAGATGATTTGGAAGCAACACCGTCGTGTACAGCAGCGGAGTCGAATCTAGAAACTATATTTGAGGAGTTTGGCTCAGTTTTGAGAGGGAACAATGGTGGCTTTGGGTAGAGGAGGGGAAGGGGGTGAAATGGTGTTAATTTGGCTAGGTTTGGACGCTAGACACTGCCGTGGACGTCTTCTAACGTGCGGCAGGCGGTGGTATTAAGGCGGCGTTACGTTTGATCTCTGAGGGAGACGAGTGATGGGGTGTGTTTGAATTAGGTTCACCATTTCAGACATATTAATTGAAAGTGAGGTGGGCAATTTGAGCCGTCGGATATATTGAATTAAGGGCCGAGATTGAATTAAAATCGACAAGCTCTAAGCGACGCCGTTTTGACTATTAAAAGTAAAGCTGGACCGGGTAAAGGGCTATTTAGGGCGGGTCTCAACTTGGGCTGGTAGTTTTGCCCAAGAGAAAATACAGGCAACATCTAAAAATCAAACCTTTTCTTTTTCTTTTTAATTTTTGGTTTTTAATTATTTTCCCAATTAAAATAAAAATCTAAATTAATTTCTAAACTCAATTATCTTACTAAATTAGCCTAGTTATTAATCATATAATTTATAAAAATTAAATAATCCTCAATTCAAAATTTAAAGAGAAGAATGCCAAATGAACTAATTTTTGTTTTTTATTATTTTAATAGAGCACCTAATTGACCAAAAATATAAAAATAAATCCTAAATGCAAATGCATGGTATATTTGTATTTTTCATTAATGCGCAAACAAAATGTAAATCATTAACAGAAAATGCCACAAAAATTCACAAAATTGCAAACAAATAAAAGAAATAATTTTTTAAATTTATAGGAGTAATTCATGCAGAGCAAAATCACATGCTTGTAGTGGCTACCTGGAGAATAAGGGAATCCAACTTAAAAACACGATTCAAGTCAGCAACAAAAGAAGCTCACAATGATAACGTGAGTCAATAGTCCAAAGTGATCAACAAAAGTTAGTCACGATCCAAAAAGAAAAAAAGCAAGGAAGAAAGAAGTTAATCCAAATAAAACGTTGATGAAAGATATGGGTTGCTCAAAACATGGTTGAGGTCACAAGCATTATATGTCCGGTCTTAATTCAAAAAGCTGAAGAAGAACGAGCTAGCACATGCAGCTAATAAGCGTCAAGGTTGAAATCTAAAGTCTGAATGAAGAACCAATCAAGACTCAAGATCAAGCTTTAGAAGACTTATAGATAGGAATCTTGTAACTCGTAGTTGACAGACTTAGCTAGTCTTTTCATTTCTTTTGATTGTTGATGTAATAACAGGACCGCGAACCGGAACCTCGGCGGAATGGAACCTCGGCTGGCTCTCCGCCTCAGCATACTCGATCATCTCACTCACCATTAAAGGATATGTAGGCAGCTCAGAAACTAGGGCTCTGTCACATTCCCATTTCTCTTAGTTTGGTCTCCTTAAATAAGGGTCGGGTCAAAAACCTGTCTTGTCGTTCTTTATCTGAAAATTTTTTGCGTTTTCAATCAAAGAGGGGCAGCTGTAGATATGTGATTTTTGACCCTCCCCGAGATTTCACCAATTTTTAGTGTAAAATATTCATTTTAGGTCTAATATAGTTGTTTTAGCAAATTTTGACTCTTTTACTTTATTTCGTTACAAAATAAAAATTACAAAAATATTTCTTCTTTTTAGTTACTTTTAGTTTATATATTTTTCATAAATTTTTAAAAAAATACAAAAAAATAGTACCTTATTTTTATCTTTATATAATTTTAGAAAAATAAAAAATAGTTTCATGTCTTAATATAGTTTAGTTTATCATAAAATTAGTTTTATATTTTTATATTATAATTATATATAATTTTAGAAGGAAAAATTAGTATCGGGTTGGTATATCTCATCTTTATGAATTTTGTAGTTTTATTTTTTAGTCTTTGACCCAATTTTAAGACCCAATAATACTAAACCCATACCCCTTAACCTAAAAACTTTTCTATAAAGCTAAAAATTCACAAAATAGACTACAACTCTAATACCCTAGGAACATCTACAAGGACTGAAAACAAAAAGGAAATAACGTCCAAAAATCTGAAGCTAGCTCCGCCGATCAACAATAGATATCCAACAAAGAGGGCTTTCTTTAGTGAAGCTATGGTTGATCCCTCTTCCCATTCTCACTAAAGTTTTAACCACAAGAGATTAGCAACAAAAAAAAAAAACCCTTATTATCCAATTCCCAAAAGCTAGAATCTAGTGCCTCCCCCTTTTTCTATTTTACTTCTTCCTTCTCTCAAATTAAAAAAAGGCACACATATACAGAAAATGGGCGGGGGAGGGGGAAGATTACATACTCGCTTAGATAGGAAGGGAGGGTGTTAGAAAACGGATGGAAAATAGCGCAGTTCCATATTCGTGGTAGTTGTTCATCGCCGTGCGAGGTTTGAGGTCGCGTCGCGGTCACTGTCATTTCGCAGTTGTTTTTATCAGGTTTCATCATTTGGCATTCTTTGTGACACGTTCGAGCAGAAACTTAATTAAAAAAACTTCTTGTGAGGTCTGTTTTTTGTTCTTCTTCTTCATTTATTTCATGTCTATGGTGATAAGTTTGTATGTCTTGTTATATTATATATTTGATATTCCTTGGTTTGAGATATTAATGTGTTGTTGACTTGTCCCACATCGGAGGGATTTGAGGTCCTTGGTCTCCTTATATTGTTTGGGCAATCCTTACCTCACAAGCTAGCTTTTGGGGTTGAGATAGACCCAAGGTCCACTCTTATCATGGTATCAGAGTCAGGTCCGTCCCAATTATTGTTACCGATGTTGGACCCCCATTTATGTTGTCCACGCTCCAGAGATCTGGGTGTGAGGGGGTGTTGAGTTGTCCCACATCAGAGGAACTTGAGGTCCTTGGTCTCCTTATATAGCTTGGGCAATCTTCACCTCATAAGCTAGCTTTTGGGGTTGAGTTAGGCCCAAGGTCCATTCTTATTATGTGTTAATGTAGAAATCTTTGCTGAATCCTCTACCTGATAATTTCAGATTTTCCTATGAGTTCATTAAGTTTTGTTTAGTTGAGGTTTTAGTGTAAGAACCATTTATAGAATGTTATAGAATGTCATAGTGCTATTTCTAAATTTCAGTAACCTTATTATAGGATTTTGAATCATGAACAGAAATTAATTACTCAGTTTCTTTTTAGTTAGGCCCTTCTTGTGTGTTTAAGGTTATATATTGAGTTTATAATTTTTTCCTTTTTAGAAAGACAACTTGATTATAAATTTGGTGGCAGAGTTTGGTGGCCATTGGTTGCACCAAGTGGGGTTAATGCCGGTATTGTTGTTAGAAGGCAAGTGGAATCAGGTAATATGGGCCATGGCAAGTTCAACTTTGCTGGCATTTTATATAGTGGAAAAGAGTCGTTGAAGCGATTCAGTACGCTAGGTGCATCGCAGTACATGCACTTGCTTATGGTGCTTTTGTTTCCTGCATGGTTGCTTATCGTTGGGATTTTCAGCATGTTGAATTTTTGTTGAATCACCAGAAGCATTGGACAAGTTAAAGGAGGTATCATTTTATGGTGTACCATATTAGGCAAGACCTGGTTTATGGCCCTCAAAGCTTAACTTGAGTTCTCGTTAAAATGGAATTAAGGAGTGCCGCGCCAAATAAAATCTCAAATGCGTGGCCCTCACTTAATTATTTCATTTATAATTCTTAGAACTCGAGGCGCGGAACTTAGCGAAATTTCCATGACCCTCGCAAAGTTGCAAACGCATAGTTGCTTTAGGTGCGTTATTTTAATAATATTACCTTCCTAAACTCGGGTGTGCATTTCATGTGATCCAAATCTAAATCTTAATAACGTTGAATAAAATGTGTTTCAGATTGCGGGTATATTCTATGTGGCACGGTCCAATAGATGACATTAAACCTTCTTTAAAATAAATAAAAGTGGTTTCAAAGTTAAAAATATACATATGTTCAAAATATTTTTAAAATTAGATAATAGGCCATTAATGACAGTTGAACAACCGTGCTAGAATCACAAATGCCTAACACCTTCTCCCGGATTAGCATAATCTTACCCGAATTTCTGTGTTCGCGAACTAAACTACAGAGTTAATCTTTTCCTCAATTCGGGATTTGAACCGGTAACTTGGGACACCATAAATCTCCCAAGTGGAAACTTTGAATCCTTTAATAATATAATCCCGTTTCGATTGTCCTTTAATTAAAAAAAACTCCCTTATTGACGCCCTCGCGGGGGTGTAATGTAAAAGGGAGGTGTGACACTCAACACCAATAGCAACACGAGGATATCCCACGATATCGTCTTGTAGTCCCTTTCATCAACTGTCCAGTGGATCTTTTGGGATAGTGTCCGTAGTCCAATTACCAATGCACGGGGATCTAGCAGAACCCCGACCCGTAGTCCAAATGTAAATACACAATACTGGGGGAATCTACCAGGCCCATTCTCGTAGTACCATATAACTGTGGAGAGGGATCTATTAGGAATCTAACTCGCACTCCCAAAGTAAATGTGCAGGGGGATCTACCGGGAATCTAGTCCGTAGTCCCAGAGTAAACGGACAAAGGGGAGCTACCGGAATCCAACATCCTTAGTCCCAATGTAAATACGCAACAATAGCAAGAAGATATTCAAGGAATGAAATTTTAGAGCAAGGCAACAAGTAGTCCGAGCCTAGCATGCTTCACATAATGCAAATAGGGCAATTTAAGCAAATAGCCAATTTAAGTCAACTAAACATGCTCTTTAAACTAGCAACATGCTAAATTTGCAAGTGTAATAAAACAGACAGAGAAAACATGTTGATAAGTACTTCAAGAAAAACCGAACAGTTTGCACAAGTATGTGCTCGTCACTTGCGCACAAGGCAATTCAATTACCAAATATCATATCCTACGGAGAAAAGTCCCCCACACAAGGTTAAACACGCCACTTACCTTGAACCGACTCAAAATCAACTAGGAACCACGCTTTTGCCACGAGTATCCAACTCCAAATGGCCAAAATCTATTCAATTCAATTGCATATTGTGAATGATACCTCAAGTAACTAATTCTATTATTAAATTCTAAACTAATAGGCAACATTATGTAAAAATGACCAAAATGCCCCTCAGGCCAATGTCTTGGAATCGGGTGAAACATATATTTTCGGAAACCTCATACTCTCACGAGTCTATACATAACAAGAACACCAAAATTTGGAGTCCAAATGGCCCCTCAAATCCTCATTTAAAGGCCTCTTAAACTCAAGCCCTAATTACCCCCTTTTCCCAAATTTCTAACCTTTAATTAGGTATTTAATCACATAAAAACGAGCTATAAAGTCAAAAATATTACCTTCAAGTGATTCCCCTTGATTCCTTCTTCAACCCACTTCAAAAAGCTCTCAAAATGCTCAGTTATGGAGGAAAAATGACTCAAAATCACGGATGTAATAACTTATAAACTTTCTGCCCAGTTCTGATATCTCTTCATCGCGATCGCGGCCCAAGCCTCGCAATCGTGAAGAACAAAAATTCCAGGACTCCAAAATACACTATGCGAATGCGATACCTATTCTACGAACGTGATGCTTTAGCTCCCAGACCTAAGAACGCAACACACTTGATGCAAACGCGAAGGGGCAATTCCACTCGACTACAAATCCTTATATGAGAACAAGGAACTCATCATCCGAACGCGAAGCACAAGATCTAAGCCCTCCACAAACGCAAGACCACTTATGAAACGTGAAGTCTAAAATCCGGCCAACCCAAAATCCTCCTGCGTGATCGCAATGCACCCCACGCAATCGCAAAAACTTATTTTCCGCAACACCTGAACAGCAAAATCTGGAACTCCAAAATGCCAAAATTGGTCCGATTGACCATCCAAAACTCACCCGACACCTCAATTAAAAGCGCCAACAAATCCTAAAACCTTATTCAAACTTGCACCAATTCTTAAAACACCTAAAACAACATCAGAAACTCGAATTATACATGGATTTAAGTCTGAGAACTCTAAATTTCCTCAAAATACGCTTTCGATAAAAAACCTAACCAAACTATGCTCGAATGACCTAAAATTTTACACACACATCCCAAATGACATGACGGAACTACTGCAACTTCTAGAATTCCATTCTGACCCTCGGATCAAAATCTCACCATCAGGCCGGAAACCTCAAAAATTCAAACTTTGGCAGTTCAAGCCTAAACTAGCTACGGGCCTCCAATACACAATTTGAACACGATCCCAAACCTGAAATCACCTAACAAAGCTAACTGAACCATCAAATTTCCGTTCCAAGGCCGTATCACACTGTTCCGACTATGATCAATTTTCCAACACTTAAGCTCTCATTTAGGGACTAAGTGTCCCAAAGCTCTCCGAAACTCAAAACCAAATGTCCTGGCAAACCCAATTATCAAATATAAACTTGGGAAAAGAAATTAATATGGGATCAGGGGTTGGGTCATCTTATCCTCCTATACTTAAATATTTGTTCGTCCTTGAACGAGCATAGAGACATACCTGAAGTAGTGAAAAGATGAGGGTAAGGGTTGCGCATATCCTACTCGGTCTCCAAGGTCGTCCCTTCGACCGGCTGACCCCGCCACTAAACCTTTACTGAAGAAATGTTCTTTGACCTCAACTTCCTTATCTGCCTGTCCAATACAGCAACTGGCTCCTCAACATAAGATAGATCCTTATCCAGCTGGACTGAACTGAAATCCAACACGTGCGACGGATCGCTGTGATATCTTCGGAGCATTGAAGCATGAAATAGCGGATGAACCCCTGCCAGGCTGGGAGGTAAGACAAGCTCATAAGCAACCTCCCAATACGCCTCAATATGTCAAAAGGGTCAGCGAACCTTGAACTCGACTTCCCTTTCTTCCCAAATCTCATAACGCCTTTCATAGGCGAAAGCCGAAGCAGAACATGCGCTCCAACCATAAAAGAAACATCACAAACCTTCTGGTCTGCGTGGCTCTTCTGTCAAAACTAGGTCGTACGGAGTCTATCCTGATTACCTTTACCTTCTCCACATCATCCTGAACCAAATCTGTGCCCAATAACTTGGTCTCACCCGGCTTAAACCAACCCAACGGAGATCTACACTGCCTGCCATACAAAGCCTCATACAGTGCCTTCCTAAAATGTTGGATTGATAGTTGTTGTTGTAAGCAAACTCCACCAATGGCAAGAACTAATCCCAAGACCCTCCAAACTCAATCACACATGCACGGAGCATATCCTCAAAAATCTAAAAAATGTGCTCGGATTGTCCGTCCGTCTAGAGGTGTAATGTTGTGCTCAACTCCACCCGAGTACCGACTCCTGCTTAACGGCCCTCCGAATCGTGATATGAACTGATTACCTCGGTCTGAAATAATAGAAACTAGAATACCATGCAGACAAATGATCTCCTGGATATAAATCTCTACCAACCGTTCCGAAAAAATAAGTAGTACAAATAGGAATGAAATGGCGGACTTGGTCAGCGATCCACGATCACCCAGATAGCATCAAATTTCTTCAAAGTCTGTGGGAGTCCAACTACAAAGTCCATGGTGATTCACTCTCACTTCCACTCCGGAATATCTATCTGCTGAAACAACCCACATGCTCTCTGGTGCTCATACTTCACCTGCTGACAGTTGAGGCATCTAGCTACAAATCCAACTACATCTTTCTTCATCCGCCTCCACTAATAATGTTGCCTCAAGTCCTGATACATCTTCGCAGCACCAGGATGGATGGAATACCGCAAACGATGGGCCTCCTCTAGAATCATCTTCTGTAGCCCATCAACATTGGGTACACAAAACCCGACCCCGCATCCTCAATACTTCGTCCTCGCCAATGGCCACATCTCTGGCATCGCCATGCTGAACCTTGTCCTTAAGGACAAGTAAATGAGGGTTATCATACTGCCATTCTCTAATACGATCAAATAAGGAAGACCGAGAAACCACGCTAGCTAAAACCCGACTGGGCTCTGAAAGGTCCAATCTCACAAACTGGCTAGCAAAGGCCTGAACATCCATCACCGTATGCCTCTCTGTTGCTGGTAAATATGCTAAACTCGACAAACTCTCCGCTCAACGACTCAAGGTATTAGCCACTACATTAGCCTTGCCCGAGTGATATAAAATAGTGATGTCATAATCCTTCAGCAACTCTAACCACCTCCTCTGGCGCAAATTTAGATCCTTTTGCTTGAACAAATGTTGCAAGCTCCGATGATCAATATTAATCTCACAAGGCACACCGTATAGATAATGGCGCCAAATCTTCATGGCGTGAACAATAGCAGCTAACTTGAGATCATAGACAGGATAATTCTTCTCATGTATCTTCAAATTTCTGGATGCGTAGGCAATCACCCCACTGTCCTGCATCAACATTGATCCAATCGAGGCATCACAATAGACTGTATAAGACTCCGAGCTAGTAGGCAATACCAAAACTGAGGTTGTAGTCAAAGCTGTCTTGAGCCTCTGAAAGCTCGCTTCACACACCTCTGTCCACTGAAATGGAGCACCATTTTAGGTCAATCTAGTCATAGGGGCTGCAATCGTTGAAAACCCTCCATAAAATGACGATGGTATCCCGCCAAGCCAAGGAAACTACGGATCTTTGTAGCTAAGGACGACCTGGGCTAAGTCTACACAGCATCTACCTTCTTCGGATCCACCCGAATGCCCTCACTCGATACCACGTGGCCTAAGAAAGCTACTGAATCCAACCAAAGCCATCATATTGAGAACTTTGCATATAACTTCTTCCCTCTAAAAGTCTGAAGCACTATCCTCATATGCTGCTCATGATCTTCCCGACTCCGGGAATGCACTAGAATGTCATCACTAAAGACGATGACAAAAGAGTCGATATATGGCCGAAATAAACTGTGCATCAAATGCATGAAGGCTGGTGGGGCATTGATCAGCCATATGACATAACAAGAAACTCGTAATGACCGTACCGAGTCCTGAAAGCAGTCTTCGGGATATCTGGCTCCCAAATCTTCAACTGATGGTAACCTGAGCGCAAATCAATCTTAGAAAACACCCGTGCGCCCTAAATCTGGTCAAACAGATCATATATACAAGGCAAGGGATAACGATTCTTCACTGTAACCTTGTTCAATAGGCGGTAATCAATACACATACGCATAGAACCACCCTTTTTCTTCACAAACAAGACAGGAGCACTCCAAGGTGAAACACTAGGCCAAATAACACCCTTATCAAGTAGTTCTTGCAATTGCTCCTTTAACTCCTTCAACTTAGGAGGAGCTATACAGTACGGAGGGAAAGAAATGGGTTGAGTGCCAGGTAACATATCAATGCCAAAATCAATGTCCCTATCAAGTAGCATGCCATGAGATCAGTTGGAACATCAGGGAAATCCTGTACTACTGGAACTGAATCAACAAAAGGAGTATCCATATTGGCATCTCTCACATAAGCTAAGTATGCATCACAACCTTTCTCAACCATACGCGGAGCCTTAAGGAAAGAAATAACCCTACTGGGAGTGTGACCTAAGGCACCCCTCCACTCAATACATAGTACACCTGGCATAGCCAGCGTCATGGTTTTGGCATGACAATCAAGAATAGAATAATGGAGCGACAACCAGTCCATGCATAAAATAATATCAAAATCAACCATGCAGAGTAGCAATAAGTCTGCTCTAGTCTCAAAACCAAAAATAGTAACCAAACATGATCGATAAACGTAGTCCACAACAAGTGAATCTCCCACAAGAATAGAAACATAAACAGGTGAACTCAAAGAATCCAGAGATACACCCAAATGCAGAGAAAAATAAGAAGACACATAGAGTAAGTAGCGCCTGCATCGAATAGAACCGATGCAACTCTGTGGAAACCAATATAATACCAGTGATGACAAAATGGGAAGCAACAACCTCGGTTGGGGCAGTCATGGCATAGTATGTGACCTGGCTTCCCCCTCTAGGGCGACCTCTACCTCTCCGACCTCCACCTCTAGCTGACTGAGCAGGTGGGGTAGCAAATGGAGTTGGAACCATGGCCTGAGAACTCTGCGGGGCACGCGATAGCTAAGAAGTATGTGGAGGTGCACCCCTACCAAGTATGGGGGCAATGCCTCACCATATGGTATGTGTCATTATACTTGAAATAAGCTCTGAGAGGACGTGGTGGCTGCAACTGGCTAGGGTCAGGTCGGTCGGACTGACCTCTGGAAGCAAACCGCGCAGGAGGCGCGCTAGAAACTGGAGGTGCATAATAAGGCTGCTGAGGCCTATGAGGAGCTAGAGCACTGCTAGCTGCTGGAAAAGCTAAATAAACGGGGCGACTCATATAACCCCTGCCATGACGACCTGCAGTTGGGGTGCGGGCACCAGAATAATGGCCAGACTCTCGAGACCTCTTGGCATATCTCTTCTCTCTTTCTCCCTAGTATGCATACCCTCAATCCTCCTAGCAATGCTCACCACCTACTGATAAGATATATCTATCTCCAACTCACGATCCATGCTAGATCTAATGCTGGGAATAAGACCCTCAATAAACCAGCAAACCCTCTCGTAAATAGTAGCAACCAAGGCTGGTGCATGCCTAGCCAAACTGGTGTAATGGAAAACATACTCTGAAACAGTCATAGCACCCTGGCGCAAATGCTCTAACTCTGCAAGCCGTACGTCTCTAAGGCTTTAAGGAACATACTCTCGCAGGAACATATCTGAAAACTGAGCCTAAGTCAATGAAGCAGCCTCATCTGGACTATCTAACTCATAGGTATGCCACCACTCATAGGCGGACCCTCGGAGCTGAAAGGTAGTAAAAGAAACCCCGATGGATCCTAAAATACCCATGGTACGGAGAATGCGGTAACACTCATCAAGAAAACCCAAAGCATCCTCCAATGCTAGACTACTAAATACATGAGGCTTGTACTTCTTGAAACTCTCAAGCCTCAGCTGCTCATCTTCGAAAGTCGTTGCCCTGTCCTCGGGCTGAACGGGCATTGCAGGCGGTACAAGAATAATCTCAAGGACCTGCTCAACATGCATCCTTGCTCAAAAGTGTGGGCAGCGGGAGTCTGTGCTCCTCCCCCAGCCTGGGATGTGGCTGCAACAAAAGAAAGCAACCCACCTAAGCCAAAGTGGTGTACATGCTCATGAACTGTGCCAGAGTCTCCTAGAGAGATGGAGTAGTGCTAGCAGTAGTAGTAGGTGTGTCAGGTGCCTAGACTCTGGCTGGATCTGCTGGCGTACCTCGACGGCAGCTCGCGCAGGTGCTCTAGCTGCACCACGTGCGCGCCCTCGACCTCTGCCCCGACCCCAGCCTCTGCCGACTGTGGTAGGGGGTGCGGGTGCCTGATTGTCTCAGGTGGCACGTGTCCTCACAATTTATGAGAGAATGGAAAGACAGAAATTTAGTTGTAATATCAAAATCTCGCACTGCCAGGAAATCAAATGAAGTGAAATTTTCCTAATAGTTACATAGACTCTCGTAGATAAGTACAAATATCTCCGTACCGATCAGCGTGACTCTAATAAACCAGCTTGTGTTCTGTAGCTCCTATGAACCTAGAGCGTTGATACCAACTTTTCATGACCCCAGTTCGCCCTCGGTGAACATGTAGTGACGACACCTAGTCCCTACGACTAGGTAAGCCCAACAAAACGGAAACAAAATAACTTGCGAAAATAAATAATTTAAATTTGAGCAACTAGAGGAAAATTGTATATAAATGCCTCTTGGCATATACACCTCAACATCAGGGAAGCCTACAATATTATCCCAAAAGAAGATATTCAAGGAATGAAATTTTAGAGCAAGGCAACAAGTAGTCCTAGCCTAACATGTTTCACATAATGCAAATCGGGCAATTTAAGCAAATAGGTAATTTAAGTCAACTAAACATGCTCTTCAAACTAGCAACATGCTAAATTTGCAAGTGTAATAAAACAAGTAGAGAAAACATGCTGATAAGTACTTCAAGAAAAATTGAGTTTCCAATAGTTTGCATAAGTACGTGCTCGTCACCTTGCGCACAAGGCAATTCAATTACCAAATATCATATCCTACTGGTGAAAAGTCCCCCACACAAGGTTAAACAAGCCACTTACCTCGAACCGGCTCAAAATCAACTAGGAACCACGCTTTTGGCACGAGTATCCAACTCCAAATGGCCCAAATCTATTCAATTCAATTGCATATTGTGAATGACACCTCAAGTAACTGATTCTACAACTAAATTCTATGCTAATAGGCAACATTATGTAAAATGACCAAATGCCCCTCACCCCAATGTCTTGGAATCGGGTTAAATTTATATTTTCGGAAACCTCATACTCTCAAGAGTCTATGCATAACAAGAACACCAAAATTGGAGTCCAAATGACCCCTCAAATCCTTATTTAAAGTCCTCTTAAACTCAAGCCCTAATTACCCTATTTTTCCAAATTTCTCACCATTAATTAGGTATTTAATCACATAAAAACGAGCTATGAAGTCAAAAATAATACCTTAAAGTGATTCCCCTTGAATCGTTCTTCAACCCACTTCAAAAAGCTCTCAAAATGCTTAGCTATGGAGGAAAAATGACTCAAAATCACGGATGAAATAACTTATAAACTTTCTACCCAGTTTTGATATCTCTTCATCGCGATCGCGAAGAACAAAAATTCCATGACTCCAAAATACTCTAAGCGAATGCGATACCTATGCTACGAACGTGATGCTTTAGCTTCCAGACCTACCCGAAGGCAACACACTTGATGCAAACGCGAAAGGCCAATTCCACTGGACACCAAATCCTTATATGCGAACAAGGAACTCTTCATGCGAACGCGAAGCACAAGATCTAAGCCCTCCACGAACGCGAGACCACTTATGAAAGGCGAAGTCTAAACTCCGGCCAACCCAAAATCCTCCTACGCGATCGCAATGCACCACACGCAATCGCAAAAGCTTATTTTCTGCAACACTTGAACAGCAAAATCTGCAACTCCAAAATGCCAAAATTGGTCCGATTGACCATCCGAAACTCACCCGAGCCCCTGGGACCTCAACTATAAGAAACAACATATCCTAATACCTTATTCAAACTTTCACTAATTATTAAAACACCTAAAACAACATCAGAAACTCGAATTAATCATGGATTTAAGTCCGAGAACTCCAAATTTCCTCAAATATGTTTTCAATAAAAAAACCTAACCAAACTACGCTAGAATGACCTGAAATTTTACACACACATCCCAAATAACATGACGAAACTATTGCAACTTCTAGAATTCCATTCCGACCCTCGGATCAAAATCTCACCATCGAACCGGAAACCTCAAAAATTCAAACTTCGGCAGTTAAAGCCTAAACTAGCTACGGGCCTCCAAAACACAATCTAAACACGATCCAAAACCTGAAATCACCTAACAAAGCTAAAGGAACCATCAAATTTACGTTCCAAGGCCGTCTTCAGAGTGTTCCGACTATGATAAATTTTCCAACACTTAAGCTTTCATTTAGGGACTAAATGTCCCAAAGCTCTCCGAAACTCAAAATCGAATGTCCTGGCAAACCATATTAGCAAAAATAAACTTGGGAAAAGCAATTAATAGGGATCAGGGCATTAATTATTAAGACGGCCGCTTGGGCCATCACATCCTCCTATACTTAAACATTCGTTCGTCCTTGAACGAGCATTCGCTCGTCCTCAAACGAGCATAGAGACATACCTGAAGTAGTGAAAAGATGAGGGTAACGGTTGCGTATATCCTACTCGGTCTCCCAGGTCGCCTCTTCGGCCGGCTGACCCCGTCACTAAACCTTTACTAAAGCAATGTTCTTTGACCTCAACTTCCTGATCTACCTGTCCAATATAGCAACTTGCTCCTTAACATAAGATAGATCCTTGTCCAGTTTGACTGAACTGAAATCTAACACGTGCGACGGATCGCCGTGATATCTTCGGAGCATTGAAACATGAAATATCGGATGAACCCCTGCCAGGATGGGAGGTAAGGCAAGCTCATAGGCAACCTCCCAACATACCTCAATATCTTAAAAGGCTCAATGAACCTTGGACTCGACTTCCCTTTCTTCCCAAATTTCATAACGCCCTTCGTAGGCAAAAGCCTAAGCAAAACCCGCTCTCCAACCATAAAAGAACATCACAAAACTTCTGGTCTGTGTGGCTCTTCTGTCGGAACTAGGCCGTACGGAGTCTATCCCGGATTACCTTAACCTTCTCCAAAGCATCCTGAACCAAATCTGTTCCCAATAACTTGGTCTCACACGGCTCAAACCAACCCACCAGAGATCTACACTGCCTGCCATACAAAGCCTCATACAGTGCCATCTGAATGCTGGATTGATAGTTGTTGTTGTAAGCAAACTCCACCAATGGCAAGAACTAATCCCAAGACCATCCAAACTCAATCACACATGACGGAGAATATCCTCAAAATTTAAAAAATGTGCTTGGGTTGTCCGTCCGTCTAGAGGTGTAATGTTGTGCTCACCTCCACCCGAGTACCCAACTCCTGCTGAACGGCCCTCCAGAACCGTGATATGAATTGAGTACCTCTGTCAGAAATAATAGAAACTAGAATATCATGCAGACAAATGATCTCCCGGATATAAATCTCTACCGACCACTCCCAAGAATAAGTAGTACAAATGGGAATGAAATGAGCGAACTTGGTCAGCCGATCCACGATCACCCAGATAGCATCAATCTTCTTCAAAATCTGTGGGATTCCAACTACAAAGTCCATGGTGATTCACTCCCACTTCCACTCCGGATTCTCTATCTGCTGAAACAACCCACATGCTCTCTGGTGCTCATACTTCACCTACTGACAGTTGAGGCATCTAGCTACAAATCCAACTACATCTTTCTTCATCCGCCTCCACTAATAATGTTGCCTCAAGTCCTAATACATCTTTGCAGCACCCGGATGGATGGAATATCACGAACCGTGGGCCTCCTCTACAATCAGCTCCTGAACAGCTTAACTTGAAACTCAAAATTAAGGACAGACAATCCTTAATTTTTGAACATGTAATTTAAACTTAAGGACTGCTTGTCCTTAACTTTTGAACCTGTAATTCAAACTTAAGGACTCATGTCCTTAATTTTTTAACTTGAAACTCAAAGTTAAGGACATGCAGTCATTAACTTTTGAACTTTGAACTCAAAGTTAAGGATTGCATGTTCTTAACTTTTGAACTTATAATTCAAACTTAAGGACTGCATGTCCTTAAATTTTAACCTTCAAGTCAAACTTAAGGACTCTTGTCCTTAACTTTTGAACTTGAAACTCAAAGTGAAGGACACGCAAACCCTAAGTTTTGAACTTTGAACTCAAAGTTAAGGACCGCATTTCCCTAGCTTTAAAACCTGTATCTCAAAGTTAAGGACTGTATGTCCTTAAATTTTGAACTTGAAACTCAAAGATAACTGTATGTCCTTAACTTTTGAACCCTTAACTATTAAACTTTGAACTCAAAAGAAAAAAATGAACGTAAGGAGAAAGAAGTTTTGAAAATTCAATCTTGTTCAAATAAGAATAATCTAAATGAATCCAATATATAGCAAAAACTTAAAAAAGTCGATAAACATAAGTGGATACATCTACTATTCTCTATGCTTTCTTGAAAATGGATGGACTGCCGGAGAATATATACAAGCTGTTGTAACAACCCCTGTTCACCCACTATGAACATGTCGTGATGGCACCTAGTTCCCACAACTAGGTAAGCCTAACAATGTGGAAATTTAATATAACTTGCGGAACATTTAATCAAATTAAGCAAAACTACAAGAAAACGGTATATAAGTGCCACTTGGCATATACAACCCAAAAATAAAATGCGGAAGTATACAATCTCATCCTAAAACCCAAAAACTCACGGGAACCACAGGTTAATAGAAATGTAATATTATGCTCTAACTCCACACATACGCATAGAACCATCTTTATTCTTCACAAACAAGATAGGAGCACCCCACGGTGAAGCATTGTGTCAAATAAAACCCTCATCAAGCAATTCCTGTAGCTGATCCTTCACCTCAGGAGTAGCCATTCGATACGGAGGAATGGAAGTGGGTTGAGTGCCCGGCAACAGATCAATGCCAAAATCAATATCTCTATCAAGCGGCATACCCGAAAGATCAGCTGGAAACACATCGGGATAGTCCCGTACCACTGAAGTTGAATCAACAAAAGGGGTATCGGCACTACCATCTCTCATATAAGCTAAATACGAGGCACGCCCCTTTTTAACCATGTGTTGAGCTTTAAGAAAATAGATAACTTACTGGGAGCGTGATCTAAAGTACCACTCCACTCAATACGCGGAATACCTAATATAGCCAGTGTCATGGTCTTGGCGTGACAATCAAGAATAGCTAAATGAGGTGACAAATAGTCCATGCCCGAAATAATGTCAAAGTCAACCATACCGAGTAACAATAAATCTGCTATGGTCTTGAAACCACGAATAGTAACCAAACATGACCGATAGACGCGGTCCACAACAAGAGAATTCTCCCACATGAGTAGAGACATAAACAGAGAAACTCAAGGAGATTCCGAGGTACACCCGAACGCATAGCCTAAATCAAAAACCGATACACTTCTATAACAAACCATGATAATAATTATGATGGCAGAATCGAAGGAAACAGCCTCAGTACGGGCAGGTGGGGTAGCAACTAGGGCTATAACCATAGCCTGAGAACTCTACAGGGAACGCTATGGCTGAGAAGTCTGTAAAGGTGCACTCCTCCTAAGTCTAGGGCAATACCTCACCACATGGCGTATGTCACCACACTCAAAGCAACCTCCCGACTGACGTGGCAGTGGGAACTGTGCGATATGGGTACTCCAAGACCCCTGAAATCCTGAAACTCTATCGGAAATATGAGATGCAAGCTGAACTGGCTGACCCATAAAACCTCTACCATGACGCACCCTGCCCCCAAAATAAGGACCAGTATATCTCCCCGGTCTACGAGGCCTACTCACTTCTCTATACTCTCCATCCTGACCTCGTATGTCCTCTCTCTCCTGGACCCACCTGCCCCTTACTAGGCGAGAGGTCCTCACCACTCGTTGAACTGGGACCACAGGCTATGTCGCCATGACACCTGGAACCTGACCAATGGAAACTCGCTGCTTTGGAGTGGGGGTGGCGGGAGTCTGGGTTCCTCCCCCGATATGTGAAGTAGCCGGTACAACCTAAAACAACCCCGCCTGAATAAGTATACCAAACATGCTCAGGAATTGTGCCAAGGTCTCCAGAAGGGTTAGAGTAGCAGTAGTTGTAGGCGTCTCAGGTTCCTGAACTCCGGTTAGATCTACTGGTGGTACCTCAGCAGCAGCTCGCGCAGGTGCTCTCGCTGCACCACATGCACGTCCTCAGCCTCTACCCCGTCCCTGGCCTTTGACGGCTACAGTAGGGGGAGCGATTGCCTAATCATCTCGAGTAGCATGTGTCCTCACCATCTGTGAGAGTATAGAAGGCAAAAGTTTAGAATTGTGAATGTCAAAATCTCGCACGACATGGAAGTCAAATGAAGTGGAATTTTCCTAACAGTTACATAGCCTCTTATAGATAAGTACAGACGCTCTGTACCAATCAGTGAAACTCTAATAAACCAGCCCGTGTTCCGTGACTCCTGTGAACCTAGAGCTCTGATACCAACTTGTCACGACCCTAGTTCACACTCCATGAACATGTCATGATGGCACCTAGTTCCCACAACTAAGTAAACCTAACAATGTGGAAATTTAATATAACTTGCGGAACATTTAATTAAATTAAGCAAAACTAGAATAAAACGGTATATAAGTGCCACTTGGCATATACAACCAAAAATAAAATGCGGAAGTCTACAATATCATCCCAAACCCGGAAACTCATGGGAACCAAGGGCTAATAGAAATGTAATATACTGCTCTAACTCCGGAATGTCTAAACAACTGATATAAAATGATAGAATAACTACTAAAGCTGGAACAAAATAGAGACTCCTGGTCTGTGGACGAGGCATATATACCTCGAAGTCTCCGCTAGATCTCCCCTCTTCGAGGATAGTACGCCTGAGTGGAGGTACCTGGATCTGAACATAAAAAACATGCGCAGAAGAGGCATGAGTACACCACAACGCTCAGTAAGTGCCAAGCCTAACCTTGGACGGGTAGTGATGAGGAAGGTCAGGGCCCTACTGAGATTAAACAATATAATAAGAATTTAAAGTATGAATCAGATGAAAATAATGTGTACCAACAGTGAAATAAGACAGAATTTACAAGGCAACAACAAATAAGTGATGAACAGAGTAAACACATGAATGTACAGCTCAATACCAAGATATCATATGAGGATCTCCCAAGATACTCTCATGTAGTCAATTCCATCAACTTTCCTTGGAGCTCCCGATATACCGTCTCGTAGTCCATCATATGAATATATATCCAAAGGATCTCCCGGGATATTGTCCCGTAGTCCAACTATCAATGTGCGGGGGGATCTACCTGGAATCTAACCCGTAGTCTCATAGTAAATGTGCAGGGGAGATCTACTGTGAATCTAACATGTAGTCCCAAAGTAAATGTGCAAGGGGGATCTATCAGGAATCGAACCCGAAATCCCAAATTTGTACTATGCGATCGCGGGCAGATCAATGCGATCGCATAAAATGAAATACCAGATAGCAGAATAGTAGTTCAAACATAGGGCAAAATGACCCGTAGCCCATCCGAAACACACCCGAGGCCATGGGGACCTCAACCAAACTCACGGAAATATCCCATAACATCATTCAAACTTGCAACAATCCTTAAACCACCTAAAACAACGTCGGAAACTCGAAATAATCAATGATTTGAGCCTAAGAACTTCAAACTTCATCAAAACGCGCTTTTGATAAAAAACCTAACCAAACCACGTCTAAATGACCTGAAATTTTGCTCAAACATCCCAAATGACATGACAGAGCTATTGTAACTTTTGGATTTCTGTTTTAACTCTTATAAAAAACTCACTATCGGACCAGAACTTCAAAAATTCATACTTCGGCATTTCAAGCCTAAATGAGCTACGGACTTCTAAAATACATTTCGATCAAGCTCCCAACCCCAAAATCACCTAACAGAGCTAACATAAGTATCCTATTTCTATTCCAAGGTCGTCTTCACACTATTCCGACCACGGGCCACTTTCCAACACTTAAGCTCTCATTTAGGGACTAAGTGTCCCAAAACTCTCCGAAACCCAATGTCGAACGTCCCGGCAAACAAAAATAGCATAAATAAATTCAAGGGAAGCAGTTAATGGGGGATCAAGGCATAAATTCCAAAAACGACCGGCCGGGTCGTTACATCTGTTCTATTATGACCAATTCTTCTGCAACGACCACATTTGAATGTTATTTTTGATGACACGGTAGCTGGAATATGCCTTTGCTTCTGCCTTCTACCTGATGGAACTTTGAAATTTTGAGGTTTAGTAATTTGTGACTTAACACTCTCTGGTACAATCCCAGAATCAATATGTCCTACATGATGTATTTGTCTTTCATATGTTTTCAACCAAGATTACTTTAAGTACCAGTGCGACCAAAAGTTGGACTTCTTGAAGTTTCTCTTCTCGATAGCTGTAATTGCATTTATGCATGGTAATTCATCAAATTGAAACTAAAAATGATCACATTTTCTTTTGTTTAAGTCCACCAAGAAAGTTATATCTTCTTCTACTTCAACTCTAAAATGCCATGAATCAACAAGGAAGACCTTCAACGTTGAAAAATTATAAGTTAGTTTATTATATTAAATTATATTAAAATCATTAGCTACACATAGAACATAATAATTACATTCAAAGTAAATTCTAAATCTATCTTTTTCTTCAATTCCTCCTCTACCCAACAAGGAAACATCATAAAAGTTCCTTTTGCTTCATTTTTTCTTTCATAAAACCAACGTTGTAGCTTCACTTAAATGAAATCCATTATTCTTAATATAGGCAGCTCCTTTACTTCTAATAGGACAGAATTCATTGACTCAACTATGTTTATTGTGAGCGCGTCATATCTTTGTCGTGGACTACAAGAACATGCCCATCTTTCCGATGGTTCTTCCATCAAGTAGTCATAAGTCTTCGTATCTACTTTTGATATATCTAACATGTATAGATCAAATTCTTTGCGTTTGTATACTCTTTCAACACTTTGGAAAAGTTTTATGACCTCACTTTTCACTTTTCTTCGCATTAGGTTCTGCTCTAAATGATAGATGCAAATCCCATGATGTCTTTCAGGATATACCTTTGCAATGCCATATGCAACAGCTTGATTCCTGTCTGATAAAAAAATTAAAATTCTCACGGCTCTCAATTACATTGCGAAGCTGACTAAAGTACCAATCATAGGAATTGTTATTTTTAGATTCTGCTATTCCAAAGGCTAGTGGAAAATTTGGTTATTTGCATCATTTGAAACTAAAATCATTAAAATACCACAAAATTTTGACTTCAAAAAAGTTGCATCAACAGCATTCACTGATCTATAATGATTCCAACCAGATATTAATGATCCATATCCATAAAACATATAAAGAAACCTGAAAATACAGTACAAAACAAGGTTAACAGAAGTTAATGATAGGTAGTCCTGAACTTCATATTACAAGGCCAAAAGTCAAGGACAAGTAGTCCTGTAGTTAGACTTACAAGGTCAAAAGTTAAAGACAGCCAGTCCTTAACTTACAGTTATAAGTTGTAAATTTAAGGACATGCAGTTCTTAACTTTGAGTTCAAAGTTCAAAAGTTAAGGACAGTCCTTAACTTTGAATTACAAGTTCAAAAGTTAAGGACATACAGTCCTGAACTTCTAGTTACAAGCTCAAAAGTTAATTGGTTAAAGACATCATGTCCTATAGTTTATAAAATGAACTAATAAACTTTTTTTTATTGTTTACCTGTTGTTGTCGTCTATCTTTATGTTAGTATATGTTCCCAGGTTTTTACTTCTAATCATATACAAGTATAAAGACAATAATTCATAATTCTCTTCAGGAGTTCCTCTTATTAATGCATAAGCAAGTTGAATAGCGCGCAATGCCTTATGATACCCAATGTCTAGTCCATGCAATTTTTGTATCTCTGCCATGACAAAAGATGGTGTAACTCCAAACCTTGGGCTCAAAGAATTCCGATAATGTAATCACTAATCAACTTTGAAGTTGCATACCTTTGATCAGCTTTCATAGTGTTAACAGAGCAGTCATGCTTTTTCTCAATCTTTACTATCTTGAACAGTGTTGAATCTTTAATTCTGAAAGCACGCATACACCACCCACACCTATCATCATTGCATTTCAACGAATATCTTGTTGAGCTTAATCTAACAACCTTGAATTTAAAATATCCTTTAATTGCTATATTCGAAAAACAGTTAATTATACTCTTCTTTTTGTCAAATACTGATCCCACTTTTATTTTATCCAACGAAGCATCTTCTCTTAATATCGTAGTTGGGGATTCTTTTTTTTTTTTTCAAATTTGATCTTCGTCTAGTTAGTTGAGTTGAGATTTTTTCAGCAACTTCTTCGATTATGGGTGCACTCTCTAAGACTTGAATACCCAAAGCTTGTTCGCTGTCAATATCTATAATGCTTTGTCCTTCTACTTGAATAGAATTAAATGTTTAAAGCATCTCTTCATTTATTGGTTGAGCTTCAACCATATCTATTTTCATTATCTGTTGGCATTTATTTTGATTGACATGTTGAGTTTCTCTATTGACATGTGTTTGAAGCACCTCTTCAGTTTTTGATTGAGTTTCAACCATATCTATCTCCATTATCTATTGGTGTTTGGTTTGATTGTAATGTTGAGTTTCTCTGTCGACATGTTCGAAGTTTCTTGTTGATCCAAAAACTCTTTTCGAAATATCAACAATGAAACGACAACCCTTAAAGAGTGAATGAGTTTTTTAGTAACTCTATACATATGTGAATATCTAATTCTTTAGATACAAGCATTCCCTTGCTTGTTCCAAGGTTGATATCAAACCATATCATTGCTTCAAACGTGTCTCTATCCAATTCAATAACTTCAAAGATCTGTTAAAATCTTGAAACTGAATTGGCTCAGGTACTAGAACAAGCTTTGTTTGATGATCAAGTTACTTATAGTCTTCAGTCCATCTACCATTAAAAGCAACTATAATGCATATTGTTTCCATCCTGCAAGTCAAGAAAATGGAAAATTCAGGACATAGTTTATAGAGCAATCCTTGCATAATTAAGAACAGGTACTGTAAGTTCAAGACCAAGTTAAGGACCAAGTGTCCTTAACTTTTGAACTTGGAATTCAAAGTTAATAACTGCATGTCCTTAACTTTTGAAAATTTAATTCAAACTTAAGGACAGCACGTCCTTAACCTTTGAACCTGCAATCAAACTTAAGGACTCTTGTCCTTACATTTTGAGCTTGAAACCCATAATTAAGGACCAAATGCCCTTAACTTTCGAACTTGAAACTTGAAGTTAAGGACTCCATGTCCTTAACTTTTTAACTTGGAACTCTATGTTAAGGACCAAATGTCCTTAACTATTCAACATGCAAGTAAAAGTTCAGGACGAAGTGTCCTTAACTATTGAACTTGAAACTTGAAGTTAAGGACTACATGTCCTTAATTTTTTAACTTATAACTGTAAGTTAAGGACCAAGTGTCTTGAATATTGAACATGTAAGTAAAAATTCAGGACCAAGTGTCCTGAACTTTTCAACTTGAAACTCAAACTTCAGGCCAAGTGTCCTTAAATTTTTCAAAACAATTTGCAAAACTATGACAATATATCCTTAATAATATAAGAACATCAACAAAGTTAAGGACATTGTGTCCTTAGCTTTTTCAATTCAATTTACAAAACCAGGACACTATGTCCTTAATATTATGTGCTCAATTTTTATAGAATTATCACAGGACGTGACGTCCTTAACCTTATCAATCTAGAATTCAAAAAAAGTCAAATTTTTACTTACACTATAAAAATCAATAGAAATCGAAAAAAGTATAACTAAGTCGAAATAAAAATCAACAGAAACACATAAAAGTATAACTTACTGTAAATATATGTCGATTTTGGGATGAGAAGGTTGAATTATATAGTTTGAAATCGGAAGAGAATCTTCTGCAATTTCGACGATCATAGTGAAGTAGTTAGCGCTGCTGCTGCTGCTGATGATCGTTAGTAAAAGCGTAGGTATAAGTTATAGCAAAAGGGTATTTTCATCCCGTCAAGTATAAGTTTATTAAACCAGTGGCTAAAGATTAAAGACATTTAAACATTGGCTTTAAAATAAGGACAGGTGCTATTAGTGGCTATTTGTGCATTTTGCCCCCAATACGCTGGGCGTTTGGCGTGTCCGAGGCATAAGTCTGATGGAACTAAGCTTTACACAAGTCCGGAAACGTTTTACGAGGGCCTATCCCCAGGGAGAGTCTCGGGAGAGTCCCAATTCTACCTTTTAAAATATAGATAGAAAGCATATTTTCATTGAGGAACTTCTGTTGCACTACATGCAGTGTGGTTTTTATTTGCGTCTCTCTTTTCCCACAGTTCCTATTGTGCAGTGGAGATATTGAGTGCAACTTGTGATATCCTATCCACGTATGATCATGATTTCATTTTCAAGTTCTAAAGTGCATAAATTATTAAAGGTAGGAGCTTACCCGCGCACCAAGTTTATAACTTGATGTACATTATGGGTCGTTTGGTTTGAATACGGGTTATATCGGTATAAGTTATGTTGAGATTAGTTATTCTGGCTGTATTTTTATCAATATTTGGTATGTTGTATTAAAAACAACATTTGCATAATTTATAAGAAGAAGGTATAAGTTATTACAGGACCAATTACCCTACTTTTTATAAGATATAAGTTGTTTCAGTACTAATTTTACTCCCATACCAGATATGCTAACTAAACGAAATATTAAGCAAAATAATAAATCTTTATACCAGCACTATATCTACTTGTACCTCGTACCAAACGACCCCTATTAGTATTACCGAATAAATTAGCTTAGAAACTGCATTTATTTCCTCGAGGGTAATTTTGACTTGATATAAACCTACAAAAATAAAGAAGGAAAAAGATGTCGTAAATGAGGCTATTCATGACGTCTCGAAACACCTAAATAAATAGGAAAATTTCACATTAGAACAATTGCGCTCCCTACTTTTGAATTTTATAACCTATATTTTAATTTACAACCAACTAACCCAAAAATGATAGGCTAATACTCAACATTCATCTCCAATATCTTCTCAAAATCACTATTTAATTTTTTTAAAAAATTGCTCAAGTTTTAAGTTAATTTTTGAATCAGTAACTGTGACTCAATTATTAACTAGTTCAACAACCAAATCCATTTAGATGGTGAAAATTAAAGTTTTGACAAGATTAATTATGTGGATTTAAATTTCGAATCTGATATTGTAAAAAATTTAGAGTGGGTGTTATTTAGGCTTGTTATAGATAATATAAGGAGGTTTTACATAAAATTGAAGTTATATAATAGAGATTTGGACTGGTTTTGAAAAGAATTGCAACTAAAATCGTGAAAGATGTTCGTCTACATACGGTTTTATAAAGGTGTATAAAAGTGTATAATAGTGTATAAGATGTGTTTATACACTCATATACACTATTATACAAGATTATACATAATTCTTAAAAAAAATGACTTCGTCTTCTTTCTTGTTTCTTTTATGAAATTTAACTCAAATCTTGCTCAAATCTACTACAAATCACTTCAATTTTAAATTTTGAACTCGTTTTAATATTTTCAATCAATTGGAACAACACCCAATCTAAACAACTAACAAACTCAAAAAAAAAATTTTTGAAAAGCAAAGCTTTGAATGGCGTTCAATGGTGGACTTCAAACTTTTTAATTTTCTTACATTGCAATCAGATGACACAGAGAGAGAAGCAATAACGGTTGATGGACCCTTGAAGTATATGTAGAATATGTGAGAGAAAGAGAGGGTGAAGCAATGGTTTTGAGAACGCATATTTAACGCCGTAGATTGTAGAAGCAATGATTATAAGAATACAGATTTTGAATTTGCTAGTGCTTTCAAAATATATACAATATGTGCTAGGTCAGGTAAAACTTAAAAATATTGATAATTTTTTGTTATGGTGTGAAGTCATGCGTATTTTCTTATAATTCTTTCAAAATAAATTGTAAAGGTACGTTGGGAGCCAGAAATTTTGTTGCGGCTGATCCTCCCGGAAGAAGATAGTTCTATGATGGTACATCGTGATTAGCTTGTCGTTTAATCATGATTAAGAGAATGTTTTGCTAAGCTTATAAGTTAATTAAATTAATTTATAAGTACCTTTTGGCTCTTCTACACATTTGACAAATACTAAAAATATTTATAAGCTAAATTCAACCATAAGTCATAAATTGAGATTGACCAATTTATGACTTTTCATTTTATAAGCACTTTAGTTTGGCCAAAGCTTTTACTAGTTTATCTTTAATAATATTTTTAATTCACAAAATCTTTTTTCCAAATAATTTTTCTAACCTTCTCTTCATTCCATATTCTCGTTGTTCATTATTTTTGTTACAAAAAACTTTCTAATGTATAATTTGTTGGATTATATATCGCAGTGGAAACAATCACACTATCATTGTGTAACTTAAACAATTTGCACATACGAAGATTATTCGAGTTATCTCTTGAAGCGTGAACAAAGCAAATCAATCTCCATCTCCAGTTCTAGAGTTGCGAGACTACGACCTCAACAAAACTTTCACAATCTTCTACCGTGTTACCCAAATAATATGCAGAAAGAAAAAATTTCGGGTGGCCGAAATTCAAGGAAGAAAGCATGTAGAAGTAGTGCAAGAAAATGGCCAGCCTATATCTCATATATATAGCCACGTTTTTTTATTTCCTATTATTTAAGCACATTATAGACCACCGAATTTAATTATCAAGACTTCCTATTATGAAATTAATTAAGAATTTGAAATTAATTTCTATCATAATAAATTACGAATTATTTCACTAAAAAATTCGTAATTGCACTCCTTAGTTCAATTTTAAAATTCTTCAATAAAATAGTATTTGACTCCCCATGTTAAGATTCAGCTACTAACCAATCAAATGAAATTACTGACAATTTAATTTATTGAGTACTTTCTTTAGATTTTCACTTAACTTATATCATGTGTCGGATACAAAACTCTCTGGCCGAGCTTATACATAAAAACTTATAAACTTTCATAAAGGAGTATCATCAATCTAAAAAACCGAGACTGGATTCTATCAGCTAATTATTACTTTTCCAATGTATATCATTATTGTCCAATTTACTAGGCTTATTGACCCACAAAATAATTTCGCCTTTTAATAAACCAAAACAATTAATGATATACGCAACTAATAATTATTATATCAATATTAAGAGTATAAGTACATTGAATGGTTCAGATAAATTATTTTATTAATCATTATAAAATTCCTATCTCTATTTGATCCATTCAATACGTACAAAATGTACTGGCACATGAAGTTGGAATTAAACCATTCCCATAATCAATTAGATTATGCACAAGACGATGGTCTGCACAATTCTATCATTAGATTATGTACATAAACTTTATGACTTATAAGAACCAATGATTTAATTTTCTGTGCATAAACTAAACTCTATATACTAAATATCTACTATACAAGCAACAAACATACAAACAAATACATGATATATTTAAAATAAAATTTTATTGAACTGAATAAATAAATAAACAATTGTTTCATAAATAATACTATAACAACTTGCATGGTTTATAGTATATTCTAACATAATCTTTTATAAAGTTTTAAGGGTATTTTAATCATTTTATAAAAGAATAATTTATTGACTTTTTTTTACTAAATAAATCAACAGCTATTTATTAGTTTCAGCACTTATATCCAAACATGTAAATCATGATTGTTTATCGGGCGGATTGGGTGGTTATTTACTCTTAAAAATTTGGCTTATCGGTTATCGGCTTTTAAATATATTAATCTGCTAGCCTCCCGATAAGATATCGAGCAGATTGGTATCGGTTGCTTTCCATACAAGCCTCATGACCCCTTGGTCGCGCCCCATGGTAACCTAGCAAGCCTCTATATGCCTAGCGCCATGGTCGACGCCGCGGTCTTGGCTGCGCCAAGTGACAAGCGCCCATGCGCCACAGTTCCCCATCGATGCATTTCGCCAGCGCCTGGCCAATGACAACAGCGCCTCGCGCACTGACAATGCTGCGCGCACAGATCCTGATGCCTTGCCGGCACATAGCGGTAGGCCCATTCCAGCAGCGCCTCGCGCACAGACCCTGATGCCAAGCTCCAGCGCCCAGCCTCAGGCAAACACACCAAGTGTGGCGCGCGCCCACATCACCGCGCGTGCGGACCCTGACCCACAAGACAAAGTTGCTGCCATCAGACTTGTTTCTACGTTGTAATAAACTAAGTATTCTTTCTTTGTAATTCTAGGCTAGTTTTACTTCATTATCATTCAGTGTGCTTTTACAGCTTTCTTAGGGCCAGTCATGTAATATTAGTTTTTATTTTTTTAGTATTATTAGGGGGGATCAAGCAATCAAACATTTCCAAGCAAACATTTTCTGTACTGGTGTCTCTCCCCCCCGGCACCGTATCTTTTGTAATATGCTTTCAGTCAATAAAATCATCATCATCATTCAGAACCCAATTATCTCTCAGCTTCCGTAATTGCTCGTGACATTGGTTTTCCCGCACGAAACTGACAATCTAGTCTAGCGTGCGACGGAGGCCTCATTAGCGGACAACAACTGTACAGACATTGGTTGCTTAGTCTTACGTATCCCTTCCAAGGAATCTCAGGAAGGCGCTGCGTAATAGTATATTCAATCAGAATTACTTGAAAATATGCACCTGCTAACGAAGTACTAATTTAGAAGCCATATGGGAGTGTTAATCCATGTTGGCTGTAGCTCCCTCACAAATTGAAAACTCACTTAGTTCATGTGTTACGACTAAGATTTCAGGCGCATCACCTTTCATCAAGTGTTCATAATATTTATTGTTCATGCCTTAAAAAGACATCTCTACGCCCTCGCCTATATTGTATAACTGATATATTTGCTAATTTATCTTGTTCAGTTTAATGTTGTTGCATCCTTTATGCATTATGCATGAGAGTGACTTGTTTATAATGTAATACTACTTTATATGTATGAGTATTCCAAAACATTTATATGCTTGAATTTGATTATGTACTTTTTGCTTTTCATAAAGTAATTAGCAAGGATTATGTTACATATTTTCATAATTCTGGTTATTTAGGAATTAGGCGTTAGAATTTAGAGTAGAGTACTAGAAGAGTGGAAGATTGAAGTGGAAGAGTTTTTAATATTTGATATATATAGGATTATCCGTTAAGAAAATTGAATAATCTGCTTCCAAACTAGGGGTGTCAACCGGGCCGGGTTGACCCGGGACCGGCACGGACCGGCCCGGTCAAAACCGGCCCGGACCGGACCGGTTAAGGGCGGGGGGGGCCGGGCTGGGTTGGGGGGGGAAGGGGGTTTGGACGGACAGCCTTACCGGGCAAATAACCCGGACCGGACCGGCCCGGGAAGCGAATTACCGGGCGAACCGGCCAACCCGGACCGGCCCGGACCGGTTTTAACGGTCAAATTTTTTTTTTTTTTTAAAAAAAAAAATTTTTTTATACTTGTGGGGCCCACTTGCCCGTTGGCAACGGTCCAGAAGACCAGATCCGTTGGCCAACGGGTAAATTTTGCAAATTTGGCCATTTTTTGATATTTTTTAGTTTTTATTTAATTACATTAATAACCCTTCTAAAAATCTATAAATACCCTCCCCCTCTTCTTCATTTCCTCACTCAAAATTATCTATCTCTCTCTCAATTCTCAAATTATCTATCTCTCTCTCAATTCAAGAATTCATATTCTACTTTCATAATTTTATTGTCTTTATTTTCCCGAATTAAATTTATCGTAATTTCTTATTTGGAAATCAGCAATTCGGCATTCGAAGCTTGATTCTTGAAGTTCAAGTGTTCAACATTCTTGAAGTTCACCTGTTCAAGTGCTCAATTTATTGTCGAATTCGGTGCACTCTCTCCAACTCTTTCTCTTATTTAATATTTTAATTGCATATTTGATTTTAGTTTAGCTTATATATTAAATTTTCCAATATGTTGAATGCTGCTAAAAGAGCGTGTAGAAAAGTTACTGGTAGGAGTGGAAGTGGAAGTGGAAGTAGTAAAAAAAGTCCTATAGCTTCTGGTAGTAATAGTAATAATGAACCAATAACACATGTTTCTGAATCATCGCCTAATTTGCAAGATGTAAATATTGATTATGAACAATTACACCAAGATTTCGGAATAGAAGATAACGAAATTGGAATAGAAGATGAGATACCATCTACACCTACTAGTGCAAATGTTGGTAGTGTTGGAGTTGGAGTTGCTAGTGCAACAAGGGGTAGAAGACCACCAGTCGCTCCAAAATCAAAATCTAATCGTAGAAAAAGAAGTGCTGTTTGGAAATTTTTTGATGAGATAGAAGATAGTGATAGAGTTAAGTGCAGACTTTGTAACGACACGTATCAACATTTGACCGGAGGTAATTTAGGGGGGACTGGCACACTTATTAGACATATGCAAAAGGATCATCCTATAGAATGGGGAAATAATGGGGATGGAAGTGAAACAACACCTAACACTACTACTGGAGGTCTGCGAAAATATGATAAAATGAGGGATCGAGAGGAATTAGCGAAAATGATTGCTTTGGGTTGTCTACCTTTTTCTTTTGCTTCTTCCTCTTATCTTGTTACGTATATTCAAAGGATATACAACCCTATGTTTAAAGGTATCCCTAGAAGTACCTGTAGATCTGACATCTTTAGACTTCACGGCCAATATCAAACGTACATACGTTATTTGTTTAGTCACCTTCCTTCTAGAGTATGTCTAACTTCTGATATTGGCCATGCTGTAAATGGAAATGATTATTTAACAATTACATGTCATTGGATAGATGACAATACTTGTATGCAAAAACGTATAATTGCTTTTAAATATGATGAAGATCAGAGTCATACTGCAACATTTATTAGTACTACAATTGTTGAAGTTGTCGAATTTTATAATCTAAACCAAAAAGTTTTGTGTATGTCTTTTGATAATGCTTCAAACAACAATGCTGCAGTTTCAATTTTAAAATTGAATTTACATCCACCTCTTGATGATATTTTTCATGTTAGATGTGCATGTCATGTATACAATTTAATTGTTAAAAGTGGGCTAGATTTATTTTTACATGAGATTACTCTAGTTAGAAGAGCTGTTGGAGTAATTCAGGGAAATAATAGACAATCTAGAATAAGAGAATTTAAGAACAAGTGTCAACAATATAACCTTAGACCTAGATTCATGCCCGACGAAGTAGTTACTAGATGGAACTATACGTATATATTTTTAAAATGTTGCTACAAATATAGATTTCCAATAACAGAAGTTGCTAATGCACATTGTACTAATCCTAGTCGTATGTTAACCGGTGATACCTGGGAGGTCATTAGTGATGTCATTAAATTTTTACATAAGTTTTATACTGCTACTGTTGTGTTTTCTGGGGCATATTACCCAACTATTACTTTGGCTTTAGTACATATAGCTGAAATTTCTTTGCTACTATTTGAATTTAAGAAGAACGATAGATATACGGATGCTATTGCAAGTATGCAAGCAAAATTTAAAAAATATTTCTTTCCAATTCCTCCTATTTACTTAATTGGTGCAGTTTTAAATCCTTCAATTAAAATGTCTGATTGTCAACAATTAATGAATGCTTTATACAATTATATGGAGATTGGGCCCACTGAAAGCCCAAATTTGTATGAATCTATGAACCAACTAAATGAACACTTACAATATCTATATACTTATTATGCAACTCAATGTGATATTGCTCGTGCATCATCTGCTGCAAATCCCACTATGGAATGTAGCACTTCTAATGTAGTCGGAGATGATGATGAAGGGTTTGATAGTTTTAATATTTTTTCAACTTTTGCTAACACTCAATCTAGTAGCAGGAATATAGATGAATTGCAATTTTACTTGCAGAAGCAAAAGGAGCCTCGCACCAAGGAATTTTCACCGTTAGGCTGGTGGCAGGAAAATTCAAAGCAATTTCCCGTTCTTTACGCTATGGCGCGGGATGTCCTGAATGTCCCAATTTCCACTGTTGCATCCGAGAGTGCATTTAGCCAAGCAAGACAACAACTTGGAGACACGCGGCACTCATTGGGAAGCAATGCTTTGGAAGTCTTAGTGTGTCTAAGAGATTGGATAAGATCTGAAAGAAGAAATCAAGGAAAGGAAGATCTGGATAGCCCGGAAGACGAAGAACTTGGAGATATCTTAAAGCACGGAAACCCATCCGAATTTAACACTCCAGAAGAAGGTCCAGAGGTTTATATTAATATGGAAGAACTTGCTATTGCAATGCAAGCCATTTGATGTAAAATTGTAAATTGTAAACTAGTTATGATACATTTTAGTTTTTCAATTTGAAATTTTCAATTTAAGAAATAAAGTAGCACTTGCAATAAGTGCAATTTTTTCCCATCTTTTGTTGTGTTCATTCAATTATTACAAAGTATTAATATAACTTAATATTTAAACTATACGAAATACAAAAAAAAAAAAAAAAAAAAAGTAAAACCCGGTCCGGCCCGACCCGGACCGGATCGAACCCGGCCCAATTCAACCCGCTCCCAATTGAACCCGGACCGGACCGGCCCGGACCCAGACGGGTCAAAAAATCCGGACCCGTAACCGGCCCGGCCCACCCGCTGGTCAGCTATATTCCAAACTGATAAGCCATTAATAAATTTTTTTAATATGTTCCCCGTTAAACCATTAGTCCGATAACAATAAATTATTAAACTTTATTTTTGATTCAATTTTATATTTCAATTGGATTTTGAACACCACTATTGTAAATGCTGATCCGGAAAATCAACTTTTCTCCGCTTCAAGCTTATCAACTATTCAAATAGCCTCTAAGTAATTTGCATAACCTTCATAAGTTTTCGGTTCATTGAAGCCGTAGTTGCTTGACGGAAACTGAAAGTAAGGATGATTCTTGCTATTATTGTGATAGTTGAGGGTATTATTTTGGTCACTATGGTAGTACAGGGATGTAGTTTAGGTTTGAGGTATTTGTAAGGGATGCTTTTGGCCAAAGAATCCAATTCACATAAAAATCACATACAATAAAGTTTTCTCCAATAGCGCGTCCATGGTAGAACTAGGGCATTGCATTGCAGAAATGAAGGTCGCCCCTAAAGTAATACTACTGTTCCGAGACTCTAGCGGCTTCGGCACCGCCATCTTCGAAGCTCTTCAACCAAACCCTAACTCCAACTTTCAAAAGAGGTAAGGACCTATCCCCCCCCCCCCCCCCCCCCCGCCGGAGCTCCCTCTAACCTTTAATTGAATATATTTTCATACAATGGATTTCATTGCAGACAAGAATCGCTTGATTTATCATTAGAACGTTACGGAATCAAAGATCAAAAGGTTTCTGTCGATATCGTTCATTTTCTCGACGGCTCAAATCTCAACGAGGTACTTTTTTCCTTTTGGGTGCGTCTGGTATAGAGGAAACTGTATACCTTGAAAATGTTTTTCATTTCCTGTGCAGTATTTTGGATGATTTTTCAGTCCTTGACAATGTATAAGGATATGGTTTAAGTGATAGTGCGGAGCTACCCGGTACATGTGTACGCCCAAGCTGGTCCGTACACCTCACTTGAGTTATTTTTACATCTTGCCGAAATTTGTAGGTTTAAATAAGTGATGTAAAGTGAGCGTTGGGATTTATAATTGAAGGAAGTCATTTGTCTGTTTCGTTCGAAAGTATATAAAATAATTTCATTGAAAAATATTGGAATTGGTTAGGCATTTTGCTTTTGGGGATTATAGACCACGGTTTGAAATTTTTTTACTTCTTTTCTTAGGTGTCTGTGTTGCTTTTGGAAAATTACGAGCCTCCAAAACTTGCTTCTGCTCTCAATGAGGTTCTGTCATTGTTAGTAGGAGGTGGGTCGTCAAATATGCCGACAATTGTAGCCCCTTTTCTTGTGGCTGACACCAAGCTTAAGATGGAAAATAGAACTTCTGTTGGCGTTGACAACATCTCAGTTTATGGTTTGCAAGTAGGTGCCTCCAGTGGCCTTACTAAAGCTTTGGTCACGAATTTGCGAAGTCCACCCCTGCTGTTGCAGATTTTCCACGAACAGTTGGCCTGCTTACTTCAGTTGGTTCGAGTCTTGAACTTGCCTACTTTAGTTATATTGGCAGAAAAGGTCAAAAGTTGCATCGTGGGACTTCAGAAGAGGAACTCGAGGTACGTTATAAATGTAATATGACTGTTCATCCAATGGGCAATAGATGATTTTCATGCTTTGAACATGAGAGCTGCTTCCCTGTGTTATTTAGGTTGTTGACATCATGCAGAAGTAACAAAACGAAACAGGACTGTGTTCTGGGCTTCTTAGTTTCTTATGTTAATTTTAAGATCTAATCTTTTGAACAATTTAATCCTGAAAAATTGTGTTTTTGCATGTCTTGTAAAATGAAGGGGGTAGGGGTGAGGAGAAAGCACTTTAAATAGAGTGAATTTAGCTTCAGTGTTGTTTCTATTGTTATATCCTATAGAAGCTGGCCGAACTGAATGGCTTATGTATTGCCAAGCAGTAAGTTATTACTGCTGCAAAATGAAATCTGAGTGGCAAGAAAACCAGCTCTTGGTTGCTGAAGTTCAAGCAGATCAAGATAGACAAAGCCTTACACTGTCTTTGATTGAATATAATCAACTTTTAAACGTCTAATAACATTATTGTTCGCCTTTTCTGTGAAACAAAAAAAAACTTGATTAGGGAATGGACTGTTGGAAGAAAAGCACTTTTACTAGAATAAATTAGTTACGGGATTTAGCTATGGTGCAGTTATATATATCCTGTTGCAGCTGGCCGAGGTGAGTGGCTTATGTATGCCAGGCAGTAAGTTAATACAGCTGCAAAATCAAACCGGAATGGCAAAACAACCAGCTCTTGGTTACTTGAGTTCAAGTAGACCAAGATAGATAAAGCCATATATTTTTTATGGTTAAACTAATTATATTTTAGTCTTTATAAAATTAACATTATTGTTTCCTTTTCTATGACAAGAAGCTGAAAAGATAACTTGATTAGGGAATGTACTGCTGAAAACAAGCTAAAACAATGCACTTTAAATAGAATGATTTAGCTCTCTTGCAGTTATCCTTGATATATCCTATTGCTGCTGGCCGAGCTGAGTGGCTTATGTATGCCATCCAGCAAGTTAATACAGCTGCAAAATTCAAACCTGAGTGGCAAAAAAAACCAGCTCTTGGTTGCTTGAGTTCAAGTAGATCAAGATAGTTAAAGCCATACATTCTTTTTGGTTAAATATACATCATCCTTTTTAGTCGTTTAGAGTGATATTAGCACCATTATTCCCCTTTAATCTGACCAGTAACAGAAAAAAATCATTAAACAATGAACATCTGAAAATGAGCTGACTTGTGGATGCAACTATACATTTTAAAAATTGGTAATTGCTCTGAAGGTGTCTTAAGCAAACCAACATTATGGTTCAAGGGATTTGATTGATATAGCTATCGACTTGAATATTATGCCATTATCATCTGAAGTTCCCTGACCAGAATGACATACCTGGGGATACCATTTCTGCATATAAGTGGACGGGCTCGATATCCTCGACAGAGCTAGCAGTTACCCCCCAAACCCATAATCATCCTCTCAGCATACTTATCCCAAAAAAGGATGGAAAACAAATAAAATATACTAATACGTTGTATCTCATTTTCTAACTTCCAGGTGATACATGAGATAGGACAGCATTTGGCTAGTTTCTCATCTCTTAATTTCTCAGCAGAAAAGATATCATCGGATGCAACCAAATCTTCAAGAGAAACTCAAGAGCCTTGGCATGCATTATATGGGTGAATCTTGCCACAATCAGGAGCTAAGCATTAACGCTGATTCATCTTTACATGGAGTGTTATTTAGTTTCAGTATGCTCCTAGCAGACACGTGAAAGCATAATTGCGTTTGCGTCTGTTGTTTCAACCCGGAGGGACCCAATTATTCCGAGAGGCAGATGACTTGACAGTATTCACTTTCATTTATGGTTTGAACGTGTATGCTTACTAAGTTGGTCTGCCTGTGAGACAAAATGTAAAAGCTTCTAATTCTGAGATCTATCGATTGACCATTCTCAATTTTTTTCTGCATGTCATGTGTTGCTTACCTAGTGAAAACAAGTCCTTCTATACATCGGTTGGCCTTAATATGAGATATGTGGTGGCATTTGGTTCAAAAAGTAGAAGAAGATTTTCTGCAAAACGTTTTTAGAGAAAAAGCTCAAGATAATCCTACTATCTTAAAACTTCTGATCAAAATCATCCATGATCTTCCACATGGTGCAGTAATTGTCCATAAATTTTGGGAAAAGGGTACACTTAAGGTCTATCACCAAACTCGGTACTTTTTTAAACGGAGAGAGGGACCTCTCATCTGAGACTCTTCTTCTTCATTCTTGTTTAAGTCAATTTGATTTCATCTCTAGTTTATTCTTTTTTTCCTGCCTTTTGGAGTTTCAATACTTAGTAAGCATGCGGATTTGGTTTGTTATTATGATTATTCCAGATTTGAATGGGATTGTTTGTGCAGGAACTAATTACTTTTGGTTTACAATCAAATACGATTACAAGACAATACTTTCTAGCTGTGAAGATTTGGTGGACTTCCCTTGACATGTTAGACAGTGTTTGGATTGGCTTTTAAATCGGTCAAATTATGTTTTTTTTAGTTTTTTCGGTGTTTGACAAAATTAAATATTATTTTAAATAAGTTAAAAATAGCTTAAAATAAGCCAAAAGTAATAAATTGGGTAACCTTAACTTTTTTTTAGCAGCAACCTTAAATTATTGCTTTTTAATTTAAAAGTTATTTTTGTTGAAAAATCATTATTTTTAAGAAAATCCAATCAGGCTCTTGCTTTAAAATTGATATCGAAATGGACTTTGTGAAGTGCATCCTTCCTGATCAGGAGTCCGCGTGTAGTCGTCACTTTCACCTTTATAAAGTAACAAAAAGTTTGGGAGATGACCAAAAGCGTATCATTTTTTGAAGAATAGGGACTATTACTGCACCATGTGAAAGAGCATGGATGATTTTAAACTTAAGTCCAAAGATAATGGACTATTTTGGGTTTTTCTATCAAAAGCATTTAGGGAAATTATGTAGGAGTTATATAAGATTGCGAGTTTTTTAAACCGAAAAACATTTTGCCTTCCCGCACAAAAAATTCACTCACTTGGCTCCACTGAGTGTAGTACAGCGAGCAGAACGAGCCCTAATCTGCAATAAATTTCCGACTAATTCAAAATCTGAAATGTCTTCCCCGGCAGCGCTGACGACCGTCGCCGCCGGTGGCAGCAGCGAGGACCGCCATCAGAACCACAACAATACAGCTAATTCGGAGGGCGGCACCACAATGGCGATGCAGAAGAAGCGAGCACGAAGAGTGAGCTTTGCTGAAATGACTTCTGTACACTTCTTCGACCGTGATGAAGAGTACGAAACCCCTCCGGATCCCTCAGGCAAAGCTGAAAGTAACAGTGGACGTGAAGAGATGATAAACCTAGGTTTTGATCACTTGGTGGACGATTCCAAAGAGTCCGAGGACGGAGACGAAGGAAATGACGAGGATGAGGATGAGGATGATGAGATCGCTTTGCCTAGGTCTTTTTTAAGACCTGCAGAATCACCTTCTCCTGGCAGCAATTTTGGTTCTGCTACTTCAAATGATGATGGCAAGTGCTGTCTTTCTCCCTCTTTTTTATTTTATTTTATCTGTGTTTATAGCTGAGAAGGAGAGTATAATTGGTCTGGTTTGATCTATTTTGGGTTAATTCGGATTGGTTTTATAGCTTTTCTGATCCATAGCTACCAAAAGTTTTCAAATCCCAGCAGAGGCAAAAGCACAAGGTGATTTCTTCTTCCCATCTGCTTAAGCATTACTCGAGCTGGTGGGAAGTGATCTGTACCCGGTGGAATAGTTAGGTGCTCGTAAGTTGGCTTGTCTTATTAGATAATTGATTGAAAATGCAACACAAAGCCCACAACATATTCTGATCAGATGTTAGTTTAAAATGCTTATGATTCCCTGGAATGAAATAGGATTAAGTTCAAACAAAATACGCTATTACAAACTAAAGTCCTAAGAAACAAATCTAAGTAAATTCATATTATCTGCTGATGTATACAACATTCTCATCATGATTTAAGCACCGAATAATTCTAAATTGAATTGAACAACATAACAAACCACAAAATTTTGAATCTAATAAACAAATGGATCATTAGTTTAATCAATTAGAGTTTTCAAAAGGTCAATAGTTTTTTGGACTTGAAAGATGGAAATTCTAATTTTGTTAGTAGTTGGTGCTTCAGTTTATGAGATTTCATGTGTTTTAGGTCCTTTCTGTGTGTTTATTCTCCAAGGTTACTATCATAGGAAGTAGAATATGAGAAGATAAAGGAAAATATGAAAAACAAATAGAAAGAGAAGTAGGAAGCCTGGACATAGAACGTTATAAGAAAAGGAACAAGTGGAGAAGGGTAAAGGAAGCCCCCAGGGCCTAGGTCAAGTGGCAAAGGGTATTGGATTTGTATCTTAGGTCACAGGTTCAAGCCCCCACACCATGCAAAGCAAAGTCTGGTATTTAAGGGGAGAAAGATAGAGGGGCGGAGCCATTATTCACCGAGTTTCCAAGGTTGCGGTTGGTCGAAAGGATCGTCCCCAGACGGATTTCTCGGTTATTCAAAAAAAAAAAAGAGGTAAAGGAAAATATAAGAGGAGGAAATATTCTTTTTATTAATGAAGTGAGTTAAGAACCATACAGTCTCAGGTTCAAATAGGCAAAAACACCATGTGATTTTGTTTCATCTGTCCTAACCTTAGTGGACAGAGTTGCCGATACCTATTGTTGGTGGGAGGTAGCAGGTATCACGTGTAATTAATCAAGGTGTCCGTATACTTGCTGGGACGCCACGATTTTTAAAAAAAATATAAGAGGAGAAAGCCTTGACAAACAAAAATAGGAGCTTGAATAATTCAACTTCTGCTCCTTGCCAAAGTAACATTTAAGGTCACTCCCAACCTCTGGACCTATTCTCTTTTCTGAATGCGGATGCCAGCTTAAATTACATAGCCAAGTTTCAAAAGATATCAGATACTTCTCTGTAGTATTTCCCAAGTTGCAGCATTGCAGATGCCATGGCACTCCCACTCATCCACATGGATCGTCCCTTGTTTGTAGATACTCCATTTGGTGCACAATGTACAACTACAACATGCACGTACTTTGCAGTGATCATCTCCACGCTAGAGATAGGAAGATGTTATCTTCACACTAGAGATAGGAAGAGGTTATGTATGGTCTTTATGGCTTGAATTGTTGTTATTTTGAGAGACTAGATAATTAGGATTTTGGCGCCTTTTTTACTTTTAGCTGTTATCTGTATCCTTTAATGTCCTGACTTGGGCCACATTTTGTGAAAGGACTTCTATGATATCACATATCAGGATAGCTGCTTCTGCATGTGACATGATGATAGATTTGTTATCTGGAAGGAATTTGTGGTCTTTGTTGTCATTGAATCACAAATGGAAAACAAACCATCTTTTTTTCTATTGGTTTAAAATTTTCAGTTTACAGGGATCTCTCCCATTAGACATAATTATGTTGATTTGTAGGAATGTTAAACCCATGAGAGTTTGTGACTGTAGTATTCTATGTGGCCTCTTTTTTTGGCAGAAGATAATTTTTTTGGCCCAGTATCTCCCAATTTTATAAGGCCAGGCCGGCTATCAGATTCAGCAGTGTCAGACAAAAATCATGATATTACTATGGATTCAACAGCTTTCTCCATGCACTTCCGCAGATTTGTTAGGTCAGATTCAGGGATAGATTTGAAGACCCCAACAGAAGTATCATTTGATGAGAAAACACCGACACAGACAGGTCTAGGTAATTCCATGGAACTCACTATGGCCAAGAAGCTAATTTCTCAATCTTGTATGCCTGTTGCCAATTTTAGTGGCACTAGTGATTCGAGTGACATGAGTCTGATTGGAGAAAACTCGAGAAGATATGATTATGGGAGCCTCCCTCCTGATTTAGAAGCTCTTTTAGCAGAAGGACGAGAAAAACATGCAGTTTCTGTTTCAGGAGATACTAGTGATTTAGAGTCACCAGCAAGCAAGAAAATGGAGGTCGGAAATGCAATGATGGATTTAGGTGGAAATGGAGAACAAGAAGCAAATGCAATTGTTAGTCTTAATATGGCACTTGTACCTTTGTGCCAGAAAATCGACGACGCAGATGATGGTAATAAGTTACTTTCTCGTGCAATTGATGCTGACATGTTGCCCATATCCGCTGTTCCAGCTCCGGATAATTATGTTGATAGAGTAAATCAGTCACCGAAGCAGCTAAGTAAAGTAAGTAACCGAGTTATGGTATGTTAATTCTGTTGCATAAATGCATAATCAATACCCATGACCTGTTGTGCTCTCTTATTTACACCATCTTGGTACACTACATCGTTGGGCTTATCTACACATCAGTTCTTTTGTTTACATTTATGTAAATACTTCTTCATTTTCCACTTGACATTATGCCCATGTCCTTAGAGTTTCCTGCTCTGAGATTCTACATGCTAAGTTTATTTGATGATAAGGTAGGTGATAGAAGATGTGACTTAATATAAGATATGATCTTTTACTTGCCATTGCCAATCCTTTTAGATTGAAAGGTGCATTTGACCCTGCGGCTCGTTTTTTAATTGCATAAATTAACATGGTTAGAGCGATTTCTGTGTAAATCATATTTACATATGTAAATGCCATGTATCTTCAAATGCTTTTATAATATCTGGTCATTGTGCTTCTGTATTGTTAGCTTAATTCTTCCAAGGGGCTTTAATCAATTAACGTCATCTATTGGTAGTTTGTGTCTTGTTCAGCAATCAGGATGCTTTCTACAGTCCTGTACACGTCATATTTTGGTGAAAGTCCTTGTTGAATTGCAAGTAGTTGGTGTCTTGTTTAGGGATGCATTGTCCTAATATCCTGTACATGCGTTGGGGCTAATTTCCTCGTTGAATTGTGAAACAGTTTTTTTATCCATGTCCCTGAATGATTTGTTTCTGGGAAATAGTTATGATAAATATTTTTACTGGGTCAGGAAGTTAGACTTAAGCTACTTGGCTTTTTCCCAGTGCCCTGATTTCATTTTTTTTGTAGTTTCAATTGCAGGATGTTGGTGAAAATAATAAGTCTGTCAAGGATGCTTCTGGGGTTGGAATTAGGGAAGCCCTATGTAGTAATGATGGTGAGCTTGGTCAATTTTTTGGGTCTCCACGTGACAGGGAATCTCCGTTGGTTGATTTAGTGTCCTCTTCACCAGCTACGCAAGGACTAATAGTTATTGGTAGTCCTTCATCTGTCAAACAGAATTCAATGGCAGTGTCTTTCCTTGAAGATCCCATTTCCTTTTTGAGCAATGGAAAGAGAGGACCTTGGACAAGTTCAGCGTCCCTCCAGAAGAACATTTCCAAACTTGAGAGCCTTAAGGCTTCTGAACTATCTTCTTCCCTTGGTGACAGAATCCCCAATATGGACATCAGATCCTTAGAGTTTCCAAGAACACTTCCTTTGGATTCTATATTGAAAAAAAGGAACCTACAAATGGGAGTCAAATCTCTGGATTCCTCTATGACTTGTACAGAGGAGCAATTTTCAGGTACTTCTATGAAGGAGGGAGAAAGAAGAATGGTCACCTCAGGTGGTATTAGGAGTGAGACTCTTTTAACTGGCGAAGATGTAATTCCGTGCGAACAATCTCTGGGCCCTGAAAAGCAGGGGAAATCTCTCAATCGGCTAAATACTGGTTTTCTCCCCGTGGATCAAGTGTTGGATCCTACAAGCCCTTTGGCTTCATCAAGGTTTTCTTGGTCAGGAAAGACAAATGACACTTTTACACCAAATGACCTCAGTCAGAAGAGGTCACTGATTTCTAGAACTGATTCCCCATTGGTTGATTATCTAGGGCAGGAGAAAGTGACTGCTATTGCTCAAAAGTTGGTTTTTTCTCCAGAAAAGTCCTTGCAGTCAAAGTCATCAACATGGACTGAACATCAGTCCAGCCCCTTTAAAGAATCAAAGTTGCATGATGAACCCATGAAGAGCTTAGTCCTTATGAAAAATGCATCTTCAATAGGTAATGTGACAGATGGACATTCTTCAAATGCAGCAGATGGCAATTGGCATTCTTCCTCCACATCAACTGAAGAACAGTCTGGTTCACCAGTTGTTGAAGGCAGCAAAGTGTTAAGGCAACCAGACGGGACATATAGCATAGAAGCTAAGCTCATTGATCAAATGAATCTACTGAAAAGCACCGAGGACTCGAAGATCTCCAGGGATGGGAACTCTCATCTATCTTCAGCAATATTAGATGGGAATTTTCAGAGTGCAAATGGTCTCCCTAGATTTGAAATTGATCCTCGAGAGCTAATCAAGTCTCCTTTAGCTGGTGCTGCTTCTTCCTCTATTCAGAATGTAGAAGCGTTGGTGGTTGAAAAGGTTAATACACCATTCCATTCCCTTATGTGTTGTTTGACACCGATCAATTGATTTGTTGTGGAATCAGTATGCAGCTAAACCTGTGTCCTGCATGAGCCATGATGGTTTGCTTATTTACTATTTCCCTAAGGTTATTTTTCCCTACATTTGGTTCACTTCTATCAATGTGGTGCTGTCCCCCTTTCCTTAGAAAAGCTACTGTCATTGGCAATTGTTTTTCCTTTTTTATTAATTTGGGATATTGAAACATGGAAACAGCTGATTCCACTTTTTCCATTACGAATTTGGTGTTTCATTTAATTTTCTAACTCCAAATCCTTATTGTGGTTTCTATGCACACACTTGCTGAATTCCTGCTTTGCCACTTTTTTAGCTTGAAAATTCGCAACTTGCATTCAATATTCACTTATATAGCCATATTCTGCAGACTCCTGTACAATGGTCTTCACGAAGTCCACCAGAAAAGGGGTTTCACTTGCTGGCACAATCCAACACTACATGTTCCTCTGTAGGTGAAGCTGCACAATCTCCCACATGCAACCAATCAATTGGCAAACCTAGAAACTCTTCTGCCCATAAAAGATGCAGTGAAGAGTTGACATATGGAGATATGGAACACACAAATGAAATTATCATGTCTCAAAGTAGCTCGAAACTCCAGAGAGGGGTTGGTAATTGTCCAGGAATCTCGGGGCGTCCTGATGATAGCAGAAAAGAAATGCTCAGAGCTCATCTTGAATTCAGACAATGGAAAGATGTAAGATGGCTTTATGGTCTTTCTATGTTACTTGCCTGGATGGCACTCTTTTCGAAGAAAAGGATTCGGGAAATGAAAAGGTTTCCTCTTTATGTTGCAGATTAAATCCAAATGTATGGAGGATGCAGATGAGTGGATATCTTTGCCTAAAGAAAGGCTTACCATGCTTACTATGCCAGCAGTATAGTTTTTTCACTTTAAGATATGCTTTAGAAATGTTTCTGTTGGTAGAATTTACTTCTAGATGTAAAATAACCATATTTTGATTCATGTTGTCTTATCATCTTATTTTTAATAAATTGTTGTAGATTGAAATGGTGGAAGATATTGTCACCCGAATGCAGAAGGCAAAAACATACGAAATTTTGCACCGCCAAATTCTCACTCAGGTTTCTTTGCTGGGGGATACGTTGGCTCATGTTTCAGAACTAATGAAAAGCAAAATAATAATAGATCAAACGTTAAATGCATTCTTCTTATGCCCAGGAAGTTTTAAGTAGCTACTGACCTTGATTTCCTCATCTTTTCAGAAAATGTTAGTTGCCAGTTTCCAGGAGAAAAGGTAAATTCTCGTTCCACCTTTATGTGCCAACATAATTGATGTTATTTTCATTTTGACATCATATTTCTGTGTGCTTGAAAAGTGTGTTCTCTCTCTTATATGTGATGATAATGCAGAAATTTAGAAGCAATAATGTTGTTATGCCAGCTTGTACATGAGAAAGCAAAGTATCACTTGAGGTGTGTGAAGAGGAAGAAATTGCTGGTACTATTTATGCTCAATCTCTCTTTCTATGATCATCTTGTCATTCTTTTGACATAAGTCATCATGCATATAGGAAAAATGTCAACTGTTGAACTCTGGAATTCAGAAGTCCCAGATGTCAAAGATCAATCATTCGCTTCATATAACTGTCTCAGGAGTCACCCAGGGTGATGCTATTTCTAGTGAGAGCTCATTAGCCTGTGAAAAGGCTCTGCTGGAGGTACTCTATAGAAATCAAATATTTATTACATACTGCTGTTTGGCATGCCGATCATTTCCTATAACACTTCCATTTGCTGATTGTATTTGCCGTCTAAAAGAGGAAGGAAATATTCAATAAAGGAATAACGCTAATAGGAAACTTCCCTTTTCGATCTGTCATTTTATTTGCCAGGACCAGTTTTTAGTTCTCCATTCTTGGTGTTCCTTGTTCAGCTGAAAACTTTGTGGTGTTACTAGGTTATATTTATTGTTGTTATCATTAACTGTTAATTTTATGGATGTCATTAACTGTAAACATTACTTCTGACTTTGTCCATGAGTCCATGACTAAGAACTTGTAACTGGAGTTCTTGACTTATTGATCAGTTGCCATTAGTCTGAGACTTTGTAGGTCAGTCATTATTTTTTCAGTAGTTGTAGCTCAGCAGCCATTTTATTAACAGGAAAGATGCTCTTAGTTGTCCCAGTCAGTTTTAAGTGGTTACTCTACAGTTATTTTTTTTGATAAGTAATTAAATATATTAAAAATTTATGCACTAAGCCAGTGCATCAGGCATAATTACAGGTTGTGCAAACCCTCTATTGTATCTAGCATTCCATCTATATCATGATCAATTACCAGATTGCACCAAAAAGCTAACTAAAAAATACATCTCTGAGGCTGTGAATATTGCTCAATGTGCCTTCAAAAATTCTATTGTTTCTTTCAAGCCAGACAGTCCACCAGATGGCTTGAGGTGTATGGTATTCCAAGTTCTTAGAGATTTCTTACTAATCCCCTCAATAATACCCCGTCGCTGCTAGAATCCAGCATGTGGTAACAACTTTTGACTGAAAAGAGGCCCTGTTGATCGCTTTTCCAACCTATGGAGTCTGTTCTGTTGTGATCCAAGGTTATGTTGTTTAACCTCTGAAGCAGAATACATAGTCTTTCCACTTCCCAATCATTAAAATCCCTTTGGGAGAAGATTCCACCCTTGTGTTGAAAAGAATACTGCAATTTCTCCCTTTTGTTGAGAAGATAAGCTGAAAATGTCCGTGAATTGGTCTTTTAGTGGGGAGTGACCCAACCATGCATCTTCCTAAACTCTGATTTTCCTCCCATCACCAAGAATAAAGCTTATATTTGACTTGAATTTGTTCCAATAACCTCTGATATTTTTCCATACTCCGGTACCATGAGAGGCTGTAGAAATTTTTGTACTCCAGGGGTTCTCAAGTGTGAATATTTCCACCAACACCCTCCTCCGGTGCCTCTACCTCCTTGTTGAATCTCCAATTCCATTTCATCAACATGCTTTCATTGTGACCTTTTAGGTTCTTAATACCAAGACCGCCTTTCCTTCTATCTCTAGTGACTGATTTCCAATTCACTAGGCAGAAAGCATTGGATTGTTTATTTCCTTGCCAAAGGAAGTTTCGTCTCAATCTGTCTAATCTCTTCAAAACCGAGGCATGAGCCGGGAAGAGATACATGGTGTAGGTAGGAAGTGCACTGAGCACACTGTTGATCAAAGTGACTCTGCCCCCTAAAGAAAGATTTTGTCTCTTCCGGTTAGCCAACTTCATCTCCGTCTTCTCAATCACCTCATTCCATATTGTCACTGATTTATATTTGTCTCCCAAAGGTAAGCCCAATTACTTTGTAGGAAGAGTTCCAATGTTGCACTGCAAAATGTTGGCAAGTTGGCTAATATTTTGCACATCATTTACTGGGAAGAGAGAACTTTTCGTGAAGTTGATGTGTAACCCCGAGACTACTTCAAAAAAAGTTAGAACCATCCTCAAAATTAAGACTTGGTGTTCCTCTGCCTCATACATGATCAGAGTGTCGTCTGCATATAAAATGTGAGTGATTTGGAGATTCCCAGATCCTCTACAGTCCGCATGAAAACCCGAGATCCAGTTTGCCTGTACTGCACTGTATAACATCTTACTAAGGCCCTCCATGACAAGAATAAAAAGAAAAGGAGAAAGAGGATCGCCTTGTCTTAGTCCTCTTTGCGAATAAAAGAAACCATGAGGCTTGCCATTTATGAGAATAGAGAATTTTACTGGGGAAATACAAAATCTGATCCAATTGGTCCATTTGTGGCTGAAACCCATCTGCCTTAATAAATTCAGCAGAAAACCCCAATTGACATGATCAAAAGCTTTTTCGATGTCTAACTTACAAAGGATTCCCGGCTTTCCTAACTTCATTCTTGAATCCAAGCATTCATTAGCAATCAAGGCCGCATCTATGATGTTTCTATCTCTAAGAAAAGTCATTTGAGAGGGGCTGACTAGACGAGGAAGCACTTTTTTAAGTCTATCTACCAAAGTTTTTGATAGAATCTTGTAGAAACTGCCTATCAAACTGATAGGTCTGTAATCTTTAAGTTCCTTTGCACCAGTTTTCTTGGGAATGAGAGCAATATAAGAAGCATTTAAGCTTCTCTCAAAAAATTCAAGATTGTGAAAGTGGTTGAGAGCATTCAACAAATCAACTTTTATTACTCCAAAAAACTTTTTGTAAAAACCCATGGAGAAACCATTCGGACCAGGAGCTTTGTCACTTTCACAACTTTTGATTACCTCCAGAATCTCCTCTTCCCGGAATGGATGATGTAGCCATTCTTTCTCCTCATTAGAGATACAGGGAGCATTTGCAAACTCCCATACTGGCCTCTTTAAGGACTCATAAAGACTAAGAATCTCATTAGAGATGATTTCCATGTTATCAGTAGTGTTACCCCCAACTTCCAGCTTGTCAATTTGATTGAACCTCCTGTGGGAATTAGCCATTTTGTGGAAAAAACCAGTGTTGTTATCTCATTGCTTCAACCAGAGGCATCTAGACTTCTGCCTCGATGAGATTTCTTCCAATCTAAAAATCTCCTCAGGCTCCATTTGTAAGCTTGCTTTGAAAGAAGTGGATCATCTGTTAGAGGTGTTTCTTCAGCATACTGGTTAATTTCCAGAATCCTATTCAGAATACACGATTTCCTGTTCTTCAAAAGTCCGAAAGAGGACTTGTTCCATTCCTTCAACTTGAGTTTCAGCAACTTAAGTTTCTTTGCAAAAATAAAATCTGGTCTGCCGAGAATGTTGAAAGAACTCCACCAGTTTCTGACTATTTCTCAAACTCAGGATGTTCCAATCACATATTTTCGAACGTAAAATACGAGACATTATTAGACCAGTGCCTGCACTCGAGAGATAATGGACTGTGATCTAAGACCATACGAGGAAGAGTAGATTGTTACACCGAATAGATCATCCCACTCGGCAGAAAACAAGAATCTGTCGATCCTAGAAGCCACTCTACAGGAGTTATCTTTACACCAAGTATACTTTCCCCCAAATAAAGGGGGGTCTATCAAATTCAAGTCCTCGATGAAATCTGAGAATTCCTTCATGCCTCTGTCAAACCTGGAACAATGTTTTCTCTCACAAAGGGAACCTTGTGGTATTGAAGTCGCCACCAATGGCCCAAGGCCCCTCACAGAGACCCTTGACAGCTGAAAGTTCCAACCATAATTGGTTCTTCTCCTCCCTATTGATAGGTGCATACACTCCGGACATGCACCATGAAAAACCGGAGTGCATATTTGAAAGTTTAATGGAGATGGAGTGAATACCGTGAAGAATCACAGACCCCTCCCAGACCCTTTTATCCCAAAGAATAATTATACCTCCCTTTGTCCCATCCGCTTCCACAAAAGCATAATCCACCCATCTGCCGAATTTAAGACCTCCAGCCAGCTTGTTGGATCAAAATTCAAGCTTAGTTTCTTTAAGGCAAACGATGTCGGCTTTCCATTCCAGAAGAAGGCCCTTCACCCTCTCTCGTTTGTCAGCCTTATTCAAACTTCTTACATTCCAAGAGATAGTTTTGAGCTTCATCCGTAAGAAGTTGATGGCTGAAACCTTCCCTCATCACCCTGAAAACCCTTATCATAATTCACCCCGAAAACCAATCTGTCAAGTCCATGGACAAATTTCTGTTTCTTATGATGGCTCAACTATGGGTTTTAGTTCCCTTTTCCTCCTGGTTGAAGTTCGTCTTCTGTCTGTTGTAAGGGCATCAGGTCCCTAATCATCATAAATTCACAATCTACTACTTTATCTCGTACAGACTGGGTTTCAGGTCTATTCATCAGAATTAATTGTGGCACACCTGAAAAATGGCAAGATGCAACAGCTTGTTTTATTTGTGACCATGCTTCTAGAATAACGAGTTAGTGCACTTCATATCTTTTAATGTTCATGAAGTTTTCTCACGTTCCAGGTTCTGTCTTTGGATGCCGGAGACATTTAGAATAATTGTCTTACACTTATCATCCTTTATGCGCGTGCATGCGTCTGTGAGGAAGGATGTAAACATGTTTTTTTTTAAATTTTCTCATGATGCAGAAATCATTTAATAAATGTTTTTGCCTTCTTTTTAGAGGACTAAAAAGTTAGAGAAATTAAAGATAACTTGCTTGATTTTAGCAAACTACTTTGTATACTTTGTTTGTTGACCTATATAGTGTTATATTCCTCTGAGATTGCCCAACTCATCATACTTGCTATGACCAATTTAATCTAGTATGATACAGATGGTGTATGTAATGCAGGAGCGTCATAATAAAGTGGCCACTATCAAGGAGGATTTGGAAGTTTCAGAAAGAAAAGTTGCAAAATTGGCTAGATCCTTGCGTTCTTCCTTTAAACTTGAGGGAGAACCAAGTTGTGCCGCTACCATCATTTCCGTAAAAGAACATCTAATGAGGAGATCGTGTTGTAGATTCCTACGTCAAGATATGCAGGTCTCTTCTGTCCTGTGTTATATGCTTCAAGCTACTTCATTCTGTCACTAATATACACCATTTGTTACTTTTTAGATGTGTGTCATTCAGAATGTGAGGAGGTCATTTGTCATCCTCAACTATCTTGGTTTGCTGGTTCAAAGGTTTCTCTGACAATTTTCCTACGCCTATTTTCATGATTAAGGTTTTGGAAGAAAGTTTTGTTCTACCTCTATGTCATGATGTGTTTAGGTTTTTATTTGTTTGAAAACTCCAGTTTGAAGTTGACTATTGGTCCAAACTCAAGCATAATCATCTCTAACAATTTGAATGATCAACTAATCACAAAGGTGAAAGTCATGATTATGCTGAACTTTTCTTTTGTACTTTCTTTCCTTCTCTTGGTTTTATTGATGTGCTACATTTTGGCTCTGTAGAGTTTTCCAAATATCAATGTGTGTGCTGCATTGAAATTTGTTTTAAAGGCTGAGATTTCAAAGAAACTTGGTGCTAGGACTCTGGCGCAAGAAATGCAGGTAAAATACAACTTATGTATCTCCAAAGAAATAGAGGACGGCTTTGTATATCTTTTAAAATTATCACCTCTCTTACATCAGCAACAGTTTCGATAAGGTGAAGCGCACTACTAGCGTCATCCAGTAATTTGCACAGCACACTGACATGCTGTTGTTGCTGCATGTGTCCATTTTCTTTAGGGAATAATTAACAAGTGACAGCCTTCCTGAATAAGGAAAATGAAAATAGTTATACTAAGTAAAGAGTATGTAAACTTGAAGTTCGTAATAATATATGGCTCCTAGCAAGAATTGTGTTTGGAACTTACTTGTCATCTCTGGAAGTCCAGATTGAATAATTGGGATCTTGTGAAAATTGAGAAAAAATTAAACAAAAGGCCCAAGTATAAAATTTGACATCCTTTTAGGCCAAGAATACGTAGTTTGTGATAAACATATTTTCTAATTGGGTAACGTGACTATGTTACACCTGAAAATTAGGGGTGACGTGACTGGCACCCCAGAACATAACCCTCACACAGCGGACCTATCAATCCGTTTATTAATCTGAAATTAGACACATATGGGGATCCGGCTAGCCTTATACCATCGAACAAGTTTGTAATATGTATCATACAACAAAAAATCACATAAAGGCCGTAGGCATCAACACACCTCATATAAGTTCCGATGAGGGATGTCAATTCATATATACCCGAAAAGATTGATTGTGACCCACTAGCTACTGACAATAAGCTTCTAACTTTCCAAAAGAATATGCCATCTATTCGGGAAACTGCTAGGCAAAAGAATTAACACTCTAAAAGAAGCCACCATAGGATATGTGTGGGGCTTACCACCAGAATTGTAGAAGAGAAGGGCTGTCAGCAGCTAGTTCCCCGTCGGCATCTGTATCTGCAAACATGAAGTAGGGAGTGAGTATAAACATACTCAAGTCTCATAGATGACCTCTAAATGTTGGGACAAGTTTTGGAGAAATCATGTTATGCAATTATAAGTTGAAGACATAAGACCTCATCCTCTTCATTCAAAATGTTTATATCTTACACTGTCCAATGTGGGATGATATACAATACTCCACATGTTCCAATTTATGTGACATAGTTCGAATTGGTGGGGAGTTAAAGAAAGAAAGGAACATTTTTGAAACCTGTAGTTTTAAATATGCCATAATATTTGTGTTGCTATAAAACTTTTGAAACTGGTGGCATAAAACATACCATAACATGTATGTGGCTATAATACCTTCTCATTAAAGGTAATATGGGAAATGTAGTTAATTGTTTCCAAATATAGAAACACGAGTTTAATGTTAATTTTTCTCAAATATAAAAATGTATCATTCTTTTTGGTACAGATTAATTAATAAGAAAACAATGTTACATAAATTGGAATGTCAGCAGTATAAACTACCTGTCTAACATCTGACACTCCATTTAAAGCTGGTTCATACATATCGTATATGCTAAGCTTGTTATATGTATGCAATGCAGTAATAAAGTGACACTAAATCTCTACATGTTTGGACATCTCATGAAATGCTGGATTTGAAGCAGCATTATCAAAGGTGAAAAGCGCAAAAGAACTCTAAGGTGTGTTGGGGCTTTAAGAGCAAAGCGCCAATAAAACATGGGCTTTAATAAGAAAGGCGTAAATAGAGAAAAACTACGAATGTGTATATATAGTCCAAGACTAATATCTATAAGCATGAATACCAAATATACAGAGAAAGGAATTGAAGAAAATTTATGATAAAGTGAAATATATCAATTGTTTAGTGTTGCCTCTTCAAGATTATGCTCATTGGCTAGTATGCGTATGCCTTAGAACCTTGATTAAAACAACCGATTTGAAGCAATATGGACTGCATATTGCTCGGACACGGGTGCAGGTGCAGAGGTCGGATCCTTCGAGATGTAAATTTTAAGTTTGGGGATATGGATCCTAGTATGGATACTAGTGCAGGGATCCGGCTAAAAATAATTTTAAAAAATAAAAATATTAAAATATCTCTAAATCATGAGAAATTTTGTGGAATACTTACGTATAGCTTGTAAGTGCGGACTTCTTTTTTATTCTCAAGTTGTAGTAAGTAAAAGATTGATTTCCTAGATAAGGTATGCTGTTTCCTAAATATTTATTTTTGTTTTGGTTCTGATTTCCGGAATCAAATTGTATCTCGTTATGTTTCCGTTCGTTGTAGTCAAAGTACCCAAAATTGTTTGACCAGATCCGGTACAGGTCCCATGCCCACACCGATAGTAGTGTTGTGTCGACACGGGTGCTGCACCTAAACTGCCATGTCGGAGCAACTTAGATATGGAGCACAACTTGATTATCACAAACAAGTTCCATCTGATTGGTTTCTCCGAATCTCAGCTGTTATAGTTGGTGAGGGCTCAGGGCAATGCCCTGGTGTTTGTAAGCTGCCCCCTTGAATTTTGCCCTTGGGCCTTGGCCACTTGCCCTGCCAGACAGGCCTCACACCCTAGTAGTGCGATGATCCCCTACTAAGCTCCCATGGCAGCAAACTTCCTAGGCCCAAACCCTAGTTCATGCCGCAGCAAGGCCAACGTGTAACCTGGTTGACAGTTAGGAAACGTTGATGTGTTAGTCTCATGGTAGAGCCAAACTGAGCTGGACTATTTTCTTGAACTCTTCCGCCAAAACTTTGCTTGTTGCTGCTATGTGCTACTGCATGATTTGCTCGGCCGACCAGCTGAGCTTCACAATTTATCACACGATGGGGTGAAATGTGCTGCCCCTGCGTGCTGGAACTTCCTCTCCAAAATTATGCCCACTCATTATCCACTCCATGGTGACTTCCTTTAGTCTCAAAGAGATGCGCACGTTCCAGTGCGACCGACTTGTAGCCTATTTAACCTTTAAGCTTCAAAATTCTCCGCCTTTCTCTATAATATCAATCCCAACTCATCCAATTCATTTATACCCCAAGTCAACATCCACATCAATGTTTAAACATTGAATCAATTATCACCACATAATTTCAACAAATTGGCACCTTTTAAAAAATGTGAATCGAATTTAAAAAACTTTGAAATGTACTGGGCATTACTGACTAGTTACACAGATTGTTGTTGAACAATGTTGGAAATGTACACTGAATACCAGTGTTTTGGAAAGCGTTAAGCGCAAAAACGCGACGAGGCCTCGCTTCACAGAAGCGCGAAGCGAAGCGCGCGCTTTTTTGCTGTGAAGCACAGTTTAACACATAATAAAAAATAGGCATAGATAAATGGCTAAGAACTCATTAAAAATAACATATTAAGCAAATGTTTCATAATAGATACTAAAACTAGATAGTGAATAATCCTCAAAAGTCATAATATCTTAAGCAAATGCATTACTACAATCAACAACAAAAAAAAACAATTAATTCACAGAACAAAACAGAAAACAGAAGCATAAAGGGCACTTTTAATAACAGAAACAGAGCATAAAGAACACTTTTAATAACAGAACAAAAAGAAGTCATTTAGGGCAAATTAAGCGCTTAATCTGGAGAAAAAATTGAAAGAAAAACAGAAGAGAAGAAGAATAACAGAAAAAGACAGAAAACAGAGCATGAAGAAGAAGAACAGAAGAACTGAAGAAGAAGAAGACTAGAAGAAGAAGAAACTTACCTTTTTTGGAGCAGCAGTGGTCTGTCGCAGTGTCGCTGGAGTTCGCTGGGCTGGAGAAGAAGACCAGCATATGTTTTGGTAACAGATGCCTTTGGAGCATATGTTTATTTGCTCAAAATTTTTTAAAAAGTCCTAGCTTCAGCTTTCTGCTCGCTTAAGCAAGCTTTTTATCACTTTTCTTAACGCGTTGCTTCTCGCTTAAGCGAGAAAAGCGCGAGTCGCTTTTTTTCCAGAAAAGCATAACCCCTGCACCTCACCTCGCTTCGTCGCTTAAAGCGAGAAGCGAGCGCTTGTAATAACCCTGCTGAATACTGGATGGATCCAGAAGTTACATTAATTTACAAGTCATAGCATTAGTCTCTTGTTTGTGTGGTAACTTTTGTATCTGACCTCATTAGGTGATTAAATCCTTAATTAAAGTAATTTCCAGGAGATTTAGCATAGAAACGCACTGCTTGTGTCTAGGTAATTTCTAATCTTTGAAGTGCAAAAGAATCTTTGATTAACCATTTGAATTTGACTACGGATGTTGGTACTAGCTATCTTTTTCTTTTTTATTTTTGAAATGGAAATACCTAACTAACCTAAATAATAAGAACTTTCCTTTGACAATGGGTGGAACCATAGGCATACAAATGATTTTCTTCTCCTTTTCTCTATTTGTTAGTGTGTGTGTTGGTTGGGGGGGGGGGTCATCAAGTAGGGATGCAGGCATTGATATTTGAAGGAGATGTGCCTATTATGTCTGCTTCTTTTGAAGCTTAGAAAGAAAATGCTGAAGCAACTGATATATTCCCCCACAAATAACTATAAATGCATCGAAAGAATTATTTTGGGCCATTAAATGTCGGCAGCAAACGGTAATGCTCAAACTCGGATGTTTTTCATGTATGGAACTGCCTTAGTACTTTGATCTTAACAACTTGTGCCATTAAAGCTGTTGAGTTGTCCCACATCGGAGGGGTTTGAGGTCCTTGGTCTCCTTATATGGCTTGGGCAATCCTCACCTCATAAGCTAGCTTTTTGGGTTGAGTTAGGCCCAAGGTCCATTCTTATCATGGTATCAGAGCCAGACCCATCCCAATTATTGTTACCGATGTTGGACCCCCATATATGTTGTCCACGCTCCAAAGGTCTGGGCGTGAGGGGGGTGTTGAGTTGTCCCACATCGGAGGGATTTGAGGTCCTTGGTCTCCTTACATGGCTTGGGCAATCCTCACCTCATAAGCTAGCTTTTGGATTGAGTTAGGCCCAAGGTCCATTCTTATCAAAGCAACCTTTAACAGTGAATCTTGCTGAGCTACTTTTTGAGTTCATCCGAGATACTTCAAGCTTATTGTGATTGATACTGGTATATTGATAATATGTGCAGGTTACTCGTTCCCTTTTAGGAAACTCCCTTGATGTGATTGCAGAGGTGCAAAAGGCACAAATGCAGTTTCATAATTTGGCTGATATTGCCTTCTCCACTCCAACTGGTATTGTTGTTCGATTCTTTCTTTCATTTCTCACCCCACCTGCTGAATTCCACTTGTGATATCTGTTTGCAGTTAAGCCCGTTACCATCAGGCCCTTGTGGACAATTATTTTAGGGTCATTTGTTGCTGTAATTTCAGTAATTTATTATTAATGCGTGAGGTTGTTTTGTTGCTCCTTCTGACCTATTATATGAAGTTATTTGACTAGTTAGAGAATACTAACATGCTTATGATTTTTGTTGGTTTTTCATGGTGTCAAAAGATTTTAAAATTGTTTCTGAAAAGTTAATTGGAGAGAAATTTGAATAGTCAAATTACTGCAAGATAGTTTGTATCATTAATGGAATGGTGTTGGGATTTTCCAAAATAAAGTCTCGTGTAAAACAGAATCAGTTCTTGTTACAATATTTAATATTCTTGGATTAGGGATATTAAGTTCTAATTTGTATGCATTCTTATTTTATTTGGTTGTACTGTTTCTTCTCTTGCAAGTTTGGTCACAAAAGGCACCATTGTGGGAAGACTCATTCTGTCTTATATTAAGTTTGAGTTGGATTTTAGATTAACATCTGCTTTGCTTTTTCCTCTGTGAAAATCTCCTTCCTTGAATGGGGCTATTTTGCTTTTTCACGCACCTTAAAAGTTTTCTTTCTCTTGTCTTGTAAGTCTCACATCAGGCTGTGCCTCCTGTTTGTTACGCATCCCTTTTGTATTTTAATTTGTGCTTTTCAGATGAGTACTGTCATTTTTCATGTTCTCTTGTTGTTGAACTCCTCTTTTACACTCACATATCATATATTAAGTTATGGAAATGTTCTAAGAAATTGAAGATAAGTGACTGATAGGAATCGTCTTTGCTGTCCCCTGGAGATGGACTGTTAATTCTTATCTTTGTCAGGATTGTTTTATTGTATAACTCTTTTGTGCTTTTATCATAACAAAGAGGGAATTATGGAGTAAAACGTATTTTAGGATGGATAGACAGGTAAATTCCATGCCTAGACACATGGGCACTCCATGCCTTTACTTTTACTGCAATTTATCAGAAATTAAAGTGTTCAGCCTTAAACAGTCATTTTGTCCTTGTGGAGTAAGTTTTTAGTAGTAATTGTTATTGGCAGATTATTTGAACTATTTTGCTGGTATAAGCGCGTTGCACCTTATAACTAACTCTTGACTTCACATTTGCAGTTGAGGAACTTGAGTTGCAGCTTCATTTTGTGAATTTTAATACTGGCAAGAAGGTGAAATTGACACTAGATATGTCATGCTTGAATAGGTACAGCCCTTTTTTCTCTAAAGCTTCGTGTCTTTTGCTTTCACCTTTCTTACAACATGGTGTATGAATTAGTTCGTATCTGTCATGTTTCCTGCAGGATAAAATATCTATGCTGTGCATTATAAGTGCCCCTTTAGTTCTCAAACCAGAAAGAAAAAATGAATCCAAAGTAGAAAATAATTTGATGAGCACTGTGATAAATCCTTTAAGCTGGCTTTGGACACCAACGCATCTGGTCTCAATTGTTCTTATCTGGTTTCTGTTTCCCAGTTGAAAAAGTAGAGTTGATGTATCATCTCAACATAAGAATGCTCCACTAGTTCCAGTCTTGTTGTCTTCTTAGAGAAAAGCTTAAAAATATTAGCCTTGTTGCTCTCCTTAGTCTGGTGGTTTTTAAACTGCTAGCTTATTTCAGACGTAGTAAACCATATGGCTGGAGCCATCTAGTTATTATCAACATTAAATAAAATGGTGCATTGGAGGCACGGGCTACGGTGCTCTAAGCAGAAATCCGCACATACAATTACATCAAGAAAGGTACACCAATAACCGCATGTGGCAGCACAAACACAGTGCTTTATAACATATTTCTTTTCTTGTCATGTCCGAAATTTGATCTGAAGTTCTGAACATATGTCGTTTATAACCTCAGAGCTACTTACTAGTAATTTAGTCAGAACTGTATTCTCTGGTGGAAGTAATTTTCAATCATCATATGGTTATGTTGATTGGTAGTGAATTATGTTTTTCATCAATTTTTCATAAGATTATCAACTAACTTGTTGATACGTGGCAACATCTTCATTGTGTGTCACAGGTTACTGACTTTTTGAGGATTTCCTGACAGGGGGGTCTATCCTTCAGAAGTTGTTCCATCACAGGTTGCAGCTCTAGCTCTTTGCGTGGAACATTCAGATGATGCACTACTTGGTGAAATTAGAGCTGCTGTAAAAAATCTTAGAGCTGGATACATGAGGATTATACGGTTATGTGATTGTATTTCACGAGTTGTTCAAGCCTCAGGTGGTTAACTTCAGCAGAAAAGAAAAATTGAACTTGGATGAATGAACTCTTGTCGGGGTCGTCACTGCTTGGAGCACTTATGAACTTCCTCTTGTCACAGGTCTTCTGTGGCAACAATTGCATCATATGTTGAAGAATGATCGTGATATATGAGGTGAGATCATAGCTGAATGTATAACTTTCTCTTAGATCCAGAAGTATTGTCATGTATAACTTTTAGCTGTATGGGTTTTCTTACTCTTTCCGGCTATATCTGTTTAGCGCTCACATCTTGATGCAACTGTATCTTGAATGTTTTGTAAATATTTCAAATGTAAATTTGGTTGAGGATGGTTAGGATTTTTCTTCTCTGTAGCAGTAGTATTAGTGTTACTCTTGTATTTTCTTAATCTTAGGTCTCTACTACCATCACTCATTTCTTTTGCTTCGGTTTCTTGTTATACTTTTGTTGTTACTGCTTTTTTTTTTTCCATAGTCAAGGGTCTATCAGAAATAGCTCTATCTTTTCAAGGTAGGGTTAAGGTTGCGTACATACTACCCTTCCTAGACCTCACTTATGAGATTATACTAGATTTTTTGTTGTTGATGGTTAGGATTAACTATTCATGATTGCATTTATTTATCACTTGTTTGGTCATAAACTCTACAAACCCGTTTGGCCAAGTTGCAAAAATCAACTTATTTTTCAAAAATATTATTCTCAAAAGTACTTTTGGCAAGAAGCATTTTGTGTGACTAATTAGTTTGAAAAACACTTCCGAGCAGCAATTAGTGTTTGACCAAGTTTTAAAAAACTACTTCTAAGTGTATTTTTCTCAAAAGTCCTTTTCAAAAAAGTATTTTTGGAGAGAAATTATTCCCTTCATTTCATATTGAATGAGTTATTTTTCTTTTTAGTTTGTTTCAAATAAATGATACATTTCTAGATTTGAAAATAATTTAACTTTTAAACTCTTTATTTTACCCTTTTTGCCCTTAATGAGAAGCTTTTATAGCCGCACAAATGGTATGACCCTAAAAAGATTTTATAGCTGCACAAATGGTATGGCCCTAAAAATTGTTTACCCCTTAAACTTTTAAGACCACAAGTTTCAAAAGTCTTTCTTCTTTTTTCTTAAACTCTATGTTGAGTCAAACTAGCTCAAATAATATGAAATTGAGAGAGTACTTTTTTTTTGCTTCTGCTTCTCCGCAAAAATATTTTTTTTTCCTACCAAAAGTTTGGCTAAAAATGTCAATTTTTGGTTATGAAAAAAAAAAACACTTTTGGTTAAAATTGTTCTTTTGTCTCAGTTAGGATACCACCACCAAGTTGTTACTCTACATAAGTTAAAGTATTGAGATTTGGTGATGTGAGGAACCACGTACCATTTTTCAAGGAACTTAATCTATTCTATAGTTGATAAATGTGCTTCATTAGTTAGGGTTTATTATATGCATCCTATCTTTTGATATTCAAATGATTTATCATCGTTAGAATTGTTGGGATCGACTATGCATTTCAATCACATTGGCAGAGTTTAATTGCCATCAATAGAATGCAGAAATTATATTTTAACTGATCCAAGTCGTTTATACTGAGTATGCTTTAAACTCCCGTTGTGGATACGCCATGAAAAAGGATATTTGGATATGCTCGACTCTTAAACAGGAAAATTCTTTATGAACATGAGAGGAAAAGAGTGACTTAAACTTTGAATCTTATATTGCTAACCCACGACTAACTATAAACGAATTTGCCAAGCTTATAAGATGTGCTGGGAAATCTGATCATTCAGTAGATATCCAATAGTAATAGGGGCACTAGTATTGTAGTTTCTAAATTGCTTTTAAGTTTTAACAGTGTAACCACTTTAAAGAACCTTTACGCTATAAACAAATAATGTTATAAGAGTTGTAATTCATGTTCCAGAAAAATGTTGACATTGAAGCTTGCTCACGCCAAAAAAGTGGGTCTTCTGGTTTCTTAACTACGAAGTGAACTCTTAGGATTCTCAAAGGTCCTTAGCCAGCCTATTGAGTATGATTATTGCGTCTCACATAACCCAAATGTCAGGGTCCCAACTCCTTTCCTTTTTAGTATAACTCTTCGATGATTATTACAATTTTGTCAAAAGCGCAAAGGAGCGCTGAAAAAGCCCTCATTTTGTTTTTTTTTTCTCTAAAAAGATAATATTGTATCAATCTACACGTACCTTATGAATTGAAGCCGTGAAAATAATCGTTAATATTTACGTTTTGATAGAACGTTTATATCACATCTCTTGTGGTGCTGTCATGTTTTATGCATCAGGTTAACCCTTTCTAAGGAACATCAAATAGAGTGGTCAATGAAAATGTGGATCCCATTTCCCACGCCTACCATAAATAGATGGAAGAAAGCCAAAAAAGAAAAGGAAAAAAGTATAGCAACCCCTGGATTTTAGTATACACCAACCAAAAGAAATGTGCTATTTGTATTTGAAGAAAGTTAGGGAGTAAGACTCAAAATCTTTATATGCCGTACGACACAAAATCTTATGTAGGAGTGGTAATTTGAGCCTAAACACATTTAACTTGTTCAGTTAATTTAGAGATTAATTAGTTGGACTACAAATATTTTAGTTTATTGGTCAATTTGGGTTGAGTCTAAGTTAACCCATTATTTTTTGTAGCTTATTCTGACCAATTTAACAGCCCAAATACTACTCATAAAACTCACCCAAAACAAATGATCTCACGACCTAATTTATCTAAAAATTTACTTATTTGTTGCAATTTTTTTATTGTATTTTAAATTTTCTGTTCTTTTATTTTCCTACACCATCCACCCGTCCCCTAAAACCCTAAAAAAATTACTTTTTTTTTATTTTTAATTTTTATTTTTCTGCGCCACCCACCCTCCCCACCCCACCCACCCTACGCAAAACCCCTAAAAAAATTCACTTTCTCTTTGTATTTTTAATTTTCTATTATTTTATTTTTCTGCACCACCCACCTTACCTCATATCCTCACCATTCCCCTCGGGCGCAAACCCCCTAAAAAAAATTTACTTTTTTTTGTATTTTAATTTTTAATTTTTTTATTTGTCTGCACCACCCACCCCACAATCTGATAAACTCCAAAAAAAAATTCACTCTTTTTTGTATTTGTAATTTTCTATTATTTTATTTTTCTACACCACTCACTCTACCCCCCATCCCTCCCCCTCCCCCTCCCGCAAACCCCCTAAAAAATATTTAACCCATTTTTTTCTATTTTCAAGTTTTTATTTTTTTATTTTTCTGCACCACCCACCCCACAATCCCATAACCCCCTCCCCCGGGCACTAAACCCCTCAATTTTTTTTTTTACTTTTTTTTTATAATTTCAATTTTCTATTTTCTATTCTGTACTTTTTTTCGTTTTTCTGCACCATCCACCTACCCCCAATCCCACCCATAAAATATTTGTCAACTTAAATATTTTAAGGTAAAACGTTTTTTTTATGCAAGATGAACATGGTTCTAAAATATGGGTCAAGTTGGATGGGTTGAGTTATGACCTATTGTTTAGCCATCTTGACCCAGCCCATCTTAACTCAACTTTGGGCTGAGCTGGACAATGACTCATTTATTGACTTAACCGCCCAAATTCCATTTAACCCGCCCATTTACCACCTCTAATCCTATGTATTTGAAGGGGGTGTCCTTGTCAAAGGCACATAGAATAACCAATCCTACGACATTAACGGCATATTTAACTACAAATTTAATCAATAGTGACGGCGAGAAATATAATTTTATACCTCAAAGAAATATATTTAAGGCTTAAATATAATTTTTTGTCCACGTCGAACAACTTTTTATTGAAAGATTTACTAATTAGATTTATATTTTATTTTGGTGTTTTAATAATTCGTGTGTGGCGCTATCTTATCGCAATTGTATAATAAAACACTTGGAAAGGGACAAGATATGTGAGAACTAGCATCTCACATCAAGTTGGCCTCTTTCACATGGAATTGTGAAGCACAATGCACTGGATTTCAATATCGGATCGTGGTAGAGTAGTAATTAAATATTTTTTATTTGAAATAGAAATTTTGAATTCAAGTCTGAGTATAAAGCTACTTTTGATAAAAAAAAAATTCAAAGTAGAACTTTTTTATATAAATTTAAATTAATCGGAGTTACAACAAATAAAAATACCAGATAGAAAAGTGGATCTTAGTGTGACACTACCTGGCAAGAAGAAAAAAAAAAGTGTCAGTGAATGATTCTATATCATAGTATAAGCAATACCTCTATATAGAAACATAAAAATTAGTCCTTGTATTTCAATTTATACAGCACTTATCTAATTTTTAAAGACGTCACTAGGTGTTTCACATAATTTTCTAAATTCTTTTTTCTGAAATTCAGAAATCAAAGAAATTCAAATTTATATAATAATTTAATATAATTTTAAGTTTAAATTTTGAAGTAACATTTTCTCCACCAAATTAAGTTAAATTTTATATAAAATGAAGTTACACTGTCGGTTTAATGTCATTTAGTTGGAGACGAAGTTAAGAAATAAAGTAAGACTTTCTAGTACACAAATTCAAACTACATGTTTCCTAATTTAGTGAAGTTTATCATAAATCATAATTAAGAATGATAGAAGTAGTTAATTTCGAAAGTATTTTATACAACAAAGAAATGTCCAAAACAAACTAAGACAAAGTAAATACTACTCCTATTTTATTGTAAAGATTTGGTGATAGTCCGGAGTGCTTTTCTTTTTTGCTTGACGTATAAATGTGATATCAGCGTATAATAAGTGGGGGCCTAAAAAAGGGGCAAAAAGGTAAATAAAGTAGATGACCTTTTTTCGTGCGATTAATAATATAATATCACAAGTCTAATCATTGTTCGTTCCTTTAAGTAAGATTGTGCGTGGATTGAATCAGAACGGATTTTGCACATTTTAGATTTGGATATTAAATTATATAAAATACAATTGAATTCGATCCGAATTAATATTGGATCGGATCGGATATTACAGATTGAATCAGATGAATATTTCGGTTTTCGGATCGGATTATTATGCTTCAAAGTTACAAACTCATATGTATATTTTCTTTGTGAAAGAGGCAATACAATAAGAAAAATTCATGTTTCTGTAATTATGAGAGTATTATGGTGCCAATATAGCTAAATTCAGTAATTGTAAAGGTAATAACTTGGAGGAAGATGCAAAGGAAGTACTGACGTGAGCTAGCTAACATGCGCTTTGGAAGCCATGGGTGGGAGAGGCAGACCTAAGGGGAACCTTATGAAGGCTTCGACTACAGATTAAAGATCAACGAAAGCAAGAAATGTTGTCTTAGAAATGTTTGTATCACCAAAAGGAGTGAGAATTGAAGAACCAAATGAAACAGTCACAGCGAGGAGCATGCGAGGTGAACAGAGCAAGGAGGAAGCAGATCTAGCTCGTAAAAATGGCAAAATAAAGCAGTAGATGTTACACCTGTAGCTGCACAATCTATAGGAGGTGAATCTGGAAGCAGGACAGCTCAAATACAAGCGAAGACTCCGAGCAACAATGGAACAATACCGTGCAGCCCAGGTACTGTTGAGAACGGTAAAATTGCTGAGCTAGGAAAAGAGAACAAGACACACACATGGGCAGATGTGGTAGGGGGCAACAAATTAACGATGAAAGGTATGAATCTGTAATTTATTGCACCAGTATTTCAAAATAGAGAGAAGATTGTGAAATTAGACCTCGAGGATGTAGAATAGGAAAATGATAAGTGGAGCTCTGCGATTGTGCTTTATGTGATAGGAGATTCACCTACTATTGGAGCAATAGAAAGATTCCTGAGCTCAGTAGGTAAATTTTCAGTTTAGATTTACTATCATAATGATGATTATTTTGTGATAAGTTTTAGTAACTTAGAAGAATGGGATCAAGTATTATATGTTGGCCCTCATACAGTGAACAATCATCCTATAATTATGAAAGCATGGTCAGCAGATTTCAATTTGTATGATAAAATATTGAAAACCATTCCCATGTGGCTCAGATTTCCTAATTTGTCGCTCAATTGCTGTAGCATGAAGGCCCTAAGTAAGATAGGTAGTGCTTTGGGAAATCCTATATATGTTGATGAACACACTACTGCATCAATTAGAATATCTTATGCAAGGATGCTAATTGAAATGGACATCACTAAACCATTTCCTAGAACTGTGAAGCTGCAAGATCCAAAAGACAAAACAATACAGCAGGAAATGACATATGATTGGGAGCCATCATTCTGTGCTAAATGTCTGAAAATAGGCCATGAATGTAATAAAGTCAGAGCCCCACAACCATAGAGAATGACATATAAGAGAAAGGTGAATAAAGGCAATTAAGTTTGACTTAGAACTGATAGAGATGGATCAAATGATAAAAAGCAGGAGGCTAAACAAAGTGAGAAGAATAAAGTAATCCAAACTTTAGAGCAAGGGGCAAAGACAAAGGACAATGAGAAACAATGAAATGAAAATGGGTGGACAACAGTGCTTGGTAAATTAGAAGCAAGGGCATCCAAAGCTAAACAAAATGAGGAGCAGAACCTGGTTGGGAACAATGGATTTCAATCTCTGAGAAATGATGAAGCAAATAATGACCGGGGCACAAGCTGTATGCACATGATGAGTGGAGGGGTGCATGAGCTATATCAAGGTACTCATTTCGTACCAGTATAAGTGTGATCACATGGAATGTTAGGGGATTAATAAAACCTATAATCAAAAGGAGACAAATGAGTTTGTAAAAGTAAATAAAAAAAACAGTAATAGCTCTAATAGAGCACATAATAAAGGAACAGAAAATTAGAGATGTAATGGAGAAGATTGCACCTGGATGAAAATGGATAACTAACTTTAGTACAATGAAAAAAGTAAAATATGGGTGATATGGGATCCTAGAATCTATGTGTTTATCCATATTGAAATTGATGAGCAACTATACATGGTCAACTTAGAGCAGTCTCAAAGTTGTCTACAATTGGATTTACAGCAATTTATGGACTACATATCATCAAAGATAGGCAGAGTTTGTGGAATAAGTTGAGACAGATTCACGTTATTCAACAGGGACCTTGGTTAGTAATAGGAGATTACAATGCTGTGTTAAATGACCAAGATAGACAACATTGCTCAGTGATACAATATATGGAGACAAAAGACTTCAAAGAGTTCATGAAGGATACTTGGATGAATGAGCTACAAATTGTAGGAAGGGACTATACTTGGACTAATAATCATACTTATAGTAGATTAAATAGGGACTGGTTAATGCTAATTGGATGCTGACAATGCCAAGCTTGAGAATACAGGTGATAGAGTCATCTGTGTCTGATCACTCTCTACTTAAGCTAATGATTACACAGATACATAGGAAGAAGAATAGTCCATTTTGATTCTTTAACTGCATAGCAGATCATCCTCAATTTATACAGCAGGTTGAATAAGTATGTAGTGTAGATAGAACAAAATCATGCAGGAGGTATGGAATAAGCGAAAAAGGGTCAAGGAGGTTCTAAAAGAGATAAACACACAACATTATCATGGGGTGAAAAATAGAATTAGAGAAGCAAGTAAGAAGTTGCTAGTTGTTCAAGAGGAGATGAGTGATATAATACAACATCCAGACTTAATTGAGAAGGAGAAAACAGTAAAATATGAACTAGAAAAATGGTCACTGGTTAAAGAAAGTATAAACAAGCAAAGATCCAGAGTCTAATGGCTGAAACTGGGAGATTCCAACTCTGCTTATTTCTTCGTACAAATGAAAAACAGGAATAACTTGAATGGTATCCAGGCTCCAACAAATGAATTGAGGATCTAACTAATGCGAGAAGAAGACACAAAGGCAGAAATATTGGGATATTATAAATTATTGGGTTCAAGAGCAGAAAGTATACCTGATATTAATCCAAATTCCATGAAGATAGGAGCAGTATTAAGTAGGGAGTAGCAGTTGCAACTCATCCCGCCAGTGACTAAGGAGGAAGTTGGGTTAGCATTAAAGTATATTAGTGACCTAAAAGCACCTAGATATGATGGATTTAATGCAGTTTTTTTCAAAAAAAAAAAACATGGGAAGTAATAGGAGAGGATGCGACAATGGTTGTTCTAGAGTTCTTTGAATCAGCTTAAATGTACAGACCTATCAACTACACAGCAATCATTTTGATCTGTAAAGTAAGAAATCCTACCAACATTAAAGAATACAGACCATTCTCTTGCTGCACTACTTTGTATAAAGTGATCTCAAAGATCTTGACTAAGAGATTACAAAGGATGATGGACGCACTAACTGATAAAGCACAGTCTACCTTTGTTCCTGGAAGAGTGATAGAAGAAAACATTATTCTTAGCCATGAACTTGTCAAAGGATATGGAATGAGAGGGGTGTCACCAAGGTGTATGATGAAATTGGATATTCAAAAAGTATATGATTCTATTGAATGAGGTTTTATGGAGCAGGTGTTGAATGTAATGGCTTTTCCAGATCAGCTTGTAAGATGGATCATGACTAGCGTACAAAGTGTTACATATACAATCTTGGTTAATGGTTCACTGACACAACCATTTGAAGCTAGAAAGGGACTGAGGCGAGGGGATCCATTATCTTCATTTCTATTTGTGCTAGCAATGAAATACTTGACAAGGATCCTAAATACATTGAACCAGATTCCTGACTTCAATTATCATTCCAAGTGTAAAAATTACAAATTACTCAACTTGGTTTTGTATATGACTTTTTACTTTTTTGCAGGGGGTGACAAATGATTAATCAAGTTACTATACGATTATTTTATGGAGTTCTCAAAAGCTTCAAGATTGGTGATTAACAAGCATAAGAGTTGAATCTTTCTTGGAGGGGTACCACAAGATGCATAGGAAGCTATTGTGGAATTTTTTAGGAATCCAAAAAGGTGAACTACCAGTTAGATACCTGGGAGTTCCCTTAAGTTCCAAGAGAATATCACTAGCTCAATGCCAGCCCTTAATTGACAAAATAGTAGGCAAAATAACCTCATAGACAGCTAAATTCCTATCTTATGCTAGAAGGATTCAGTTGATCAAAAGTGTTCTGTTTTCTATTCAAACTTACTGGGCACAAATCTTTGTGCTCCCAAAGAATATCACTAAGCTATTTGAGGCAATATGCAGAAGCTTTTTGTGGATATGGGAGAGAAATATATCTAAGAAAGCATTGCTTGCATGGAGAAAGTATGTATGCCCAAATCAGCATGGGGATTCAATATTATGAGCATCACACCGTGGAACAAATCAGATATATGTAAACAATATTGGAACCTATGCAAAGAGAAGAACTAACTCTGGATTCAAAAGATGCACAATTACAACACAAAGGGACGAACATATGAGAAATCCAACTGAAATAACCAAGATTATGAAAGCAAAGAAGGCATTTGAGGAAGCAAGCTTTAATCATGAAGACATCATGAAGATGAACAATTGTGCAATTAAGAAAATATATCACAAACTGAGAGGAAACTTTAGTAAAGTGAATTGGAGAAGAGTTGTATGTAGTAATACTGACTATCTTAGGTGGACATTAATACTAACAATGACAACACATGACAAGTTTTACACTAAAGATAGATTGAGAAAATGGTAATACAAATTGATCAGGAGTGTGTACTGTGCAGACAAGCAAATGAAATTATTCAATACCTATTCTTTCAGTGCTCATATGTAGCTGAATTGTTGGGTAATTTGCTAGCTTTGAGAGGGATAAGTAGACCAGTATATAAATGGGTTGAGGAATTAGCATGGGCTGAAAAATGGCTGAAGAGAAAAACTGCAAGAACTGAACTATATAAGATGACACTAGCAGCATGTGTATATTATGTGTGGCAAGAAAGAAATACCAGAATCTTTCAAGCTAAAGTAAGACGATGGAAAATACTTGAAAATATGATCATACAGGAAATACACTGTCGAAGCAATAAGTATTTAAAAAAGGCATTAAATAGATTGGATTGATACCTTATGTAATATGTAAAACATTACAACAATAGAAATATGGTAAAGGAGGGGGGGGGGGGGAGGGGAGAAGTACAGAAAGCATAGGATATATGTAAAGGTTTTTTATTTTACTTGTAAATATTTTCTTGGTAAATGAAAGTTTAATTATCAAAAGAAAGAAAGTGCTGACTATTCGAAATTAAAACTTAGTATTTATATATGTCTTAATAATTTCGAATTTTGGATAGAATAGGATTAAAATTATACCAATCCGAATATCCGAAAATTTAATAATATAATTCAAAATTTGATCTAATTATCCAAAATTTGAAATTAAATAGATCGATTTGAATTTCAGATATTCAATCTAAATGGACACCCCTACCTTCAAGTGGCTGATTATTGTTCCAATTGCCTTATCTTCAAGACTTCAACTATAGGAATTTTGTAAACTATAGTACTTTCCAATAATCAAGTATTTTTAATTACTAAAGTACCTTATTCATATTACTTTGTTTAATATTAGTATAATATTTGTTAATTAAACCATGAGATACTTTCCTCCACTTTTTAATCTTATCCTTTGTTGTGGATGACATGTGTCAACATATGAAGATCATCATACCACAGTATACGGACAAGACAGCAACTTCACAAAATCTAAATAAGATACCTTTTCTCTTATTGATTTAGTTAAAGTCTTTTAGTGTGACTTATTTTGTGAAGTTTCGGAAGGGTCGATTTTCGTGTAACTTATATATTACGAGTTTAAATTATTTATCAGTTATTGATATTTAAAGTTATTTATATGAAATTTTTTAGGATATTTTTCGAAATAACATAGAATATTTAATACATTAGGCTATATGTTATAAATAAAAGATTCTTACACTTCTATTTAAGGTGAATGTCTTTAATGTATTTAATTAGAGAGATTTTAGAGTTCTATTAGTGGTAGCTAAATCTTCCTCTCCCCTATAAATAGAGGTGCCCCCTACCATTGTAAATCATCCCTTGAGACCCCTCTCAACTCAATAAGAAGAACTCTCTCTACTCTTCTCTCTATTGCTATTGTTCTTGCATTATTGTTCTTGTCTTTACTTTAGTTTATAACACGTTATCAGCACGAGACTCTACCGTCTCAAGTACCATTCTCGAAAATCCAAGGTATTTTCCCTCTTCCTAATTTAATTTTCGAGTATGTCTGACATTATGAAAAGAAAGTTCGTTGCCCTTGAAATTTCGGGCAAGAACTATATGACATGGGTGTTGGATGCTGAAATCCACCTAGATGCTATGGGTCTCGGAGACACCCTCAAAGATAAAGAAAAAGCATCCACCCAAGATTGTGCGAAGGCCTTGATTTTCTTGCGCCACCACCTTGACGAAGGTTTGAAGATTGAATATCTCACCGTCAAGGATCCACTCGTTTTGTGGAACAGCTTAAAGGAGAGATATGACAACCTGAAGTTGGTCACTCTGCCACAAGCACGATATGATTGGGCCCATCTGAGGCTACAGGACTTTAAGTCCGTTTCTGAATATAATTCTGCTATGTTCAGAATTACTTCTAAACTGAAGCTATGTGGAGATAACATCTCCGATTACGATATGCTTGAGAAAACGTTTACAACGTTTCATGCCTCCAATATGGTACTGCAGCAACAGTACCGAGAGAAAGGCTTTACGAAGTACTCTGAACTGATTTCTCTCTTACTAGTGGCTGAGCGAAATAATGATCTGCTCATGAGAAATCACGAAAATAGACCAACTGGGTCTACACCACTGCCTGAAGCAGATATGGTGCACTCGCATTATGCCAAACATAAAAGGGACCATAATCACGGTCATAAACGGGGTCAAAGCCAAGGACGTGGACAAGGAAGAAATTCCAAAGAAGTCCGTCACCCTCCCAAAAGAGAGATAACCACCGAAAGCAGAAACGGGGTCCAGAAGATCCTAAGGTAAATAGTTCAGAAACTATATGTTATCGTTGCGGTGGAAATGGGCACTGGTCTAGGACTTGCCGTATACCAAGACACTTGGTTGACCTTTATCAAGCATCTCGAAAGAGAAAAGGCCCTGAAACAAATTTTGTCTATGACGACAATGAGGATATCACCCACCTGGATGTGGCAGACTTCTTTGAGCAACCCGATGGAAAAATAGACCACCTAATCGGCGATGGATCCGTGATGAAAGAAGATGGAGTTATTTGATTTTGTTCTACTTATTTGTATTAGTTAGTGAATAAACTAATAGTCATTAGCATTAGCTCGTATTAGTTAGTTCATAAAGCAATGTTAGCAGTAGTTCTTTAGAATATCTTCAATATGTTCAAATATCAATAAAACTTTTATTTTCCAGTGGGGGTAATCGACTAGCCTGAAAAACTAGTCGATTATCAACTATTTTCGCATTAAAGTTGAAAAACAATTGATCAACAATCAATTGTCTTTGGCTAACAATCGATTGTCTTGAAACAGTGTGTTCTGGAATTTTTCAAAAATAGCCAACAATCGATTGTCTTTGTCTAACAATCGATTGTCTTGAAACAGTGAGGTCTGGAATTTTTCAAAAATCACCCACAATCGATTGTCTATATCTAACAATCGATTGTCGTTAGGCAGTGTAGTCTGGAATTTTTCAAAAATCATCCACAATCGATTGTCTATGTTTAACAATCGATTGTCTTAAACAGTGTGATATGAAGTTTTTCAAAAAATAACAAATAATCAATTGTGTGTGTTTAACAATCGATTGTCTATGTTCCAACAATCGATTGTGTGTGTTTAACAATCGATTGTCTTATGAAAAACGCTGAAATTTTCAAACTGCAAAGTAATTGATTATGGACAACATATCTGATTTTGTTAGTCAACTGTTAGTAGCAGATTTTGAAAATATTATGTGACACAAAAGAATTGAACTTGCTTATTCTTATGTTCCTGTATTTCTTTTGTATGTCATACCATGGAAAGTAAATTGATCGAAGGCTCCGGAAGAGCCATTGTAACTCTGCCCAAGGGCACGACGTTAATCATAGAGAATGCTATGTTCTCCTCCAAGTCTATGAGAAACTTGTTGAGTTTTAAAGATGTACGCCGGAATGGCTACAATATTGAGACAATGGATGAAGATAATCTCGAATATCTCGTCCTCACTTCAAAGAATGTCTCCGGCCAAAAAGAGGGTTATTGTGAAATTCCCGTCTTTATCTTGTGGCCTGTATTGGACAAGAATTAGTGCAATTGAGGCACATTCAACAGTAAATCTAAAGAATACTGAGTCCAATACATTTGTACTTTGGCATGATCGACTGGGTCACCCAGGATCAACCATGATGAGACGGATTATAGAAAGCTCATATGGGCATCCGTTAAAGAATTTCAAAATTCTTTCAAGTAATGAATATGCTTGCACTTCGTGTTATCAAGGCAAGCTGATTATCAGACCATCCCCAACAAAGGTTGGGACTGAGTCACCCCAGTTTCTGGAACGTATACAAAGGGACATTTGTGGACCTATTCACCCACCTAGTGGGTAGTTTAGGTATTTCATGGTCTTGATAGACGCATCCTGTAGATGGTCTAATGTGTGCTTGTTGCCATCACGCAACCTTGCGTTTGCAAAGTTAATGGATAATAGATGAGAATAATCTTGAATTCTTCATGAAAACGAGGCTGCCCATTTCGGTTTGGGTTCACGCCATTTTGCATGCAGCAATGCTACTTTGTCGGCTGCCCGCTTCGGCTTAGGGTCACGCCATTTAGCATGCAGCAATGCTAGTTCGTCTCTGACTGACGAATTATCACAAATATTCCCTATTGCAATTGGTTTTGGGTCATGAACCCAATATATCCCATTTAAGAAGCTTTGGATGCGCAGTATAGGTGCCTGTAGCACCGCCATCCCGCACCAAAATGGGTTTGCAAAGAAGGTTAGGAATATATGTTGAGTATGAATCGTCCTCCATTATTCGCTACCTCGAAACATTGACAGGAGATTTGTTCACTGCACTATTTGCAGACTGTCAATTTGATGAGACACTTTTCCCAAAATTAGGGGGAGAAGTCGGTGAAACCAAATGGGAAATTTTGTGGAAAAATGTATCATTATCTCATCTTGATCCACATACCTCTATTTGAAAGAAAGAGGTACAAAAGACTATCCATTTGCAAAGAATAGCAAATCAAATGCCTGACGCAGTTACGGACTTGAAGAGGATAACGAAATCCCACATTCACGCGGAAAATGTTCCGATCCGTATTGAAGTCCCTATTGGACAAATATCTGGTGTCATATCCAATGAGTCAAATGCACGCCAGAAGCGTGGCAGACCATTAGGTTCCAAAGATCGAAATCCTAGAAAGAGGAAAAAGAACGATCTAAATGACACTATGAAAAAATCACATGAGGACGCTCATGATTTGACTAATTCCGAGATTCACGAAGAATCTATTGAGCCTGAGACTCTTGAAAATACGGAATGCAAGAATGTGAGGATCTCGAACCTCAGTCTGTGGTAGTACAAAATTAATTGAGAGCTCTCGAAGAGCCAATTATTACTATGTTGGAGAAACACAATTGAGTATTTTGCTGTAGTAAGTCTCAAAGAAACTTATTCAGTTTCCAAAGTACACGCGAAAGCGATTGATTATATTGAGACTATAATAAAGGAAGGCTTTGATTCTCCTATTATTACAACTTGTAGCGGGGTAATTTGTATATGAAAAGCTACCCGCTTTGTTCTCCAGTTTGTACTACACAAACGAAAGAATGCCACAATAAAGTGGATATCTATTGGTATAAAACCCATGTCATAATAAACCCGAAGTTTATTGATAAGTGCACATGTCATGGTGTAAATTTGAAGTTTACCAATATTGATAATTTATTCAGTTGGCATTCATGTTAGCCATCTCATTTTAAGTATGATGTGCAAATTCACATAGGTGAATATTAAAGAACTAGAAAGTTCTTTACGAATACTCTTGTATCACTTGTTCTCATTAATGAACGGACCAACTAAAGAGTTCGGGTTGAAGCCCATAAATTCTGGAAATATGAAAGGTGAGTATGGGCCCATTCACCTGCCATGTATACCACATATGATGCATCTATGATATGGTTACATGCGCCATTGTTATTAACCCGCAGCCTGGCAGTGCTTGCGAGGTAAATCGCTCAGTAATCTAACTTCGAGCATAGTTTCCAGATTCTCTACTCAAGACAGTTCATCTTGATAAGTTGGTTTATATTAAAGTTGGTTTAGCAAGATAATTATTGAGTGCTTCCACTTAATAGCTAAACTGTTTCTTATGAGAACTAAGTTATATATATATCAGTTTGATATAAGTTGTATACAAGAGTATATTCTCCCCTCAAAAGTGGTTCAGGGTCAGGATAAATAATTTCATCTTATATTAAGGTGCTGTGTATATTGACATAATGCACAAAGATGATTTCCCAAAGTTGAGGAAACATGTTAGCTTTACTAACATGAGGGGGAGACATGATAAACACTTGAGAAAATATTACATGGGATGAATTCTCATTTGTATATGTATATCTCCGAATATCATGATATGAACCTGAAGTTCATAAAAGGGATAATTCAAATTGCAACATATTGCAAAGCATGCTATACGCATTTGCTGACTCAAAGAAAGTAACTAAATGGAAGAGATACAATTCAAGAAGAATTGATTCCATATGAAAGACATGTAGCTTTGAACCTATAGTTCATATGCTTGAAAGTATAAAGGCAAAGGTATGTATAATCAATTTTCGATACCTTATTTGTTTAGCATGACATGAAACTTTGATATGCAGCTAAAGTCTATTATGTGACTTACATGACTTAACTTGAAAGATTTAAGTTGCTTGAAGCATATGCAATTCTTGGTCCTGAAGTACCACATCCTAAGTACAATTTGTGTACATATGTATCTTGCTATAACTATAAGCATGATGGCATTGAGAATGCATCTATGGAGATATTGAAGAGCTATTCCACGACATTATATGAAGATGTTCATATCTATCAAGAGTGATGATTTCAAGGTGCGGAATATTTATTCAAGTCAACATGGTTGATTTATTTATCAAATATCTACCAAAGATCGTTTTGAAGATGATGCACAAGATTGGAATGCAAATGCTCAAGGATATAAATCGATGTACTCATTAGGGGGAGTCAATGCGCGTCGCACTCTTTTTCCCTTACAAGGTTTTGTCCCACTGGGTTTTCCTTGCAAGGTTTTTAACGAGGCAACCAATAGGCGCATATTCAAACATGTGTACTCTTTTTCCTTACTTTAATTTTTCCCATTGGGTTTTGGTTTTAAGGTTTTATGAGGCACATCATTGAATAGACATTCAAGGGGGAGTGTTATAAATAGAAGATTCTTACACTTCTATTTAAGGTGAATGTCTTTAATGTATTTAATTAGAGAGATTTTAGAGTTCTATTAGTGGTAGCTAAATCTTCCTCTCCCCTATAAATAGAGGTGCCCCCTACCATTGTAAATCATCCCTTGAGACCCCTCTCAACTCAATAAGAACTCTCTCTACTCTTCTCTCTATTGCTATTGTTCTTGCATTATTGTTCTTGTCTTTACTTTAATTTATAACACTATACATTTTTTATACTTATCACGCATGCATATATATAGAGTTCGGGTCCAAAGTCCTTCCACTTTTAAATTTGTATTGATACAGAAGAACATATCAAATAAAAGCGAGGAGTTGAAGTCCTTCTTCAGCTTGGAAAAAGCAACAAACTTTAGAAGCTAAGGTTCTTTATATGTAAACACGAATACTATTTTTTCTCAACAAAAATTCATTTTAGAGATTGAGCGACAGTATTAATGTTCAATCTATTTTGCTAATATTAAGGTTCAATCTAAGAAAACATTGAGCATTGACAGGTAAGGGTGTACAAATGAAATCGATAAATCTCACCAATTTAATAATCCAAATCAAATCGTAAAAAAATTCGAATATGATTTGATTTGATTTGATTTGGTTTGGTGTTGAAAAATAAAAACCGATGATTTCTGGTTTGGTTTGGTTTCAACTAAAAAAAATAAAATCGAAAACCAAACCAACCCGACACTATATATAAAAGTTAAATATATTTAATACATAAAAATATTTATTGTAGAGTAGTTTATAAATACTTCTTAAACTTTTGCATAGTTTTATCCTTTAACGTATTATTTCAAGTTTTAACTTATAATTTTGGATGCTCCAAAGTTTTATAGTCCATAAATGTTAGTAACTCAAAAAATCCTAAACCAAAATCAAATCAATATTATGCTAATAAAAAACATTCAATTTAAAGTGAATGAAAATAATATTGGATATTTAGTTTTTAGTTTTTTCATGGTTTAGATCAAATGCATAACTTATTTTTCTTTTAGTGTTTAGTCATGTAAATAAGTAGTATTTATTAGTCTTACTTATTTTATCAACTTATTAGTAAATTAAAATTATATTTATTTTTATTATGGCTTATTTATTTTATTAAAAAATACTTTATATAGTTCTATCTTACTAGTATTAAAAAAATATTTGGAGCACAAAATTCTATATTTTGTGCAATGAAGACTTTTGCGGGAAAAAAAATCCCGAGAAAATTCGAGATTTAAAAACTCAAATTTTATTTGTTTGATTTGATTTTTAAATTTAATAACTCGATACAATTAGTTTGACTTAATAATTAGAAAATCCAAACTAAACCGACTTACGTACACCCTAATGGATAGAGAATAGGGAGTTTAAGTTGGAGAAATACAAAATTCATTAAAGCGTGGCATTCTTTCTTATGCAAAAGGCTTGAAAACAAATGAACTTCTAGAATTGGTTATTAAAATCCTATAACGTTACTATATAAGTTCATATGCTAAAAAAACTTAAAAATTATTCGAAATTTAGAGGAAGAAATAGTTTCAAGAGTTTATCAAAATACTTGGCAGATCTATAGCAAATTCGATGAGTTTAACCGACTCTACTACCAGCTCGATATATGTGTATTTATTTATAAGATCATACTTATAATTTAAAATAAAATATTATGATTTTGAATTAAAATGACAGCTGTTTAGTTGAATTTCTTCCTTCTTTACGTTATTTTTTAAAAAAAATAATCCAACTAAACAACGGACCTATATTAACTAATCCTATATGAAAAAATCAAGCGGAGAAAAGGGAAGGGGAAATATGCTAATTATTCCAATTAGGGTTAATTAAACAATTTGCTTTAGGTCACACATGTTTGGTCTAACCATTTTCACTGGGATTTCCGTGTCGTTAACTATTACTTCTACTTAATATAGTAGCATTATTCGATGTATCAGAACCCCCCCACCCCACCCCCACGCACCCAACTCACCCCACCACCACCAACCCCCTTTTTTATCCATTTGGTGTCTTGGTATTGGGGTCGGGGCACCGACTATTTCAAATACACGTCGTATGCAATTTATGAAAAAAGAAAATGTTTTTTATCAAGATTTTTTTATTTATTTAATTTTTTTGTAAAGTTTTTGTAAAACTGATTTTCTCTTTTATTTATTACGGCGACGAAGAAATTTATGGTTAAACATAAAACTTTTAGTTAAGGACAGAAGGATCTTATTTATCCTACCAACAACATAGTTATTTCTAATAAATTTTATATATAAATTTATGCGTCGCTTTAAAAGTTATGAGTTTAATTAAATTTATCATGATTACGATACATCTGCCCTGCTTCTCCGGCGCAATGCTTAGGAAGGCAAGATATAATTTAGAAAGGAAAGGAGAGTTGGGTAGGATTAAAATAGAGTTAATTTTACCTATGGTTATTAAAGTTTTGTGTTTGCTATTTAAAATATCTTTTATACGTAAAAATTATTTAACTTGTGTTCATTCCATAAAAGTTACTTTTTTTTTTTTACACAAAAGTTATTTTATTTTGTTCTAGTTATCACAAAAGTTATATTTTTATTTGAAAAGTCTATTATGCCCTTAGTATTATATAAATTTTCATATTTATGTAATACCTTTAATATTATATACTATATAATATATTTTACTTATGTATTTTATTTATAAATAAAATAAAATAATATTTTTTATTTATTATTTTTATAAATTATATTTTAGACAATGTGGATTGCTTTGATGGTAAGGACCCTCCACTTCCAATCAAGAGGTTATGAGTTCGAGTCATCCCAAGAGTAAGGTAGGGAGTTCTTTGAGGGAAGAATGTCGGGGTATATTGGAAACAACCTCTCTACCTTAGGGTAGAGGTAAGGTCTGCGTACACACGACCCTCCCCAGACTCCACTAGTGAGATTGTACTAGATTGTTATTGTTGTCATTATTGTATGTTCAAGTATTTAATTTTTCTTAACGCTAATTTTCAAGATATATTAGTAACGTTATAAAATAACTTTTTTCAGGATTCTTTTTTAGAATTTAATTGACCGACCAAAGTTGGACGGTAATTTCCAACCAACTTTGGTCGGTATACCCTTCCGGCCTTCAAAATATTGACCACACATTAATGGTCATGTTTTGGACGGTTATCGGTCATTACTGACCAACTTTGATCGGTTATTTTGGGATGATTTTTTTCGAATTTCTAGTTGTGTAATTTTTCAAATAACTAATTGCCGACCAGGTAAATCTCCAAGAAAATATCTCCAACTAAATTCGCATGTAGAGTTACCTAAGGATTTCCCTTCAGATTAACATATGATTTTTTCTTCATTTTCTTCATTTGTCTACTTACGAATTTTCTCACGGAAATGTACTTACCGACTTATTTCTCTACTAATATATATTAAAATAACTGACAAATTTAATAACGCTACTAATATATCTTGAAAATTAATGTTAAGCAAAAAAATTAAATATATGAATACATTATAAAAATAATAAATAAAATAGTATTAAGTTATATTATTTATATATAAAATGCATAGGTAAAAATATATTATATAGTATATAATATCGAAGGTACTACGTAAATATGAAGTTTTGTATGGGCATAATAGATTTTTCAAGTAAAAATGTGACTTTTGTGACAACTAAAGTAAAGTAAAATAATATTTGCATAACAAAAGAAAGAAAATTGACTTTTGTATAATAAACACAAAATTAAATAACTTTTATGTTACAGAAAATAAATAACTTTTAAATAATAAATTCAAGATTCTATGATCATCGATAAAATTAACTCGATTAAAATACAACTATGAAAAAAGTTGTTGACGAGAAAATTAAAGAATATGATGCTTTTAAATAAAATTGTTATAAATAGAACTCTAATTAGAGTGAACGTCTATCTTATAGAAGAGTTTTACTTTGAGGCTAAGTCTTTTCTATGCCTGTAAATAGAGGGGTCTTACCCCATTGTAAATCATCCCTAAGTATCAATAAGAATACTCCTCTCTCTACTTCTCTCTCTATTGTTCTTGTTCTTGTATTATTGTTCTTGTTCTTATATTATTTCATAACACGTTATCAGCACGAGACTCTACCGTCTCAAGAATCCTCTTGAGAAAATTAAGGTATTTCCCTTTTTCCGAATTTGGTTTTAATTATGTCTGATATTATGAAAAGAAAGTTCGTTGCCCTTGAAATTTCGGGCAAGAACTATATGACATGGGTGTTGGATGCTGAAATCCACTTAGATGCTATGGGTCTTGGAGACGCCATTAAAGACAGAGATAAAGCATCCACCCAAGACTGTGCTAAGGCCTTGATTTTCTTGCGCTATCACCTTGATGAAGGTTTGAAAATTGAATATCTCACAGTCAAAGATCCACTCATCTTGTGGAACGACTTAAAGGAGAGATATGATAACCTGAAGTTGGTCACTCTGCCACAAGCACAATATGATTGGGCTCATCTGAGGCTCCAAGACTTTAAGTCTGTTTCTGAATATAATTCTGCAATGTTCAGAATTACTTCTAAATTGAAACTCTGTGGAGATAATATCTCTGATTATGATATGCTTGAGAAAACGTTTACAACGTTTCATGCCTCCAATATGGTACTGCAACAACAGTACAGAGAGAAAGGTTTCAAAAAGTACTCTGAACTGATTTCTCTTCTCTTTGTGGCTGAGCGAAACAATGACCTGCTCATGAGAAATCACGAAAATTGACCCACTGGGTCTACACCATTGCCTGAAGCAGATAAGGTGTATTCTCATTATGCCAAGCATGGAAAAGGCCATGGATCTAGTCATGGTCGTGGTCGTAATCGGGGTCATAGCCGTGGACGTAGACAAGGAAGAAATTTCCCTAATGTCCGTCACCCCCCAAAGAGAAATAACCACCAAAAGCAGAAACGGGATTATGAGAATCCAAAGGCAAATAGTTCAAAAACTATATGCTATCGTTGCGGTGGAAAAGGGCACTGGTCAAAAGCTTGCCATGTACCAAGACATTTGGTTGATCTTTATCAAGCATCTCTAAAGAATAAAGGCCCTGAAACAAATTTTGTCTCTGACGACAATTTTGACATCACTCACCTGGATGTGACAGACTTCTTTGAGCACCCTGAGGGGAAAATAGACCACTTAATCGGTGATGGATCTGTGATGAAGGAAGATAGAATTGTTTGATTTTATTTGTATTAGTTAGTGAATAAACTAATAGTCATTAGTATCAGCTCGTATTAGTTAGTTTATGATATAATGTTAGTATTAGTTCTTTAGAATGTTTCAATATGCTTAAATTTCAAAGATATTTTTATTTTTCAGTAGAGTTAATCGACTAACCTAACAGTTAGTCGATTATCTAATATTTCGCATTAAAACTGCAAAACAATCGATTATATACTTGTTAACAATCGATTGTATTAAGACAGTGTGATCTGAAGTTTTTCAAAATAGCAAATAATCGATTATGTAGGTTTAACAATCGATTATATTAAGACAGTGTGATCTGAAGTTTTTCAAAATAGCAAATAATCGATTATGTATCTTTAACAATCGATTATATTAAGACAGTGCGATCTGAAGTTTTTCAAAATAGCAAATAATCGATTATGTATGTTTAACAATCGATTATATTAAGACAGTGTGATCTGAAGTTTTTCAAATAGCAAATAATCGATTATGTATGTTTAACAATCGATTATATTAAGACAGTGTGATCTGAAAATTTTCAAATTAGTAAATAATCGATTATGTATGTTTAACAATCGATTACATTGAGACAGTGCTTAAACTGAAATTTTCAAACTGAAAAGTAATCGATTATGGAAAACATATAATCGACTATCTGATTTAGTTAGTCAACTAACCTCAGCAGATTTTGAAAATATTGTTTAAATGTGAAACAAACGGATTGAATTTGTTTATTCTCATGTTCGTGTATTTTCTTTTGTATGTCAAACCATGGGAAAGCAAATATGGATATCTCACAAAGCAATCTTGGATAAAATTTGTTTAGTTGATTCATGTACTACACATACGATACTCAAAGAAAAGAAATATTTCTCTCAACTAAGTATGTGTAAGGCAGATGTTACTACAATCTCTGGTAGTAGTAAATTGATTGAAGGCTCCGGAAGAGCAACTATAACTCTGCCTAGAGGAACAATGTTTATCATAGAGAATGCAATGTTCTCCTCCAAGTCTAAGAGAAACTTGTTGAGTTTTAAAGATATACGCCGGAATGGCTATCATGTTGAGACAATAGATGAGAATAATCTTGAATATCTCATCATTACATAGAATGTCTCTGGCCAAAAGAGGGTTATTGAGAAATTCTCGTCTTTATCTTGTGGCTTGTATTGGACAAAAATTAGTGCAATTGAGGCACATTCAACAGTAAACCATAAGGTTACTGATTCCAATACTTTTGTACTTTGGCATGATCGATTGGGACACCCTGGATCAATCATGATGAGACGGATTATAGAAAGCTCATATGGGCATCCGTTAAAGAATTTCAAGATTCTTTTAAATAATGAATTTTCTTGCACTTCTTGTTATCAAGGCAAGTTAATTACAAGACCATCACCAACAAAGGTTGGGACTGAGTCACCTAAGTTTTTAGAACGTATACAAGGGGACATTTGTGGACCTATTCACCCACCTAGTGGGTCTTTTAGATATTTTATGGTCCTAATAGACGCATCCTGTAGATGGTCTCATGTGTGCCTGTTGTCATCACGCAACCTTGCTTTTGCAAAACTAATGGCACAAATAATTCGACTACGAGCACAATTTCCTGATAATCCAATCAAGTCTATTAGACTGGATAATGCTGCTGAGTTTTCATCCCAATCATTTAATGATTATTGCTTATCAATTGGGATAAAAGTGAAACATTCTGTTGCTCATGTTCACACTCAAAAAGGTCTTGCAGAATCTTTAATTAAACGCCTGCAGTTGATTGCAAGACCATTACTCATGAAAACAAGGCTGCCCACTTCGGTATGGGGTCACGCCATTTTGCATGCAGCAATGGTAATTCGTCTCAGACCGACGAATTATCACAAATATTCCCCGTTGCAATTGGTTTTGGGTCATGAACCCAATATATCCCATTTAAGAATCTTTGGATGCGCAGTATATGTGCCTATAGCACCGCCATACCGCACTAAAATGGGTCCGCAAAGAAGGTTAGGAATATATGTTGGGTTTGAATCGCCCTCCATTATTCGCTACCTCGAAACATTGACAGGGGATTTGTTCACTGCACGATTTGCAGACTGTCAATTTGATGAGACACTTTTCCCAAAATTAGGGGGAGAAGTCGGTGAAACCAAACGGGAAATTTTGTGGAAAAATGCATCATTATCTCATCTTGATCTACGTACCTCTATTTGTGAAAAAGAGGTGCAAAAGATTATCCATTTGCAAAGAATAGCAAATCAAATGCTTGACGCATTTATGGACTTGAAAAGGATAACAAAATCCCACATCCCCGCGGAGAATGTTCCAATCCGTAAATGGCAAGAAGCAATTCAATCAGAATTGAATTCGCTGGCAAAACGTGAAGTTTTTGGCCCTATAGTTGAAACACATAATGGTGTTAAGCCTGTTGGCTATAAATGGGTCTTTGTACGCAAGAGAAATGAGAAAAACGAGGTACAAAGATATAAGGCACGCCTTGTTGCACAAGGATTTTCTCAAAGGCCTGGTGTCGATTATGAAGAGACATATTCGCCTGTAATGGATGCCATAACTTTTCGTTATCTCATTAGTTTTGCTGTCCTTGAAAAGCTTGACATGCATTTAATGGATGTGGTTACTGCCTATCTTTATGGCTCACTTGATAATGAGATATACATGAAAATTCCCGATGGAATCAAAATGCTGAACGCTCATAATTCAAAGTCCCGGAAAATGTTTTCAATCAAATTGCAAAGATCCTTGTATGGTCTAAAGCGATCAGGACGAATGTGGTATAATCGTCTTAGTGAGTATTTGTTAAAAGAAGGCTATATAAATGATGCCATTTGCCCGTGTGTTTTTATAAAGAAAACAACATCGGAATTTGTTGTACTTGCCGTATATGTCGATGACATAAATCTTATTGGAACCCCCATAGAACTCCAAAAGGCAATTGATTATCTAAAGAATGAATTCGAGATGAAAGATCTCGGAAAGACAAAATTATGTCTTGGTTTGCAAATTGAATATTTGGCAAACGGAATTTTTGTTCATCTATCTACCTATATAGAAAAGGTACTGAAACGGTTTTACATGGATGGAGCACATCCTTTAAGTACTCCGATGGTTGTTCGATCACTTGATGTGAATAAATATCCATTCCGACCGCAAGAAAGGAATGAAGAGCTACTTGGTCCTGAAGTACCATATCTTAGTGCAATTGGCGCACTAATGTACCTTGCAAATACTACAAGGCCTGACATAACCTTTTCAGTTAATGTCTTAGCAAGGTATAGCTCGGCTCTCACAAGGAGACATTGGAATGGGATCAAACATATATTGAGGTACCTAAAAGGGACTACCGATATGGGCTTATTTTATGGAAATAATTGCAGTCCTGATCTTGTTGGTTATGCTGATGCTGGATATTTACCGACCCACACAAGGCTCACTCTCAAACAGGTTATGTGTTTACCTGTGGAGGCACCGCCATATCTTGGCGATCGACTAAGCAGTCAATTGTGGCTACTTCATCTAATCATGCCGAGATAATCGCTATTCATGAAGCAAGTCGGGAGTGTGTGTGGTTGAGGTCTATAATACATCATATTCAAGACAAATGTGGTTTGAAGTGTAACAAACTACCCACGACTTTGTATGAAGACAATGCAGCATGTATAGCTCAATTGAAGGGAGGATTCATAAAAGGAGATAGAATAAAGCATATTTCACCAAAGTTATTTTTCACACATGATCTTCAAAAGAATGGTGATATCAATGTGCAACAGATTCGTTCAAGCGATAATATTGCTGATTTGTTCACAAAATCTCTGCCAACGTCAACCTTCGAGAAGCTAGTTCACAAGATCGGAATGCGAAAACTCAATGATATGAATTGATGCTCTTTTCAGGGGGAGTTAATGCGCGTTGCACTCTTTTTCCCTTATAAGGTTTTGTCCCAATGGGTTTTCCTTGCAAGGTTTTTAACGAGGCAACCAATAGGCGCATATTCAAACATGTGTACTCTTTTTCCTTTTCTATAATTTTTCCCATTGGGTTTTGTTTTAGTTAAGGTTTTAACGAGGCACATTATTGAATAGACATTCAAGGGGGAGTGTTATAAATAGAACTCTAATTAGAGTGAACGTCTATCTTATAGAAGAGTTTTACTTTGAGGCTAAGTCTTTTCTATGCCTATAAATAGAGGGGTCTTACCCCATTATAAATCATCCCTAAGTATCAATAAGAATACTCCTCTCTCTACTTCTCTCTCTATTATTCTTGTTCTTGTATTATTGTTCTTGTTCTTATATTATTTCATAACAAAAATAACTATATTGGAAACACTAAATTATACAATAGTTCCTTCGTCAACATCCCACATACAAAAGTTTGAATAAGCAATATAACAAAAGAAAACTTCATATAAATCTTTAAACTTCAACAAATTATAAAATTTTAATGAAAGATATTATTTGAAAGAAAGAATAATTAAAGAAAAAGGATCTTTGGGCCATAAAATGAAGGTTATGGCAACTCATAAGAACAAGATACACAAATCATAACATGACTAGTTTATATACCGTCAAGCATAATTATAATAGTATCCGCTATTGCTATATAACATCATTCACTATAAAGTTAAATTTCTTATGAAATCAATTATAATATATGTACTTTATATCAATATTTTACTAACAATAATTTGGAGCACACAAAATTTTTATAGAAAATTTGACTCTCTTTATATATATATTACTTCTTTGTTTCGATTTAGATAGTAGGGCTGGGCATATATCAGATAAAATCGATAATCGAACCGCTAATTGTTTCTTGGGTTATCGGTATCAGGTAATTGAGTTAACGATTCAATAACGATTTAGTATTTTTTCCACTATTGGATTATTGATCCGGGTCTCGATTTATCATTTTTTTAATAGGTTAACCGATAACTCAATATAAATTAATAAAATTACGACTTTACCCTTAAATATATACATGTGCTAGGGTTTCAGTTCATTCTCTCGTATATTTTCTCAGCTATACTTTTCAGTTGTTTCATCTTCATTCTTCATAGACCTTACTAATTACTCATACCGTAAGTCTCAGTCTTATATATTAGGCTTTTAATTTCTATAACAAAATTCATCTTTATATTAGTAGTTTTGACTGTTAATGATTCTTTATTTTTTATTTTCATTTTTAAATTTTGTGAGCTCGCCTTGTGCAATCTATACCTACTACCAATTTCTCTTCGCACTTATCAATTCTTAATCGACAATCTTCGCCTGTGTTAGGTATATTTTTGAAATATCATTCTTCTGTACAGTACGCTAAGCTCTGAAAACAGGACAATATTTTCTTTGGTTTTTTTCATTTTTGTGTTAGTATTGCCCATGCATATATCAAGATTTTGCTCTATGGTTTCTTTTTCCAGGTTAGGCATTTGACAAAAAATATTTAATTTATCTTGGGCTGTTAATACTATATGTTTGGAATTATTAATTTTAAGGTAAAATTGCTACTATTTTATATTATTATTATTATTAATGTATTTGGACAACGATTGTTGGAGAATTAGTACTACTTCAGTTGTGATCACTAGACAGAACACAGAAATAGGTAGATATTATATGTGAATGCTTCTCTTTCTGCTTAACTCCAGTGAATTGTCTTCTCTTTTTTTCTTAACTCTAGATTTAATTATTTTATCGAGTAAACCAATAACCGAATCGATAATGATCGGTAATCGATTAACCGATAGCACATATCTTATCGATTCGGTTATCGGTTTATCAAATTTGTAAACCGATAACTGATATGCTAAACCAATAATATTCACCGAATCGAAGCGACCGGTGCCTACCCCTATTAGATAGGGTAATTTGACTCAGCATAGAGTTTAAAAAAAAATTATTAAAATTTGTGGTCTTAAAAATTTAAGGCGTAAAAGCTTTATGGAACCATGACATTTATATAGTGTAAACGCTTCTCATTAAGGGTAAAATGGATAAAATAGAGAGTATTAACGTTGAAGTATTTTCTAATTTAAAAATTATACTTCCTTCATTTCATATTAAATGAGGTACTTTTTTTAATTTGTTCCAAAATAAATAATACATTTTTATATTTGGAAATAATTCAACTTTAAACTCTTTATTTTACGTTTTTACCCTTAATGAGAAGCTTCATAGCACACAAATGACATGGCCCCATAAATTTTTTACACCTTAATTTTTTAAGACTATAATTTTTCAAATTTTTTCTCAAATTTCATGCTAAGTTAAAATACATCAAATTATATAAAATAAAAAAATATAATTTATTTTAAAACAGACTAAAAAAAATTTCTCGCTTAATTTGAAACCGAGGGAGTATAACATATTATAGTAGATAGCTTATTTACCTTTTGAGGTTCCTCTTGTTCTTTTTCTATTTGTCAACATATAGCAGGTAATCGTAAAAATCGTAAAAGAGAGTAGGGGCCAAACTTATCCTATCAAGAAAGTGACGGGGTCCCACTCAGACCTCTAAGTGGGTCCCACTTATTCCTTCTCTCTCCTGCACTTTTTGACAGCTCACTGTATTTAATTATTATCAACAACTCCTCAATTCTCACATAGTACTACAACACCAAAAACACTTCAAAAACTACAACATTTTTTAGAGAGAGAGAGAGACTGGAAAAGTCTGAACTTTTCTTAGGGTTTTTGAGGTGTACCTTTGGTAGCTGCAAGCTAAAAAGGGATTATCTGTATTTTGTTTTCTCGTGTACTGTGTAAATTCTTTTTCTGCAAACTTCACGGTTATTTTAGGTAAAAAGTTAGTTACTTTCTTCATTTTTTTAACTTGAAATGGGGTTGCTTTGTTTCTGTTCTTTGATCTGCTTTTAGATTCCTCAAAGTTTGGAGCTAACTCACACTATAACTGTTCATGTGGGGATTTTGCTGTTTATCAGTTACTTTGGATATATTTTTCCGTATGTAGGTGAGGTGTTTTGGTTCGTAATTTCTTTGTTTTCATAAATTTGCTGGAATTACTTTTTTTCCTGTTTGAAGTAAAATTTAAATGAATTTGTAATTGTTTTGGTTAATTTTGAATATTAATCAGTTCCAAAATATTTAGTGGGCGTTTGGACATAAAAATTGTAAACTTTTTATTTTTTCAAGTGAAAATAGTATTTGGAAATTAGATTTATGTTTGGATATGAATATAGTTTGAGTTGTTTTTTATTTTTGTGAATGGTACGAGTGAAAATTTTGAAAAATAATTTTTTGGATTTTTTCAAATTTTCAAAAAATTCGAAAATTTATATTCAAAGTGAAAATTAAAAATTTTATGGTCAAACACTGATTTCGATAATGATGCTTAAAAGTAGAGAAGTGGCTCTATGAAAAATTCTCAACTTTTTTGCTTTGATTCTTGATTCCTAATTTGTTTGGAGCACTTTTTTCTTTCACTGATTGAAATGGCATCTTTTGTCCCTTGCATTTTCCTTTTTAACTGCCACTGTGTGTTGTTTCAGAATAGAATTTTGTTTTACCAAGATCTCAGTTTAGACTCTTGAATTAAGTCAGAATTTTTTAAAATAATTTTATGGATTAGGCATCTCAAGAAATGCTGGATAGGCTTGTATTCTCTTCTTTTTCAATTTGCTTCTCCTTTTTAGTGTCACCTTTAATGATGCAGATTCTTTTTCCCTGTAACAGCTGGTAGCACAAATTCATTTCTGCTCGAGGGTAAGCAATTCTTATTGCTCAAAAGTTTTAACTTTGTCAAAAAGTTATAAACTTTGTGCTGGAGACCTGAAGATTTGTACGCTGTTAGTTCGTCTAAGAAATAATTAGTGGAGAAAAGAAGGTGATGGGTTATACATGTGAATTTTGCGGGGAGCAACGATCAATTGTTTATTGCCGGTCTGATGCAGCTTGCTTGTGTTTGTCGTGTGATCGAAATGTCCATTCTGCAAATGCCCTGTCGCAACGTCATTCTCGGACACTTGTATGTGAAAGATGTAATTCACAACCAGCTATTTTTAGATGTGTCGAAGAGAGGATTTCTCTATGCCAAAATTGTGACTGGATAGGTCATGCTAATTCTAGTTCAGGGTCAACACATAAGAGACAAGCACTTAGTTGTTATACCGGGTGTCCTTCCGCGGTAGAACTCTCTACTATTTGGTCATTTCTATTAGATAACCCTTCAGTAGGAGACTCGACTTGTGAGCAGGGGATGGGTTCAATGAGCATTACTGATTGCCGACCTGGAGATAGCCGAGGTTCTCAAGCAAAGGACAAATCTCAAGACACGTCAGTTGCAGTTGAAACAAATGATTTTATGGGATCATCTACGCCGAGTCTTGATAACAAGCTACACTATGTGGAACCGCCTGTTGGATCCACAAATTTAACTTGGTCGAAGGTATTCTATGTTCTCAGAGATGCATTTTGTTCAGAAGTAAAGTAACTTAGCTAGATATAGTGTGGAAGTGGAAATTAGCTTTCCAATATTACTCACTAAAAAGCATTACTACCCTGTCCTTTGATTGTATAGAACTGAATAGCAATGAGTAAGTCGCTGTTCTTCTGACTATTTTGCTGCTGTCTCTGAAGCTAAGGCTGTCTTGCTCCTCACTTTTCCTCACGATGTACCAAGAAACTCAATTTTGGTTTGCAAGTGCTATATTCCCTTTTTTCTCATGCTAAACAGGAGATAAGCGGAGTTCTAAGAGATTCAAATACCAACATGTGAAGATAAAATTAATATTTGATATTTTCATTTGTAAACAATGATTCCACATTCTTCCTTGTGCATTCAAATGTTTTTGCGTGTTGCATTCCCATAAATTGGCGAAGGATGATTTCATTCTGCTATGAAATCATTAGATTTGTTAACTCTCTATTTCTTGTCCATTTCCAACAAAGTGAAAAGACGCAGTTTCAAAGAAATTTTCATCTCGAATTAAGTGCATTCCTTTCCTTGAGGACATGCTTTCCTCTGTATCATTTGTTATTTGCCATCTAGGATTATTCCTGACAATGATCACTTCTTTTATTTGAATATTCCTACTGATGATAGCTTTTCGGAAATGATAACTCTTTTTTCCCCCACGGTACATCATTTTTCCAGATCAAGCAACTTCAGCAGATACTTTCGCTTTCCAGGAATCGAAGTGGGGGGGGGGGGGGGGGGTTACAGAGGTTGACTTCTTCTCAAGACCATAAAGATGTTTTTTATCTACTAGAAGCATGGCTGTTTTTAGCGTAGGTCCCCTCTTGGTTGGTAATATGATAGTTGTCGCTTGTTATTGTCGCATGCGACGGTATTTATGTTTCTTATGTTTACATAATCATTTACGTTATTTCTGCAGGATTACTTATGCTTTGTTTTGTTATTGTGTTTTGTCTTGCCTTGGTTCCTAACATTATCTTTGTTTTCCAATGCAGCTTTTCATTCTGTCCTATGCGCCGAGGGTCGCTTGGAAGCAGCCTCTCTGCCCTTTTGGGTAGGGGTAAGGCTGTCTACATATTACCTTCCCCAGACCCCACCTGGTGGGAGTATACTGGGTAGTTGTTGTTGTTTGTTGTTGTTAGAAGCATGGCTGTTTTTCTTTTCCTCAGTTGTTGGGAGTTTCTTTTAGCTCATATCTTTATATACGTTCAGGTGAGCAATTCTGTAACAAAAGGCTCAAATTTATTTGACGATGATCCTTTTTATGATGATTTCAATATGGATGAAGTGGACTTGAGTATTGGAAATTATGAAGAGCTATTTGGTGTTTCTCTTGATAATCCTGATCAGTTGTTTAAGAATGAAGACATTGATGGCTTATTTGGGATGAAGGACTTGCCAGTTGCTGAGTCCAGTTGCCAGGGTGACAATGCTGTCGAGGTGGTTCATACTTTATAGAATTACTGCATTGTGTAAACATTATCTACTTTCTCTGTGTTCGTTAACACTAAAATAGACTTATTACGGACTATTAGTTTTTTGACGAGTGAGGTAGGCCATCATTTTTACTGTTGGGTTGACCAAGTACAAATAAACCTGTCTGCTCTTGATGTTTTCTCTCTCTTTTGTTATGAACTAGATAGTGTGTCAAAATTTTTAATTGTTGAAGCATGTTTTATTTTATTTTTTTATTTTTTTGATGAGGCAAAGATGCTCATTAAATGAATATAGTGTTCTTCTATGGTATTTTTGCCTCTTCTCTAGATTTGGGTAGAGGTAAGGTCTGCGTACATATTACCCTCCCCAGACCCCACCTGTGAGAATATATTGGGTTGTTGTTGTTGTTGTTGTTGTTTCTAGATTTGGCCCTAATTTAACGTGTTTTATAAAGTTAATTTTCTGGACGTTGTAATTGGTCTTGGCTAGTAGATTTTGTACGCAACGACATACTCCTATTTTTTTTAATAGAATCTTTGCCTCTGCATTCCACCCCCTCTCAAACTGGACTTTTATCATGGATAAGAGTTGATAGGACAGACTTGTATAAATCTTTTGAGATCATCTTATAACTTGTATACTGTGATCCTTGTTTATATCCCTATTTATACATACATGTGTCTGTGTCTGTGTGTGTGTCTTTGCATGTATATATAAAAATATATACTGACTGGGGTGGGGTGGGCAGGGGTTGGAAGCTAGCTTGTCACGAAACAGTAAGATTCACTTTTTCCTAAGGGTGCATTGAGATGATTCATATGTGTAGGAATATCATAAGTTGATCAACTTTGGGTCTTTGGTATTTGTCAAATCAATAACATTAAATCTGATGTCTAATAAGATTGTCTGGTTGCAAAGATTACAATAGTTCCGACTTTCATGATTGGGTGTTGAACAGATTAAAAAGATGTGCATACGACTGACTTTTCTCTACATGGTTGTTTCAGAAAACGGATGAACTTAAATCTCTGTTTATTTACCAGGGTTCAGCAGTGAGAAGGGTAAATACAGTGCAGCCAGCTTGTAGCAATGCAGTGTCTGAAGAATCCATGATGAGCTGCAAGACAGAACCTGCCCTTTGCTTTGCGAGGCAACAGTCCAACCTCTCAGTTTCAAACCTCACTGGAGAGAGCAGCGCCGGAGATTATCAAGACTGTGGAGCCTCCTCGATGCTTCTCATGGGAGAGCCACCTTGGTGTTCCCCATGTCCAGAAATTTCAATGCCATCAACTAGTCGGATCGATGCTGTTTTACGCTACAAGGAAAAGAAGAAGACACGCCAGTTAGTTTTCTTTTAATAAGTATATCAAAAAGCTATTTTGGTAATTGTGCACTCCCTGGTTTGACACAAAGCACCAGAAATTCTTTTGGCATATTATTCATCCTCAAATTTTCCTCATTTTATTTCAAGTCCTTCTATCCAACACTAAAATAGGAATAAACTCTGCGCCACCATTGAGATGTCGTGGTCGTGTAGGTTATATATACCATGGTTCAAGAAGCTGTGTTTGGGTTGTAGGCTTTTCACTTGTTCTGTTTTCACCTTTTTTTATAACTTCCTTTTTACAGATTTGATAAGCGAGTAAGATATGCTTCTCGCAAGGCAAGAGCAGATGTGAGAAGGCGTGTGAAGGGACGGTTTGTCAAGGCTGGTGATGCTTATGACTATGATCCGCTGAGTGAGACAAGAAGCTATTGATTGTGAAAAAATTTACCAATACTACATATAAGGAGAAAAATGGACAGTTTAAGTGACGAAATTTAGGTTGAGGTTTCAAGCAAATGGATGAAAGGATGCCGTGTTTATTGTTGCAATGACAAAGAGTGAGTTGTTTCTCAGGACATTACAATGTTTCCAATCAAGGAAGCTGGATCCAGAAGGCAGATTTCTCTACTGATACTCCTCTCAAGGTTCAACTTCATCATCCAAAAAGGAAAAAAAATGAACGTGCAGTTGTTTTGTCTATCAAGTTAAGAGACCTTCAGAGAAAGAACTCCAGAAACCAATTAAGATTTGCTTTCTCGATTGTGTTTATGTTGCAGGTCGACAACACTGGGTTTGGTCTAGCTTTCTTCTATTCTTACAACTCTAACTAGGTGGATTTAACACATTTTAAGTCCCCACAAGTTGAGCTGTCGTTTAAGGTCTAAGAACTGAGATCCCTTGGCTGTTTGTAACTCTGCCATGTATATTATAGCCAGTGTATAGAAGATAAAGAGATACAATGAGCAACATGTTTTAAATCCCCATAAATTCATCTGTCCTTTTAGGTTTAAGGACTCGGATTATTCCTTGGCTATTATGTAATACTGTCATCTATCTTATTAGCCAGTGTGTAGAAGATAAGAAGATACAATGTGGTCCATATATGATAGATGTATGTACCTTAGTAATTTTTTCATTTATTGTCCTATGAAATGTATAACATATGGGGAAATACTATTCATATTGTGGAAACCATTTTGTGGTCATTATGTAATAATCACAATGTGTATCTACAACCTTATTCTTTCTTGAATATTGTGATGGATTTGCCACGAAATTTAGCTGGTTAAATGTAGTATGAATATAAAATGTCATGTTCTGTCATTGGAAAAAGAAAAAGGGCAGCCGGTGCACTAAGCTTCCGCTATGCGCAAGGTCAACTTTAGGTCAACTTTACCTCTTCATGTTGTCTTATTAGATTCCAAAATAATAAATTATTTAACTTTTCTCGAAACGTAAAATATCTCAAAATAAAGGTAGTTTGTCAAAATACCTATTTCCTCCGGTCCACATTAAGTGACTTTTTTGTCTTTGGCACACCCCTTAATAAAATACAAACTTCCAGAAAATAATAAGTATTTTAACTAAATTACCCTTGGTTAAACTTTGCATAACTGTTAACTTGATCTGTAAATAGGGGCATATTTGAAAAACTATAATTAATTCATTCTTGATTATGTTAAAAGACCAAAAAATTACTTATTATGAATCGGAGGGAGCAATAACTAAGGGTCTAAGATTTTATTTTGATACACAAGGTTCATCCTTAATGTAGTAAGGGACAGTTTTTCAGCTAAACATGTTTAGATTAAATGACTTTGCCAACAAAAGATGAGGGAAATTTGACAGAGCAGTAGTATCCCGACTTATAAAAGCTAAACCATCTTTGGTTAAATAATTCTTGACAATGCTGCCATGAAAAGTGAGTCCACAGACCACACTCCACAATGCCAAATCGGCCTAGTTGAACCAGTAGTAGTCAACAACTATACTTCAGTCTCAAACAAGTTGAAATTAGCTATATGAATCCTTACTTCTCCATGTAAGCTCAACATATGTAGTAACCCATGGTTACACGATCTTGAAAAACACAAGACAACACAACGTGATTCCGCATTGCTAAATCAACCTTGTTGAACACTGGGATAATGTTACAGACCAGTTATATCCCCACTAGCAGGAAGAATGGATAACAAATGAAGAGAATGCAGAAATAACATCTTAAAAGTCAAATCTTAACGAGGATTGCATAAGCCAGGATAAAACTTCCTCTTTAATATAAATAAATAGCACCAGCTAACAACAGGAGGATGTCTGTACAGTCAAAGAAAGTTGCTCCGGCATTAATTTGACTATCCCTAGGCATCCACTTCCCTGCATTGAAGATATAATTCTCTCTGTGTTCGACATCCCAGTATGCTTGAAGCAGATAGTTGAACATCAAACTTTCAGTGAAGTTATCCATCATCAGATGAATCTGAATCAGCCGGCACCCTCACGTCGTCTGCGACAGTTGTGTCCTGCATGAACATCAGATGGCAATGATCATTTGCATAGAGGGAGACTCAGGTTATCTCTCGGTAATTGCAGAATTTACGTAAGTTATTCTTACAGCATTCTTATCCCAGTCTTTTAACTTGGGGTTAGTCAGCATGTAACTATCACGTAGAGGAGCCCATGAAGGACCTTCATCATTTGATGCACCGGCCTGCATGAATTAAGCTTCATAATAAGAAAAGAAGGCAAACATTGTATGACTGGGCTGCAAGGTTAAATATTGAAAATGCTTTTTTTTTCTTTTTTTCTTTTTTTAACTTGGATAAGAACTTGAAAAATATCAACTCCGCATGTTCAAGTTGTTTTTGCCTTCTGTTCACAAAATAGTTGCTAATTCCTACTTTTAAATAATTGTTTCTGTTGAAACACCACTGATAAATCACATTAGCAGATATGTTGTTTCCGATATATGAGCAACTCATTCAACTATGACGCAAATTTGACAAGGGAAAAATGAAAAAGAAAAAAAACAACCAGAGGCAACATGAAAATTCTCTCTTTTCTGAGACGAGGCTCATCTCTTTCCCACTCGACTCCCCCCAAAAAAATGCAGTAGCCCAAGACAAGATACTAAATGAAAAGATGTTATAAAATAATTAAAGACATTTTCCGAAATGATCATAATGCTTAGGTTTGAGAGAGAGAGAGAGAGAGAGAGAGAGAGAGAGAGAGAGAGAGAGAGAGAGATGACCTTTGACCCAGCCGCAATTGTTTGTGATGGTGTCTTGCCCAATTCGGAGAAAAAGACTTCTCTTCGTCGCTTCTTTATTACTACACATCAGAAAATAGAAGTTATTGTACGGGATACAATATAAAAGTTCATAAAGTTAATCTTATCTGAACTATTCCAAATAGAATTATCAAGAATGTGTTATCAATTGCAATTATAAAGAACAAAACGGTAGTTCCCCATCATAAAAAGAATATTTACCGTAATCAAAAGATAAAATAAGGTTATTAATTCCATTACAAGCTTCTTACTTCTATCATGTAAACGGTAAAACGGCATGTGCGCAGTTCACTTCCCCTCGATACTGACAGCATATGATAAACTGAGTGAAAATAGGATAACATTGGTATTTAGGGCATTACTCTATTTTTTAACCATAGTTTAAAATTACAAATGAGAATCTGTAGCAGGCTATATACCTTATTGCACGAAAAAGAGATAATATTCTTGATGGTTATGTTTCATTAGTGCATGTGAAAAACAAAAGAAAGTAAGACGGAAAATTAGAATAAACACGAGGTACAAATTTCACCATTCAATCTTAATTATCATGGCCAGATAGAGAAGGAAAATTGAATTTCACTAAGCTAGTATGTGTTCTTTTCCTATCTGATCTGTAGTTTAAACGCCTTTTCACAAAGTACTATAAGCACTCTTCAACTGCATGAAAACCAAAAACGAGTTGACTGCTATTGTTCATTTATATAACTCAACACAGTCCGACACGTGTAATCTGATTAAAGGATTCAAACGTGGACTTATGAGTGTGAGACTAGGCTTGTCGAAAATCAGTTCCGATTTCCGGTGAAAGAATATATCCAGCCTAAGCCTTAATGTAATAGGTGGAGTGACCCAGGACATTTATAGACGTCTTTGAAAGCACCTATATAGGAAATTTGGGACTTAGTGTAACTCGGTGAAAGCAATAGAACAACCTCTTATGATCTCGCAATGCAAGTTATTTCACTTGGAAATAAGAATTTGAAAGATCCTACTCAAGAACAGCATGAGCACCGACATTAGGAATTTGGTATCGGACACTGAATACCAAATAATTTTTCCAACAGAATCCCAAGTATTGCACTAAGATCAGATTACCAGTCCAACATGCAGGATGCTGCGATTGGAAGAAAAAAATGTCATTCATGGCCTTGGGATTATCCCTTGTCCAAACATGGTTAATGAAAATACAACTAACCAACTTAGCAAGGAAAATGTCAAACTTCTCTAATGCAGGAAGATGGAGAGGATGATTAGAGGTTAAAGCACACAAAGACAAATCAAATCTTCTGAATAATATTTCCCTTCCTCTTACTTTGTAAATTGTACTAGAATTACCAAAAGAGGAGCAATAGCAACCATTCAAAAATTAAAGAACCAATCACATCATCAATACGTCGGTATTTTGTCCTTACCTTTCTCATCTTTTGACCTTGAGGGATTTAAGCCTTTTTGAGCATGTTGTGCTTTGTTAACCTGTATCACATAAGCAGTTATATTTGAGCTAGCTGAAAGTAGCATAAAACTTTTAATAAAACAGAAGTATCAACTTCGAAATGTGTACTGCAACTTACAGCATTGAATAACTTGACCACTGATAGTCCCACAATGCCCATACAAAAGTAAAGAACCAAGTTAATTAGAAGGTTTGATCAAGAGCTTATTAATACATTTGTATTTATATTATAAATTCCAAAAAAAAGAAGAAGATGAAGTTGAGTACCTCCCTTTGTTGCAACTCCTATTAGAAACTTTTCATGGGAGTCCAAATAATTTGCAGGTTTCACATGTCCCTTTTCTCCTATCTTTGGCATAGATATCAAAGTTAAGAACACGACCATTAATACATTGAACATGGGAGATTAAGTTATTCTAAAAACTTAACAGTTAAATGAAACTAGATATATATACCAAGTGTTTCTCCTTTTTTGCTTCCCCCTTAACCTTTCGTTCTACTTCTTCTTCAGCTAGCTTCTCTGCAACAAGCTTCTTGTGTGCTGATAAGACAGGGCCCTGCAGGTTATTTACCATTAGTTTCTGCAAGCAATTCCTATCATCAGTTAGTATGAGCTTCCCATGCTTTTAAGTTTTAACCTATGAGTTCATCAGCATCCAGCTTATTTTCTAGTAATCAACAACAACAACACCCCTGTGGAATCCTAGAAGTGGGGTCTGCGGAGGGTAGTGTATATGCATACCATATCCCTACTCCTCTAGTGTGTATGGAGACCTTATCCCTACTCCGGAAGAGCAGAGAGGCTGTTTCTCATAGAGTTATTTTGTAGTAATCGAATTATTGTATTAAAGGCATAGAAAAAGTCTTTTCTCTGGAAACAAAATGTTTTTTTCCAGCAAGTTGTTTTGTTTCCTCTTCCAAACACGTCCGATTTTGTCCCTCGACCAAATCCAAACACTCACAAAATAGCAGTTCCCCTAAAACCACATCCAAACACTACAACAACAAACCAGGTATTTTCCCAAAAGAGGGGTGCGGGGAGTAATATATACGCAGCCTTACCCCTTACCAAACACTCATAAAGTAAAAACAAACCAAAAGATTTTATTTTGAGGCCTGAAACTTTAAAAAGCATAAGAACATGATGCACACCAATTATATTATCCTTCGAACATGAAATTATAACAAGGCAGATGAGCAAAAAACTTATGGACAAAGCAAGTTTCTCACCAATATATCATCAGAAGCTGATTTCTTTAATATCTTCTTGAATGCCAATCTGAATGCTCTACAACCATCTATAAACCTAGTAATCCCCGGCTGAATTTCTCCATCTTCATCTTCGGATACTTCAATGTCCTCATTACCATCCTCTCCTCCGTCATCATCCACCCATTCCTCATCAAAATCATCCTCCTTTTTACCATATGATGTGAATTTACCTCGACTTACAGGGGCAAGCTCTCGAATATCAATACCATCATCATCATTATCAGAGTTATAATCTCTTGCTCTCTTCTCAAAAAGCTTCTTCATTTTTTTGTCTACTTTTACCCTTTTTTCATTAAATGGTACACCCTTTTGCTTCTTCTTTGCCTTGCCCCCTTTCTTATTGTGCCCAATATTTTTTCTTTTCCTTATTGACATTTTTCCAACTTCTCTAACTGACTGCAATTCTTCCGCCATAATTTTCAATCTTGTTTTTTACAGCTGCAGAACCAGATAATCAGGTGGATCTTAAGTACAGTAAGAGCGGCTCTAGGGTAAAGGCAGGCAAAACCCTTGCCTTAAAACCCCAAATATTTAAGGCCCCAAAAATATATAATTTATAATTTAGTTGATAAAAAATTTCAAATTTTACATTTTTTAAAGTTTGGTAGAAATAGGTTTGAATGAGTTACTCCCTTGTTTTTTTTTTTGGATTGTTTTTAAATTTATTAAGAAATTTATTTTTAAATTTTAATTAGCAATAAAATTGATTATATTTATATTTTCTATTTCTTCATATTTTTTTCATTTTATTTCATATTTGACATAATATCATTTTGAGATTTGGGATGTGATAATTAGCAACTCCCGAAACCGAACTAACTAGCATAATTCATTGAAAACTTTGTGAGCATCAAATGTTGTAATAAATCCGACTATAACACTTTAGCCTTCATATCGAATTATTTGGAACTAAAACATAAGCGGAAGCGTACCTGAATCCATTGGTGGAAGCTCCTTAATCCGGCTTGAAGATCACCTTGATCCGGCTTGGAGATTGTCCGGGTTTGGCTTTCCACTTGATGTGCAAGATAACAGATTTGCTCTCTAATTTCAATGGGAAGAAGAAGAGAATTAGTCTTGCATCAAATGGGAACCATAACCCCTTATTTATAAGCATGTAACCATAGTTACATGTATGTAACCTTAGTTAGCCCATCATTAACTAAGGTTACTCTATATGGGTATCTACACATAAATTAGTCTCCATAAGACCACTAATTTAGGCCAAACCAAAAGATAGCACATAACATATAATTAATCCATATATTGTCCATATGTATGTAGTACAAGTCCAAATGTCTAACAATCTCCCACTTGGACGATATACTCATGCATATGTACAAACCTTAGTATTATATGTTACATTATAACTTTATGAGCTCAGTATTGCTATCAAAATAAAATTGTCATGATCAATCCGGTCCATCAATCATATCAACATAGGATCTAAGAGATCTTAGTTACTCTTGCGTAACTAGACCCAACATTGATCACGTATATCAATATAACCGACGATATGGACCAAGTGTAGGTGTGTAGCATGGAAATAACACAAAGTGTGGTCTGAAATAGAATGTCTATTTCCAACTGGTTCACTTTATTGAGATCAATCATAAACCATAAGAGTACATAAAACTTTAAGACTGAATATCTGCAGATAAAATCTTAAAGACTGAATTACTGAATGTACTGGACAATACATAATTGTATAACACAAACTCCCACTAAAACTCATAATCCTCAACTGATTTGACACCCATGCGAGCAATATGCTCATGAAATATTTTGGGTGGTAATCCCTTAGTAAGCGGATCCACAATCATGGAGTTTGTACTGATGTGCTCTATGTACAATTGTCCATTTTGTACTCTTTCTTTAACAACCCGAAACTTGATGTCCATATGCTTTGCCTTCGTCAAACTACTGTTATTGTTAGCTTAAAGGACTGCTGATCTGTTGTCGCATAATAGCCTGAGTGGCTTTTTAATACTGTCTACTATGCGCAGTCCACTAACAAAATTTCGCATCCATAATCCCTCATTGGATGCCTCATAACATGCCATGAATTCCGCTTCCATGGTGGAAGTGGCCGTAAGAGTTTGCTTGATGCTTCTCCAAGAGATAGCACCGCCAGCAAGCATGTAGATATAGCCTGATGTAGACTTCAGACTATCTTGACATCCAGTAAAATCGGAGTCGGTGTACCCGATGATCTCAAGTTGGTCCAATCTCCGATATATGAGCATGTAATCCTTTGTTCTCTGTAAGTACCGCATGACCCTTTAGGCTGCCTTCCAATGGTCCATTCCCGGATTGCTGAGATATCTGCCCAGCATCCCAATAATGTATGCTATATCAGGTCGTGTGCATACCTGAGCATACATCAGACTCCCTACAGCCGAAGCATAAGGTGTCTTCTCCATTTCCATGGTTTCAAAACTATTCTTTGGGCACTGTTTGAGACTAAACTTGTCTCCCTTAGCAACAAGGGTGTCGCCTGGTTTACAATCCTGCATGCCAAATCTTTTAAGAATCTTATCGATATAGCCCTTTTGTGACAGACCGAGAACACCTTTGGAGCGATCTCGATGTATCTGAATTCCTAATACAAAATAGGCATTACCAAGATCTTTCATTTCAAATTTCTTTGAAAGAAATTTCTTAGTTTCGCGCAATAATCCTATATCGTTACTGGCAAGCAGTATGTCATCGACATATAAAACCAGAAAAATATATTTGCTCCCACTGAACTTATTGGTATATACAGTCATCAGCAATATTTGGTTCAAAACCAAAAGATGTAATGACTTCATGAAACTTGTGATACCATTGACGGGAAGCTTGCTTGAGCCCATAGATGGATTTCTTTAATTTGCAAGCCCTTTTCTTTGAGTCTCCCGAAACAAGTTTTCAGGTTGCACCATATAAATTGATTCCTCAATGTCACCATTGAGAAACGTTGTCTTAACATCCATCTGATGAAGTTCAAGATCAAAATGTGCTACTAGTGTCATTATTGTCCTGAAAGAGTCTTTCGATGAAACTGGAGAGAAAGTCTCTTTATAATCAATGGCTTCCTTTTGAGTGTAGCCCTTTGCGACTAGGCGAGCTTTAAACCTAATGACATTGCCCTTTGAATCCTTCTTGGTTTTAAATATCCATTTGCAACCAATTGGTTTAACACCTTCGGGCAATGAAACAAGCTCCCAAACGCCATTATCGCTCATAGACTTCATCTCATCATTCATCGCATCAATCCACTTTTGAGAGTTAGAACATTTCATGGATTGACGGAAGTTGATTGGATCATCTTCCTCAAGTCCAATGTCACTTTCTTGTTCTTGGAGGAATACAACATAATCGTCCGGAATTGCACTTCTCCTCTCTCTAGTGGATCTCCTTAATGGCACTTCAGGTTCTTGAGGTTGTTGAATTTGATTTTCATTAATAATATCATGAACTTGATTAGGGAGATTATCAAGATTGTCTTGAACTGGAGTTGTGTGATCCGTGTCAGGAATGAGAACACCCTGATCAAGATCAACAACTTGAGGAAAAGACACATGTTCTTCCTCAAAGACAAAATTTCTAACTTTATCTCCCCACCCCCCAAACTCAATATCCTCAAAGAACCGAGCATTACCCGTCTTAAAAATAGTTCTAGAAGTGGGATTATAGAACTTATAACCCCTTGATCTTTCATAGTATCCAACAAAATAGCTACTAACCGTTTTAGAATCCAATTTCTTTTCATCTGGCCTGTAAGACCTTGCCTCAGCTGGACAACCCAAAATGTGTAAGTGCTTTATACTGGGTTATTTCCAGTCCAAAGTTCATATGGGGTTTTGATTGTAGCTTTAGTTGGAACCCGATTAAGTATATATGCTGCGGTTTTCAATGCTTCTCCCCAGAGTGAGTCTGGCAAAGTAGTATGACAAATCATACTTCTCACCATGTCCTTTAGTGTTCGATTTCGTCTCTCAGATACACCATTCATAGAAGGACTGCCTGGCATAGTGTACTGAGGAACGATCCCACACTCATCTAGGAATTTTGCAAATGGACCTGGACGTTGTTCACCTGAACCATCATATCAACCATAGTATTCACCACCACGGTCAGATCTAACGGTTTTAATCCTTTTGCTTAGTTGATTTTCAACTTCGGCCTTATATGATTTGAACACGTCTATAGATTGGGACTTCTCATGAATGAGATATAGGTATCCATAACGAGAGTAATCATCTATGAATGTGATAAAGTATTGTTGACCATTTCTACAAGGTGTAGGGAATGACCCACAAATATCCGTATGTATCAATTCTAAGACATCTGAAGCTCTCTGGGCACCTAATCTCGTCTTGTTTGTTTGTTTACCCTTGATACACTTAATGCAAATATCCGAATTTGAGAAATCAAGAGAATCAAGAATTCCATCTGACACGAGTTTCTGAATTCTTTGTTTGGATATGTGACCCAAACGTTTGTGCCAGAGTGACAAATAATTCTCATTAGATAATTTTCTTTTGGTACCACTAGAACTTGTATGCAAAGTTTCATTATGTGAGGTTATTATGTCAAGCAAATATAGGCTATCATATGCTGATAAAAGACCAGTACCGATAAGATTTGAATTTTGAAAAAGACTCACTTTATTGTCACCAAATGAACAAGAATAACCGGATATGTCCAATTTGGGAACAGAAATTAAATTCCGTCTAAAAGACGGTACAACAAAAGTCTCATTCAAATCCAACTAAAAACCAGTCTTAAACAATAGCCTAAAATTTCCAATAGCCTCAACTTCAACCCTTTTGCCGTCACCTACATAGATGTATCTTTCCCCATCACTTGATTTTCGGCAGTTCAGGCAACCCTGCATAGATATACTTATGTGAGTAGTAGCAGCAGAATCTACCCACCAAGTATCTTTAGGTACCGAAATTAAATTAACTTCAGAACAAACAAGAGCAAGAGATATACCTTTTTTCGCATGCCAAGCGTGGTATTTGGTACAATCTTTCTTCTTGTGATTAGTCCCCTTACAGAAAAAGCAACCTGATTCTGTAGTTTCAACCTTAGTTTCCTTTTGTTGCTTCTTCTGGGGCCTTGAGACCGCAACTTCCTTATTTTTCCTCTTCTTGTTGTCTTTAGAAGAGGATGCCAAATGAGCACTTTCTGTCTTATCTTGCTTTATTCTCTCTTCTTCTTGCACACAATGTGAAATGAGTTCATTAAGAGTCCATTTCTCCTTTAGGCAGTTGTAACTGACCTTAAACTAATTAAATTGTGCAGGGAGAGAGATCAAAACTAAGTACACAAGCAGTTCCTCAGGTAATTCCAACTTGAGTGACTTAAGTTTTGAAGCAAGATGAGACATTTCTAAAATGTACTCCCTTATGTTTCCTTTGCCTTTATACTTCATGGAAACAAGTTTACTCAAAAGAGTACTAGTTTCCGCCTTTTTGTTTTGTGCAAAACGCTTTTCAAGGTCCTCAAGGAAAACTTTGGCATTATTTTCTTCAGTCATAATGCCCCTAAAAGATTCTGAAATTGCACGTTTCATGATCATAAGACTCATGCGATTTGAGCGTTCCCACTTCTCCATCTACTTCTTGTCATCAGAAGAAGATGTATCCTCAAGAGAAGCAGGTTTCTCAATCCGAAGTGCAAGGTCTAGATCCATGCAACCGAGAACTATCATAATGTTCTCTTTTCATTCCTTAAAATTTGTGCCATTAAGCACAGGGATGCTGTTAATGTTTGCAGATATTGTAGCAGCTGAAGAATTCACTGAAAATAGAACAAGGACAACTTAAAACATGCTTACAATTATTTGATTTTTAACTTTAGTATACATATTCAAAATAGGCAAATCCCATTACAAGATACCTTGCACAACATTGATTTTAGTCTTTGGACAGAAAATCAACTTGTAATTGGTACTCTTGGTGTAGTAATCAAAATATTGACAATAAACTCCTGTCAAATATCAAGCCTTCCTTTGGGCCGACTTAATATTCACATGGAAAACTTAATAATTGTCACATATTTATTACTACAAGTATGCTCGAATTCCTGCCAAATAACGACCTTCCTTTGGGCCGGTGTTAAATGCATGGAATACGAACATACACAGTCATCCTATATTTTGAAATCAATCAATCTTCACAAAATAGGTTACTTTGGTAACATAATGTTTCAATTGACTAATTTAAAATATTAGATGCAAAATTAATTAATTCTATAAGCCTATTGAATCTTAACTGAATATCACATGTTTATAATGTAAAATTTGAATATTAATGGACAAAACATTAATGTACAATTAAAATCTGAAAACTTAAAACGTTTCTTTGATAATGAAAAACGTTTCTTTAATAATTGTACATTATGTCTTCATTAATATGTTAATTATAAAAAACGTTTCAATAAATAATGCAAGACTAATTATGTCTCCATTAATGATAAAACGTTTCTTGAATAATGGAAAAACGTTTCTGTAATTAATGGAAAAACGTTTCCTTAATAATGCAAGATTAATGTTTTAATATTAATCTTGCATTATGACTCCATTAATATCTTAATTGAATAAAAAAACGTTTCAATAATAATGAAAAACGTTTCTATTAATTAATTTTGCATTATGGTTTCATTAATGTCACCAGAAAAACGTTTTTAATAAAAAAAACGTTATCTTTATTAAAAACGTTTCTGTCTTAATTGCCAGATAATCAAACGTTTCTGCAAATTTATTCTAGGACCTTTTGCGGCGACGAACGCTGCCACTAAACCCATAGAAGTCGCCGCTAAATGTATTAGTGGCGACTATGTATTGAAACTGGAGTGGCCGTCACTGAAGGTTATTTGTGGCGACATTTGAGATCGGCACTCAACGATAATAAACTTAATGGGGCTTTCAACGAAAGGCTTAATCAAGGAATCATGTTCAACAATCGAAATTAGGCAATTTATTTCAACATTTCAATTCATACGGTGATAACATTGTATCGAAATACTAAAGTTTATCATCAACAAATCATTCATGAAAGCATGCTATATCAAGGTACTAGAATTTCAAAATCAAAATTCTATCTTAGTTTAATCATAAAGCTTTATAATATTAAATTCATGAACTTCCAAATGACCCAATACGAAGGAGGCTCTGATACCAATTGTTGTAATAAATCCGACTATAACACTTTAGCCTTCATATCAAATTATTTGGAACTAAAACATAAGCGGAAGCGTACCTGAATCCATTGGTGGAAGCTCCTTAATCCGGCTTGAAGATCACCTTGATCCAGCTTGGAGATTGTCCGGGTTTGGCTTTCCACTTGATGTGCAAGACAAAGGATTTGCTCTCTAATTTCAATGGGAAGAAGAAGAGAATTAGTCTTGCATCAAATGGGAACCATAACCCCCTATTTATAAGCATGTAACCATAGTTACATGTATGTAACCTTAGTTAGCTCATCATTAACTAAGGTTACTCTATATGGGTATCTACACATAAATTAGTCTTACACTTTATATGACAATGTATTGGCCTCCTTAATAATAATGTCCATAAGACCACTAATTTAGGCCAAACCAAAAGATAGCACATAACATATAATTAATCCATATATTATCCATATGTATGTAGTACAAGTCCAAATGTCTAACATCAAAACTATTTCAAATTTTCGGCAACAAAACTCAATTTGTTATGTAATTTTAATTTAAAAACATCAATGAATTATAAAATGGAGCTAACTCAATATTACTCTCCAGTTTTTTATTTTACAAAAATAATTAGCATGAATTATAGAGATGAAATGATCTATATATTTTATAACAAATAGTACGTGGATTATTAGATAAGTCAAACATCAATCTGAGATGCATGAATCCAAATGCATTCGAAAATAAGTATAACATATACTTCAACACTATTTATTTCGAGGTAATTTAAAAAATAATAATTAATTTACTCTTAAAATCTGGAATAATTAAATATTTTGGACCACAAAAATAATAAAAAATAAGATAAAGTGGAAGGAGGGAGTAATATGATAAATCTTTTCTCTCATTAAATTAAACAATTTATCTACCTTTTTATCAATTTTACTTTTCTTCTATGCATATTTTTTTTCATGTTTCTCACAATTTTACTTTCTAAGTTTAACTCGGATTCTTTAAATTAGTTTTCATTTTGGCACATTCATACGTCAAAAAACAAGTTCTTTTGTGTCTCTTTTTAAACGGAGAAATTTTTCAGGCAAGTGTCCATATAAAAAAAACTCGATGAGTAATTCTCTCCCCCCTTTATCATTTTTACTTAATATCATATTTTTGTGTAGAGGAGAATTTAATATCATGACGTGTGCCTATTCAACACATCATGCATATGCATTGCGCTATTTCATTAGGCCTTCGTAGAGTCTTATTATTCTATGAATTTTATAAAAAAGTTGAAGGATCTTTTGATATATTTTAATTTTAGTCACTAATTTCATTGAGAGCACTGTCATAAACATGTTCTTCAACCAACTTCGCATTTGTTAACCGAATGGCACATTCGTTGTCTTTAATGTTCTTTCCCTTGTTGTCTCATATTAACTGAAACTCTATAAATTTAACTGGAAATGTCAAAATGGATAGGTGGCTCAAGAGCGAGGCGAGTAAAATTTTGATTTACGCCCTCGAGATTTTGAGGCCCAAAAAAAATTTAATTGTGGATTTTATGATTTTATTTTAGAGAAATTTTCATAAAGCACTATCTTTTAGTAGTAATTAGCCATCTACAGATACCATTTGCTATATTACGGATTATAGATGCCTTTTATGTGGTTATAAGATGTATTTGATGTATTTAAGCTATTGTATTCATGAATACAGTAGCAAAAATAGGCGTGAATTAGGGAAGTCCAACTAATCAGTTGTTGTATTCGAGTGTATTCGACTGTATTCATGTAGTGAAATATGGGAATACAACTGGACATATTATTGTATTCAACTGTATTTGACTATATTCAGTGCTTGAAATAGGGGATTAAACTATTTTTAAAATAAAAAGTAAATCAATTAACATAATAGACTCATAATATAACTCAACAAACTCAATTATAATATACAAATTTTGTATTTCAATTATAAAAAAGATTCTCAACCGAAAAATATCCCAAAAATATAGCAATCTTTAGAGAAATTATATAATATATCTGAATATATAAATTATATTAAGTAAAAAAAAATTTATGAATACATTTATGGCATATGGCGAGACAACGAATACAATAAAATATATAAAATACAGTGGGATACAATGAAATACAATGAGAAAAAAAGACAATGAATAAACTGAAATACATGAAATATAACGACATATATTGAATTACAATAGAAAAAGTCAATGAAATACATAAAAATACATTGAAATATATTAACAGAAAATCAAGTTGCTCAGCCAAATTCTACCGTCTTTATTCAAGAATAAGCCCTAATTTCCGGCGAATCCGCCGTTCACCCGAAGCCGGTAATGAAAACGTGCTGCTTTCGTGGAAATTTCACTTTGACTTGTTTGGCAAGATGACCCTTCCAATTATGGTGAGATCATGCTTAACGAACTGCTACTGTATTTAATTACACAATCTCCCACCTTCTTTGCCACTCCACCGCCACCGGAATTACTTTTTTTTGGTGTCTTTGAAATATGGTTCTGTATTATTATAGTTACACCGAGCCCATGAGTTCTCGTATGCACTGTTCTTCTTCATATCTTCTTTCTTTGATCAAAGACGAGGATTCTGAAAAAAAGAAAAGAAAGAGTAATTAGAGGAAGAGGTCCACAAAACTTTGGGAGAAAAGAGAGTTGGTATTAGAGGAAGAGGTCCACGAAACTTTAGAAGAATAGGATATATCAAAGTAGAAAGAAAGAAAAAAGTGTAACTAATTAGTGTATTCGGAAAAGGGTCAGAACTGCCCCTAACGTATTGACGACAGTTTAAAAACGCCCTCCGTCAACTTATTTTGAAAAAAATGCCCCTACCGTTAAAATTCTGGCATATTTGTGCCCCTGACGTATTAACTCCAGTTTAATAATGTCCCTATCGTTAACCTATTTTGAAAAAAATGCCCATACCATTTTAACGGTAGGGGCATTTTTTCAAAATAGGTTAACGGAGGGTATTTTTAAACTGTCGTCAATACGTTAGGGGCAGTTCTGACCCTTTTCCCTAGTGTATTTAGCGGCTTAGGGATATAGGAGAAAACCAAAATGAAATATTTTGCTATAAACCTTAAAAGGTATCTATAGAATATAGTTTTTTTAAATGGTATTTATTTAAAATAAATAAGGTCTTAACCTTTGCCACAGGAGGTAAAAATTCCTTTATTTTAGCTTAGACAATATTAAAGTTTGCAAAAAAAATAATAAAAAGTATTAGAAATTTATAAAAAGGAAAGAAAAAGAGATTGTCTATTATTTAATAGTAAAGTACTTTAGAACCTTAAATTAAACTACTTATATTTTCATATTGGTAAATATATATTTTTACAACAATATCAAATGAATTAAATTGTAAACGCATGCCTAATATTTTATTTATTCAATTATCTTTTACTAATATAATTAATATTATCACTATGTGCTGTTGAAGGTTTTATATTATTTAAAAATATTATATTATAACAACAAGCAAGAAAAAATAGTAATAATAGTTTTTTTTACATATGTATGTGTTCATACATATACGAATTCTAGAATAAAAAATATAAAGTTTTTTATTAAAAGTTGGCTTTAAGCCACTAATTGAATTGGGTCAATCTTAAGCAGAAACAAACACAATCAAACTATAATAATACATAACTATAACATAAATCGACATAAACATGAATTACCAAGAATAAGAAATTTACGTATGAAGTGAGTTACTTTGCGCGGAGAGGATAAGGAGAAAGTAGGGTTTTAGTGTGGAGCTGCAAAATTATAGGTTTAACGTTTGGATGGATACCGGGTATAGGAGCTAAAAAGGCCAGCCCGTTAATAATCCAGGCATGAACTGAAATTTAAAGGGATTTTTACCTATACATCCCATATATCAAACCTTACTACCATTATTGTGCATTGTTTGTTAATTACCCTCATATCTCATGGTTTTGTTACATAATATGTACCAAACAAGATATTTGCTGATTTTCCATCCTAAATTAACACTAGACAATTAAGGCTAAAATAGAATCTTAATAAATTAACACAAAAAATAACGCCTATCATTATGGTTGATAATTAATGTTTGATTTTCTACCATTTAAATTCTAAATCAGGTAAGGTAACATATTAAATGCTCCAAATATATTAGCCGTAGTATGATAATCTTACTAATCCAATTTTCCAAGAAACAAATACAGATTCTCTTTTGTACAAGAGTATACTATGATTAGTATTGATGAAGTTGTTTCTGAACACTGTCGAACAATGCCATGCAACCGAAAAAAGGGGAAAACATATTGACTGCCAATTTTCTCTTAGGAAAACTTTAGTGTCATTTATACTGTTTTCACCTCACTGGGTATTCAAAAATAGTAATCCTCGATCTAATAAGTATAGCAAAGTAAAATTTCCAACAATAACTCTGCACTCCAATATACGTACAAGAAACAGCCCTCTATCTTAGTATTGTACACAACACAATGGAATTCTCCAGTCTACAATTGGGCACAAATTCAACAAAGAATTGGAAGATAACAATACATTATCCCAGAAACTAAAGGTAATATATTCTTGTTTGGTGCAGGAAAAAAAAACAAAAAAAGTAGTAGATGCTGAAGTTGTTTCCAGAGAGTTTTAAAAATATAGACAATTGTAGTTAAATGTAGTTATGAAGTATTTCCAGAGAGTTTTAAAAATGTAGATTATTGTAGTTAAATGTAGTTATGAAGTATTTTCAGAGAGTTTTAAAAATGTAGATAATTGTAGTTAAATGTAGTTAAATGTAGTTATGAAGTATTTCCAGAGAGTTTTAAAATGTAGATAATTGTAGTTAAATGTAGTTATGAAGTATTTCCAGAGAGTTTTAACAATGTAGTCAAATGTAGTTAAATGTAGTTAACGTTTATATGCCGTTTGTTTGTAGCTGATTTGTAGTTAACTGATTGTTGCTAACATAGTTAACTTATTGACACCTTATTATTTTCTTTTTGATCTTGAATTGTAGGTGAGAGCTTCAATAAATTATATACACACTGTGTGACAATTAATTTCATTGAAATTAACTACAATATTTTTTCTTTATCTACAACATTCTCGTTTCTCATCGACGTTCATGGCATTCATGAACTTGCATTTGATCCAGTCTCAAACTTCTTGATGCTTGGTATCTAGTTTTACAGTGTTCGCGAACATAGTTCTGAATTTATATGTGATTGCATGATAATGTTTAGGCTTTGAGACTGTTTGACAAGTTTACAACTTCTTCAAGCAAGAATGCGGTACTTTCCAGTGTGAGGAAGGACTAATGAACAAGACAAGATTACAAACAACACTTTTAAACAAAGAACTGATAATCTGAAAAATAGAATGAACAAAACAAGATTACAACCGACACTTTAAACCAAGACAAACGTGAATTGAGCTCGAAATTATCCAAAAAAAACTGAATACAAACTATGATGAATAAACAAGAACAGTTACTACCTAGATAAGCAAATTTCACGGAATTAATCAATTGTCCAAACTCGACGTCCGACTGAACACGACCTCAAACTCGGACAACACCTCAAACTTGAATCTCGAGCAAAGTTCAGTAGGGAAACTAGAAACAAAGCTGGATTCAATCAGGTTCCCTAGTCTTGAAACATACCCCGCTACCTATGACTCAAATGGATCCTGTAATCTTTAGTTTTCTGGGACAACTCTGGTCGCTAACTATGACTCAAACGCATTTTTGTTTTAATTGTTCACAGAACAGAACCAAATGAAAAAAAGGAGATCAATGAATTTCTTAAGCTTTCCCTTTTCGTCTCTGTCTGTATTTGTGTGTGTGTGTTTTCTTGTGGCGAGGCATCAATGTCTAACAAGTATGATTATTCAGCTACATCTTCAACAAAACTCTATTTTCGGAACAAGAATCCGAAATTAACTGAAGAAGCGACTGGTTCAAGGGTGGCTGGAGAAGACGACGAAGCACCAACGATGATGGATGGTGGTGTTCGCTGCTGGACGTGACAGTGAGTTTGGACGAAGGGGAGGACGATGGGTGTGCTGAAGAAGATGACAGGGAAGGGGCATGGTTTGAAAATCAAGCCTCTAATTAATTAGTTTGAAAAGATTTTGTTCCACAAATCAAGCAAAACATTAATGAGTTGATTATTAACCTTAAATATAATTTTGGTACATAAATTGAAAGGTGGTATACTTAAATGTAATAAACCCAAACCTTAAACATGAGTGGTTATAAGGTTTGCTATATGGAATGTATATGTAAAAATCCCTTTAATTTAAGCAATTAGGCTATTTTTAAAGCCAAGCCCAAACCATAATCTTCCTACCCGGCATAACTCAAGCTCATTTCCTCACTCATAATCCGTAGGCTCATACCCCTAACTTAATCCGTACTATACCTGTCTCACCAAATCGGATGATAGTAACATATAGCAGAGAGGGATGAGAGACAGGGGCATTTTGTTTCGCCTCCATTTTTCACTGGTTGGCTTCAATCTCTCCTGGGTATCAGAATAACTTTAAAGTTGTTGAAATGGTTAGACTGTGAGTCCGCCGTTGTCCTTTGGCTGGGGTTTCAATTTTTCTGATTTGTCAAGATACCTGCTGTTGTAGGCATTCTTGACTTTGTGTGTTCGTATTCAATTGATTATCTGGTATGTCTTCCTTTTAGCTGTTAGCATGTGATTCAAAGGACAAATCTAGTCTATAATGAATCTGAATAATCTTTGTTGTTTAGAGTTGTTTGGTATTTAGAATTTATTAGCTCGAACATAAGATTCTTCTTACTCACAGTGACATGGACTAGATTTTAATACAACAATTGAGATTGTGAATCAAAATTTGTACATATAAAGAAAAGAAATATTCTTCCAAATTTCTAGGGTAGCAACGTCATGTTATCTTTTGCATAATCTTTGCTGCAAACGTAGAATAAGCATCCATGTTTCATTAGGATAATATGGATTGATTATTTAAGCCACTACTTAAGTCTTGATCATTTTTCTTTAATTTAATTCATTTTAGTTAACTAAGGTTTGTCCCATCTAGTAGCTAAAAAATGCAAATCTGACGTTAAAACTCGTCAAGGTTGTTGTTTGCTTGGATGAATTTTAGTTATTCATGGTTCAAATATTTACCTATCTCAATATAAGCTTGAAAAGAAATTATTAAACCATCGTAATTATGGGTACGGTTCCCGTGACATTTTATGATGCATAAATCCAAATTCGGGGGTGCATTTCATGTAACCTGATTATAACAACTTCGAATAATAAAACTCTTTGAAATAATTTGAGGCGTGCCATGCCACATATAATTACTATTTTAATCCTTGGTAATCGAGGCGTACCATTTAGTTGAATTTCCATGACCCTCGCAAACTTAAAGTGCGTAGTTGCTTTAGGCGCGCTATTTTTTAAAAAGTTACCTTCCTAAACTCGGGTGCGCATTTATGTGACCCAAATTCAAATCTCAACGATGTTAAAATATGTCAAAAATCGCGGGTGCATTTATGTGACGTGATTCAAGACGTGTTTTGATAACATTGCAATATTTAAAAAAATATTAAAAGCAGTGAAAATGTTAAAAATGCTCATAGGATGAACATGTATAAAAATCAGAATTTAAGCCAATTGTAATAGCTTAAGTCACCGTGCTAGAACCACGGGATCCGAGGGTGCCTAACACCTTCCCTCGGGTCAACAGAATTCCTTACTTAGAATTTTTGGTTCGCAGACTCCATTTGGGCGGTCGAAAAATTTCCTCGATTTGGGATTCTAAATAAACCGGTGACTTGGGACACCAAAAGTCAAACCCTATCCCAAGTAGCGACTATGAACAAAAAATCAAATAATTAATCTCATTCGAATAATGTCACTTTAATTGGAAAATCTCCCTTGTACGTTTATCCTTCAAAGTAGCCGTGTAAAAAGGACGTGTGACAGCTCTGGAGACTCTGTTGGGGATACGAACCCAGAACCTCCGGTTCATGGTTCAAGAATTCGAGCTTAGAATAACCCTTATATTTGAATTTTTCTGATTTGCCTACATGTTTCTTCCTAACGTGCTAAATGCTTTACCGCTTTGATATTATCTGAACTGTACATATAAACTGCTACAAAATCCTTCACTTCTCACCTCTGGGGATGTGCCTACTTGTTGAGACTCCCTATTCTGTTAATGTCCTACCTGAAAAATAAGAAAGAGGGCAGACAAGTTACTAAGCCGGATGGCTTTTTGGTTCCCGGTACGTAGCCCCCTCCTCGACTCGAGTTGTCCGCTCGGGTGCACAGCTTAGACCTTATACAAAGGTTGTTAACATAGAATAACTTGATCTCATGCCGGATCCCTAGTAGGAATGCTTGTTTTCATCATGCATTTGATTTAGGGGGACTCAACAAGGGGTTGGGTCCGTCTAGGATAGGTGACCCGAAATAAGAGACCATCCTGATGCATTTTACGTACTACTTGCGCATTTATTTGCTTTGGATTCGCATGTTGACCGGCTTGTGAATAAGGAGAGAAAATTGAGAAAATAGCAGTATTAGGGCTAAATGTGGTAACCACTTTTCTTGTAAAACCAATGCTCAAATAGCACCGAAATGCTACCAGATTTTTCGAAAAACAAACAAACAAACAAACAAAACAAAACAAAAAAAAAAGGGAAAGGGGGCTTTTCAATAATGTTTTAGTTTTGATAAACTGTTTTGCCCGAACTACGCGGGTCTGATTCTCACCGGATGTGAGATAGGTAGGCAAACCTCATCGGTTCCGACCCCAATTTTCAAAAAATCCAAAAAATATTTTTATTTACTTGTTTTAATTTAAAAAAAAAGGGGGGGGGGGGGCGTCTTTATGACCCATATATTTAAAAAAATAAAAACTAAAAGTAAAATTCAAAAATATTTTCATTTACTTCTTTAGAAAAGTTTGTTTAAGACCCTAATTTTCCAAAATCCAAAAAAGGAAATTTTTCTTTTACTTCCTTGTTTAGGAAAGTTTTTCTTTGAGACCCCAAATTTAAATTAAAAAATATATATTTTCATTTTGTTTCTTCTCAAAATAAAATAATACAAAATATTTTCATTCTTCTCTCGAAAATTCAAAGGAAAAACCAAGATTCAAAAATATCTTCTCTTTTATTTAGAAGTATTTCTTTCAAAAATTCTACAAAAAAAAACCAAAAAACAGTTAATATTTTTCTTTCTTTTTTAGAAGTTTTTCTTTCAAAATTTTGAAAAAAAAAATCTGAAAATTCAAAATATTTTCATTCTTCTTTCGAAAATTGAAAAGAAAATTCAAGATTCAAAATACATTCTTTTTCTTTAGAAGTATTTTTTTCCTCTCTTCAGAATAAAAATTCATAAATGCTTTCTTCTTTAGAAATTTTTCTTTCGAAATTCTAAAAATAAAAACAATAAAAAAAGTCAAAATTCAAAAAAAAAATTCTTCTTTAGAATTATTTCTTTGCAAAAATACTGAAGAAAAATCAAAATCCAAAAATATTCTCTTTCTTCTTTATAAGTCTTTCTTTTGAAAAGAAAAAAGTAAAAAAAAATAGAGAAAATTCAATTCAGAAAAACATAAATTTAGTTTATTTCCTCTATTCCTAATCTTCTCGAACTACGCAAAATCTGATTCATGCGGCATCATGATACATAGGCAACCCACATCAGGTTTGATCAACCATGGAAAAGGAAAATGAGAAAAAGAAAAAGAAAAAATAAGAAAAAAAAAGTGAATTTTTTTTAGATAATAATAAGGACTGACTGAGTCCATTCTAACATGCGTTTTATTTTGAATTGTGAAGAAAGTTGAGGTGGTCGGTTTGTGGTAAACAGACAACACAAGATTCAAGGAACAATGATAACTGACATTGAAGCTGTTACAAGTGCTCAAGAGATTGAGGATCAGAAGGTCCGACAAGAGTCTACAGTGGTTGAGGAAAATAAAATACTAAAACAGCAAATGGCCAAAATGTGTCAAGCATGGGCCAATGACCAAGGAGAACCTTGTCATGAGTCACAATTTGTTACACAGCAAGAACAATCCCACTCTCCTGAATACCACTCGTACCCATTTGATCTTCCTGCAAAGATTGAGAAGCCCGCCCAAAAGATGGTACCGGAAGAAATGACCCAAAGAGTGAAAAGCTTAGAACAACGGTTGAAAAACATGCAAGGGTTGTCAGGTCAAAAGAGTGATGCTTTCAAGGATCTATGCATGTTCCCCGATGTCCACTTGCTGCCTGGTTTTAAGACTCCCAAATTTGAAAAGTATGATGGACATGGAGACCCCATAGCCCACCTGAAAAGATATTGAAATCAGCTAAGAGGTGCGGGAAGGAATGAAGAATTGCTGATAGCTTATTTTGGGCAAAGCCTCACGGGAGTAGCATCCGAATGGTTTTTGGATCAAGACACTTCTCGCTGGTACGTCTGGGACGATATGGCACAGGCCTTTGTCAAACAGTTCCAATACAACATTGACATTGCCGCAGGCCGCAATTCCCTTTCAAACCTGAAGAAGAAACCAAGCAAAAATTTCAGGGAATATGCCATTAGATGGAGGGAGCAAGCAACTAAGGTTAAGCCACCCATGGATGACCATGAGCTAATCACTGTATTCCTTCAAGCGCAAGAGCCAGATTACTTCCAAAACATGACGTTCGTAGTTGGCAAATCCTTTTTGAAAGCAATCAAAATGGGAGAAATGGTAGAGCATGGTCTCAAGACAGGCAAAATTTTAAGTCAAGAAGTTCTTAAAGCCGCAACTCAGGTTGTCCAGGTTGAATCTGACAATTTTAGTGACATAAATGAGAAGGATGAAGAACTCATGACGACAACAGGATCGAGAATAGGTCCCAGGAGAACACCTCGAAGGTATGCGCAGCCTCATCAGGTTTTCCATGACTTCCCTGAGCATTACTATCCACCTCAGAACCCACCGTACTCTGTTGATCCACCTCAGTATGTTGTCCAGCCACCAAATCACCCAAGAAGGCGAGCACGAGTATCACAAAATCTCCACTAGCCCCTACAAAATTTTCAAGTGCCTTATAACCCACATCCAAGCCAGGGGTATAGAAGGGAACAAAAGTTGAATTATAATTTTACACCAATAGGAGAGTCATATGCAAGTTTATTTGAGAAGTTAAAGCATTATAGCATGATTGCACACATTCCTCCAAATCATGCGGACACGTGCAAGAAGCTTTGACCCTTCTAAAAGGTTTGAATACCATTCTGATGCCCGAGGACACGATGTTGAAAGTTGTAGGGATTTGAAAAGAGAAATAGAGAGGACGATCCATGAAAACTTGATTGTAATTCAAGACCGTGACACCTAGAATATCACGCAGAATCCTTTACCTGCACAGGACGATGCATTGTGGGGATGATGCCTGGTGACATGGAGTATGAGAATTCTCTCGAGAACTTGCCGACTAAAATTGGAGAAGGTCATGGTGATTTATGATGAGCAAATTTGTGGCTAAATGTCAAGCTTACCAATTGAAAAGTCATTCTCTCCTCACTTAGGAAGGAATCTTGGTAGCTTGTTTTGATGTTTTTTCTCTTATTTGGATTATTTCATGGTTGTGATCCAGATTTTATTTCATTTATTGAGTCAAATCCTTATATCCTTCTATTTTGTTTGCATGAGTCATGTCTGTCTGTTTTATTGCTATTTTCATTATCCGGGTTATCTTAGGGTTGTAATTTGGATCTTAGGTTGCTTGTTTAGTCGTCAAACCAGTCCATCCTTATTCAATAAAATATGGTTTGTCCTTTTGTGTCATTTCGTTCTTAGTTCTTTTAGTGCTAGTTCTAATAACATGACATGCATGCGAAAATTTTGGCCAGATCTTAGAAACTGATTTGATCTGAAATTGGATAACGAAAAAAAGAGAGAAACACTTTTGAGGATGAATAAAGAGTTGAAATACTTGGAAATTAAGGTCAAGTAAAATTCACCTTCAATTATTGTGAAAATCGGGCTTGAGGATGAAAAATCAATTGAAGATTGTTGAAAAGTTTGGCGTTAAGGGATGAGAAGTGTCTTGTAACCACAACACACCAAGAAGACAGGCATGTTCATCAATGCCGTGATTGCGAAAGGATACTATGTTTGGCTTTTTCGAGGATGGGAGACCATTTTTCTGCTACCCAAACACTTTATACCATTTGTCCCCCCTTTGAGCATGTGTTATTTTCTTTGACCACCCTCTCTTGGAATCAAGTATAGAGTCAAGAGTCGAAAAGAGAGGAAAAATATTGAAAGAGTGAAAAAGAAAAGAAAATAAAATGAAGAAGGTCCATATCCCCAAAGAATAAACTAGGGCAGCTTTTAGAAAAGTTTTAAGTGAAAAAAAAAAGAAGAAGAAAAGAATTGTCAAAGGTCCATGCCCTTAACAATAGAAGCTGGGGCAATCAAAAAAAAAGGGGGGAAAAAGAGAAAAGAAAAAAAGAGAGAAAAAAAGAAAAGGAAAGACGTAGTCAAAGGAAAATTGGAGGTGAAGAAGGCGGCGTACGCTAGGTTGGCAGGGAGCACAAGCGAGGAAGAACGGAGAGCGAACATGGTGATCTACAAGGAGGCGAGGAAAGAAGCAAAGATGGCAGTCACGGAAGCTAAAAACGCGGCGTTCGGTCGCATGTATAAGGAACTAGGGGAGAGAGGCGGGGATAAGAAGTTATTCCGGTTAGCTAGAGCAAGGGAAAGGAAGGCACGTGATCTAGACCAAGTTAGGTGTATCAAGGGCGAGGATGGTAGAGTTCTGATGGGGGAATCTCAAATCAAACAGAGGTGGCAGGCGTACTTTCGGGACCTACTTAACGAGGAGGGGGACCGTAACATAGAGCTAGGGGGTGGTCCCGGTGGATGAGAAGATGCGAGAAGCGAGGCTGAGGTGGTTCGGGCATGTACGGAGGAGAAGTCCCGATGCCCCGGTGAGGAGTTGTGAGCAGTTGGAGATTTTTGGCGGTCGGCAAGGCAGAGTGAGGCCTAAGAAGTATTGGGGAGAGGTGATTAGGCAGGACATGACTAAAATGCAGGTTTCCGAGGACATGACCCTTGATAGGAAAGTCTGGAGGTCTAGTATCAGGGTTGTAGGATAGGGGCTCCTAGAGTTTTTCGTACTCCTCACCCGGGGTTGGGTGTGGGTCGGCAGGGTTACCCATAGATGATTTGTTTTTTAGCTTATGTCCCCCATATGGTTGTTAGTTATGGTAGTTACTGTATGATATTATTGCATGCGATTGTATTTATGTTTCTTATGTTTAGATAATTATTTACGCTATTGCTGCTGGAGTTACTTATGCTCTATTGTTATTGTTTTTGTTTTTGTTTTACTGCTGTTTTTCCTTTTATCCTATGAGCCGAGGGTCGATTGGAAACAGCCTCTCTGCCCTTTCGGGTAGGGGTAAGGCTCGTCTATATATTACCCTCCCCAGACCCCACCTGGTGGGAGTATACTGGGTAGTTGTTGTTGTTGTTGTTGAAAAGAGAAACATAAAGAAGATGAAAAATTAGTTAAGTCAGATATTTGAATTACGTTAGACCTGATTCATTAAAAAAGGGGATATGTAGGCAGCCTCACGGTTCGGTCCAACCAAATAAGAATTCAAGAAAAATAAATCCCTAAAGGCTGAAACTAGGGCAAAGGTTTTATTTCACTTTTGAAAGAGTCGATTCCAAGAGTTGTAAGTCCACAACCCTTCTTTTTAAGTCCACTTTAAGCCTTCATGCCGACCCTTCTGTTCAACCCTATCTAAAAGCCTTCCAAATAATGACCTCCCGATATGCCTTCATGAATGCCAAGAAAAGCAGGCAATGAGCAACGGTTGTCACGTGACATAGAACACTGTCAAGTTGCTCGCAAAAAAAAGAAGGGGAAGGAAAAAGAAAAATCAAAAGAAAAAAAGAAAAATGAGAGAATCTTATTAGTGAAAACCCCCACGGACACTATAAGGCGACGATAAGAGGAGATGAATAAATGAGAGAGACTTGTTGGTGAAAACTCCTCGGGGCACCACAAGTTGAAAGTTAGTCATAAACCGGATGCAAAGAATTGGCACGAAAAAGCCCGACTTCAAAGTTCATAAGAATGGTAAAAGGGAAGATTGGATTAGTTGGATAAATCAGGCAATTGAGTCCAAAATGCATGTCATAATCATTAAGGCTAGTTATTGAAAAAAAAAGGAAAAAAGGAAAAAATCTTCCTTCTATCCTTCCAACATGGGGCATTTCTTGTCAATATTTATTTCTTTACATCATTGTGTCCTTCACTCTAAGTCCATCCTTGTCAAAACAAGCAAGGATTTTCTAAAACCAATGCTCAAATAGCACCGAAATGCTACCGAATTTTTCGAAAAACAAACAAAACAAAAAAAGGGAAAAAGGGGCTTATCAATAATGTTTTGGTTTTCATAAACTTTTTGGCCCGAACTACACGGGTCTGATTCTCACCGGATATGAGATACGTAGGAAAACCTCACCAATTCCGACCCTAATTTTCAAAAAATCCAAAAATATTTTTATTTACTTGTTTTAATAAAAAGGGGTCTTGACCCATATATTTAAAAAAATAAAACCAAAACCAAAAATCCAAAAATATTTTAATTTACTTTTCTAGAAAAGTTTTTTTAAGACCTCAATTTTCCAAAATCCAAAAATATTTTTATTTACTTCTTTTAATAAAAAATGGGGGTCTTTCTTTTTGACCCATATTTAAAAAAAAAAAAACGAAAGTCCAAATATATTTTCATTTACTTCCTTAGAAAAGTTTTTTTAAGACCCCAATTTTCCAAAATACAAAAAAAAAAAGTTCTTTTACTTCCTTGTTTAGGAAAGTTTTTCTTTGAGACCCAATTAAAAAAATTAAAAAAATATTTTTTTTTAGTTGCTTCTCAAAATAAATAATAATACAAAATATTTTCATTCTTCTCTCGAAAATTCAAAGGAAAAACCAAGATTCAAAAATATTTTCTCTTTTATTTAGAAGTATTTCTTTCAAAAATTCAAAACAAAAATCAAAAAAATTAATTAATATTTTTCTTTCTTCTATAGAAGTTTTTTTTTCAAAATTTCGGAAAAAAATCTAAAAAATTCAAAATATTTTCATTCTTCTTTCGAAACTTGAAAAGAAAATTCAAGATTCAAAATACATTCTTTTTCTTTAGAAGTACTTTTTTCCTATCTTCAGAATAAAAAGAGCATAAGGGGAACCACATATTGGTGCTCTCTAATGCGATCACATAAGGAAGATCGAGAAACCATACAAGCTAGAACCCGACTGGGCTCCGGAATGTCTAATCACGCGAACTGGTTGTCCAAGGCATGAACATCAAATGCAAGTGGTCTCTCACCAACAGGAATGAATGTGAGGCTACCCATAATTACCGCCTTCCTACTCAAGGAATCGACACCACATTGGCCTTCCCGGGATTATACAGAATAGTAATATCATAATCCTTTAGCAGCTCAAACCATCTTCCCTGCCTCAAATTTAGATATTTTTATTTGAACAAGTGCTAAAGGCTCCGTTGATTCATAAATACCTCATAAGACACATCATAGAGATAATGCCTCTAAATCTTCAATGCATGAATGATGGCAGCCAGCTTTAAATCATGAACAGGTTAATTTTCTCATGGGGATTCAACTGGCATGAAGAATAAGCAATCACTCTACCCTCGAAGTGCATGGTGTAGCGGAGTACACCAACTCTGTAAGTAACAAGACTAAATAAAAGACTGAAATTAGTGACGAGCTTCACAGATATAGTTCAATTATAGAATTAATAACAACATAGGAAGATAAACATGCTTTCAATTGCTAAAATTAAGGCCAAAAATAATTAATTCATGATAAGTTCAACAGAATCAGGATATAATATATTTTTGAAATTACATGACAGTGATATACGCTAGTTGAAGCACAATAGTAATGAAAACATGTGCATAATCTCATAGCAACAGTCACGCAGTCCAATTACTTGGCACTCGCACTCAGTAGGTACCTATGCTCATTGGGGTGTGTACAGACTCCGAAGGGGCCTCTTCAGCCCAAGCGCTATAATAAGCCAATCATGGCATAAATCATTAAACATGCTATGACGTGCAACCCGATCCACATAGGCCTTCGGTCTCACTCAGTCATCAATCTCTCCAGTCTCCTGGGCTCTCAGAAATTAGAAAAAAATAGCCTGAATAGTGATGCTATAAGGTATCAATAAAGAACAATAGAGACTGAAATGTAATATGCAAAATTGTGACAGAGTACAAATAGCAATTTAGCAGGTAAGTCAACATGTGACATAACCTCTGTGGGTCCATACGGTACCAATATATAGCCTACACATGATTTATAATATGGTTTGTAGTTCACTCTCTATAATATATAAAGAATATACGGTTATTCAACAGATTATTCAACTATACAATTCCATGGAATTTTACCAAGTCACAATTCCAATGGTGCATGCTCATACACCTATCACCTAGCGTGTGTGTCACCTCAACACCAATCACATGACACATAATACGGGTTCCATACTGGAACTGTTACCTCAGGTCGTGAAAATCTCTAGTCCAACACATTCTTGCCTCGTTAAACGGCCTCCGAATGCCTCAAATTAGCCACAAACAATTCGACACAATCAACAAATCAATTCCACAAGAAAATACTAAGCTCTTAATCAAAAGTCAAAAGATCAACTTAAAGGTTGACCCCTGTAACGACCCCGGTTCGCCCTCCTTGAACCATCGTCACGGCATCTAGTCTCTACGGCTAGGTAAGCCTAATAGAGCGGAATATAAACAATAATTGCGGAAAAATAATTAAAACTGAAATAGTAAAATAAAAATATGTTAATATAGTGCCGCTCGACACATACAATAACAACTCTCGAAGCTAACAAAAATTCCAAAAACCCGGAATCTCACGAATCACAAGCTAAGAGATGCATAAGAAGCTCTAACTCCCAAAGATGACAGAATCGAGTGGAAGTACCTGGATCTGCACAACAAAAAATGTGCAGAGGAGTAGCATGAGCACACCACAACGGTGCCAAGTAAGTATCAAGACTAATCTCTATGGGGTAGTGATGAGGAACGGTCGGGACACCTACCAGTCTAATAAACAGTACAATTATAAGAATAATGGATAATAATATATATTTATCTAAAGGTTGCACGAAAAGATTAACAATGCTACAATCATTATAAGGGAAGAGAACAACAAGTAACAACGAAAGTATTAAATATGAAGACACATAAGAACGAGCAAAACCACAACCTAAATACTAAAGTTACAATACAGTAAAGGAAAAACAAAACAATAGCTCAGATCTTATGACAGTGTTTACATCAGGTCTTATCCAATGATTTCCACGAATTACCAAATCTCGGACAAATTACAACTTATGAGTCACAGTACCTGAAATCTATCACTTGGCATTCATGTGCCCTATCCGCCTCACGGTCATACTGACAACTCACTTGCTAACTAAGTCCACTCTCACATATAAAATAAATAACGAGGGCATACATCAATACTTAGCAAAAATCAGGAGGACTTCACGTCCAATAGGAGTGCTTGACTACGTCTATGCTTGTGCAAGTGTTCTAACATAATTTCTACCAGCTAATAAGCGTAAGAAGAAGAACGGACCACACATATGATATTTCATCATGACTTCAACGAGATAAAGCTCATACGGTAGGAGTATCGCAATCACAATATTAAACAGCAAGAATGCCCCCAGGCCATCACAAATCATCATAATCAATCCCTGGCATAGCCCACCTTATATCGCCACGTGTGCAAATATGCAAATAATAACATAATAGTGCCCTCCTTGTTTCGCCACACGTGCATCAAATGTTCCACCTTGTCTCGCCTCATGCGCAACCCACATATAAGCATATACACATATCATGCCTTGTTACGCTACATGTTCAATATATCATTAGTAGTAATAGCACGGCACCTCGTGCGACCCTACAACAACAATCGCACGGTAGAAAACCGCACGGCAGAAACCTCGTGCATTACAATATCGACAATCGCATAGTAGAAACCTCGTGCATCACCACCACAAGTACAACAACAACAATGGCAACATATACAAGAACACGACAAGTGAATCAACTCAATAACTTTCATTCACCAGGAGACGGTAAAACAAGCTCACAAAGAATAACCACAATAGAGAATATTAAGCATAAAAAAAACAACTCAACAAGGGAGAAAATAATATGAAACAACGATCCCATAATATGTAGTTCAACAACAAGGAAGTTAACATGAATCAGATAATTCCAAATAAGGAATGTCAACTAAACATAAGATATCTAAACTTCTTTTAAAGTTGGGAAAGTTACGAAGGATATACAACAATTTAAATTAAGGATGAGCGGTGGGAAGATAATCGCAACCTCAATTAAAACTAAATAGTTATATGAGAGATAGTAATGATTTTCAATAAAGCCCAGCAGTTATGGAAGATAACGTGACGACAAAGGAGGTAAAGATCCACAGTTAAGCAACGTAAGAGTCAATTAGGCAATAAGAATGAATCATAAAGTAATTAATTCCTAGTAAAACATGTAGATGTGAAACTAGTAATAGGGAAATCAATCATATCAAGAACAACTTCATACTCAGTGAATATAAGGACTAAAGAACCCTAAGAGGCCAATTTTCCCACAAATAAGTCCGAGCTCGTCCTCGTCACCTTGTGTACAGAGATTATAATCAACAGAGAAGACTCAATTCCTAAGGGGAAGTCCCCCACACAAGGTTAGGCAAGATACTTACCTCGAATCGGCTCAAAATCTACCAGAAACCACGTTCTTGCCACGAGTACTCGACTCCAAATGGCCCAAATCTATTCATTTCTATTTCATAATGTAAATAACTCTTCAAGTAACTGATTTACAATTAAATTCTAAGCTAATACGCGGAATTATGTAAAATGACCAAAATGCCCCTCGGGCCCCCATGTCGAAATCGGGTAAAATTTATATTTTTAGAATCCTAACACTCACATGAGTCTAGCCATACAAAATTATCCAAATTCTATGCCATTTGTTCCCTCAAACCATGATTATTCATTTTAGAATTTTTCTTCAAAAAACATCTCCTTCCCAACCCAAAAACTAATTTAAATGGTAAATAAGGATAATTTCATGGAATATATTTAATTCTAGTTGGAGAAAAGTTACCCAATCAAATTTCATGAAAAACCCAACAAACATCGCCAAAACCCGAGCTCTAGAAGTCAAAATGTAATGAAAATAATGAAACCCTCGAGTTTGGGATATATTCTGTCTGCTCGAGTTTTTGTGCATCACGATCGTGGGAGAAGAGTCGCAATCACGTAGAAGAAATTTTAAGGTTGCCTAGGATTCTCATCACGAATGCGATGATGAGCTTGCGAACGTGGAAAAGAAAAAATGTGAGGCTTTGCGATCAGGAAGGTAGAGACGCGAACGCGAAGAAGGAGAATGCAGGGATTCGCGAACGCAAAGAGAAAGATGTGAACGCGAAGAAGGATTTAGAGGTGGTTGGAAACAATGCATCATGATCGCGAGTGGTTGTTCACAATCGCGAAGAAGGATATCAGAACCAGCAAAACAACAGTTCAAAATAAGAGAAAAATGATCTGTAGCCTATCCGAAACACACCCGAGGCCCTCAGGACCCTATCTAAACACACAAACCAGTCATATAACATAACACGGACTTGCTCGAGGTTTCAAATAACATAAACAACGGCGAAACAATGAATCAAACCATAAATTGAACTTATGAACCTTCAAATTATCAAATTTTAAAAGTCGTGCCGAAACCTGTCAAATCAATCTAGAATGACGCCAAATTTTGTAGACACGTCCAAAATGGAACAACGAAGCTGATCCGTCCCTCGAAATTGCATTTCCACCCTGATATCTCAAAAGTCAACTATGGGTCAAACTTTTTATTTTCCAAACTTCAACTTTTCCAACTTTCGCCGAAATTCCACAATTTACCCTAGGGATCTCCAAATCCGAATCCGGACACGCGCCTAAGTCAAAATCACTATAGGAAGGTGTTGGAATCATCAAATTTCCTTCTGAAGTCATTTACTCAAAAGTCCAATTCCAGTCAAATTTCACTGTTCAAACTTCCAAAACTAGATTTCTTCCCCCAATTTGACTCTAAACCATCTGTTAACTGAATTCCACCATGCACGCAAGTCGATACTCATATTCTGATGTTGTTCTAGACCTTACGCCACTAAACGAAGCTTAGTTTTTAAAAATAACCAGTCGGGTCGTTACATCCTCCCCCTCTTAAAACCAACGTTCGTCCTAGAACATGCCAAGATTCGCCACAAGTCCTCAAGTCATTGAATGCGCACTTCCAACATACACCCGCGGGTGATCCCACATCATCCCAATCCACATTAACCTGACGACACCATCTCAACTGAAATTTAGCCTTTCTAGCATCACCAATAAGCCTTAGAACCGGAATTCTCACCTTCTATCCATTTCCAAAAGACCCGATTCTAAATTCATACCCGGTATCAGTCTCAACCAGTTGAATCAATTCATACCAATGCCCATATAGTACAACCTTCCAACACGACACATCACATACAGGCCCACAAAAATATTTCTAATCATCACATTCACCCGAAATCAAATTTAGCACCGGCCATAAGCCTCATTTTTGGTAAGAACCCGTTCCAAACCTCCACAACACTAGCGATAATATAGTAACCATGAAGGCCACATAACTAAACACTCGAATAACCAAATCTCAGCTAATACCAACTGGCACACACCCCCACAAGCTAAGACTCAAAAAGCATAGAGCAAAAATGACTAAATATGGGAAGGGAAACACATAAAGGAACTATTAAACAATCCAGACAAGCACCAATGTTTCTATTAACACTAATCTACAAAACAATCTGACAAGAAAGAGTTAAAGCATATAAAAGAATCACATGGATCTCATACTGATGTAACTCCCACCATGATACATAGCCCTGTCTCAACACATTAAAACACGTGAAATCACGAGGGCCCCGCCCTCAACTCTGAATCACAATTAGGGTACACCTCAAGCCATCTAGATACTCTCACTAGATCAATTCTGTCAACAAAATTTCAACACGTATTGGCTCCCACACCGGTGGAGCATAAAAATCACAGCTTTTAACCAAGAATACTTGGAAATCACATCAAACCTACCAAAATGGACAACCTGAATCTACTACTAGTCTTATAACTCTCGATAATGACTAGGAACAAACGATAGACACGACTATCACTCATAGAACCTCCAATTGGGGTAATCACATAGATAGAGTGCAAATCATGACACACACCCATAAATAGAGCAACAATTAAGGGAACTCTCCCTGATAAGCAGAACTATAATGAACTACGGATGGTACTCCTCTATAACAAACCGAATTCATACCTGAATGACATTCAGTTGGTGCGTCGGCCTCAAGCCTACTATATGAAATGCATCAACGAGTCGGGCCTCACCCTCTTGGGCGCCCTCTACTCGCTTGAATACCTCGCTGTGACACATCGGCCTGAAGTCTGGGACAATCTCTCATTATATGGCTAGTACCTCCACACTCAAAGCAACCTTGCTGCTCACGAGGTGGTGGGAACTGTGCGGTATGGGTACTCCGAGACCCATGAACACTTGAGTCACCATGCAAGGCCTGAAGCGAGAACTGAACTGACTGACCCACAAAATCTCTACCATGACGCACCATGCCTCCAAAATAAGGACCAGCATATCTCCCCGGTTTACGAGGTCTCCTCGCATCCTCAAACTCTCTCTCCTGATCTCGTCTGCCCTCCCTCTTATGACCCCACCTGTCCTCTCTCTCCCTAGCATGCATACCCTCTATCCTCCTAGCAATGTTCACCACCTGCTGATAAGAAATATCCATCTCCAAATCACGATCCATGCTATACTTGATACTGGGAATAAGCCCCTTAATAAACCGGCAAACCTTCTTGCGAACAGTAGAAACCAAGGCTGGGGCATATCTAGCTAAGCTGGTGTAACAGACAGCATACTCCGAGATGGTCATAGTACCCTGGCGCAAATGCTCAAACTAAGCACGCCATGCTCCCTAAGGCTTCGAGGGACAAACTCGATCAAGAACATATCTGAGAACTGGGTAAAAGTCAGTGAAGTAGCCTCATCCGGACTGTCTAACTCATAGGGGCGCCGCCACTCATAGGCGGCCCCTTGAAGCTGAAAAGTAGTGAAAGAAACCCCATTGGATCCTAAAATACCCATGGTATGGAGAATACAGTAACACTCATCAAGAAAAGCCAGAGCATCCTCCGATGCTAGACCACTCAATACAGGAGGCTTGTACTTTTTGAACCTCTTAAGCCTTAGCCGCTTCTCCTCAAAAACTGTTGCCTCTCCCTCGGGCTGATCTCAGACTGCAGACTGCACAAGAATAATTTCACGAGCCTTCTCAACATGCACTAGTTGCTCAGGAGTGCGAGCGGCAGGAGTCTATGCTCCTCCTCCCGCTTGAGATGTGGCTGCAGCAAGGGGAAGTAACCCCGCCTGAGCCAAAGTATCGTACATGCTCACGAACTGTGCCAAAGTCTCTTGAAGATCTGGAGTAGTAGTAGCAGTAGGCGTGTCAGGTGCCTGAACTCCGACTGGATTTGTTGGTAGTGCCTCGACAGTAACTCGCATGCTCGCTGCACCACATTCACGTCATCGGCCTCTACCTTAGCCCCGACCTCTAACGGCTACAATAGGGGACGCTGCTGCCTGATCACCTCGGGTAGCACGTGTCCTCACAATCTGTGAGAGAATAGAAGACAGAAGTTTAGGATTGTGATGCCAACAATCTCGCACGACGGGGAAATCAAATAAAGTGGACATTTTCCTAACGGTTACATAGCCTCGCGCAGAAAAGTACAGACCTCTCTGTACCAATCCACGAGACTCTAATAAATTGGCTTGTGATTCTTGACTCCTAGGAACCTAGAGCTGTGATACCAACTTGTCACGACCCTGGTTCGCCTTCCGTGAACCATCGTGACAGCACCTTGTCTCTACGACTAGGTAAGCCTAACAATGCGGAATATATATAATAATTGTGGAAGAAATAATTAAAAATTGAAATAGTAAAATAAAATAGTATTTAAGGTGTTGCTCGACACATACAATAACAACCCTCGAAGCTAACAAAAATTCCCAAACCCGGAATCTCATAAATTACAAGCTAAGAGATGCATAAGAAGCTCTAACTCCGGAAGTGTCTAAACAAGGGAAAATACTGAAAGGGCTATATTTATTACAGAAAGGGACTCCTCAGTCTGCGGACATAACAGATATACCTCAAAGTCTCTACAGAAATGCAAGGATGATAGAACTGAGTGGAAGTACCTGGCTCTGCACAACAAAAATGTGCAGAAGAGTAGCATGAGCACACCACAGTAGTGCCTAGTAAGTATCAAGACTAACCTCGGTGGGATAGTGATGAGGAACAGTCAGGATACCTACATGTCTAATAAACAGTACAATTATAGGAACAACGGATCATGATATATATTTATATAAAGGCTGCACGAAAAGACTAACAATGTTACAATCACCATAAGGGAAGAGAATAGCAAGTAACAACGAAAGTATTAAGTATGAAAACACATAAGAACGAGAAAAGCCACAACCCAAATCCTAAAGTTACAATATAGTAAAAGAAAAATAAAACAATAGCTCAGATCCTATGATAGTGTTAACATTAGGTCTTATCCAACGATTTCCACAAATTACCGAATCTTGGACAAATTACAACTTAAGAGTCCCAATACTTGAAATCTAACACTTGCATTCCTATGCGCCATTAGCCTCACGGTCATACTGACAACTCATATGCTAACTAGGAACACTCTCACATATATAATAAATAACGAGGGCGTACATCTATTCTTAGTAAAAATCAGGAGGACTTCACGTCCAATAGGAGTGCTCAACTACATGTATGCTTGTGCAAGTGCTTTAACATAATTTCTACCAGCTAATAAGCATAAGAAGAAGAACGGATCGCACGTACGATATTTCCTCATAACTTCCACGAGATAAAGCTCATACGGTAAGCGTATCTCAATCACAGTATTAAATAGCAAGAATGCCCTCAAGCCATCACAAATCATCATGATCAATTCCTGGCATAACCCACCTTATATCGCCACGTGTGCAAATAATAACATAATAAGTGCCTCCCTGTTTCGCCACACGTGCATCAAATGTCCCCACCTTGTGTCGCCACATGTGCAACTCACACATAAGCATATACACATATCCCGCCTTGTTACACCACATGTGAAATATATCATTAGTAGCAATAGAACGATAGAAACCTCGTGCAACCCCAAAATAACAACCGCACGACAGAAACCTCGTGCATCACAATATCAACAACCGCATGGCAAAAACCTCGAGCATTACCACTACAAGTAAAACAACAACAATGACAACATATACAAGAACACGACAAGTGAATCAACTCAAGAACTTTCATTCACTAGGAGACGGTAAAACTAGCTCACAAGGAATAACCACAATAGCGAATACTAAGCATAATAAGAACAACTCAACAAGGGAGAAAATAATATGAAGCAACGATCCCATAATATGTAGGTCAACAACAAGGAAGTTAACATGAATCAGATAATTCCAAATAAGGAAATGTCAACTAAAAATAGGATATCTAAACTTCTTTTAAAGTTGGGGAAATTACGAAAGATATACAATAATTTCAATTAAGGATGAGCAGTGGGAAGACAATCGCAACCTCAATTAAGACTAAATAATTACATGAGAGATAGTAATGATTTCCAATAAAGCCCAGCAGTTACGAAAGATAACGTGATGGTAGAGGAGGTAAAGATCTTCAGTTAAGAAACGTAAGAGTCAATTAGGCAATAAGAATGAATCATAGAGCAATTAATTCCAAGTTAAACATGTAGAGGTGGAACTAGTAATAGGAAAATCAATCATATCAACAACAACTTCATACTCAGTGAATATAAGGACCTAAGAACCCTAAAAGGCCAATTTTCCCACAAATAAGTCCGAGCATGCACTCGTCACCTTGTGGATACAGATTACAATCAACAAAGAAGACTCAATACCTAAAGGAAAGTCCCCCGCATAAGGTTAGGCAAGATACTTACCTCGAATCGGCTCAAAATCAACTACAAACCACGTTCTTGCCGCGAGTACTCGACTCCAAATGGACTAAATTTATTCAATTCTATTTCGTAATGTAAATAACACTTCAAGTAACTGATTCTACAATTAAATTCTAAGCTAATATGTGAAATTATGTAAAATAACTAAACGCCCCTTGGGCCCACATCTTGGAATTTGGTGAAATTCATATTTATAGAATCCTCACACTCACATGTCCAGACATACCAAAATTATCCAAATCTGATGTCATATGATCCCTCAAGCCATGATTTTTCATTTTAGAATTTTTCTTCAAAAGTCATCTCCTTCCCCAACGCAAACACAATTTAAATGATAAAAATAAGGACAATTTCAAGGAATATATTTAATTCTAGTTGGAGAATACTTACTCAATCAAATTTCGTGCAAAACCCAACAAAAATTGCCAAGAACTGGCTCTAGAAGTCAAAATATGATGAAAATGTTGAAACCGTCGACTTTGGGATATATTCTGTCTGCTCGGGTTTTTTCGCATCGTGATCGCGGGAGAAGAGTCGTGATCGCGTAGAAGAAATATTAAGGCTACCCAGGTTGCTCATCGCGAACGCGATGATGAGCTTGCAAACATGGAGAAGCAAAAATGCAAGGTTTCGCGATCGCGAAGGTAGAGATGCGAACGCGATGAAGGAGAATGCATGGATTCCCGAATGCGAAGAAAAAGATGCGAATGCGAAAAAGGATTTCTAGGTGGTCGGCAACAATGCATCGCAATCGGGAGTGGTTGTTCCCGACCACGAAGAATGATATTAGGAAGCAGCAAAACATCAGTTTAAAATAGGAGAAAAATGATCTGTAGCCCATCCGAAACACACCCGAGGCCCTCGAGACCCCGTCTAAGCACACAACCCAGTCATATAACCTAACACGGACTCGCTCAAGGTTTCAAATCACATAAAATAACACTGAAACAACTAATCAAATCATAAATCGAACTTATGAACCTTCAAATCTTCAAATTTCTAAACTTGTGCAGAAACCTATCAAATTAATCCGAAATGACGCCAAATTTTGCAGACACGTCCAAAATAGCACAACTGAGTTGCTCCAGCCTTCGGAATCACATTCTGACCTCGGTATCTCAAAAGTCAACTATGGGTGTAACTTCTCCATTTTCCAAACTTTGACTTTTCTAACTTTCGCCGAAATGCCTCAACTATAGGGACCTCCAAATCCGAATCCGAACGTGCGCCTAAGTCAAAAATCACCATATGAAGCTATTGGAATCATCAAAATTTCATTCTAAGGTCATTTACTAAAAAGTCCAATTCTGGTCGAATTTCACCGTTCGAACTTACAAAACTATATTCATTCCCCCAATTTGACTCTAAACCATCCGTTCACTGAATTTCACCATGCACGCAAATCTATGCTCATATTCTAAAGTTGTTCCAGTCCTTGCGCTGTTGAACGGAGCTTATTTTTTCAAAACGACCGGTAGGGTCATTACAACCCCCGAGCCCACATATGGGAATAAAATAAAAGTCATAAAATCGGAACACACATTCGACCTCGAGTCCAACCATGCCAAAATTACTTAAATCTGACACCAAAATCTCGATCAATACCTCAAAAATTGGCCTAAAAACTATCCTCCATTTCCCCCCAATTTTCCACCCTAAGTCACTAATTTGATGGTGAAATCAAACGCATAATCATGGAAATTAACCAAAACTAGATAAGAATCACTTACCCAATCACCCACTTAAAAAACTCTCCAAGAATTGCCTCCCACCAAGCTCCGAAAATCAAATTGTGTTATGAATTCAACCCTAAAATTTTGAAATATTTAAATCTCCCCGGTAACCCTTCTTCGAGAACATGACCTTCTTATAACGTTTGTGTTGCACAATTCTATCTGCTGCACAAAGCCTTCTACTTGAACGCGAGGCACCACTCACGAACGTGATGCCTTACTGACCCCATGCTTCGCGAACGCGATCTCCCTTACACGAACGCGTAGACCAAATGCGTGGGTTCCCAACTGCCTCCTATCCTTTTCGCGAACGCGTCTCCCTTCTCGCGTTTAAGATGCACCCGCTACCCAAACCTTCGTGAACGTGTAGAACAAATCCTCACTCACCACCAGCTACTATTCGTGAATGCGGGACTCCCTTCGTGAACATGAAGAAAGAAACCAGATCTGGACACCAGAAGTTCTTCAGTAGTCTTCCAAGTCCAAAATTGATCAGTTAACCATTCAAACTTCACTGGAGGACCCCGGGACCTCAGTTTAACATACCATCAAGTCCCAACATATCATACGCACCTTAGTTGAGCCCTAAAATCACATCAAACAACCTCAAAAACATGAATCATACATAGATTCAAGTTTAATGAACTTCTAACTTCTATATTCGATGTCAAAACCTATCAAATCACGTCAGATGGACCTCAAGTTTTACACATAAGTCACAGATGACACCACAGACCTACTCCATCTCTCGGAACCCCAATCCGAGCCCGATAACCACAAAGTCCACTCTCGGTCAAAATTCTAAATTTCTAACTTTTCGCCAACTAAAGCCTAGTTCTATTGCGGACCTCCAAATTATAATTCGGACACGTTCTTAAGTCCAAAATCACCCAAGAGGACTACGGAACCATCGAAACTCCATTCCGGAGTCATATATACATAAATCAATATTCGATTAACCATTTCAACTTAAGCTTTCAACCTTGAGACTAAGTGTCTCAATCCATTTTGAAACCTATCCGAACCCAAACCAACTACCCCGACAAGTCATATAACAACTATAAAGCATAAAATGAGCAGTACATGAGGGAGCGAGGCCAACTCTCAAAACTACCGGCCGGGTCGTTACATCATTACTTATTTTGTTAAGTACAAGTGTTCAAATTGAAAACTTATAAGTTTATTTACCGAACTGACAAACATGTACAAGTTTAAGTGGCTTGGAAACCATTTCGCCTATTATGTAATGACAAAAGGAGCCATCTTATGTAAGAACGAGGGTGATGTGACATCGCAGTTCCCTTATTTTTTTCTCTCTCATCTCGCGCTTGCTTACTAGTATTAAAAATATCCTATTTTCTCTGTTAACCAATCATTTATATAATAATTTTTTTCACATACCCTACTTTTTTTAAATAATAATATAAATTTATTGCTTATATTACTAGTGCATAATATCATGAAACAATGACAAAGAATATAATTTATTCAAATATTGTATTCATCAAACAATAGAATCCAATATAATATAATATTCACGATATATTATGAAATGATAAGTGACAACCACTATCATTCCATTACTTAGTAAGCTATACCGCAATATTTTATCGACTGAACTAGCTAGAAATTATCATTTTGAGTCGAAACAATAAAAGTTAGAGGACCAAGTTGCCATTTGTGTAAAAAGATATATCAGAATTTCTTAACTTTTTTAAACAAAAAAACGTTACACGATTTTTTTTTTTAAAATTTTGCGAAAAACAGAAAAGTATTCTAAATAATGAAATTACAACATTAAAATGGTGCTCATAATTTTGAAATGTGGAGAGATTTTAAACAACACAAAAGACAAAGAAAACCTTTACTTTGTTATATGCGAATCTCAAAGAAAAATATTTATAGTGGTGGCATCAAAGATAACATTGGAAACTAAAGAATAATAACTTTTAAAAAAGATAAATTAGGCAATAAATATTCGATAACATTGGAAACTAAAGAATAATAACTTTTAAAAAAGATAAATTAGGCAATAAATATTCGATAACATTGGAAACTAAAGAATAATAACTTTTAAAAAAGATAAATTAGGCAATAAATATTCCTCATGTCTCAATTAGTTTACAGTATTTAATAATTTGTGTTGATCAAGGGTTGTATATACTAAAAGAAAAATTGGCGTAATTAGGGGGTTGTACGTAATTACAAAAACGTTTGGAGTAAGTTTTGAGTATTTTAGGGACAAAACCATGAGATATGAGGGTAATTAACAAACAATGCACAATAATGGTAGTAAGGTTTGATATATGGGATGTATAGGTAAAAATCCCTAAATTAAAACTCATTGCAATTAAATCCTTATTCTCTTTTCTTTTCTTTTTTTTAATTAACAATCATAGAAATTAAAAATTCTAAATTAATCGATTGTTTTGTAGAAATTGAAACTCCTTATTTATTTTTTTAACATTAAAACAACTACTTAACTTAAAACTAAAGAAATTTTTTAATTTAAAGACTAAGATATATATGTAAAAATGACCATTTTTTTAGGATTTTTCTATGATTTAAAATGTTAAAAATGCATGAAATGCAAATAAACAAAGAAAAATTCCTAAAATTATTATTTCTGGTATATTTTTAGGAATTGTTTTCATGTATGGCAAAAATCACGTGCTCACAATAAATATGAGATTTTGGATTTTATTTCATATTTTGACCTAGAGAGCTCGGATTTTGGTGATTTTTTTGAAGGTTTTTCAAGAAATTTATCGGGGTAAGTGATTCTAACTCGGATTTGGCTAGAGTACATGAATCTATCATTGAATTCATCATTTAATTCGTAATTTTGGATGGAATTTTGGGAAGAAAATCATGAAATCTTTCAAAAATATTAAATGACAAATTAAAGATCCAAATGGGAACGGATTTGGATAATTTTGCTATGGTTATACTCATGAGGGCATGAAAATTCTGAAAATATAAATTTAACCGATTCCGAGACGTGGGCCCAAGGGCGTTTTGGTCATTTTAATAATTTCGCGTATTAGCTTAGAATTTAATTGTAGAATTAGTTACTTAAAGTGTTATTTACATTATGCAAATGAATTGAATAGATTTGGACCATTTGGAGCCGGATACTCGTGGCAAAGATGTGGTTTCAGGTTGACTTGCACTTGTTCGAGGTAAGTGGCTTGTCTAACCTTTATTGGGGGAACGTCCCCTTAGGATATGATATTTGATAATTGAAATGCTTTGTACATGAGGTGACGAGCAAGTATTTGAGCTAATTGTTGAAAACCCGATTTTTACTTTAAGTATTTAAACTGAGTTCCTTCCTTCCTGTTTTATTCTACTTGCAAACTTAGTCCGTTGATAGGAAAGCATGCTTGGTGTTCTTATTTTGCATATTTATTAAAATGCATTAATTGCATTACGTGAAACATGCTAGGCTAGAATTAACTATTTTCTTGTACGAAGTTGGCATTTAATTTAATATTCTTGTGTTGCTGTGTGTACTTTTAATTTGGGACTATAGTACAACATCCTAGGAGATACCATGCACAAAATTATGATCTGGACTGAGGTGGGGGATACCAAGAGATCCTTGGCACGTATACTGAGGATACGGAGAGATCCAGATCCCTGACATTTATTTTGAGGATATCAAGAGATCCTCGGGATACTAAGAGATCCCTAGTATAAATTGAGCATACCAAGAGATCCTCGGGATACCAATAGATCCCTAGTGTATATATTGAGGATAGCAAGAGATCCTTGGGATACCAAGAGATGCCTAGCATATATTGCGGATACACAGAGATCCTCAGTATACCAAGAGACCCCTAGTGTATATAATGAGGATACCAAAAGATCCTCGGGATACCAAGAGATCCCCGGTTATTATCCTTGTTGTGAGTGGTATTTCATTGTGATTTGCCTTTATATTTTATTTTCCGTAATTGTACTCTTATTATCTTGTATAGACTCTTACTGTAGATTCACTATTAAATTGTTTATCTTATCCTGTCATTTCATTTTTTATTACCTTAGTAGGGGCCTGAATTTCCTCGTCACTACCCGACCGAGGTTAGGCTTGGAACTTTTTAAGTACTACTGTGGTGTACTCATGCCCCTTCTGCACATGTTTTTCATGTGCAGATCCAGGTACCGCTGATCAGACCTACCATCATTGAGAGAGGCGACTGCTCAGAGACTCCGAGGTACATCTACCGCGTCCGTAGACCAAGGAGTCCTTTTCTATTCCTGCCTTAGCATTTTGCCTTCTCTATCTTTGTGTTGTTATTAGACATTCCAGAGTTAGATCTATGTAGTATTTATCTCATTTTATGACTGGGGTTCCGGGTCTTGGATTTAGATGTTGGTTTTGAGACTTATATATGTATGGTGTATGCCGAGTGGAACATTTAACACTATTTGTGCTTTATTCTGTTTTTAGATTGTTTTATTTCTGCGAGTTTGGTTATCTTTCTGCAATTTAGGCTTACCTGGTTGTAGAGACTAGGTGCCGTCACGATGGTTCATGGAGGGTGAACCGGGGTCGTGACAAGTTTGTATTAGAGCTCTAAGTTCATGGGAGTCACAGATCATAAGCTGATTTATTAGGGTCTCACTGATCGGTACGGAGACGTTTGTACTTATCTAGAGAGGCTATGTAACCGTTAGGAAAATTTCCACTTCATTTGATTTCCTTATTGTGCGATATTTTGGCATCACGATTCTGAACTTCTGTCTTCTACTCTCTCACAGATGGTAAGGATACGTGCTATTCGATATGATCAGGCACCCGCGCTCCCTACTGCAGCCGTCAGAGGCCGGGGCCGGGGTAGAGGTCGAGGATGCGCATGTAGTGCAACCAGAGCACCTGCGCAAACTGCCGTCGAGGTATCACTAGCAGTTCCAGCTGGAGTCCAGGCACCTGACATGCCTACTACTACTACTACTACTCCAGCTCTTTAGGAGACTCTGGCATAGTTCATGAGCATGTACACCATTTGGCTCAGGCAGAGTTGCTTCCCCTTGTTGCAACCACATCCCAGGTCAGGGAAGGAGCATAGACTCCCACCGCCCGCACTCTTGAGCAGTGGGTTCTTATTGAGCAGGTCCCCGAGATTATTCCTGTACTGCTTGCAGTTCCAATTTAACCCAAGGACAGGGCAGCGACTTTCGAGGATGAACAACTGAGGCTTGAGAGGTTTAAAAAGTATAAACCTCCTGTATTTAATGGTCTAGCATCAGAGGATGCTTTGGGATTTCTTGATGAGTGTTACTACATTCTCCGTACCATGGGTATCTCAGGATCGAGTGGGGTTTCTTTCACTACCTTCTAGCTTCGAGGGGTCGCCTTTGAGTGGTGGCGCACCTATGAGTTAGACAGTCCAGATGAGACTGCTTCACTGACTTTATCTCGGTTTTCAGATCTGTTCCTGAGGGAGTATGTTCCTCAAAGCCTTAGGGACACATGGTGTGTAGAGCTTGAGTATTTCCGCCATGGTGCTATGACCGTTTCATAGTATGTTGTCAATTACACCAGCTTGACTAGGCATGCACCAACCTTGGTTACTATTGTACACGAGAGGGTTCGTCGGTTTATTAAGGGCCTTATTCCTAGCATCAGATCTAGCATGGCTCGTGAATTAGAGATGGATATTTCTTATCAGCAGGTGGTGAGCATTGCTAGGAGGATTGAGGGTATACATGCTTGGGAGAGAGAGGGGAAGGAAGCCAAGGGGTCTCAAGAGTTGGGCCATTATGCTGGTGCCCATACCCCAGCTGCAGGTCATCATGGTAGGGGTTATATGAGTCGCCCTGTTCATTCAGCTCTTCCAGCAGCAAGTAGTGCTCCGGCTCCTCCTAGATCTCAGGAGCCTTATTATGCACCTCATGTTTCTAGAGCGCCTCCTACGTGGGGTGCTTTCAGAGGTCAGTCCACCAGACCTATCTCTAGCCAGTCACAGCCACCACATCCTCCCAAAGCTTGTTTTGGGTGTGGTGACACACGTCACGTGGTGAGAGATTGCCCTAGACTTGGGAGGAGTGCACCTCCACAGACTTCTCAGCCACAACATGCCCCATAGAGTTCTCTGGCAGTGATTATAGCTCCAACTGCTATCCTACATGATCAGCGAGCTAGAGATGGAGGTTGGGGAGGTAGAGACGCCCCTGAGGGGGAGGCTGGGCCAGATACTATGCCCTTATTGCTCGTATCGAGGCTGTTGCCTCAAATTCTATCATCACAGGTATTATATTAGTTTGCCACAGTGATGCATCAATTTTATTCGATCAAGGCTCTACTTACTCTTATATGTCTTCTTATTTTTCTCCGTATTTGGTTGTTCCTCGAGATTCCTTGGGTTCTCTATTTTATGTTTCTACTCCCGTGGAAGATTCCCTTATTATGGACCGCATTTATCACTCATGTTTGGTTGTTCTTGGTGGTTTTGAGATCAGGGCCGACTTATTATTGCTCATAATTGTTGATTTTGATATTATCTTGGGCATGGACTGGTTGTCGCCCCATTATGCTATTCTTGATTGTCGTGCCAAAACTATGACACTGGCCATGCCAGGTGTACCGTGTGTTGAGTGGAGGGCTGCTTCAGGTCACACTTTTAGTAGAGTTATTTCTTTCCATAAGGCTCAGTGTATGGTTGAGAAAGGTTGTGATGCGTACTTAGCTTATGTGAGAGATGCCGGTATGGATATTTTTTCTGCTGATTCAGTATCAGTAGTACGGGATTTCCCTAATGTGTTTCCAGCTGATCTTCCGGGCATGCCACCGGATAGAGATATTGATTTTGGTATTGATCTATTGTCGGGCACTTAGCCAATTTCTATCCCTCTATACCGCGTGGCTTCTCTTGAGTTGAAGGAGTTGAAGGAGCAATTGCAGGAATTACTTGATAAGGGTTTCATTCGGCCTAGCGTATCGCCTTGGGGTGCTCGTATATTATTTTTGAAGAAGAAGGATGGTTCTTTGCGTATATGTATTGATTACCGCCACTTGAACAAGGTTACAGTGAAGAACTATTATCCTTTGCCTCGTATTGACGATCTATTTGACCAGTTTCAGGGCGCACGGGTGTTTACTAAGATTGATTTACTCTTATGTTACCATCAGTTGAAGATTCGGGAGCCAGATATCCCAAAGACTGCTTTCGGGACACTGTATGGTTATTACGAGTTTCTTGTTATGTCATTTGGGTTGACCAATGCCCTAATAGCTTTTATGCATTTGATGCACAGTGTATTCTGGCCATATATTGACTCTTTTGTCATTGTCTTTATTGATGACATTCTGGTATATTCCCGGAGTTGGGAAGATCATGAGCAACACTTGAGGACAGTGCTCCAGACCTTGAGAGAGAAGAAGCTATATGCTAAGTTCTCAAAATGTGAGTTTTGGTTGAATTTCATGGTTTTTTTGGATCATGTGGTCTCGAGAGAGAGGGTATTCAGGTGGATCCGAAAAAAGTGGAGGCCGTGTAAAGTTGGCCCAAACCATCCTCAGCTACAGATATCCGTAGTTTTCTTAGCTTGGCGGGTTATTACCGTCGATTTGTCCAGGGGTTTTCATCTATTGCAGCACCTATGACCAGACTGACCCAGAAGGGTACTCTGTTCCAGTAGATGGAAGAGTGCGAGGAGAGCTTTTAGAAGCTCAAGACGGCCCTGACTACAACCCCAATTATGATATTGCCTATCCATTCAGGGTCTTATTCTGTCTATTATGATGCCTCGAGAGTTGGCCTTGGAGCGGAATTGATACAGGATGGTAGGGTGATTGCCTACGCATCCAGACAATTGAAGATACATGATAAGAATTATCCCGTCCACGATCTTGGGTTAGCTGCCATTGTTCATGCCTTGAAGATCCAGCATCATTACTTGTACCGTGGCCTTTTTGAGATATATACCGATCACCGGAGTTTGCAGCATCTGTTCATGTAGAAGGACCTTCATTTGCATCAGAGGAGATGGCTAGAGTTGCTAAAGGATTATGACATCACTATCTTGTATCACCCGGAAAAGTCCAATGTGGTGGCCGATGCTTTGAGCCGCCGGGCAGAGAGTTTGCGGAGTTTGGCTTATTTACCAGTAACAGAGAGGCCTATGCCGATGGATGTTCAGGCCCTAGCCATCCAGTTTGTGAGATCGGATCTTTCGGAGCCCAGTCGGGTTCTAGCTTGTGTGCTCTCTCGATCTTCCTTATTTATTCATATCTGTGAGCGTCAGACTCTCATTTGCTTGTCCTCAAGGACAAGGTGTTGCATGGCGATGCTCGGGATATGACTATTGGTGCTTACGGAGTACTAAGGATGCGAGGTTGAGTTTATGTACCCAATGTTGATAGGCTTTGGGAGCTGATTCTAGAGGAGGCCCATAGTTTGCAGTATTCCATTAATTTAGGTGCCACGAAAATGTACTAGGACTTGAGGCAACACTATTGATGGAGGCAAATCAATAAGGATATAGTTGGGTTTGTAGCTCGGTGACTTAATTGTTAGTAGGTAAAGTATGAGCATTAGAGATCGGGTGGATTGCTTTAGCAGATAGAGATTCCAGAGTAGAAGTGGAAGCGGATCACCATGGGCTTCGTATCTGGGCTCCCACAGGCTTTAAAGAAGTTTGATGCCATTTGGGTTATTGTGTATCGACTGACCAAGTTCGCTCATTTCTTCCCTGTGTGTACTAATTATACGGAGCGGTTAGCGAAGATTCATATCCGGGAGATTGTCCGTCTGTATGGTATTCTAGTTTTCCATCATTTTAGATAGGGGTAATCAGTTCACATCATGATTCTGGAGAGCCGTACAGCAGGAGCTAGGTACTGGGGTGGAGTTGAGCATGACATTTCACCCTCAGATGAACAGGCAATCTGAGTGCACTATTTAGATTCTTAATGATATGCTCCGTGCATTTATGATTGAGTTTGGGGTTTCTTGGGATCGGTTCTTGCCATTAGCAGAGTTTGCTTACAACAACAGTTATCAGTCCAACATTCAGATGGTACTGTATAAGGCTTTATAAGGTAGGCGGTATAGATCTCCGGTGGGTTGGTTCGAGTCAGATGAGGCTAGATTATTGGGTACAAACTTAGTTCAGGATGCTTTGGAGAGAATCAAGGTGATTCAGGATAGATTCCGTACAGCCTCTTACAGACAGAAGAGCTATGCAGACTGGAAGGTTTGTGATGTTTCCGATACGGTTGGAGAGCGGGTTCTGCTTCGGGTTTCGCATATGAAAGGTGTTATGAGATTTAGGAAGAAAGGGAAGTAGAGTCCAAGGTTTATTGGCTCTTTTGAGATATTGAGGCGAGTTAGGGAGGTTTTTTATGAGCTTGCCTTACCTCCCAGCTTGGCAGGAGTTCATCCCATATTTCATATGTCGATGCTTTGGAGGTATCACGATGATCCATCGCACGTGTTGGATTTCAGTTTAGTCCAGTTGGACAAGGATCTATCCTATGTTGAGGATCCAGTGACAATATTGGACAGGCAGGTAAGAAAGCTGGGGTCAAAGAATATTGCATCAGTAAAGGTTTGGTGGCTGGGTCATCCAGTCGAGGAGGCGACCTGGGAGACCGAGCAGGATATGCGTAGCCGTTGCCCACATCTTTTCACTACTTCAGGTATGTATCTATGCTCGTTCGAGGATGAACAAATGTTTAAGTGTAGGAGGATGTGACGACCCGGCCGGTCATTTTAAGAATATACGCCCATATCCCCTATTAACTGCTTCCCCAAAGTTTATTTTTGCTATTTTGATTGCTGGGATGTTCGGTTTTAAACTCTGAGAGTTTTGGTACACTTAGTCCCTGAATGAGAGCTTAAGTGTTAGAAAGTTGACCGTAGTCGGAACAATGTGAATACGGTCTTAGAATGGAAATTTGATGGTTTCGTTAGCTCTGCTAGGTGATTTTGGGCTTAAGGGCGTGTTCGAATTGTGTTTTGGAGGTCCGTAGCTAATTTAGTCTTGAAATGCCGAAAGTGGAATTTTGAAGTTTCGATTTGATAGTGAGATTTTAATCCGAGGTTCGGAATGGAATTCCAAAAGTTTCAGTAGTTCCATTATGTCATTTGGGATGTGTGTGCAAAATTTCAATTCATTCAAACGTGATTTGATAGACTTTTTGATCGAAAGCATAAGTTAAGAGTTTTTGGAGTTCTTAGGCTTGAATCCTATGTTAAATTGGTGAGTTGATGTTATTGGGAGCGTTCCAAAGTTTTGAAAGAGTTTGAACGATGTCATGGGATGTGTTGGTATAATTGGTTTGAAGTTCCGGGGACTCGAGTGAGTTTCAGGATGTTTTAGGCTAAAAATCATAGTTGTTGCAGGTCTAGGAGAGTTGTCAGCCTCAAAACCCACCAGTGCGGTCCGCATAAAAGCAGTGCATCCACGATGGGGGCTGAGCGGCTGCACAAAATACTATGTGGTCTGCAAAAAATGTAGTGCGGTGTAAAATTTCATTGGTCCTACTTTGGAAGCTTATATCTTTTGATCTACAAGAAATTTTAATATGATTTAAGAAATTCATATCTTGTAAAGAAAATTATGGCCAAAATACTAAAGCCTGTCACTGCAATTAAAACCTGTGAGACAAAGGTCATTTTTGTGCGGACTGCACTAGCTTTGTGCGGACCACAGTCGTTTTTGTGCAGCCCGCAGTGGTAGAATTCTGTGAAGGTGCCAAATAAATACGAGGTTTTGGGTTTTATTTCAAATTCTGACCTAGAGAGCTCAGATTTTAGCAATTTTTCGAAGGTTTTTCAAGAAATTCATCGGGGTAAGTGATTCTAACTCGGATTTGGCTAGAGTACATGAATCTGTCATTGAATTCATCATTTAATTCTTAATTTTGGATGGAATTTGGGAAGAAAATTGTAAAATCTTTCAAAAATATAAAATGACAAATTGAAGGATCAAATGGTATCAAAATTGGATAATTTGGTATGATTATACTCGTGAGGGCATAAGAATTCTGAAAATGTAAATTTTACCCGATTTCGAGACGTCGGCTCAATGGGCATTTTGGTTATTTTACGCAATTTTGCGTATTAGCTTAGAATTTAATTGTAGAATCATTTACTTGAAGTGTTATTTGCATTATGCAAATGAATTGAATAGATTTGGGACACTTGGAGTGGGATACTCGTGGCAAAGACGTGGTTTCAGTTTGACTTGCACTTGTTCGAGGTAAGTGTCTTGTCTAACCTTGTGTGGGGGACCTTCCGCTTAGAATATGATATTTGAGCTAATTGTTGAAAACCTGATTTTTATTTTAAGTATTTAAACTGAGTTCCTTCCTACCTATTTTATTCTACTTCCAAGCTTAGTCCGTTGATAGGAAAGCATGCTTTGTTGACTTATTTTGCATATTTGTTAAACTACCTTAATTGCATTACATGAAACATGTTAGACTAGAATTAACTGTTTTCTTGTACGAAGTTGGCGTTTAATTTTATATTCTTGTATTGTTGTTGTATACTTTTAATTTGGGACTACGGGACGACATTCCGAGAGATCCCATGCATGAAATTATGATCTGGACTATGGTGCGAGATACCAAGAGATCCTTGGGATGCTAAGAGATTCCTACATACATATTGAGGATACAGAAAGATCCTCGGGATACTAAGAGATGCCTGCCATAAATTAAGGATACCAAGAGATCCCTGGCATATATTAAGAATACCAAGAGATCCCTAGTGTAAATAATGAGGATACCAAGAGATCTTCGGGATACCAAGAGATCCCAGTTATTATCCTTGTAATGAGTGGTATTTCCTTGTGATTTTCCTTTATATTTTGTTTTCCGTTATTGTACTCTTATTATCCTGTATAAACCTTTACTATAGATTCTCCATTATATTGTTTATCTTAACCTTCCATTTCATTTTTTATTACCTCAGTAAGGCCCTGACCTTCCTCGTCACTACCCGACCGAGGTTAGGTTTGGCATTTACTGAGTACCGCTGTGGTGCACTCATGCCCCTTCTGCGCATGTTTTTCATGTGCAAATCCAGGTACCGCTGATCAGGCCTACCATCCTTGAGAGAGGCGACTTCTTAGAGACTTCAAGGCAGATCTGCCGCGTCCGTAGACCAAGGAGTCCCTTTATACTCCTGCATTAGCTTTTAGCCTTCTATATCTTTGAGTTGTTATTAGACATTCCGGAGTTAGAGCTATGTAATATTTATCTCAGCTTGTGATTCGTGGGGTTGAGGGTCTTGGATTTAGATGTTATTTTTGAGACTTATATATGTATGGTGTATTCCGAGTGGCACATTTAACACCATTTTTTCTTTATTATGTTTTTAGATCGTTTTATTTCCGCGAGTTTGGTTATCTTTCCGCAATTTAGGCTTACCTAGTTGTAGAGACTAGGTGTCGTCACAATGATTCACGGAGGGCGAATTGGGGTCATGACAAGTGTACTTTATGGTTACTAGGCTTGGATTGGGGCTTATGGAGTTATAGTAGGTCCGTGGTGTCATTTTTTACATGTGTGCAAAATCTGAGGTCAATCGCACGTGATTTGATAGGTTGCAACATCAAAGGTAGAATTAGAAGTTCAAAGTTCATTAGGATTGAATCTATGTGTGATTCATGTTTTAGAGGCTGTTTGATGTGATTTGAGGGGTCAGCCAAGTTCGTATGATATTTTGAGTCTTGATGGTATGTTTGGTTGAGGTCCTAGGGGCCTTGGCTGAGTTTCAGATGGTTAACGGATCAATTTTGGACTTGGAAGACTGCTGAAAGATTTGTGGTGTCCAGTTCTGGTTTCCTTCTTCGCGTTCGCGAAGGGTACCTCGTGGCAAGTGAGGATTTTTCCACACTCGAGGAGGGAGTCTCATTCTGTAAGGTTGAGGAACGTGTTCGTGAAGAGGACATGAGGCAACTGGGACCCCATGCATTTGGTCTATACGTTCGCGTAAAGGAGATCGTGTTCACAAAGTATGGGCTCAAAGAGGCATTGCGTTCATGTAGAAGGATTTGGGAAGCATATAATTATGCTATACAAACTCAAGAGGAGGGTCGCATTCAAATAATGAGGGTTTCAGTTCATAATACAAATTTGAATTTGTGAGCTCGGTGGGAGGAGATTCTTATAGAGATTTTCAAGTGTGTGATTAGGGTAAGTGATTCTTATCTAGTTTGGTTACTTTCCATGATGCCATTGATTTTATCATTAAATTAGTAATTTGGGTGGGTGGGTGGAGGAATCAAGGGGGAATAGAGGAAAGTTCTTAGGCCAAATTTTGAGGTTTTGATCGAGATTATTGTATCGCATTTGAGTAATTTTGGTATGGTTGGAATAGGGGTTGAAAGGGTATTTGGATTTTTTGACTTTTACTCGATTACGAGATGTGGGCCTTGGGGTCGACTTTTGAGTTGACTTTTTGACTTTTGATTAAGAGTTGAGTATTTTCTTGTGGACTTGATTCCTTTAGCTTGTGTTGGTTGTATCAAAACGTTTGTGGCTAGATTTGAGGTATTCAGAGGCCATTTCGCAAGGCAAACATGCGGCTTGAGGTAAGTAACGGTTTTAAATTTAGTTCTAAGGGTATGTAAGCCTATATTATATGCCATGTATCTGTGTTAGGTGACACACACGCTAGGTTATGGGCGTGTGATTGTAAGTCGTAGGAATAGTGATTTGGTCAAATTCAATAGAACTGTATAGTTAAATAATATGTTGATTAACCGTATATTCCCCATATGTTATAGAAAGTGAACTGCAAACCATATTAGAAATTATGTGTAGTCTATACGTTGATACTGTAGGGACCCACAGAGATCATGTCACATGTTGACTTACTTGCTAAATTGCTATTCGTACTCAGTCGCAATTTTACTTGCATATTACATCTCAGTCTCTATAGTTCTTTATTGATGCTTTATATCATCATTGTTTGGGGATGATTTTTCCTGATTTCCGAGAGCCCGAGAGACTGGAGAGATTGTTGATTGAGTGAGGCCGAGGACCTGATTGTGAGGATATTTTAGGATCGGGATGCACGCCGCATCATGTTTTATTGATTTATGTCATGATTGAATTGTTATAGTGCTTGGGATAAAAGATCCCCTCTGGAGTCTATACACACCCCGATGAGCACATGTGCCTACTGAGTGTGAGTGCAAAGTGCAAGTGCTGAGCGCGAGTACCGAGTGCCAAGTGCGAATATTGAGCGCGAGTGACGGGTCACTGGGAGAAATAGGTGACTGTGAGGTTGGAGTGAATGGAAGGACTGAGTGATTGTTACTATGAAGTTATGCACCTATTTTCATTACTGTTGTGCTTCGACTGGCATATATCATTGTTATGTAATGTCTAAAAGATATTATATCCTATTTCAATTGAACTTTTCATGAATGAATTGTTTTGGCCTTAATTGTTTAACTTGAAAGCAAGTTTATCTTCCTATATTGTAATTTCTGTAATTGAACTATATCCGTGAAGCTCATCATTACTTTTAGTCCTTTATTTAGTCTTGTTGCTTACTGAGTTGGTTGTACTCACGCTACACCATGCACTTCGTGTGTAGATCCAGGTGTTTAAGGATACGGTGGATGTTGGTTATCCGTGTTGCTTGATCATTTGGAGATTTCAAGGTAGCGCCCAACATTCGCGGACCTTGACTCTCCTTCCATACCTTTCAGCTTTATGTATTTAGTTTCAGTTTTTCATAAAGAGAACTCTCAGACTTGTGGTGTTTAGATGCTCTTGTATTTAGTGACACCCAAATATTGGGAATTTCCGCAGTTGGGTTTTGACTTTCTATCAAGTTTTTGAGAGTTTTGATGATTTAAAGTTGTGTTATTTTATTTATCATTTAAAAGTGTTGGAATTATTTTGAGGTTTCAGCTTGCCTTGTACCACGTTAGGCACAATCACGACAGACTAAGTTTTTGGTCGTGACAACTAATAAACACCTTTGACCATTGATCATGCTTATGTAGTAATGACTTCAATTACGTGGCTCAAATACGTGCAAACCATGATACAAACGCTCGTGAATATAATAGTTTTGATTAAAAAAATATAAAAATAAGAAAAGAAAGCAAATGAAAAGGAAAAAAATTGTAAAAGCCGAAAACCCTTATCCATCCCACGCCCTCCCTTCTGCTCTTTCTTCTTTTCACCCTTTCACTTTTTTGCTGCACGATTCCCTTCCCCTCCACCTTTATTTTCTCGTCTCTCCTTTTATCCCCATCGCCCCAACCCCCCGACCACCTTCTAACAAATCTGTTATGACCATAATTCAAAGAGGAAAATGCTGGTTAGAAAAAAATAAAGAACAAAGTTTCAATTTTGAGGAAACCAATTAATTGGTGTTGAAGATTGAATAATTTAGGATGATTTGAATCTATTTATCAGTGAGCTCCCATTTGAGATTGTTGGTAATTTTTTTTCTTTTCCTTTTTACTAAATCGTATAGGTATTTTCAAAGAACATTTTGGAGAAGATCATGGAAGAGAATTCTTTTTACTGATTCGTCTGTATTTTTTGATTTCATTGATTTTGTTTGCGTTCATTTTAATTTTTTATTCATTAGGTAGTTTTCGAGTAGATGCATTGGTGATTTGGGAGAATTTATAGTGTATGAGGGTGGTGTTCATGGTGGATGAAACATGTAGTGCTGGTGCTGCCATGGTGAAGAAGAAAAACAGAAAGAAAAGGTTTTAACTTTTTTATAAATTGCTAAAAAGAGATCGGAACCTACAAATTGTACATTTCAAATAATTATAGGTTAAAAATATGGTATGCTTATTGGGTCATAACGATTGAGGAACACGCTCAGTTGTAGATGTTTATTGGTATTCGTTACTTCAAGTACAAGTGTTCAGATAGAAAACTTATAAATTGATTGCTGGGTTGACAAATTGGTGCAAGTTTAGGTGGCCCAAAGGCTATTTTGCCTACATAACATGAATTTACAAAATACGCTACAATAAAATTAAAGTAATGATATTAGGATATACAGACGATATTTACACCTTAAAAATATACCATGCTTTATTATTGTTTTATAGGTGAAATAATAACAAAATGCTCTAATTGGTGTTCTTTTGCTTCGAAGGAACTAATCTAAGTTAGGAATAACTATGGAGTATTTTGGAGTCAATACTGTGAAGAAAACGTCCAATCAAGAAGCACCCGAGCATAAAACAGCAAAAAGTGGACTGGGGTCGAATCCACTGCGACCACGGTGGATCACGGTTGGACCGTGGAAGGAAACTAATGCGAGGCAGAATGTTTTTCCTTCACCCCGGTCGCGCCACAGCCGTGGTGAACTGTGCAATTGCCAGACTTTTGGGACCAAAGTGTACTCGGAATTTTTTTTTCCAAACCCTTATAAACTCAAGAAGCTCGCCCAAGAAAGTTTTTAAGCTTGTTTTAGACTACTTTGTAGGCAAGAATAAGTGTGATAAGATCAACCAAACATTAGAGGTTTTCTATCTCCTTTTATTTCTTGCAATTACATATTATGAACAACATTGTAGTTTTATCTTATTTTGTTATGAGTAGCTAAAAAATTGATCTAGGGTTGATAAAACCAATTGTTGGATGAAATTTTAACTCAACTTTGTTATAATCGAGCCGAAATTATTATACAATTGTTCAACATCATTTTGTATGGTGATTAATTGAATGGGACCATGATTAATCGTGTCTAATTGCCTTATATTGCTTGAGAAAGAATGTTAGGTTAGATTGTTGTTGAAAAACACCACTTTTGGATAATTGAAGAGATTCATTACTTGAACTTAAAAGTGGGGTTAGAGATAACGAAACTTTGGTGTGATAATTTAGAGCTGCATACATTGTCAGCTAGAGTAGTTCAATAGAATGCTCTAGTAAATTATCGTAGTTGATCGAGAGATAATTACGATAACCAATAGCTCATAATCCTCATAAAGTATTACAACGAGATTATAGCAAAAGAGTTAAGACCTAAACTAGCAATTGGGGAAATCAATGCCCTAGATATTTTTACCATTAAATTATCTTTTAATTTTGCATATTTTTTTAATATTGTTTGAAGTAGTTAAACAAAAATCCAACCTTTATTGATAAAAATCTTTCATCTGGAAATTGGTTGAGTTGATAATAGCATTGCAAGAGTTGTAATAGATAGGTTAGTTCGCTGAGGATTCGACTCCGGACTTAAAACTGGATTATATTTGCAATGACCTCTTTATATTTTAGAAGGCATAGTTGGGCATGATCAAATTTTGGCGCCATTGCTGGGGAACTAACGATGTTATTTATTACAACTTAGAAATAGTGTTAGAATTATTAGTTTAGATCAATTTTCGAAGGTGTTAACCAATTTGATTCATTGAAATTCCCACATTTGAAATTATGTGGGATTCAAGTGTATGCCTTGAAATTCTTTGAGGACTGGAGAATAGCTCAAAGGACTCTTAGAACCCAAGAAAACATTCAGGGCATTAAATTGTGCTAACAAGAGGATCCAACAATCACAACAAACACACCAACTCTAAATTGACAAGGGTGATGTACAGGATGTCAATGAAAACATCAGGGATGAGCCAGATGACCCAAACATCAGAGTGGTGGCATCTCTTGTACCGGAAGCTGCACTTTATGATTGGGCACAACCGACCGCTGACAACCTGGCTAGTGCCATAGCTGCGCCCCAATTCAAGCGGAGATATTCCAGATCACCACAACATGCTGGATCTTCTGCAAAATAAGGTATTATTCTCGGGGTCACACATTGAAGACCCTCAACAACACTTGAAAAAATTTCTGTCAAAGGCAGTCAAATGTGATCCCAGAAGTTATCAAGCTGTTACTGTTTGCGTTCTCCGTGACTGGGGAAGCTTAGACTTGGATGAATTCGCTCCCAATAAATTCCATTGTCACCTGGGAGGAATTAATCAAGCAGTTCTTGAATAAGTTCTACCCGCCCAATAATACTGCAAGGCAGATTGATTAAATATTTCAGTACAAGCAGCAGTCGACTAAGACCTTGCAGGAAACTTGGGAATGATTCAAAGAGATGTTAGTGAAGTGTCCCCACCATGGTATTCCAGACTAGATGCTCGGCCAGAGGTTCTACATGGGGTTAGTTGACAATCTAAAGGCCAATATGGATGTTTCAACTGGAGGTGCATTTTTGAGTAAGACATTCACCAAGTGCAAAGTCTTTCTTGACAAGATGTCCCAAAATTTTGGGTAGATGATGAGAGGTACAACACTTGCACCAATAGTTCATTCAGTCCCTCTTGACCCAAATAATTCATATGCAGAGTACATAGGCATACTTATGACTCAGATGAGTATATTGATAAAGAAGATTGATGAGATGGGTACAAAGCAAGTGCATAATGTTGACACAACAAATAGAGGACTGTGTACACCATACGTTAATCAGTCTTATGTATGTTCATGGAGTGGGGAAGGTGACAACCAAGGGTTAAGAGAGGATATGAATTATATCAACAATTTTGGGGGTCAGAGACAAGGAGGACAACAGTGGAGACCAACACCAAATCAGCAATACAGACCAAACATGCCATAGCCTGGAGGTATGCCAAATGGTGCCATATCAGAGACGACAAGGCTATCCACAGGAGAACCAACAACAGTTGACATATCAGCCACCTCCTCAGCAACAACGATAACAACATGGTACAGATTAGGGGTATGCTTCAACAACTTATTGGAACAAATGGTAAGATGTAGGAGAAGTTGGCAGTGCATGACTCCAATATAAAGAACATTGAAACTCAGTTCGGCCAGCTATCTATGGCCTTAAATCTAGGGAACATTGCCAGCAGACACAAACATTAACCTCGACGAGAAAAATGCAAATTAGCTGATGGCAGTAAGTCTCCGGAATGGGAGAGATTTAGATAAAGAGCAGGAAATTGCACAAGCCAGCAAAGAGACTATGCCAGCCACTCTAGTTCCATTGGAGGTAGATGAATCAACAGTACTTACTGAAGTGGTGGTTGAACAGGTTCAGGATGATAAGGAAAAAACAATAGAGAGCGAACAAGCTACAAAGCATGTGGTACCTCTTGTGCCATAGAACCCCAGCGGACAGAAGCCAGGAAATAGTGCACAAAGGGTGATACCTGCACCATTCCCTCAAAGACTGGTAAAACAAAAGAAGGAAGATTAATACAGGAAATTCATGGAGATGTTGCGTCAAATTTAATTAAATATTCCTCTGATGGATTCTTTGAGGGAGATGTTAGGCTTTGCGAAGATGATGAAGGACCTAATGTCACGAAATTTTGATTTTTAGGACCTATCCACAATAACTCTGACTCATACATGCAGTGTAGTAGTGACAAGTGATAACTAGGGATTTTTCCATGTTTTATGCTCCTTCTTGCTTATTCTTTGGTTATAAATTGTTACAAAATAGTCCCAAAAGGCTCATAAGTGTGCTTGATTGCAGGTTTGATCGAGAAAGTGACGAAATGTCAAGGATCACCTCAAAAAGGAGTGAAATCTGCTCTAGTGTCAAAGACTAGGCAATCTGAGGGAAAGCTGGCCTAGTGCTGACCACACAAAGTGGTATGCGGCTTCACTAGAAGATTCAGATAGTTGGGAAACTAGGCCTAAGGCAACGCGGCCACGGTTCAATTTTAGCGGTCCGCAATGAAGGCTCCACAGCTGCACTACCTTTATGTATGGTCCGCGGACAAGAGATTCAGAGAGTTGGAATCATGCCAAGCCCAAGCCATGCGGTCCACGGTCGTTATTGTGTGGACCACACTAGGTACCTCCGCGACCGCGGTCCATTCTGCACGGTCCGTAGAGCCCAACTTCAGAGAGCTAAAATTTGAATTTCAAGAGCCTTATGCAGCCCGCACTGATCCCGCACGGATATTTTTGCCCAGTTTTTCCAACTTAGTATATATAGAATATTTTTCCATTTTTAGGTTATTTATTATCTTTTGAACTGGGCTGCGCTCGTGAGAACTCACTTTGTAGCCATTTTTGGTATCTTAGCTTCAAATTAGCATAGATTCTTGTAATTTAATTTAGCATTTAGTTATTATGTCTTGTTCTTCATCTATTTCTTCATTTTCTCCTTCAAGCATGAGTAGCTAAACCCATTAGCTAGGGTTATGGCTCAACCCTAGTGTGCGTAATTGATGGGTGTTGCCATCTAGGATTAGATTGCTTTGGGTATTTACTATTTGTGTTGATTTTGTGTTTTAATCTATGAATTGGTGGTTGCAAATACTGATTTAAGGTTTGTGGATTTGACTCTTCTTGAGAAAGAGAGTCTATGTCTCCAAAATTGACCCAACAAGGAATTGGGATGGACTCATGAGAAATGATAGTCCCAATTAATAAGTTAAACCTCGAGAGAGTAATCACCCGACTTGAACCCTAGTTGTTTGATCAAATTTTCCTACCCATTTGGTCTCGAGAGAGTCATTTGGACAATATCACTGTCTATACCAAGAGGTGTGACAGTGGGTAAAATTGTGCAATGGTTATAGTGAAATTCCCAATTATGTCAATTGAACCTTAATAACATTTACCAGTCAATTGAACCTTAAAACAAAAAAAACACATACATACATACAAACAACGCTAAAACCTCTCGGGGCATGATAGCTAAAACCTCTCGGCGCATGATAGCAAGACCGCCATTGTGCCCAAAAAATGGCTCGTCGCCGGCGAAATGTGGCTGTCAATACTGCTCAAATAGTTACCCCAGCTCATGGTGTTACTAAGGAACTAGAACCACTGACGTTTGATAATTTCCTTCCCCGGAAATTCCAATCGACAGAGATGATGCATGCAGATGGTATTGAGAATGATTTACCAAATACGATGAACAAAATTGAAGTGCCTACTAGTCTTGCTGTGAGACGTCTACAATTATCAGATGCTAGAGGGTCTGAGAAATCAATTCCGACTGCTGCTGAGGTTGTGCGTGGTAATCGCAATGCTCAAATGGGTAAGCCACTCTCGTTCGTGCCTCCTACTGACAGAGATGGTAAGAAGGTTGTCAAAATTAGTGAAGATGATTTGAAATCCCAGGTGGATTACTGGAATACTGCTTTAATTGGTTACATAATTGGAGATAATCCTAATGAGAAAACTATGGAAAATTTTGTGCTGCATGTGTGAAATTTTGTGTCTAAACCCCATATTTTGATTCATTCTGAGGGCTATTGCATCTTTCGATTCAATAGCATAGAGGATAGAGACCTAGTCATTCAATCTGGACCTTATTCATACAGGAATAAACCCATGGTATTGAAGCCTTGGGAAACTGACTTCTCCTTTCAGAATGATATACTGAGTACTATCCCTGTGTGGATTCGAGTTCCTGGACTACCGGTGGGCTATTGGTCTATTGAAGTATTGAGCAAAATGGCTAGTGCAGTGGGTAAACCAATGTACACAGACAAATTCACAGCTCACTATGAGAAAATTTCTTTTGCTCGAGTACTAGTGGAGGTTGATGCTGCCCATCCTCTCCCTGATAAGATAGAGATTGAGACTCCATTTGGCCCTAATATTCAGTTGATTTATGATTGGAAGCCTAGTTTCTGCAATCACTGTATGATATTTGGACATGATTTTATTGATTGTTGGTATAATGCTAACAATGATGTAGAGCAGGATATGGGGGAATAGGGTAAGACAAGGAGACAGAGGAACAGATTGAAAAAGCAGGCAAAAGTTACTAAGCAAGAATGGCTTGTTAAACAGCCTCTAGCTAGTACAGATACACAGAAAAGCTTGCCAGTGCAACCAGAACATAATAAGGAGAATGAGAGGCTGGGGAATAACACTACTTGTATGGCTATTGTTCAACAGAATGCACAGCAAGGCCCTGGCATTCAGGAAATTAATGAGACAGTAATCAATGAACCCAATGGCAATAGTGAAGTTATGGTAGATAAATGCAATAAGGGGAAGGCTATTATTGATGTATTAGATGCTGGCAGAAGGGGCCAACAGATTGATCCGGGGCCTTCCCAGAGCTTATTTCCTAATGTTCTTTGATTATTATCACTTGGAACATTATGGGGCTTAACCAAGCCCATAAGCAGAAAGAGTTGAAAACCTTTCTTGCTGTAAATAAAGTAGATGTTTTGGGATGTCTTGAGACTAGAGTGAAGGAACACAAAGCAAAGAAGATTCAAGATAAGATTGAAAAGGGATGGAAGGTTCAATGCAACTACTCAAAGGCTGTAAATAGGAGGATATGGCTACTCTGGAAACCTCACATCCAGGTCCAAATTTCCTGTGTGACTGACCAGATTATTCAGTGTTTCTTAGAAGACCCTAAAAGTCAAATCAGAACTCATTAAGTGTCATCTATGCTCATAATACTGCAAGCCTTAGAGACCATTTGTGGAGTGATTTAAGGACAGTATATGTACCCAGTCAAGATTCTTGGTTGTTGAGTGGGGATTTTAATTCTGTCTTATGTTCTGAAGATAGAACTGGATCTCCTGTTTTTGATGCTGAAGTTAGAGGTTTTAAAGATGTCATTGCTAACCTTCAACTCACTCCTCTTAGAGTTAAAGGATGGCATTACACTTGGACTAATAAGCAAAGTACAACCACTAGGGTCTATAGCAAGATTGATTGGGCTTTGGGCAATTTCCAGTGGATACAGCAGTATAGACACCTAGAAACTGACTTCGTGAATCCCTCAGTTTCTGATCACTCCCCTGTTCTTATCAAATTTGGAAATCAAAAACTTCTGCATCCTAAACCTTTCAGACTCTATCTTGCTATTATGGAGAACCCTCAGTTTCATACCATGCTACAACAGGTCTGGGGACAGGAATGTGAAGGAACACCTATGCAGCAGATATGGAATAAATTGAAGACCATGAAACATCACTTAATGGAGGCAAATGTCCATATGGCTTCATGCAAGCCGAAACTTATTCAGGCTAGGGAGACACTGGGTATTATTTAGACTCAGTTGCAGCACAGTCCACTAGCACAGTCTCTGTTTACTGAGGAAAAAACAGCACTAGAAGAAATTGAGAAATAGAGTTGTGTGGAGGAACAAGTTATGAGAAAAAAATCCAAGGCTTGCTGGATTGATTGTGGTGATGCCAATACAAAATATTTCCATGCCCAGAGGAAGATCAGAAAATGCCAGAATAACATTACTTCTATCTACACTGATACAGGTCTGAAACTCACAGACCCCTTATCTGTGGAGCAGGAGTTTATTAAGGTTTTCCAATCATTGATGGGGGAGTGTGCTGATGAGCTTCCTTGTGTCAACACTGCTGTTATTTAAGATGGACAATGCCTAACTTCATCACAGCAAAGAATGCTAATCCAGGAGGTTACCTTGGAAGAAATTAGAGAAGCACTAAAAGAGATTCCAAAGGACAAAGCACCAGGTGTGGATGGATTCCTTGTGGAATTCTTTACTAGAAACTGGGAGATAGTAAAGGATGATATACTAGCTGCTACAAAGGAATTCTTCTCCACATGCAAAATGCCTCACATGATCAATAACACTGCTATTGCTCTTGTTCCTAAAGTCAGAGCTCCTAAAACTGTTAAAGGTTATAGACCTATAGCTTGCTGTACCACTGCCTATAAAATCATCTCCAAAGTTATTACTAGGAGAATGAAAACTGTTATTGGTGAATTAGTTGGGCAAGCTTAGTCAGCTTTTATTGAAGGGAGAAGCATTGTTGATAATATTTTGCTTAGCCATGAGATCTTCAAGGGTTATTCAAGGAAAGGAGTTTCCCCCAGATGTGTCTTGAAGGTGGATTTGAGGAAGGCATATGATACCCTGGAATGGAGTTTCCTTAAACAGATCCTTATTGACCTTGGGTTCAATGCAAAATTTATTCACTGGATAATGGCTTGTGTCACTTCTGTTTCTTACTCTCTAATACTGAATGGTGGCTTAACAAAGCCCTTCACTGCCAAGAGAGGTATTAGACAGGGTGACCCTATGTCACCTTATCTATTTGTGCTGGCTATGGAGTACCTAAATAGGATATTGGGACAGTTGCAGAAGAATGGGGACTTCCACTTCCATCCCAAATGCAGGAAAATTAACTGTTCTCATGTCTTTTTTGCTGATGATCTCCTTATGTTCTGTCGAGCTGATATTGTTTCCATCCAGATCATACAGGAGGCTTTCCTTAAGTTCTCTGAAGCTTCTGGAATACAAGCTAATATTAGCAAAAGTGCAGTATACTTGGCTGGACTGCAGCTGGTTACCAGAGAAGCAATCTTAGAGACATTGGGGTTCACTGAGGGCCAGCTTCCATTCAAGTATTTGGGGATACCCCGTGATTCTAAAAAACTTGCCATCCATCATTATTTGCCTATGATAGAGAAGATTACTGATAAAATTACATGTTGGTCAGCTAAGCTGCTCTCTTATGCAGGTATATGTCAACTGATCAAAGCTGTTATTTTTGGTATTCAGACTTACTGGGCTCAAGTATTAATTCTGCCAAAAAAAGTATTGAAAGCCATTGAAGCAATCTGCAGAACTTTTTTGTGGACTAGAACTGCTATTCTTTCTAAAAGGGCTCTGGTTTCTTGGGAAAGGGTATGCAGACCACTTACAGCTGGAGGACTCAACATTTTAGATATGACTGTGTGGAATAAAGCAGTTATTACTAAACTTTTATGGGACTTGACCAGGAAAAAAGACTGTCTTTGGATTAAATGGATGCACTGTTACTACATCAAACAGGGTGATATTGTAACAATGACCATTCCTAAGTCAGCTTCTTGGGTTGTTAGGAAGATACTTGAAAGCAAATCTGCTATAATGGAGAATCAGAAGCTACATGGGGATCTTTTTAACAGGTTGAAAGGATTATGCAAACTGGATAAATTCCAAATCCAGAAACTCTACCTCACCATGATTCCCAGTTTCAACAAGGTTGAATGGAAGAATATGATGATGACTGCAAATGTTCAACCTCGACATAAGTTCACTGTCTGGCTAGCTGCCCAGCAAAGGCTTCCTATAGTTGACAGATTGCAGAAACTTGGCATACAAGTTCCTGCAACTTGTGTGTTCTGTAATCAGAATGTTGAAGTGTTTAATCATTTGTTCTTTGAGTGCTCAATCACTAGAAGACTGTGGTTCAGACTCTGTTGCTGGCTGGGGCACTACAGAACTGTTGGTAACTGGGAAATAGAGATGAAATGGATTTGCAGCAAAGCAAGGAGCAGAATGTGGCACAATGCTATTACAACCTCCGTTTTTGTCAATACTGTTGCTCTTATCTGGAGGGAGAGGAATAGCATTCGCTTTGATGGAAAGTATTTGTGGAAGAGAAGATATGCAGAGAAGTTGCTCTACTTATTCATATTCATAGAAGAAACTGTAGACGATGGCAAAATGGCTTGCGGCAACTTAATTATTTTCCTTAGTTATTGTCTAGTAGATTTCCCTATACTGAGTTAGCATTTGTGCTTATTGGTAGTTGTATTAGTATAGATGATTGTCTGTAAATGAGTAGCAGCTAGTCCAAGCTACTACTATAGAAATTTACATTGTACATTCCTTTGATATTAATGAAATATAACAGTTATACTCAAAAAAAAACATTTACCAGTCAATTAGCCACCTAGGTAATGTCATGACCCTAGTGCGCTTCTTCCCGTTAGATACAACTCAGCAATCATCACGTAGTAAAATTTAGTTGCAATCAATAGTTAGATAATAGTAGTTATAATTGAAAACCCCAAAATATGTTGGAAGTGATATTTGAAGCAAACGCACATCTCTAAGCTAGACAGATATTCCAACTCCATTACTAGCTCCTTAAGGAAATCGATCTCGACCCTCAAATCGGGTAAAAGCTATTGCGACCCGCTCTTCCTACCTTGGTGTAGTTTCGAGTTGGGAGTGATCACTTTTTGGTGCCGTTGCCGAGAAGCTTACGGTGTTGACTATCTGTTTAGTTAGTTTTGTGTTTTGTTTCTCTTTCCTTCTTGTTTACTAATTTTTTGTGTCGATTACTCAGGTACAAATGGCTCTAACTGCTAATGACCCTTTTGGCAATGTCATGGCGGGGAAAGAGGTAGAAGATCGAGCAGGATGAGGTTCCCTTACCTCAAGCTCTACGTAGAGGCCATCAGGACAATGAGAATAATCCTATCCACGACCCTCCTCCGCCACCACCAAGAATGGCTCCAAGAGTTCTCCCAAATCAAGGGTATACGAGTGCCATTATTCCTCTCTAAATCCGGGCGGGGAAATTTCAAATCACAAATTTTATGTTGACCTTTCTCGAGCAAAGAGGATACTTTATGGGCACCTCCGATCAAAATGCCTACAAGCACTTGAAGGGGTTCGTAGATACATTCTGGGTTAGCAAGCAGACAATCGTGTCCAAGGATGCGTTGAGATTGAGTCTTTCCCGTTCTCTCTTTGGGGTAACGTATTGGATTGGTTAGAAAGGCTCCCCAATCATTCCATCACAACTTGGGATGAGTTGGCAGATAAATTCATTGGCAAGTTTTTCTCACCAAGTCATATGGAGACACTTCGGGATGAAATCTTAGCCTTCAAGCAAGAGCCAACGGAACCTTTGCATGAAATCCGAGAGAGATATTGAACGATGGTGAAGGAATGCCCCAATAATGACATGACACAGAATATGTTGCAACAAACTTTCTACCGGGGCATCAATACTACAAATCAATGCATAGTGAATCAAGTTGCTGGGCGTAATTTTATAAAGTTAACTTATGATGAAGTTTGTGTCGTTCTTGATGAGATGTCGGAAACATCCTCTGCATGTCAAAGTATACCTAACGTTCCTCAGGGTGACCCTAGTATTATTCATTTACATAAGGAGTTACATGACCATAGGCAAGCTATAGCAGAGTTGATGACCACTATGAACCAATTGGCGAAGGTGCAATTGCAACAAGTCCAAAATCCACGCCAAGTCAATGCCATGGAAGGTGTTTCTATGCTAAACAGGAGGCAAAGATGGCAACAACCTCAAGGAAATTGTGAACAATATGACAACAATGATAGTGGTGGTTTTTCGAATGAGTGCTATGATGATCAAAGCGAAGAGGTCCAATATGTCAACAACTACCAAGGGAATAGAGGCAACTTTTCGAATAAAAAACGGCATCCCCAAGGAAATTGGGGCAATCAACAACAAGGTCGTGGCAATTGGAACAACAATTGGGGAAATCGACATGGTGGTAGTAATTGGAACAACAACAACCAAGGCGGTAATTAGGGTAATCAAGGTAACAATCAAGGTATTGAAACATGATATTCAATAATTGGAGCAACAACAACAATCAAGGAGGGTGGAATAATAGTGGGAACCAAGGAAACCGGGAGCAAGACTTTCAAAGTCCCCCTACCAACAATCGAACAATCCACCCCCTTTTCCTTATCAAGGTCCGCGTTATTCCAGGGGTGATATGGGGAGAATTGAAAGTATGTTTTAACAAATGATGAAAAAGAACCAAGATTCTGATGCACAATTGGCTTCGCATAATACATCTATCCGGAACTTGGAAGTGCAACTAGGTCAAATTTCTCAAGCTTTGAATACTCGCCCCAAGGGTGCTCTACCATGTGATACGATAGTGAACCCGAAGGGTGGGTACAACAACCATGTGATGGAGGTTACAACAAGAAGCGAAAAAGGCGATAATGTGCATGTCTCGAGAGAAAAGCAAGTTGTGGAAGATGATATTGAGTTGAGTGATGACGATGTACTTTGATTTTTAAAGGTGTGGTTGAGACCAATGTGAACAATAAAGTGAGGATAGATATTGATGAGGCCGAGGTGGAAACACAAGATGTCCTGAACCTGTCTAAGGAACATTGATTGATATGCCCCAATCGGTGGTGCTCAAATCCAAGACACCCTTGCCTAGGCCACCTCTACCGTATCCTCAAAGGCTCGCAAAGCAAAGAAATGATAATAAATTTAAGAAATTCATTGATATGATGAAGAGTTTGTCCATAAATGTGCCTTTGGTGGAGGCACTTGAACAAATGCTGGGCTATGCAAAATTCATGAAGGACTTGGTTACAAAGAAGCAGTTTATGGATTGTGAAACTATAAAGTTGACTCACCAAGTGAGTGCTATTGTGCATTCAATGGTCCCGAAGTTTGAGGACCCCGGTGCTTTTACTATCCTTATACTATTGGAAGTGCGGACTTTGCCGGAGCTTTATGTGACTTCGGGAATAGCATAAATTTGATGCCTTATTCATTCTTCAAGACTTTGGGAATTAGACAACCTCGACCAACCTCAGTGAGACTTCAAATGGTGGACCGATCGATGAAACGACCTTTGGGCATAATTGATGATGTACTTGTCCGGGTGGATAAGTTTATATTGCCAACTGACTTTGTCATCTTGGATTGTGAGGTAGATTATGAGGTGCCCATTATATGAGGTAGACCTTTCCTTGCTATGGGGAAGGCATTGGTTGATGTTGAAGCGGGTGAGTTGACTTTTTGTGTGGGGAATGAGAAGGTTGTTTTACCTGTTTGCAAATCCATGAGGCAACCTAATGGCATCGAGGTGTGCTCCTTTGTGGACATTGTCACAACTGTGATATTGGATGATACAAGTTCTATGATTAATGTTGAAGATCCCCTTGTTGCCGAGCCTCTAAATCGGGATGTTAATGATGATGAAAGTAGAGTGACGCGCATAGATGCTATACATGTTATGGAATCTTATGAGCCTAGTAAATTGTCTTTGGATCTTGAAAACCGACCAACTCCACTAACAAAGCCAACAATTGAGGAGTCACAGGGGTTGGAATTGACTTCACTTTCTCCACACCTTAGTCCCATGCTATGTATGTCTAAAACTATCTTGGAGAATGATGTGAAACCTTTCTTGGAGCATGAAGATGGAACTGCTGTCCCGCGTAAGCCTTTGGAAGCAAACAATCGTAAAAAGGAAAAATCGAGCTCGAGAGGTGCAAGGCTGACATAAGTACCGAAACAACCACAATATGCACCACTGCCAATTGAAAAACAAATTCTAGTCATTTATGCAGCTGTCAATGGATTCTGTGATCGAATGCCACTAGACAGAATTTCTCAATATGAGAGAGCCATTAATATGATATACGACTGAAATTAGGAGCCTTGATGCCTAAGGAGAGTGCCCAAAAGTTCTGGAAGCTTCCAAAGCTTTACATGGGGAAAGCAACAATATTGCCGCACTGTGTTTTTTGGATCAAATCCGGTGACGATTCTCCACTCATGTCCTTCCAGAGCTGGGTAAGTGATCTTCAATGGCATCTCCCCGATCCATTCTTCCCAGCAAATTGAATTAATTAAAAGGAGAAAAATTGTTGGGATTCACACGCACAACAAAAAGAATTTGAATCATTTCATACGGATGAACAGTCTAAGTATACAACTTTTCATATCAGAGGAATCAACTGCATCTGCAGAAAACTGCGGAGCGGTGAAATTTCCTCAAAATTTCTAGAAGATAGCAAAATCTTGTCCTTTAGTTCGATACACTACTTTAAGGCCAGTTGCCTATACAGCATCTTTACTTTCTAGTAGAGTCCACCCCTCTCGGGCGATCTTCTTATACGGACTTTATATCCTATCTGACTTTGCGGCAAAGACCTCAATGCTACACTTCGGCAGCTACGAACTAAGACGCTTCAGAAGAATCAGTCCACTGCAGTGCCCAAGACAAGGCAAGATGAATAGGAATGTTGAAGGGACATAAGGCTCATCTAAGGTAAGGAAAAACCCTGATCATCTAGGTCACCAAGTAGGGAGGATCCAGAGCGTTGCCCCCTCCTATTCGAGGTTTTTCCTCGCCCCACAAGCACCCAACCTTCATTTTTCTCTTCCTTCGGTTTGCCTCCACGAACGCGCCACTTGTGGGTCTTGATCTGGAAAATCAGATGATGATGGCTCCTTCGGCGGCCTCTGGCTCAGGATCAGGTGAGAGCACTGGAGGAAGGGGCTTCAGGTGGACTGATTTATTTGGAAGCAGTTCCCCTGGTAATTCCGAAGCCAGTCTCAACCAACCGGCCACGGACATCGTCCGATACTCAGGGTTCTTCTAGTGGTATTTTTACGGATCATCCGGGCCTTAATCCTTGCAGTAATCGAAGGTTCAAGTACTGAGCGAATATTCAAACGTCTATTCATGTGAGAACTTCTTGCCCCTTTTGTTGATCTTGTGTGACAACACTACAGAGCGAGTTGCTCTTCTCGATCGAAGAGCTATGGCTCAGCTGCTTCGCGTATTACACCGTATCGCCCGAAGGGGGCATGCTGCAAGAGCGTAGGTGAGTGATAAGCATAGGAGGCGTGCCCGAAGGGCGGAGAATCCAGGATATTCATGAAGAATCGCAGCAATTCCCCAATCCTAATGAAGTAGTTCCTCCGGCTGCACTATTTTCTATTCTAATAGATTCCACTTAGTTGCTCAAGAAGCAGGGGAACCTTCCGCATGAAAGCGAAAAGAAGCGAGCTATCAAGAAATGCAAAGAAAAGTTCCACTTCTTCTAAGATAGAATAAGAATAGAAGAAGGCTAAGCTGCCCCTCCGTTGTCTCGCACACCAACGCAAAAAGAGATTTATTCTGATCGAATTAATTGCTCTTCCGAACGACCAAGTCATAATGAGATTAAAAACCGATGCTTCCTTGGCCGTGTGGAACATGGAACTAGTAGTAATTTATATTAGGTTCCACATTTTTGCTTTCCATACTGCCCCCCATCTTACTATAGGGGTCAGCTGCTAGCTCTAACCGAACTTTCGGTATATAAGTCCGACGAAAGACAACCCGCTTCTCGAAGGCAAGGAAGAACCGACTGTACCGCCTGGAAAGAGGTTCGCTAGCCTTTTTCTTTCCCTGCACCTAAAAGTTGCCTTAGTTCCCTTTTTTTTAAAAAGACCTAAGCTTGATGCCCAGCGCTGCTATTGGCTTAAAAACCGGTACACCATAGGTTAGCCCAACCCAGTCCTCTCGTACTAGGGTTGGCTCCTCACAGTTCTCCCTTTAACACCAACGGTCAGGCAATTGTTGCAGTTTCTCATTCCGCAGATCATCCAATCCTTCTTCTTGAGCCTTTTAGAGGGCTTTCGGATAGTTCGATACCGGCTATCGGTAAAGGAAGCATCAACAATAACATTTAGGGGAAAGAGAATGACCAAACCTGGACATTCTCTCATCAGTTGGGAGTTTATCATGGACTGCTCTCCAGGTAAGAAATGCCATTTTGATCAGGAGAGCCTAGAGAGCTCTCTATCTTTCCCCAAATTCCGACTAGCGCGGTTCTTTTTCTCGACCAATTTGAATTCCATTTCATTTTTTATTTTAAGTGTTGTAGAGTAGTAGCGTTTTTCAAAGCATTACTATTCCTGAGTGCAGGTTCGGTGATTCATGCCATGTCGGATGAACAAGATATGCGGAAGATGGGGGGGCTTGCCTCCTCGTTCCCTTTTACCTATGCCATGATGCTCTATTATCCTAAGCCGGCCTATCATTCATTGGTTAGGGTTAGGGAAAAAGCTCCTTAGTACGTCAGCGGCTATCAAGATCGCTTTGTTAAGCAGTGACCTTAATAATCGAGAGTTTTCTAAAACTCTCTGCCACAATCTTAGTCTAACCCTAGCTTAATAGCTAATCTTGTTCGCCTCTAGCTTCATTCGAGCTCAATTTCATCGACCTTCAATTCAAGGACTCACTCACTGCTATCAATTCTGCATTCACTAAGGTCCCTTCCCTTGCTACATGCGAAACTCCTAGAAGAGATGATAGGAAGCGGAATAAAAGTAGTCTTTCTATTGCCTGCCGGTTAGCGAAACTTTTCCGGTAGTACGAATCGCTACGCTTCGCCTCTTTCTATATGATAATATGCATCTTGGTTGCTGCGCTCCCTGCGGGTAATAGCAAGAAAGCGAATAACGAATGATCCTCCAAACTAAAAGAGTGATTGAGTCCGACTCAAGCGAGTGAGTGGAAGGCATGGCAAGAGAGCGAGTTCGACTCACGAATGATCAGCAAGTGAAGGACCGATCCTTTTGCGCCAATACTGTTGCGAGGCTGGTAATGCCCCGGAGCCCTGCTACCGACCCGAGGTGCCGATCGGGAAAGTCATAAAGGGACGTTAAACGTAATTCTAGAAGGGCCTTCCCGCAAAAAAACCGATGCCTTTAAGTGAGAGCAGAATGTAGGAACGAAGCTTCCCGGAGTCCATCGATTCATTCCCAATCCCATCCCGTTCTCTCACCAACTTGAATATCTCGACGGGAGAATCCAGGCTATTCAGGAAGAATCGCAGCAATTCCCCAATCCTAACGAAGTAGTTCCTCCGGAATCCAATGTACAACAACGATTACTTAGGATCAGCTTGCGGATTTGTGGCACCGTAGTAGAATCATTACCAATGGCACGCTGTGCGCCTAACTGTGAAAAGACAGTGCAAGCTTTGTTATGCCAAACCTAAATGTTAAGTCAGCAAGGTCGAACGCAAGCCCGAAGCGAACCCAAGCTTAAGGAGCTCTGAGCCCCAAGCCAGCACTTGCTACTCTCTTGTTTGTGATCGTGTTTGGTAGCTCTTCGGTGTATCGACATCCCAGTTTTCCACTCGATAGATCCCGCAAATATGCTGCTTTGTTCTCTCTTTTGTTTACCTTTCATTTTCACTTTCTTTTTATAGAATGTAGTGCCCAACAGTTTAAAGGAAGGGGTGAAGTCTCGGGATCTTCATCGACTGGATAAAGAGTTGCCACTGATGGGGAGGTTCTTTAACTGGCTACCCCCCCTTTTGTATTTCCTTAATTGAATTTCGGTTGATTAGGAGCCTGATCTGAGAAGTGCTAATTCGGTTCGGATTGACTTCATTCAAGAATGCCACCGCCCCGGGAATCAATAAGAAAACAAGTGCTAAGTTTCAGATCAGTGAATAAACTAAAAGGAAAGAAGAGACCTTTCTCGCTCAGTGCCTAAAGCCAGTTGTCCATGGAACTTTCAAGATTGGTTGAGTCTTATGTGTACTTTAGTAAGAGTATGAAGGATCTAGTGGCCGTAATTATCTGTCCACTCAAGGCGTTGCAAGCAAATGGTCTTTGAAAAGCAAGTGACAGATTGGGAAAAAATAGGTAGGCCTTCTGAGCGACATCCCTTTCTGCAGCTCCTGAAACAGCCGAAGAATCTGGAGTTTATGATTCCACACGGCCAAGGAAGCATCGGTTTTTAATCTCATTATGACTTGGTCGTTCGGAAGAGCAATTAATTCGATCAGAATAGTGGAATGCTTCACTTCAGGAAATTCATTGATTTCACTGTCAGGCTAGCTCACTGCCTCACACCACTCTTAAGAATTGGCACCGCACCCTAACCCTCTGGTCACTTCACTTGGCTTTCATGCCTGACTTGTTGTTATTTATACCTCGGTATCGTATGATAAAGAAGAGAGTTTATACAAAGCTAAAATAAAGAATTTGAAGTTTCCTTTCTGTCTTTTCAATTCTTTTTGCTTTTTGATGGGTCTAGTCCCTTAGCCTCTCAAACAAAACTTCTCCAATAAAAGGAATGAGGGAAGCTAAAATAAAAAATATTGGAAGGAAGGGAAAATTGGAAGATGAATCTTTTCCCGGAGCTGGAACAAAAAGATTGGATGAGGTGATGCAAGAAGTAGGGGTCTACCCTATTTATAACAAATCTTGGATTTCTCTGGTGCACTACGTATCAATAAAGGGTGGCATGACCATAGTGACAAAATCTCAGAATGAGTAGATTCCGGCAAGAATAGTCAAAGGTTGGCAGGGTTGCATGGACTATGAAAAATTGAACAACATGCCTCATAAGAATCATTATCCTTTGCCATTCATTGATCGGATGCTTAATTAACTTGTTGGGTGTGCTGTTTATTGCTTCTTGGAGAGTTTGATGAGAGCCAGATGGTGGTGCTTCTTGATTTGAAGTGATGTGTTGGTAACCTGTGTCGTGCCGCGACGTTAAATCAGACGTTTCTTGGGAGGCAACCTGCCTTTTTTTGTTTTATGTGATTTTCTTGGTAGTGTAGGTTTGATGTTTGAGCTAATTGGTTATGAGATCTTGCAGGGATTGAGTTAATGCAGTGCAAAACATTTTGGAAAAATTGAACAGTCTCTGAAGTTGCCAGTGCGGCCACATTGCACTTTCTGCGGTCCGCACTAGTAAAGGTCAAGTGAGGTGCTCTATGAAGTTTGAGGACTGCGGCCTCATGGAATATTGTGCGGACCGCGTTGGACCTCTGTGGTTGCGGTCTCTTTTGTGCGTACCGTGGAGGTTGCCTTCTCAAACTTCTTCTACATAAACCCAGCGCAGTCCGCAGTCTGTTTAGTGCCGTCGCGCTGGTAGGTAAGGCTGGGTCCCACTATTTTCTATAAATAGACCCCAGGGGTCACCATTTACCCTTTTAGAACCCTAAACTCTCAGAGCTCTTTTTATTGTTCATCCTCTCTAGTTGATCGTATCTCTTGCTTAGTGTGACTACTTGCATTACATCCACTCATGTGGTAACATCTCAATCATATCTTTGTGCTTACTTTTAGTTTTTGTTTAATTTACAATAGCTCATAGCTTCTTATTCCTCTCATTATTCTCTAATTGTTAGCTATATTGGTATATCGGTTAATATATGCGTGCCTAAAGAGTTCTATTAACTGGGTAAATTTAGTAGGGACAAGTAGGGTGAAACTTGAACAAAATTGCAAAAATTAGAAACCCTAATTCAATTCCCTAAGTTAGCACCCTTTGTGGACCGCGGTCACTTTTGTGCAGTCCGGGTGCTTAAGTTCTGAGCTTTGAATTGTGCCATTGCGGCCGCATTACACTATGTCCGGTCCGCGCTGACCGACCGCGACCACGATGCCATTTTGAGCGAGCCACGGTGGTGAGATTCAGAGAGCATGTTTTAGGGGCCTCAGACTTGTGCAGAACGCAGTCATTTCTGTGTGGTCCACGCTGGCCTCAGTGCAACCACACGTCCATTTTATGTGGTCCGCATTGGTCTATTCCTACAACTATTTCTGTAACTCTTAAGTTTCTGCTATGCAATTCAGTATGCATCTGTTTCACTACCTGTGCTTAGACTAACTATGTCAGATTTGTATGCTTGCAGATAATGGTAAAACAAAGATGTGGAGGTTCCAAACAACCCGGTCGAGGAGACTCCTCCCGAGGAGGCAAAGGCAAGATGATAAAACTTACTCCCCAAGTTTGAGAAAGTATAAAAAGACAAGGAAGCTAATAAAAGTTGCAGACAAAGCTGCCTCTCATTGTTTGGGAGCAAGTACGTGCTTTCACGGGACGTCTCTTCAGATTTCATTCCCACTCATGTCCCTGACTAGCCCAGAAGGTTTAAATTGACTGATACCCCTCCAACATCACCCGCTATCAAGAGGCCAGTGAATGTAGTTTTGGATTCATCTGAAGAGTCCGCAGCTGGTAGTGGAGACGACTCCGTATCCCCCACATCTTAATTATTTGGGGAGAGTGCAGGCAAAAATCAGGGTGGTAAACCTTAGATGGGGGGATTGACCGAAATAGGAAGGCCGAAGTGTGGGAGGATAGATTTGTGAGCCAAGTGGATTACCATAAGATTAGGGAGTGGTGGTCAGTGAGGCATTTAATACCGGAGAGGAGCTTTATTATCAAAGACTTGCTACCCCACAACCCTGACATGCTGAGACAATTTAGAATGAGACTGAGTTGGGAGATATTTCTGGAAGAGTGTATAGATGCAACTGAGCATATGGTTTGGGAATTCTGTTGTAATGTGGCTCACATTGTCAAAGGGTCTAAGCTGACCAAGGTCTGGAACAAAAAGGTGTTGTTTGACGGGCAATCCTTGAATGAATATTTGGGCTTCAATGAAGAGGACGAGACTCTATATCTGGCGAAGTTGGAGATGGGTGAGGGGGCCCGTCCATGTTTAGCCAGTACTTGGCGATCCCAGGTACAGTTCCTGAGTGGTTGACTACGGGGGTGAAAATATTGTGGGGGACCCTATACTTTGAAGCTAAGTGTTGGAGACCTTCGTTTGCAGCAGATTGGACCCTACCACACATGACCAGACTCTTCCTATCCATCAAGCTACGTTGGTTGCATCAATCATGGCGGGGCACCTCATCAATGTGGGGAATGATGTCCCGCATCATCTCTTTTGTGGGTATGGAGGCTAGCTAGAACTACATTTTCCCCAACACTCTTTCTATGTACTTCCGGGACTTGGAGGTGGAGAAGAAGTGGTATGATGTCAAAGCCAAGCCGGTTGCTCCATTTTCGTGGAATAGTTTGAGAGGGCCAGACAACCCCAAGGAAAAAAATTACAAGCCACCTGCCTCTACCCAAACTGGCCAATTTGAGGAGCTGGTTGTGTAGAGCCTTCCACTGAGCTTGCTACCACTACCACTGAAATGCCTCCCGGACCTTCCACTACTGTAGACTTGTCTCCTAGTCCTTCCATTTCAGCTGGCCCATAGATTCCTTCTTCTCGGGCCCATCCTATCACAGCCCACCAACTGAGCCAAACACTTCAAAGCCTGAACAACTGGATGTACACTACGTCATCCAAGTTGTCCACCTTGGCCTCCACCATTGCAGCTCAGTCGGCTCCTACCCCAGTTCAGGTCCCACAATCTATAAAGGAAGCTTTGAAGCAGTTACTTGACAACCAAGTGAAGATCCTCAGCACCCAGTCTGAGTTAGTGGAGGCAGTTTCTTTACATGGCAAGGCTCTAAAAGAGCTTGCGAAAGAACACAAGAAGCTGCAAAAGAAATGGTCCGTGAAGGAGTTGAGAGCAGATGTGGATAGACTGAAGGAAGACCAGCTACCTGTAGAGTTATTATTTGAAGATCGAGCCCCAGCAGCAGTTCCAGTAGCTGCCCCAGATACAGATTTGGTGCAGAGGCCTCCAAAGAAGAGGAGGAAGATCCCTAGTGCAGATGAAGCTATCATCTAGTTGGCGGATCCACCAAAGGCTTTCTCCAGTCAGCCACAGGATGTACCAGATCCATAGCCGGTCCAGGTCTAGTCTCAGGTCCCAGCAGCTGAGCAGTAGGATACCGGGAACTAGTTTGAGGTTCCTGTGCATACAAAGAACCCGGGGACCACTGATGATCCCATGCAGACGGACACTGCTTAGGGAGTCTTCATATCCTTTAATTATTTTTTGGTGCTTATTTTTGGTTTAGTTGGTATTGGGGACAATGCCAGTTTTTATTTGAGGGGGTGTGCCCTGTTTATCCTTGGATGACTGTATATATAGATGCTGATTTAGTTTATGCTTTCATTGATTTTCACTTGGTCTGTATATAATCTTACAGCTAGCTACTTTTATCGTACTTTTTATCTTTCCTTTGGTCTTACATTATTGTACATATTCATCGCCCGTTGTATATTCTAATCCTCTAATGTAAATATTCATTCTATTTTTTAATTTCGTAAAAAACTTATTTTTAGCTTCGTAGATAGGCTCGTAGCCTTTTGTTTCATTTTGTGGCGCTTTCAATAAGCCCTTGGTTTTCTTAATGTCACGATTCTTTCCAAAGTGGAGTATTGTGTGAACAAGGTGGCTTTTTCCAATGATAGATGGCGTGACAACCTTCTTAAGGCCGTGGTCGGACCGCTGCTCGACCGCGATGATTTGGTCAATTTCTTCGCCCAAGTAAGTTCATTTCAAAATTTTATTTTATTTTATTTTTAAAAAAACCCTTTTGTATTCAAACACCCCCACCCCTACTTCCCCAATTCCTCTCTTTATAACCATAACCTCTCAAATCCCTTCTCTCCTCCTACTTCCCCCATCCCCATTCCTCCCACTCTCTCTTCCATCAAGGTATATCACTCCCCCCACCTTTTCTTTTGTATTTTGTTTTAGTTGTATGTTAGTTTCATGTTTTTAATTGTGTAGTAATTTTAGTAGATTTTTGTTCTTTTTCTTTTCTTTTGAATTTCGTTTTTGTGGTTTCTTGTTAAGGGGTTATGTGTATAATGTGACGGAGAGGTGTATGTTTGTGGGTGTTGAACTAAATGTTGGGGGGTGTAATGTTGTAGTAAAACTTGTGGGTTGGGAAGCATTGGTGTATCCATATGGTCTATAAATGTTAGGAAGTGTCTTGCCCATAAGGTGTTTGGGAAATTTCCCCAATAGAGTTATAAGGGCTAATGTGACCATGGTTGTGGTGAAGTCCTAGTAACCACCCATAGTTCACACAACTCACACCCTCACTAATAGGTGATTCTCTGTTTGACAGGTAAAATGCATCCATCTAGGAAGAGATGCAACACAGGGTCCTCCGCTAGTAGACCGGGCAGCTCCTCAAGAGTTAGGGGTCAAGCTAGTGCGACATAGTTTGACCGCACTAGGTTTGTCTCCAAACTGGTGGAGGAAAGGTATAATGCAAAGGCATCAAATAAATTGTTACATGAGGTGCATATGAGCGGGAAGCCTTAGCAGTGGAGTGCCCGAATATCTTTGCTGAGCTGAGGAGGTGTAAGTTGTACATACTCTTTGAGGAGCCGGAGAAGGCCAATGTTCAGATGATAAGGGAATTTTATGCTAACTGCCCGGAACATGAGAATAGGGTTTCACTGTATGCAATACCCAAGTAAATTCATCCATCGAGGCCATCCATCGGGTGTATCGGCTACCGGTGTTCACGGGGGAGATAGATTCTTACCTCATTATTCATCGTCCAAGAGCCAACTGGGCACCAATGCTTAATGTCATATGTGTGCCTGACGGGGAGTTTATATGGATAAAGCGTCTGATACCATTGAACTCATAGTCGCTTAATTGGGAGGCTTAATATTAGCTCATTATTATCAACAACTGCTTGCTACCCTCCAGAAACCAGACAGATGCCAATGAGCTACAAGCAGCGGCTATCTATAGTTTTATCACCCACCGGGACTTTGATATAGCCCAGCTCCTCCACGATGAAATGTTCATTCGCTCACCTAAGATACTTAAAGGTTTTTACTTCCCTTCTCTGGCAACCAAGCAGTGCCGTCTTTGTAGAGTCCCTGAAAACCTTAGAATTGATGTGAAACTACCATTGAAAGCCCCGTTCCGGGCGAGCAAAATCGAAATTAAAAGAGAGCCAGTCATGATTGTTGAGGATGATGATGAATCTGATGATCATGCTGGGGAAGCTGCTGTTCCATTACGCACGAGAGTTGATGAGGCGGGCCCATCACAGCGCCATTGAAGTAACCGCCTGACGGGCCTGGGGCAGGAAATGGCTAGTCTGCGCACTTCACTCACTATCCTGGGCAACAGAGTTGTCACTCTCTGTCCACTCACCAGGCCAAGTTGGAGAAGAAAATCTTGGGTTGGCTGAGAGCTCTAGGTCGTGGTTGCAATGTGAACCCAGACACCATCTCTGATTAGAATTGAATCTTAGGGAAGTCTCCCTACCTTACTCTTCTCTTTATTTGTTGACATGGGGACATGCCATACTTTTAAGCGTGGGGTGGGGGATAGCTATTGTTGTAAATAGACTGTGTAAATTTTTATGATGTTGGTTTATTTTTGATTGATTAGAATGGTAGGGTCATGCAGTAAACTTCGACTTGGCACGAAGACGGACACCTTTCGATAGGTCTTTTGAGGGACATTAATCGAATAAAAATGAGAGAATATAAGGACTCTTCCTGATGAAGGATATTTGAGACAGTTTCTTCAGGGAAGTTAGTCTAGAGAAAATACCAAAAAGATTTTTTATTTTATTTTTAGGTAGTGTAGTAACTCCCCCTTGGTTTTTCTTTGGGCCACGGTTCTTTTCCGAGGGTTTAGCTTGAACCGGGTGCAGGTAGTTTTTGTTTATGTTGTTTTTAGTTTTTTGTTAGTACTGATAGGCTACGAGCTGAAATAGAAAGAGAGCCCTTGGCGTTAATACACCTGAACACAATCGACACTAGAGTGTAATGCCTAGTCTCAATGGTTGACTCTTGTTAAAGTGCCTTAAATTTGTATGTTTGTAACTGACTTGAACACTCAAAAGAGAGTGTCCTGATAAACCAATCTAGAGTGAGTCATATGACATGTATAACTAGAGTGAGTCAGTTATACTTCATTTAGTCTTAGAAGTGATATAGGCATTTCCTTTGTTAAGCCAAATATATAGCTAAACCCACCTAAATGTAATACATCATAGTTAACCCCTTTGAGCCTATAAGCATGTTTATTTGGCAACCACATTGCGAACCTTACCCAATTGTATTAATTGCCTTTGAACCCATTTTACCTTCCATGAGCACTTGAATGATATTGACATAATGATAACTAGGGATTTTGACGTGTTTCATGCTCCTTCTTGCTTATGCTTTGATTATAAATTCTTACAAAAATAGTCCCAATAGGCTCATAAGTTGTGCTTGATTGCAGGATTGATCGATAAAGTGACAAAATGTCAAAGATTGGCTCAAACAGAGTGAAACCTGCTCAAGTACCTAATACAAGGCAAAACTCAGGAGAAAAGGCCAAATGCAGCCGCACTACTCTTTGTACGGTCCGCACTATGGAGATTCAGACATTTAAAATCTAAGGCTTCAAGCAACGCAACCATATACCATTTTGAGCGGTCCGTGGTGAAGGCTCCGTGGCTGCACTACCATAATGTATGGTCCGCGAAAGAGAAGTTCAGAGAGAGGACATATGCCCAGGTTCAAGTAATCTCGGTCCGCGGTCATTATTGTGCAGACCACACTGGAGACTTACATGGCCACAGTCCATTATGTGCAGTCTGCGGAGCTTGAGTTCATAGAGCTAAGATTGGAAGTCCAAGAGCCTAGTGCGTCCGCAATCAATTTTGTGCGGCCCGCACTAACCTTGCAGGGGCATTTCTTTCCAGTTTTTCAAGCTTAGTATAAATAAAACATTTTTCCATTATTAGGGTATAAAATATTACAGAACAGTAGTTGTGCTCGTGAGATGTTATTTTGTAGCCATTTTGGGAATCTTAGCTTAACTTTAACATAGATTCTCTGTATTTTCTTTAGTTTTTAATTAAGATGTCTTTGTCTTTATCTATTTCTCCATTTTCTTCTTCAAGCATGAGTAGATAAACCCATTAGCTAGGGTTGTGGCTCAACCCTAGTGTGGATAATTGATGGGTGTTGCAACTGAAGGCTAGATTGACTAGGGTCTTTGTTATTTGGGTCAATTTTATGGTTTAATTTATCAATTTGTGGTTGCAAACACTGGTTTGTGCTTAGCTGACTTGGTTCTTCTTGAGAAAGAGAGCCTAAGTTTCCAAAATTGACCCAATAAGGAATTGGGATGGAATTAAGAGATTGATAGTCCCAATTAAAGTGTTAAACCTCGAGAGAGTAATTACCCGACTTAAACTTTGAGCAAATTTGCCTATCCATTGGTCTTGAGAAAGTCAATTGGGAAAAATTACAATCTCTACTGAGAGGTGTGAGAGTGGGCAAAATCGTGCAATGATTATAGTATATTTCCCCAAACATGTCAAGCATGCCTTAGAAGCAATTACCCATCAATTAGCCACCTAGGTGAAAGTCACTACCCTAGTACCTTATAAACCATTAGATACAACTCTTTGCTATTTTCACTTAGCATAATTAGTAGTTGATAATCTTAGATTGTTAAAGAAAACCAAAAAAATGATGAGAAGATCAATTGAGAACACACTCACAATTCTAAGCTAGATAGGTACTTAACTCCAATCCTAGCTCTCTGTGGATTTGATCCCGACCCAAAATCAGGAAAAAGCTATTGTGACCCTCTCTTGCTACTCTTTTGTAGTGTGGAGTTGGCTGCGATCAACTTTTTGGCACTGTCGCTGGGGAGCTAACGGTTTTAGCTATCTATTTAGTTAGTTTTTTGTGTTTTTCTTCTTTCCTTCTTTATTACTTATTTGTTTGTGTCAATTATTCAGGTACCAAATAGCTTTAAATGCTAATGAATCTCTTGGAAATGTGATAGCGGGGGAGGAGGTAGATGATCTTGAGCAAGATAAGGTGCCTCTAGCAGCTCAAGGACAACGGAGAGGCCGAAATGCCAATGCAAATGCTATTCCAAATCAATGCATTGTGAACCAATTGGTCGGGGTCAATTTTATGAAACTTTCTTACGACGAGACATGTAATGTACTTGATAAAATGGCCAACACTTTTTCAGCATGGCAAAGTAGATAAAATATGCCCCAAGGTGACCCTACGGTCATCCATTCTCACAAGGAATTACATGATCATGGTCAAGCTATTGTCGAACTTACTACTACTATGAACCAATTGGCGAAGGCGCAGCTGAAACAAGTCCAAAATCCATGCCAAGCAACGCCATGTAAGGTGTCAATATGCTTAAACAAGACAAAAAGGACAACAATATCAAGGGAATTGTGGATAATATGACAATGATGGTGGTGGTTTTCAAATGAGTGTTATGATGACCAAAGCAAGGAGGTTCAATATGTTAACAACTATCAAGGCAATACAGGCAACTCCTTAAACCAACAATGGCGACCCCAAGAAAATTGGGAAAATCAACAACAAAGTGGTGGCAATTGGAACAACAACAATCAACAACAAGGTGATGGAAATTGGAACAACAACAATCAACAACAAGGAGGTGGCAATTGGAACAATAACAACCAAAACAACAATTTGGGGAACCAAAACAACAACCAAGGCAATTGGAATGGAAATACAATAATTGGAGCAACAACAACAATCAAGGCGGGTGGAACAACAATGGGAACCAAGGCAACTGAGGGCAAGTCTTTTAAAGGACCCCAATGTACCAACAATCGAGCAATCCACCCCCTTTCCCCTCTCAAGGTCCTAGTTCTTCTGGAAGTGATATGGTTGAATCGAAAGTATGTTCGAGCAAATGAATAAAAAGAACCAAGATTCCGATGCTCAATGGGCTTTACACAATACCACCATCCAGAACTTGGAGGTACAATTAGGCCAAATCTCTCAAGCTTTGAACACTCGCCCCAAGGGTGCTCAACCAAGTGACACAGTAGTGAACCCGAAGGGTAGGAGAAACAATCATATGATGGCGGTTATAATAAGAAGTGGGAGAGGCGGTGCTGTGAATGCCTCAAGAGAAAATCAAGTTGTAGATGATGATGTTGAGTTGCGGGATGATGAGGGACCTTTAATTGTTGATGATGTGGTTGAAGAAAACATGAATAAGGATCTGAGGATTGACATAGATGAAGCCGAGGTAGAAACTCATGATGCCGTGAACCCGTCTAGGGAACACGTGATTGATATGCCCGAGACGGTTGTGCCAAAAGCCAAGGCACCCTTGCCTTGGCCACTTCCACCTTATCCTCAAAGGCTCGCAAAGCAAAGAAATGATAATCAATTTAAGAAGTTCATTGATATAATGAAGAGTTTGTCCATAAATGTGCCTTTGGTGGAGGCCCTTGAATAAATGTTGGGCTATGCAAAATTTATGAAAGATTTGGTTACAAAGAAGAGGTCTATGGATCGTGAAATAATAAAGATGACTCACCAAGTGAGTGTGATAGTGCATTTAATGGCACCGAAGCTTGAAGACCCCGGAGCCTTTACTATCCCTTGTACTATTGGAACTGTGGACTTTGCTAGAGCTTTATGCGAGTTGGGAGCTAGTATCAATTTGATGCCGTACTCATTTTTCAAGACTTTGGGTATCGGGAAAACTAGACCAACTTCAATGCGGCTTCAAATGGAAGATCGATCGATGATGTGTCCCTTGGAAATTATTGATGATTTGCTTGACCGGGTGACAAATTCATAATGCCGGCCGACTATGTCATTTTGGATCGTGAAGTAAACTATGAGGTTCCGATTATCTTAGGTAGACCTTTCCTTGCAATGGGGAAGGCATTGGTTGATGTTGAAGCGGGTGAGATCACTTTCCGAGTGGGTGATGAAAAGGTCCTCTTCCATGTTTGCAAATCCATGAAGCAACCCAATAGCACCTGGTGTGCTTATTTATAGACCTTTTCACAGTTGTGATTGTGCATGATACCAGTGATATGATCAATGTGTAGGATCCTCTTGATGTCGTGCTATTAAATATGGATGTTAATGATGATGCAAGCAGAGTGCAATGAGTGAATTCCCTACATGGGATGGGCTCTTATTCTTATGAGCCTAGAAAATTTTCTTTGGATCTTAAAAATCGGAAAACTCCACAAACAAAGACATTAATTGAGGAGCCACTGGTGTTGGAGTTGAAGTCACTTCCTCCACACCTCAGGTATGAATTCTTGGGCTCAAACTCTACTTTACCAGTTATTCTTTCTTCTTGCCTTACTAACATACAGGTTGAGGCCACTTTAGCGGTGCTTCATAAGTGAAAAGGAGCAATTGGATAGAAGTTACCTGACATTCGAGGAATAAGCCCCGTATTTTGCAAGCACAAAATTATCTTGGATGATGATTCAAAGCCTTCCTTGGAGCATAAAAGAAGATTGAACGAGTCTATGCAAGAGGTGGTGAAGAAAGAGGTGATCAAATGGTTAGATGTCAGGGTTGTGTACCCCATTTCTGATAGCTCGTGGACTTCTCTGGTGCAATGCATGCCAAAGAAGGGTGGTATGAATGTGGTGCCCAATGATAACAATGAACTTATTCCTACTCGGACGGTTACTGGATGGAGAGTATGTATGGATTATCGGAAGCTAAACAAGGTGACCCGAAATGACCATTTCCCATTGCCATTCCTTGACCAAATGCTTGATCGTCTTGTAATGCGTGCTTTTTATTGCTTTATGGATGGTTACTCGGGGTAAAACCAAATTTTCATTGCCCTGGAGGATTAAGAGAATATAACTTTTACCTGTCCGTATGACACTTTTGCTTTCTCTCGGATGTCGTTCAGATTGTGTAATGCTCTGATGACCTTCCAACGATGCATGATGGCTATTTTCACTGACATGGTGTAAGATATCTCTGAGGTGTTCATGGATGATTTTAGTGTGGTTGGAGACTCCTTCGATGAGTGTTTGAGTAATTTGGATAAAGTGTTGGCCCGGTGTGAAGACACAAACCTTGTACTCAATTGGGAAAAATGTCATTTCATGGTTGAAGAGGGTATAGTGTTGGGTCACAAAATTTCAAACCGAGGAATTGAAGTGGATAAAGCCAAAATAGAGGTGATTTCGAGGCTTCCTCCCCCGATTTCTGTCAAAGGGGTGAGGAGTTTTCTTGAGCACGCGGGCTTTTACCTGAGGTTTTTAAAAGATTTTTCCAAAGTGGTACACTGTGATGACCCGACCCATCGTCACATTAGTTATTTCCCTGTTTCCCCTATTTTATGCTTCTTTATGCTTCATTATGAGTGTTCTGTGTGAACGAGTTGATTTGGATTGAATTGAGAAGGAAATGAGACATTTAGTCAACCGGAAGGCTTGTTATAGAAAAGTCAATCCGACATTGACTTATGTGCTAAGAGGTTCGGATGTGAATTCCGATGATTCACTTAGCTTTGGGGGATGATTTGTGACTTAGGAGTGTGATCGGAAGTGGTTTTGGAGGTCTGGTGTAGAATTTGGCTTGAATTGGCGAAGTTAGTATTTTGGCGAATTCTGGTTGATAGGTGAAATTTTGATCTGAGGGTCGAAATGGAATTCCAAGAGTTGCAGTAGCTTTGTTAGATGATTTGGGATGAGTGTGAAAAATCTCAGGTGATTCGGAGGTGTTTTGGTTGGGTTTTTGATTGAATGTGTGTTTCGGAAGTTTTAGAATAATTTAGGCTTGAATCCGATGTAATTTGATGGTTTTGGTGTTATTTGATGTGTTTTGATGATTGGAGCAAGTTTAAATGATGTTTTAGGATGCGCCGATGCTTTGGTTGAGGTCCCGGGGGCCTCGGGGTGATTTCAGATGGTTAATGGGAAGTTTTGGTTTGTGAACTTAAGAAAAAAATTACAACTGCTTCTGGTATTTTTGCTTCAGTGGAATTGGGACCGCAGAAGCAAGAGGTGAGCTGCAGAAGAGGCATGTACCGCAGGTGCAGATTTTGTAACCGCATCTACAGAGTCGCAGATGCGACAAGAGGACTGCAGATGCGGTATTCGAGATTTCATGGGGGATCCGCAAATGCGAAGATATTTTCACAGAACCGGGAGTCGCAGATGCGGCTAAGGAGCCGCAGATGCGGAAATGACTGGTCACTATTATTTAATTTCTCCTTCACAAAATTTTAATGGGTTTCATCTTTTTCATTGTGGACTTGGAGAATTTAGGCGAGTTGGAAGAGAGAAATCAAGGGACTTCTTTGAGGGAAGGATTTCTGAGTCTAAAACAAAATTCTAAGGTGTTATTAAAATTTAGACTGAAAAACTAAGGAATTTAAGGAGTTAGAATGGGAGTTAGGGCTTGAACTTAAGAAAGTTAAGAATGGGGATTTGAGGGGTCATTTGGACTTCGATTTTTGTAATCTATATATGCATAGACTCGTGGAGATATAAGAACCCTTTGGTATAAGAATTTTTGAGTTTCGAGAAGTGGGCTCGGGTTTTTGCCAATTTTGAGCTTTTTGATGTTTTTTTGATTATTTTCGATTGAGTATTGTTCCTTTAGCCTATTGCGACGTATTCTTTGTGGTTTTGGTCAGATTCAATGCATGAGTAGGTCAATTTGAAAGGCAACGGCATAGCAAGCTAGGATTTTGGCCAGCTTGAGGTGAGTAATAGATGTAAATGCTATCCTGAGGGTTTTCAACCCCGTATTTGCACATCGTAGTGCTATAATGAGGTTACTTGCACGCCGGGTAGTGAGCGTGGGGTAGAGAACCATTAGAGATTGTGACTTGGTCCGTCCCGGTAGATGAATATACTGCGTATTTAACTAAAATTCACTTATTATCATTGCAATCTGAGCTGATTGCTATATTTGGGATTCGTGCCAATTGATTGAATCCTTCATGGATTGCTATTACTGGTTTCTTACCATTTTTACATATTATTGAACTCAGTGCTAGTATTTAACACTATTTAACTCAGCCACCTTTATCTCAAACTTGAAACTTAATTAATGTTTTCACTGAAGTTTGGGCTGAATATTTCTATATTATTGTGCCCGGGGGCATATGTGATTCTGGACTGAGTATGGGATCAGGCTGCGCACCGCATCGGTATTGTATCGATATTGATATGAAACCGAGGGCCTAGTTTATGCCACGAGATGGCTTGTATTGCACTTGGGCCGTAAGGGGCCCCTCCCGGAGTCTTCACACCCCCAGTGAGCATCGTTGACGATAAATAAATGGAGCGGGATGCACGCCGCAACGGGTACTAGAGAGTACCGGGCTATGTGTTGCATTTCATATTTGCATGTCATTTACTTGCTTATCTCTTGTAGCGTTTCCATAATTGTTATTACTGGTTTACTCATGGAATACTATCTGGTTCATGTTGCTGTAATTATAGAATTACGTGTGCCTATTCAGGATTTCTTATTCTCGGCCTTTATTTATGTTTTTTACTCACTGGGTCAGAGTACTCACATTACTCCATGCACCTTGCGTGCAGATGCAGGTACATCTGAGGCTGAGTGAGGATTTCTCTACCGAGCAGTTCATTCGGGAGCATCAAGGTAACTGCATGACGTCCGCAATCCTGATCTTCCTTCTACCTTATTTGCTTTGTATCTGCATTTCTTTAGAACGATATGTAGTAGATTGATACTCAGGTATTAAAGACTCAGACTTGTGACACTGGATTCTTGGGGCTATGAAGTTGTTTTTATTACTAGGGATTCCGCATGTTAGTTTTTATTTCAGACTTTCAGTATTATGATTAGTAAATTATCTGTGTTAATTAACTCCTTTCCTATCAGTGTGTCGGGTGCCATCACGACCAGGGTTGGGGTCGTGACATACACCCTTTCTGCAAGTTGCTAGAGAAAGATGCTAAGTTTGTGTTTGATGAGAAATGCATAAAGGCCTTTGAACTTCTCAAGCAAAAGTTGACCACCACTCCTATCATTCATTACTGCACCTAATTGGAGCTTGCCCTTTGAGCTTATGTGTGATGCTAGAGATGTGGCAGTTAGAGCGGTGTTACTATGCAAGAAAGACCACGAATGATGCTCAAAGGAACTATACGGTCACCGAAAAAGAGTTGTTGGCTATAGTGTTTGCTATGGAAAAGTTTTGACCATATCTCATGGGGACAAAAGTTATAGTGAACACAAATCATACCGCCCTTAGGTATTTGATGACAAAGAAAGACACAAAAGAAAGTTTGATGAGATAGGTGTTACTGCTTCAAGAGTTTGATCTAGAAATTGTGGACTGGAAAGGTAGTGAGAATCAAATGGCGGACCACTTATCCTGTTTAGAGGAGGAGGAGAGGCCTTGTGATGGCCTTGAGATAAATGATTCATTTCATGACGAGCAACTCTTTGTGGTGTCAATGAAAGATATGCCGAGTTTGCTAATTACATTGTGACCGGAATAATCCCGTCTGATCTCTCTTCTAACCAAAGGAAGAAGCTCAAGTAGGATAGCTTGGATTTTTATTGGGACGAGCCATATTTGTTCAAGATTTGTGCAGATGGTGTGATTCATAGATGTGTCCCGGAGAAAGAACAGTTGAGCATCTTGGAGGCTTGTCATTCCTCTCCTATGGTTTCCATCATGGCGGGGCGAGGACGGCTTCTAAAGTGCTTAATTTTGGATTTTATTGGCCAACCTTGTTCAAAGATGCAGGTGATTTTGTGATGGGGTGTGATGAATGCCAAAGAGCAGGCGGGATTTCCAAGAAAGATGAGATGCCTCTAAACACAATTCTTGAAATTGATATCTTTGATGTATGGGGTATCGATTTTACGGGCCCTTTTCTTAGCTCGTGCGGTAACAACTACATTCTTGTAGCTGTTGATTATGTGTCAAAATGGGTTGAGGCCGTGGCCTTGCCCAACAATGAAGCTAGGAGTGTGGTGGCATTTCTAAAGAAGAGAATTTTCATAAGCTTTGGCACTCCTCGTGATATTATTAGTGATGGGGGGGTCTCATTTTTGCAATAAAGCTTTTGACAAGCTGCTTTCCAAGTATGCTGACAATCATAAGGTTTCTACCCCCTATCATCCCAAGCAAGTGGCCAGGTGGAAGTCTCCAATAGGGAAATCAAGAGTATCTTGTCAAAGACGGTCAATGCTAATAAGACCGATTGGTCGAAAAAAGTTGGATGATGCTTTATGGGCTTACCGGACCGCTTACGAGACCTCATTTGGTATGTCACTGTACTGGTTGGTGTTTGGAAAAGCATATCATCTACTAGTGGAGTTGGAGAATAAGGCCATATGGGCCTTAAGGAAGCTTAATCTTGAGTGGGATGTTGCGGCCAATATTAGTGTTGAACAACTCAATGAACTTGATGAATTCCGGTTCCATGCATAATCTAGTTCATCCTTGTATAAGGACTAGATGAAGTACCTTCAGGATAAATATGCTCATGGAAAGGAGTTCAAAGTTGATGATATGATTCTCTTGTTCAATTCTTGGTTACGTCTGTTTCCGGGAAAACAAAATCAAAGTGGAGTGGGCTATTTGAAGTTGTGTTCGTGACCCTTTTGGTGCTATTAGTATCAAGAAAAAATATGTTTGAAGTTTTCAGAGCTAACGGACACTGGGTCAAGCATTATCTAGGAAAGATTGATGACAGCCACATGGTGCGCTTATTCATCTCAAGTGATATGGTAACATGCATCGTGCCGCGACGTTAAATCAGGAGCTTCTTGGGAGGCAACCCAAGTCTTTTTATTCTTGTTTTCTTTGATTTCCTTTGTAGTTTAGGTTTGATTTTTGGGCTAATTGGTTGTAAGATGTTGAAAGGATTGAGTTGATGTAGTGCAAAACATAGTGGAGAAATTGTTCAGTCTCTAAAGTTGCTAGTGCGGCCGCATTGCACTTTCTGCTGTCCACATTGGTGTGAGACAATATGAGGAGTCTCTGAAGTCATCCACCATAACCGCATTACATTTTGTGCGGTCCACGGTGGACTTCTGCGGCCACGGTCTATTTTGTGCGGACCATAGTGGTTGCCTTCTCAAACTTCTTCTAAACAAACCCAGTGCATACCGTGGTCCATTTTGTGAGGCCGCACTGGTAGGTGAGGCTGGGTCCCACAGGTCATTCCATAAATAGACCTTAAGGGTATCCTGTTACTCTTTTCGAAAAATTTACTTTCATAGCACCTTCGACTAATATTCGTCTTCTCTCTTCATCATAATAGCTTAATTGCATTTCTCAATATCAAGTAACAATTCACCCACTTCTTTTTAGTTTACTCGTTTAATTTCATTTATTTTAGTTTTATAGATCTTCTCCTCTCGTATTTCTTCAATTTTTAGGTTAGTTTACTTTAATGTTCATTCTCGTGTGCTTGGTGAATAAAAAGACTTGGCTAAATGAGTAGGGACCACAACTAGGTAAAAAAGTTGAACTAAAATGCAAAATCCCAAACCCTAACTCAGTGCCACGACTAAGCACCCTCCGCGGACCGCGATCTTTTCTTTGTGCGATCAGTGGTGCCCTAATGCGACTCCACAGTCCTTTTTGTGCGGACCGCGGTGATGATTTTCTGAAAATTGAGCTCTTGCCCAGCACGGCCACATTACATTTTGTGCGGTCCGCACTGGCCCACCACGGTTGTAGTGCTACTTTGTGCGGGCCATGGTAGTGAGATTCAAAGATCCTATTTTTGGGGCCTCTAACCTGTGCGGACCGGGGTCGTGTTTGCGCAGTCCGCGGTGGTCCTTGTGCGGTCTGCACAGGCCATGTTCTGCAACCATATTTTGCAATTTTATCTACTTCTGTTCGGCAATTTAGTATGCACATAGGTTTCATTGTTTCTATTAATACTAACAAAGTTAGATGTTTGTGTTTGCAGATAATGGTTAAACAACAAGGGGGAAAGGATCAAAACAAACCGAGAGAGGTGAATCCTCCCGGGTTGGAAAACAAAAGATGATCGAGCTCACTCCCCAAGTTCGAGAGAGCATACAAATAACAAGGAAGTTGATAAAAGTTACTGACATGGGAGCTGACAAATCGGGGAGTGAGTACGTGCCGTCTCAGGAGGATTCCTCAGATTCTATTCCTGCATAGATTCCTGATTGGCCTGGACGAATGAGATTGACTGATGATACTCCACCTCCATCACCCCCTGCTCAAGTAGCATATCATGTCGCCACTGAGTCGTCTGAGGGCTCAGTAGCCGACAGCGGTGAGCATAGACGGAGGTAAGGAGGAGGTACAAGGACAAGTGGAGGTATTTGAGGTGGGTGAACCTCAGGTTGGGGGAATTGCCCGTACTATGAAGCTCGAAGTCTGGGAGGATAGATTTGTGAGCCAAGTAGCCTACCACAAATTCAGGGAGTGGTGTTCAGTGAGACATTTGATACTGGAGCGGTGTTTCATTGACAAATACTTACTACCCCAAGACCCTGACGTCCAGAGGTAATTTAGAACTAGAATGGGCTGGGAAAACTTCATGGATGAATGCGTTGATGCAAACGAACACATAAGAATTCTACTGCAACATGGCCCACTTTGTCAAGGGCTCCAAAGTGACCAAGGTTCGAAAAAAGGTATTATTCGATGGGAAGTCACTGAATGAGTACTTGGGTTTCAATGAAGAGGATGAGACTCTGTATTTGGAAATGTTGGAGATGGGGGAGGAGGTCCGTCCATGGTTAGCTCAGTACCTAGCAATCCCAGGTACCGTTCCGGAGTGGTTGGCAGCTGGGGTGAAAATACTGCGAAGGAACCTAAAATTTGAGGCAAGGGGGTGGGTAACTTTCGTTTGCAGCCGATTGGACCCTACTACACATGACCAAACAATCGCTCTCCACCGGGCTGTATTGGTTGCGTCGGTTATGGCAGGATACCCTATTAATGTGGGGAATGTGATGTCCCATATTATCCTTTAGTGGGAGCCGAGACTGATAAGAGCTACCCATTCCCTAACACCCTCTCAATGTAATTTTGGGATTTGGGGGTGGAGAAAAAGTCCTACGATGTCAAGGGTAAGGCGATAGCCCCATTCTCTTGGTACAGCTAGAAGGGGAATGATAACCCCAAGGACAACAACTACAAGGCGCCTGCCTCTGCCCCAACTGGCCAGTCTGAAGAGCCGGTTGTTGTAGAGGACCCCACTAAGACTGCCTCCATTGTTGCTGACCTACCTCCCGACCCTTCTACATCTTCAGCCATTCCATCCATGTCAGCAGGCCCGAAGATCCCATCATACCGGGCCCATCCCATCACTGTCCATCGATTAAGCCAAACGCTCTAGAGCCTGAACAACTAAATGTATACAACATTATCCAAGTTAACTACCTTGAAATCCACCATTGTGGCTCAGTCGGCACCACAGCCCATACAGGTCCCACAGTCAATAGAAGATGCTTTGAAGAAAATACTCGAGAACTAGGAGAAAATCTTCAGGACCCAGGCTGATTTGGCACGAGAAGTAGATTCACATGGCAAGGCTCTAAAGGAGCTAGCCAAGGAGCACAAGAAGTTGAGAAAGACACGGGCTTCCAGGGAGTCAGTGAAGGAGCTACGGGGGGATATGGATAGACTAAACGCAGACCACCTGCCTTTAGACTTATTTTTCGAAGACCCAGCTCTAGCAGCAGTTCCAGCAACAGCCACAGATCTGGAGCAGAGACAGAGGCCTCTGAAGAAGATGAGAAAGATCCCTAGAGCAGATGATGCCATCATCCAGTTGGCGAACCCACCGGAGGCTTCCTCCAGTCAGCCACAGTATGTACCAGAGCTAGTACAGTTCCAGTCCCAGGTCCCAACAACTGAGCAACAGGATACCGGGAACCAGTCTAAGGTTCCCGAGCACACAGAGGACCCAGGGACCACTCATGATCCTATGCAGACGGATATTGCTTAGAGAGTCTTCATATCCTTCCTCTATTTTATATTTGGTTCTTATTTGTTTTAGTTGGCATTGGGGACAATGACAACTTTTATTTGAGGGGGTGCACCCTTTATCTTTGGATGACTGTACATATATACTGATTTAGTTTTTGCTTTTTTTATTTTCATTTGGTCTGTATATAATCTTATATTTAATTAGTTTTATCACACTTTTTATCTTTCATTTGGCATGTATATAAAGTTACTTCAGTGTATATATTCATTTCCCGTTGTATATTCAGATCCCCCTATTGTATATATTCTTTCTATATTCGCAAGTTTTTTTTATTTTTAGCTTCTTATTTATGTTCCTAACTTTTTATTTTGTTTTTGACGTTTTCAAAAAGCCTTTGATTTTCTTAGTGCCACGGTTCTTTCCAAAGGTAGAGTATTGTGTGAACCGGGTGACTCTTCCCAATGATGGATGAAGTGACAACCTTCTTAAGGATTTGAGTCCGTTTTTGTTTTTTGTTTTTGGTAGATTGTAGTTAAGGCCACCTCAAGCAAAGCTTCACTTGGGCCTAACACATTTGCCTTTGATCCCATGGACAAAGACAAATTGTTGTATATAGGATGTTGAAAGTCATGGCCTTGAGACTCTTGTGTTGGCCAATAATCATCAAGTGGTTTTTCGGGACCATTGTGTGCTCAAATCGTATTCTAAGGTTGTTGTGGGCCCTCGACTCTATGTCTTTAACAATCCTTTAGCTTGTGTGGTGAGAAATCAAATTGCGAGTCCAAGTCCCAAGACAATGGTCTAGAACTTTCCCTGAATGTCCATCGAGGCGAAATCTTAAGTGAACTTTGACTTGAGAAGTGATTATAAGCTCTACTTGATCCAAATGATAGTCGAATAATTCCATAGCCTACCAATGATATAATCCCTAGCTAGCCCTTTTGTACCTTTTTCTTTCAAGAACTATGTTGTAAGCCTATACCCGTTCTAAAAGATATCCTCTCTTGCCACTGGTCTTTACTTGAGCACATGGCAAACATATAAGTTTGGGAGGAGAGATGAGTATGACAACAAAGTTTTATAAGGCAAAAAAATGAAGAAAAGGAAAGGCAATGAAAAAGAAAGAAAAGAAAAAGACAAAATATGCTCCATGTGAGAAAGAATAAAAAGGGTTTCAAGAAAAGTAAAAGAAAAGAAAGGTGTGGAAAGTTGAAAAAGGAGAAAAGAATTGAAATTCATAAGAAAGAGTGAAAATGTATATATCTCTAACCCCTTAGAAAGAGGTGAAATGACTCAAAAGAGAGAATTGTGCCAAATGAATCAAAAGAAGTGCTTAAGGGAAGATGGAACCTACTTAGATCAAAACATTTCCTTCCCTGACTTCACAATGACTCCACAAAAGCCCTATATGACCTTGAGTTGAATGGAGATTGAATTAGTGGATACTTACATTAGGGGCAAGTATATGGTACTTAGAGCCAGACTTGTGACCTTTCCTTGAGAGAGATGAGTGAATTCCCATTGACCTTAGTTTGTGAGCTAATACTCTAAAAAGTGAGGTTTACATAGGGAGAGTTGAGGATGAGTAAGTTTGGGTTCCATAATGACCGAAGTAATTGAGAGAGTTCGTTGATGTAATGCATCAACTCTTGATGCTCTTGTGTCACACTTGATCCATGGTATTTCAAAGGTTAAATGTTGTTAATGATTCATTCGTACTGAGGGAAATTGTTAGTCCCAATTGATGCTTGCTGAGGTTACTTTAGGATAGCTGAAAATACTTTGATTTTCCCTTAAGGGGTGGGTCTTATTTTATTTGCTTGAGGACAAGCAAAAGCTTATGTTTGGGGGAGTTGATAACTAGGGATTTTGACGTGTTTCATGCTCCTTCTTGCTTATGCTTTGATTATAAATTCTTAGAAAATAGTCCCAAAAGGCTCATAAGTTGTGCTTCATTGCAGGTTTGATAGATAAAGTGACAAAATGTCAAAGATCGGCTCAAAAGGAGTGAAACCTGCTCAAGTACCTAAGACAAGGCAAAACTCAAGAGAACAGGCCTAGTGCGGCCGCACTACCCTTTGTGCGGTCCACACTAGGGAGATTCAGAGAGTCAGAATCTAAGGCTTCAAGCAACACGGCCGCATACCATTATGCACGGTCCGTGGTGAAAGCTCCACAGCGGCACTACCATAATGTGCGGAAGAGAAGTTCAGAGAGAGTACATATGCCCAGGTTCAAGTCATCGCGGTCCGCTGTCATTATTGTGCGGACCACATTGGAGACCTCCATGGCCGCGGTCCATTTTGCACAGTCCGCGGAGCCTAAGTTTAGAGAGCTAAGATTGCAAGTCCAAGAGCCTAGTGCGGCCGCAATCCATTTTGTGCGGCCTGCACTGACCCTACAGGGGCATTTTTGTCCAGTTTTTCTAGCTTAGTATAAATAGAACATTTTTCCATTTTTAGGGTATCATATATTACAGAACAGTTGTTGTGCTCGTGAGACGTTATTTTGTAGCCATTTGGGCATATTTGCTTAACTTTAACATAGATTCTCTGTATTTTTTTAGTTTTTAATTGATATGTCTTTTTCTTCATCTATATCTCCATTTTCTTCTTCAAGCATGAGTAGTTAAACTCATTAGCTAGGGTTGTGGCTCAACCCTACTATGGGTAATTGATGAGTGTTGCAATTTAAGACTAGATTGACTATGGGTATTTGTTATTTGGGTCAATTTTATGGTTTATTTTATGAATTAGTAGTTGCAAACAATGGTTTGTGCTTAGCTGACTTGGTTCTTCTTAAGAAAGAGAGCCTAAGTCTCCAAAATTGACCCAACAAGGAACTGGGATGGACTCAAGAGAATTGATAGTCCTAATTAAAGGTTTAAACCTCGAGAGAGTAATTATCCGACTTGTACCCTAGTTGCTTGAGCAAATTTGCCTACCCATTTGGTCTTGAGAAAGTCAATTGGGCAAAATCATTCTCTCTACCGAGAGGTATGAGAGTGGGTAAAGTTGTGCAACGGTTATAGTATATTTTCCCAAACATGTCAAGCATGCCATAGAAGCAATTACCCGTCAATTAGCCACCTTGGTGAAAGTCACTACCCTAGTACCTTTTAAACCATTAGATACAACTCTTTGCAATTTTCACTTAGCAAAATCAGTTATAACTAGTAGTTGATAATCTTAGATTGTTAAAGAAAACCCAAAAAATGATGAGAACATCAATTAAGAACACACTCAAAATTCTATGCTAGATAGATACTTAACTCCAATCCTAGCTCTATGTGGATTCGAACCCGATCCAAAATCGGATTAGAGCTATTGCGTCTCACTTGCTACTCTATAGTAGTGCGGAGTTGGCTGCGATCACATATGCAAAAGTTAAAGTGTGGGGTGGAAGTTTGGTTTTTGAGTGGATCCAATGAAATATAGGAAAGGTGCAGTTTTGAAAAGTAAAAGAAGAAGCGCTACGAAAAAAATATGAATAAATGTAGTAGTTGATAAGTGGTAGCTTGACACAAATGTACCTAAAAGGAAAGGGATGTTATAAATAAATTGTGGTGGAACATCTAGTTGACATAAGTATGATTTGGAATGTTAATATGTTTGTCTTAAAAGTGTTTAGGGAGGTTAGTTACTATATCCAAATATATCCTACTCATCCCTTGGCCTCCATTATAACCAAATGAAGTCCTAATTGATCTTATACTAGATAGGCTCGATTAGTAGAGTATTACACTACGGTCAAGCATATGGTGCATCTATGTGGTATGTGAATGTTCTTTTGGAGAGTGACTGAAATTTTGTCCATCTGTGTTCCTAATTGTTCTTAATAATATTAATTATGGAACTAATCTCTTGAAGGAACTTTGATAGAGTATGGTAGATTGCTCGAGGACTAGCAATGATTTAAGTGTGGGGTGTTAATATTAAGCTATATGGACGATATTTACACCTTAATGATACCGTGCTTTATTGTTGTTCCATAGGTGAAATGATAACAAAATGCTCTAATTGGTGTTCTTTTGCTTCACATGGACTATTTCAAGTTAGGCAGAACTATGGAGTGTTTTGGAGTCAATAATGTGAAGAAAACGTCCAATCAAGAAGCACCCAAGCGTAAAGAAGAAAAGAGTGGACCGGGGTGGAATCCACCACGACATCGGCGGTTGGACCACGACAGGCAACTAATGCGAGGCAGAATGTTTGGCCTTCACCGAAGTCGTGCAGCGGCTGCGGTGAATTGTGAAATTTCCCAGACTTTTAGGACTAAAGTTTAACTTGGGAAAAATTTGTTCCAAACCCTTACAAACTCAAAAAGCTCACCCAAGAAACTTTTTAAGCTTGTTTTAGGTTACTTTGGAGGCAAGAACAAGTGTGAGAAGATCAACCAAACATTAGAGTTTTTTTGTCTAGGGGTGGTGACTTTGGCTTCTTAGGTCACATGTGATGGTTTGGAGAAATTTTAGGAGATCCAGGTCTGGGGGCTGAGCCCATGAGGAAGGCGTGGGTTATTGCACACTAAAATCATTTTATTGCACGCTTATGTGCTATGTTGGTTTCAGTTTGGGGCATATTGGTGAATCAGGTATGGTTACAGAGGTTGAGATCGAAGATGACCTGAATAAAGGAAATTTCAAATATGGGTTGTGTCATAATAGATCATATAGGGCAAGTCATGCCCGATAACTGGCGATCAAAGTGGAAAAGCTCATAACGACCGATCAAGTCGCTACATCCTCCCCCACGTAAACACATGTTCGTAATTTGGAACATCTTTGGCTTATTTTCAGTCTTCATAGACTAGAGAGAACAAGTTTGAAGCTAGGGATTTGCACAAACACACTTGGGTTGTGAAGATCAAAGCTTGTCATATCCACCTTGATGGCCAAGAAATACATGCAATGATACAGCTACTTCCAAATCACCATCCTTGGCTATTTAGTACAGTTTACGCTAGCATAAATGTTCACAGTAGACTAAAACTATGGGGAAATATATATATATATATATATATATATATATATATATATATATATATATATATATATATATATATGGTTAGAGACTCGTGATGATAACGTGTTATAAAATGAAAGCAATTTGGTAAAACATGAACAAGAAATATAGATAGAGAGAAGGAAGAGATTTTCTTCTTCAATTGTATGTTTTCCCCCAAATGATGTCAATCCATTCCTCTGAGTAGGGGTGTTCAAAACCGATCCGAAACCGAAAACCGATCCAAACCGAAGCTTAACGGCTTACTGGTAATGGCTTAACGGCTTAACGGACGGGGAACGGATTGAATTTTTTTTATTAACGGCTTATCGGTTTGGGGATGGATTATTCAATTTTCTTAACGGCTAATCCGTTAACCCGTTAAGAATATAAATATTATATATATATATATATTATTTATATTTATATATATTAAATATAAAAAGACTAAAACCCTTGAAAACGATTAACAAAAGTTTATTTCTACTTCTAAGCATTTTTAATCTCGGGATCTAGATGATTTGCAGGTACTCGCCCAACATAAAGGAGATGAAGGTGCTGGACAAGAAAAAGGTGAGGAGGGCAAAGCTATACTACCTCAGGGATAAAATGAATGCCCTGAAAAGATATTAACAAGCTAGCTCATATGAAGGAATACTGGAATAGGTGTTTGATCTATAATTGCCTGAAGAGATCTATCAAATTCTAGTAAACATGTATGTTAGGCCGATAAGCCGCCCAATAACCGCCCTATAAGAGCTAACCCGATACCAATCCGCCCGATATCTTATCGGGTGGCTAACGGATTAATACATTTAAAAGCCGATAACCGCTAAGCCAAACCGTTAAGAGTAAAAGCCGCCCAATCCGCCCGATGAACACCCCTACCTCTGAGAAGCTTTCCTCAAAACTGACATGATAAAGCTCCAAGACATTCTATCATATACTTTCTCCATGTCCAATTACATATTATGAACAACTTTGTAGTTTTATCTTATTTTTTTATGAGTAGCTAAATAATTGATCTAGGGTTGATGGAACCAATTGTTGGATGAAGTTTTAATTCAACTTTGTTATAATTGAGCCTGAATTATTATATGATTGTTCAAATACGTTTTGTATGGTGATTAATTGAATGGGCCATTGATTAATAGTGTCTAATTGCCTTATATTGCTTGAGAAATAATATTAGGTTAGGTTGATGTTGAACAACACCACTTTTGAGTAATTTAAGAGATTCATTACTTGAACATAAAAGCGAGGTTAGAGACAACGAAACGTTGGTGGGATAATTTAGAGCTGCACACATTGTCAGTTAGAGTAGTTCGAGAGAATGCTCGAGTAAATTATCGTAGTTGATCGAGAGATAATTTCGATAACTGATAGCTCATAATCCTTATAAAGTATCAGATTATAGCAAAAGAGTTAAGACCTAAACTAACAATTTGGGAAATTAACGCCCTAGACCTTTTTACCATTCAATTATCTTTAATTTAGCATATTGTTATTTTTTTAAATATCGTTTGAAGTAGATAAACAAAACCCAACATTTATTGATAAAAATATTGTATCTAGAAATTGGTTGAGTTTATAATAGCATTTCCAAAAATTGTAATAGATAGGTTAGTTCCCTGAGGATTCGGCTCCGGACTTAAAACCGGATTATATTTGCAATGACCACTTTGCCTTTTAGAAGGCATAGTTGGGCGTGATTAAGTACAATAAAAATAAATATTAAATTTAGAGTAACAATATGATACAATACAATGTGTAACAATATTGTAAATGGGCTCAACTAGCCCTTAGGAGAACCAAACTGTCTGCCTTTTTCCATCCAACCAACCTAAAGAATGTTATTTAAGGGGAAAACCAGAAATAGCCAGATTTACCCTCCATCGGGAGTCATGATGGCGCCTACTGTCGAAGCTAGGAAAGCCAACCCTTATAACCATTTCCAGAAAATTTAAGTCTAAAATAGGTTAAATGCCAAAATAATTAATTAAACATGCGTAAGACGTTAAATATCAGTAACGAAAATCAATATGCGGAAATCTAACAACCAATCTCTACCCATTATCTGGTGTCACTGCTCAGGGACTACTAGTAGAGTACTAAAAACAATATTCTGAAAAAAATTACATAACATGTCTGTTCGGTAAAATTAAACAAACTGAAAGAAGTAGATAAAAGAGACTCGGGGCTCGCGAAAGCCAGCGAACTACTTCAAGCCTCTGGACTGAAGGATCACTCCCGGTCTAAAGCTGCGGTCCGTAGCCTGGGTCCTGACATGTGCACAAAAAGGCACAGAAGCGTAGTATCAGCAAACCGACCCAATGTACTGGTAAGTGCCCGGCCTAACCTCGGCGGAGTAGTGACGAGGCTAAACCGGACCTATCACAACCAACCTGTACAGATATATGTAACAACATGAAGAAAACAAGAATTTAAGCAAGTAAGAGGGGAAGGGGACATGCTGGGGGAATAACAGTTCAATCATAACTTCAACAATCAAGAGATGAAACTGAATGAACGATAATTAAGCAAGAAAGCCAATGAATCAACAGCTGCACGACATCACGCTTCGTGCTTTTACTCTCGATAAACAGTGCACGACATCACCCTTCGTGCTTTTACTCTCATTAGACAGGGCACGGCATCACCTTTCGTGCTTTTACTCTCTCTTCCTCTCTCTCTCTCTCTCTCTCTCTATATATATATATATATATATATATATATATATATCAAGGCAAAATGGTCCCGGCAAGGGAAAAGTACCAAAAATTCCTTCTTAGTTCATTTAATTCTCAACTTTCACTTCATAGTGCTTGAAATAAATATTTATCACAATTTTTTACTTGCTTCACAATTTAATAGCAAATATGACATCACAGTCATGCTTGACTCGAGCGCATAGGTAACCGTCACCATACCTATACACCAACTCACATAGCATATGACAAATAACAACCTAATCCTATTCCCTCAAGCCAAAGTTAGATCGAACACCTACCTCGAAGCCGAAAATAGCAACTCAAAGCTCAACAATCGCCTTTCCTCTAGAATTCGACTCCGAACCAACGATATCTAACATAATTCGATACAATATTATCAATAAGAATCCACAACCCATCGCCTAGAAATGCATATTCTAGCTTACTTCCAAAAATACAAAAATCCGACACCGGGCCCATGTGGTCCAAACTCGAGGCTCGGACCAAAATCCAATCCCCATAACCCCACGAGTTCAAATATATGATTAGATTTTAAATTCGACCTCAAATTGAGGTTGAAATACCCAAAATTCCACAAACCCTAACTAAACCCAAAAACCCCTAAATTCTTCTTGATTTCATGTTTTAGGGCTAGGAATTTAATGAAGGAATAACGATTAGATGAAGTAGGAATCAATTACCCAAAGACTGGTGATGAATTAGGAGCTCGAATTTCGTTAATGGAGGTTTTTAGAGAGAGAGATCGTGTGAAAAATGGGGAGAAGTCCGCTGCCACTGGTCTGTCTTTAATTAAAAATCGCTGAAGGCTTTTTGCCTATGCGATCGCGGGGCGGTAGATGCGATCGCATAGAGGAGTGGTGATATTGGCTTATGCGATCGCATGATAAGTATCGCGATCGCATAGAAGAGAGGAGATTTAGAACTGAGGTGGGGTCTAACGCTATGCGATCGCGTTCAAAGGTATGCGATCGCGTAGAAGAATTTGGCTGACTTATGCGATCGCGCATGAAACAGTGCGACCGCATTGAGCAAAAATGGGATGGCTACGAAGGAACTCTACGCGATCGCAGACCAACGTATGCGATCGCATAGAAGAAAGGTCTGTGCAGAAAGTGCAGAAAAATCTGCTAAGTTTCAAAGCCCAAAAACACCCCCGAACCGCCCTCGAAAACACTCCCGAGCCCTCGGGGCTCCCAACCAAACATACACACTAACTCAACATCATCCTATGAACTTGCACGAGTGATCAAATCGCCAAAATAACATAAAAATAACAAAATCAACCCAGAACTCATGATTTTCTTTTCTAAGTTCAAAACTTTCAAACTTTCCACTTTTAGTCTGAAACACGTCAAACGACGTCCGTTTTCAACCAAACTTCACAGATAGCTCTTAGCGCCCATTTAATACTTGTACCACGCGTCGGAACCAAAATACGAGCCCGATACTATTATATTTTATCAAATTTCCGTTTTCATTTTTCCTTAAGCATATTCATAAAACAATTTCACATAAAAGCTCTGAACTCGGGCCTAGGACCTCGGATTTCGATTCCGGGAATACGCATGGGTCCCAAATTTCATCGCGGAACCTCAGGGACCGTCACATCAAGGGTCCGGGTCCGTTTACCCAAAATATTTACCAAAGTCAACTATAGCAATATTAGTACCAAAATTCATAGTTTTTAACATAGAATTCAAATATTTTCATAAAAATGTTTCGGCTTTGCGCCCTGACTGCACATGCAAATCGAGGCAACCCAATAAGGGATTTTCAAGGCCTCAGAAGTGCAAGGAAAGGGAGACTTACAGTGATGACCCTTTGGGTCGTCACAAAAATTTAGCCATTTTTTTATGTAAAGATAAAATTTGAACAAAAATATCCTTAAACTCAGTAAATATTCCATCATAATATGCTGGTATTTGATTTTATTACATATGAGATATCAACATAATGATCTGAATTTCATAATATGTTTGAGTTCCAACATAATTTGCTGGAAATATATATGCAGGAGCTTCACAATCTGACATATTTGTTGGAGTATTTATACATGGTAATGCAAAGTCAGAGATTTTTTTGTATTCCCTTTTCCTTCTCTACTTCTCTTATCTTTTGTGAAAGACAATGTATCCCTCATTGGTTGTGAAAAGTTTTTTACTTCTCTTTATAATGAATTACTCGTTGTTAGACTTGTAAAGAGCTATTAAAAGTGAGTGGTCTTGGGCACATGAAAAATTGGTCCTGGAGGCAAAACGAGTCGATTTGCCCCCTGAGCGAAATATATGTGAGGCCTTATTCAAATTTAGTTTTGCTAATATTATTTTTTCATTTTTTGAGCTTACCATAAACGTGTCCAAATACATTTTTACCTAAATATGTCCAAATTCATACTCTTTGAATTGGATTTTATAACGTCCAATATTACTTTGTAACAACCATAAGTTAATTTTTGTAACAGATGTATTTAATTCTTGTAATATTTATAGTTAAATTTTATAACAGCTACAGATTAATTCCTTCATCTATAACTGTCAACTTTGCCTACAACAAGGCAGCCTTCTTTATTAATAATCTACCACGGAAAATACATTCATCTCTTTTCATTTTCAACCGATTTTCTGGGCAATTGTTTTGTGCAAATTCCAATATGTCATCCACGAGTGCACATGTTTTAAGGTTTGTGGAACTTTGGAGAGCGATCGATCTTAACAATTTGCACCAAGTCGGACCGAAATCACTTTCAAGTAGTAGCTCGCCAAGATACAATATTTATCATAAGTTATTTTCTCTTGTTCTTGGTCAATATTATCTACTCTCTCTTTTTTACAATTTGAAAGCGATTTTTGCATATTGACTAATGGCTACCACTTTGAACAAAATATTTCCTGATCTGTCAAGGTTTGAGCCTTTAGATGGAAACAATTATAAATGTTGGTCCCATGATCTTTTATTTTCCTTAAACAATTAGAAGTTGATTATGTTTTGTTTACCAGACCTCCTATTGATATTGGTGCTGATAATTCAAAATACTGCAACTACTTTATTTACTGATGATGATGTTAAGAAGAAATTTGAAAAGGATAATAAAATTGTTTGAGGTCATCTGCTTAACCATATGACTAATCATCTGTTTGATTTGTTTATAAATTATAAATTTGCTAAAGTCATATGTGACAGCTTGGAGAAGAAATATAGTGCAGATGATGTGAGAAAAACAAGTATGTGGTTGAAAAGTGGATCAAGTTTCAGATAGTTGATGATAAGCCAATCATGAAGTAGGTTCACGAGTATGAGACTTGATTGCTGATGTTTTGAATGAAGGCACGGAGATATGTGAGATTCTTCAGGCTAATGTTCTACTTGAAAAGTTTCCACCTTCCTGGACTGCTTACAGGAATAAACTGAAACATAAGAGAAAAACTTAACTCTTTAATAATTGATCAGTCACATGAGGATTGAGGAAGCAAACCATCTCAAAGATGAGGAGGTTGAACCGCTTAAGGATAAGGTGAAAAATCTCTTTCTTAATTCTTCTAAAGCTAACTTTGTAGAATCTTCTAGTACTTTTGTAAAAGGCGGGTTTAAAGGAAAACAGAAGAAAGGACATGTGAAAAAGCAGAATTACTTCAATAAGCCGGAGGGTCATATTCAAAAGTCGAAAGGACATTTTTATGTCTGCGGCAAAATTATTCACAAGGCTTTCCAGTGCAACCAGAGATAAGGACAAAGATCTTACATATATAAGAAAAGCTTCAATCCAAGCTAACCTTTCTCATGAGCGGATTTAGGTATGACTTTATGGTGCTTAAGTACCCATTAACCCCAACTTCAGTTCTAAAGGAGAATAGTTAGCACCCGGTGAGCCAAGATCTTTAAGTGCTTTGGATCAAGGGAAAAAGTTAAGGCTTTCCGCGTCGGGGGTGTGTGAGTTCAATCGTTAGGCTAAACAAATTTTCATAAATACAGCAGCTTTTATGTGATATTTTACATGCGGCACCGACTTCTACTACTTATCCACGACATATTGACTTTTCCTTTTTTCCCTAATTCCAAATCTAACCTGATTCTTTTAATTGCTATATTTTTTGTTTTGTTTTTCTTTTAATTTATTTGTCTCATTGCGGCACAGAAAAGGGAGAAAGTACGAACTAAGTTTTGATTAAAGCTAATTCATAAATAAAATAATGTGGCTCTCTTAATAATTTTTGTGGCTCGAAAAAAAGTTTCCAGTACTTTAGAAGTGAAAAATAGAAAAGCTTTTATAATTATAAGTAATGATATTATTATTCATCGTTTTGACGTATGAAAAGTAATTGAGCACAATTGTGACTTGTAACTATTTTTTTCTATCATGATACTATTTTTGGTAGTTCATTGTGACTTAGTCTAGAAGACCTTTTTGATATTTCGAATAATTTTTCTCTTAATATATTGTTGGTAACAATTTTATGTTAAATAAATTGAGCACTCACGACTTTAAAATTTCAATCACCATGACCATGGTGATTGAGGCAAACATGGTAGCTAGCAAGACTTATTGGATACGAGACACAAGCGCTTTAAGGCACATTAGCGCCAACAAGGAATTGTTTCACGGCTTTGAGGAATTTGTTAATGGAGAATGTGTCTATATGGGTAACTCTACTACAGCTGGAGTGATGAGTAAAGGAACAATTCTCCTTAAGTTAACTTCTGGAAAAACTTTAGCCTTGAACAATGTTCTGTATGTACCCTCCTTTCGTAAAAACTTAGTTTCTGGTGCGTTTCTCAACAAAGGAGGTCTATAATTATTTTTGAATTTGATAAAGTAGTTATTTCTCGTGGGAGAGACTTTGTTGGGAAGGGTTACCTCAGTGGGGGTTTATTATTACTGAATATCACTCACGAGATTACCAATAATTAGTACTTTTAATTCTACTTATATTATAGAGTCTATTGATTTGTGGCATAGTAGAATAGGTAATATTAATATTGCTTATATTAAAAGACTTCGGAAAATAAAATTAATAATTGCAGTTAATTTGATAACTTTTCTAAGTGTCATGTTCGTGTAAAATCAAAACATACCAAAAAATCTTTTAAGAAAGTAACTTGTAGAAAGACATAAATACTTGAACTAATGCATTCAGATTTAGTAGATTTCAAGAACACTGTTAGTAAGGGTAGAAAGAAATACTACATTACTTTTAGAGATCACTTATCTAAATATACTAAGGTATATCTTCTTAAGTGAAAAGATGAGGTTGAAAGTATGTTTTGATTTATAAGGCAGAAGTAAAGAATCAATTAAATAGAAAAATCAAGAGACTTATGCCTGTCAGGGGTGGAGGATATAGTACTAATACTCTAGAAGACTTTTGTGAGAAAAATAGTTTTATACATAAAGTTAGTGCTCCTTATACTCCCGATAAAATGGTGTAGCCGAACGAAAAAATAGAACATTTAATAAAATGATGAATTCTATGCTTTTCAGTTCGGGCTTATTTGATAATAAAAGGAGAAAAGTTATTTTATCTACATGCTATTTTTTAATAAAATCCCTCATAAGCAGTTAGGTAAAACAACGTATGAGTGATGAAAAGGGTTTGCCCCTAGCTTGAAAATTCTAAAAGTGTTGGGGCATTTGGTTAAGGTTGGTATACCTGACTTTACACAAGTAACTGCTGGACCCAAGACTTTTGAAGCTATTTTTTTTGTTCTGCTCAAAATAATATTGCGTATAGATTTATGTCTTTGAATGGTATTTCTCTTTGTGAATCTAGAGACGCAAATTTGTTGAGCATATTTTTTCATTGAAAAATAATTTGCCTAATGATATTCCTAATAATGCTTCTGTATCTATGTTTGTTATTTCTCATATTGTGCATTTTCCAGTGTTACTGTTAGTGGGCATGAAAATAAACTTAGAATGAGTAAGAGACGTCGAATTGAAGCTAGCTTGGTCCTGACTTTATCACTAATTTATTGACTGAAAATATTTATCTTGATGTTTTAAGTGATGAATTAGTGTCAATCTATTCAATAAAAGAATACCCTAAGACATATAATGAAGTAATGAGGTCAATAGATGCTAATTTTTGAAAAGAGGCTATTAAAAATGAATTAGACTCTATAGTTTCTAATCAAACTTAGGACTTGTCTGATTTGCCTAAAGGTTATAAACCCATATATGACAAGTGGATATTTAAGAAGAAATTGAGACCTGATGGTATAATTGAGTAATATAAGGCTAGGCTTGTCATGAAGGGTTTTAACCAAAAGAAAGGCATTGATTACTTTACACTTATTATCCCGTGACTAAGATGATGACTATTGGAACAGTTATTGCTTTAGCCCCTATATATAATTTAGTGATACATTAAATAAATGTTATAATAACTTTCCTACATGATGATTTGGAGGAAGAGATCTATATGTCTCAACTTTAGAGATTTAACATCCAGGGACAGGAAAATAAAGTATGCAAATCGAGAAAGTCTCTGTATAGTTTACAATAGACACCTAAGCAATGGTATGAAAAGTTTAATAGCACATTAGTGGATAATAAATTTATTTTTAATACATTTGATACTTGTATTTATTCCAATGAGAGAATCAGATTGTGTAATTATATGTCTGTACGTGAATGACATGTTAATATTTCTCTAATGTGGATATTTTTAATGAGACTAAGAATTTTTATCTTGTAAATTTAAAATAAAAGATCTTGGAGAAGCAGATATGATTGTAGGGATTAAAATCAAGGAACTTCTAATGGTTTTTTTGTTATCTCAATCTCATTATATTGAGAAAATATTGAAAAGGTTTAATTGTTTTGATGTTGCTCCCGTGAGAACTCCTTATGGTCCTAGCATATATTTGAGAAAGAATAAGAAATTCAGTATTTTCTCAAACTGAATATGGTAAGATAATTAGTAGTGTAATATTTATCATGAATTATACACGACCTGTATTGCTTATGTTGTTAGTGAATTGAGTTGATATACTCACAACCCCAGTAGTGAACACATGAATGCTCTTCATTGTTTTCTAAGATATTTAAGAGGATTGGTGTTTGAATTTTAATGAATTTTCTGTTGTTTTAGAAGAATTTTATGATGCAAACTGGGTTACTCACAATGATGAAGTCTTCAAAATAGACTTGTATAGCACAATCTACTATGTAGTCTGAATTCATTGCTCTTAAGTTGGCAGGCAAAAAGCCGAGTGGTTGAGAAACTTATTGGCAGACATGCCTCTATGTGGAAGACAAGCTTCACCAGTTTTTCTCCATTGTGATTCATATGTGGCAATTGCCAAAAATAGTGGAAAAAGAAGACATATCCGTATTAGACATGGTGATATAAAATAATTGTTAAAATGGTGTTATTTACTTGGAATATGTAAGATCCAAAAGAAATTTGGCGTATTCTTTAACCAAGGGTTTGGCAAAGAGAGTTATCTAGGGATAATGCCCATGGAATGAGGAAGTACGGTGGATAATTATTTGTGGTCAAATGAAGCCATATGATGCCTCAATATGCATTATATTTCCTATGCCTATGGCGTGTGGTAGTGATTTATAATGTTGAGCTTATTTTCCTCTTAATGATTCCATAGCCTTAAGGTGGTATATATGTAGATAGACTTGATGGAATTATCAATGTGAGTGTTTATGTGTGGTCACCTTTTATTATAGACTTGGGATATCTTTTTAGGGCACTCACAATACCCAAGGTATGTGCATGATCATAAAAGCCCTTTGTTAGTATTGTGGAGTTTGTATAAAAAATTAAGGATATAGTATGTGATGTGAGGGTCTCAACTAATGTCTATTCAGTTCAAGAGTACTTCGCTTTGTGGATGTTAATTGTTGCCTCATTCTACGTGTCAATTCAAATTGAACGATATTGACACTTAAGTACATGTTCCTTTTTTCCCACAATTATTCTTATTCTAATTTTGTTTTTGTGTTATGGGGGATTGTTGGTATTATTTATACATGGTAATTCAAAATCAAAGACTTCGTTCTAGTCCATTTTCCTTTTTTACTTTTTTGTCTTTTGTGAAAGACAAAATATTCTCCATTGGTTGTGGAAAGTCTTTTTCTTCTCTTTATAATGAATTACTATGTGTTGGACTTGAAAATAGCTAGTAAAAGAGAGTAATCTCGCATATATGAAAAATTGGTCCTGAAAGCAAAACAGGTCAAATTGCCCCCATGCACGTGAGATATACCTAAACCCTAATTCAAGTATGGTTTGCTATAATTATTTCTTCATTTTTTAGCTTACCAGCAAAGTGTCCAAATACGTGATTGAATTTTTGTAACAATTGTGTTTAATTCTAGTAACAGTTGTAGTTAATTTTTATAACGACTTCATTTGAAATTTTTGTAAAAGCTACAAATTAATTCCTTCATTTGTAACTGTCTAACAATCTTACCTACAAAAGGCAGTCTTCTTGTGAATAATCTGACACATAAATCACTTTCATCTCTCTTATTCTTCAATCGATTTCAAGGAAATTATTTTTGTGCAAATTTTAAACTTGCAACCACGAGTGCACGTGTTTGCGGGTGTTGTAGAACCTTGAGAACGATCGATCTTAATGATTTGCACCCACTCGGGCCCAAATCCCTTTTAAGTCAGTGTCTTGCTACGATAAAGTATTTATGATAAGTTATTTCCTCTTATTCGTAGTCAATATTATCTACTCATTTTTCTTACAATATTATGCTGAAACTTTCAGTGTCCTGGAGCTTCAGCATAATATGCTGGAAGTTTATACGGATGAGCTCTACCATCTAACATATTATGCTATTTTTAATGACTTGTAAACGTTAGCTATTTTTCGATTACCAGTCCAAAATTGGCTATAGCCCATGCAACTTTCACGTTATTTAAACAAGTATAAGAATTAATCCAAATAGTTGTTCACCTAATTTCTTAAACTAAAAATAACCGATTTATGTATAATATAGGTATAACGTGTGCATAAATATATATATATAGTTAACGCATATATATATATAGATATATATATATATATATATATATATATATATATATATATATATATATATATATATATATATATATATATATATATATATATATATATATATATATATATATATAAACTATTTATGTAATAATCCCAAAAGAATATAGGCCTATTCATCGAAAATCTGATCGTTGGCCCAAGATCTATTTGAAATTGGGATTACCCTTTTCCCATTTGTTTTCTTCCCCTAAAGAACTCACAATTCTCGAACTTTTAAAATTCCTCTTTAATTTTTGTAATACAAACAAATTTATACGTACAACATCGTAATTCACTGACATATTTATTGAAATAATAAAAATAATTTGATGTCCTAAGGTCAGAGGTTACTCTATTTAGTTTGGTGTCAAAGCCAATGGCTGGCTAAGAATTGTATGGTAAAAGCATGTGAATATCAATGTCAAGAACGTCAAACTTTTCGTCGTCCATTGGTATGTGTATGTGAACATCATAAATGGTAGTACTATGCGGTGAGTGGTACGCAAGAGTGTTAATAAATCGGTACGGAATGATATTTAAATATTTTTATTTGATATTTTTAATTTTTGTTTTTTAAAATATAATATTAATATTGTACCTAATTAATTTAATATGGGTTGATTTTTCTCCTTTATGATTTCGATTTATGCAGTTTGGTAACTTTGTTTTATTCGATTTGAATACTAAATAATGCATAGAGTCATAGAATATAATATTTCGTATTAAAGTACTCAAAAGTACAAAAACAAAAAATATTTGCTAACAAAAGTTTTGTTTCAACCCTAGCAAATATCAACTTTGAGAGAGAAAACTACACTTAAAAGAATAAATTTGATCATTAAAAATATCTTGTTACTTACTTAGAGTTAATTGATGAACTTGAAGAATAAAGGAAAGTAAAATTTTAAATTTTTATATTTATATTATAACTAATAATATGGTATTGTGTTATATAATATATATATTTCTGTACGGTATCGGTATTTCAGTATTTCATTTTAAAATATCAAATATCATATCTAGTATTTACAATATTTTTTAAAACTTAAACCAAACACCATATCAAATACCAAAATATAGAATATCAAATATCAAAATTTTCAATTTTAATACTGTAATTCGGTATTTACCTAATTATGCACCACCTTAGTGGTATCCGCCAAACTCAGTTGAAGAAATTGGGCCAACTTTTTGGGCAGGGCTTAAGCTTACCTCCTACTCTTAAGGATAAACTATGAAATGGACTGGCAGCTACGTAATTTATTCCTCAAGTTGAACGAACTTGACCTGCTCTTTTAGTTTAGGATATAAAATTTATTTGCTTCTTATTGTACTATCACATTTCCTGATTGGAACCATTGAGAAATGGGAAAAGATAGATTTCTATATGAACCATCAAAGTGATAGATGACTAGTGCATATATTGTTGGAGGCACAAATTCAGGATTTAAATCTTATATATTTAATTTTTGAGGATAGCAATTCGTATAAAATATTAAAAAAATTAATCCATATTTGGTTATGATATTAATTAGTCATGGGAACCATTTTGTGTTAAATAATAAAATTAGCTATCTCGTGTAGACGCTATATCCCAACTGGTAACCAAATAATCGCTTAGCGTTGATAAATTACTGAAGAAAAGAAAAGAGATACAGAGATAGAGATGGAGAAACAGATAGAGGAGGAAGATGACTGTGTATATTTCATTTTAATGTATCCGTTTCTTTACAACAACAATAATATATATATATATATATATATATAGTCTATTAACAATAAGAACTGACTATTAGTCCTAACCTCTGTTTTAAAAGACATAATTTGGACTCGTCTCGGGCGGAGCACTCGTAAAACGCCCCTGCCATCAGGGATTATGCCCCAGACACGCCCAACGTCCAGCATACTGAGCCGCCTCATAGAACTTTATGCAATTATATGTAACTAGCCTTGTAAATTCTCAAATTTTCTTAATAAATTGTTGACTATTTAAAATTAATTTTCTCTTAAGCATAATTCATTAAGTTGAGAGCATTTATGTCATAAATAAAATAAAAATCAGTGCACGTTATCCACTAAGACTGCTATGATAGTTAATTTTCAATAAATCTTTTATTCAAAAAGTATTTATTTATTAACTTTTTTTTGTCTTTACTATATAATATTCCATAACTTTTTTATAATTATTTTTTTAAATATTTTTTTTCACATTCGAGATAAGATACTTATTAATTTAATAGCTCATTATTAGCTAGTAACCATTTATAAATTAATAATTAGTTATCATGGTATTGTATGGTGAATTATGTGGCACTTTATTAACTTGTTGAAATTTAAAAATAGATGATGCTAGAGAATCATATTTAAATTGTGAATTATTATTTTTATATAAATTCACTTTCAAATAAAAAGAGTATTTTAAGAAAAATATCAAATTATAATATCGAAATTCTTTCAAGACATATTATTCTTTAAGAGATACATATAAGATTTCATATCGATTACATCACTTTTGATATTTGAACTATAATGACGTTGCAACTAATTTACGTATTATGATATATGTCATACTTTTCGTATTATTCATAGTTGAATTATAATTTCTAAATATTTTATTTGTTATAATTTTATGATTTTAATGTAATTTTTATAATTAATTTTTTATTTTATACTATCTTAAAATTTTTAAAATTAATAAAATTTAAAGATCTGTGGGACTTATACTCCATGTCTCAGGGCTTACGCCTCGCCTCGTCAGAGATAAAACGCCTCGCCTCGTCAGAGGTAAAACGCCTCGCCTCACGCCCCCGTCTTTTAAAACATTGGTCCTAACTAACTTCCTAACTGTTTACTGATTTTAAAAACTAATTAGATAATGACTAAAATACACTTTCTTCTTTATTATGTAATACTGTGACTTACAGTTGAACCTATTATATTTTAAAAATCAGAAATTCATATTTATTTATTATAAATTTTATGAATTTAATTAATTTCGTCCCTTCACCCCCTATATAATCTTGTAGTGCATGACAGAAGTATCTGTCGTGCTTGCCGCTCGGACAAGAGGATGATGAAAAGGGGGTGTCGGTCATCTTGGTGAAAGATAACCGTAATTAACGGGGAGCTAAAAGTTTACGTTCGGATTTGATTGAATATAATAATTTTAATTTAATTCAAAATTATTATATTTATATTATAAAAATTATTAAATATATACAAAAATTACTTTTAAAATTCAGTTACTAATACCAAATGATCTTGATATCCTAAAAAAATTAGAATTTGTATAATTTAAATTTTGTTATAAAATAATATAAGAACAAGAACAATAGAGAGAAAAGTAGACAGAGAGGAGTATTCTTATTGATACCTTTTTGGGATGATTTACAATGGGGTAAGACCCCTCTATTTATAGGAAGAGAAAAGACTTAGCCTCAAAGTAGAACTCTTCTATAAGATAGACATTCACTCTAATTAGAGTTCTATTTATAACACTCCCCCTTGAATGTCTATTCAATAATGTGCCTCGTTAAAACCTTAACTAAAACAAAACCCAATGGGAAAAAAAAAATTAAAGAAAAGGAAAAAGAGTACACATGTTTGAATATGCGCCTATTGGTTGCCTCGTTAAAAACCTTGCAAGGAAAACCCATTGGGACAAAACCTTTTAAGGGAAAAGAGTGCAACGCGCATTAACTCCCTCTGAAAAGAGCATTAATTCATATCCTTGAGTTTTCGCATTCCGATCTTGTGAACCAGCTTCTTGAAGGTTGACATTGGTAGAGATTTTGTGAACAAATCAGCCATATTATCGCTTGAACGAATCTGTTGCACATTGATATCACCATTCTTTTGAAGATCATGTGTGAAAAATAACTTTTGTGAAATATGCTTTGTTCTATCTCCTTTTATGAATCCTCCCTTCAATTGAGCTATACATGCTGCATTGTCTTCATACAAAGTCGTGGGTAGTTTGTTACACTTCAAACCACATTTGTCTTGAATATGATGTATTATAGACCTCAACCACACACACTCCCGACTTACTTCATGAATAGCGATTATCTCGGCATGATTAGATGAAGTAGCCATAATTGATTGCTTAGTCGATCGCCAAGATATGGCGGTGCCTCCACAGGTAAACACATAACCCATTTGAGATCAAGCCTTGTGTGGGTCGGATAACTATCCAGCATCAGCAAAACCAACAAGATGAGGACTGCAATTATTGCTATAAAATAAGCCCATATCGGTAGTCCCTTTTAGGTACCGCAATATATGTTTAATCCCATTCCAATATCTCCTTGTGGGAGCCGAGCTATACCTTGCTAAGACATTAACTGAAAAGGTTATGTCAGGCCTTGTAGTATTTGCAAGATACATTAGTGCGCCAATTGCACTAAGATATGGTACTTCAGGACCAAGTAGCTCTTCATTCCTTTCTTGCGGTCGGAATGGATCTTTATTCACATCAAGTGATCGAACAACCATCGGAGTACTTAAAGGATATGCTCCATCCATGTAAAACCGTTTCAGTACCTTTTCTATATAGGTAGATTGATGAACAAAAATTCCGTTTGCCAAATATTGAATTTGCAAACCAAGACATAATTTTGTCTTTCCGAGATCTTTCATCTCGAATTCCTTCTTTAGATAATCAATTGCCTTTTGGAGTTCTATGGGGGTTCCAATAAGGTTTATGTCATCGACATATACGGCAAGTACAACAAATTCCGATGTTGTTTTCTTTATAAAAACACACGGGCAAATGGCATCATTTATATAGCCTTCTTTTAATAAATACTCACTAAGACGATTATACCACATTCGTCCTGATTGCTTTAGACCATACAAGGATCTTTGCAATTTGATTGAAAACATTTCCCGAGACTTTGAATTATGAGCGTTTGGCATTTTGATTCCATCGGGAATTTTCATGTATATCTCATTATCCAGTGAGCCATAAAGATAGGCAGTAGCCACATCCATTAAATGCATGTCAAACTTTTCAAGGACAGCAAAACTAATGAGATAACGAAAAGTTATGACATCCATTACAGGCGAATATGTCTCTTCATAATCGACACCAGGCCTTTGAGAAAATCCTTGTGCAACAAGACGTGCCTTATATATTTGTACCTCGTTTTTCTCATTTCTCTTGCGTACAAAGACCCCTTTATAGCCAACAGGCTTAACACCATTAGGTGTTTCAACTATAGGGCCAAAAACTTCATGTTTTGCCAGTGAATTCAATTCTGATTGGATTGCTTCTTGCCATTTTGGCCAATCATGTCTTTTTCGACATTCTCCAACAGATTGAGGTTCAAGATCCTCACTTTCTTGCATAATGCTAGATGCGACATTAAAAGCAAAGACATAATCCACCACTATATCCACTCGATTAAAATTTGCCTCAATATCGATTGGATTTATTGATAGTTCCTTATTTTCTTGAGTCTCGGGCTCAATGGATTCTTCATGAATCTCAGAATTTATTAAATCATGAATTTCCTCATGAGATTCTTTCGTAGTGTCATTTTGATCGTTTGCTTTCCTCTTTCTAGGATTTCGATCTTTGGAACCTAATGGCCTGCCACGCTTCAGGCGTGCATTCGACTCATTGGATATGACACTAGATGATTGTCCAACAGGGACATCAATACGGATTGGAACATTCTCTGCGGGGATGTGGGATTTTGTTATCCTTTTCAAGTCCGTAAATGCGTCAGGTATTTGATTTGCTATTCTTTGCAAATGGATAATCTTTTGCACCTCTTTTTCAAAAATAGAGATATGTGGATCAAGATGAGATAATGATGCATTTTTCCACAAAATTTCCCGTTCGGTTTCACCAACTTCTCCCCCTAATTTTGGAAAAAGTGTCTCATCAAGTTGACAGTCTGCAAATCGTGCAGTGAACAAATCCCCTGTCAATGTTTCGAGGTAGCGAATAATGGAGGGCGATTCAAACCCAACATATATTCCTAACTTTCTTTGCGGACCCATTTTGGTGCGGTATGGCGGTGCTATAGGCACATATACTGCGCATCCAAAGATTCTTAAATGGGATATATTGGATTCATGACCCAAAACCAATTGCAACGGGGAATATTTGTGATAATTCGTCGGTCTGAGACGAATTAGCATTGCTGCATGCAAAATGGCGTGACCCCATAGCGAAGTGGACAGCCTCGTTTTCATGAGTAATGGTCTTGCAATCAACTGCAGGCGTTTAATTAAAGATTCTGCAAGACCGTTTTGAGTGTGAACATGAGCTACAGAATGTTTCACTTTTATCCCGATTGATAAGCAATAATCATTAAATGTTTGGGATGAAAACTCAGCAGCATTATCCAGTCTAATAGACTTGATTGGATTATCAGGAAATTGTGCTCGTAGTCGAATTATTTGTGCCATTAGTTTTGCAGACGCAAGGTTGCATGATGACAACAGGCACACATGAGACCATCTACAGGATGCGTCTATTAAGACCATAAAATATCTAAAGGACCCACTAGGTGGGTGAATAGGTCCACAAATGTCCCCTTGTATACGTTCCAAAAACGTAGGTGACTCAGTCCCAACCTTTGTTGGTGATGGTCTAATAATTAACTTTCCTTGATAACAAGAAGTGCAAGAAAATTCATTATTTAAAAGAATCTTGAAATTCTTTAACGGATGCCCATATGAGCTTTCTATAATCCGTCTCATCATGATTGATCCAGGGTGTCCCAATCGATCATGCCAAAGTACAAAAGTATTGGAATCAGTAACCTTTGGTTTACTGTTGAATGTGCCTCAATTGCACTAATTTTTGTCCAATACAGGCCACAAGATAAAGACGGGAATTTCTCAATAACCCTCTTTTGGCCAGAGACATTCTTTGTAATGATGAGATATTCAAGATTATTCTCATCTATTGTCTCAATATGATAGCCATTCCGGCGTATATCTTTAAAACTCAACAAGTTTCTCTTAGACTTGGAGGAGAACATTGCATTCTCTATGATAAACGTTGTTCCTCTAGGCAGAGTTATAGTTGCTCTTCCGGAGCCTTCAATCAATTTACTACTACCAGAGATTGTAGTAACATCTGCCTTACACATACTTAGTTGAGAGAAATATTTCTTTTCTTTGAGTATCGTATGTGTAGTACATGAATCAACTAAACAAATATTTGATCCAAGCTTGCTTTGTGAGATATCCATATTTGCTTTCCCATGGTTTGACATACAAAAGAAATACACGAACATGAGAATAAACAAATTCAATCTGTTTGTTTCACATTTAAACAATATTTTCCAAATCTGCTGAGGTTAGTCGATTAAATTAGTTGATAGTCGACTATCTTGGGAAGCAGTCATTAGGTTAGTCGACTAACTAAATCAGATAGTCGACTATCTTTCCTTGCGAAAAAGTCCAGTTTTAATGCGAAATATTAGTTAGTCGACTAACTAAGTTGATAGTCGACTAACTTAGTAAACAGTCATCAGGTTAGTCGACTAGCTAAATCAGATAGTCGACTAACTTAGCTTGCGAAAAAGTCCAGTTTTAATGCGAAATATTAGATAATCAACTAACTGTTAGGTTAGTCGATTAACTCTACTGGAAAATAAAAATATCTTTGAAATCTAAGCATATTGAAACATTCTAAAGAACTAATACTAACATTATATCATAAACTAACTAATACGAGCTGATACTAATGACTATTAGTTTATTCACTAACTAATACAAATAAGTAAAATAAAATCAAACAATTCCATCTTCCTTCATCACAGATCCATCACCGATTAAGTGGTTTATTTTCCCCTCGGGTTTCTCAAAGAAGTCTGCCACATCCAGGTGGGTGATGTCAAAATTGTCGTTAGAGACAAAATTTGTTTTAGGGCCTTTATTCTTTAGAGATGCTTGATAAAGATCAACCAAATGTCTTGGTACACGGCAAGCATTTGACCAGTGCCCTTTTCCACCGCAACGATAACATATAGTTTCTGAACTATTTGCCTTTGGATCCTCATAATCCCGTTTCTGCTTTTGGTGGTTATATCTCTTTGGGGGGTGACGGACATCAGGGAAATTTCTTCCTTGTCTACGTCCACGGCCATGACCCCGATTACGACCACGATCATGATTAAAGCCATAGCCTTTTCCATGCTTGGCATAATGAGAATACACCTTATCTGCTTCAGGCAATGGTGTAGACCCAGTGGGTCGATTTTCGTGATTTCTCATGAGCAGGTCATTGTTTCGCTCAGCCACAAGGAGAAGAGAAATCAGTTCAGAGTACTTTTTGAAACCTCTCTCTCTGTACTGTTGTTGCAGTACCATATTGGAGGCATGAAACATTGTAAACGTTTTTTCAAGCATATCATAATCAGAGATATTATCTCTACAGAGTTTCAACTTAGAAGTAATTCTGAACATTGCAGAATTATATTCAGAAACAGACTTAAAGTCTTGGAGCCTCAGATGAGCCCAATCATATCATGCTTGTGGAAGAGTGACCAACTTTAGGTTGTCATATCTCTTCTTTAAGCCTTTCCACAAGATGAGTGGATCTTTGACTGTGAGATATTCAATTTTCAAACCTTCATCAAGGTGATGCCGCAAGAAAATCAAGGCCTTAGCACAGTCTTGGGTGGATGCTTTATCTCTGTCTTCAATGGCGTCTCCAAAGACCCATAGCATCTAAGTGGATTTCAGCATCCAACACCCATGTCATATAGTTCTTGCCCGAAATTTCAAGGGCAACGAACTTTCTTTTCATAATATCAGACATAATTAAAACCAAATTCGGAAAAAGGGAAATACCTTAATTTTCTCAAGAGGATTCTTGAGACGGTAGAGTCTCGTGCTGATAACGTGTTATGAAATAATATAAGAACAAGAACAATAGAGAGAAAAGTAGAGAGAGAGGAGTATTCTTATTGATACCTTTTTGGGATGATTTACAATGGGGTAAGACCCCTCTATTTATAGGAAGAGAAAAGACTTAGCCTCAAAGTAGAACTCTTCTATAAGATAGACATTCACTCTAATTAGAGTTCTATTTATAACAAATTTTGACTTTTCCTTTCCTAATTATTCCCTCCGGTCCCGTTAAGTAATTTTTAGGTTTTTTTTTTGGTTTATAAGTTTTTATTTTTTTCAAATATCAAGAAAGAATTAATCTTTTTATTTTTAAAGTTTTCCTTGGAGTAAAGAGCCTAGGAGTGTTTATTGTATTTCACTAATAAATTAAGGTTCATATGGTCAATTATATTATTAATAAATTCGAAAAGATGGATTTCTTAATACTTTCTTCGTTCACTTTCACTTAGCACGTTTTAACTTTTCACGACCCTTAAGAAATAATAAATAAAGTGTATAAATATCATGATACCATATTAATCGATGTATATTTTATTGGATTTGAAAAAATAATTTAAAATGAGTAATAAATAATTGTAGGTATAATAAAAAATTTATCTTCTCATAATTTGCGTAAAATAATAAATAAAAATAAAAATTTATTTTTAATATACATATGATCGAAGAAAGTAATTAGTATACGTAAAATTAACCAAAATATTATGTAAAAGCAGACGAGGAAGTAATATTATGTGAAAGTTCCTTCTGCAAGCAGGCACGTGTCTGGGTCTGTGCATGAGAGTAGGACAAGAGGAAGCTGGGGGGCCCTCATTGAGCAACAATGAAATGTTGTACCCTTTCCAATTGCCGAGCAATTTTAGGTATTCTTTTACCTAGGATAAATGTTAGTTAAAGGTTCTAAATTTTGCCAAAGAAATACTTTTAGTTATCACTATCTCATATTAACCGTCGTAATTACTTAAAATAATTATCTTAAATTATTTGTCATTTTAAAAATTTAAAATAAAATTAACTTTTTTATATCCTTAGTAATAATTATTTTTGAAAAAAATAATACATAAATAAAATATAAAATCAACACGTATTCCGAAAAAAGAAAAATTTACGAAAAAATTATTCTTGATTAGGGTTAATAATTTGATTTAAAAAACTCCATTGTTCACTTTTATGAATCTTGGAGTTATGTCTTTGAATGCTTCCAGTAATAGAGTAGTTATGTCTTAGAACATTATCCCTGTATAATTTCAATCACATTCTTTAGCTCCAAAAAAAAATCAGCACACAACGTTTACAAGAAAAATAATTAAAACTTTATTTGTACAACAACAAAGATGTTGGTTTCTTAATCCTAAACAAGTTGGGATCGGCTATATGAATTCTCGATATCTATAATCAAATATTCACAAAAGAGGACAATCGAGTTTTTTAATTAAATCATAAACTCCAATCAAGAATAACTTTTTCGTAAACTTTTTTACTTTTTTAAAGTATTGATTTTATATTTTAATTAAAAATTTCGAAATAATTTTTTTGAATTTTTTCAGAATAAGTGTTGATTTTGTATTTTATTAAAAAATTTTAGTTGAACTGTCATATTAGCTTCAATGCCAAAACTAATAGTTTAGATGTATTTTTGGGCTAAAACATAGACGATATGAATGTTTTTAATATAAAAAATAAATAAAAAATATTTTTGAACTATTTCAAATAATTTAAGAATATTTTTAGATCTTTTTCGTAAAATGAAAAATACAAATAAATAGGGACCTCAAATATATCATAAGAAAATTAATAGTACAGAGAAGAAAATCTTCATATTTCTCAAGGGGGAATTAATTATCATGTTGCATTTTTTCTTCTTCTTCTAATCCTTTAGCTACTACGCCCAACATCCATTCTCGTTTTCAATGAGAGGAAAATACGAACTTGTGAAGTCTCTTCTTTATTCGTTCGCCACTTCTTTTTTGGACATATTATAAAGGGGTTTTAGCCAAGAATTGTATGGTAAAGACACACGTGAATATCATATGGAAAGAACGTGGGTTTTTAACTTTTATTCTTTTCGGGCACGTGAATAACATATGATAGTACTAATCAGCATTGCTAGTTTCAACCAAAAACTTGATTCATAGAACTTGGGCGATATTTTAAGGCAAGGTCTCTATCCAGCTTATGCTTTGATAAGAAAAAGGACACACATATGTCAAGAATGATTTTCTCAAATTTTGTGTGCAACTTAATTGGTATATAACACTGAAAACTTGGAACCTCTATCAAATTAAGCTCTTTGACCTAACTGAAAACATGAATAAAATATCCCAGAAGGTAATCATGTGGTAAAGTAATTAAATTGTAAATTAGGCTAGAAATCATGTTTAGATTTTATACTGGTATTGTTAGGATTCTTAGTGATCATTTCTTGTTGTCATTTTATTACTTTCATTAATATTTTGTATTTAGTCATGTTCATGCATTTTTATATTATATCTCAGTCTCAGTTAGTTATTGATTTATTATATCATATTTTGGGTTTGTTTTCATGACATTGTGAGTTCGTGGGTGAGACTGGAGAGATTGATGATTGAGTGGGGCTGAGAATCAAGTTATGAGTGACTGCTGTGGGATCAGGCAGTACGTAGCATATGATAAATCTTGGGCTGTAGGATCCCCTTTCGAAGTCTGTGACACACCCTCAGTGAGCGCGAATGATATTGGGCGATGGATTTCCCTGGACACAGATTTGTCTGAAGTACTTGATAACTGGAGATGGATTTCTCTCCAGGGTTAGATTGACCTTTTCCTCGGTATTGGGTGAATTATAGTCAGATTTGTATATGTTTCGGGATGGATTTCCCTGGGCCTGTGGCAATATACAGTACCGAATAGTTGAGCACTTGAGAGTGGGAGCACATGGTGCATTTCATACATTATGTGCATTGGCATGTAGAGATTAGTTGAGTTGTATACCTTACAATGGTCAGATCTGTAATTACTTTACTGCTTGAACTGTATATTTAACTTGAAAGCATGCCTATGTTTATGCACATTAACTTCTGTTATACCTGTTGATATTGAGTTCATCACTACCTTTTAGTTCATAATTTTTACTTGTTACTTATTGAGTTGGTGTACTCACGTTACTTCCTGCACCTTGTGTGCAGATCCATGGGATACTAGTCGTAGCGGCAGCTGTTGATTGAGGATTCTAGAGTTTGGAGAATATCAAGGTAGTCGTACGGCGTTCATAGGCCTTGAATCTCCTTTTTTATCTTTGTCGTACTTTCAATGTATATCTCCGGTCACAGTATTAGGTTGTATTCTGATCTAGACGCTCATGTACTTAGTGACACCTTGGTTTTGGGTTGGATTGTATCTCTTTGAGATTTTCTTATGTTTCAAATAATTTTTCTTTAATGTTAAATGATTTCATTTATATTTTTAAACCTATTATTGTTGTGTTGGGTTGTTAAGTTGAAGCTGACCTAGTTTCACTATAGGTGTCATCACGACGGTCGATTTTGGGTCATGACAATAAGCAGAATTGAAAGTATAGCAATATTATTAATTTCTTGAGCGATGTTCAGTATAAATAAATCCTACTAAGGTAACTCTCCCAACAAAGTCTCCCCCACTAGAAATAACACCTTTATCAGATTTAAAAATAAGTTTAAGACCTGCTTTGTTGAAAAGCGCACCAAAACTAAGTTTCTACGATGGGAGGGTACATACAAAATATTGTTCAAGGCTAAGGTTTTTCCAGAAGTTAACTTAAGGAGAATTTTTCCTTTACCCATAACTCCTGGTGTAGTAGAGTTACCCATGCAGACACACTCGCCATCAACTGATTCCTCAAAGTTGTGAAACAACTCCTTATTGGCACAAAGATGCCTTAAAGCGCCTGTGTCCAGTATCCAGTCTGTCTGGTTAGTCACCATTTTTGCCTCAACAACCACAATAGCAATGACATCACCACCCTCAGTAAGGTTGGCTTGGAATGGAACTTTTTCCTCCATCTTAGAGCTTTGTACTTGTCTCTTGTAGTACTGAAAAGCCTTGTGACCAATTTTGCCGCAGACATAGCAAGGTCCTTCCGACTTTTGAATATGGCCCTCGGCCTTATTGAAGTAATTCTGGTTCTTCACATGTTCTTTCGTCTAGCCTTTTTTTCCTGTTTTCCTTTAAACCCATCTTTTATAAAAACACTAGAAGATTCCACAAGATTAGCTTTAGAAGAATTACGAGAAAGATATTTCACTTATCCTTAAACAGTTCAGACTCCACACGTTTAAGACAGTTTGCTTCCTCAGTCCTCAAATTTCTGATCAGTTTTTGAATAGTTAAGCCTTTCTTCTTGTGTTTCAGTTGATTCCTATAATCACTCCAGGAAGATGAAAACTTTTTAAGCAGAATATTATCCTGAAGAATCTCACACATTTTCATGCCTTTGTTAAAAACATCAACATTCACGTTCTCATACTTGTGAACCTGTTCCATAATTAGATTATCATCAATCATCTGAAACTTGATCCACTTTCCAACGACATTCTTCTTTTTTCCCTTGTCATTAACCATATTTCTTCACCAATTTTTCCCATATGATTTTAGCAAATGTATAATTTATAAACAAACCAAAGAGAGGGTTAGTCATATAGTTAAGTAGATGCCCCTTTACTATTTTATTATAATTTTCAAATTATTTCTTAGCAGTATCATCAGCAACAACAATATCAGCAGTATTAGAATTATCAGTAACAAGATCAGCAGGAGGAACATTAAACAAAACATAATCAACTTCTATTGTTCAAAGAAAATTAAAAGTTTCTGGGACAACGCTTTTAATTGTTTCCATCTAAAGGCTCAAGCTTTGAGAGATCATGAAGTATTTTGTTCAAAATGGTGGGCATTAGTCAATATTATATGTAAAATCGCTTTCAAATTGTAAGAAAAATTAGTATATAATATTGACTAAGAACAAGAACAAAAGAAGAATAACTTATTAAAAATATTATGTTGTGGTAAGCCACTGCCTTGAAAGCGATTTCGGCCCGACTAGGTACAAATTATTTTGATCGGTCACTCCCCAAGGTTCCACAACACCTCCAAATATGTGCACTCATGACTAAAAGTTTAGAATTTACACAAAATAATTGCCCAGAAAGAAGAGAAGATGAAAATATTTTCTGAATTGGATGCACAAAGAAAACTGCCCTTTTATAGGCAAAGCTGTTGGATAGTGACAGTTGAAGGAATTAATATATAGCAACATAAATTAAAATTTTATAGGAAGAAAGTAATGATTAGCAAGATAATTTTTTTGATTAATAGTTGAGTTCATATGATGGCTAATGACCATCCTATTTGTAGCATGAAAATGAGTTTAGTTTCATGAAAAGTGTCTTACTTAATTGTCAATTTTTTTTCCTGCAAGATAACAACACATCTCATGTAAAATAACACTTGGCTTAGCAAGGTCATTTGTCAAACAATCTTTTAAATCAAGCCACATATAAAAATATTTATTATGTACCAATTATCTAAGAGTATTTAACCACAAAGCTTTATACAAGAATCCACTTAGAAATAGATAGGACACTTATAAAAGTAAAATGAAAACTCATAATTATTGACTGTAGTTATATTTTCGGAAAAAAATAAAAATTTTAACTTTGTATTATAAATAATACGAATATTGATTTCACTGCATTTGGGTCACGAGATCTAACTGGGAGACTGGATCCTATATTCAACAAGGTGGCATGGTAATTTCAAGTGGGTAATGGGAGATTTTATGAAGAGTCAAAAGGGGAAGGTGGAAGAAAAGTAGGGGTGTTCAAAACCGATTTGAAACCGAAAACCGATCCGAAACTGAAGCTTAATGGCTTAGTGGTAACGGCTTAACGGCTTAACGGACGGGGAACGGATTAAAATTTTTTTATTAACGGCTTATCGGATTGGGGGCGGATTATTCAATTTTCTTAACGGGTAATCCGTTAACCCGTTAAGAATATATATATATATATATATATATATATATATATATATATATATATTGTTAACCTGATGCAAGTGTAACACCAGCACCCAGTCTTACTTGCGACCAGTTCGTATTGCCTCTATGAATCTTTTGCTTTGACTAGGTTCTGTTATTAGCAAGGTTGTAGTTCTCAGACTAATATATTATGAGACTTTATCATCTTCATTTTATTATGAGAGAGTTAACTTGTGTCAACTTTGGTTTTCGTTGCAGGAGAAGTGGGGAAAGAACCTCTTATCTTTCTTGCCTACGCTATGGGCGCACTGTATCTTGAAAAATTTGTGACCAATTGTTGTAAACCTGACAATGTATCTTATCTTCTCTTTTTCTTTGTTTCATTGTCAATTGTAAAATCCATGGCAAGGTCAGATGCCTTTGAATGTCATGCACAGGAAATTTTAGTTATGTCCTAGTGTGCGGACAGAATATATTTGAGCCCTTAGGTATTAAACCGATAAATCGCCCAGTAACCGCCCGATAAGAGCTAACCTGATACCAATCCGCCCGATATTTTATCGGGTGGCTAACGGATGAATACATTTAAAAGCCGATAACCGTTAAGCCAAACCGTTAGAGTAAAAAGCCGCCCAATCCGCCCAATGAACATCCCTAAAGAAAAGGTTGTTTTTTTTTCCTTACAGATGTGTTAGTTTTTATTTGTCAAATTGTCACATCAGCAGCATTTGTGCCTCACGCATGAAGTAGTTTTGCTTGTTGTAGAAATTTATATTTATATCTTCTATATATTATTAAAAGAAGAGGAAAAAGTCTTTTTCTTAAGTCAAGTGGCAACTTAAAAAATATCACATGGCATAACTAATTATTTAGTTTATAATTAGTTATTAGTTATTATTTTTGAATTTATGTATATATATATATATATATAATGAAAATAATAAAATAAAATAAAATATTACCACACATACACACACACACACACACACACACACACACACACACACACATATATATATATATATATATATATATATATATATATATTAATTGGTTACTTTATTTGGATTAATAAATATAAATATCTTATTAAATATAAAAAACATATAAATAAATATATAAAAAATAAACTACCCATTCAAATTGGGTAGGAGTAGTTTCAAGTTGAATTTTTTAAAATTATTTTAAAATAAAAGGCAAAAAAAACTATAAAAAATGAAAAAAAAAAAAAGAAGAACTACGCATTCAAATCGGGAAGTAGTTTCAAGTTGGAGAGTTAATCGCGAAGTAGTTTAAATATATAAAATAAAATAAAATAAAAACTAACATATATATATATATATATATATATATATATATATATATATATATATATATATATATATATATATATATATATATTGGTTACTTTGTTTGAATTAATAAATATAAATATCTTATAATTAAATATAATTAAAAAAAGAAAAATAAATATATAAAATAGTAACTACCCATTCAAATTGGGATGTAGTTTCAAGTTGGAGTTTTAAAATAAAAAACAAAATTTAGAAAACAATAAACTACCTATTCAAATTAGGAATTAGTTTTAAGTTGGAGTTTTAGAATTATTTTAAAATAAATAAAACGAAATAAAGACATAAATACTTTCAGAGAAAAATATTTAATAAAGTAGTATGCTAATAAAACTTTTTATTCAGCAATATAATAATATTAAATATTAAATTATATAATAAAGAAAAATACATAACACAAAAGTTATTCAATGCTCTCCCTATATAAGTCCCGTTAGTTTAGCAGAGATTTTGTTTATTAAAATTTATATCATATTATTAAAAATAATAGAATAAAATTTAAAATAAAAAAAATAATTCAACAATAATAAATTATAAATCTTCTCATATATGACCAAAAAAAGCGAATATTAAATATTGATTAATATAATAAAACATATATAGAATAAAATAGGCGTTGCTCTGGTGGTAAGCAACCCCCACTTCCAACCGAGAGGTTGTGAGTTCGAGTCTCCTCAAGAGCAAGGTGGGAAGTTCTTGGAGGGAAGGATGCCGAGGGTCTATTTGGAAACAGCCTCTTTACCCAAGGGTAGGGGTAAGGTCTGCGTACACACTACCCTCCCCAGACCCAGTAAGTGGGATTATACTGGGTTGTTGTTGTTGTTGTTGTTGTTGTTGTTGTTGTTGTTGTTGTATATAGAATAAAAAAGTTATTCACTAGGACCCCAGTAAGTGGGATTATATTGGGTTGCTGTTGTTGTTGTTGTTGTTGTTGTTGTTGTTGTTGTTGTTGTTGTTGTTGTTGTTGTTGTTGTTGTTGTTGTTGTTGTTGTTGTTGTTGTTGTTGTTGTATATAGAATAAAAAAGTTATTCACTAGTTATATAATTACCTTTAATTTAATAAAAATTTCATTATTAAGTATATCATTTGACAAGTAAGATGGCAATTGAATTTTATTAAAATAATATAATCTAATAGGGTCGAACAAATCCGATTATAATCTAATTTAATTAATACTTTTTGATATTGATCGTGTATCATACATGTATGATTACTAATATATTAAATTGACACAATTTTATCAAGGTTATGTCCAATAGGTACCACCTTCAATTTAGATGCTCGAATAAAAAAACCAAATTTTCAGTCTTCTTTCTGTTGTTGTACCTAGTCACTTTTCTCTTTGCTTGCTTTTTTTATTAACAATAAAAATAACCTCAAAAGAGGAAAGTGACAATATAGGTAGGTGTGTTTATAAATCCCAAAAAATTAAATCAAATCAATCAAAAAATTAATATTTTTTGGTTTGGTTCGGTTTTGGTTTTAAATTTTAAAAATTAATCAAATTTGGTTTGGTTTTGATTTTAATTAAAAAGTAATCGAAAAAAATCCGAACTAAACAAATTATAGGATTAGTTATTTTAAATTTATTATTACATCTATATATAAGTATATTTTTATATAAAGTTCCAATTTTTTATGGTAAATATTAATCGTTTGCACTTTTAGTAAAATTTTTTACCTTTATATTCTAGTTTGATTGGTACTTTTTTTTTAGAAGAAATTTTGATTTTATTTCAACTATATGGCAAATTTACATCATCTGTTCTTTTGGACTCTAGAACAGATCTCAAGAGTACAGTCATTTTGAAAGCTCTACAAATGTTGTTGTTAAACTAATATCCTATTACATAAAATTGCTACAATTATGGATATTCGCACAAAGGATAGCTATTTATGTTCTGTAACATGGGCGACAATTAAGGTAGCTTTACGCCAGTGAAGTGCACTTGAATTGTAATCTCCTTTGCTCGGTCTTTGGCGTCTCTGGTTGACTGTTGAAACCTTATGTTGTTCCTTTCCATCTAGATGTTGTATACTACTGCTGCAAACACCACACCTAGGATGGTTTTCCTGGGATCTACTGTTAACATTAGCTGTTAGCCATTGGATTTCTGTTTCCCATGTGCTGGTCGTTCTTTGATATTTCAACCATTGTAACATAGCTTGCCACAGTGTTTTGGAATATAAGCAGTCAAAGAATAAATGGTTGTGAGTTTCTTCAGTATCTATTCCACAAAAAATGCAGGATTGATTAGTGTGAATTCCCCATTTAGCTAATCTGTCAACCATCGCCAAGCGTCTATGCAGCACCATCCATAAGATGTATTTCTGTTTTGGGAGCATGCCAGTCACCATTAATAACTTTTTCCATGCAACCTTGGGATATTGAGGAGTGGTCTGAATGTATGCCTTTCTGATACTAAATTGCCCATTTTTTGTACATGTTTGCAATCCTGCACCATCAGTTGCCCACCATTCTCTTGCGCCAAACAAATTCCTAGCGAGCTAGCTAGCTTGTTTAGGAATTTCCATTGTATTAATATCTTTTTTCTTTATATAGTGACAATGTATCCATTTGATCCAGAGTTTGTCTTTTTTTGCCATTAAGGCCTAGAGGAGTTTTGATAGAGCCGCTTTATTCCATCTTTCATAGGAGATAATGTTCAGTCCTCCTGTCACCATTGGTTTACACAGTGTTTCCCAGGCGATTGGATTCCTATGACTAGATTCATGACTACCAGTCCATAGGTAATTCCTGCAAATTCCATGTACCAGTTTTACAAATTTTTTTGGAATGAGGAATACCTGGGCCCAATAAGTCTGCATTTCAAACGGGACGCTTTTGATGAGTTGGACTCTTCCAGCATAAGAGAGGAGTTTTGATGTCCAGCTTCTGATTTTGTCCACTATCTTCTCTACTAGGGGCATACATTGTGATATTGTGATCTTTTTTGTGGATAAGTGAACTCCTAGATATTTGAAAGGAAGGGTGCCCTCTGTGAGGTGGAGTTCAGAGCATATTTTCTCCCTGAAATTAGGTGATGCACCTGCTATATATAAGGAGCTTTTATCCATATTGGCTTGTAGGCCCGAGACCAGAGAGAATTGTTCAAATTCATTCATTAGTAACTTCATGGAAGTTTCATCAGCCCGACAACACATCAAAAGGCCGTATGCAAAGCATATGTGTGTGATTTGTAGTTTGGAGTATTTGGGGTGGAAATTGAAGTCTAGGTTTCTGTAAAGCCTTTTTACGGATCTAGTTAGGTATTCCATGGCTAGCACAAATAAGTAGGGGGACATTGGGTCCCCCTGTCTTAGTCCTTTCCTTGAGTCAAATCTCTTGGTCAGTCCCCCATTTATCAAAAGGGAATAACTGACTGTGGAGACACACTTCATTATTAGTACTACTATTTTATAAGGAATTCCATATTCAATTAGTACTGCCTTGATAAAGTCCCATTCAACAGAGTCGTAGGCCTTCCTAATGTCAATTTTAATCAGGCATCTAGGGGATACTGTCTTGCGATTATAGCCTTTGATTAGCTCATGTTCCATAATAACATTATCCAGTATGTTTCTCCCCTCTATGAAGGCCGATTGGGATTGTCCAACTAAATAATCGACAACCAGTTTAGCCTGTTTGTTAGGATCTTAGAGATGATTTTATAAAGAGTTGAACAACAGAAAATGGGTCGATATTCTTTGACATAGCTGGGATTTTGCACTTTTGAAATCAAAGTTACAGTTGTGCAGTTAATTTTTTTCAACATTTTTCCAGTTTGGAAAAACTTTTGCACTACCTGAGTAACATTCCCCCCCCCCCCCACCCCACAATAGGCCAAAATTCATTAAAGAATTCTGCAGGATAGCCTTCAATACCTAGTGTCTTATCTGGAGGGAGCTTCTGCACAATCTGGTGAATTTCCTGTTCTGTTACTGGAGACAGTAGTTGCTGCTGTTGGTGCAGGGTGAGACAGGGTCCATCTCTAGCCACTGTGATGTCAATGCTTGGTATTTGTGTTGCTGTTGTACCCAGTAGCTCTTGGAAAAATTGAGTGAATTGTTGTTGTATCTGCTGTGGATCAGTAACTTTCAGCTGGTCTTCAGTAAGGATACAACTCACCTTGTTTCTTGCTTGTCTTGCTTTCATGTAGGCATGGAAGTATTTTGTATTGTTATCTCCCAGTTGGATCCAATTGGCTCTTGATTTCTGCCTCACTATTTGTTCTTGGACAGCTTCCCATTTTTCAATATGCTGTAATAACTGTTTTTCTTTTTGGATGTCCTGCTTGTTGAAGTGGTCTTCATTCAGCCTACTCTGTGTAACATTCAGTTCTTCTCTTATTTGTTGCAGTTTCTGCTCCACAGAGGTGTGTTCATTAAGAATGTGTCTGGTAGTTTGTTCAAGCTGTTGCAGTTTGCTCCAGACAGATTGCATAGTGTATCCTTTGTGTTGTTGGCTCCATATCTGCTGGACTGTGTCTCTGTTTTCCTCTTGCTGCATAACAGTTGTGAGTAGTCAGTATGGTCTGTTCATTCTGGTTTTAACAACTTCAGTGTTCAGCATTATGGGTGTATGATCTGAGCATCCTGGTAGCATATATACTGCTTCCACTCCAGTGTAGGTATTGAACCATTCAGCATTACCAAAAGCCCAGTCAATGTGACTGTAAATCCTGTTTTCACTGTCTCTCTTGTTGCTCCAAGAGTATCTGTTCCCTCTCTTGGTAATCTATCCTACTCCTATATCATCAATGCAGTTTTGGAAGTCAGTGATTTCTGATTGGTGAACTGGTTGCCCATTTAGTCTGTCCTCAACTCCTAACACACTATTGAAGTCACCCATTATAAGCCATGGACCATTATAGTTGGCGGTTCTCAGGCTATTCCATAGAGACACTCTTTGGTGTGTGGAATGCAAACCATAGACAAAGGTGATATAGCTAGTAAAAGTGGAATTCTTGTCTGCCACCCAGCAGTGAATCATTTGGTCAGTGGTTTGTAAAGGTACAACATGGACATTTGACCTTTTCCACATTATCCATATCCTTCCTTTGGGAGCATAAGCATAATTATTTTCAATGTTCCAGTCATCCCCAAATTTCTTGGATATTGTCTGTGATTGTGGCTGTTTTACTCTAGTTTCTAGACAAGCTACCATGTCAACTTTGTTAGACCTCAAGAACTTTACTGGCTCTCTCTGTTTGAAGGACTTGTTTAGTCCTCCAATGTTCCTGGAGACAATGATCATGGATGGTATTGGTAACTTGAGATTCCCCTTTATCTTATTGGATGTCTCTGCTCCACTGTGTCCCTGCTGTTGGATCCCTTGTGCTGGCTCCTTCAAAATTGTTGCAGTAGCAGTAGCAATGGTATTCAATTCAGCATAGTTGAGCTCCCCTTGAGCAGTAGTCTCATCAGTTCCTTTGATAGTTACTACCTGTTTGCCTTGACTGTTTACTGATAGTTCCACTTCAGGTTGAACTTTTTGCTTCTCATGCTGTTGAATGACTGTAGTCTCCTTCATTACTGGCTTTGGTTGCCATTGAATTTTTGTTTTGTGCTTGATTCCTTTTCTCTGATTCTGTGGCATTTTGGTTTGTTGCCCCTCCTTCTGACAATCTCCTAGTTTGTGCCCAAATGAGTTGCATTCTTGACAGAATGTTGGTTTCCATTCAAATTCCACTGATTGCAGCCAGCTTCTCCCATCAGGTATCTCAATATACACCTCATCAGGTAGGGGTTGGGTTATATCCATTTCCACTAGGATTCTAGCATAAGAAATCCTTTCACAAGCAGCAGTAAGCCTATCAGTGCATAAAGGCTTCCCAATTAAACTAGCTATTCTACCTAGGTTCTCCTCTGCCCAACATTGAATCGGTAAGCGTGGGAAGTTGATCCAGATTGGTACAATTCGCATTGACTCATTCTGGAGTTGAAAATTTGGATCCCAGTCCTTTAAAATCAGAGGCTTACCTTTGAAGGTATGATGACCAGTTTGCATTATCTGTCTTTTGTCCTCCATAGAGTCGAACTTAAAAATGAAATAACCATCATCGTGTAACATCATTGTAGGTGTTGTAACAGTATTCCAAACTCCATATACAAATTTGTGCATTTCTTTAAACGATGGGTTACCTCCTATTACATAGCCAATTGCAGTAGTTTTCCATCTTTGGTTCTGTAGTCCTATCTCCTTGGGGTTTAGTTTTGCAATTTTGATCCGTCCTTCACCATCGGAGGGTAGTACTTGAGTTGCATGCTCTGATTTGGGGTTCGATTACCTTGAACAACTTCAGCAAAAGTTTGCTTTTGCAATTCAACTGAGAAAGTAAGCTTCCTCGCTGCTGTTGTCATATCCGGTTCCTTCAATTGCCTTGGATTCCTCCTTCTCCGATACAGGCTGCATAACTGTCGGGGCACTGCCCATGCTTGGGAACCATTGTAGCAATGGGGTTGGAGTTAATTTCTGTGGGATTCCACTTTCTGCAGTCACTAATCGAGCCATGAATACAATGTGTGTGAGTATTTTTTTGTAGGTGACGGTGGCGATGATGGCCGGCGGCGGTGAGCAGCTCGCTTTTCCGTTGCCAGAGTCTCTCTTTCACTCTCTACACTGTTCCAAATAAATTATATCCTCTTTTCCGTTTTGACTTATTTTTGTTCGAATTAAAATCCTACTTTTCTTTTGTCAAGTGTAAGAATTAATTTCATGTTAAAAATATTTTTTTAATTGAGTCCTTAAATTATTCATCACTATTTAATTAAATTATCATCAATATTTTAGTAAATAATTGATTTCTCAAAGGGCAACTGATTTGATAGCGTTATGTTGAAAATATAGTCGCCGGAATATGTGTTTGGTAATGTATGTCTTATATTTAAGAAACAACCTACAAAAACATAAAAACTCGAAAAACCCGACATAAATTGAATCGAAAAAAAAAACCTATTTAATTGATTTGATTTTAATATTTGAAAAACCAACTTAATTGATTTAATTTCTTTTTAGGAAAACCCAATCCATAAACACCTCTAATCGTAAGGATGGCCAAACCTTACCTTACTCCTGGCTTCAATGTAAAATATTCCAATTTAAATGGTCTTAACTTGTTGAGGGATGTGCGGGATGGACGTGATCTTCTCTTTATTATTAATCAAAGATTTTGAATTCGAGTTTGTTGAATAAAGAAATTCTTAATAAAGTGTTTTTTTCTCGAATGAATCTGACACGATGCGAATCATGACTAATCAAGCTAATAAATTTTGAATATCAGTTAATCATAAAAAAATTGTACCTGAAAATGCAAGAGCTTGTTCCCTTAACCTTTATGATTTTTTTTATATATCATGTCACTTGGGGGAAAAACGAGCGTTTGTTTCAGTTTTAATTAGTATGTTGTACACTTGTACTACTTGACCAATTGTACGAACCTACAGGAAAAATATAATTAAGTTTCTAATTAATATAATCAAAATTCAAAACCGTGTTTTGCTGGCAACAAGAGAGCCAATTAAAGCAGATTTTATTGGACAATTAGAGCATAAAGATCCAACTTAAAAACAATCGTGTTCATAAAAATTGTGAGGCTGTTGATGGATTGACCCTCCAAATTAAGGAACAATCTCAGTCAAATAAAACTAGCCATGCATATAGGTTCAAAATTCAGCTTATGTTGTATAATTTCACGTAAACACCGTGTATATACAACATTTTCTTTTTGAGATTTAATTTCGCTTTTCCTACCCTACTTATACTTACAGCCATGGGAAAATAATAAAATAGTAGATACAATATCATAGTTTCTTGTAGCATATTTAGTTTGGTCGGACTGTCTTAATTCGACGCGCGGCTAGAAAGATTGGCTGCAATCCGAGTGGTACTACTCACCCTACCCTACCATCTATAGGCAGTTGTTCCACAGTCGTCCGAAAAGGAACTGCAGTGAGAAGCCCACTTGACGAGATTACATCTAATTCTCTTTCTAATATTTTTTAATTAACAGAAAACTTTTTTGTTGTGTGATTTTATTCGTCACTCTGTAAGTGTCGACTCATCTTGCTTGGAAGTCTTAAGAATATAATAAAAATTAAGATTTTCTCTACAGCTAATTGTGAAAAAAGTACATCATCTTGTGTTACAAAACCCACCTAGTACAATATTGCTCAATACGGTATGGAAGTTAATACAAAATTATATTGGGCAACTTATATAAAATAGTCGAACAAGGTAACAACAATAACTATAACGATCCAACAAAATTTCATTAGTGGATCTAGGAGGATATTGTATACGTAAATCTTACCCTATTTCAAAGAGATAGACGGATCATTTCCGAAATAATGCCACCTAACTTTTTTCAGTCACTAAGTAGAGCTTGGTCTTTCAGGTACCAATCGGTGTTTCTAGTATTTTTAGTGCTGGAAAAGCCCCACCAAAGGGAGTATAATATACTTTTAAGTTTTTTCAACGCTCATTATTTGAATTATAAGTACTTATTAGTGGGATGAGCAGGGATTCACCTTGATGTACAGTACACAGCGTCTTTTGGAACATATGAATTTTAAACATTATCTTATTGTATTGCTACATCATCCGTCGTACCTTGTTGTACCTCATTCTACCTTTTTAGGTCTATTTGCAAGCAAAGGTGAAGAGAAGTTTAAAGAAACAGTAAAGTTATTTTTGTTTGATTTGTATGTTACAGGTTTAAAATTGTAGAATCAGTTATTAATATTTATATTATGATTGATTGTCTACATTACAATTCTTTGGGGTGGGGCCCTTTTACAGACTCAAAGACGGATTTAGCCCTTTAGTGTCAGATTTCATCTGAATTTAGTATTTTTATTGCGGAGTGTAAATTTATGTATATAATTTATTAAAATTATAATAAATAATATATATGAAGTCATAACTATAGAAATATAACGGCATAATACCAAAAATCTTTAAAGTTGAACCTATTGAGATACATGACTGCTGCAAATTTTAGTTGTGGTTGCTAACTATTTTCCCCCCTTAGGTTCCAATTCATCAACAAAATGGGATTAGTGTTTGGTCTTTGATTGATTCCACCTATTTACCATTAGCTCCGTGGAACAGCTAGGTTTACAAGGCAACATCTTGTCGTTGAATTTCGTATAGACGCATACATCGTTTATAGCATTGTCATATCACTAGAAAGTTGGGTGCGTAATTCAGCGTTTCTACATGAGTATAAAATCGGACCGAGCGAATTTAGAATTTTTATAATACGAGTGCATTATTAAAAAAAATAAAAATGTTTATTGAGAATTGATCACAATTCTTCTAGGTAAATAACATAGCAATCAACCAAGTGCATTATTTAATCTTTTTGAAGTATAGATACCAACAAGTAATATTTAATCATTTTAAAAAAATATGTATATAAAATATCTAATTTGACAGAAAGACCATGGGTTCACGTGACTCATACACTAGAGTATAGATCCGCCACTGAAATCGGGACAAGTCATGATAGTTGATCATTTGTTTCCTAGACGATCTTTTTCTCATGTTCACCACCAGTAATTCGGTAAAAACCGACCGCCATCGACTAACCAATTTCGGTCTATCAAAAAACCATTTCAAATATTTTTTTTTATGAAACCGACCAATTTTGGTCGGTTATCTTTGGCGCAAAAATGCTGGAATCTATGAAATTTATTTTTCAAGAAACAGATCAATATTGGTCAATTTTTTATTTAAAATAAATTAAAATTAATCGGTAGGCTAATTCGACCGGTCATTTTTAAAAACCGACTGAAAGCAAGGACTTCCTCTTCCGGGCCCTTCAAACTCCTCATCGGAAGATTTATTCGGGCTCCAGGTTCTGTCGGAGCCTTGGCCCCCGACTCACAATATAGCTTTGGAGTCATCGATGATAAATAGGATATTGGCATTTGGTCGGTAATTTTATTTTTTAATAAAATCGACTAATATTGATCGGATATTTTTGCGCGAAAATGCAATTAAGTTATATTTGTATGTAACTTTAAAATTCTGAATTTGTTTCTGTGATTGCAAATGCCTCCAATTTACACTCCTTTTCTCTCTCTTCCGACTCTCCTCTCAGCGCACGTTAGTTAACGTACGCCGAGCTTGGTTTCCATGGCGAGAGGAAGAGGACGAGGCAGGGGTCGACCTCGTAAACTGCCGATTACAACCATAGATCGCATCATTTCAACTATAAACCTTCCAGCCAGTGTAAATAAACCCATTGATACTGTTCCAGTAGCTGATACTGTTCCAGTAAATATTACTGTTCCATTGAATATCACTGTTCCATTGACACAATCAGATGAGGTATTAGAAGCAGATGAAGTTTCTTTGCTTCCTCAACCCCAGATGGTACAAGGAAATGGTGGAATCGACCACATGCATAACCTATCTCAAACACCAGTGACAGAACCAGAGGAGGGGACCAATGAAGTAACCAAAGGGTGGGCAAATCTCTTCCAGAAGAACCGATTTGCTTCTAATGGCATGGCGTTGGAGTATATCCCACCGACTCTGATTGATGGTAAACCTGTAGGTCATCTGATTAAAGAGGAAGTGGAGGCGGAAGAACAGAAATGGAAATGTGCCCTAGTAGTTTTTGTGTTAGGGACTGGACCTGGGTACAATGCTATGAAACGCTTCATTAACCTATATTGGTCCCATGTACCAGAACCAGATCTATACTATCATGAGGAGGGCTATTATGTAGTCAAATTTCGATCAATGGAAGATGCCAAAGAAGTTCTCTATGTGGGTCCATACTCCATTGCAAATAAACCTATGGTACTGAAACAATGGACTGCTAGTTTTGATTTCAATGCTGCTTTTCCTACTGAAATTCCTCTGTGGGTCAAGTTTCCAAAACTCCCTATGTCATGCTGGGGAATCAAGTCTTTGAGTAGGATAGCCAGTGTCCTTGGTAAGCCCATTTTTGCAGATGAATGTACGACTAAGCAGACTAGAATTTCTTACGCACGCATGCTTATTGAGGTGAATGTCTCTAAAGAATTGCCAAGTGAGATTGAGCTAATAGATCCAAATGGGAAGAAATTTGTGCAGGAAGTGTCCTATGATTGGAAACCATCATATGAGAAATGTCTTATGGTTGGACACAATTGTCTGGCTAATCCCAAACCTTCCCAACCTAATCAAATGCAAAAGCCTAGAGTATTTCAGGAATGGAGAGCTAAAGTTCCAAACCAGACTGTTATGCAGCAACAGGAGACCTCTAAACAACAGCTTGGACCAAAGCAGAATGATGTACCTCCTAAAGATGTTGCTCCTTTAGGAAGTACAGAGTCGAACAAACAGGAAGTTAGAGGCAAACAGGTGCAATCTCCAGTGTTCAATCTTGCAAACTTTCCCCCTTTATCTCCTGTTGTGATGAGTAACAGATTTCAAGTAATGTCAGCTAGTAGACCAGGAAACCCCCCAGATGAAGGGGGTCCTAGTTATACCCAATGAAGTTTTTATTTTAGGAACATTAGAGGTGTGAATAAGAGGTATAAGCAGAAGGAAGCTAAGGAATATTTTAGATATAATAAATTTAACCTTGTTGGTCTGGTAGAGACAAAAGTTAAGGAGAGAAATGCAGATAGAATAGTTAAACTGTTGGTTCCAGGATGGGATATGCTAACTAACTATAGGGACTCTCCAAGGGGTAGAATTTGGGTCCTATGGGATACTCAGAAGATTAGGATCACTGGTATTCAGGAGGAGGCTCAATTCCTTAATTGTAGTGTTAACACCCCTGCAGGTGATCTGGTTTGCTTCCTCAATGTTGTGTATGGCTTCAATGGATTGGATCAAAGGAGAACACTGTGGCAACAACTACAGAATCTTGATGCTGGTATTACAGACCCTTGGCTAGTAGCAGGTGATTTCAATGCTGTTATGTCTATCAATGATAGGCAATCCTGTAGTCAAGTTAAACAAGCTGAAATTCTGGATTTTACTCAATGTATCCAACTCGCTGAGCTATCAGAACTTCATTGGAAAGGGGAATTTTTCACATGGACCAATAAACAAACTGGCAATGATAGAGTTTGTAGCAGATTGGACAGAATATTTGGTAATTATGAATGGATGATTAAATGGAGCCATGTACAAACTGTATATGATCCCCCACTAATCTCCGATCATAATCCAATGGTGCTCACTTTGACTGAAGCTACTATGATCAGGAAGGCCCCCTTCAGATTCTATAAAACATTGGCTAATCATAAGGACTTCCAGCAACTTATCAAGGAGAATTGGAGAAATACTACTCAAGGTACTGTCAAGGAGGTGTGGAATAATCTCAAAGCACTGAAACCAGTTTTAAAATCTCTAAATGTTAGAGATTTTAAGAATATTGCACAGAAAATTGAGTCTAGCAGGGAGCAGTTGAAGGACATTCAGAACCAGATGATGCTGAATTACACTGATGATTTGCAGATTAAAGAGAAGGAACTAGTCTTGAAGTTAGAAAAATGGTCAATGATAGAAGAGAATATCCAACAACAGAAGTCCAGGGCCAGATGGATTCAATTGGGAGACTCAAATAATAAATATTTTAATGTTGTCTTGAAGGAAAGGAATCAATACAAAAGCATAACAGAACTGATTACAGCATGGGAAACCTGGCTTACCAATCCAGATGACCTTAGAAAGGAGATCAAGGATTTCTATAAGTCATTGATGGGAACATCAGCTGCCTCACTACCAGCAATTAACAGATTGTATATGAGTAATGGTCCAAAGCTCACACATCACCAGAAACAACAGTTAGCTGCTGATATCACTACTGATGAGATTCTGGACAGTTTAAAATCCATTGGTGATGACAAAGCACCGGGGATTGATGGATATAATGTTTCTTTCTTTAAGCAGACCTGGAGTATCACTGGCGATCATATAATCAGGGCAGCTATGAATTTCTTCCGGTCCAGCAAAATGTATAGACCAGTTAATTGTGCTTCCCTCACCTTGATACCTAAAGTTGCTAATCCACAATCAGTCAAGGAGTTTCGACCAATTGCTTGCTGCTCAGTCTTATATAAAATAATTTCTAAGATACTGGACAACAGACTACAAAAATGTGAGGCCAGTATCATTTGTGATTCCCAAGCAGGATTTATCCCAGGCAGGAGGATTGCAGATAATGTTATACTAGCCCATGAACTAATTAAACACTATGCAAGAGCTCATGTGTCTCCTAGATGCATGATTAAAATAGATTTGTAGAAGGCATATGACTCTGTTGAATGGATCTTCTTACAGCAAGTAATGGAGGCCTTAGACTTCCCAGGTAGATTTATGAAGTGGTTCATGGAATGTGTCCAAACAGTCAGCTATACAGTGATGGTGAATGGGGAAACTACTGAACCCTACCAAGCAGCTAAAGGCTTGAGACAGGGTGATCCAATTTCCCCCTTTCTATTTGCCATAGTGATGGAGTACCTAAGTAGATCTCTTGCTGAATTGAAGAAGGATACAGGTTTCCTATTTCACCCTGGCTGTAAAAAGCTAGGCATTACTCACCTTAGCTTTGCAGATGACCTTTTGCTGTTTGTCAAAGGAGAGCATCAGTCTGTAGCCGCCATGTTTAAGTACTTTTCTCACTTCACTGAAGCCTCTGGGATGAAAGCTAATCTGAGTAAGAGTTCTGTTTACTTTGGTGGTGTTCCTACTGATATCCAGCATCAAATTGTTGATCATCTTGGCTATGTATATGGGGAGTTGCCTTTCAAATACTTGGGAGTTCCCTTATATACCAAGAAAATGCCTTTAGTCCAATGGCAGCCACTGGTGGATAAGATCACTGCCAGGATCACATCCTGGACTGCCAGGAAATTGTCTTATGCTGGTAGAGTTCAATTGGTTCAATCAGTGATATTTGGCATACAAGCTTACTGGGCTCAACTTTTCCTTATTCCTTCAAAAATCTTAGAGATGCTAGAAGCAGTATGTAGATCTTTTGTGTGGACAGGTTCAGCCAATATATCAAAGAAAGCATATATAGCCTGGGATAAAATATGCTTGCCTAAGTCAGCTAGAGGCTTAAATATTATGAACCTGCTAGTGTGGAACAAAGCTGCAATTACCAAGCTCGGGTGGGATCTGGCTCACAAGAAGGATGCTCTATGGGTAAGGTGGATTCACATAGTTTATATAAAACAACAGCAGCTACATTCCATAGTTATTCCCAACCAAGCCAGCTGGATGGTCCGGAAGATTATTGAAGCTACTGTTACATTGCAGCAATCTCATATATGAATCAACCAGTGTGTACTATAAAGATGATGTACCTACACCAGATTGGACAATTGCCTAGAGTGTTGTGGAAGAACCTAACCATCCAAAACTATGCCAGACCCAAGGCAGTCTTCAACCTCTGGTTGGTAATGCAAGACAGATTACCTACTAAAGACAGGTTGGGCCAATGGAACTTGACTGTGGATAGCACATGTGCTTTATGTCAACAAGGTATGGAGAACAGAGATCATCTTTTCTTTTCCTGTCCCTTTGTTAGAAAACTGAGGCATCAAACAATGTTATGGATTGGAGTAACCCAACCCAATTATCAGAACTGGGAGCAGTTTATTCACTGGATCATTGGCAATGCTAAAGGGAAAACTAGTCGAGCTCACATTGTCAAAGTGACTATAGCAGAACTGTTCTATGCCATTTGGTTAGAGAGAAACTCGAGGTTGTTTAAGAATGTCTCTTGTTCTAGTGATCAATTACTTAGGACTACTGCATATGTTTGTAATGTTAGGAGTCCCCCTAAAGTTAGCCTACAGCTTCAGCATTCTTTACTGTAAATAGAAGGATAGGTACAGTATCAGTAGACGTTTGATTAAGTTTTCTTTTTGATAGTCAGCTGTGTTTAGCTGCACCATAAATTTTTAATTACCAAAAAGAAAATGCCTCCAATTTCAACAATATGATAGAACGGCAGCTAGCGGTGAGGGGATAGGTTTTCGGCATCCTGCGCAACAACTGTGTTTTCTATCTTCATTGTCACCGAATAGCTTAGGGTATCCTTTTAGAAGAATTAATTTGAATAGCTGACCATTTAACCATTTAAATTTAAAATAGCTAATGAATATATTATAATATATGTATAACTTATGTATTACATGTATATAATTATGTATAGTTGTAAATGCCTAATCTTTGCCTTGTTTATATATATGTGTGTGTGTGTGTGTGTGTGTGTGTGGGTGTGTGTGTGAGTTTGTGTTTGTTTTTATTTGGGTGGGTATATGTTCTAAGAGTTGATTAATGATTTGATAAATAGGGTAGGGATTGGACTAGTGTGTTTTAATTAAATTGAGCAAAAATTGGCCCAAAATTTGAGCCCATTTTGGTCATACCCAGTCCATTAGGTGGCCGTCCAAGAAAGAGCTCAAAACGACGTAGTTTTGCCTTGAAATTACGTCGTTTTGGTTAAGTAATCAACAGCCCATCTTGTCCATTCATTCCACCTCAATCCAACGGTCAAAATTTATCCCTAACTAAAATATAAAAGCCAAAAATCAAATTTTTTTCCCCATTTTCAAACCCTAGAGACTCTCATTCACTCCCTCTTCTTTCCCACTCCTCCGCCCGTCGCCGCCCTTGCTCCGCCCGCCGGAATTCGCCACCGGCGGCGGAGCACCATCAAACAAGCCCAAAAATCTCACCACCCCTTCTTCTCGCTCCCCTCATTCTAAATCCGTAACCCAAATTCCCCAAATTCGCACCAAAAATCGACAAAAAATAAATCCTAGTTGCGCCGCCGCCTGCTCCGCCACTGCCCAACCGCGCACCGTCCAAAAGCCACCAAAATTCAACCCCATATTTTATCTCACTCTCCTATTCTCCATTCCCCACCCCAAAACCTTCAAAACCCCTCCAACTCCGGCGAAATCTCCGCCAGCCTCGCCGACCACCGTTGTCGCGACACTGCCGCCGAAAGCGTCACTGCCACCACTCCCTCTCGCTTCTCTCTTCAAATCAGCATCGAGCAAGGTTGTGTTGTTGATATCCTTGAAACCAAACTCGAATTCACTGGAGTTATTGGTTTCAAGAATATCAACAATCGAAGCTTGCTCGAACCAAGCTACCGCAATGCTACTACTACTGCCCGAATATTTGAAATTGGGTAATATCGATTCCTTTTCTCCCTGTTTTTTTTTCTATCATTTGTGATTGATTTTGGTATTTTAGTATAGGTTTAAGATATGTTAATCATTTCTTGCTCGATTAGTTTGATAATCGCTTTCAAAGATAATGCATATTGAAATCCTAATGCTTTTTCATTTTTCTCCCCTCTTTGCTTTATGATAAATTTAGCTTTAGTTCACTTTATGTTCTGTTTTATTTTTCTAAATTGTGTTGGTCATATGTTCAGCTTCTTTCATAACTTCAGTTTGGTTGTGCTTGCCAACAACTCTCTCAATACTTATTTTCGATTTTTGATTCATATGATTAATTTGATTGAAGTTCGAATTAGCTAGTTAGTTTGGTTCGTTGTTGAAGCGATTCAATTGATTTACAATTATACTAGTCTTTTTATTAGTTTTAATATGATGAGATATAGTCCTTTAGTCCTTTAGTCGCTAATGTTAAAGTTGAGCGTGTAGAAAGGAATGATTGTATAGTACATAGATGGTTGCTTATACTGCTGAAGCATGCTAAAAGTACAACTACTCTCCTTGTATTTGAGTTTAGTCACAAGGATTGTCCTTTCTACTAGTTGGACAGTCCTTGGACAAGTTTTGGTGGAAAAAGCAAGTCTTTTGGACAGGTTTTTGGTGAACCAAAAGCTGTCCAAAGATATTGGCTTTTCCTACTTAAAGGGGACTCCATCTTACATTCTAACACACATAGCTTTTGAACATCTTCTTACACTCTAAAAAAATCATGTCTTCAAAAAAAGAATCAGCAACTTAGTGTATATAGCAAGCTGAAATTTCAGAACTATGGGTGTTTTCTTAGAGTGAACCTTTGAGAAAATAGAACAATCCTTTAGGTAATTTGTGAGATTGTTTAGCTACTAGTCTCAAGTCACTTTGTTGGTTTTCGGGGTTGTTTTAACATTGAAGTGTTTGTCGTTGTTGCTGTTTTGCTACTACTCCTGCTGATTTTTTTTTACACCCAAAAGAACACAACTTTGAGAGTAAAAATTAGCAGCTGAAGCGCTCATTTAAGCTGAAATTGTTGCTCCAACACGAATTGGTTGTTTGTTTTGCTGTTGTTACTGTTGTTTGCTGTTGTTGCTGCTTCGTTCCCGAGCTTCCATTCTTCATTGTTATGTTTATTATTCTGCAATACATGTAACTCTTGAATCTTTGTAATGCAGATTTTTTCTAAGCAATAGTTGAAGATTTGAACCTGTTAGATTGCTGGAATAGAGTTGACTTCATTCTATGAGGCTGCTTAAGCGTTTTAACCTTTTTATCTATGGCTCGAGCATGTGAATATGTAATTGTTAGCTTAGATAAATGTTGAATTTAAGTCGAAAATGTGCGTATGTTATATTTTAAGCTTAAGAGAGTTGTATTGACACTCTTTGGTCCAAGTTCCTTTTTCTGTTGTGATTATGAATTTGTACTAGTTTTACTCTAGTTTTCTTTTAATGTTTTTTCCCTCTCTCTTTTCTTTAAGTTTGACACAAACTTTGTTCCCTTATACGTCCATTTACTTTAACAGAGTTCTTGGAAATAAGTTCCAACACATGTTAAAGTGTTTAAGTACATGATACATTTCTTTGTCTATTCATTCGTTCTCTAGTTCGAATATAAGAATGGATATTTAGAAGTTACTACTTAGTTTTAATATCTTTTAAAAAGTTTGTTCAAATATGTTTTAGTTTTAAAAGTTGTATATCAATGTGGAGTTAGTATTTATGTTAGAGTGAATTTAGTAGTAAAATTAAGTTTGTTTAGAAAGAATATTTTTCTATATATTATAAGGAATTCTTGTCGGATAGTAAGTTATCAAATTAAGTTCTTACATGTGTTTTCTAAATGTTTATACGGTAAACCAAAAAGGTATCTTTCTTTTTATGTCTTAATTTGCCTTTGTAAAAAACAAACGTTTAGTTTTAAAAAATAAGGTTTTGGATCGTTAGTAGTATGGGTTTAGGTTTTGGTTCAAGAAATCATTTTCATGCTAAATATTCTCCAGTGACACAACACCAATAAGATCTAGCACCTGATTCATTTATTTTAAGTTAATAGAATAGCTGGCCCATTCCCCTTTAAAGTTGCCATTACAAATAAAAATCGGCTCATTTTTTAGAAGGTTGTCCACTCTTTAAAATAACAAGTTAATGCAATTTTATATATATATATATATATATATATATATATATATATATATATATATATATATATATATATATATATATATATATATATATATATATATATATATATATATATCATTTAATCGAAATGACTTAATAAAAAGTCAATTTTTATTTCACTAAATAACTTATAACTTATAAATTAGTTTTCTCTTATAATTAATTTAAGCGCTAAGAAATTAGAAGGTGCACTTTATTCTTTTTATTCATGAAATCGCTTGCGTAGCATGATGTTCAACATTCAATAATTAATTCAACAATCTCATACCATATCTGTTATTAAGTTTTTAAATTAGCTAATTCTTTGCTAAAAATCGCATATTCGCTTTGCGTAGCGCGGTAGAGATATTTAACAAAATTTCCAAAAAATTAAGTCTTCTTCAAGAGCACAATTGTAGTAATTTTTCAATATTAAATAATAAATAATAAATAATATCTTGCATGGCGCTGTTGTGACTAAATAATAAATTTCGTCGATCACGCATTCACTTGAGTAGTGTGATCATGGATTCTTATTATCCAAATATATTCTCTAATTTTTCCTAATAAACAAGAAATAAAAGCGGATAGGTAAAACATGAAATGTTATACAAATCACAGTTTGTTCTAAATTAATTTAAGCCAAATTTTTTGAGTCAATAAAGCGACCGTGCTAGAACCACGAGACTCGGGGAATGCCTTGCACTTTCTTCCCGGTCAACAAAATTCCTTACCCGAACTTTATATTTACAGGCCGATAAAAATAGAGTTAACTTTCCTTTGACTAGGGATCGAAATAAAAGGTGAGTTGGAACACCGAAAACCCATTTCAAGTGGTGACTCTGAACAATAAAATAATCCCTATTTCAAAATTGTCACTTTAGTTGAAAAAAAACCTTTAACCCACAAGTCCATGACTTATCTGTATTCTTTTGCGGGGTCGGAAAAAAGGGGTATGACAGCTCTAGCGACTCTGCTGGGGATGAGAAAATTCGAGCTTGTACATTGTTGACTTTTATTTTGCTTTATTAATTTTATATATACTGTGATTTATTTGTGCCTGATATGCTACATGTTCACTTTTTTCTTTTTACTTCGATATTGTTAAACTGTACATATAAATTATTTTCTTACGTACCCCTCTGAGTCTTCTTGAAATTAATTATTGGGTATTTGCTTGACATAGCCCGCTTTCTTTGAGATAGTTGAGGTGCTTGTCACCCGGTGAAGGATTTTAGTTACACTTGTTTAAGGCGCGGAGTGCCACCAGCAAAGCCGGAAAGCAATGCTACCAGTATGCTGACTCTCCTCGGCTCGAGTTGTCCGCTTGAGTAAGCCAGTCTAGATACCTTCTCCGATAGGATTTAAACCTAGAATAACACACCCCCTGCCGGATATCCCTAGTAGGTTCGCTTTATTTGCATTATGTGCATTTGACTTAGCGAAACTCGGCACAGGGGCCGGGTCCGTATAAGATAGATATCCTCATTAAGACCATCATGTTCATGTATGTGTTGCTTGATACATCATTTGGAAGGCTTATTTGCATTGTCGACCGGCTTTTAAAAAGATCAATTAGTATAATAATTAAATAAGAAGATATAAAAAAGAATAATTCTCCTAGTTTATTGCAAATAAAACTTTTATTTTAAATATATAAAGTATATTATTTTGTAGTAGTCTGGTGTGAGTTGTAAAGATTAATTTTTATTTTAAAAAAGGGAAAAGTACCTAGTTTACCGAGCAGTGCATGTTTGATTCTAAACGGATGTGAGACATGTAGGCAACCTCCATCGAGTTCAGCCCACATATTCAAAAAAGGAGCGCATAAATCCCGCATGTGCATATACAATAAAAAAGCCTATTTTGGTCACCTTTTTACTGCCTTGCCCTCCTGATCCGGCTATTTTGCAAAGGCAACCTTAAAATCTTCCTAGAAAGGACTGAATAATCGTTTTTGTAAAAAAAAACCTTATCCATATTTATCCACCTTTTACCATTTTACCTTTTGTTTGTCCATTTTGTCGAGGCGACTTTAAACCTTTTCGGAGGTATCAAATGACTATTTTTGCAAGAATAATTATTTTATCTAGTTTTGCTGAGACATGCTTTAGATCCTTCTAGGAATAGCAAGGGGGTCATTTTCATTAAAAAAAATTATTATTTTATTTTATTTTTGTTTTATTTTTGGTTGTTCTTGCCGAGACATCCTTTATGCCGCTTCATAAAAGTATCAAAGGGCCGTCTTTGTAACAATAGTTGTGGTTTTCATCTCAACTTTTGGGTCCGGTAATATATATTATAGTAATTAAAACAAATGTATAAATCGAGTCCTAAAAATAAAATAAAATAATGGCATAATTTGCATATAGTTTAGGTAAGTCCTAACCCTTTTTATCTTCTTCTTAGGATCGCCATGAGTTCTCCACAAAGAAACAGTCAGAAAAGGGTAAGGGACGAGACACCTCCTATGTTCTTGATTAGAGATAAGACCCCGAGTAGTCTCTTTAATTGGTGGGCCAGTTTTGCTATATGGGAACGGAATCAAGTGTTTAAGCACCTCAAGTTCCTCACAAATATCATGGGAATTAAGCCTAACAGAGATTTAATTGAGGCTCTAATGGGTTTTTGGTACCCTGTGAACAATGTCTTCAGGTTCAAAGATTGTGAAATGACGCCTACATTGGAAGAATTAGATGGTTTCATTGTATTGGGGAGAGACCTTCGGGCGAAAAAGTCTGATGCTCTGAGAAGACTTGGTATGAATAACATTTAAAAGAAGTTATGCCTCCGGCGAATACCAATAGTTTGCTTAAATTAAGGTTGGGTTCCGTTGGAATATCTTTATGACAGGTTTGGGGGCGAGAAAGGGTTTGAAAAGTTCTCGGACATAGAATTCATTAACTAGTTGAGTTACGACACTTGGAGGGAGTTGAGAATCTTCGCATTTATGATATCCTTTCTAGGGATCATGGTCTTTCCAGAGCATGGTGAGCGCATCAGAATTCGATTGGTTGCGGTAGTCTCGTATTTGCAAAGTAGTGAGGATCATACCATTCTTCCCATGATTTTGGGAGATATTTTTCGAGCTTTGACCCGTTGCCAAGAAGGTGAAGATTACTTTGAGGGATGCAATATTATGCTGAAAATGTGGTTCATAGAGCACATTTATTATCATCCAATAGTAATAGATTTCAAAGAAGACTGGCTGAATTACATTGGATGTCACCCAAACAGAGCTGCAAGTTGTAATCTTCCAAAGGGGGTGTGGGCCTGGCAAAAAGTTACTTGGTTCATTGAACGCTGATGGAATCACTTGGAACTATTATTGGTTCCCTTATGCTGGGGTCATGCATATGTTGACGTATCGCCCGTTCTTCATACTCATGGGTTTCAGACCTATGCATCATGCGCCAGCTAGGGAGAGAGCAAAAGAGGCCTCCGATTGAGGACATGCATCCATTCGCGTGGGAATTCAATGGAGAAGAACCTCCAAGGGAGTCTTACGCATAAAAGGTATGGTTTGGTAGTCGATTTTCTGATTTGGACGAGATGGTAGCTGATTGGGAACGTGGGGAGGAAAGTCATGCATATCTTGAATGGTTTCACAAATAGGCTGTCCCCGAGAAAAGGCCAGAAAGATCCATACAGCATGCAGTTGATTGGGAGGAGGAAATCAAGGCTAGAGTTAGGGAAACCAAAAGGGAAGTGGCGCAAGAATTACAATCTCGTATTGACACTCTGCAAGAAGATAAAGGCATTCTGGAGACATCTATGGACATACAACACATTGATTTTAGCGGGAAAAGGCTCAGTGGGCACGAGAGAAGCAGGCACTCATAGCCAAAGTTCGAAAGAAGAACATAGTCCCAACCGCTCAGCAGCGAGAAGAGGGAGAAGCCTAGCTCAGGGTAGTATGTGACCATAAGCGTAGAAGTTTTGCTCCGTTTATCCAAGGTCTGAGGGATCAGATAGAGGGAGTTGAGTCAAGCCAGGAGAGTCAGGTTGCAGAGTTTGAAATAGAAAGTCGTCACTACCAGAGTATGATCAGTCGGTTGGAGGGGGGAGTTCCTAGAAAATCGGCGCCAGAAAGATATGGCCTTGGACCGCGAGCGTGACGCCCTGGATCTAGCTGAGACTCGTGGTCGGAAAAATCAAGAGTTGCACGTGGCTCAAGAATACGTTAAGGGAAAGATTCTCGAGGTAGCCACATATACCTCAAGAGCATGCAGGAGTTGCCAGGGAATGACGCCCGAGCGGTTTGCAGAAGTATAATTAAATGTTGCCCGCCATATATCCGTGGACTTGGTGAGGATATACCGCAATGTTGGGGTGTCAACCGCAGGAGAAAGAGCCTTGATTACAGTGATGCTGGTGGATTCTACTGTAGAGATCAAAGCTTTCTTTTAGTTATCACTCCTTTTTTATTATGCTTTTGTTGTTTTTGAATCTATAAGAGTCTTCTAGTGCTTTGGGTCTTGTTGTTTCACCTTTTATCCTAAAAGTCAGTTTGAGTCAGGTTTAGTCTTGTTCATCTTTATGTAATTCTCGCTTTTGAGTCTTGTATCAGAAAATTACATTGAAAATCAATGAAAAATATTTTTGTTTAAGAAAAATTCTAAAATGAACAAAAAAAGGGGGAGTTGTATGTTATGTAATATATATATATATATATATATATATATATATATATATATATATATATATATATATATATATATATATATAATTGAAAACTGGGGGTCATGTCCTTGAACTACGTAATGATCTGATTCATGCGGCGACATGATACGTAGGCAACCCACGAAAGGTTCGATCAAATATTATTTTTTAGTGGCTCTAAGTAAGGGGTCAAAATAAAGCAAAGTCAAAAAAATGGAAGAAAAAGAGAAAAGGAAATAACAGTGCCGATAAACGACAAGCTGATAAGCCAGAATGAAACATGAAGCCTTCCAAAAGCATGTTATAGATGGTGACATTTTAGAAGCATAACACATCTACGTGTGATTCCTATCTGCCACATGCTTAACCCTAACACATTTGTTGCCTTTTAAACTAGTAAGCTTAAGGTGGTTGGTTTGTGGTGAAACTGGCAACACATCATTACTTCACAAAATCTAAGGGAGCAGCGGTAAAGAATATCAGCGATGAAGTCGAGTTCGTCAGCGACAATCCACAGGGTCAGTCGGTTGAGCAAGCGTTAGAGAAGATAAGTAAATTGAGAGAGCAACTGTCAAATGTATATCAAGCTTGGGTCTCCGGTCGACCTCCACCCCAGGGTCCTTCCGAGGGGACATCCACCATACCCCAGGCTACTCAAAAACCACTCCATGCAACGAGCGATCACATTCTACCACCAGGGTATGTGAAACTACAGCATCCATACCGCTCCCGGTGCCTTTGACATGCGACCTCCAGTCGCGCCAGTCAGCAACACCCCTCTCGTCGTGTCTGGCGCACCGATATATACAATCCTGCCACCACCTCCTGTAACAAGGCCAAACAATGAGCTACCATCTCATGCTTATGATGGCCAATACTATTCTCCAAACATGGATCTTGGGGTCTCGGCTCCATACAATCAGACTCCACAGTACGAGTCACCAGTGGAGAATGAAAAGCCCGCCATACGGTTGAGCATGATGAGATGGCCAGGAAGATGAAAAGTCTTAAACAGAATATAAATAATATACAGGGACTAGGCGTTCACAAAAGTGTTCATTCAGTGATCTATGCATGTTCCCTCACATCCATTTTCCAAGAGGCTTTAAGACCCAAAAATTTGAGAAATATGACGGAAACGACGACCCTATCGCCCATTTGAAAAGGTATTGCAATGAGCTGAGGGGCACAGGAGGAAAGGAAGAGCTGCTGATGGCTTACTTCGGGGAAAGCCTTGCGGGTGTAGCTTCTGAATGGTTCACCGACCAAGACATCTCTCATTGGCATGTGTGGGATGACATGGACCAGGATTTCGTCAAACAATTTCAGTACAACATTGATATTGCACCTGAATGTAATTCTTTGTCCAATATGAAGAAAAATCCGACCGAAAGTTTTAGGGAGTATGTCATCAAGTGGAGGGAGCAAGCAGCTAGAGTTAAGCCACCCATGGATAATCGCGAGTTGATCACTGTCTTTCTGGAGGCTCAAGGGCCTGACTACTTTCAGAACATGATGTCCGTGATGGGCAGACCTTTTGCAGTAGCAATCAAAATAGGGGAGATGGTAAAAAATGGCCTCAAGACTGGTAGAATTGTACGCCAAACTGCTCCCAAAGCCACCACCCAAGCCATCCAAAACGGGTTGGGAGGATTGCCAAATAGAAAGAAGAGAGATAAAGGGTCCACGATGGCTTTGGGATCTAGGGAGGTTCAAAGAAGGGCATCACACCCTTATGTTCAAGTTCAGCAGGGGAAATCCAGCTACCCCAATCTTACTATCCCCCGGCTGTTCCTCAATACTCTATGGGCCCACCATAATATACAGTGTTCAATGCTCAGCCTCCCAATCAGCAGGTACGTGCACCAATACCAAGGGCTCCCCGACCTCAACAGCAAAATTTTCGGGCACCTTACAACGCCCGTCCCAGGCATGATTATGGTCGAGAGCAGAGGCCAGCAGAAAAATTCACTCCATTGGCCGAATCATACTCTAGTCTATTCCAGAAACTGAAGCAAATGGGTGTGATTGGACCCATCGCTCCCCCCAAATATGCATCCCGATTCGCATGGATTTCAAGCAAATACTAGATGTGAATATCAATCAGGTGCTCCAAGACATAGCATTGATGACTGTTGGACTTTAAAGAGAGTCATAGAGAGAATCATTTCTGAAAAATTGATTGTAGTGACAAATGGCAAGGACCCTGCTAATGTGACAAACAATCTGTTGCCGGCACACAGTGATGTTCATTTTGTGGGGATGATTGGCCACGATCAAGAATACGAGCCGGTGGGTCGAGAAAAAATGACAGTGTGAGCAATTCAGGAAGGAACAAGTTTGGAAGTAAGTCCAAGCCGAGATGTGTCGTTACTTGTAAGAGGTGCCCCGAACTCAGAAAAGGTAACCTTATGTGTGCCTAAGGTACCAAAGTTGGAGGTTTGCTCTAATGTTTCGAGCCCAAGGTTGTATGTCCTTGGAGGCCACCCCATCACAAGACAGAATCAAGGAGGTACGAATGGTATAACAGAGCCGATCATAATCAAACCCGTTGTGCAACCCCCTGTGACAAACATGAAAACAGTTCCTTGGAACTACAACAAAACTGTAATGACATACAAAGGAAAGAAATCTTAGAAGAAGTGGGGGAAACTAGAGGTATGACTCGATCAGGGAGGTGTTACTCCCCAGAAGAGTTGAGGAAGGCCAAGCAAATAAGAGAAGGCCAATTGCCAAAAAAGAAACCTGTCACTGAAACAGAGGCGGAAGAGTTTTTGAAGAATATGAAAGTTCAAGATTACTCATTGACCAGCTAAGAAAGACTCCTGCCCAAATCTCTATACTATCTCTGTTCATCCATTCCAAAGAGCATGCCCGTGTACTAATAAAAGTCCTAAACGAGGCACATATCTCATAAAAAACCATAGTGAATCAGTTAGAGAAGATGGCCACAGATTTTTTGAGGTGAAAAGAATCTCTTTTACTGATGATGAACTTCCCAAGGAAGGAGTCGGGCACAATAGGGCTTTGAACTTGACGGTCAAAAGTGAAGGGCATTATGCAAAGCGAGTCATGGTTGATGGAGGCTTAAGTGTAGATGTATGCCCTGTATCTACCTTTCAAAGCATGAAGATCAATACAGACAGAATCCGACCTTGCAATGTTCGCATCCGGGCCTTTGATGGCTCAGCAAGGGATACCATTGGGGAGATCAACCTCACCATGATGATTGGTCCAGTTGACTTTGAAATTGTCTTCCAAGTAGTGAACATGGCCACTTCTTATAACTTTTTTCTTGGAAGGCCATGGATCCATACGGCCCGAGCTGTGCCATCTACCTTGCATCAGATGCTCAAATTTGAACATGATAGGCAAGAAGGTATTGTCCACGGAGAAGACGAGTCTTCCATTTATAAAGACTCGTTAATCCCCTGCATCGAGGCCAAGGAAGGGTCTGAGTCCATCGTCTATCAGGCTTTTCAAGTGGTTGTTGTGGACCATGTCAAGGAAAGAAATCCCATTTTACATCCTTGTCTTTCCTCTACATCCGTAATGGTGGCTGCAGTTATGATGAGACAAGGTTATGAACCAGGAAAAGGCTTGGGGGCATCATTGCAGGGAATTTCGGAGCTTGTTTCTCTGTTTGGTAACCAAGGTATTTGGCTTTGTTTTCAGGCCAACCCAAGCAGACGAAAACAAAGCCAAGCACCGCAAAAAGTATGGATGGGACCTGCAACAACCTATCCCTCAAATTTTCTACTCTTTTGACAAGCCACGACTCCAAGAGAGTCAAAAATCCTCGGCGTATGCAAACATTGATGAAATCTGCCATGGACGTAGCCAGATGTTTTCTGAAATGAATATGATCCAGGCCGGTGAAGGCACTAGTCATGTCGATATGCAACTAGTTGACCCAGACACCATGCTTACCAACTGGGAAGCAACTCCTCTCCCCACAAAGAAGGGGTCTTGGTAGTTTGCTTTTGCAGCTTCTTTTTTGTATTTTGCGTTACTTTCAGGGTTGTAATCCAAACATCTCAGTATGATTGTTTTGTTTTGATGTTAGCCCTTCAATCCTTTCGAATTTAATAAAATGCAGTTCAGCTTTCTATTAAGTTTTCCATATTTTCCTCTTCCTAATTCCTGTCATTTTATTTCCATTTCAGTTTTGTTAATGCCGACTTTAATAACATGACATGCATGCGGAATTCACGCCCAGATCTTAAAAAGCTGTCTAATATCGAAATAACACATCAATAGGTTGAGTACGATGAAGATGAGGCCGTTGAGGAAATAAATAGAGAGTTGGAACAATTTGAAAATAAGCCTAAGTTGAACCTCAATGAAACTGAGCCGATTAATATCGAAGCCCTAAAAAAGTTAGAGAAACAAAGATAAGCATTCACACCGAGCAAAAAATCACAGATGCCTTGATTCAACTTTTGTTTGAATATAAAGATGTGTTTGTTTGGTCTTACGATGATATGCCGGGTTTAAGTGCTAATCTGGTGGTTCATAAGCTCCCTACGCTTCCCGATTTTCCACCGGTCCAGCAAAATCAGTGAAAATATAAAACAGATATGAGTGACAAAATCAAAGAGGAAATAATGAAGCAATTGAGTGCCAATGTGGTCAGAGCTGTCCGATACACCACTTGGGTGGTGAATGTTGTGCTTGTGCCGAAGAAGGATGGAAAGACCAGAGTTTGTGTTGATTATAGGGACCTGAACAAAGCAAGTCCAAAGGATAATTTCCCTTTACCAAATATCCACATTCTTGTAGATAATTGTGCAAAGCATGAGATACAATCGTTTGTGGATTGCTATGCTGGGCACCACCCAATTCTAATGGATGAGGATGATGAAGAAAAGACTGTTTTCACCACTTCATGGGGTACTTATTGTTACAGGGTCTGTTTGGTTTAATGAATGCAGGAGCAACTTACATGAGGGCTATGACCACCATTTTCCCCGACATGATGCACAAAGAGATTGAAGTGTATGTTGATGATGTCATCATAAAATCAAAGACACAAGCTGATCACGTGTGCGATTTGAAAAACTTCTTCGAACGGCTTCAAAGGTATGACCTTAAGCTTAATCCAGTCAAGTGTGCATTCGGGGTTCCCTCTGGGAAACTCCTCGATTTTATAGTCAGCCGAAGGGGCATTGAACTGGATCCATCTAAGATAAACTCCATTCGAGATCTGCCACCCCCGAAGAATAAAATGGAAGTTATGAGTTTGCTCGGGAGGTTGAACTATATCAGTTGGTTCATTGCTCAACTCACAACCACGTGCGAGCCCATCTTTAAGTTGCTGAAAAAGGACGCCGCTGTCAAGTGGACGGACGATTGCCAAAAAGCTTTCGACATGATCAAAGATTATTTGTCAAAACCCCCTGTACTGGTGCCACTTGAAGCAGGTAGGCCTCTGTTTTTTTAACTATCAGTGACAGATGATTCCTTTGGATGCGTTCTGGGCACCCATGATGCAACAGGCAAAAAGGAACAGACAATCTATTATTTGAGCAAGAAGTTCACCAATTATGAGGTTAAGTACACCCTTTTAGAAAGGACATGTTGTGCCTTAACTTGGGCCGCTCAGAAGCTGAGACATTATCTTTTGTCCTACACTACTTACCTCATATCCAGAATGCATCCCTTAAAGTACATCTTCCAAAAGCCAATGCCCATTGGCAGGCTCGCAAAATGGCAAATCCTGCTCACAGAGTTTGACATCGTCTATGTCACTCGCACCGCGATGAAAGCGCAAGCTTTAGTAGATCATTTGGCAGAAAATCCAGTTGATGATGAGTACATGCCACTTAGCACATACTTCCCAGATGAAGAGGTCAACTCAATAGAGGAAGTGGTTCCAGACGACCACCATGTATGGAAACTATAATTTGATGGGGCTGTCAATATCAAAGGAGTTGGGATAGGGGCAATCCTTATCTCACCTATTGGACATCATTACCCTGCGACAGCCCGACTTTGGTTCTTCTATACCAATAATACGGTAGAATATAAAGCTTGTATCATGGGTTTGAAAATGGCCATCGATCTGGATGTGCATGAACTATTGGTTATGGGAGATTCTGACTTGCTTATCGGGCAAGCCCAAGGCGAATGGGAGACTCGAGACATCAAGCTAATCCCGTACAGACAATGCGTGCACGACTTGAGCAAGAAATTCAAATCCATCGAGTTCAAGTACATTCCCAAGTTTCACAACGAGCTAGCCAATGCCTTGGCTACTTTAGCCTCGATGTTCCCTTATCCAGGAAACACTCACATTGAGCCACTAGAAATCCAAGTTCGAAATCAACATGGTTACTGCAATACAATTGAGACAGAACTAGATGGTGAACCATGGTATCATGAAATAAAATGATTCCTGAAAACAAGAGAATATCCAGAACATGCTAAAGGAGATCAAAAAAGAACTATAAGGCGACTCGCCGGTGGTTTCTTTTTGAATGGGGAAATTATGTACAAGAGGACTTCAGATTTAAAATTGCTGAGATGCATATATGCTACAGAAGCAGAGGGGATCATGAGTGAATTACATTCGGGGGTATGTGGCCCTCACATTGAATTGATATGTTTTGGCGAAGAAGATTCTGCGGGCAGGGTATTATTGGCTTGCTATGGAGCGAGATTGCTTCAGTTTTGTTCGCAAATGTCATCAATGCTAGATTCATGGTGACCTGATTCACTCGCCTCCTTCAGATTTGCATCCCATGTCCTCTCCTTGGCTTCCGTTGCTTGGGGAATGGATGTCACTGGGCCGATCGAGCCAAAGGCTTCAAGTGGGAATAGATTCATTTTGGTTGCGATTGATTACTTCACCAAGTGGGTGGAGGCAGTCACCTTTAAGGCAGTCACCAAGAAAGCAGTGGTAGACTTTGTTCATTCCAACATCATATGTCGCTTTGGTATCCCAAAGACCATCATTACTGATAATGCATCTAATCTAAATAGTCACTTGATGAAAGAGGTATGTGAACAATTTAAAATCATGCATCGCCATTCTACCCCTTACCGGCCGAAAGCCAATGGAGTCGTTGAAGCAGCGAACAAGAACATCAAGAAGATTCTTAGGAAGATGATCCAAGGTTCTAGGCAATGGCATGAAAAGTTGCCTTTCGCTCTCTTGGGATACTGCACAAGTTCGCACATCTGTGGGTGCGACTCCGTATCTACTTTTGTATGGAACTGAAGCCGTAATACACGCGGAAGTCAAAATTCCCTCTCTCAGAATTATTGCGGAATCAGAGATTGAAGACACTGAGTGGGTCAAGACTCGATTAAAACAACTGATGCTGATCGATGAAAATTGGCTAGCAATAGTGTGTTTCAGCCAGTTATACCAACAAAGAATGGCACGCATATACAATAAGAAAGTGCCCGAGGCACTTTGAGGTAGGCCAGCTGGTTTTGAAACGCATCCTTCCGCACCAGGTAGAAGCTAAAGGAAAGTTCTCCCCAAACTGGCAAGGACCCTAAATCATCAAGAAAGTGTTACCAAAACGGGCCTTGCACTTGGTAGATGAAGAAGTACGGGTACCAGACATGATTCTTAATGCAGATGCAATCAAAAGATATTATGTATGATATATGCCCACTGTAGAGTTTTTACGCATTGATATTCATAGATTAAAGTGACGAATACTATCATTTTCTCGTTCTTCAAAATAGGTGTCCCCCTACCATTAGTCATTTTGAGCTTGTATTTGTTTTCCTTGTTTCTCAATTTTTGAAACCTATGTACTTGTAAGAAAAAAAAGAAGCCAAGCAACATATCTCATACCAATTGAACTACGTCTGACCTTATTCCAAAAGGATACATAGGCAGCCTTACCTTAGGTTCGGTCCCATCAGAATAAAAAAATCCATATTCCAAATATTCCAAAACTGGGGCAGAAGTTTGTTTTATTTCACGATTTTCTATAAAAACGGTTCCGAAAGGTTTAATTCAGTTCAATGTTCAGTTCACCTTTTTATCTTTCAAGAACTTCTTATCGATCTTTTTTTTGGATGTTTGAAGTCATCATGACAAAGGACATTAGGTAACCTCCCTCATGCCGTATCTTAGTAAAAACCCCAAAAAAACAGGAAAAAAAAAAAGAAAAGAAATGAGAGAGACTTATCAGTGAAAACCCGTACGGGCGTTATAAAGCGACAGCGAGAAGAGAAATGAGAGAGTCTTATTGGTGAAAACCCCAGATGGGCACCATAAGGCGACGGTCAGCAGAGAAATGAGAGAGCTTAGTTAGCGAAAACCTGCAAAGGGCGCTACTAGCCGAATGAGGCCCTTTGATTCTCCGGCATGAACATAACCAAGACAAATTCAAGATAAACATTTGCGGTGAATTTTGAGAATTAGACAGTTTAAACGGATCAAGCGTCCAGTCCAAAATGCATGACAGGATTCATTGAAGTCGGCACATGCCTCTAGATAAGTCTCCCTGTTTCCTTTCCCAGAAAGGGACACCTTTTTTTTAGCACAGTTCTGTTTCAATTTTTGTTATTATTCTGTCTTACCCACAATTTTCCTTTGAGCCCCTTTCGGTCCAATCATGCATCAAAAGCGAAGCAAAGAAATGGTTGCAAAACCAGCTACAATTTTCCCACAATGTCGAGCACTATTTGGGGCATATATGGCATTCACGAAGGCATGAATCCATCTGTGATCTCATTCTCATTCAGCAAGACGAACAAAGTATTTCAAAGAAACTTGAAAGTCACATGAGCGGGACCTGCTTCATGAGAAAAGTTGATAAGCACAATGGACACAAACTGATGCTAGGTGCAAGACGATTGAGTTTGATTTTAAAGAAAATAGTTTTGCCTTAAAGATAAGGGTGGTGGTACCATGGACATCTAGGTATGAAATACTAGGGGCAACATTGGAAAGCCAAGGTCTCCGGAGAATGATACTGAGTAACTGAGCATCCTGTTACTGCGCTGACGGGATCAGTTCTTCGACAGCAGTGGCCGTGAATCAAACTAACAAGACATCAAGGGATCAAGGCCACAAACCAACCACCACTTTGAAAACTCATAAATTTTTCTTTGTTTGAAGAAGGAACAAAGCAGTGCAGATTGGCAATTCTAAAAAAACAAATGTCACCAAATGTAAGCTATTTAAAATCTCCATTGTTTCTTTTTTAGCATGCATCGCTATTGTTCACACCTCCCATTTTGTAGCTCAACTCAGGTAGAATCATTTCGCCTAGGGGGATCCAGCTCATAGTTCCGGGTAGAGGTACTCTTCGCTCAGGATGTTATACGCAGCTTAACTCAGGTAGAATCGTCTCGCCTAGGGGGATCCAGCTCATAGTTCCGGGTAGAAGTATTCTTCGCTTAGGATGTTTTACAACAGCTTAACTCAGGTAGAATCATTTCGCCTAGGGGATCCAGCTCATAGTTCCGGGTAGAAGTAGTCTTAGCTGAGGGTGTTTTGCAACAGCTTAACTCAGGTAGAATCATTTCGCCTAGGGGATCCAGCTCATAGTTCCGGGTAGAAGTAGTCTTCACTCAGGGTGTTCTACAACATCTTAACTCAGGTAGAATCATTTCACCTAGGGGGATCCAGCTCATAGTTCCGGGTAGAAGTAGTCTTCGCTCAGGGTGTTTTACAACATCTTAATTCAAGTAGAATCCTTTCGCCTAGAGGGATCCAGCTCATAGTTTCGGGTAAAAGTAGTCTTCGCTCAGGATGTTTTACAACAGCTTAGCTCAGGTATAATCATTTCACCTAGGGGGATCCAGCTCATGTTCCGGGTAGAAGTACTCTTCGCTCAGGATGTTTTACACAGCTTAACTCAGGTAGAATCCTTTCATCTAGAGGGATCCAACTCATAGTTCCGGGTAGAAGTACTCTTCGATCAGGATGTTTTACGCAGCTTAACTCAGGTAGAATCCGTTCGCCTAGAGGGATCCAGCTCATAGTTCCGGATAGAAGTAGTCTTCGCTCAAGATGTTTTACAACATCTTAACTCAGGTAGAATCATTTCGCCTAGGGGGATCCAGCTCATAGTTCCTGGTAGAAGTACTCTTCGCTCGGGGTGTTTTACGCAGCTTAACTCAGGTAGAATCATCTCACCTAGGACGATCCAGCTCATAGTTTCGGGTAGAAGTAGTCTTTACTCAGGGTGTTTTACAACAGCTTAACTCAGGTAGAATCATCTCGCCTAGGGGGATCCAGCTCATGTTCCGGGTAGAAGTAGTCTTCGCTCGGGGTGTTTTACAGCAACTTAACTCAGGTAGAATCATCTCGCCTAGGGGGGTCCAGCTCATGTTTCGGGTAGAAGTAGTCTTCGCTCAATTTGTTCTACAGCAGCTTAATTCAGGTAGAATCATTTTGCCTAGGGGTATCCGGCTCATAGTTCCGGGTAGAAGTAGCATTCGCTCGGGATGCTTTACAACAACTTAACTTAAGTAGAATCATTTCGCTTAAGGGGATCCAGCTCATAGTTCCGGGTAGAAGTAGTCTTCGCTCAGGGTGTGTTACAACAGCTTAACTCAGGTAGAATCATTTCGCCTAGGGGGGATCCAGCCCATAGCTCCAGATAGAAGTAAGCTTTGCTCAGGTTGTTCAATGCCTAGTTACACAATCATTTGTTACCAAAATTTTGTTTCTTTTAACTAGTTTATACTGCTGTTCCTATCTTCCTTTTTAATAAATTAGATAATTTACAGATTTCTCTAATAACTCACAAAATTTTCCCAGTACCAGACTGGGGCAGAAAAATTTTGTTTGTTTTGGTTGGTCTTTGGTAGCTTTGCAGGCCTTGTCGTACAACACAAGCAACGATTTAGAACTTGCAGTTTCAGCTTCTCATCAGAAGAAAGAAGCTTCCATCACAAGATAGTCGGAGTCATCTTTGATAATGTATCAGCAACCCGTTTTCTCAAGATTCGTCTTCTCAAATTTTGATCCAGAAAGCAAGCAATCGAGATCGAGTCATAACCTTTTCTACAAAGAGAACCAAGATCCAATCTAAGGTGAAAACAAGCGAGCGAGTCAAGAATCAAGATTTGACTCCAGAAGACACGTAGATGGGAATTTTATACTCTTAGTTTGCAGACGGATGCACTGCTTTTATCTTTTTCTTTTGATGTAAGAAGCGAGTAACAGCAACATCAACAGCAACACAACAACAACAGTCTTAACTCCAGTGTCTGGTACTCCCAGCTACCAAAGCTATCCAGAACTACACTAACCTAATCCTTTTATAGCCAAGGGTATATAGGCAACCTTAGAGGCAAGGTTCAGTCACCACCTTTTTCAAAATGCCTCCATTAGAGTGAATGTAAGCAAAAATTATCCATGGCATTTATTTGTCTTTGCACAAAAACTCTTCATGTTCTCGAGCAAAGAGGGGCAGCTGTAAATGCCTAATTTTTGCCTTGTTTATATATATATATATATATGTGTGTGTGTGTGTGTGTGTGTGTGTGTGTGTGTGTGTGTGTGTTTGTGTGTGTGTGTGTGAGTGTTTGTTTGTTTTTATTAGGGTGTCTATGTGTTCTAAGGATTGATTAATGATTTGCTAAATAGGTTAGGGATTAGACTAGTGTGTTTTAATTAAATTGAGCAAAAATTGGCCCAAAATGTGAGCCCATTTCGGTCATACCCAGTCCATTAGATGGCTGGCCAAGAAAGAGCTCAAAACGACGTAGTTTCACCTTGAAACTACGTCGTTTTGGTTAAGTAATGAATAACCCATCTTGTCCATTCATTCCACCTCAATCCAATGGTCATAATTTATCCCTAACAAAAATATAAAAGCCAAAAAATCAAATATTTTGCCCTATTTTCAAACCCTAGAGACTCTCATTCACTCCCTCTTCTCTCCCACTCCTCCACCAGTCGCCGACTCTGCTCCGCCCGCCGGAATTTGCCATCGGCGGCGGAGCACCACCAAAGAAGCCCAAAATCTCACCACCCCTTCTTCTCGCTCCCCTCATTCTAAATCCGTAACCCAAATTCACCAAATCCGCACCAAAAATCGACAAAAACTAAACCCTAGTTGCATCGCCGCCTGCTCCGCCACTGCCCAACCGCGCACCACCGTCCAAAAGCCACCAAAATTTTACCCCATATTTATCTCACTCTCCTCTTCTCCATTACCCAACCCAAAACCTTCAAAACCCCTCCAACTGCGACGAAATCTCCGCCTGCCCCGCCAACCACCGCTGCCGCGGCACTGTCGCCGGAAGCGTCACTGTCACCACTCCCTCTCGCTTCTCTCTTCAAATCAGCCTCGAGCAAGGTTGTGTTATTTATATCCTTGAAACCAAACTCTAATTCAACAAAGTTCTTGATTTCAAGAATATCAACAATCGAAGCTTTCTCGAACCAAGCAACCGCAATGCCACCATGCTACTGCTACTGCCCGAATGTTTGAAATTGGTTAATATCGATTCCTTTTCTACCTGTTTTTTCTATCATTTGTGGTTGATTTTTGTATTTTAATATAGGTCTAGGTTATGTTAATCATTTCTTGCTCGATTAGTTTGATAATCGCTTTCACAGATAATGCATATTGAAATCCTAATGCCTTTTCATTTTTCTCCCCTCTTTGCTTTATGATAAATTTAGCTTTAGTTCAATTTAGGTTCTGTTTTATTTTTCTAAATTGTGTCAGCTTCTTTCATAACTTCAGTTTGGTTGTGCTTGTCAACAACTCTCTCAACACTTATTTTCGATTTTTGATTCATGTGATTAATTTGATTGAAGTTCGAATTAGCTAGTTAGTTTGGTTCATTGTTGAAGCGATTCAATTGGATTAAAATTATACTAGTCTTCTGTTGGCTTTTATTAGTTTTAATATGATTAGATATAGTCCTTTAGTCACTAATGTTAAAGTTGAGGGTGTAGAAAGGAATGATTGTATAGTACATAGATGGTTGATTTTACTGCCGAAGCATGCTAAAAGTACGACTACTCTCCTTGTATTTGAGTTTAGTCACAAGGATTGTCCTTTCTACTATTTGGACATTCCTTGGACAGGTTTTGGTGGAAAAAGCAAGTCTTTTGGACAAGTTTTTGGTTAACCAAAAGTTGTCCAAAGATATTGGCTTTTCCTACTTAAAGGGGACTCCATCTTACATTCTAACACACATAGCTTTTGAACATCTTCTTACACTCTAAAAAAAACATGTCTTCAAAAAAAAAATCAGCTTCTTAGTGTATATAGCAAGCTGAAATTTCAGAACTAGGGGTGTTTTCTTAGAATGAACCTTTGAGAAAATAGAACGATCCTTTAGGTAATTTGTGAGATTGTTTAGCTACTAGTCTCAAGTCACTTTGTTGGTTTTCGGGGTTGTTTTAATATTGAAGTGTTTGTCGTTGCTGCTGTTTTGCTACTACTCCTGCTAAGTTTTTTACACCCAAAATAACACAACTTTGAGAGTAAAAATCAGCAGCTGAAGCGCTCCTTTAAGCTGAAATTGTTGCTCCAACACGAATTGGTTGTTTGTTTTGCTGTTGTTGCTGCTTTGTTCCCGAGCTTCCATTCTTCATTGTTATGTTTATTATTCTGCAATACATGTAAATCTTGAATCTTTGTAATGCAGATTTTCTCTAAGCAATAGTTGAAGATTGAACCTGTTAGATTGCTGGAATAGAGTTCAATTCATTCTATGAGGCTGCTTAAGCGCTTTAACCTTTTTATCTATGGCTCGAGCATGTGAATATGTAATTGGTAGCTTAGATAAATGTTAAATTTAAGTCGAAAATGTGCGTATGTTAGAGTTTAAGCTTAAGTGAGTTGTATTAACACTCGTTGGTCCAAGTTCCCTTTTTTGTTGTGATTATGAATTTGTACTAGTTTTACTATAGTTTTCTTTTAAGGTTTTTTTCCCTCTCTCTTTTCTTTAAGTTTGACACAAACTTTGTTCCCTGATATTTCTATTTCCGCTAACAGAGTTCTTGAAATAAGTTCCAACACATGTTAAAGTGTTTAAGTAGATGATACATTTCTTTGTTTATTCATTCGTTCTCTAGTTCGAATATAAGAATGGATATTTAGAAGTTACTACTTAGTTTTAATATCTTTTAAAAAGTTTGTTCAAATATGTTTTAGCTTGGAAAGTTGTATATCAATGTGGAGTTAGTATTTATGTTAGAGTGAATTTAGTAGTAACATTAAGTTTGTTTAGAAAGAATGTTTTTCTATATATTTTAAGAAATTCCTGTCAGATAGTAAGTTATCAAATTAAGTTCTTACATGTGCGTTCTAAATGTTTATACGGTAAACCAAAAAGGTATCTTTCTTTTTATGTCTTAATTTGCCTTTGTAAAAAAAATGTTCAAGTTTTGAAAAAAATAAGGTTTTGGATCGTTAGTAGTATGGGTTTAGGTTTTGGTTCAAGAAAATCATTTTCATACTAAATAAACTCCAGTGACACAACACCAATAAGATCTAGCATCTGATACATTTTGTTTAAGTTACTAGCATAGCTGGCCCATTCCCCTTTAAAGTTGTCATTACTAATAAAAATCGGCTCAATTTTGAGAAGGTTGTTCACTCTTTAAAATAACAAGTTAAAGCAATTATATATATATATATATATATATATTTAATCGAAATGACTTAATAAAAAGTCAACTTTTATTTCACTAAATAACTTATAACTTATAAATTAGTTTTCTCTTATAATTAATTTAAGCGCTAAGAAATTAGTAGTTGCACTTTAATCTTTTTATTTACGGAATCACTTGCGTAGCGTGATGTTCAAAATTCAATAATTAATTCAACAATCCCATACCATATCCGCTATTCAATTTTTAAATTTAGCTAATTCTTTGCTAAAAATCGGGTATTCGCTTCGCGTAGCGCGGTAGAGATATTTAATAAATTTCCAAAAAATTAAGTCTTCTTCAAGAGCACAATTGTAGTAATTTTTCAATAGTAAATAACGCACAAATAATTGTTTGTCATGACTGCGGATTCGCTTGCGTAGTGCTGTTGTGACTAAATAATAAATTTCGTCGATCACGCATTCGCTTGCGTAGTCTGATCATGAATTCTTATTATCCAAAAATATTCTCTAATTTTTCCTAATAAACAAGAAATAAAAGCGGATAGGCAAAACGTGAAAAGTTATATAAATCATAGTTTGTTCGAAATAAATTTAAGCCAAATTTTTTAGTCAATAAAGCGACCGTGCAAGAACCACGGGACTCGGGGAATGCCTTGCACCTTCTCCCCGGTCAACAGAATTCCTTACCCTATCTTTATTTTCCCAGACCGATAAAAATAGAGTTAACTTTTCTTTGACTAGGGATCTAAATAAAAGGTGACTTAGAACACCAAAAGCTCATTGGCGACTCTGAAAAATAAAATAATCCCTATTTCAAAATTGTCACTTTAATTGGAAAAAATCCTTTAACCTACAAGTCCATGACATATCTATATTTTTTTGCGGGGTCGGGAAAAAGGGGTGTGACAATAGTCAATATATAATTAATGTATATAACTAGAAAAAATAAATAGTGAATATGACCAATTACTATTTGTCTAAAGATTCCTATTTGGGCCAAGAGCCATAGTTAGTTGATGTTTTCATTTGATTGTTTCTTCCTCGTTGTTGATACAGGCAAGACCCAGCCAGATGATGTCTACTGGTTGGTAGTGAAAGGACTCTTAATACCTGATACCCAAAAAAGGTTAAGATAACCGCTACAATAAAAAGTTACATGTATGAATATATATTTTTAATACATTTGTAATATTAAAGTGACAATAGTAAGTTGTATCAATGATGTATAGGAAAGACCAAGAAATTACATAGTGTCGTAGCTCTTCCTTCTCCAAATGCTTTTGGCGCACATTAGTTAAACGTACGTCGAACTTGTAGTCATGGAGAAAGGAAGAGACATAGGTAGAGGACGACCCCGTAAACATCCGCTAACAACATTAGAGAACCTAACGATGACAGTTAAGCAACCATTAATGGAGAAAGTAGCTCCACTAACCACTCCACCAACTACAGTTCAGAGCATGGATCCATCTACTAGAGGTACTGCATGTTCAATTGCCTCAGCTTCGCACCAGTCTAATGTCTCTAAGAAGCTGGATCTGGCATCTCCGACTCCAATTGGAGCAGTACCAGATCCGATGAAAATTTCAACCAATGAAACAGTAACCATGCAAAATTCAGAGCCGATTTAAGTCAACTCAGCAAAAGAACCAGTGGTAAAAAATAAAAAAGTAGAAGAATCTAAACACTCATGTACAATGCTTTTTCAGAAGAATAGATTTGCTAAAATGGAATGTCACTATCTTATATTCCACTGTTAATTGTAGATAGATAGCCTATAGTTCAATTGGACAAATTAGAGGTGGAAGAGGAAGAGAGCAAGTGGAAATGTGCGTTGATTGCTTACATCTTAGGAGAAAGGCCAGGATATAATGTGATGATGAGATACATCAGCTTACCTTGGTCACATGTCCCAGAACTAGATCTATTCTATCACGATGAAGGCTACTACATAATCAGATTCAAAACTATGAAAGATGCTTAAGAATTCTATGTTTTGGACCTTATTTCATAGCTAATAGACCTATAATTCTGAAGCCGTGGACCCCCAGTTTTGATTTCACTGAGGAATTTCCTACTGTTATCCCATTATGGGTTAAATTTCCCAAGCTTCCTATGTCTTGTTGGGGATGAGATCATTGAGTTGGGTATCCAGTGTGTTTGGAAGACCTATTTTTGATTATAAGTGCACAACCAAGCAAACTAGAGTCTTATGCTCGGATGCTTATTGAGATTAATGTTACCAAAGAGCTGCCAAGTGAAGTATGGGTGATGAATCCAAGTGGGAAGAAATTCTTGCAAAGTGTTACTTATGATTGAAAACTTGATTTTTGTGAGAAGTGTCAAGTAGTAGGACACATGTGCCCAATCCAAGTGAGATATGTTACACAACAACCTAACCAAGTGAAGAAAACTAAAATTACACAGGAATGGTGAATCAAGGCCCCAGTACCTGCAGCACATGTTCAAAGAGAAACAACCCGAGATGAATCAAAACAATTTACTGTTAATAAGGTAACTAATATTCAGAGTTCTAAGGAAAGTTGTGACTGACCAAGTATGTTTCCAAATGTTGAAAGGCGGGAAGATAAAGGAAAAGCAGTCCAAAACCCAGAATTGAACCTCATTAATTTTCCTCCCCTGTTCCCCATTCCCGTGAGAAATAGATTTGAAGTAGTGTCCAATAGCAAATATGAACAACCACCTGAGGATAGAGGTGGAACAAGCAATCAATAATGAAGTGGTTATTCTGGAATATTATAGGTGTAAATAAAAGGTATAAACATAAGGAAGTTAGGGAGTATATTAGATGCAGTAAAATAAAGTTAGTAGGATTAGTGGAAACTAACGTAAAAGAAGATAATACTCAAGCAATTTCAAAGTTTATTGTTCTTGGACGGGGTATGCTAGCTAACTAGAATGAAGCTAGAAATGGTAGGATATATATACTATGGGATGCTAATCATCTTAATTATTGTTACTGGACTTAATAATGACCCTCAAATGATTCATTGTCTAGTAAGAAGTATAAGGGGGGCTACAGATTGCTGTCTCACCGTTGTTTATGGTTTCAATGGGAGAATTTGCAATAAATTTCAACAAGTATCACAAGTCCATGGTTAGTTGCAAGGGATTTTAATGCAGTTTTATATCCTAATGACAGACTATCTTGTAATCTTGTTAGTTATTAAAGGATTCAAGAATTTGGTTACTGTCTTCAGCAAGCAGGACTAATCGAATTGCCTTGGAAGGAGAGTACTATACTTGGACAAATAAACAAACTGGAGCTGATAGAGTATGTAGCAGGTTAGACAGAGTTTTTGGAAACTATGAGTGGATGATGACTTGTAGCCATGTGGAGACAATATATGATCTACCTCAAATTTATGATCATAATCCTACGGCATTGACTCTAGCAGCTTATTCTTGGAAAGGAAGGGTTCCTTTTAGGTTCTTTAATGTATGGGTTGCTCATGAAGATTTCCATCAGATTATGGCATCTATCTGGAACTCTTCAAATAATTTTGGTTCTCTGAAAACAGTGTGGACTAAGCTTAAAGCATTAAAAGCTCCTCTAAAGACTTTTAATGCTAAGAATTTCAAGGGCATTACTTAGAGGATTGAAGAGGCTAGAGTGGAACTGAAAGAAATACAAGAGCAGCTTGCAAGTATCTATTCTGATGGCTTACAACATAAGGAAAAAGAGACATTAGTCAACCTTGAAAAGTGGTCTCTAATTGAATAAAGTGTGTTATAGCAGAAAGCAAGAGCAAAATGGATTCAACTAGGTAATTCTAACACCAAGTATTTCACTGTAGTTATGAAAGAAAGATCACAAAGAAAATAGATTACAGAAATTACAAATAGTCTAGATGATACGGTAACTGATTCTGTAGATATTAAAAGGGAGATTCTGGGATTCTAAAAAGCACCTATGGGCTCAGAAGCTAAATCACTTTCTTCCATAAATAGATTATATATGTCTACTGGTCCTATTCTATCTCAGCAACAAAAAATGGAACCATGTGCAGAAGTAACTGATCAAGAAATTCTGGAGAGTCTAAAAGCCATTGGAGATGATAAAGCTCCAAGGATTGATGGTTATAATGCTGTTTTTTTTTTTCAAAAAGGCTTGGAGTATCATCAGTAGCCAAGTCAAAGAATCTATTAAAGAGTTTTTTTTAAACTGTCAAGATGTATAAACCAATGAATTATTCCACTATTACTCTAGCACCTAATATTTCTAAGCCCACCATAATCAAGGAATGAAGATCAATTGTTTGTTGTTCACTGTTGTAAAAAATAATATCCAAAATCTTATCTGCCAGACTACAAAAGGTCATGCCAAGTATAATATGTGAAGCCCAAGATGGCTTTGTTCTTGGCAGAAAGATAATTGATAATGTAATCCTGACTCATGAGTTAGTCAAATCCTATTCTAGAGCCCATATATCCCCTAGATACATAATTAAAATTGATCTCTAGAAAGTATATAACTTAGTGGAATGAATTTTTCTACAACATGTGATGGAGGAGATTGGCTTCCCTACCAGATTCATTAAATGGATCATGGAGTGTACTAAAATAGTTAGCTTACTGTTCTTGTAAATGGAGAATCTACTGAACCTTTTGAGGCTACTAAAGGACTCAAACAAGGAGATCCTATCTCTCATTTCTTATTTGCAATTATAATGGAATATTTGAGTAGATACTTGCTGAGCTGGAAAAGAGGCAGAATTCCAATACCATCCCAGGTGCAAAAAACTGGGCATAACTCACATGAGTTTTGTTGATGACCTCTTTCTATTTGCAAGAGGAGACCTAACTGCCATTGTTGCTATGTACCAGTAATTCTCTCAATTCTCTGAGGCCTCACGACTACAAGCTAACCTAGGAAAAACCTCAGTTTACTTTGGTGGAATGAAGCAGGAAGTGAAGAAACATATTCTAGATCATCTTGAATTTGTACAAGAAGAGCTATCATTTAAATACTTAGGCATTTCTGTATCCACTAAGAAAATTGCTTTGATCCAATGGCAACCTTTAATTGATAGAATCACAGTCAAGATCTCCTCATGGACTGCTAAAAAACTATCATATGCTGGTCGAGTACAACTAGTTCAATATGTTATTTTTGGCATCCAAGCCTATTGGGCCCAGTTGTTTATCCTTCCAGTTAAAGTGCTAAAGATAGTTGAGGCTCTATGTAGAAGCTATATATGGTCTGGTACCAACACTATCACTAAGAAAGCATATGTGTCTTGGGAGAGAATGTATACTCCTAAATCTGCTGATGGTTAGAACATCATCAACCTTCTTCGATGGAATAAGGCAGCAATTGCAAAAGTGTGCTGGGATTTAGCTCATAAAGAAGACAAACTATAGATCAGATGGATTAATGCCTACTATGTTAAACAAGAACAACTGAAGGAAATGCCAATTCCAAAACAAGCTAGTTGGATAGTCAGGAGGATAATTACTTCAAGAGATATTCTGCAACATTCACAAAATTCAAATTATCACATTGGCACCATCAGACAACTATACTTACATCTATTAAGAGATCTACCAAAAGTAAGTTGGAAGAATCTGTTATTCCAAAACTCTGCTCCGCGAAAGGTTGTCTTCAACTTATGGTTACTGCTACAAGGAAGATTACCTACCAAGGACAGGTTAGGTAACTGGGATTGAACATTAACCAACAATGTGTTCTATGCCAAGGATATGTGCAGACAAGAGATCACCTCTTTTTGTTATGCTCATATACACCAATATTGTGGAAACAAGTAATGAGGTGGATTCAAGAGGATCAATCGAATAATCACAATTGGGATCAACATCTTCAATGGCTCATTAATAAAGCCAAATGGAAGTCAAGTAGGGCCAGCATTGTCAGATTGGTGGTTACTGAAGCTTCATATGCATTATGGATGGAAAGAAATACACGTATTTTTGAATAGAGATATCGTAGCAGTAAAGTTTAGCACGAGAGATAGCTTATATATGTAATGTTAGAGTAGTTCCTAGAACTAGAGAACAAATACAATAATTTTTGATAGTAGATTAGCTTAGTATAGCTATTTTGTAATCCAGTAGATTAGTTGATGATGAGATAGTCAGCAGAGTTTTATGCTAGAGTATGGATTTATACAGACTCATCTTTAGTGATTAATACAAAATAAATTAATTACCAAAAAAAAATTATATGGTGCCAAAGTTCTCCTTATAATTTTCCATATTCTGTGTACGAAGCTCCCCCTCCCCTCCCCACCCAATGGTTTATTATATACTATTTAATTAATTTAACTTTTGGTTGTATAAATGAAAATTTGAAACAAAAGTAGGACCAATTAGATAATGCAATGGTAATTTAACAGTTGTATTTTCTTTTTCTTTTTTTGTTTAAGCCAAAAGCAAGGCGAATAGGGAAGATGGACAGATTATTTTGGATCAGCTTTTAACAAAAAGTTTACCTATTGGAACTTCATCTAGATGTAGTAATTTACTTTTACCCGCGAACACAAAAATAATTAATTGTTCCATAAATTGTTAAGCGAGACAAAATAAAAATATTAAATTCGGCATAACCTGAAAATATTTGCCTTTTGTCCGACATCGGCTAATAATTGTATGCATATCTAAGTAGTGACGGAGTCGAGATCTCCGTAAAGGAATTCAAAAAGAAAAAAGTAAAAGAAAAAAATTGTAGCTAAGAGGGTTCTATAAGAAATTCTTTTAAAAAATTATAGTTAGTGAAATTTAACATATGACCTTACAAAAGTTTTAGACACTTTTAACCGCTGATATATATATTTGAACTATGTTAAAAAAATTTAAAACTTAATATATAAAAACAAAATATAATTTTATTTTATTTATATAATATAATTTTTTGACGAAGGGTCAACCCTTCCCCATAAATTTATCCCTTTATCCAAGGATAATAAGTGACTACTCGAGCACTATTGAAATTGCGAATACCACATTTGGTAAAGGTCTTGTCATTTGTCAACTTGATATGCAAGATGTTAAATAATGGGACTTTTTAAGACGAGAAATTAGAGCAACAAATTATTATTTATCGAAAAATATAGTTGAACCAGTTAACCGTACCTTCACACAGTAAAGATATACTACTAAAGAATTGAATGGTAACTTACTATTAAAAATAATGAAGAATAAACCCTTTTGTCAAATATTTTAGTTTTGATGTGCTCAAATGCCTTTGATCATGGTTATCCAATGTATAATATCATTATTTGTAATTGCAAGGTGGTTGATGCATTAACAATGACGGATCCAGAATTTTAAAATTATGGATGCTCGTCGATTCAAATTTCAAAAAAAGAAAGAAAAAGAGTTTTGTTATGAGTATTGACTCAATATTTATCTAAATATTTATATAATTACCTATGTAAATTATTAAATATAATCAAAAATAATGAAAACTTAAGCACTCATAATTGTATATGTAGATCCGTCAATGTGCTTTAACCGGAGAAGGTAACAGTCGGGCATAATTTTAGAGAAGCAAATCAAGTGTCGCACCTTTTAGCAAAGGAAGCTTCCAAGCAGTCCAACCTAAACCAAGTCAAGAATTTTACTCTTTAAAACTCAGTTTTTGACAGACAGGTGGAATTTCCTTTATCAGATTACTATCGAATAATATATATACTAAGTTGGCTGAATTTGGCAATCATAATTTCGTAAGTGGCATCTCTATGGCATGTAATGTGACTAGTTCTTAGTATTAATAATAAGTATTCCAAAATCTCAACAAAAGAAATGTGTTCATCCTTCAAGGTGGCTGAGTTGGTTGAGCAAAGGTCTTCCAAATGAAAGGTGTAGCGTCTTGAACCAGGCGCAGCTCAACTGATCTTGTGGCTTAAGGCGAAATTATATTAAGAGGCACTTAAATTTATTTTATAAATTTGTACACTAACAAAAAAATTACTTTCTAAATAACAAATTAGGCACACATAAAAAAACTGGGAAAAAGAATTGATCGATTATCAATATTGAGGTTCGCAGCTTAACGTAAACATTTTGATTTGGCTATCATCAAAAAGATAAAAAATGAACGTCTATAATATAATAGCTTAAGCTTTGAGCGTTAACATTGTCAAAAATATTTACACCTTCTGATTAATTTAAATGATAATTGTAGTCCAACTATTAAGTAACACTCATTGGTGAATACCTAGAACTAAATGTAAATAACCTAATATGATATGTTGAATTATAATAAAAAAACTGGTGCATGAATAATTTCTGTATTTCATGGAGTTTCATAGAAGATTATAAGTTGCATTCTTGCTAATACTTTATTGAGAGAGTATTTTTGCGATTGATATTATATTAAAGTTTTTAATTTTTTTAGAGTTTCTAATAATATGACTTTGTTATGAAATAATATAAAAGACAAGAACGATAATGCAAGAACAAGAGCAATAGAGAGAAGAATAGAGAGAGTTCTTCTTATTGATACTTAGAGAATGGTAGGGATGGATTACAATGGTAGAAGACCCCTTTATTTATAGGGAGGGGGATGATTTATCTACCAAGAATAGAACTCTAGAATCTCTCTAATTATAGACATTCACCTTAAATAGGAGATTTCATAACACTCCCCCTTGAATGTCTATTCAACAATGTGCCTCGTTAAAACCTTAAAACCAAAACCCAATGGGAAAAATTAAAGAAAGGAAAAAGAGTACACATGTTTGAATATGCGCCTATTAGTTGCCTCGTTAAAAACCTTGCAAGGAAAACCCAGTGGGACAAAACCTTGTAAGGGAAAAAGAGTGCAACGCGCATTGACTCCCCCTAATGAGTACATCAATTTATATCCTTGAGCATTTGCATTCCAATCTTGTGCATCATCTTCAAAACGATCTTTGATAGAGATTTGATAAATAAATCAACCATATTGACTTAAATAAATATTCCGCACCTTGAAATCATCATTCTTGATAGATATGAACATCTTCATATAATGTCGTGGAATGACTCTTCAATATCTTTATAGATGTATTCTCAATGCCATCATGCTTATAGTTATAGCAAGATACATATGTACACAAATTGCACTTAGGATGTGGTACTTCAGGACCACGAATTGCATATGCTTCAAGCAACTTAAATCTTTCAAGTTAAGTCATATAAGCCATATAATAGACTTTAGATGCATATCAAGTTTTCCATGTCATGCTAGACAAATAAGATATCGAAAACTGATTATACATACCTTTGACTTTATACTTTCAAGCATTTGAACTATAGGTTCAAAACTACATGTCTTTCATATGGAATCAATTCTTCTTGAATTGTATCTCTTCCATTTAGTTACTTTCTTTGGGTCAGCAAATGCGTATAGCATGCTTTGCAATATGTTGCAATTGAATTATCCCTTTTATGAACTTCAGGTTCATATCATGATATTCGGGGATATACATATACAAATGATAATTCATCCTATGTAACCTTTTCTCAAGTGTTTATCATGTCTCCCCCTCATGTTAGAAAAGCTAACTTGTTTCCTCAACTTTGGGAAATCATCTTTGTGCATTATCATGTCAATATACACAGCACATTAACAATAAGATAAAATTATTTGGTTCCTGACCCTGAACCACTTGTGAGGGGAGAATATAATATACTCTCGTATACAACGTATATCAAACTGATATATATAACTTTGTTCTCATAAGAAACAGTTTAGCTATTAAGTGGAAGCACTCAATAATTATCTTGCTAAACCAACTTTGATATAAACCAACTTATCAAGATGAACTATCTTGAGTAGAAAATCTGGAAATTATGCTCGAAGTTAGACTACTGAGCAATTTACCTCGCAAGCACCGGCCAGGCTGCGGGTTAATAACAATTGCGCATGTAACCATATCATAGATGCATCATATGTGGTATACATGGCAGGTGAATGGGCCCATATTCACCTTTGATATTTCCAGAATTTATGGGCTTCAACCCGAACTCTTTAGTTGGTCAGTTCATTAATGAGAACAAGTGATACAAGAGAATTCGTAAAGAACTTTCTAGTTCTTTATTATTCACCTATGTGAATTTGCACATCATACTTAAAATGAGATGGCTAACACGAATGCCAACTGAATAAATTATCAATATTGGTAAACTTCAAATTTACACCATGACATGTGCACTTATCAATAAACTTCAGGTTTATTATGACATGGGTTTTATACCAATAGATATCCACTTTATTGTGGCATTCTTTCGTTTGTGTAGTACAAACTGGAGAACAAAGCGGGTAGCTTTTCATATACAAATTACCCCGCTACAAGTTGTAGTAATAGGAGATATCAAAGCCTTCCTTTATTTATAGTCTCAATATAATCAATCGCTTTCGCGTGTACTTTGGAAACTGAATAAGTTTCTTTGAGACTTACTACAGCACAATACTCAATTGTGTTTCTCCAACATAGTAATAATTGGCTCTTCTAGAGCTCTCAATTAATTTTGTACTACCACAGATTCATCAACATCCATGTGGTGAATATCTTTCTTAAAGAGAAAGTTATACCATTATGGTCATGTCAAACTTATATGCAAGATATGTTTCTTGCATTATCGTTGTCCTTTAATAGTCATATTTCCAAAATACTTTGGCGTACAATAGGTACGTGACCAACGATCATTCATGCCATATATCATCTCAAACCTCCTTCTAGGGGTGAGTGTGGTATCATCTCAAACCTCCATCTAGGGGTGAGTGTGGTATATTTAATACCAATTTCATCTTCATATTCTTCCAATAATGAATATGTATTCGTGAATCAGATGTTGTCACATTCACTTCGAGGATATGTGATTTTGTTATCCTTTTCAAATCTATAAATGCGTCAGGCATTTGATTTGCTATTCTTTGCAAATGGATAATCTTTTGTGCCTCTTTCACAAATAGAGGTATGTGGATCAAGATGAGATAATGATGCATTTTTCCACAAAATTTCCCGTTTGGTTTCACCAACTTCTCCCCCTAATTTTGGGAAAAGTGTCTCATCAAATTGACAGTCTGCAAATCGTGCAGTGAACAAATCTCCTGTCAGTGTTTCGAGGTAGTGAGTAATGGAGGGTGATTCAACCTCAACATATATTCCTAACCTTCTTTGCGACCCATTTTGGTGCGGGATGGCGGTGCTACAGGCACATATACTGCGCATCCAAAGATTCTTAAATGGGATATATTGGGTCCATGACCCAAAACCAATTGCAACGGGGAATATTTGTGTCAATTCGTCAGTCAGAGACGAACTAGTATTGCTGTATGCAAAATGGCGTGACCCCAAACCAAAGTGGGCAGCCGATAAACTAAAATGCTGCATGCAAAATGGCATGAACCCAAACCAAAGTGGGCAGCCGACGAACTAGCATTGCTGCATGCAAAATGGCGTGAACCCAAACCGAAATGGGCAGCCTCGTTTTCATGAAGAATTCAAGATTATTCTCATCTATTGTCTCAATATGATATCTTTAAAACTCAACAAGTTCTTCTTAGACTTGGAGGAGAATATTTCATTCTCTAAGATAAACGTCATGCCTTTGGGCAGAGTTACAGTTGCTCTTCCGGAGCCTTCAATCAATTTACTTCCCATGGTTTGACATATAAAAGAAAATATACGAACATGAGAATAAACAACTTCAATTCGTTTGTGTCACATAATATTTTCAAAATCTGCTGCTAACAGTTGACTAACAAAATCAGATAGTCGATTATATGTTTTCCATAATCGATTACTATGCAGTTTGAAAATTTCAGTTTAAACGTTTTCATAAAACAATCGATTGTTAAACACACACAATCGATTGTTGAGCATTGACAATCGATTGTTAAACATAGACAATCGATTGTTGACAATTTTTGAAAAATTCCAGAGCACACTGTTTCAAGACAATCGATTGTTATGCATAGACAATCGATTGTTGACAATTTTTGAAAATTTCCAGATCACACTGTTTTAAGACAATCGATTGTTAAACATAGACAATCGATTGTTGGCTATTTTGAAAAATTCCAGAACACACTGTTTCAAGACAATCGATTGTTATGCATGGACAATCGATTGTTGGCTATTTTGAAAATTTCCAGATTACACTGTCTTAACGACAATCGATTGTGGATGATTTTTGAAAAATTCCAGATTACACTGTCTTAACGACAATCGATTGTTAGACAAAGACAATCGATTGTGGATGATTTTTGAAAAATTCCAGAACACACTGTTTTAAAAACAATCGATTGTTAATCATAGACAATCGATTGTTGACTGTTTTTGTAAAATTCCAGATCACACTGTTTTAAAGACAATCGATTGTTGATGATCAACAATCGATTGTTTTGCAGTTTTTATGCGAAATATGAGATAACCGACTAGTTTTTCAGGTTAGTCGATTACCTCTACTGGAAAGTAAAAATATTATTGATATTTGAGCATATTGATACATTCTAAAGAACTAATACTAACATTATGTCATGAACTAGCTAATACGAGCTAATACTGATGGCTATTAGTTTATTCATTCACTAATACAAACAAGTAAAATAAAATCAAATAGCTCCATCTTCTTTCATCACGGATCCATCACCGATTAGGTGGTCTATCTACCCCTCGGGTTGCTCAAAGAAGTCTGCCACATCCAAGTGGGTGATGTCAAAGTTGTCGTCAGAGACAAAATTCGTTTCAGGGCGTTTACTCTTTCGAGATGCTTGATAAAGGTCAACCAAATGTCATGGTATACGGCAAGCCTTTGACCAGTGCCCGTTTCCACCGCAACGATAATATATAGTTTATAAACTATTTGCTTTTGGATTCTTATCGTATCGTGCTTGTGGCAGAGTGACCAACTTCAGGTTGTCATATCTCTTCTTTAAGCCATTCCACAAGATAGGTGGATCCTTGACGGTGAGATATTCAATCTTCAAACCTTCATCAAGGTGATGGCGCAAGAAAATCAAGGCCTTAGCATAGTTTCAAACCTTCATCAAGGTGATGGCGCAAGAAAATCAAGGCCTTAGCATGGTTTTGGGTGGACACATTATTTCTGTCTTTAATGGCGTCTCCAAGACCCATAGCATCCAAAATGGATTTAAGTATCCAACACCCATATCATATAGTTCTTGCCCGAAATTTCAAGGGCAACGAACTTTCTTTTCATAATGTCAGACATAAACCAAAATTACATCAAGAGCGTGTTCATACTTACGGGCTCTATTACAATTATCACATTCACTTCAGGGAATGGATCAAAATCATGTGCTTTACACAATCTCATGTCAAATATTACTTTCATAAAGTGAAAGATTATTTTGAGAATCCTTATTGTTCTCATTACCACAATTATGACGATTATAACTTCGTCTATTGCCATGTCCACATCCATTGATACCTTTACGGTAGTTAGTCTTCTTTCAGACTTATCACATACTGCTACCACATTCTCTAAAGGGAATGGAGCAAATTCAATTGGACGGAATTCTTTGCCACGTCCACATTTCATTGATACCTTCATGGTAATATTTTAGTCTTCTTTCAGACTTATCATATACTGCTTCCACATTCTCTAAAGGGAATGGAGCAAATTCAATGGGACGGATTTTCAATTATTTGCCCACAATCATACATGAATTTAATCATGGCAGGACATAGAGATTTTACCACTTCGTGTGGTTATAATTTCTTACAAACTCCTTTAGAGTTATAATCAAACTTTGTTGTCTATGTTTGTATATAAAATCAAATTATAGAATTTCAAGAATTTGAAAGGGAAAAATAAAATACTTACCTTTAAGGTATACCAATTCTATTTTCAATGTTTTCTCCTTTCTTCCTTTCCTTTCTTTCTTTCTCTTTTCAACGTTTTTTCTTTCTTTGCTTTCCAGAATATTTTTTTTTCTTTTCTTTCTTTTGTTTTCTGTTTCTCGTTCCTCCTTTTTTTTTTTCCTTTTTCTTTTCCTTCTTTCTTCATTCTTTCTTTGAAGCAAAACCCTACACAAACAAAAAGTTAAGACAATCGAAAATTTCAATTGGTTAGAGACTCGTGCTGATAACGTGTTATGAAATAATATAAAAGACAAGAACGATAATGCAAGAACAAGAGCAATAGAGAGAAGAATAGAGAGAGTTCTTCTTATTGATACTTAGAGAATGGTAGGGATGGATTACAATGGTAGAAGACCCCTTTATTTATAGGGAGGGGGATGATTTATCTACCAAGAATAGAACTCTAGAATCTCTCTAATTATAGACATTCACCTTAAATAGGAGATTTCATAACAGACTTATATTTCTAGATAACAATTTTTAAAGGACACCGTAACATAAATTGGGACGGAAGGAATATGCCATTCGAATTACTAAATACACTTTTTTATTTGACACAATTTATAAATGCTTACGAAAAAGAAAAGAAAGAGCAAAAGTATAAATATGAATTGGGAAGACAAAATTAAAAGAAAACTTGTATTGCCAATAATAAAATGTTTATACGCATTTCATTACAGTAAATGTTCACTATGCTCCCCTTTTCTTTGATTTTTTTTTTTGGTCAGCATAAATTACAAAGTTTACAATTCTTTTTACCTTTTTCTCTAAAAAATTCAATATTTTTTTAATATCATTAACCTATAAAGCTAATTTTAATTAAGAAATTTTTGACCCCCTTGAATTTGAAAGCCTCAAAACCAATGCTTTACTTGCTATCACACGAAACTTGCTTAGTGCTAACCCGGAAGGTAATGGCCGCAGATTCTTTTGTTAACGAAAAAACAAATGCATATTCAAAATAACTTATTTCTTGTAGCTTATTGAATTTATCAATTGCTTTATTGAATTTTTTGGGTTTCCCAAAATATTATTAAATATAAAATTGCTTCTTCCCACTGGTCACAAACCTTTAAGTCAGTCATAAGTACAACAACAACAATAACAACCCAGTGTAATCCTATTTAGTGGGGTCTGAGAAGACTAGTGTGTACGCAGACCTTACCTCTACCCTAAGGTAGAGAGGCTGTTTCCAAATATACCCCGGCTCATAGAGTTTTTCGTACGCCTCATCCGAGGTTGGGTGTGGGTCAGCAGGGTTACCCATAGATGATTTGTGTTTTAGCGTATGTCCCCCCTATGGCTGTTAGTTATGGTAGTTACTGTATGATATTATTGCATGCGATTGTATTTATGTTTCGTATGTTTAGATAATTATTCACGCTATTTACGCTATTTCTGCTGGAGTTACTAATGCTCTATTATTTTGTTTTTGTTTTTGTCTTTGTTTTTGTTTTACTGCTGTTTTTCCTTATCCTATGAGTCGGGCGTCGATTGAAAACAGCCTCTCTGCCCTTTCGGGTAGGAGTAAGGCTTGTCTATATATTACCCTCCCCAGACCCCACCTGATGAGAGTATATTGGGTAGTTGTTGTTGTTGTTGTTGTTGTTTTTACATCTATATTATATTATAATTTATAAAGGAACAGAGGAAGACATAGGTCACTAAGTTATTTCCTAATCAAATTTGAAATATTTATATTGGTTTTACTTTTTAGAATCAATAGTTACATTAATATACGGCTCATTTGATGTGTTCCTATTTGTTATTTAGCTCTTTTTCAAGTGGTCGAATATGACAAAAATTATTACATCTCAATTTCAAGAAACTTAAATTAGTCATCAGTGTCCATATCATTTATTTATCTTGTCCAAGCCTAATATTTTAAAAAGTATTTTTTCTCTGATATTGAAAGTTATTATCTTTGCTACTCCCTTATACATAAAGAATTTTCGGATAAAGCTGAATCTAAAGTAAACTTAGTAACATATGACAAATTTGGTATTATCTTTTCTTTTTTTTATTACTATATGTTATTTCCTTTGGTTTGATTACTTTACCGCTATGTTATTTTATTATTGTTATTGTTCTTGACTTTATTGTTTTCAATATGGCTTCTTTATTATTGTTTTCCAACACAACTTCATTTTCAATGTTGTTTAGAAATACTTTTTTTGGCACTCTACCTTCATAAGATAGGAGTATGGTCCGTGTATAGATTATGCTTTCCAAATTTGACATGTGAGCTTATACTAGGTTTATTATTATTATTTAAAAATGCTTTTCTTGAGTTGAAGACTATCAAAAACTATTTATTTGCCTTCATAAAATAAGAGTAATATCTACATATACAATATTTTTTCAAACTCTACTTATGAGAACACACTAGGTATATTATTGCTATTGTTACTAATATATGTTTCAACCCCCACTAGTGTGAGGTTGTTTGTTATTTTAGAATTGAGAAGTGGGATTGTTCCCGGTCGGAAAAGAGAAGGCTTTTTTGGAAGCTTTTAAGCACTTTATCTTTTTTATGTCTTTGACTTATGGTATGTACTTTTAAGTGTGTGTAATTAAGTACATTATATATATATATATATATATATATATATATATATATATATATATATATATATATATATATAAATATAATCCTAAAGTTAGTAATTTTATTTTATGACAGAAAAATTAATTTATTTGAATTTTAAATTCAAAATTCGAATAAACAGTTGTGTCTGTTATGAAAGGGTCTATCCAGATATGTCTGTTTGTCAAACAAGTCATCTTTTCTGAAAGAGTCTGTTGGTTACCCAAAACACACAAGAATTTCCAGTGAAGTGGTATAGAAAATTACAAGTATATTACAGGTTTATTTTATTCTGAAAAAAATCATTTTGTATTTCCCTAAATTAGTTTACATGCGATAACTCTTTAAGGATATTCGATTTTTACGCCTCCAAAGCTATTTTTGTTTATTATTTTCAAACAACTTGAATAAAAACGAACAAGTTACAAATATTTATAACATTCCATGAAAAAGTACAAAAGAATGAAGACTTTTTTTGTTTCCTATCCAATTTTCGATATCTGTATTAAAGTCTAACTATTTTCAAATTTATATAACATAGGACCCCATTCAAAAAAATTATATTTAAAGCTTGAATCGAAATCTCTAATTTAGAAAAAGAAAAGGTCTTATCCACTACACACTATCCTTGGGGTAAAAGGATGAAGATAACTATAGTTGAACGAGAGACTCATTGGAGAAATACCCCAATGGCTCTAAAGTCCAAGACTCTGATTAAATATAGTAAAATAAGAACATGGAGTGAAAGCAAAGAGACAATTTAAAATGGGACCCAAGAAAGTTTGCTTGTGTTATAAATAGAGAGGGGTCTATGGGAGTTAATAGGAGGAGGCTATCTTATCAACATTGTCTTCTCTCCCAAAATTTTCGCAATTTTAAACAAAGAAAAATCCTCAAGTTCTTCTAGCTCCTACTATACCTGTAAAGTAAGCAGTACCCTTTATCTATTATCTTTATCTCTTTCCAATTCTGTAAATTTTTATCCTTTTTTATTTGGTTCATAAGCATCTTTACTATTTATATAGTCTTTGGGAAATATGGTTTTTTATGCAGTTCTTGATGGGGTTCACATAATATGTGAGTCTTGATCTGTTATTAGATCTCAAACTTGAGGAATTAAATTTTATTTACTGCTTCTGTATTTTAAGCTGATTTTGTTTTTATTTGATTTGATTATTTTTAATGCTTCTTGATGATGGATAATTTGCCACTTGAAAGGGCTGATTTTACCTTGGATCTTCACATTTGATTCAATATAAAAAAAATCTGTTTTTGCCTTTTATTTGTCTATTAACATTTGGTATCAAGGAAAGCAAAAAAGACCCAATTTTTATTAGAAGTTTCTTTAGTTCTTGGATCCATGTTCATAAAAATCTGGTTTTGTTTTTCAAATGGTACAAAATTGAACTGATACAATAAGATAAAGACTTTCCAATTAATGGGGTTTCCTCATCTTGTTTAGATGTGTATAAAGCTCCAATTTTTGAATCCCTATTGTGTTTCTGCTTTCCATATTTGTTCACCTACTCAATCAATATGGTTCAATCACCTCTAGTTATTTATACTTAGGCTGCTAATTATCATCTGCTTCTCTAGAAGGAAATATTCCATTTATATTTGGCTTACTGCTGTGGCCTCCTTTTAACTTTTCCTCAAAATTGACTGATTGATATATGTTGCTTTTTTTTTTTTTTTTTTTTTTTTGCAGATCCAGTGCACTGAGCAATTTCAGAAGTTTTTTGCTTGTAGAAAAATTCTTGATTTCAGCCTAGGTAAAATCTTTTTTCAGAAGTTCTGGTCTTTCCTATGATTCCTGTTTGGGATGAGTACTTTCTTTTTGTGTAATCTTGCCTTCTAGACTAGCAAAACAACAACAACTACCCAGTATAGTCCCACAAAGTGGGGTCTGGGGAGGGTAATAGGTAGACGAGCCTTACTTCTACCCGAAGGGCAGAGAGGCTGTTTCCAATCCCTTCTAGACTAGCAAGAAATGGGGAAAAGGGGCATGGACAGAAAATTTTAACCTTAGTATTGCATAACGTGAAGCAACTATTAGTCTATTATAGTCCACTTGGAATATCTAGACAGAGTATGGATTTATTTTACTTAGCTGGAAGATGGAATTTCTGGTTTGCTTGAGCCGAGAGTCTGTCGAAAACAGCCTCTCCACCTTCGCAAGGTAGGCTAATGCTGCATACACTATCCAGACCTCACTTGTGGAGTTACACCAGGTTTTTTGTTGGTTTTGTTTGGAAGATGGATTTTGACCAACTCTTTTGCTAAAAGAATATGAAACTAGTTTTGTTGGTGGTGGTTTTTTCAAAATAACTATGATACTATTTTTTCCACGGAGGAAACTACAAAGCTGCCAAAAATAATAGTTGGCAAAATGTATATTTTTTGTACATTAATGTGTAATAAACATAATTTTGTATATTTGGCCAGCGTATGTAATTGTTTTTGGCCGACCGTCCAAATGAGTAAGTTGCGCTTTTTCGTTGGCTAATTTTTCCTTTTCTAATGGTTGCTTTTTTATTTCAATGACTAGATTCCAATTCAGTATGGGCCTTTCACAGTATCCAACTCCAGCAGATGCAGGAGTTCTCTGTGTGATCCTAATGAACACAGCCATATCCATCTCCGTTCTCAAGGAGATAGTCCGATCAATCCTTCACGTGATTGGCATCCGCATTGCAGCGTGGGACGACTATTCTATCGAAGGAGGACCATTGGATCCATTTGAATGTCGTGGAACCCCATCAGAATCATATATGGAGGAATTCAGAAGTCATACCCCTGCAATTCGTTATGACTCAATCTGTATCTCTAACCATGCTGAGAAAGAGTGCTCAGTCTGTCTAACGGATTTTGAGCCTGATGCAGAAATAAACCATCTCTCATGTGGCCATGTTTTCCACAAGCAATGTCTAGAGAAATGGCTCAAGTATTGGAACGTAACTTGTCCGCTTTGCAGGAATTACATGATGCCTCAAGAAGGCGAAGAAGATACTTGTCCTATGTGAGCTACAAGTTTTATTAGGCTTATAACACTATATACATCTGAGGATGCGGTGGTGTGTACAGCTTAGTAGTGTGTACAGGTCGAGTACAACATGCACGGTTGATCTTTGACATTGGATAGTTCTATAGGTTTTCATATTTGTAATGCTTGGCGTCCTCTCGGAGTGACGGGTCTCTTTGCTGTGACCAAAAAATTTCATACGTTCTTGTACATATTATATGAAAGAGCTTCTTGTTGTGATGTTTTTCCATCTTCTTGCTTAGCTTCTTGCTTGCTTAATCCGGTGTTTCGTGAGAGGTTATTTCAAAGTCAGGGAAGTTGTTAGGTCAAAGTAAAAGGAGTCCAAGTGGAGGCAAAACACTAGGTATGTAATTTTTTCTCATATGTTCAAGCTTTGATAGTCTCCCGGAAATAGCCTCTCTACCCCTCCGGGGTTATGGGTAAGGTCTGCATACACTCTACCCTCCCCAGATCCCATTAGTGAGATTGTTACTGGTTGGTTATTGTTGTATGTTCAAGCTTTGATAGACAGAGCTACCGGTACTTGTTTTGATGGAAGGTGGCAGATATCATGTGAAATTAGTCGAGATGCATGAAGCTCAATGATTATTGAAAAAAAGAAAGTAAAAGGAGGACAGGGAAAAGATTCATTTTCCAATGCAGACACCATTGTAGGCTGCTGCTTAATTTCCTAGTATCTGATTGTAGAAACTGAAAGAAGGGAACAAAACTGTCATTCATCTTTTTAACTCCCAAATCAAACTTTTAAGGTGTCTCAGTTCTTTGCTTTCCTCTTCTTTGGAGGAGGTTAGGCAAAACATGTGGAGCCTTGACAATATAAGGAGACCACACATCCCCTTCATTGTTGATGTGAGATATCCCCTCTCACGTCCATGAATGGACATCTGGAGCGTTGACAGTTTGGGGCCACAACATCGATAAATTGGGATGGGTCTTGCTCTAATACCATGTTAAACAACTGGACCTAAAAGCTAGCTCATGAGGTGAGGACTGCCCAAGTTTATATAAGGAGATCGCTCATCCCCTTCATTGTCGATGTGGGGCTCCACGGAACTCAGAATCAACCAATAAATAAACAAATGGACAACCAAGCATTTTTCATGACTTTACAACTTTAGGAATCAGATCAGTAAGTTATTTTATAAACAAGTAAACAAAAATCAATGATCAAGTGGAAAGAAGAAAAGCAATCCAGAGTAAATTGAGTCCTTATTACATGCTTAATTACAGATGAAATGCTAGATTAAAGTGATGAAATTTTTGAGTCATTTTCCAGCAGCTAACTCAGAGAGTTTCGAGCCAACAGACATGCTATTTCGAGTGAGGCTAGAGGTCCTGTGATATCTGCACCTGAACGAACCAGCATGTGTAGTTGGTGAGCATAAGCAGTTGTACTTTGTGCTTTTTGGTTGGCCTGAAGGTGAAGAAGGCACTGAAGATGGTTGGTTCTTCATACCTACTAATATGCTTGGCACAATCAACTTCTTCTTAGGTTGCTCAATCCCTATTGAAGATTGTTCAGCCATTTTTGAGTGGACTCTGCAAAAGGAAGCCATTGCTTAAACAAGAAACTTTTGGATGGAGTCTGTGTATATGATCTGCAAAGTCGTAAGATCATGTATGAGAAGGAAGTTGGTGACCTGATGACGACGAGGGGAGGGGGAAAAGGTCGCATGACCGGAGCTATCGCCGAAAAATTACACTAGTATATACATCTAGTAGATATAATTGATGTTGAATCCCTTTATCGTCTTTGTGATTCTACTTCTTCATATTTTTTGTTCCCTTGGTGAAAATCATGATTTTCTTTTCGATTTCTTTTTAATATCCCTTTTTCTCTATCCATTATGTTGAATTTTGTTATCTTTGGTTCTGGTCCTTTTGGAACGGAAAACTGAGTTTTGAATTATAATATTTTCAGGAGTACTGTCAAATTAATCCAAAAAAGCACAGCAAAAAAGGGAATTTCTTTTTCCGTTCCTTTATAAATCCTGAATTCGATGAAAGCATGTTATCATCCCTGTTGTTACCGTGCTTCTTTTCATTTTTCATTGAGCCAAGGGTCTTCCGATGCAGCCTCTGTACCTTCACGACATAGGGATAAAATCAGTGTACACATTACCGTCTCCGAATCTTACTTGTTGTTTTGTTCGTGAAAGCATGTTATCATATAAAAAAGGGCAGCCCGGTGCTAAACTCCCGCTATGTTCGGAGTTCGGAGAAGTACCGGACCACAAGAATCTATTATACATAACCTTGTATTTTTGCAAGAGGTTATTTCACGGGCTCGAACTCGTCATGTTATCATATAAAATGAGAATAAATTAGTATTCCATCTCCCCTAATAAAGATTCAAAATGAATAATGTCAACTGTCAAGACCAAAAAGAAACATTTATAATAGAGAAAATAGAAAGAAGAAATTAAAGAAGCAGCAAATGTAAATTAAAATCATAAAAAGAAGCACAAAAAAAAGGAAAAACCTAAGGAAATAGCAATAAATACCTGGAAAACGCAAGATTGGAGAATTTTTAAAAAATGAAGAGATTTCCAATGAATTAAGAAAAATTACAGCAGAAAGAAAGTAGGAGAAGAAGGAGAGAAAGGAGAAGAATTCTCATTTAAGAGAATTCCTCAGCAAACAAAAACAAATTCCTCTCCAGGAATGAATGATTCTTAGTTTCTTCTGTGATGTTTTATGCTTGCTTTTTCCTGAGGTTGTCCTCATTTCTGCTCTAAACACCACTATTTTTTTTACTTTTATTTTTTATTATCGTATGAAAATATAATATTGGTATCTTCAATTTAATATTCTCGTGTGATACACGAATTACCATTTAATGTAACAATATTTTAATTTTATTGCAAATTGTCTAGATACTGATTCCAAAAGATTCAAGGATACTTATATTTAATCAAAAAGTAAAATTTCGGTCAAAGCTTTACTTTAGAAAAATACGGGTTACTAATAATCAAAAATGAATAATGAAAATTCATTTTGCTAATAATAAGATGAACAGAAGAAAGCAAAGTAATCAGTATATTCCAATAATGTTTCGTCTTTACAAACGATCACTCTTCTCCGCTTTATAATTATTTCTAGGAGATATGTTTTGCCTTTGTCATAATAAGGGTATTACAGATAATTAAAGACATTTAATGATACGTTATAAATAGTAATTATTGTAATTTAATACAAATTTTCTAACACTTTTGGTATTTAATGCCTATTAATACTGTATTTGTACCCTCTTTGGTTATCAGGTGCATTCCCTTGTCTTGATTCTTGATCATAAAGAGGTACGAGTTGAGTCTGTAAAAAGGTGTGAGCATCGAGTTTCTTGAATCTTTGCTCGTGCATGTTGTAATTCGTGTCTCTTTATTCCTTGATGGTCTTCGTTCTGACCAATCTACATGTCATGATTCTTTGACCAATCTACATGTCATGATTCATGACACGTCACCTTAAAAATTGAATCCAATATACATGAATTTAATTTTTCCCAATACAACTTAGGATTACAAGAACTTTTTAAAATAAAAAAACAAGTCATTATATATTTTCCCTTTCATCTATTTTTCCTTTTCAATTTCTGAAAGAAAAGACGATTAGACAGTACTTATTTCACTACTACCCTTATTTTATTTTGGCATGATAATAACGTAAGATAAACTTAATTAAAGAAGTGAGAATTATATTTTAGTAGTAATTAACCATTTATAGATACCATTTGCTATATTACGTATTATAGATACCTTTTATGTGGTTGTAAGATGTATTTAAGCTATTGTATTCATGAATACAATAGCAAAAATAGGTATGAATCAGGAATGTCCAGCTAATCAGTTGTTGTATTTGAGTGTATTCGAAAAGTAAAACATGAGATTACAGCTGGACAGATTATTATATTCGCCGTATTCGACTGTATTCATGACGTGAAATAGGGGATGACACTGTTTTTAAAAGGGAAAGTTAATCAATTAACATAATAGACTCCTAATATAACTCAACAAACTCAATTATAACACACAAATTTTATATTTTCAGTTATAAAAAAATTCTCAATCGAAAAGTATCCCAAAACATAGCAATCTTCAGAGAAATTATATAATACATCTGAATACATAAATTATATTAATTAAGAAAAAGCTTATGAATACATTCATGGCATATAACGAGACAATGAATACAAAGAAATACATAGAATACAACGGGATACATTGAAATACAATGAAAAAAAAAGATAGCGAATACAATAAAATACATAAAATACACGAGATACATTGAATTACAATGAATATAATACATGAAAATACATTAACATATATTAACACAAAATCATCCTACAACATCCCTATCTCAATTTTTTTAATTGGCAGGGATGATATTTACGATATCATAGATCCGCCGTCTTTCCACCCCTAATCTCCGTGCATCATCATCAAGCTCTATGGTTTCAATACCTTCCCAATTGTATAAGCTAAAAAAATTGGAACATAGGACACCGAGAGACTTCTATTTACGACAATAAGTAGATCTAGAATCTTTTGAAGGATCTGAAGCTAACGACATAATTATTCTCTTTGAGGAAATTGATTCAACTGTGTGTCTGCGTGTATGGCCAAACTTTGTAAGGATTCTAAAATGGAATCGATATAAAAGAGAGAGAAAACTCCTCTCAAAGTAGACAGAGAAGAGGAAGAGTATTGAAAATTTTAATGGAATGGGGAAGAGAATGTGATGTATCAAAGTAGAGAGAGAAAGAAAATATTATAACTTATTAGCGTATTTAGTGGCTTGGAGTTAAGAGATAACCAAAATTAAATATTTTGCTATAAACCTTAAAAGGCATCTATGGAATATATTTTTTTATAAATTATATTTATTTAAAATAAATAAGGTGTTAACCTTTGGTATAGGAGGTAAAAATTCCTTTAAGAAATGCTGGCACTACAAAGTTGAAGTCGGCTATTTGAATCCTCACTGTTCATACACAAATGGAGAAGAAAAATAAAGAGTAGTAGTCAGTTGAAACCTTCTACATCATTTTTGGCCAGTCTGAAAAGGACTCCATCATTGTTGGGCATAAGCATTCCGAATGACTAGACATTTTGCAGAAATTGGAAATAACCAAGTCCAAACTTGAATAAATAAAGGAGGAGGATGTTACAAATTTGTACTTTTTCAGTTGGATATACCAAAAATCTGCAAAAATAACCAATATGAAAAGTAACACCCTTTTTGGTAACTATGTTCAGCATTATAACTTCACTATATACACCATCAGAACAGTCGTAGCACGTTAGTAATTGGACCTCCGATCATACCTTTAAGCAACATAAATGGCTGGGGTTTACCTATCCAAAGACAGATGGCTACTAGTTTACAATACAATCTAATACCTTAGGAAATGAGAATACGCGACTGAGTTATCAATCAACTTATTTTCGATATAACACTAGACAAGCATGAATTCCATGAACTATCTTGAAAGAGTCAACTAGTTGCAACATTTAATCAAAGGATGTATCGAGTTATTCCATATACGTCGAGCATTTTAGTTCTACTTGTAGGTGATACAAAAAAAATACTAGAATGCACACTAAGATTGCAATAGTTCAGAATCGCCAAGAGAATCATTTTGATTAGCAATAACAACAACCCAGTAAAATCCCATAGGTGAGGGGTCTGGGGAGGGTAGTGTATACACAGACCTTACCCCTACCCTGATGGAGTAGAGAGGCTATTTCCGACAGACCCTCGGAAATGAGATCAAACAACAACTTGAGGACTAAAGTAACTGCAATTTAAGTCAGGAAGACGAATAACATTCTTATTAACTTAACAAATGAAGGGATACAAGCTTATAGCAGACATTGAGTACAATGCAACTACACAATAAAGAGGTACCAACTAAAGAAGTAATCTATTATTGCTTTTCAGAATAGATACGTATGAATGCATTCTACAAATTAAGACTAAAATTTACCTAAAACAACAAAACGGGATATAGATTTACCCAAACAGTGCAGGAGTAAAGCTTCAAACGCTAGTCAGAATTAGCTGGACGAAGTGCACGTATTGATTCCATCCTTACAGTCTTTGGTGAGATCATTAAATGTCTCAATCTGCTTTTTACCTCTGAAGAATACTTCGGTATCAACTGAAACCCTCATGTACCCGTCAAATTCAACTGGATTCCCGTTATTAAGTTTCACTGTCTCTGCATACCACTCGCTGTTTTCATCCCAAAGATCTTTATATTCATCAAGGAAATGTGTTGAGTACTTGTCTTTTAAGGGGTCAAAAAAGGATGTATCTGGTTCATCCGTTGCAATATACAGGTTCCTCCCGTCATCGATCTTGTCCTGCAAGTTAGATAGCAGAGACTCGGGAGAAGTATCTTCTGCCAAATGTGGCCACATTTCACGATTTCTTGCCTTCTCCCCCCTTACAACATGAACTGAGTCATAATCCCAATTCAACCTCGACGCAACAGCTGAAACAATGTCCATCAACCGTCTTGATTTCCATACGAGATGCCATGGTCGTTGAACGATAGATTCTGTTTCACCCTCACATACCCTGTACCAGTAATTATCTGGCTCTACGGAACCAAATTTCCTCATGATTAAAGTATCCTTCACTTGAGATAACTTCATCGGTGTAATCCTAAAATCCTCCACAAGATGGAGACTTAATCTGTCTCTTTTATGCCACTTATTCCAATCTGACCAAAACTGAACCTGATCAAGGACTAACGCTGAATCCTTTAAGTGCTCAAAATCAAAGTAAAATCTGAAATCCTTTCCGTCCTCATCGACACCAGATGAAGTGTAAATCTTGTTTAAACAAATGCTTAAGTTCATTATCAACGTCCTGTTCAAATATTGAGCCTCACCCAACGCACACATGAAACTCCAAAGGTAATGGCTCATGCTCTTGCACCTATCCCCTCCTCCAGAATAAATCAAATACTTCCCACCACCGAATGAACTCTCCGATTCCACCACAGGAAGTGAGTCATTTACAGCTTCCCCAACCACAGGTAAAGCAATAACTTCTCCCTCTATCTTCTGAGGTGCCTTCTCAAACCCCTCATCTAGCTTAGCAGGAGTTCTGTCCGACCCTCCCTTGTTCTTTCTCTTCCTCTTCCGAGCATTTCCACCAGAATGATAATCACCTATACTGAGCACATCAAGCGTGCAGTTCTCCGATCTAGAAACCACAAAAGACCGGTAATCCTTATAAAGGGAAGCAGTCTTCCCTTCCTTAGGCCTAAACCGCCATGCCATGTGGCAGGAACTATCATTCGACCCTCGAACCGGCTTACCAAACCGGAAAAAATGTATGTCCTTAAACTTCTCAATGGCAGCCCTCATCAACAAATGAAACACATCCAGGTCAGTACAATCAATAGGATCATCAGTCTTGCCACGACAATCCAAATTATCCTCAGTTACACTTTCAGTTAAACCAATACCCATCGGAACATCAACATCAGTGAGGTTTATAAAAGTCGAAAACGCAGTCTGATTAGGACCAAGAAAGTCCTCACCAGTCCTCACAACAGTATCATCAGATTTAAATGTAGCATTGGATTTAGAAGTAAGGAAATTAGTCATCTTTGTTGAAGGGTGGAATAAAGGGTCTTCAGGCTCATAAGTTGCAGCAATTATAGTGAAAATCAAAACCCCAACTACAAATATAGTAAAACAAAGGTTCCCTATCATTGCCATTGCATTTTGCCCCAAATTTTCTGGCCTGAAACTTCCACTCCTTGACAGCAAACTTGACGACCGACCCATCATTTTTTTCACACTTTTACAAGCTCACTCTAACACTTAAAGCCTCAAACACAACAAGAACGAAATCTGTAAATTAAAATGGGGCAATATATTAAACTACCACCTTAAAGAAATAACTAAAGGGTATCTAAAAAACATGAAATTTGACGAAGTAAAACCGAGAATTCATAGATCTGAGTAAGTATAAGCAAGAATTGACTATGTTAAAGCTCAAAACATGAAGAAAAAAAATACTATCATTGGTTTACCTCATACAACATGGAAATTGTCACTGATCACTTGAAGCTCAACATAGATTTCAGAACTTCTGTTTTATTCTTTCTTTCTAAAGAGTAAAACTGCTTCTTCTTTTTTTAATTTTAGAGTCGAGATCTTAGATTTTTTAAAATGTGTTGGTCCATTTATGATGTAAAATGCGCCCCGGGAATTTGGCCGCTTCATTAAATAAATATTTTAATAGGGATAAAAATTGTGTACACCGACGAAAAGAGAAAATGATAAAACTGGTCCCTTATACTTAGGATAAGTTTAAAGAAGTCTCTTAAATATCTTTCAATTAATTATGGTCCTTAAAATTTATCAAAAATGAGCATTTCTGGTCCTTTCAAATATTTAAGAAACTTTACATGTTAGATTTAATGGGAATTATGGGAAACCAAAATATTTAAATGAAAACTCACATCTAATGGTGTAATTAATGTTTTTTCGTCTATTTCTTCTTTTAATTACAATAATTATTTTTTTATTCTATTTTCAATAAACCAATTTTTTCTCATTTTTGATAAATTTAAAGGACTAAAATGGCTCAAAAAAAATTTAAAGTATTACTTTGAACCTACCTCAAACATAAGGGACCATTTTTGCCATTTGTTCCGGACAAAAACATGGATGTTCGGATGTGATTAGCGAATAGAATGAGGGCCCTAAATCGTGGCACAAATTAGTGTAATGCGTGTTCCAAAATTTGTTGTGTTCGAATAGTTATGTATGTCTCCAATAATTTTAATTATATTGTGTTATAAATAGAATCCTATTTAAGGTGAATGTCCATATTTAGAGAGATTCTAGGGTTTACTTCTTGGTGGCTAAGTCACCAACTCCCTATAAATATAAGGGTTCTATTCTATTTAAACCATCCCAAAGTATCAATAAGAATACTCCTCTCTCTACTTTTCTCTCTATTGTTCTTGTTCTTATATTATTTCATAACACGTTATCAGCACGAGTCTCTAACCAATTGAATTTAATATTCAGCAATTATCGCTCTCAGAATCTCGAGTGCAATCAGATTCACCCACTCTAATTCGTGTTCCGTCGTTTGGGTTTTCTATTCGAGTGAATTTCCAAGCAAAAGAGTGTAATAACGATTGCTACTGCTCCATATGAGAATTTCTATACGGAAAAATAGAAGAGATGGTATCATCATAAAGTAATGCAACGGGATGGAAACTCAAGAGGTATATTTGATATCACAACATTTATTGGTATACCTTAAAGGTAAGTAATTTACTTTTCCCTTTCAAATTCTTGAAATTCTACGATTTGATTTCATATACAAACATAGACAACAAAGTTTGATTATAACTCTAATGGAGTTTGTAAGGAATTATAACCACGTGAAGTGGTAAAAGTTCTATGTCTTGCCATGATTAAATTCATGTATGATTGTGGGCAAAGAATTGAAAATCCGTCCCATTGAATTTGCTTCAGTCTTATTCCCTTTAGAGAATGTGATAGCAGTATGTGATAAGTCTGAAAGAAGACAAAAATTATTACCGTGAAGGTATCAATGGATGTGGACGTGGCAATAGACGTCATCATTGTGATAATGAGAATAATAAAGATTCTCAAAATAATCTTTCACTTTATGAAATTAATATTTGACATGAGATTGTATATAGCACATACAGATGATTATGATCCATTCCCTGAAGTGAATGTGATAATTGTAATAAAGCCCGTAAGTATGGACACGCTCTTGATGTAATTTTATTTTATGTCTGACATTATGAAAAGAAAGTTCGTTGCCCTTGAAATTTCGGGCAAGAACTATATGACATGGGTGTTGGATGCTGAAATTCATTTGGATGTAATGGGTCTTGGAGACGCCATTAATGACAGAAATAATGCATCCACCCAAGACTATACTAAGGCCTTGATTTTCTTGCGCCATCACCTTGATGAAGGTTTGAAACTATGCTAAGGCCTTGATTTTCTTGCGCCATCACCTTGATGAAGGTTTGAAAATTGAATATATATCACAGTCAAAGATCCACCTATCTTATGAAATTGCTTAAAGGAGAGATATGACAACCTGAAGTTGGTCACTCTTCTACAAGCACGATGCGATGAGAATCCAAAAGCAAATAGTTCATAAACTATATATTATCGTTGCGGTGGAAAAGGGCACTGGGCGAAAATTTGCCGTATACCAAGACATTTGGTTGAGCTTTATCAAGCATCTCTAAAAGGTAAATGCCCTGAAACCAATTCTGTCTCTGACGACAATTTTGACATCACCCACTTGGATGTGGCAGGCTTCTTTGAGCACCTTGAGGGGAAAATAGACCACTTAATTGGTGATGGATCTGTGATGAAGGAAGATGGAATTGTTTGATTTTATTTTACTTATTTGTATTAGTTAGTGAATAAACTAATAGTCATTAGTATCAGCTCGTATTAGTTAGCTTATGATATAATGTTAGTATTAGTTCTTTAGAATGTTTCAATATGCTTAAATTTCAAAGATATTTTTATTTTCCAGTAGAGTTAATCGACTAACCTAACAGTTAGTTGATTATCTAATATTTCGCATTAAAACTGGATTTTTCCGCAAGGCAAGATAGTCGACTATCTGATTTAGATAGTCGACTAACTTGATGACTGTTTACTAAGATAGTCGACTATCTGATTTAGATAGTCGACTAACCTGATGACTGTTTACTAACTTAGTCGACTATCAACTTAGTTAGTCGACTAACTAATATTTCGCATTAAAACTGGACTTTTCCGCAAGGCAAGATAGTCGACTATCTGATTTAGATAGTCGACTAACCTGATGACTGCTTCCCAAGTTAGTCGACTATTAACTAAGTTAATCGACTAACCTCAGCAGATTTTGAAAATATTGTTTAATTATGAAGCAATGGATTAAGTTTGTTTATTCTCATGTTCGTATATCTCTTTTGATTAATTGATTCATGTACCACACATACGATATTCAAAGAGAAGAAATATTACTCTCAATTAAGTATGTGTAAGGCAGATGTTACTACAATTTCTGGTAGTAGTAAATTGATTAAAGGCTCCGGAAGAGCAACTATAACTCTGCCTAAAGAAACAACATTTTAGAGAATGCAATGTTCTCCTCCAAGTCTAAAAGGAACTTGTTGAGTTTTAAAGATATCATTCAAAATGGATATCATATTGAGACAACAGATGAGAATAATCTTGAATTCCTCATTTACTCATGAAAACGAGGCTGCCCACTTCGGTTTGGGGTCACGCCATTTTGCATGCAGCAATGCTAGTTCGTCTCAGAACGACGAATTATCACAAATATTCCCCGTTGCAATGAGTTTTGGGTCATGAACCTAATATATCCCACTTAAGAATTTTTGGATGTGCAGTAGATATGCTTGTAGCACCGCCATATTGCACCAAAATGGGTCTGCAAAGAAGGTTAGGAATATATGTTGGGTTTTGAATCGCCCTCCATTATTCGCTACCTCGAAACATTGACAGGGGATTTGTACACTGCACGATTTGCAGACTGTCAATTCGATGAGACACTTTTCCCAAAATTAGGGGGAGAAGTTGGTGAAACCAAACGGGAAATTTTGTGGAAAAATGCATCATTATCTCATCTTGATCCACATACCTCTATTTGTGAAAAAGAAGTGCAAAATATTATCCATTTGCAAAGAATAGCAAATCAAATGCCAGACGCATTTACAGATTTGAAAAGGATAACAAAATCACATATCCCCGCAGTGAATGTGACAACATCTGATACATATTCATTATTGGAAGAATATGAACATGAAATTGGTATTGAATATACCACACTCACCCCTAGAAGGAGGTTTGAGATGATATATGAAAATAATGTCATTATTATGGCATGAATGATCGTTGGTCACGTACCTATTGTACGCCAAAATATTTTGGAAATATGACTATTAAAGGACAATGATAATGCAAGAAACATATCTTGCATATAATTTGACCATGACCATAATGGTATAACTTTCTCTTTAAAAGAGATATTCACCACATGGATGTTGATGAATCTGTGGTAGTACAAAATTAATTGAGAGCTCTAGAAGAGCCAATTATTACTATGTTGGAGAAACGCAATTGATTACCAATAAGGTATTGTGTGGTAGTAAGTCTCAAAGAAACTTATTCAGTTTCCAAAGTATATGCGAAAGCGATTGATTATATTGAAACTATAAATAAAGGAAATATTTGATATCTTCTATTACTACAACTTGTAGCGGGATAATTTGTATATGAAAAGCTACCCGCTTTATTCTCCAGTTTGTACTACACAAACAAAAGAATGCCACAATAAAGTGGATATTTATTGGTATAAAAACCCATACCATAATAAACTTGAAGTTTATTGATAATTGCACATGTCATGGTGTAAATTTGAAGTTTATCATATTGATAATTTATTCAGTTGGCATTCGGGTTAGCCATCTCATTTTAAGTATGATGTGCAGTAATAGAGACTTCACATGGGTAAATATTAAAGAACTAGAAAGTTCTTTACGAATTCTCTTATATTACTTGTTCTCATTAATTGATTGACCAACTAAAGAGTTCGGGTTGAATCCCATAAATTCTGGAAATATCAAAGGTGAATATGGGCCCATTCACCTGCCATGTATACCACATATGATACATCTATGATATGGTTACATGCGCGATTGTTATTAACCTGCAGCCTGGCCGGTGCTTGCGAGGTAAATTGCTCAGTAATCTAACTTCGAGCATAATTTTCAGATTTTCTATTCAAGATAGTTCATCTTGATAAGTTGGTTTATATCATAGTTGGTTTAGCAAGATAATTATTGAGTGCCTCCACTTAATAGCTAAACTGTTTCTTATGAGAACAAAGTTATATATATCAGTTTGATATACGTTGTATACGAGAGTATATTATATTCTCCCCTCACAAGTGGTTCAGGGTCAGGAACCAAATAATTTCATCTTATTATTATTAATGTGCTGTGTATATTAACATGATAATGCACAAAGATGATTTCCCAGAGTTGAGGAAACAAGTTAGCTTTCCTAACATGAGGAGGAGACATGATAAACACTTGAGAAAAGGTTACATGGGATGAATTATCATTTGTATATATAGATCCTCGAATATCATAATATGAACCCGAAATTCATAAAAGGATAATTCAATTGCAACATATTGCAAAGTATGCTATACGCATTTGCTGACCCAAAGAAAGTAACTATATTCTCACTGCAAATGCTCATATTAAGTCCTAGAAGGACAAAATCTTTGATATGCTTGAAGCGTATAGACAAATCGGTTTCAAAAGGAACTTCTTAATAAAGAAGATGAGCAAATGATCAAAGTGATCATAATAAGGAGGCAAGTGATCTAGAAGATCACATGACATAACACTTCATAAAATCTCATGAGAGATTCAGGTACCTGAATGTATGAATGAAGAGATCTCCATGTTATGTCTTTATGAAAATTTATTGGAACCGATATATAATGTTCGTCGACGACACCTATGATAGCGATAAATATCGATGAGGATCTTATGTTTGTCGAATACAAACAAAAATATTGGCTAAATGGAAGAGATACAATTCAAGCAGAATTGATTCCATATGAAAGACATGTAGTTTTGGACATGTAGTCCAAATACTTGAAAGTATAAAGTCAATGGTATGTGTAATCAGTTTTGTTTAGCATGACATGGAAACTTGATATGCATCTAAAGTCTATTATATGGCTTATATGACTTAACTTATATGTCAATCCATGAAAGATTGAAGTTGCTTGAAGCATATACAATTTTTGGTCCTGAAGTACCACATCCTAAGTGCAACTTGTGTACATATGTATCTTGCTATAACTATAAGCATGATGGCATCGAGAATACCTCTATGGAGATATTGAAGAGTCGTTCCACGACATTATATGAAGATGTTTATATCTATCAAGAATGATAATTTCAAGGTGCGGAATATTCATTCAAATCAATATGGCTGATTTATTTATCAAATCTCTACAAAAGATCGTTTTGAAGATGGTGCACAAGATCGGAATGCGAAAACTCAAGAATATGAATTGATGCTCTTTTCAGGGGGAGTTAATGCGCGTTGCACTCTTTTTCCCTTACAAGGTTTTGTCCTACTGGGTTTTCCTTGCAAGGTTTTTAACGAGGCAACCAATAGGCGCATATTCAAACATGTGTACTCTTTTTCCTTTTCTATAATTTTTTTCCCATTGGGTTTTGTTTTAGTTAAGGTTTTAAAGAGGCACATTATTGAATAGACATTCAAGGGGGAGTGTTATAAATAGAATCCTATTTAAGGTGAATGTCCATATTTAGAGAGATTCTAGGGTTTACTTGTTGGTGGCTAAGTCACCACCTCTCTATAAATATAGGGGTTCTATTCTATTGTAAACCATCCCAAAGTATCAATAAGAATACTCCTCTCTCTACTTTTCTCTCTATTGTTCTTGTTCTTATAATATTCATAACATATTAGTTTTTTTTGTTCAAGTTTTATATTTATTGGTTTGTACGCATGTGCAACTTTTGTAACAAAATTGAAATAATCATTTTAAATAGGAACTTTATTATAATAATTTCGAGTTTAAAATCATAAGCAAAATACTCTTTACATTATTCACGGGGTTGCATCTGTTCTTTCTTTCATTTAAGGTCAAATGCATCGGTGACCTTTCAAATTTTACGCACCATATTTCATTTTGACAACTTATGCTCCAATTTATTGAATACTTTTATGTTTTCAAAAATATGTTTATTGATCAATTCCACTAACTATTTTTATAAGTCAATGTGTGAAGTTTAAATGCAATTGACGTGACAATGAAACAAATATAACGGTGTGACTGAATTTCAATCTCTATATTCCTAAAGCGCCTTCAATCATTAAGTCTTGGGTTCGAGTCACGATGGAGAAAAAGTGTAAAAACACTATATATCCTCCTAAATTGGGAGGGGGTTTAAATAAAAACTCTATGTTTATTACGAGATGAGAAACTAAGAGATATTAAAAGAGGATTCGTTACAGCTCGATACATAAAATATTTTATATTTACGCAGGGTTTGAATAAGAACCCTACCTTAGTACACAAAGCTCTTGATGTATGCAGGGTCTTCTTGTGCTTTTTCACAGAAGTCTGTCTTTTGCATATGTCGACTATATATATATATGTATTCTTTTGCTTGACTTCTTTTCATTTTTGTTTATTCATATTTGTCTTTAAAATATTTTCAGACAACTATTTATCTTTAAAAATTATTTATCGAAAAGTACTTTATCTCATGCCATTCAAAATTTAAAAAAAAACTAAAAAAAGACAACCTGGTGCTCGAAGCAATTCTCGTTCATGTAGGATCCGAAAAAAAATTGCACTCCGAAGGTGTGTCATGCAGGCAACCTATCCCGACGCATTGGTAGCGGAAAAAAAAAAAGCAGCAACGTACAACTAGGTGCAAACTTTACAAATGAGTGATTAAATTAGAGATGTACAATGCTCATTAAGGTTAATAAAATGGGTGTCACCAACAGCATGTACTGTCTACTAGCTAGCCATATGGTCTATGCAACTCCACATCTTTGCACATAAAAACAGGCAGAGGAAGAATAGCTAAATATAGTCCATTTACATAATTGCTTTTCCTAATCTCTATACAGGTTTATTGTAAGCTTGAAACAATCTAAGTATTCATACAGACTGCACTATCGAGGGTCTATCGGAAACAACCTCTCTATCTTCACAAGGTAGAGGTAAGGTCTGTGTACACACTATCCTCACCAGACCCACCTATGGGATTACACTGAGTTTGTTGTTGTTGTTGTCATACAGACTGCATCTTTGAAGGGGTACAAGATGAAGCTCTTAACTGTAAACGACTCATGCTCAGCTCCATACTTCTATGAACCATGTCTTGTAACAATCTCTTGGCTGTTTCAGCGGCTTTATCATTTCCATTAACTTGTGCTGCAAAGTCATATACAATTCTCTCCAACATTGAGGATGAGAACTTGTTTTCAGGAGGAGAGTCCCGAAGCAAGTCCAAAAGTGTTCTCGCTCTTTCCTGTGCTTGAGGTGTGCCCTCTGCAGTTAGCCGTAAAAGGCCTGGAATAGCGCCTTCTTTGAGGATCAGCTCCCTGTATTTGTCTCGGCTGCTTTGACATAATGACAGCAAAGCCCCAACTGCATGTTCGGTGCTGAGGAGGGACCCATCTTCAACAGTCTCAACTAGAGTCAGTATTCCATTATGTGCATTTGTGATTGCATCTCTTCCTTCCTCTGAATTAGAGAGGATTTCCAATAGGCCTGTGGTTTTCTCGGCAAACTTGGAATACTTCTTGCAATCTTTGAGAAGATTCATTAGCGGAAAAACTGCTGCAGCATCAAGAACCAATTTGGGATCTTCTTTGGTTGTGGAGAGATTGTGGAGGGCTGTTACGGCGTCAACTCTTCCTTGAACAGTTCCTGAACTCAGGATCTGCACAAGAAGAGATCCAACTCCAGATGCAGCTATTGTCGGTTTGTTGGTTGCATCAGCTGATAGAGTCAGAATAGCAGCAGTTGCTAGCTCTTTCAAATTGCCATTTTGGAACTTGAGGAGCTCCACAAGAGGCGGGATGGCACCACATGTAACTATCCGTATTTTGTTTCTGGTAATTTGGAAAGGAATATACGGAGATAAGTTGATTATCCATGAATCATGTGAGTAATACAAACAGGGGAAAAGCACAACGAACAATGATGATATATATCCAAGGATAACGAGGGAGCTGTTAAACGAACCTACAGAAAGGTTAGGAGAGGCAGAGAGAAGTTGGACATTCTCTTCATATTCTTTACCTAAGGAGGGTGTCGTTGACATTAGAATCGTGAAACACATTCATTTTTCTTCTTTCCATAAAACCACAAAAAAGGGGAAAAGGATGTATTCTACAAAAACAGGATAACAGTTTTCAGTGAGATACAAAAAGTTGCAGAAGCTTACTACCATAGCAAGCAGCTAAAACATCCTGATCGTATTCTACCTTTCAAAATTTTAACCAGAACATAGTTTATAAATCCCACGAAATTGTAGTCATTGCACATTGAATGGAAAACTTTTTTTTTTGACTGCAAAAGCGGCATTGATGAGCACAAGTTTAGCTTTAAATCTCTCCTACTCCAAAATCCTCTCTGCTGCCTCCACCAGAAAAAGAAAGATAAAAGACTATCAATCATTAGATAGGTTTTACGCTGCTGGTGGCTGTCCAGCAGAAATTGGAGACAAAAGCAAAGATTCATTTGGGCCACACTCCAATTACACCTTTTAGAACAAGAGAAGATGCAACACTAAAATGCTTCTAAAGATAAAACCTCAATTAGCCAATAGTGTGTGTGTATCTCATTTTGAGAGAAACGGAACATCCTTTTTGGCTTAACAGTCCGTAGTCTTTCCCATATCATCTTTCTTCATATGATATTAGAGTCGGCATGGCAGCCCAGTTCATATACAAAAGAACTCCATGCCTCCATCTCAATCTACGCCAACTCTTTTTCCCTATTTTGCAAGGAGTCTAAATTGATGATTTTATCATGACATCTAGGTAGGTAACAATAACTCATAACAAAGAAAAAGTCATACATGACATAAATTTTCAGCAAAAAACTCGGTGGTTCTCTGACAATTAATATAGCAACATTCAGGGTTTCTAGTAGCTCTTTCTTTTTAGGGCTGATATCTACTGGGAACCTCCATGGCTGGTTCCTATTTATTTTTTTAATACAGTGGTACCCTGTGCGGGCACCTCAACTAAAGTACCTGCTACCTCCCACTAGTACATGCACCGGGTACCTATATGGCTGGTCGCTATACTTGTTCGGCTTCTTGTATAAAATTTCCTACACAACACACCAAATGTTTAATCATGCTTCCTACAATTACAATGTTAGTTTGTCAAAGTGGAGTTTATATGACTTCAATTTCTTTTTTTAATGACCGAATCCTCGAGGCCAATGGAGCATGATACGAAACTCAACCTTTCAACACTTAAATATAAGGCTTTTTGTCTGAAACAAAGTTCGAACCAATAACATGCGCCTTACCCACCCATCAAAGGTTGCTCTCTTGCCATTAGACCAAAGCGGTGGGGTTTGTATGTCTTTACACTAAAGCCACCACTTTCATCCTTTAGCTTCTTCTCATTTCTACAGTAACAAATGTTTCCAGACTCAACATCCAAAATTTTCAATTTTACCGGAGAAACTACAATCTTCCCTATCTAAATCATCACAAGAAATTACTGTTCTCGAACTAACTCATAAAATCTTGAACAAACATCAATTTCACATAACAAATATCCACACACATGTAATTATTTCCCAACAGAGGTTAAAGAGGAAGAGTTCAACAATACGAACCGTTCATTACGGGAGGCAAGATTAAGGAGGGCTAATAAAGCAGCTTCACGAGCTAGAAGAGAAGAAGAAGAAAGCTGAAGCATATCAACCAACGGCGGAATAACGCCGGCGGCAGCAAACCGGGAACGAGTCTTGCCGGAAAACGATGACCTCCTCACTAGTTTCCTAATTTCCTTAGCTGCCTCAATCTTTTCCTTTTCTTCCACTTCACCCCTCAATTTCTCCGCAATTTCTTCTATTATATTCTTGCTTTTTTTGTTCTTTTTTATCTCTTCTTCTTCATTTTCAAGATTGCATTTTTCTTCCATTAATGGCTCCTCACTTACCATTTTCAGACACCCTTTTGAACTCTCTTTTAAAGGGTATGTTCAGAATTTTACAATCAGATGATGTGATTTTGTTGATTTTCTTACAGGTGAAGATCTTTCAGGATACAACTGTTGTACTTTTGCTATTGGAGGTTGTACGTACCGTGACTCCAGGAAAAATAGCCTCTCTGTATTGTCATTTTCATACTTTGCTCTTTTTGGAGTTTGCATAGTCTCTTACGTATTCTATAGTAATTTACATTCACCCCCCTAAAGTTTAAACAAATATATAATACTACACTTTACTTGGGAAGTAACGCCCCATCTAACCCTATTTTTGCTTTGCAGCAGGCAAGTTTAAATAAATAAAATGTTTTTAGATTTAGGATAATCGTAGCGTCCTATGCATTATATATAGGGGCTGTAAAGATTGGGATCATGTAATTCACGTAGTCTACTTTCAAATAACCACAATATTGTCGTCTAATTTAGCTCAATAATGCATATATTAATATACAATATCCTCTTGACATGAAAATGATTCATCTATGAAAAAAATAATAAATTATGAAGAGTTTAGCTTTGGAAAATATAATTATAGGTTAATTATAAGTGGAAGTATGGAATTAATAACCTAAATAAGATTAACATTATTCTATAACTCGTTAAATTGCACTGATAGTATAAATATGTCATTATATTAATAGTGAATATATGTTAAATTTAATGATGAAAACTCAAGCTGTTCATGCCATTTGTATGAATTTGGGCGACCGGCTCTGAATCACCTATAATTTTGCCTGCTCAACAAAAATGGCATAAGGAACAATAATCATTGCTCGCTATGATCGTTCCTCATTTTTGCATTTTAGGGTCATGAAATTCCGTACCATTCCCAAATTTTTGTATGTTATAACTCACATTCATCTTCTTGACGTGGGTCTATTCTGAATTAAATAACTATCCTAATTTCCACCTAGCAAATTCAAAAACATTAATCAACTATTATAATTTATTTTTAACAAGAGTCTAATTTAGGGGCGTGTGGTGTGATTGATTAGTATGAATTATTGATTGATTGATTGATAGGGAGACGTGTAAAATGAAGTTAATACATTTGGAATATTTGGATGGAAGAAATTAAAGGAAAGTTGCTCCAAGTATACAAACAAGGAGGCCAAATGGAACACATTAATGTGTCGATCATTATTAGGAAATAAATTATTCTTAATTTACTCCCTTTATGATGTATTCTTGATTGAGTCAATAGAACCAGAAAATGTCTTTTTCAATTACTTGATTGGGATGAAATTATTAGGGAGAGTACAAGAAAAGTAGTCTGCAAACCAAAGGCCTAGCAAGTATGTGGTTGGATTTCATTGTATTAATATGGAATTTTTCAGTCTTAACCGTCACTTTTATGAGTCAAATTTCGAAGAATAATTTCAGCCACATAACTATATTAAATTAATTAAAGATGTAGAATTCATTGCGATTATAGCGAATAAAGTTCAATGATCATATCAAAAAGATCAATCCCTTTGGAGTTTGGAGGTGTGATGATAAAATTAGATATTAAACTGGCAATTTAACAGGGATAATTCAAAACTTTGCTAGATAATTAAGGAAAAATGACATTGTACAGCCGCTCTTAAAATAATAACGGAAAAAACATATATTTTGTATATATATATTCTATATATTATATATAAAAATTATATAAAATTTTATATAATTTTTCGACAATCGAATATAAAAAGTTTCTGATACAGACGAAAGTGATAATAGCGTGACAATTAATTTAAGGCTTTCCTTTCTAGCCTAAAGTTCCATGGGAAGTTGCAGGATCCATTAGAATAAAGGGAACTGTGACAAATCTATGACTCTGCACAACTACATATATCGGTAAATGGTTTGCTTACCTACCAATCACACCTAGTCAATATATTAATTTGGTCAATCTCGAAGAATTCATAACCAGTTTTTTAACTTGTTAAAACCCCTTCACTCTCTCCCACAGAAATTTGCACTATTCTTTTTTCCTTTTAGGTGTGTGTTGGCACGACAGTCAACAATTAACCATAGTAAATAACGCAATTTGGTGTTTAATTTGGTGCAAACAGTAGTTTAATTAATAGATTAGTGCTTATACTTTTGAATTTCCTATGTCAGATGGATACAAGTAGCTTGGAAGATATGTGTGTTTTGAGATTTTCCTACAAAATGTAATTATGAATTTACTCATCTTAAGACGAGTCCTGCAATTTGGAGCGTACTGATATTCTTAACATTAGACCTAGATGTCAAGTATGTAAATTGCAAATACTTTGCACTCGAAGGACTCTTGGTACAAGAGATAAAAGGATAATTAATGCCTAAATTAAATTTAAGATGAACTTATCCCATATTTAGATGGAATGGGATAAAATCTTGGTATAACTGATTCCGGAATTGTAGTATTTTTTTTTTGTCCCTATGAAAGCGTGGATAATTAATCATGGAATAACTTGTTTCCCAACCAAAACAGACCCGAAAGAGTTTAAGTTTTCCCTGACCAGAATTAGGACAAGCTCATGCTTTGTGGATGTCATTTAATCTGGCATCTCTTCTACAAATCCAATCTTTCATCATTTTCAATAACTTACTGCAGCTAACATGATAATCAAACCTTTAAGGCTTTAACTAAATATAAAACCAACACACACAAGAGACACAACAAAAAGGAAGCATATCAGATTTTTTCTCCAATCCCTTCCGGAAAATTTAGCACTGCAATATCTAGTTCTAGTGCATCCCCATTGTCCCAAGAAACAGAAAGAGATGAAACATTTCAAGATTAGAGAAAATGACCACAACAAGATACCTCAAAATTCCAACACCACCACAAGAGATTTTCAAGTTGTATCAATTTCCTCCACAATATACCACCAATATACCGCAATTCGCTTTGCACCAACCACCAATTACAACAGTCCCATAAAGTTAAAATCAACTTTACAGGTACAGAGATAAGCGCGAAAGCAAGATGTATGAAAAAGAAAAAATCCTAGAAACCTCACTGCTTTCAACAGTCCTAAAATCCTACAAAAAGAAGAAATATATAGGGAAGAAAAAGTTTTTAACTCTCACAGTTATGCTAATAATGCTGAAAATCTATTGAAGGCTATCAAGTTTTAACAGAAACCCTTTCGCATATATCTGCCTCAACCAAAAATCAGTCGCTATCAGTTACAGGAGGATTCACCATTTAAATCCTCAGTTCCAAGCAAGAAGAGATACCTTGGTGAAGTTCTTTGGTTGGCACCCTTCTAAAAATTTACAGTCAGCCTGCACACTTCTTTCCAACATTTGGTGGAACCATTCCTCCAAAACATGTTGCATCTCTAAAAACTCCAATGGCGATTTTCATTCCTTGTTTTATGGTTTGCAAAAGAAAGGAACAACTCATCAGTAGCTACTTGGCCAGTTAATCTGTGAATGCTGAGGCCGCTGATAGACATTGGCTGTTGGTCCTACCATATCAACTGGACCGGCCATAGTTTGAGACTGCTGCATAAGTGGGTGAACAGTTGATGCTGTAACTGGTTGTGCTGGGTGATAAACACCAGCAAAGTTTCCGTGTCCAGGTTGATTGGGTGTCAGAGCCACTTGACCCTGAGGATGATTATAAAAGGAACTTGCTTGCAAGCTAGATAAATCTCGATTGTGCGCATTAATCCATACACCTGAGCTTTCACTCTGCCAAAAAAAGAGATGTTGCATCTAAATCACATTCCTTCAAACATATAGACAGAGATGATAAACATTTTTTCTAGAAAGTGATGAAAGGAAGGAAATCAATTGGTCCAGGTCAGGGTCAGGGTCAGGGTCCCCCTGTACAATGCAATTTCACAAACTTAGATACGTTCAGGGGAAGAGGACATCGTGTTATGGTACAAGATATTCAATCACGGAGAAGGAAACTTAGGCATGACGCTTACCAACCACTACACCAAGTTATTTCTGGAGCCAACCAAGTTAACAAGGCAAAAGAAGAAAAGCTCAACAATAAATTACATTTAGAGACGTCAATGAGGAATGCTCCCTAAAAAAGTTACATTTAGATATTGAAACTGTTAAATCTGTTTCAGAAATACGGATTTCTTCCCTCAACCAGATTGCAGAGAAGTACCAGTGTTCAATTAAACAGCTTACAAGCATCACTACTACGATGTTGCCCTACACGAAATTAGTCTCTATAACAAACACAAGAAATTTGTAAGTACCTCAAACGGAATGACGTAATGAATTTCTGTTTTTCTTTAAAAATGTTCATCCAATTTTTAAAACCAAATCCCTGATAATGTAGCTAATATGTCAAATTTTGAAACCAAAGTACAAACAAGCAATCATTCGTGACAAATCATCGCTGTTCAGCCATTAGCTCTCCACTAAAATCACAGTAAAGCACACACACTACTAGAAAAAGAAATGGTCAGGAACCAATTTAAAATCCATAGTGCAGCTTTCCGTGCGAAAGATGCAAAAATTCATGAAGTACTGCAACTGCCCATATGGCTCCTCAGGTTAGCAGATTGCCGCAGGGCAACAGTGGGTTTATTTTGTAATCTTGTAAAGTGACTTATAAAAAATAGATTGCCATTTAAGTTCTTGGAAAAAACGTGTACACATGCCGCCAACTTCCACAAGCCAACATCTAATCCCTCAATTAGCATACACTTTGCTAGGAGTCCAACTGATAACACTTAAGTTATAATATAGTATCATGGATATATTACAGTTACAGATGAAACTAAGATCAAATTCAATTTGACAAATTAAAGTACTCCAATTAGAATTAGACTTCATCAGTTTTTGGCTTCAACTCTTACCAGCCCTTATCACTACAGCTCAAAGCATTTCAGACACTAAATATGCACAGTTTTCACTATTTTCAGCAATAAAGAAGCACATATTCTCGGGAAATGATTCAATGGGCATAAAGGCCAAAATTGCTAAGAAGAATATATAGACCAACCTGTTGTCCGCTAACATAGACATTAGTATCCTGGAACTGAGACGCAGAAAGATCCTCATTGGGAGCAGGATTTCCAGTTGTTGTAGCTGAACTAGGGTTATAGTTTACATGAGAGGATCCATATGGCGTATATGTGCCAGGCACTCCAATGTGAGCTGAATTTCCCACATTAGCTCCTGGTCTATATTGCGAAAGCGAGTATCTGGCAGCAGCTGATGGTGGAGGTGGATATACACCGCCAGCCTGAGGTTGCTGGGAAAAGGCACCATTGCTTAATAATTGATGGATGGCTGTTGGTGGAACATAAAGCGGCGAAAAGTAGTGACCATATGGAATATAATTCGGATGATAATGGGGTAGATGCATCCCTGCAGCCTGCCGAAATACAGGGACAGGTTGCTGTGGTACAGCTATCGAACTCTGCATAAGCCCGGTAGCTTGAGTCACAAGTGGTGTCGGAGCGGTAGTAGATAAAGCAAGAGTGCTCCCGCCCTGCAGTACAATCAAATAAATATATAGACGCACAATCTTAGTTGTGGGTCAACTAAATTAAAGCATCATAGCAACGTGATATCCCAAAACTAAACACTTGTTGCCTGCAAATTATTTATGAAGCATAAGCAGTATAATTTCCAATAGAACTACTTGAATATCACCATAAGAAGTTAAATCGAGATTTATCTATCCCAGAGGACAGAAAGGCATCCAAGCAAATGACTTTAGTGTATATTGAGAAGTAGTTGAACATATTTACTCTTTACTCAGCGGCCCAATGAGTTAGGAGAACTCATACAATATTAAGGGAAGCATGTTCTAGTGAAAGGAAATTTAAGTTAGCTGACAATTTAAACAGCACTGACATGTGATTTATTAATATCTCTAATCTCTTCTCTGGTTTATCCAGAAATAATTTGCCTGAATATGATTCACTTCCATTGCCACATTTCAGATTGTAGAGAATTGACTTCTGTGTTCATTCAATAAAGCTAAAAATCAACCAGACACTAATTGTGACTAAGTATACAGGGAAAAAGAGAGCTTTTCTAGATCTTTAGCCAAGCACCAGTACCCTAACCCTTAGCGCACACTTTTTTTCCCTTCTCCTTCTGCTTTATCTTTTTCCCAACAAAATTAGAGACAAAAATATAAGCCTTAAATCAGTTAAGATGGATGCCAACCTCTTGAGAAGATTGAGAAGTTTGTGGAGGCACAACAGCAACACCGCCATTGTACTGGGTAGAAACACCCGCTGAATGAAAGGGTGAAATGCGACCATCAGTGTCAGCAGTCGAACGGTAGAATTGAGCATAGTAGTTTGTTGGGTCAATGGGTTGCTGAACCTGAACAAGTGGATAGCTGTAACAGTTCTGGAGTATAATAAGTAAATTTTCCTAGCTTAACCACACAAATGATTAAAGTATATTGATTATCATTGGAATGTTTTAAATATTTTTTGGAGAAGTAATTGTTGTTAAATAGTTTTACAGCCATCAATAAGAAACAGACACAACCAAATAGCACGTGAAGATCCTAGGTCCCTGCTACTCAAAGTTGAGGTAAAGCCAGTAGACATTGAGATTCGGTATTCAATCTAACTGCTGCGATGTTTAAAGTACCCATTTGAAAATTCATTATACTAATAACAATTTGAAGCTTCAGAAAGTATTTTAATGACAAAATAGGTATACAAAAATCCAGAGAACGAAAACCTACAAGGAAATTTGGAAGTCGAGAAACATCTCGAGGTTGAGATTCAGAGCTTTCAAAGGGCGCGAGCTGATTGCCTAACATCGGAGGCACAAAGCCAAAATTATAGTTGGGTGATGTATGAACTACTGAATATTGTTGGCCCGCCTGCAAAGTCTCTGGCTTTGATTCACTGCACTCCGGAGCAGAGAATGAGATATCATCTCCTTTGGCAGAGAAACTCTCCTGTCCATGTGAAGGTGGAGGCTGATCAGAATAACCAGTGTCCTCTACAGCTGTCGATGCATTTTGATTACTGGACAAAAGAAAAATGTCAGGTGTGCAAGCTAGAAATGGAGGTGCAAGTATAATCATCATCTGCATTCAATTTTGATTTGGAAAGAAAAGATTCCACCAAGTCCAGAATTAAAAAATTAAGAGGCAAACATGCTCATTCACACCCAAAAAACAGAAAAAACAGGGGAAACTTTCATAGCTACAACAAGACCCGTTCCTCCCCCCCACCCTTACCCCCACCCCCCGAAAAAAAATATTTCACACAAACTTTTAGATCTCTATGTCCACAACGATCTTTTCTAGGAGAATAGAGACAGAAAAGAAGAAAACAACTTAAGTGCAAAAAAAATAATTAACTAAGCAGGTCGATTATAAGGTTGAAGATTGAGCACTTGAACTAAAAGACTAAAGCTCATGTGACTTAACAATTTAGGGCACTGAATTTTAGGTAATCAAGTTAAGTCTAAATTACACCCTTTATCAAATTACAGTGTCCTAGTTTGGCTATACACTGTTCTAAGTTGAGGCTTGAAAGTTTTGCATTTAAAGTAGGCGGAGAAAAGGAAAAAGAAAAAACATATATCTATATATATATATATATAAGTAGGCTGTGTTCGGAGCTTTGGCCCAATGGTAAGAGCGCAGGCACATCACGGGTACAAAACCTACCAACAGAGAAAAGCTTTGTATTTACGAGGAGAAGGGTAGAGGGCTGAGCCCATATCCACCAACTTTCGAGCTTGTGCTACGGCCTTTGGGATATATGTGTGTGTGTGCGCGTGCGCGCACGTGTGTATAAAAAGGTCCAAAATGGAGAAAAGAATAAACTTACTAACTTTCTTTAGGGAAAAATAGGGTCCAGCAATACCTTAATTCTTTTTAAGTGGACCCAAAGTAGGGACAACCTGGGACAAGTCAAAGTAGGAAATAGTTAAACTATTACACTGGAGTGGGACGAGGGGAGTAGAGGACGAATCAGAATCATCTATCGAAGCACGTTTTAAGTTAATCCTTTAAGATTGCTGTTGAAACCGGAATTGTGAAACCAACAGCCTTCCTACAGATTCAATAATTTACTTTTTCTTGGTTGGTAAGTACAGATGCCTAGTGTTTTAGCCTAGGTCCCCTCTTGGTTGCGACGGTATTTATGTTCTTTATGTTTACATAACCATTTACGTTATTTCTGCAGGATTACTTATGCTTTGTTTTGTTATTTTGTTTGGTCTTGCCTTGGTTACTAATTTTGTCTTTGTTTTCCAATGCAGCTTTTCATTCTGTCCTATGCGCCGAGGGTCGCATGGAAGCAGCCTCTCTGCCCTTTTGGGTAGGGGTAAGACTGCCTACATATTACCCTCCCCAGACCCCACCTGGTGGGAGTATACTGGGTAGTTGTTGTTGTTGTTGTTGTTGTTGTTGTAAGTACAGATATACTAGTAACTACCGCAAAAGAACTAGTCCCATGAGGTGATCATATATAATTCTAGCTTATGATTTATGGCGGCGTCCCTTCCATTTATAAATGCACCAACCAAACAAAGAACACATTTCCCTTATTCACTCCATAAATGAACAATATAAACAGAACACTACATATATCCGCCAAGGGGATGTACATTTCCCTATCTTTCAGCCAGTGAGACCATATGTCAAGAACAAAGGAAAGGGATATGATGAGAAGCCAGCAAGCAGGAGATCCCTAATTCTAATCATCTGTATTATATTTCCCGCTAAAAGATGATTAAGCTAATGATAACTAAAAGCTTCCTAAGTAATAGGACAAGAGAGAGAGAGAGAGAGAGAGAGAGACAGAAACCTTGGAGGTTGTTCACTTGCAGCTTCTTCAACGCACTTACAATCTTCAGGAATTGGTGGACTTCCCTCATGCTCAGGAGAATTGTTTTTGCTTGTAACCAAACTAAAGCTAGTGTCGAAACTTCCAAAACAGAATCCAAGTTTTTCAACCTCAGGGGCGTGAAGGTGGTTAGGGATAATTACATGCTCAACATCTGAAATGTGTGATTCCACTAACTTTTCCTGCAGATCTGCAGTATCTTCTTTTGTTTCAGGAACAACAGCACGAGGCTGCAATAGTGTATTAACTTCAACAGAGACCATAGAAACAGCAGATGAAGCAGCAGAAGCAGCTGCAAGAGCAGACCCCTGAGCTAGATTATTGCTTACATGCTTTGGCTTCCATTCCTTACAAGGACCTGCTGTAGAAAAACATAGAGAATTACAACACTAAGGTTCAAAATTGAAACAAACACACAAAAGAAACAAAAACTATACTGATCCAAGCAAAAGGACAATTATCTACACAGAGATCAATACCTTTACCAGTGTTATAAAATGCGAAAAGCACAAACAAGCTCTAAGTACCATTGGGGCTTTAAGCAGAAAGCGGAAATAAAGCGTGGGCTTTAATGAAGAAAGCCGCAAATGGAAAAAAATTACAAATATGTATGTGTAGTCCAAGATTAATAATTATAAGCATGAATAAGAAATATATGGGCAAAGAAATTGAAAGAAAAATAACGATAATGTGACAATGAAGTGCTTGCTAAGCGAAGCACTCAACATGTTTAGCGCCTCGCTTCAGGGCTTATGCGTGCTTTAAGTGCACCACTGACCTTTACTAGGCAGTATCCAGTAAAATTTACTTATCCCAGGGACCAGATAACTAGCAACGAGCCAACATTCTATTTCGAAAACGTGAACATTTCTGTTGCACTTAAAGATTTCTGGTGAATCAAAACAATTTGATTTTTGGAAAGTCAAGCTTGAGGCCTTGAGCTAAGTTCCAGCTCAAACTATCTTTTTTATTTGTGAACTGTTCTAAAAATAGTTAATATACATTTTCGGGGGGGGGGGGGGGGGGGGGGAATTAAGAATGTACATTATGATATAGACTCGGCAACTAGGTCTGCCCTCCTCCTCCAATGTGCAATGGAGGTCACCAACCTTAGACCGGCCTTATTGACCACCCATTGAGCCCATCTATATGCGTATATGTATATTAAGAATATAAATCGAGTCATATAGAAATATAAAGTTAAAACAGCAACTGGAAAAAATATTGCTTTTATTATGAAGTCACAATGTATTTGAAAGTATCCAGAAATATGCATATAGTTGGATGTCTTATATCAACACACTATATTTTATGATACACATAATAATATGAAGTATACGTAAGGCAGAAAACCTTCATGAAAACATTACATTTTATGATACACATAATAATATATTTTTATTTTTAACAAACATAAGCAAACAAAACTCAATTTTCCACTAGCAACTTGTTTAATCTATGTTGATCTCAATTTCGGCTCATATGGCAAAATCAATGAGAATTTATTTGGTTAATCTATGTAGAAGCTTCTTTTCATTCTCGCTGTTGCATGAAAAGCATATTTTTTATGTTCTTATGACAAGAAAATTTAAGATATATTTTCACTACTATTCCAGAAGCATGTACTCTCTATTCCCTGTTGTGGCATGTAAAGGCTTCTTTTCATTTCAGAAAAGCGTCCAAGCCAAAATGCCACACTCATTCTTCTTTTTTACTTTGGATAATCATGGTGTCTGGGCCAGCTTGCTCGACTAATTTCACAGAATACCTGCTACCTCTCACCAGCACAGATACGGGGTGACTTTATCTACTAAGCCTTAGATAATTGGGAAGACATTACCTAATATTTTTTTGGCTCTATAGGGATTTAAACCTGAGATCTCATTGTTTTCAACCAACTTTATTGACCAATAGGTCACACCTTTGGATGCCGCTCCACTCATTTTTCTTCAAAGTTCTTCGTAATATGTTGTTTTAACAATGTACGATCTTAGCCACAAGCAAATCTTCTTGTGGGAAATGGTTGGTATGTTTCTTGATAAATTGCATTATGATATTAATAAGGCAGTCTGGTACACAAAGCATCTCAGTTCAGGCAGCGTCCAAGGAAGGACCGCGCCCCGAGGGGTGTGATGTAGACAACCTATCCTAACACAAGCAATAGTGGTTGCTTCCATGACTCGAACCCGTACTTATAGGTCACACGGAGACAACTCTATCATTGTTCCAAGTCTTCCCCACTCCCCACCCACCCCCCCTAAACTTGTATTGCAGTATCAAATAAAATGTTCATGTTGGAGATGGCAGGAACTGGATAACATCTTTATATTCATTCTCTCATTTATTGACGAACAAATATTAATTCTCGCCACCATACTAGGACTTTGCAGATTAATTCATTTGTTTCTGCAACAGCAAGGTAGTACTCCACTGAACATTTAAATGTCTATTTCACTTTATTGATTTAAAAGAAATTTTCATAATATATGTAACTATTTTGCATCTTCTTGATGCCATCAATGAAACCAATTACTTCATCAAAAAAAAGAAAATTTCATAATAAACTCTAACCCAAACATTTAAATTTTGAAACTTTGTAGTTATGACACCGATAACTAACCAACAACATATCCAGTATCATCCCACACCGTGGGCTATAACTAACCGACAAATTTTTATTTTTATTTTTATTTTTATTTTGGGTTGGGCAGTCTGCTTTACGGCTTTTACCAATACCAGGAGATATGGTGCATGTGAATAGATATAGGTCTTGAAGATTTCTAGTTTTTTGTTATATTAAGAAGATTTCTATTATTTCTTTTAAGAAAGAAGATTTTTAGCATTCTACTCTATTCTAATACACCATACCATTTGATCGCTGCAAATTTCACATAATTTACAGTTATTCCTAAAGCTGAAACCTAGGTGTAATAGCAGAATTTGTTCTGAGTAGATGGATCAGCAAAAGAACCGCTTCCTCTTCGTTTTCTTGATTAGGCTCTTCGTCTGAAAGTTACTTGAATTATAATTCAACCTTCCCTTACCCAAGTACAAAGGTAGAAGAACATTATGCAGGTAATTATGAGGCAAAAACCAAGAACTTCAATTATCAAATTAAGCAGCAATAGTAAGATAACACTAACAAAACCAGTTTTGTAAATCATTTGAGAAGCTGGGGCATCAAAAGCAATATTCTAACATAGATCACACTAAGTTACTATACCTTTTTGTAGACCAATCGTTTGTGATCGATTGTTGTAATTAGACGAAGGCCTACTAACGGAAGAACCGCCATGGATTGAAGAAGCAGTTTGCGAGAACTCTTGAAGTTGATTCTTTCCAGGCCCCTGAAATTTGCTTGGCATCTTCACTTGTGCATCTGCACTTCCAGTATGAGACTTTGCTACTCAGATGTGAGGGAAAAGAAATATATAAGCGTCAACGCATATAACAAGTCCGTCAATATAAAAAAAATGAAATATAATTATATTAATCATAACTACTATTCTATCAAATAATGACAGTTTCATATTATAATTTTTCTGAGAAGGGACAGTTTCACATTATTAAGTCTTCAAAGCATTTACCAGTAGTCTTTTTACTCCCATTGGAGTTTGAAGAAGCACGTTCAACTGAAGAATGCTGGCTCCCTACCTCCCTTTTATCTGTGGCTACTACACCAGTGGGTCGTGAATCTTGAGATGGCAAGCGCACAGGATCTGAAGCTGAGAGATGAGCTCCTGATGGAGGTGGTGAAGATACAGTTCTTGAAGAACTGACAGAGTTTGGCCTCCTCTGCCCATGAACATCCCTGTTTCCGGTAGCCACTTTTGGGATTTTGCTTGCATCAGCAGGAGTTGTCTGGACACCAGAGCCAGCACCTGCATTTGCTTCAAATTGTTTAATTCCTCTTCTTGCAGATGCATGAGCATTTTGTACAATGATGTCGCTCCCGGAAGCTAGACCACTAGGCCCATTAGTAGCGGCGCTTGATGAGCTGAAAAAAAGTAAAAAGAATTAGGGCTTCAAAATTATGGGTGTTTGGATAAGCTTATAAGCTGGTCAAATCAGCTCATAAGCACTTGTTAAAAAAACAAGACCACATAATCTAGGCAACCAAAACCTAAGAGGGCATCTTTTGTAACATGTGAAAGGTTTTACCTTGGCAATCCAAGATTCCAAGGTAACATGTATGAAACAATGCCTATGCAGGGAAAAATCCATAAAGATCAATACTACCTTGAAATATTTTTTGCCTCAACATTAGGCACAGAAGATAAGCCGACACTCTTGTCAAGAATTTGATTGGTCACATTTTCTTTCCCATTCTTTCCAGCACCGACATCTGACCAAACATACACGCGTAAGTATGAGTCTTTCCCATTCTTTCCAGCACGTACATCAGACAAAACATACACATGTAGGTATGAGTCAGTAAGGAAAAAGAGGAACATAATATCAATCAAAAAGAAATACAAAGGTTCTTCGATGAGCTAAATGGAAAGGCATCAAGACTCAAGAGTGAAATCAATTCTTTCAAAGCCTGATAGCAGTCGGAAAGCCTGACTAAGGGCTTAAAGTCAGTTAAAATTTATCTGAAATAACAGGTTAAATGGGTAAACAGAGTGACAGATTGTAGATTAGACATTTCAAATCTTAGAAACCAGAGTCTTTTGTCATTCAGCAAGAAGGGACATCAGAATAGATGTAAAAGAAAGTAGGTCGAGTATATTAGAAAAGATGGGCTAGTAAATTAAGATTCAGAAGAACACAGATGTGGAACCAGGGGTCCAGGGCTCTGCGGCATCCTGAGAGACTACAACAAATGCAGGATATTAACAAAAATTGATGTTTACCATGTGAAACATGACGAGAAGTCAAATTTCCACGACTCCCTTTGTTCCCCCTGCCCTGCGTACCGGCTTTCCACATTGATTCAGCAGATTCCTTGATTGAATTCTGAAGCTATTAATGCAGAAAGAGCAGGTGAAAAGGTCTATGGCAACCCAAAACACTTCCGCAGTTTTAAGCGTTTATGAGAAAACAAAGCAATTTAAGCAAGGTGCTTATACCAAATTGAATTAATCCACAAGTCCTCTAAAAAAATAAACCCATTTGACATTCATTAGGTCTTAAGAACCAAAGGGTGAATGAATTCTGCTAAGATGCTAAAGCATAATGGTTTTAAATCAGGATTTTTTCATAAACAATGGCTTTAATCAGGACTACTATGTGATTTTCTTCAGCAGAACAACAAGGTAAGCTGCAACAATGATTACAGCAGCTGAACAGAAGATGGCATTTGCAAAGGCTGAACAGCTACATGATTGCAACTGGTCTATGGATATGGTAATTCGCTATTATTTCAATGTTATAGAGAGAGATCACAGGTATGCAACTCAGTTTCTAATTATACCTCCTTTTTTCGATCACGCTTCCTTTTAACTTCATGGAATGTATCTACAAACAAACCGTAGAAGAGGTTAGTAAAGAAACTTAGTTATGCCACCAACGCAAGGATACCCATAAAGAGAGCACAAGAGGCCCTTCATGCTCCTATAATGTGAATGTCACATTTCCCTTAACAAACAAAACTGTGAATTACACATTTCTCTTAAAAGCATTAGACCAACCAACAGCCTATTTTACAATAAATCATAGCTACAAGATGTAATTTTTAAGCACAAATCAAATTTAATCTGCTGCAAAATCTTATCTTTGCGTGCTCCCCACCCCACCCCACCCCACCCCCTTCTTACGGGGAGGGGGGAGGCTGATTGCATCTATCACAAGTCTTCTTTTTTCAAATACCATAACAAATTAAAGGCAGCCCTTTTACACATATGCCCAAAACTGCTTTTAAGTGCATCCTTCAGGAATACCAAACTAATTGAAAACACCAGAAAAGGAATGTAAAAAATAAAAAAGAGTAAGAAGAAGAAAAGATGAAAAACAAAGGCCAAAGGGACATGAGAAAAAGAAAAAAGAACCGACTCAATTGAGTAGGAGGCACACACATGCAAAAGACCAAAAGAGAAAAAGTAAAATTCAAAAGAAAAAGTCACTCATAAAAACTCATTCAATCAAGTAATCAGAAGCTAGAAACAGATCACAAAACAAAGCAAACATTCACACATAGAACGCTTATAACTACATACACAAAACAACACATATATATACACATTGACATACGTATATAAAAGGGGGGGGGGGGGGGAGAATGGACCTTGAAAAAGGAGTTTTTGAGCAGTTTCGTTGGGATCCATAGAGCACTCTTTGAGCATTGCATATATCTCATCCTCACTGTGATTTCCAGTGATCTCTTTTATATTCTGGATCGTTTTCCTCACACTGCTTGGAATTGAAACCCTAGCTCCTACTCCAACAACACCACTGTTACCACTCTTGATGTTGCTGCTCATCTTCACCACCCCCCCTACAACCCCACAAATATTCTTCCTCTAGTACTATATGTATAATATTAAATATAGATTCCTGTATATACCTAGCTATATATATCTCTATATATATATGTCTCTCACTGATGTTGGGGAAGAGAGAGAGAGAGAGAGAGAGAGAGAGAGAGGGAGGGAGAAAAGAGTGATTGATTTTATTCTGGTGAAATATATAAAGACTTAGGGGCAGGAAGGGTTCTTGAATATTTTGTATGTTTTCCATTTTCTATTTACTATTTTATATAGTACGGCCTTACGAGAGGTAATTAATTTTAAAATTAAATTTATGGTAATTTATACGTTTGATTGGAATATAATTATAATATAATTAATTTTGAAATTAATTATTTTATAATTATTTTTTCCTATAAAAGAATGAAATAATAATTCGAATAATTAATCTCGAAATATTTTTTGTGGGGAGGGGTCTTAGGGCATTATTGGTATTTGAATAAATAAATTAATTTTTTTATTTTGCATTCTTTTTATATTTGATTTTTATCTATTTTTGAGTAGCGAATCTAAAATTCAGATTTAAGTCATTATATCGTTTGTTTTTTTTTTTTTTGAACTTAAATAATTTTCAATTTTTGGATTGTAAATTCACATCTCGAATTTAGGTCATTATATCGTTTTGCTTTTTTTTTTTTGGTAATTAAACTTTATATTAATTACCAAAGTGGTTGTCATACAAAACCATAGAGCAGCTTTATACTCAGCTGTCTATCCAAAATGAAACAAAACTCCCTAACCTATACTGTCAAATTTCAACATTACAAAAGGCAATGTTGAAGGTGTACTCGTACCTTAGAAGGTGCCCGAACGTTACAAGTGTATGCAATGGATCTAAGAAGTTTGTCACAAACACATAAGGTGTTTTCAAATATTCTCACATTCCTTTCCAGCCATAGGACATAGAGCATTTCTGTCAAGGCCATTTTAACTGTGCAGGCTCGAGTGGATTTTCCTTTAGCCTGCTCTATAAACCAATGTACAAACTGAGGCCAGTCTTGTCGAGGAGGTTGTTGAACTTTGATCCAGTGCAATGTGTGAGACTTCAGCTGATTTGCATAGGTGCATTCCAAGAATAAATGATCTCTGGTTTCTTTAGCTTGTTGGCACATAACACAAGTGTCATCTACAGTTAAGTTCCACTTAATCAACCTGTCTTTGGTAGGAAGTCTATCTTGCAGCAGCAGCAGCCATAGGTTGAATAGAGCTTTAGGTCGAGCATGATTCTGCATTGTTAAATTCTTCCAAGGAACTCTAGGTGCTTCTCCAATCTGTCGGAGATATAGCATTCTGATAGTACAAACAGGCTCATGTATCAGTTGATGTTGTTGTAATAGCACAGAGCCTTCAATGATCTTCCAGACCATCCAACTAGCCTGTTTAGGCATATTTATGCACTCCAACTGATTTTGTTTGATATATAGTGTGTGAATCCACTTCACCCATAACACATCCTTCTTGTGTGCCAAATCCCAAGTTAATTTTGCAACAGCAGCTTTGTTCCATAGTAACAGATTGGCCAAATTTAAACCTCCACCAGACTTTGGCAGACAGACTTTTTCCCAAGCAACGTATGCTTTCCTTGTTACATTAACTGAGCCAGACCATATGTAGGATCTACATATTGCTTCTAGTAGTTTGATAACTTTGGAAGGGATGAGAAAGAGTTGTGCCCAATAGACTTGAATACCAAAGATTACTGACTGCACCAGTTGCACTCTACCAGCATATGAAAGTTGTATGGCTGTCCAGGATGTAATCCTGGCAGTAATCCTGTCAACCAGTGGCTGCCATTGAAAAACAGTCAGCTTCTTGGTAGATAATGGTACCCCCAAGTATTTAAAGGGGAGTTCTCCACGTACATATCCAAGAAGATCAATGATTTGCTGTTGGACCTCAGGCTTTACTCCCCCAAAATAGACAGCACTCTTATGCAAGTTGGCTTTCATACCAGAGGCTGCAGTGAAGTGAGAAAATATGCAAACATGGAACTCACTGATTGAGGATCTCCCTTGGCAAACAGCAGTAGGTCGTCACCAAAGCTTAGATGAGATATTCCTAGTTTTTTACATCCAGGATGAAAAGTGAAACCTTTAGCTTGCCTCAGCTCTACCAGGGATCGACTAAGGTATTCCATAACAATAGCAAACAAAAATGGAGATATGGGATCCCCTTGCCTTAAACCTTTGGCTGCTTGAAAAGGTTCTGTTGTTTCTCCATATACAACCACTGTATAGCTAATAGTTTGGACACACTCCATGATCCATCTTGTAAATCTGATAGGAAAATCTAGAGCTTCCATAACCTGCTGCAAAAAGGGCCATTCAACTGAATCATAAGCCTTCTGTAGGTCAATTTTGATCATACATCTGGGAGATATATGTGACCTAGAGTAGTGCTTTATTAATTCATGTGCTAGAATGACATTATCAGCAACTCTTCTTCTTGGAATGAAACTTGCTTGTGCACTACAGATGATGTTGCTCATGACCTTCTGGAGTCTATTGGCCAACAGCTTTGAAATGATTCTGTATAGGACTGAACAGCAAGCTATTGGTCGAAATTCTTTGACTGTTTGAGGATTGGACACCTTGGGAATTAATGTGAGAGAGGCACAGTTTGTTGGTCTATGCATTCTGCTGGTTTCAAAGAAGTTCCTGACTGCTTGCAATGCCTGTGGGCCAATGATAGGCCAAGTTTGTTTGAAGAACATGGCATTGTACCCATCTACCCCTGGAGCTTTATCATTACCAATTGCCTTTAAGCTGTTTAGGATCTCTGTGTCACTGATATCAACAGCTAGTTCCATCTTCTGATGATGTGTTAATCTAGGTCCATTGCTCATATACAATCTGTTAACAGCTGGAATGGAAGTGGCTGATGTACCCATGAGTGATTTATAAAAATCCTTAATCTCCTTATTTAGGTCATCTGGATAAGTTATCTTCAAACCCCCTTCTGTAATCAGTTCAGTGATTCTTTTGTACTGATTCCTCTCTTTCATTACTGCTGAGAAGTATTTGTTGTTTGAGTCTCCAAGCTGGATGCATCTGGCTCTAGATTTCTGTTGCAAAACTGATTCTTCAATCAATGACCATTTTTCTAGTTGCAGCAGTAGTTCTTTTTCTCTAAGCTGTAATGTATCTGTATAGGACAAAATCATCTGGTGTTGGACCTCTTCAAGTTCCTTTCTACTATTCTCAATCTTCTGTGTAATGTTCTTAAAGTCTCTAGTATTTAGAGATTTTAAGGCTGGCTTAAGGGATTTGAGGTTCTTCCACACCCCTTGGAGGGTACATTGAGCATTACCATTCCATTTATCTTTGATTAAAAGCTGGAAGTCCTTGTGTTGAGTCCATGCATTGTAAAAACTGAAAGGAGTCTTCCTGAGATTGTTTTCTTCTGCCAGGGTTAACAACATGGGAGTATGGTCAGATTTAAGTGGTACTCCATATACTGTGTGTACATGGCTCCACTTAATAATCCACTCATAGTTTCCAAACACTCTATCCAATCTGCTGCACACTCTGTCATTGCCACTTTGTTTGTTGGTCCAGGTAAAATAATCACCTTTCCATGGAAGTTCAGCCAGACCAGCCTGCTGATGCAATTGTTAAAATCTACAGTTTCAGTTTGCTTAACTTGATGACAGGATTGTCTATCATTACTAGACATAATAGCATTGAAATCTCCTGCTATTAGCCAGGGGTCAGTAACAACAACGGCAAAGTTTTGAATTGTCTTCCACAATGTCCTCCTTTGATCAATGTCATTAAACCCATAGACCACTATGAGACAGCAGATAAGTCCACCAATGAGAGTCCTAACAGTGCAGTGGATGAATTGAGGGTCCTCCTGTAAACCTGTGATCACAATTTTTGTAGTATTCCATAGAATCCATATTCTACCATTCATTGCTCCCCTGTAGTTAGTTAGAACACTCCAGTTAGGTAACAAGTAACTAGCTATTTTGTCTGCATTCTTCTGTTTAACCTTTGTCTCTACCAGACCTACAATGTCAAACTTATTTATTCTAAAATATTCTTTGGCCTCTTTCTGTTTGTACCTTTTATTTACACCCCTAATATTCCAAAATATCCACTTCATTGAGTATGGCTGGTTCCCCCTTCATCCAGGGGATGGTCTGCCCAGCTCACTGACCCAACTTCAAACCTATTGGACATCATAATAGGGGATAGTGGTGGAAAGTTTGTGATGTTAAAGACTGGGGACACTTGTGTTTGAATACCCTTATGTTTATTCAAAACTTCACCTAATTCAGCATGAGGACTTGGTTCCTTTGGAAGATTTGGTTGCTGGATTTGGGGAACCTGGTTGCTCTGTTCCACTCTGGTTGGAGCTTTAACTCTCCATTCCTGTATCACCTTGTTCGTCTGTATGGGATTGGTTTGAGTAGATTTGGCCAAACAGTTGTGTCCCACCTCAAGGCATTTTTCACAATAAAATGGTTTCCAATCGTAGGTCACATCCTGCATAAAACTTTTCCCATTTGGCTCCAGAATCTCAATCTCACTAGGTAATTCTTTTGACACATTTACCTCAACGAGCATACGAGCATATGAGATTCTAGTTTGCTTAGTCGTACATTCATCAGCAAATATAGGCCTACCTAGCACACTTGCAATTCTACTCAAAGACCTGCTGCCCCAACAGGACATAGGCAAGTTAGGGAACTTGATCCACATGGGAATTTCTGTGGGAAAGGCAGCTTTGAAATCAAAATCAGCAGACCACTGCTTCAAGATCATAGGTCTGTTGGCAATATTATATGGTCCTCCACACAGAATTTCCTTTGCATCATCCAGGGATTGGAATTTGACAATGTAATAGCCCTCGTCATGGTAAAAGAGCCCAGGTTGAGGCACATGAGACAATGTAAATTAATAAACCTTTTCATACCATTATACCCTGGGCCATTCTCTAGCACAAAAACAACTAGGGCACACTTCCACTTTCCTTCTTCTTCTTCCACTTCATCCTTAGCTAGTTGACCTACTGGTTTTCCATTAATAATTGTTGGTGGAATGTACTCTAGAGACATATCATTAGCAGCAAGACGATTCCTCTGGAATAGACTAGCCCACCCTTTTGGTGCTTCAATTTTTGATCCCTCCTCTATATTGGGCTTTAGTACAGCTGGTTGTGGAGGTAGCTGCATGTGGTCGATACCCTTATTCTCTTGCATCATCGGACCTATCTCCGGCACAGTTTGAGTCCCTGAACTGTTATCAGCATTATCAGCAAGGGTTGTAATCTCAGGAGCTCCAGATGACTCTAAATCTGCAGGTGCATGTGGCAATGGAACAGTACTCACACTGTGTTGCAATGGAACAGTACTCACACTGTGTTGCAATGGAACAGTGTTAACAACTTCTGGTAATGGAACAGTAGTAGTAGGTTGTTCAGCATATATTGGCAATAGAACTTTCCGAGGTCGGCCTCTCCCTACCGCCATGGCACCCTCTGCGCACGTTAGACTAACATACGCTGAGGCAGACGAAGAAGATGAAGTGATGAACAGTAAAGTTAGAGAGAAGGAAGAGCTTCTCTCTAAAATTTGAGTTGTTAGCCTTAAATGAGGCAATGGAACGTTTTGCTTTTTTCTAAACTTCAATATTTTTTTACATACGAACTATATGTCATAATTTTTTGCATGTGTTTATAGTTTTAATAGTTTCTAAAGCATGTGATTTGCACGTGTATCTTCACGATTTTGAATATTCACACAAGATTATTACAATACTTTTTTTACTAATCTTCAAAATTTTCAGTACTTCATTTTAATATTTTTTCTATCTTATATTTCATAAAATTTAGTCAATTTTTGAGTTGCAAATCCAAAACTTAGATTTAGGCTATTATAGTGTTTGGCTTTTTCTGAACTTAAATAATTTTTTTTGTTCAACTTATGAGATACAAATCCACAACTAGATTTAGATCATTAGACCGTATAGCTTTTTTGAATTTAAATATTTTTTTGTATACGAATAATTTGTTATAACATGTTTACATATGTTTATTAGTTTTACTAATTTCTAAAGCACGTGATTTGTACGTATATCTTGTCCAATCATTTAGCACAAGATTTTAAATATTCACATAAGATTATTATGATATATTTTATTAACGGTTTATTTTTTCTTTCACTAATTTATTTAATTTTTTTTCTATTGTATTATTTTACATTAAATTTTGGTCAATTTCTGATGTGCAAATCTAAAATTTAGATTTAGGTCATTATAGCGTTTGGCATTTTCGGAAATAAAATATATCCTTTATTCAACTTCTGAGTAGCAACTCTATAACTTAAATTTAGATCATTATACGGTTTGGTTTTTTCCGAACCTAAATATATTTTAATGATATGTTATAATTTTTTAATATTGTTTTATAATTTTGTAGCTTCTAAAACACGTGATTTGCACGTGTATCTTGCTCAATCATTTAGTATAAGATTTTACATATTCACATATGATTATTACAATACATTTTTATTGAATATTTTTTTTTCTTTTACTGATTTATTTTAATATTAAATTTAATTTCGGTCAATTTTTGAGTTCTAAGCGAATCCAGGGCTCATATGAGGTCGTTATACTGTTTGGCCTTTTTGGAACTTGAATATTTGTTCTATATACAAATGAACTATTATAATCCTTTTAAATGTGTTTATAATTTTATTAGTTCATAAAGCACGTGATTTGCACGTGTGTCCTGTCCATTAATTTAGTACAAGATTTTAAATATTCACATTACATGATTACAATGCATTTTTTATTAATGTTTTATTTTCCATTTCACCTATTTATTTTAATATTTTCCTATTTTGCATTTTCTATATTTAATTTTGATGAATTCTTATGTAGCGAATCCAAAACACAAATCTAGGTTATTATGTCGTTTGTCTTTTTGCTAAACTTAACTATTTTTTTCTTTTTGTTCTTATGAGCTACAAATTCAGAACTAGATTTAAACCATTAAATCGTATAACTTTTTGAACTTATATATTTTATTTTGTATACAAATGATCTATTATAATCTGTTTACATATGTTTATAGTTTTACTAGTTTCTAAAGCACGTGATTTGCACATGTATCATGTCCAATTATTTAGCACAAAATTTTAAATATTCACAAGATTATTACAATATATTTTTTATTAATGTTTCAATTTTCTTTTTACTGATTTACTTTAGCATTTTTCTATTTTGTATTTTATACATTAAGATTTGTTCAATTTATGAGTAGCAAACTTAAATTTAGGTCATTTTAGCATTTGGCTTTTTCTGAACATACATATATCTTTTATTTAACTTTTGAGTAGAAAATTCAGAACTCGAATTTAGATTATTATAACGCTATTTTTTTGAACTTAAATATTGTTATAATTTTGATATTATTTTTTACTTTTTAGAAAACGTGATTTGCACATGTATCTTGCTCAATCATTTAGTATAAGATTTTATATATTCACACACAATTATTACAATACGTTTTCATTAAATAGTTTATTGTTTCTTTTATTGGTTCATTCTAATTTTTTTAAAATTTAATTTCGAGCGTTCTGGGTGAATCCAGAACTCAAATTTGTGTCGTTATACTGTTTTTATTTTGGAACTTAAATATTTTTTCTATATACAAATGAACTATTTAATCTTTTAAAATGTGTTTATAATTTTATTAGTTCATAAAGCACGTGATTTGCACGTGTGTTCTGTCCATTAATTTAGTGCAGTATTTTAGATATTCACATAAGATTATTACAATGCATTTTTTATTAATTTTTTTTTCCATTCCACCCATTTATTTTAATATTTTTCCTCAGTAGCGAATCCAAAACATAGATTTAGTTTATTATAGCGTTTGGCCTTCTTGAACTTTAATTTTTTTTTTTTTGTTCAACTTTGTGAAGAACGATAGGTCATTTTCAGAATTAGCTTTCATATCTGTGTTTCGAAATGTCGAACAGCTCCGTTTAGCCTTCCTCTATTTACGTGTGCAATTTATATCTTTTTTCGAAAAATTTTATGTGGAAAACTAAAGAAAATGTGAAATTTTACCTTACAACTCATTTGAGTTGACTATGGATAACGCTCTGTGTAAACGAACCCGGATCAATATTTTTATGATCCCGGTCGGTCCGTATATGATTTGTGACTTGAGAATATATAGAATTGAATTCGAAACTCACTAACTTGATTTAACGTAATTTGTTGCAAACCAGTAATTTAAAGGTTTAAAGAATTTTTAAGTTTGACCGTAGATTGACTTTGTTGCTATTGAGTTCGAATATCGATTTCAGAACTTGGTATATATTAATTTCAGTAAGAAATGACTTGTTTGCAAATTTCAATGTAAAAAAGAGTTGATTTGACGTGATTCAAATATCCTGTTGTAAAATTAAAAGTTCTTGAGTTTTTTTAAAAATTTCATTTGGTTAGGTGTTCGATTCATGGTTTTAGGTGTTATTTTGATGAGTTGATCGAACAAGCAAATTTGTATGATGTTACTACACTTTTGTGTATATTTGGTTTGGAGTCCGAAGGGCTCGGGTGGGTGAGTTCCGAATAGGCTACGAGTGATTTTTGGACTTAGGTCAGTACTTCTTTTTCACTATTATTGTCACCTTATGATTTTTGCTTCGTGATCGAGAAGGGGAACTAGGACAGGGTTGAATCCTTCGTGATGGCTGGGTCGCAAAAGTGAATCTTTGGGGGTTTTCCCTTCGCGAACGCGGATAGCCTCTCGCAAACGAGTAGGGTTAAGGAGACCTGGGAATGGGAACATTGTTACTCTATGCAAATGCGAGCCCTAACTCGCGAACGTGAAGGCTTGAGGAACATCACGAACGTGTAGGCCATTTGGGCCGGTGTGCATCGCGAAGGAGGCAAGTCCTTTGTGAATGTGAATAAGGCCTCGTACTTGTGATTTTAAATGTCCCAGACATGGGAAATTATCCATTTTTCACCTTCTTTTCATTGGAGCTCGGCCTAGGAGCGATTTTGAAGAGAAAACTCATCACAATTTCACAGGTTAGTATATTTTAACTCGTATTCTTTTATTTCCATCAACACCCATTGATTTCTAACCTTAATCTATGCTCTTTCGTGGTAGAAAATTAGGGACTTGTCAAGAATTAGAGAGGGGGTTGTAAATTTGAGATTTAGACTTTAAATTGACGACAAACTTCGAAACTAATCACATAATCGGGATCGAGAGTTGATTTTTGTTGACTTTTTGGAAAAATATAAAATCTTAGCTTTATGTATTGTAATTAATTTTTCTCGCAATGTTTGTTAATATTAAGTCGATATTTGTTAGATTTGATTATTTGGAGGAGAATTTTAAAGTAACTATAGATACGGTTCACGTGACATAGTCATGATGCATATACCCCATTTTGAGTGTGCATTTCACGTGACTTGACCATAACTTCGAATAATATAAAATAAACATATTATAGGTCGGAGGTGCGTTTCACGTGACGCGGTTCGCAACGTGTACAAAAACAATAAATGTGCGACATCGCGACTTATATAAATAAACTCTATAATTGTTAAAAGCGGTTAAAAAGTTAAAAATATACAATAGGTTTTGAAATATGTACTAAATTAGATAATTAGGTCAATTATTAATAGTTGAGCGACCATGCTAAAACTACGAAACCCGAAAATGCCTAACACCTGCTTCGAGTTTAACATAATTTCTTATCCGGACATATGTGTTTGCAGACCAAAAAATATAGTCAAGTTTCCACGATTTGGGATTCTAAAATGAACCAGTGACTTGGAACACCATAAAATTATTCCAAGTGGAGATTCTTGAATAAATAAATAATCATATTTCGATTAACGTCACTATTGAAAAAACTCTTTATTCCTTTCGAAAAAGGAGGCATGACAACTCTAGCGACTTTGCTGGGGACAAGAACCCATAATCTTTGGTTCAAGGTTCAAAGTTCAAGATTCAAAATTCGAGCTTAAAATAGTTGTTATACTTGGCTTTTATTTAGTATCTGATTTTTTACTATTTGAGCCTAATGTGCTAAATATCGCTTTTTACCGCTTTGATATTGCTTGAACTGTATATAAACTACTACGAAATCTTCTTCTCTCTTAGTCTTCTAAATCTTCTGGGAAGTGCATGTTGGCATGACTTATTTTCTATTAGAGTCATACCCTAATTTTATAACGAGGTTCGGAAAAGTTGCAAAGCAGGGGAAGCTTCTGTATTCCCAGTACGCTGCCCCCCCCCCCTCTCTGTTCGAGTTGTCCGTTTGGGTATGCTTGGTCTAGAACAATACACCCAGATTTTAAACTTAGAATAACATAGCCTCATGCTGAATCCCTAATAGGAATGTTTGTTTGCATAACATGCATTTGACTTTGTGGACTCAACACATGGATTGGGTCCGTCTAGAGCAGGTGCATCAAAATTAAAAAGACCATCTTGATGCATCTTACGTGCTACTTGCGCGTTTTTTTGTTTCGGCTTGTAAGTTGACTGGCTTCTAGAATAAGGAAAGAAAGTTTAAGAAAAAAAAGGAAAATAAAAACAACAAAAGAAAACAAGTGTGAGAGATAGGCATTTAAAAAATTCCGAAACTCTTCCAAAAAGAGAGAAAGTAATAAGTCAATGTTTTCAAGTCATGTTTGCTCTGTTCTGTCAAAATTTGACGAACTACGTGGGTCTAATTCTCACGGGATATGAGATATGTAAACAAACCTCATCGGTTCTGGCCCATAATTTTTAAAAAAATCCAAAAATATTTTACTTTACTTCTTTTTTAGAAAGTCTTTCTTTTAGACCCCACTTTTAAAAAAATACAAAAATATTTTCTTTAATTTCTCCTCAAAAGTCCAAAAATATTTTTATTTTTCTTTCGAAAATTGAAAAGAAAATTCAAGATTCAAAAATATATTTTTTTCCTTTAGAAAAATTTCTTTCATGAATTCAAAATAAAAGTCCAAAAAATAAAAAATATCGCCTTTCTTCTTCATAAGTTTTTCTTTCAAAATTCCAGAAAGAAAAATAAGGTCGAAATCCCAAAATAAATAAATTAGAAGTCTTTCTTTTCAAAAATTCTAAAAAAAAAATCGAAATAAAAAAACTATTTCTTCTTTATAAGTCTTTCTTTCGAAAATTTAAAAAAAAAGATTTTCAAAATCCAAGAAAAAGAGTTAGTTTATTTTTTTCCCAATATTCTTGGACTATGCAAGATCTGGTTAATATTCCCACATGATACATAGACAACCCACATCAAGTTTGATCGACAATTTTAAAAATAAAAAGCGTGAAAAAAGAATAAAAAATGATGATGATAATAATAATAATAAAGACCGAGTGAGTCTATTCTAACGTATTATTTGTTTTGAATGAAAAAGAAAGTTTGAGGTGGTCGATTTGTGGTAAGCTCACAACACAAGATCCAAAGGAAAAATACAATTGACAACTAAAATTGAAGTTGTTACAAGTGCTCAAGAGACTTAGGGTCAAAGGTTTCAACAAGTGTCTACTGTGATTGAGAAAAATAGAATACTAAAACAGCAAATGATTGGAATGTGTCAAGCATGGATGAATGGCCAAGGATCGCCCTTTTCTATTCATAGTTACCCAGAGTTCGCATCCATCTCGGCTACTACCAATCCAGCCTTATTGTCTGATTAATCATATCCACCTAGGGTCAATCTTTATCCCAACTATATGACTACAGCTGGAGCTTCTATTGCACGCTCCTAGAGTGTTTCATTGACAACCAATCAGACAACCACTACTATTATGCCGCCTTCACTATCCCACAACCGACTGTGGTATAGAAGAAAAGTCATAAGTCACAATTTGCTACCCAGCAATAATAGTACCACTCTCTTGAGCAACACTCGTACCTATTTGATCTTCCTGCAAAGATTGAGAAACCTGCTCGAAAGATGGCACATGAAGAAATGACCCAAAGAACGAAAAGCTTAGAATAACAATTGAAAAACATGTAAAGGTTAATGGATCAGAAGAGTTTGCCTTCAAGGATCTACGTATATTCCCCGATGTTCATTTTCCGTTTGGTTTCAGAATCCCAAAATTTGAAAAGTATGATAGACACGGCGACCCCATTGTCCACATGAAAAATTATTGTAATAAGCTAAGAGGTGCGGGAGGAAACGAAGAATTACTAATGATTTATTTTGGGGAAAGCCTTACAGGAATAACCTCTAAGTAGTGTATGGATTAAGACACATCTCACCGGTATGTCTGGGATGACATGGCCTAGGCCTTTGTCAAACAATTCCAATATAATATCGACATTGCCTCAAACCACAATTCCCTTTAAAACTTGAAGAAGAAACCAACTGAAAGTTTTAGGAAATATGCCATTAAATGGAGAGAGCAAGCAGCTAGAGTTAAGCCACCCAAGGATGACCACGAGCTAATCATTATCTTCCTTCAGGATCAAGAGCCAGATTATTTTCAAAATATGATGTACGTAGTTGGCAAATCCTTCTCATAAGAGATCAAAATTTGTGAAATGGTTGAGAATAGCCTTAAGACAGGCAAAATTATAAGTCAAACGATTCTCAAAGTCGCAACTCAGGTTGTCCATATTGAATCAGGTAATTTTAGTGACATGAATAAGAAAGATGAAGAAACCATGATAATATCGGGATTGAGAAGAGGTCCTAGGAGAGCATCTCGAAAGGCATGGAAGCCTCGTCTGGTTTCCTATGATTCCCATGAGCACTACTAGCCATCTCGAAACCCGCAATACTATGTTGTTCTACCTCAATATGTTGTCCAGCCACCAAAACACCACAGAAGGCAAGTACGAGCATCACAAAACTCCCACCAGTTTCGACAAAATTTTCAAGTGCCCTATAACCCATATACGAGCTATAGGTATAAAGGGGAACAAAGGTTGAAAGATAATTTTATACCAGTAGTAGAGTCCTATGCAAGCTTATTTGAGAAATTAAAGTATCATGACATGATTGCACCTATTCCTTCAAATTATGTAAACCTACGTGCAAAGAGCTTTGAACCTTATAAAAGGCGTGAAAATCTTTCCAATACCCAAGGGCACAATGTTGAAAATTATCGGGATTTGAAACGAGAAATAGAAAGGATGATCCAGGAAAAACTGATTGAAATTGGAGATGGCACTAGTGATTTTGATGAGCAATTTTGTGGCTAAATGTCAAGCTTAGAAATTGAAAAGTCAGTGAGGGAGGAATATTGGTAGCTTAATTTGATATTTTTTCTATTATCTGAGTTATGTTAGGGTTGTGATCCAGATTTTATTTGTTTTATTGAGTCAAACCTTTCTATCCTTCCATTACGTTTGAATATGTTGCTATTTTCATTATCCGAGTTATTTTAGGGTTGTAACTCGAATTTTAGGTTGTTTGTCTTGTTTTTAAACCCTTCCTCCTTTACTCAATGAAATACAGTTTTTCCTTTATGTCATTCCAATACTTAGTTCTTTTTCCGTTAGTTCTAGTGACATGACATGCGTACGGAATTTTTGGCAAGATCTTAGAAAATTGATTTAAGCTTGAATTGGATATTTGAGAAAAAGACACTTTTGAGGATGAATAAAGAGTTGAAATACTTTGAAATTAAGCTCGACCAAAATTCAAACGGGAGTATAATATCCATACCCATGGAGGTTAATAATCTTTACCTTCAAATCATTATGAAGGTTGGATTTGATGAAGAATCAATTGAAGTTTGGTAAAAAGTTTGACATTACTGGATGGACATTGTCTTTCGACCACGATACACCAAGAAGACAGACATATCTTTCAATGTTATGATTGTGAAAAGATACTATATTTGGCGTTCTCGAGGCTGGAGGGTCATTTTTCAGCCACCCAAACAATTTATACCTGTTGTTACCCATTTTTGAGCATGTGTAATTTTCTTTGGCCATCCTCTTTTGGAATCAAATTTAGCGTAAAAAGTCCAGAACAATGAATAGAAAAAAATTCCCCAATAGTACAAACTGGAAAAACTCTTAGAAATTCCAAATTTAAAAAAAAATACTCAAGGTCCATGCTTCCAGAAAATAAAAGATGGGGAAAATTTTTCTTAAAAAAAAAGACAAAGTAAAAGAAGAAAGTTGAAAAAAATATAGTTAGGTCAAATGTTCTAATTATGCTTGACCTTATTCATTTAAAAGGGATATGTAGGAAGCCTTACACAATTCGGTCCAAACCAAACAAAAAATCATTTAAAAATATCTAGTATTTAAAACTGGGGCATGAATTTGTTTTAGTTTTTGAAAGAGCCGATTCCAAGAGTTGTAAGTGTACAACCCATCATATTGAGTCTACTTTAAGCCTTCATGACGTCCTTTATTTCTAACCATATTCAAAATTCAAAAACTTTTCAAATAAAGACCTCCTTATCACCCTTCAAGAATGCCAATAGACGTATGCATTGAGCAACAATTATCACGGGACATAAAACACTATCAATTTTCTCACACAAGAAAGCAAAAGAAAAAGAAAAATAAAGAAGAAAAATATGAGAGTTTTACTAGTGAAACCCTCACATGCACTCCAAGACGATGGTAAGCAGAGATGAATAAATGAGGGAGACTTGTTGGTAAAAATCTCTCGGGACACCACCACTCGAAAGTGAGTCGTGAAGGTGACGTTATGGATTAACACGAACTAGCCTGACTTAAAAGGTCATAGGAGTGGTATAAGAAAAGATAAGATCAGTTTGATAGATTAGGCCACTAGGTCAAAAATGCATGTCATGATCGTTAATGCTAGTTATTGAAAAAAAATTTTCTCCCTCTGTCTTCTCGATAGGGGCATTTCTTGTTAATATTGTTTCTTTGCATTATTTTTCCCCTTCACTCTGAGTCAGTCCTTGTCAAAACAAGAAAGAAAAGATTTCAAAATCTACTACCAGGTTTTCAATTGCACAAAGTAAATTTGACAAGCACATTCACTTGTTAAAGTCTACATGCCTTGAGGATTCATGCAAAGGCCCCTCCTCAAGATACTCTTGCCAACCTACTTGGCTAGGGCAAGCAAACATAACCTTGAGGTTAATCGGGAATTCTTTGTAGTATTGAACCGAGACTATGAAGTGTGCACATCATGCAAAAGGCGCATGACTCTCTCTGACAAACAAATTGATCAAAAAGCAAGAAGCCATTTAAGATATCGGAAAAGGTCACCTAAGCAAAGATCTTCAGTTAGGCTAAGGCTGATTAAGCCACAAATACAAATGGTACTGAGTGTGAAACAATCGGGGTTGATGTATAGCAAAAGTCTCTTGAGACCGACTCAAGCTGATTGAGCAAAGCCAAGCTGTTAAAGACTCAAGGCCACAAACCGACCACCACTTCCAAAACTGACAATTTTTTTTTGAAATAGGAACAAAGCGATGCAAGGAAAGTGGTTCAAAAGAAGAAAAAAGGAGAACAGAAGAACCGACAAAGGGAAGTTTCTCAAATCTTTGTCTTTATTTATCTTGCTAATGTGCACAAAATTCTGCCATCGCTCTTCACATGTTTTCCTCATAGGGTAATTTATCCTAGTCTGATTCCTTCTAATAAAAATCTTAGTCCGATGAATATAAAATCTCTTGTTTGATGAATTTTTCTCATAGGGTAAAAATCTTAGTCCCGGTGAATCTTTATCCTAAGATAAGGAACCAAGTCTGATGAATTTTTCTCATAGGATAAACATCTTAGTCTGATTAATCTTTCTTCTAAGATAATAAATTAGGAAATGATAAACTTTCTATTTGGATAAACGTCTTAGTCTGATGAATCTTTCTTCTAAGATAAGAAATCATAGTATGGTGAATTTTTCTCCTATGATAAAAATCTTAGTCTGATGAATCTTTCTCCTAAGATAATAAATTAGAAAACATAATCTGATGAACTTTATCCTAGGATAGACGTCCTAATCTGAAGAATTTTTCTCCTAAGATAAGAAAACCTAGTCTAATGAATCTTTATACTATGATAAATGTCTTAGTTTGATGAATCTTTCTTATAAGATAAGGAAACCCAGTATTGTGAATTTTCTCCTAGGATAGAAATCTTAGTCTTATAAATATTTCTCTTAAGATAATAATATAAGAAAACCTAATCTGATGAATTTCTCCTATGATAGACATCTTAGTCTGATGAGCCTTTCTCCTAAGATAAAAATATAGTCTGATGAATTTTCTCATGTGATAAAAATCGTTGTCTGATTTTTCTCCTAAGATAAAAAATTTAGTATGATGCATTTTCTCTTAGGATAATTAAAAGAAATTCTGGATTTTTTTAAAAAGAGTCATTTGTTCATGCTCTGAGAAGATAAGTGTTAGAGCAATTGGTTTAAAATAATAATTTTCTCAAAAAAAAAACTTCAAAATATCCTTCTTGGTTCGTTTTAGCATAGGGTATACAATTTCCTAATTTCGTTTTCTAACATGGCGTCTCCGTTCCCTAATTGATTTTATTTTAGACATAGAGTCTCCACTCTCTAGTCTCGTTTTTCAATATAGGGTCTCCGGTCCCTAGTTGATTTTTTTAGACATAGGGTCTCCACTCCCTAGTCTCATTTTCCATCATAGGGTCTTCACTCCCTATTTGATTTTATTTTACATATAGGGTCTCCAATCCCTAGTCTCCTTTTCTAGCATAGACTCTTCACTCGCTAGTTAATTTTATTTTAGACACATAGTCTCCATTTCCTAGCCTCCTTTACCAACATAGGATCTCCACTATTTAGTCCCTCTTTTCTAACATAAGGTATCCACTTTCTAGTTGATGTGGGCTTAAATGCAGGGTACACCACCCCCTGATCTTCTTGCCAGTATAGGGTATACCAATCCCTAGCTGTGTTTTCCAATATAAGGTACACCAATCCTTAATTGAGACATATTTTTGACATCAAAGGAACACCATCCAAGAAAAAAAAACTTACACAAAAAATTCATGATGATTTTTTCAGGGTACACCATTCCTGACTTTTATTTCTTTCAATAAAGAAGTAGTTTTGAATTTTGTTACAATAACTCACGAAATTTTCTAATGAAAATTGGGGCAGAAAAAAATTATTCGTTTGTTTGTTTTGCTGTCTGAGCATGTTATACCTCGAGGCACTGGGTTCGAGATGACCAAAAGAAGTCTCAATCCAAAATAGAGAAGAATAGAAAAAAGAAGTGAATCCTAAATTGTGAAGCATATAAAAGATGTGAAATACTCAAGATATAACTGAAGTCACGAGTACTGCATTCCCCATTTTTATCAAAGGAAGACGTAGAAGAATTAATTAGCACATGTAGCTAGTAAGTATCAAAGTTCAAATCAAAAGTCTGTATGAAAACCATTCGTGACTCAAGATCAAACGTCATAAGACTTTATAGATAGAAATCTTATAACTCCTAGTTAGTAGGTTTGTTTAGTTCCTTTAGATTTTGATTTTGATGTAATAACAGGATCACGGGCCAGTTCCTCGACGGAACCTCTCCCGACTCTCCAACTTATCATTCCATCATTCTCATTGAACTACACGTGACATGATTCCTTTATAATCCAGGATATATAGGTTGTCCAGAACCAGGACTCGGTTGCACTCTCTTCTCTTTTCTTTGTTTCTTCCTTTTTGAATAAATGGTTGGTCAAAAAATTAGTCACACAACTTACTTTATCTTTGCCAAAAACTCTTCATGTTTATAAGTAAAGAGGGGAAGCTGTGAGCACATAATTTTTTTTACCATACTTGGGATTTTTCAACAATTTTTAGTATGTAAATAATTTTAAGTTTAATCTACATATTTTAACCTTTATTTCATTTTAGTAGGTTTTATTTAAGAAAAATAAAAGTCACAAAAAAATTAAATTCTCTTGATTTTAAAATATTTAGCTAATATTTTAATTTACACTCTTAAAGAAAAAGAAAAAAATATTAATTAAAGTAAGAGCCAATGAGTCATTTTCATGTGGTAAAATTCTTCTTTATTTTTTGTAACAAATTCACATGCTCGCGCTCAAAAACTCACATGCATATAGACACTCTTTTTTTCTTGGCCACCAATTAATCCCTATACCTACCCTTATATGCCACCCAACACACACAGAGGAAAGGAAGGGAAAAAAGGGTGGGCCTGGGGAGAAAACAGAACATAAAGAGAAACAGAAGGGAAAAGGAATGAAAACAGATTAAAAGCAGCCCCATCTTATTATCTTTGGAGACTCTCAATCCTTGAGCAACAATAGTCCTCTCCCATCATTCCTTGATCGTTGGTCCCATCTTTGGCTGTGTTTTGAGGCATTTCTCTCACTTTGTCTATGATTTCTCATTACCAGTCAATATGTGCCTTGTTGGATTTTGTCTATGTTATTTTTTTGAGATGATCTTTATTGATTCTATATGATCTTCTATTGAGCTTAGTCTCAGAGGGGCGTTTAAGTGGACATATGTAATCTTTGTGCTTACTCCAATTAGTTTCTGTAGCGTTGCTATTCTTAATTATTTCAATGTTTGTTTTAGTTGGTTTCTTTTACTTGAATACTTTGTTTGTTTCTCTACTCAATTCCTTGTACATGCTTTATTTTTCATATCGTGATTTTTCTACTTCATTTATTAGTAGTTTGATAGGAGTTACCTAGATAAGTTTTGGTTTTTTTATTACTCTTTTGGCAGTAATTGTAAAGTTCTTGGGTTCAATCAATTATACGTTAGTAAGTTTAGGCACAAATTTTGAGTTGTGGTCTTGATTTAAGCAGCTTTAAAAGTGTTAGTACCACTAGAGGGCAACATTTCATCTACAAAGTTATTTTCACAATTCACGGCCTTACAGCAATCTAAAATTAGTTTAAGAAAATAACTCAAGAATATCGTAGTTGCTTTAGGCGCAATTACTAATGAATCATTGTGATTAGAGATACGGTTTTCGTGGCATTTCACGATACATAAACCCCAATTCGAGTGTGCGTTTCAGGTGACTCGAACATAACATCAAATAATAATAAAATGAACATATTATAGGTCATTGGTGCATTTCACATGACACGATTTGCAATGTGTACATAAATAATAAGTGCACGACATCGCGAGTTATTTGAATAAATTTCATAAATGTTAAAAACGTTTAAAAGGTTAAAAATGCATAATAGAGTTTTGAATGTGTTATAATAAGATAATTAGGCCAATTATTAATAGCTGAGAGTACGTGCTAAAACCACGAAATCTGGGAATGCCTAACACCTTCTCCTAGGTTAACAAAATTTCTTAACCGGTCTTCTGTGTCCATGGACAAAAAAATAGAGCCAATTTTCCTCGATTTGGAATTCTAAAATGAACCGATGTGTTAGGACGCCATAAATTATTTCAAGTGGTGACTCTGAATAAATAAATAATCTTATTTCGATTAATGTCACTTTAACTGGAAAAACTCTTTATTCGTTTCGAAAAACTGACAACTCTGGCGTCTCTACTGGGGACAAGAACCCAAAATCTCTAGTTCAGGGTTCAGGGTTCAGAATTCGAGCTTAGGATATGTGTTTAGTTGGCTTTTATTTATTATCTGATCTTTTTATGTGTTTTAGTCTAATGTGCTAACCATCGCTTTTTACCGCTTTGATATTACTTGAACTGTATATAAATTGCCACGAAACCTTCTTTTATCTAAGTCTTTTAAATCTTTTGGGAAGTGCACACTGGCGTGACTTCTTTTCTGTTAGAGTCATGCCCTAATTTTATAACGAGTTTTGGACAAGTTGTAAAGCGGGTGAGATTCTGCATTCCCGGTACGCTACCCCTCGGCTCGAGTTGCCCGCATGGGTAAGCTATGTCCAGAATTATACATCCAAGTATTAAACTCAGAATAACATAGTCGAATCCCAAGTAGGAATGTTTGTTTCCATCATATGCATTTTATTTTGGGGACTAAACATAAGAGTTGGGCCCGTCTAGGGCAGGTGTACCCAAATTAAAAAGACTATCCCAATGCATCTTACGTGCTACTTGCACATTTTTTTAAATTTTCGCTTGTATGTTTATTGGCTTCTAGAATAAGAAAAAGAAATTTAAAAAAAGGAAGGAAAAGAAAAACAAAAAAAAAAAAAAGAAGACAAGAGTGAGAGATAGGTATTTGAAAAACTTCCGAAACTGTGCCAAAATTTTGAAGAAAAAAGAGAAAGAAATAAGCCAATATTTTCAAAAGTCATGTTGCCTCTGTTCCGTCAAAATTGACAAACTACACGGGACTGACTCTCACTGTATATGACATACGTAGGCCCACAGTCTCTTTTTAAAATCCAAAAATATTTCCCTTTACTTATTATTTAGAAAGTCTTCTTTTAGACCCCAGTTTTAAAAAATACAAAAATATTTTCTTTAGTTTCTCCTCAAAATCCAAAAATATTTTCAATGTTATTTTGAAAATTGGAAAAAAAATTCAAGATTCAAAATATTTTTTTTTCCTTTAGAAGTATTTCTTTCATGAATTAAAAATAAAAGTCCAAAAATCTAAAATATTTTCTTTCTTCTTTAAAAGTTCTTCTTTCGAAATTCCAGAAGAAAAAAAGTCAAAATCACAAAAAAATATCTTTTTTTGGAAGTCTTTCTTTTCAAAAATTCTTAGAAAAAAGAAGAAAAAAATCGAAATCATAGAAATTTCTTTCTTCTTTATAATTATTTATTTCGAAAATAAAAAAAGATTTTCAAAATCCAAACAAAAGAGTTCGTCTTTAATTTAATCCAGATCTTCCCGAACAACGCAAGATATGATTCATGTTCCCATATGATACGTAGGCAACCCACATCATGTTCGATCGATCATTTATAAAAATAGAAAAATGAAAAAGAATTAAAAAAAAGATCATGATAATAATAAGGACGGACTAAGTCCATTCTAATGTGTTCTTTGTTTTGAATGAAAAAGAAAGTTTGAGGTAGTCGATTGTGGTAAACTCATAACACAAGATCCAAAGAAAAAATACAATTGACAACTAAAATCGAAGCTGTTACAAGTGTCAAGAGACAGAGGGTCAAAGGTTTCAACAAGCGTCTACTGTGGGTGAAAAAAATAAAGTACTAAAATGACAAATGATTGGAATGTGTCCAGCACGGACGAATGGCCAAAAATCGCCCTTTTCTATTCATAGTTTCCCAGAGTTCGCATCCATCTTGACTACTACCACTCCAGCCTTATTGCCTGATCAATCATATCCACTAGGGGTCAGTCTTTATCCCAACTGTATGACTATAGCGGGAGTTTCTGTTGCGCGCTCCCGAAGTGTGCCATTGACAACCAATCAGACAACCAATACTGTTATGCCCGTCTTCACTATCCCATAGTCGACCGTGGCATAGAAGAAAAGTCATAAGTCACAATTTTCTACCCAGCAAGAACAATACCACTCGTACCTATTTGAGCTTCCTGCAAAGATTGAGAAGCTTGCTCGAAAGATGGCACATGAAGAAATGACCCAAAGAATGAAAAGCTTAGAACAATAGATGAAAAATATGCAAGGGCTAATGGGTCAGAAGAGTACTGACTTCAAGGATCTATGCATGTTCCCCAGTGTTCATTTGACTTTTGGTTTCAAAATCCTAAAATTTGAGAAGTATGATGGACACGGTGACCCCATTGTCCACCTATAAAGTATTGTAATCAGCTAAGATGTGTGGGAGGAAACAAAAAATTACTAATGGTTTATTTTGGAGAAAGCCTTAGAGGAGTAGCCTTTGAGTAGTTTATGGATCAAGACAAATCTCGCTGGTATGTCTGAGATGAAATGACCCAGTACTTTGTCAAACAGTTCTAATATAACATCGACATCGCCCCGAACCGCAATTCCCTTTCAAACCCGAAGAAGAAACCAACTGAAAGTTTTATGGAATATACCATTAAATGGAGAGATCAGGTTGCTAGAGTTAAGCCACCCATGGATGAACCTGAGCTAATCATTGTCTTCCTTCGTACTAAAGATCCAAATTATTTTCAAAACATGATGTCTGCAGTTGGGAAATCATTCTTGGAAGCAATAAAAGTTGGGGAAAAGATTGAGAATGGCCTTAAGACATGCATAATTATAATTCAAACAGTTCTCAAATCCTCAACTCAGGTTGTCTAGATTGAATCAGGTAATTTGAATGACACGAATGAGAAGGATGAAGAAACCAGAAAAGGTCTTATGAGAGCATCTCGAAGGTATGACCAACCTCGTCACCTTTCCGATGATTCCACTGAGCACTACTATCCACCTCAGAACCTACAATACTATGTTATTTAACCTCAATATGTTTTCCGGCCACTAAAGCACACCAGGAGCCGAGCACGAGCATCACAAAATCCCCACTAGCTTCTATAAAATTTTCATGTGCCCTATAACCCACATCCAAGATAGGGGTATAAAGGGTAACAAAGGATAAATGATCATTTTACACCAAGAGGAGAGTCATATGAGGTAATGATCCAGCCGGTCGTCTTAAGAATTAATGCCCTGTCCCCTATTAACTGCTTTCCTAGTGGTTATTTTTGCTATTTTGGTTTGCCGAGATGTTCGGTTTTGAGTTTCGGATAGTTTTAAGACACTTAGTCCCTAAATGAGATCTTAAATGTTAGAAAGTTGATCATAACCGGAATAATATAAAGACGGTCTCGAAATAGAAATCTGATAGTTCCGTTAGCTCCATTGGGTGATTTCGGGCTTAGGGGCGTGTTCGAATTGTGTTTTAGAGCTCCATAGCTAATTTAGGCTTGAAATGCCGAAAGTTGAATTTTTGAAGTTTCTGGTTCGATAGTAAAATTTTGACCCAAGGTTCGGAATGGAATTCTAGAAGTTGCAGTAGCTCTGCAATGTTAAATATGACATGTTTGCAAAATTTCAGGTCATTCGGACGAGGTTTGATAGACTTTTTGATTGAAAGCATGTTTTAGAGCTTTTGGAATTCTTAGGCTGGAATCCGATAAAAAGTTGGTGTTTTGACGTTGTTTTGCGAGTTCCGAAGATTGCAACAAGTTTGAATGATGCTTTAGGATTGGTTGGCATGTTTGGTTGAGGTCCCGGGGGGCTCGGGTGAGTTTCAGGGTTGTTCCGGACCATTTCTAAGCTATTTTTAGCTATTGGTTTTTGGCTACAACAGTGTTCTATGCAATCGCGGAGAATTGGACGCAATCGCAATGAGTAAAATGCGAAAAAAAATGCCAGTGCTTCGTGATCGCGGATGAGCCTTCACTGATCCCACTTCAAAAGCTTATCTCACAATCTATAAGGAATTTGGAGATGATCTAAAAATAAAAGTTGTAGCCTTTTGTGTCTAGTTTTCAGAATATACATAAAGTGGAATTTTATGTTGTGTAAAAAAAAGCTATGATGGTTACACTATATGCTATCTGGGAAGGGTTTAGAAATCTCTAATGCACAAGGATGACTTTAGAAGCTTATATCTTGCAATATATAAAGAATCCGGAAATGAGCAACATATGAAATTATAGCTCTTAGTGTCTAGTTTTCATAACATCAAACCATTTGTCATTTGGAGTTGTGTGTAAAATGTTATGACCATTACACTGGAGGTTGTCCAGAAAAGCTGGGAACTTGTTCTTCGCGATCGCGAAGCATTGTCCGCGATCGCGAAAGGCAAATTTTAGGCTTAGAAAAGTTGTGCTTTGGATTGCAAAGCATTTTCCGTGATCGTGAAGGGTATATTCCTGGGCAGAAGCTTTATTTCGAGGTTTCAGCCATTTTAAACATTTTTTGGACTAAAGGAGCTTGGATGATGTGACATTTTGAGAGATTTTCAAGGAAAACATTGGGGTAAATATTCTTAACTTAATTTTGGTTATATTACTCGAATCTGTTACAAGTTTGACATTAAATCTGTGAATTTAATTGAAAAAGTTTAGAAAACCCCCTGATATAATTGAGGATTTGAGGGTAGAAATGTTATGGGATTTTTATAATTTTGGTATAAATGAATTCGTGAGGGTGTGAGGATTCTAGAAATGTAGTCCATTTCCATGTCAATACCAATAATGAGGATCTCCCAAGATACCGTCATATAGTCCATTCTCATATCAATACCAAGAGGATCTCCTAGGATGCCGTCCTGTAGTCCATTTCCATATCAATACCAATAACGAGGATCTTCCAGGATACCGTCGTGTAGTCCATTTCCATATCAATACCAAGAACGAGGATCTCTCAGGGTACCGTCCTGTAGTCCATTTCCATATCAATACCAATAACGAGGATCTCCCAAAGTAAATGTGCAGGGGGATCTCCCAGGAATCAAACCCGTAGTCCCAAAGTAAATATGTAGGAAGATCTCCCGGGAATCAAACCCGTAGTCCCAAGGTAAATATGCAGGGGGATCTCCCGGGAATCAAACCCGTAGTCCCAAAGTAAATCTGCAGCCACAACCAGAGAAATATTCATAAATGAAGTACAATACACAAGCAACAGATGGTTCTAGCCCAACATGTCTCACGTAGTGCAGATAAGGCAAATTAAGAAAATAGGCAAGTCAAATCAACTAAACATGTCTTTCTAATCTAACACAGATTATAATTGCAAGTAAGATAAAGTAAGTACGAAAGAAAACTCAGCCTTAGCGTCTTAAGTAAAAATCAGATTTTTCAACGATTAGCTCAAGTACGCGCTCGCCACCTCGCGTACAAGGCACTCAATTACCAAATAATATATCCTAAGGGGAAGGTCCCCCATACAAGGTTAGACAAGCCACTCACCTTAGGCGGCTCCAAAATCAACTTGAAATCACCCTTTTGCCACGAGTATCCAACTCCAAATGGACCAACTCTATTCATTTCAATTGCATCTCATAAATAACATCTCAAGCAACTAATTCTACCATTTAATTTAAAGATAAGATGCAAATTTAGATAAAATGACCAAAACACCCCTCGGACCAACGTGGTCAACATCGAGGTTCGAACTAATATCCGGTTACCCATTCCCCATGAATTCAGTTATGCGATTAGTTTTGAAATCGGATCTTGAATTGAGGTCCAACCCCCAATTTTATCAAAACCCTAAGTCCTACCCAATATACCCGAATTCACCCATTAAAAACTTCAATTTGATGTTGAATTTATGTTATAAGGTGTTAAGGAGTGAAGAAAATGAGTTAGAAACCACTTACCAATCGTTTTGAAGAAGAAGTATTGCTTAGAAAATCGCCTCTTAGGTTTTGGGTTTTTAAAAAGTGAAAAATAACTGAAAAATCCCGTATATTTATACTCTCTGGACCTCCAGCATGGATCGCGCAAGGATGACCGCGACCGTGCTGGTGGAGCTGAAAGATGCTGGTCCTCTGAAGTTGGCAACGCAGACCGTGCGGGGGGGGGGGGGGGGGGGGGGGCTGGGGCCGTGCGGCTCACGCTGCGGACCGCGCCAAAGCGAATAGTGTCGTACTAGAGGAATTGAAGGTCGCGGGTTCTCTGAAGCTGGCAGCGCGAACCGCGAGGACGATCGCGGCTGCGCATCTATCGCCACGGACCGCGCGATCACGACCGCGACCACACGCTGGAACTTGGAGCTTGCACCTTACCTGCAACATCTAGTGTTTTAAGTCAAAGACCTCCCGGAACCTATTCGAAACTCACCTGAGCCCTCGGGGCTCCAAACAAAACCTACATATCACTTCAAAAACATCTACGTACTTGTCCGTGCTATCAAATCGCCAAAATAATATCATACATAGGATCGAGCCTCAAAACTCATGATTTCTTCCAAATTTTTCATAAGACATAAAATTCCCATTTCGGGTCCGAAACACATCAAACGACGTCCGTTTTCAACCAAACTTACAGAAAGAGCTCCAATCATATATAAGACTTGTACCGGTCACCGTATCCAAAATACGGGCCTGATACCTTAGTCTTCTAATCAAATTTCGTTTCTATTTTCTTTAATTATTTCCAGAAAATAATTTCACATAAAAATCCATTCCTCGGACTTGGGACCTCGGAATCTAATTCCAGGCATACGCTCAAGTCTCATATTTTCCTACGGATCCCTCCGGAACCGTCAAATCATAGTTCCGGGTCCGTTTACCCAAAAATGTTGACCAGGGTCAACTTTTAATCATATTAATATCAAAATTTATCATTTTTCACACAGAATTCATATTTAAGATTTTCAAGCTACGCGCCGAGACTGCACATATAAATCGAGGCAACGCGAGAGGAGGTTTTAAGGCCTCGAAAGTACTGAACGGAAAAAAATAAATAAGTAATAATCCTATTGGGTCGTCATATCCTCCACCACTAAAGCAATCGTTCGTCCTCGAACAGACAAAAGAAGGAAGTACATGAGTCCAGAAAAAGGTAAGGATAACGGCTCCGCATATGACTCGGACTCCTAGGTCGATGCCTCATGAGGCAGACCTCTCTACTGGACACGAACAGAAGGAAATCTCTTGTACCTCAATTGAGTAACCTGTCGGTCTAGAATGGCTACCGGCTCCTCCTCATAGGACAAGTCCTTATCTAACTTGACAATGCTGAAATCTAACACGTGGGCTGGATCGCCGTTGATACCTCCGGAGCATGGATACATAGAAAACTTGATACACGGCTGATAAGCTAGACCGAAATGCAAGTCTATAAGCCTCCTCTCCCACTCTATCAAGAATCTCAAACGGACCAATGTATCTAGGGCTAAGCTTGCCCTTCTTCCCAAATCTCGTCACGCACTTTATCGGTGATACTCAGAGCAATACCCGCTCCCTAACCATGAATGCTACATCTCGAACCTTTCTATCTGTATAACTCTTCTGCCCATAGTGAGTTGAATGAAGCCTGTCTTGAATGATCTTGACCTTATCCAAGTCCTCCTAAACCAAATCTATACCTAGCATTCGAGCCTCGCCCGACTCAAACCTTCCAACCGGTGATCGACACCGTCTACCATATAAAGCCTCGTAAGGATCCATCTGAATGCTCGACTGGCAGCTGTTGCTGTAGGCAAACTCCACTAATGGCAAGAACTGATCCCAGGACCCTCCAAAATCAATCACACATGCATGGAGCATGTTCCCAAGGATCTGGATAGTGCGCTAGGATTGTATGTCCATCTGGGGGTGAAATTTTGTACTCAACTCCACCCGAGTACCCAACCCATGTTGCACGGCCTTCCAGAACCGCGATGAAAACAAAGTTTCTTTGCCTGAAATAATAGAAGCTGGAATGCCATGAAGACAGACAATCTCCCGAACATAAATCTCTGCCTGTCGCTTTGATGAATAAGTGGTACGCACAGGAATGAAGTGTGCGGACTTAGTCTGTTGATCCACAGTGACCCAATGACATCAAACTTCTTCAAGGTCTGTGGAAGTCCAGATACAAAATTCATGGTGATGCGCTCCCATTTCCACTCCGGAATCTCTATGCCCGACCTGTTTCCAACATACAATCACCATGTCAATCACTGCACGCGGTGCCCAAATATGACTGCACAACATTTGTTGAATTCACGCCTTGCATCACTTTACCCACCGGACCACGATAACACTTTCCGATCAACTTAATCGAAATTCCATGAACCCGATGCCCTCATTGCACCTCATGACCTACATTGGTCTTGCTCTAATTCTTACAACACCGCCACGACAAAAGAGATGTGTAGACTTCATAACCGTCTGTCAAATTAACAAATCATTAGGTCTATACTCCTTACCAGAACTATCACCTTATTCTGAACCAAATAATGGGCTTAGCTCCATAATATGCTTCATATAGTCAGATTGCACTGATACTAAATCCAATGATCTCGTGCCACCAGTTCGAACTGCTCAGGCAATAAGTCATCCCGGACAAAATCAGAAGTCGCATATGATGCCATAATGTGCCAACAGGCTACCAATTCGAATGCGATGCAAAAGAAGAAACGAACTCTGGAAGGGACTACCTAATTCACACACCAATAAGGAATTTCCTTTGAAATTAGGAAGAAAGGCATACAAAAATAGCATATAGGAAGCTATACTCAATATCACACTATTGCGGCGCGTAACCCGGTCCAAATATCATACCCATGGCAGCATGCCACTCGATCCACGCACAACACTTACATAAGGAGATGCACATCGAGCTACCTTGCTCATTACAATAAAATATCAAATTTCGGTCACAAGCACGCTATGTGCATAATACCATCCCCGAAGGGACGTATATCACTATAAGCTATAAAACTCAAGCACAACTAAGGTGCGATATACAATTTGATTCTCAAGAGCCATTTTGCTCATGATACATTATTTCTATGTGGATCCTCAACACATAGATAATTTTCTCAAGCCGTCTCACAACTCGCACGGTGAAATGCATCACTACACAAAATATATGACAACAAAATAACACCCTGACTACTCCTCCATAAGGAGCTCATTACTGAAATGGACACGTTTGGCTTGATATAGAGCCCATATTCACATTTGAATCCACCCACCGACCTCAAGATGATTCTGGTCACACTGACTAGGCTAATAACATTTCCAAGGTCCATAATAACTCTCTTTCCTTTCATATCACATAAGGACAACCATCACAATTGGAGGAATCCTTCGCAGTTCATAAATTAATGGACTGAGTGCTCTCCGGGCATATATTTTCAAATCAACGATATTATCACAACCTTCATATTTGGTTTAAGTCCTTAATCAATCATGTGACTACCTGCCACACATATACAATCTTCCTATAGAACACACCCCTACAACCTACCATAACAAATAACTGGGTCGTACCTCCAAACCACTGCCGCACTAACGCTGAAAAGCGATCAAATTATTAACCAGGACAATACCAACTTAACTTAAACCTCGAAGCTACTTTCCTGCTCATCCGAGCTCGTGACTTCCTTGATTGACTTAGAAATAATGATAACTCCATTCAACACATAACACATTTCACCCGCACTTACCCCGAGTGACACTGAGTCATGAGATCATGCTGTCTCAAATCCCACGAACCATTTCATTCCTTCCAATTGTTACATCGCAAGCCGAAACATCATATAGAATTCTATTCCTCTTCTCATAGGTTGCTATCAAGCTCGATTCTTGACCGTACCTATAGGCTCAAAATTATTAGGCATCACACTTTATCTTTTGAATTCACCAGGACTATTGCTGACAGCCACCCGCTCTGACTTGGCCTCGAATACAGGCAACTTCATGAGTCTTCTAACACACGAATGCCCTCTTGATGAAGCACCTAGCATAGTCACTTCCCTTGGAACCCATATCTATAGAAGGCACAAATCCTAATTCTTTCCAAATTAGGGCATAAGCTAATAAGGCCAACCATAGCGCACCCTTAACAATTCCTCTGCTCAAGTTACCACTTACGGTCTTTTCCCATGGTTGAAATAGCCCGTCAATGTGCTAATAACCAGAAACCCCGCAAGTATTTAACCATACAACCCAATCATAGGTAGTGGGGCTCTCTCACTTAGCTCGAAGCCACTATTGCATAACTCTGGATTTCAGCAGGATTCTTAATCTCTTATTGACATAACCTTGGGCAATCAACCGCCAACATTCTCGATATCTTACTGTAAAAATCCCCTTTTTATATTTTGAGTCATCAACAACATTCGCACGACCAATCCCTTCACTGTATAACCAATAAAATTATTTGCAGAAGCCTCGCCAACCATGCGACCACTAACCTACTCACAAGGATAGCCTGCCTGTAGAAATCACTCCCGACTTCTTCCGCTTTGGCGAACTCACCCCTTTAGTCGACTACTCGACCTTGGAGTCTTATACTTGGCCTTCTTGAAATTTTAGTCACTGCCCAACACATCCTACATGTCCTTCCTCGTCCTTTGTTGTTCATCTACTGCTTTAAATAAAATCTATCTTCGTTGCACTGGTACCCACCATCGCTACTAATTTTAAAACTTTATGAAGATTATCTTTCTCGAGCCGTCGATATTAGAAACACTAATCCGATCCTAAATCACTGCACCATGCAATCTCTGACAGTCGCTTCTTCAATACTATCTCAACATTTCCTGCTCCCAAAGAGAATTGTTTATAACACCGATGAACTTAGTACATTCAAAAGGGACAACGACACTACATCGCAGATAGAAATTCCACCACGCTCGAAATTAACAAGTCTCGCCACTCCATCACCCCAAATTTAGATGTTCATAGGTCAATTGCATCTCCTCCGTCGAAAGCGAGATATCATATCTCTGAATCGTGCACTGAGCAAAAACAACCCGTACCATACCTGCAGTACCATTACCATTCTTTGATTCTCGATTTATAACATGCGGTTTGCGTCGTGGAAGGTTGAGTTGGAAGGGAACAGGGGCATAAGCCTCAAGGAATCAAGTCACATGATGAAGAAATCAAGAAGTGGAAACTTCCTAATAGTTACATTGCCTCTCGTCGATAAGCACAGACGTCTCTGTATCGATCAACGAGAGTCTAAATAACAGGCCTATGTTACGTGACTCCTATGAACCTAAAGCTCTGATACCAACTGTCATGACCCGAGTTCACTCTTCAGGAACATGTCATGATGGCACCTAGTTCTTACAACTAGGTAAGCCAAACAATGCAGAAACTAATATAACTGGAGGAGTCATTTAATTAAATTAAGCAAAAGAACTAAAAGAAAAATGGTATATAAGTGCCACTTGGCATATACAACCCAAAAATAAATGCGGAAGTCTACAATTCAATCTCAAAACTAGGAAACTCATTGGAAGCACATGCTAAGGAAAATACTGTAAATGCTCTAATCTCCATAATGTCTACATCAAAAGTATGATAGAATCTAAACACTACAAGTAGAATAAGGAAGGAAACTCTTCGGCATGCGGATGCTGCAGATATACCTCAAGTCTCCACTAGATTTCTCCGCCTCGATGGTAGTGCGCCTGAGATGAAGTACCTGGATCTTCACATGAAAAACATGCACATAAGAGGCATTAGTACGCCACAATGGTACTCAGTAAGTGCCAAACCTAACCTCGGTCGGGTAGTGACGACGAAGGTCAGGGCCCTAATGAGATTTAAATAATATGATAAGAATGATGACAACAACATACAGTAAGAAGACATAATGGAATACAACCGTGGAGTAAGTAAGACCATACAAATAACAATCAACACACCGAGGATGAAATAACCCAGAGTAAAAAAGGTCAAAATCAGTACCAATTTACTAGGATCTCCCAGGATACCGTCCTGTAGTCCATTTTCGTGTCAATACCAATAATGAGGATCTCCCAGGATACCGTCATGTAGTCCATATCAATACCAATAACGAGGATCTCCCAAGATACCATCATGTAGTCCATTTCCATATCAATACCAATAACGAGGGTCTCCCAGGATACCATCCTGTAGTCTATTTCCATATCACTACCAATAACGAGGATCTTCCAGGATATCGTCCTGTTGTCCATTTCCATGATATAAATGTGCAGGGGGAACCTGGAATCTAACCCGTAGTCCCAAAGTAAATATGTAGGGGGATCTCTCAGGAATGAAACCCGTAGTTCCAAAGTAAATATGCAGGGGGGTCTCCCGGGAATCAAACACTTAGTCCCAAAGTAATTATGCAGGGGGATCTACCGGGAATCAAACCCGTAGTCCCAAAGTAAATATGCAGAGGGATCTCCTAGAAATCAAATCCGTAGTCCCAAAGTAAATATGCAGGGAATCAAACCCGTAGTCCCAAAGTAAATATGTAGGAGATCTCCCGGGAAAAAAACCTGTAGTCCCAAAATAAATATGCAGGGGGAATCTCCCAGGTACCTCGCGCTCGCCACCTCGTGTACAAGGCACTCAATTACCAAATAACATATCCTAAGAGGAAGGTCCCCCACACAAGGTTAGAAAATCCACTTACCTCAATCGGCCCCAAAATCAACTTTAAATCACTCTTTTGCCACGAGTATCCGACTCCAACTCGCCCAAATCTATTCATTTCAATTACATCTCATAAATAACATCTCAAGAAACTAATTCTACTATTTAATTTAAATCTAAGATGAAAATTTAGATAAATTGACCAAAATGCCCCTCGGACCAACGTGGTCAACACATGAGGTTCGAACTAAAATCCGATTATCCATTCCCCATGAATCCAATTATGTGATTAGTTTTGAAATAGGATCTTGAATTGAGGTCCAATCCCCAATTTTATCAAAACACTAGGTCCTACCCAATATACCCGAATTTACCCATTAAAAACTTCGATTTGATGTTGAAATTATGTTAAATGGTGTTAATGAGTGAAGAAAATGAGTTAGAAACCACTTACCAATCGTTTTGAAGAAAAAGTATTGCTTAGAAAATCGTCTTCTTAGGTTTTGAGTTTTTTAAAAGTGAGAAATAACTGAAAAATTCCGTATATTTATAATCTCTGGACCTCCTCGCGCGATCGATGACCGCAGCTGCGCTGGTGGAGCTAAAATATGTTAGTCCTCTGAAGTTGGCAGCATGGACCGTGCGAGGGGGATCGTGGCCGCGCGGCTCACGCCGCGGATCGCGCCAGAGCGAACGCAGTCGTGCTAGAGGAACTGAAGGCTGTGGGTTCTCTGAAGCTGGCAGCGTGGACCACACAAGGAAGACCGAGGCCGGGTGGATCATGCCACAAACTGCTTGATCACCACTACGGCCGCGCGATGGAACCTACAGCTTGCATTTGACCTGCAACATCTGGTGTTTTAAGTCTAAGACCTCCCAGAACCTACTTGAAACTCACCAGAGCCCTCGGGGATCCAAACAAAACATACACATCACTTCAAAAACATCTTACGGACTTGTCCGTAGGATCAAATCACCAAAATAACATCATATACATCGGATCGAGCCTCAAAACTCATGATTTCTTCCAAATTTCTCATATGACATAAAATGGCCATTTTGGGTCTGAAACACATCAAAAGACGTCAGTTTTCAACCAAACATTACAGAAAGAGCTCCAAGCATATATAAGACTTGTACCGGGTACCGTAACCAAAATACGGGCTCGATACCCAGTATTCTAATCAAATTTCATTTCCATTTTCTTTAATTATTTCCATAAAATAATTTGACATAAAAATCCATTCCTCGAACTTGGGACCTCGGAATCCGATTCCAGGTGTATATTTTCCTACGATTCCCTACGGGACCGTCAAATCACGGGTCCGGATCCGCCTACCCAAAAATATTGACCAGAGTCAACTGTTAACATATTAATATCAAAATTCTGCATTTTCACACAAAATTCATATTTAAGCTTTTTCGGCTATGCGCCGGGACTGCGCAAGCAAATCGAGGAAACCCGAGAGGAGGTTTTAAGGCCTCGGAAGTACCGAACGGAAAAAAATAATAATTGATGACCCCATTGGGTCGTCACAATAGCCTTAAATTGTATTATGCTTTCTTGTTTACACTACTTGGAATTTATATAACGAGGATACCAAAAGATCCTCGGGATACTAAGAGATCCCTAGTATATAATGAGGATACTAAGAGATTCTTGGGATAGCAAGAGATCCCTATCTCATATTGAGGATACAAAGAGATCCCTGATATAGATTGAGGATACCCAAAGATCCTCGGGATATTGAGAGATCCCCGATTATTATCCTTGTGATCATTTTAGCCTCTGTTTCAGTTATTGTATTCCTTACTTTCTCGTATTACCTATTGTTAGCTTGCAACTAAATTGCTTATCTTATCCTCTTATACCTTTTATCTTATTTTATCTTAGTAGGCCCCTGACCTTCCTCATCACCACTCAACGGAGGTTAGACTTGGCACTTACTGAGTACCTTTGTGGTGTACTCATGCCCTTTTTGCACATAACCACGTCTCTGGACATAATAGTTACTCTTAGGCGACTACTCTAGTAACTTAGAGGTATATCTTCCACATCGGCAGACCGAGAAGTCTCCTTTTATTCCCTTATTAGTATTTAGCCCTTTTGTATTTTCTGTTTTGTTAGAAATTTTGGGGTTAGAGCTATGTAGTATCTCTTAGCTTCTGATTCATGGGTTTTCGGGTTTTGGGAATTGTTGTTAGTTTGAGAAGTTTCATTGTTTATGCTGAGTGGCATTTTAAATATGCTTCATTATGTTATCCGGTTTTAAATTATTTCTTCCACGAGTTTTGTTTATTTTCATATTTTTAGGCTTACCTAGTCGTATTTTAGAAAATTCCACTTCATTTCATTCCTTATCGTGTGATATTTATTCAATTTGAAGCCTATATCACATGTTATTTTTGCATCCACTTGTGTATTGAAATTGCTCACTCGGCATCAATTATACGCCAACGGCTCGTGATGCTATAAAAGGATTATAAGGGAGCCAAGAATTTCTCAACCACTATTATCGCGTGTCATCCATATCGATAATGCAGGTGTTTTGATAGATCATTCAGTTGTGCACATGAGGGTGCAATAGGTTATGGCATATGATTGATAAGTACTGTCTTAAGAAGGTTCACTTAATTGCCTAATCGTTGCGATAGTAGTAGAGTCATGAGGTTGGTGTATATCTGAAGATACTCGGTGGTAGTAGATACGATGTTGTTCATATGATATTTTGATTTTGGTGAAGGGTACAACTAGCAACCGAGATACTGGAAGAAGTGAGTTCAACTGTCAAAAGGATGACATGCGCCAAACGAATGGCTTGAGGTGTCTTATGATAGTGTTGTACGATCGATAAAGGCTAGTATATTGGATTATCAAAATGTATCCTATGGCTTTGCACCAAGTGAAAGGAGTGCACTATCAACGATCAAATAGTCAGGTCATGTGTCATATCAGCTTTGGCCTGAGATATATTTCTGTGGTGTTCAAAAGTCCTCTGAAACTTGTATATAAGTAAAAGATGAAATTTGAATAGGATGATGCAGGGACATGGAAATAATTTTGGAATACTCGTAGTGCTTAATCAACGCACTCACTTGGAACAATCATCATTTAATGCACAACTGGTATATGATTCTTACAATGGTTATTCTATTTATCTGGTACAGACTTAGTATGAGCAGCCAAACGTAGATGGGTGTTATGAATGTTGTGATACTAAGAACATCGTGAGAGATTGTCCCATACTTGGTAGGAATCTATTTCATCAAAACACTTAGTCCACACACTCCATTACTAATCTACATATACTATAAGTTAAAGATGGAGAACAAGTGTGTAGATGGCGCCTAAGAGGTGGGGGCCCGACCCAATTATATAATTGCCATGGTATGGATAGTGTCGCTACACCAGATGGTGTCATTACATGTATGATCTCAATGTGATTATAAAGTAATAATTTCATTAAATTGATTCGGTTCTAAGTATCTAAGAAAGTCCTATAAATATGCTACACTCACGAGTGAGCTCCGTAATCCTGAAATTTACTTATATGAATACTCACGTTAGGTTATTATATGGAGATAGCTATTTCTATCTTTATGTGTTGGTCACTAAGAATAGCTATGAGGCTAAAAGTGACTTTCTATTACTTACTACAATGAGTTTTGATGTGATTTCAGGATAATTAAATACAATTGTGAATTATATGCCCTACCAGTATGAGAGTTCATTATATGTTGTGATTTTGTTTGACGAAAATTATTTTAAAAGAAGAAAGAAAAGAAATAAAAAATTTCAGTTGGCACAATGTGCAAATACTTGTGATTTAGAGTTGAGGACGAGATCCTCACATTTTTATATAATGTGAAATATTTTAAACCAGGATACAAGTTACGGGGGATCTTATATAAGGACGAGGTCCTGGTGGTGAAAAGTTTATGCGTTTCAAATTCTTCTTTTATGAAATAAAATAAAATTGTTATATTTTAATAGGGAGTCATGAGTGTTAGGCTTATTTGTCGATTCTTGCATATTTTGTGTTCATATTCGACCATTTTTATGTTGTAGTCGTTGAGTTTTAGCCTACGAGATCGGTGCCCAGGTGGCGTTAAATGTGACTCGTTAATTCGGCTAAGTAATTATAAGGTCTCTATGCCTCGTTGTGATAAAGTGGAGGTTTGAAATGAGAGATTGGTAACATAAGGTTAATTGGCAATGCTGTGATTTATGAGTAACAATTATGGCCAGAGACGTGGTGGTTATGTGCATACATATATGTCACACCTCCTTTTGGCTACTACAACCCGGCGAAGGGCGTAGATAAAGGAGTTTTTCCAATTAAAGAACAATCCAAAAGAGATCTAATTATTTAAGAGATTTTCAGAGTCTCCACTTGGGAGATTTATGGTGTCCCAAGTCACCATTTGGAATCTCGAATCGAGGAAAGAATGGCTCTGATTAATAGTCTGCGAACCAGAAATCCGGGTAAGAAATTCTGTTAACCCTAGAGTAAGTGTTAGGCATTCTCGGGTCTCGTGGTCCAGCATAGTCTCTCAACTGTTATATTTGACTTTTGTTATTTGATTTTATAAAATTATGAACCTATGTGCATTTTGAACCTTTTAACCATTTTTGTTATTATTTTTAAAGAGAATCCCAATGTCGTTTAAAAACGTCTTGTACCACGTCACATAAATGCACCTGCGGTCTTTGACATATTTTAACATTATTGAGATTTAGATTTGGGTCACATAAATGCGCACCCGAGTTTAAGTAAATTATATTAAAATAACACACCTAAAGCAACTACGCACTTTTAACTTTGCAAGGGCCATGGAAAGTTCAACTAATAGCACACCTCGATTCTAATTTCAAGGAATCGTAGTTATGTCACACGGACGTGTCCACAATTACGACTTGTATTTTGAATGTGCATAAAGGCTTTCCTACCAGGGTAGATGACCCAATCATGCTCCAAACGGTCAAGTTAATGAATCAGTTTTCACCTTTAATTCACATACGCCACGACCATTTATCATTGTTTTTCCTGCACTAATTTCACTTTACAATCAAGAATTCATAAAATAGAAATCAAAATTCTTAGAGACTTTGAACTGACTTCAAACAAAAATAACAGACAAATCAAACAAGCAATATTAATGAGCAAGACAATTAAAGCCTATCAATCAAAGGCAAGCATGAAACTCATGTAAAGATTTTCAAACAACATTATTACAGCACCAACATGGAAAATTAACCAAAAATAATAACCAACTTACCAAGAATACAAAGTCATTCAAGACAAAAACACTAGGTAGTACCACTTGAACTAATTAAAGGATAAGGATAGAAATAGACCTTTGTATTTAATCTGAGATGTCAAAACCACGGACAAGATCCTTATGGGAATGTCTCGCTGGAAACCTCAACAAAACAACCTCCACACAAGTCAAACTCAACGGCTCCAAACACGCACGCTAAACCAACCCGAAGCCCTCCTCTATATTTCAGTAAATTCGAACTCACCCGAGTGCAAATCAAACTCCACAAGAGGAAATCAAAATGCATCTTTTCAGGTTTAAGAAGAAACAAATGGATCCCCTTTTTTGTGTTTCTTTTTTATGAATAAAAAGAAAGACAGAATCGGAAAATGAAAGGGTGGAATGGAGCCTAAGACCCTCGTCTCCTCTCACTATGTTGTTGTTCGTTTTGCTACTATTTTTCGCTCATTTTGAAGCATGCTTGAGAATGATTTTGAGCTTGAATTTTGCTCCTATTTCTGGTCAAACTTCGGACTATTTCAGGATTCAATCAGGTTTCATGGCCTTTGTAGCAGTGATTGATGAAGAATAAGAAACTGTGGCGACTGGTGGCCGTCGCTGGTGGAGTCAGCGATTCTGTGCGTGTACTGGTCGTCAGATGCCTTCGAAAGGGTGTTGGAGTTGGAATGGCCTTGTGAAATCAAAAAGAGAAAGTGCTGATGGGAGGGTGGTTGGTCGCTAGGTCATGTAAAAGTTTGGAGATCAGGTTCAGGGGTCGTTTGGTCGAATAAGAACAACAATCGTCGGGGGAGGGGTATTGTAAAAGTTATGCAGCCCTTCAGGCGTCACTATCCTTCTGTTTAGGGGTCTATATGTGTGTCTTGTGTATATAATGCGTATTAGGTTTTTAGGTGGTGAAATGGGTTTGGGTGTTGGGCTGGATCGGGTCGACCCGGTTTGGGGTTGGGTAGGGGCTAATTTGGGGTGAGTTTTAAAAGGAAAATTGCATTGGGCTTAAAAATAGAAGTAGATATCACCCCAACAATATGATTCACATCTTTGTTTTCTTATTTTCTATATTATTTTAAATTAAAACTAAACATAACACGTAAATTAATTCCTAGTCAAATTATTTTCAAATTAAATAATTACTAAAACTAATACTTACTGCAACTAATTAAAACCAAATTAAACGGAAAACTAACGAAATTCAAAGACTAAAATTAAAAGTGCAAAATTAACTATTTTTTTATTTTCTTTTGACACAATTAACTTAATATAATAATTCCTAAATGCAAATTGAACCTAAGGTGGCATAAAATTAAAATGTGTCACTTTTATATTTTTTCTATGATTTGAAAATATTTAAAATGCATGAAATGCAACTAAAATAAAGAAAAATTCCTAATATTAAAAAAAAATATTTTGGTATATTTTTTGGAGTTATTCTGAGGTAGGGCAAAAATCACGTGCTCACAGCTGACCCTCTTTGCTCGGATACCCGAAAAGTTTTCGTGCAAAGATAAGTGAGCAAATATGAGCAATTTTTGCCCGTTTGAATACTCCATGAGAAGCATTTTGAGAAGATTTGACTGCACCATGCTTATGAGGTTGACTACATATCCTTGGCTGTAAAGGAATCAGGTCAATGTAGTTCAGGATTGAGTGAGATGAAGGAGTATGCTGAGGTGAAGATCCGGTCGAGGTGCCGGTCCGCCAAGGTTCTGGTCATGTTATTACATCAAAATCAAATGAATGAAAAAGACTAGCTAAACCTATCAACTACGAGTTACAAGATTCCTATCTATTAGTCTTCTGAAGCTTGATCTTGAGTCTTGAGTGGTTCTTCATTCTGACTTTAGATTTCAACCTTGATGCTTGTTATGTGCAGGTACTAGCTCGTTCTTCTTCATCTTTTCTTAATTAAGACTTGACATGTAGCGGTTGCGACCTCAACCACGCCTTCTGCAATTTACATCTTTCATATGCTTTTATTTGGATTGACTTACTGCTTGCCTTCCTTTTTCTTCTTTTTTTACTTTATTGTGACTTTTGTTGATTACCTCGGACTGTTGACTTGCATTCTTGCCATGAGATTCTTTTGTTGTTGACTTGAATTGTAATCTGAGATATTTTCCCTTTCTCCAGGTGGATGCCTGATTGCTGAACTCGAATTGTGTTCCCTTGTTCTCCAGGTGGGTGCCTGATTATCAAAACTTAACACTTGAAAAATATTCCTTTGTTCTACAGGTGGGCGCCTGATTACAAAATCTTGAATTTTCAAAAAATATTCCCTTATTCTATAGGTGGGCGCCTAATTACAAAATCTTGAATTTTCAAAAAATATTCCCTTATTCTACATGTGGGCGTCTGATTACAAAACTTGGATTTTGAAAAATATTCCCTTATTCTACAAGTGGGCGCCTGATTACTAAAACTTGAAAATTTGAAAAATATTCCCTTGTTCTTTACGTGGGCACCTGATTACCAAAACTTTAAAATTTTGAAAAAACATTCCCTTGTTCTACAGGTGGACGCCTGATTACCAAAACTTGAAATTTGAAAAATATTCCCTTGTTCTAGAGGTGGGCGCCTGATTACCAAAATTCAGCCTGATTACCAAAACTTGATTTTTGAAAAATATTCCCTTGTTCTACCGGTGGGCGCCTGATTACCAAAACTTGAAATTTTGAAAAATATTCTCTTGTTCTATAGGTAGGCGCCTGATTGTCAAAACTTGAATTTTGAAAAATATTCCCTTGTTTTACAGGTGGGCGCCTGATTGCCAAAACTTGAAATTTAAAAAATATTCCCTTGTTCTACAGGTGGGCGTCTGACTACCAAGACTTGAATTTTGAAAAATATTCCCTTGTTCTACATGTGGGCTCATGATTGCCAAAACTTGAAATTTTGAAAAATATTCCCTTGTTCTCCAGGTGGGAGCCGACTGCCAAGACTTGAATTTTGAATAATATTCCCTTGTTCTACAGATGGGCGCCTGATTGCCAAAACTTGAAATTTTGAAAAATATTCTCTTGTTCTCCAGGTGGGCGCCTGACTACCAAAACATGAAAATTTGAAAAATATTCCCTTGTTCTACAGGTCGGCGCCTGATTACCAAAACTTGCAATTTTTTTAAGTATTCCCCTGTTCTGTAGGTGGGTGCCTGATTGCTGAAACTTGAAATTCTTTGAAAAATATTCCCTTGTTCTACAGGTGGACGCCTGATTGCCAAAACTTGAAAATTTGAAAAATACTCCCTTATTTTCCAGGTGGGCGCCTGATTGCCAAAACTTGAAATTTTGAAAAATATTCCCCTGTTTTCCAGGTGGGTGCCTGATTACCAAGACTTGAATTTTGAAAATATTCCCTTGTTCTACATGTGGGCGCTTGATTGCCAAAACTTGAAATTTTAAAAAATATTCCCTTGTTCTCCAGGTGGCCGCCTGATTACCAAAACATGAAATTTGAAAAATAATCCCTTGTTCTACAGGTGGGCTCCTGATTACTAAAGCTTGAATTTTGAAAAATATTCCCTGAGACTGTTGCGTGTGTACCTGACCACTACAAAACAAACGAAACACAAGAAATTCTTCCTGCCCCAGTTTGGTGCTGGGCGATCTGTGAGTGTAAATCAAATCCCTTACCAAATATCTCTAAATCTAAGCTAAGTCCCATTATCCAGGAGAGTCCTGACAATTCTTAACTGATGACAACTTTAAGACTATGTTATGTCTTTCAAAAGGTATTAATTTCCACTTTGTCTTGTTATGAATTATATTTGCGGGGGTTCTTAGAGCTACGTCCCATTATTCAGGGGGATCCTGACAACTTCTACGATTAAATCCCATTATCCAGGCGAATCCTGATAACTCTTGTTGGGGGAAGTATTTGGGTTTGACTAGGCCCCCCGACTGTTTGTGTTCTAGTCTAAGTCCCATTTTCCAGGATGGTCCTGATAACTCTTAACTAAGTCCTACTTCAACATGCAAGTCATTTTATTCCCTTTACTATCCATGATTACCTCTAACCTTTAAGTGAGTCCCATTTTCCAGGAGGGTCCTGAAGGTTTCAATTTAAATGCCAATTCTAACTTCTGGTTGTGTCTGCTAGTGATTATTGTCCATCAGGGTTTGTGTGACTCTTACTGGGGGAGATGTTGGTGCCTGCCCATGTTAACCGTGCCTGCCTATGTTTTAAACTGAGTCCCATTTCAACTTCCATGCCTCATTTAACCCTCAGTTGTTCCTGTTGGGGTTTGCTAGTTAAAGTTTGTCCCGATATACCCTGGCTGGGGAGAATATTTATGACGGATTACATTCCTTTTGAGCTTTAACTGGGTCCCACTTTTAGATAGCCCTGAGGTTTTGATCATACCTACCATGTGCCTGCCTTCCCCTGTGGATGGCCCCCCTAAAGCTCTTCGGGAATTTTTCTACCCTTGTGTCAATCAAAGAAAACTTGTTAGTTTGAAAATTGGTGGTTAGCTTGCGGCATTCTTGCTGGAAGCGGCCTCCTCACTGTCGTGTTCCGTTGTGTTCAAATTTCCATGTTAATTATGAGTTGTCTGAGTTGGTTGGCTGACCCCTCGAACCTTTACGGCTTTACTTTGATCCCCGTAATTGTGTTACATTTCTAGCCCTTTTGCCAGAATCCTTGCACCTTTCTCGAGATTGCCAAGTCAATGTATTATTCTTGGCTGACCCTCTCACCCCTGTACCTTCACTGTGCTCCTCATCTTTGTGTTGCTCTTTCCACCCTTTGCTAAGATTCTCACATCGTTTCCTGAGGTTACCCAGCCAGTTTATGATGCTTGGCTGACCCTTGCGACCTTTCCTATTCTCGTGTTGCGTTTCTGACTCTTTCGTTGGACCTTTGCATCCTTTCTGAGATTGACCAGTCAGTTTACGATGCTTGGCTGACCCTTGCGACCTTCCCCATTCTCGTGTTGCATTTTTTTTCACTTGCCATGGCAGCTTTGATTTCACCTTGAAAGACATGGCTTGTTTATTGGCTGACCAACTTCTTTGTCACCCTTATCGTAGAAACTACCCCTTCTCCATTCAAACCCCATATCCTCTATTCGTTGCATTGCTTATGAACTGACATCTTTCGATCCTTTGTGTTTCACATGACCCCCCCCCCCCCCCCCCCGAAGCACGTCCATCGCCCCCACTTCTTATGGTTGTTGTTTTTATTGACTTAAATCACCGGCCTTGACCTTGAGGTGTCTTGATCCTTCACTAGTCATGATGATTGATTTTCATTTAAAAACCTGTTTGCCCCTTGAATAACCGCTTCCTTTGTAAACCTTAACTCAGAAAATACCTCTTCTCGTTCGAGCCCAATACCTTTCATCTGTTGCGTTGTTCCTGAACCGACATCTTCCAACCCTTGTGCTTCACCTGATCCCCAAAGCATATTTACCAACCACATTGTATATGATGTTCTTTCGTGACCCTAATCACTAGCTCTGACCTTGAGGTCTACTGCTCCATCGCTAGCCATGATAACTTCGATTTCTTCTTGGAACACTTTTGATCCATTCACCCTAGCCTTCATTCTATTGCATTGTCCACGATTTGATATGTACCGAGCCTTTGTATTTCAAACGAATCCAAAAGCATGTTGATTGTTACTAGCTCATTGTGCCTGTTGTTCTTTCCTGACTTATGCTGCTTTGATGTGACAAACATGTCACATTTTGTGCAATTGGAAAACTGATGGCATATTTTGAAGTCATTTCTCACTTGTTTTGACCCGACAGATTCAAGAGGAGGGAATAAACAAGACAAAAGGAACAGAGCAGAGGACAAGGAAAGGAGATGATTCCTAACAAAAAAAACCTAAAAAGTAAAAACCTATAAAATGCGGGTACCAACTCTAATGACCTTGATATACACCTGCCGCCTATTCTGTTAAGAAAATATGATGTTCAACTCTTGTTATACCCCCCAGACCATGAATATGGGCTTCAATGCTCTGATTATCCAGTCTGATGCTCAATCCTTATTTGACTTGTAGCGCCCAAAGGTTTTTCACCATCAAGCCTCTCTTACTTTGTTCCTTCTCTCAACTTACAGTCCCCTCAAGGTTCCCATGAGGATTTTCACCAATAAGACTCTCTCATTTTCTATTTATCTCAACTCCCGTTGCCTTACGGTGCCCGTGAGGGTTTTCACTAATAAGACTCTCTTATTTTGATTATCTTTCCTGCTTGGACCGTAGTGTTTCCCCTGACATGAATCACCTCTACTTGCTCAACTTGGCATCTCTTGAAGAGTGATCAGAAGGTCTTTCTTTGGACCGTAACGTGAGATTTCTGATAGGGTTAGAAAGAAAGGGTATCAAAGGCTCAAAACAATTTAAATGAGTTCAAAATTATAACTTTCGGAATCAAATTATTACAACAACCACAACTTCTGTCCCAGTTTCTTGTTTGGGAACTTTTGGATTTTTATTTTGATAAGACCGAACCGTGAGGCTACCTACGTATCCTTTTAAAAGGAATCAGGTCAAACATAGTTCATACCAATTCCTTGTTTTTGTTGTTATATTTTTTCTTCTCCATGTTTTTCTGTTTTTCTTCTCTCTTTTTTTCTTTGTTTTGTTTTCTTTTTCTTTCTTTCTTTTTCCTTTTCTCGTTTCTTGTTTTTCATTTTTTCTCTTTTTCATTTTTTTCTTTTTTTTCATTCTTTTCATTCTTTCATTTCCCTTCCTTTTACTTCCTTCTCACACTTGTGTTTCTGACTTTTGTTATTGATTTCGAAAGAGGGGTATGAAAGAAAATAATTAAAGCTCAAAAGGGTTAGCAAAGGATAAAGTATTTAGGTATCAGAAAAAAATGCCTTCGTCATTTCAATCTTTCAAATATGCCAGGACAAGCAAGTACAATCAGACAAAGGAACCATACATAGTATCTCTTGACTACATCAAAATTGATAGCCATTTCTACACATTTCCCTTCCCCATCTATCAAATATAGTGCACCATTGGACAACACTCTAGCTACAACAAATGGTCCCTGCCAGTTTGGTAAGCCTGCTTTTAGGATTTCTTCATGTTCTATCTGCCCGTGGTTCGGGCTTCAAAAGATCTCAAAAGGTCCAAATCTATTCTGATTTCCCGCAAGTGTCTCTATTGCCTTATGAGTAATCTTTTAAGACCAGGACTGGGGTTATGCATGAATGTCATGTCATTAAAGCCAACAGGGAAACGAATTGTAAAAAGAAACGAAAACTAAACAAAATGACTAGAAATAACGGAAAGTAGAAAATTGCATTAGATAGATGATGAAAGAGCTGACAACAAAACAAGTAAAAAGACTGGGGTTAAAACCCTGGAATGAATCTAGACGAAACTATACAAAACTAGGAAAAATAAAAGGATAAGAGGGCTTGAACCACAAGACAATATCCGGATTACAACCCTAAAAATAACAAGGACAAAAGAAATGACAACAAAATAAACCACCAAACTCCCCTCTGGCTGACCAAGAAATGGAGCGTCTTCCCAATTACCCATCACGACATATTAGCCGCTGGGTTCCACATAAATAACACTAGGCACTTCACAAGCCTTCGTCACATTGTTCTTAACAGATTGCTTTTGGGTTCCTTTCGCCGGCTCTTTCTGAAGATTAACCTCTAATAGCGCTGAAAGCTTAGTAGCATTCGTGCCCCCCAGGCTCCCAGAAGAACTCTCACATTCCAGCATGTGCATCTCATTATGCACAGGTGATTGACTTTGGCTAGTGTCTGTTGCATCCAGATTTTGCACGACAATGTCACCTGCGTCAATAAGCTTCTGAATTTGCTTTCTTTAGACTCCAACACTTCTATGTGTGATGCCCCGGGCATATGAGCAATATGCACACCTTTGAGAAACATCAAACTTCTTTAACAGAGGGTTTGGCATTTTTATATAAATCGACTTCAACATGTCCAATTGCTTCAACCTTTGGAAAAAACTGGCATATGATACTCCGATAGGGGTGAAAGCCTTTTCATTTTTCAGTATCCTCTCATTCTTACATGCCTGGCTGGGCTGGAAACCTGATCCAGGAGGTATTCGGTATGCTCGTGGGGGCGTGTAGGCATTCTGTGGAGCTGAGTATGGGGGAAAGTGATGTACGATTTTGGGAGTTCTATGAAGAGAAGCACCATTGGGGAGTATCATCGGGTACGCGAGGATATCCACGAGGACGATGTCGAGGCTAGAAATGTTGATCATCTTTTCTATTTCTCTTTCTTTCGCCAAAGCTTACTTGGATGTTCTGAATATCTTTCTAATCACTCATGATTTTGCCTCACTTGATTCCCTCTTATAATTGCTCCCCCATTATTAACACATCATTGAAAGGTTTTCCCAAAGTCGGGATCAAATAACTGAAGTAGGTGGGCTCCTGGGCTTGTAGGAAAAGCTCAACCATTTCCTTTTCACCAATCGGGGCACTGACTCGAGCAGCTTGTGCCCTCTATCTGAGCCCAAAATCCCTAAATCTTTCCTCCAGCATCTTTTTCATTTTAGATAGGGAAGCGCGATCTGGGGTAACACTGGATTTGCATTGAAAGTATCGAATACAATCTTGAGCCATGTCACTCAATGTAGGCCATTTACCAATATCTTGACGAGTATACCAGTCCAAAGCTGCCCCAGTCAGGCTCTTGCTGAAATATGCTATCAACAGGTCATCTTTCTCTCCAACGCCTCTCATTTCACTACAATAAACCGTCAGGTGGGCTACCAGATATCCGTACCCATCGTACAAGTTAAATTTTGGCACTTTGAACCCTGCAGGTAGGCGAACGTTAGGGGATGTAAATAGTTCTTCACAAACCATATTACCCTGGTCTCGCATTCCTTGCTTGTTCTTCAAGGACTGTCTTATACCTTCCAGCCACTGGGATATTCCATTCCGCCCTTCTTTCCCTGTGAACTTTTCATTCTCAACATGAGGCTCATCCTGTAGGCTCTGCTTGTACGATTCAAAAACCTTGTGGGCCACCTCTGAAGGGCAGTATTGGATATCATGAGCTTCGAGTAGGTATTAATTATTGGGGAGAATGGATGCGATAGGAGGGAGCTTTTGGGAAAAGATATTTGGAGGACAAGTGACGGAGCTACTGGGGTGGTTGGGAAAAACGTAATAAGCAGGGGCATCTGGAGAGTATGGAGGATCATTCGGAACCATGAATGGAGTTTGGAGAAGGGTAGCATCTAGGAAGATAGGTGGTGGCGGGGGTAGTTCTTTCTCAGTCATCCGAGCCTGATGCATTTCTGCCATGTGTTGTCTCAGCATTTTTACCTCTTCAATTAACACATTGTCTTGGTCAACCAACTGCTTTCGGGCCCCGGTATCAACCAATCCAGTTTTGTTGTTGTCTGCCATTGCCTTTGACTTTATGACAGAGGAGAGTTATTACTTTAAAAACCACAAACCAACCACCCTTCTGCTATGAGTATAACAAAATGAAGCCATCATGTTAGCGTTAGGGCATTAAACAACTAAAATATCACATTGCGTGCAATGCACCTAGTCACAGTTACCGGTTCTAACATGACTTCGAGGGTATGAAGCTCATATGCACCATCCCAATTTGTTCATTTTCAACCTCTCTTTCTTTGCTTTTCTGGCACTTGCTTGATCATTTTCCTTCCTCTTTTTTCTATTTATCACTCAGTCTTTTCTTTAATGTTCATGTTCTATAATTACACCCTTTTTTCTTTTCCTTTCTCTTTCTATTTTTTTTCCGATTTTTTATCTTTATCCTTTTTTAATAATAAAACAAAATAATTCGATCGAACCCTATGTAGGTTGCCTACGTATCATGACCCCGCATGAATAGATATTTGCATAGTTCTGGAAGATCGAAAATGGAGCGAATAAACTAGCTCATTTTTTGTTTATTTTTATACAACTCAAACCATGAAAACTCTAAGAAACAAAAAAATATTATTTTTTTGATAATCAACTTGAAACCATTTCAATACCAGCAAAACCACATGATACGAAGCAACAAAGATACAAATCCAACCTTATTTAACTCGTGACCCTTTATAAGGATAAGCTACTAGTTGACAGCCAAAATATTTACAAAAGAAGGTCATATATGCAAAAACTGATCAATTCTGCAATTCTGGACATCATCACAATAACTGACAAAGTTGTAACCTAATGGTAATCTTCCGAGCCATGTTCTTGAACAATTGAAGCAATGGTAATTCAACCAAACTACTTTGCAGCCTTAATACACTTCAATCAATTTTCATAAACATTTGCAAACCTCAACAAATCACCTAAAAGTAGTGATCCGAAAAAAAAAATCTTTTTCTTTTCATTCTTTACTTCCTGCTTTCTCTTCTTCTTTTTCATCATTTTTTAATTTGCTTTAAGGATAATCCAAAGTAACAAAAACTAAAAACTAAAAACTACTAAATTAAAATAGCAAAAGCCAGCCAGAAAAATATAGTAACTATATAAAAAGAATTAACTACTACCATTACTAAGTATTTTTTAAAGCCTACAACTAAAAAATTCATTATACTAGATAAGACTATAATTTGGAAACTCTACGTTCTTTGTTCATGAAAATAGAGTTAATACTCTAAAAAATGTAACTCTTTTTGTAATTTTTTTTGATTAATTTTTTTTAGATTTTGTTAAATGAACGAAATACAAAGCGAAATAAAGACTAAAATATCGAGATTATACTTAATAAATATATTTATATGCTAAAAAGTGAGTTAAAATCTAAATAGTACGGTTGTAATTTGACTGCTAATTGAAACTCAGCAACTATGCAGGATCAAACTCAAAATGTAATTAAAACTTAGAACCAAGCAAAATTTTGTGCTACAGACAACTCTACAGATTCATATTTATAGCCTGCTGGACCAACTAACACCAAACTAAGCTAGCAGCAACGAACAAAGTAACTTTAAGCAATATTTTTCAGCTTCTAATTCCCTATTAACTAAATCACCAAAACATTTATAATCAACTGAATTCAACTGTGCAGAAAAATCAGCTTGCACTCACTAGACAACTGGTGCAAAAAGTGCAAATTTTCAAGGTTGTTTCAACAACCTTCAATAATAGTCCAAAACACTCTTATTTGAGTTCAAAAATATTCAAACAAGTTCTAATGTCCAACCCAGTTTCAGGTTTACAAAATGTTGTAGAAAAATACAAATAATTCTTTGAAAACTTGTATTACATCAACAAATTTCATTTAAATGCAAAGTTATAAGATTCAAAAAAGCTGGTAGGTTCGCTATTCAATTGCTTCTCAAAACTTAAGCAACACCTTGAGCACTAAATTCAGCAATAGTAGGCACAAAAATTTTCAGCCCAGAATGATGACCTCAATTGTAGAAACAAAGCATTAGAATCACAAATTTATTGAGTCAGAATAACCACAAAGTACAACTGAATAGTGCGGGATATGCTTTTAAAAAATAACTCGAAACTTGAATTTCAATAATGTATTGTTGGCATATAAACTAAAGCAACGCAGTTGAGTTAACTGAAGCTAAAACTTTTGCAAAATTTCCTCAACAGTTAAGAAAAATTATAGTAACAACAATCAATTAAAGAAATGTGGAAATCTTCATTGTTTAGCGCAATATGAACAATGCAGGGCTGTGAACAGCAAGTATGAAATCCTTTACAGCAACAGAAAACAAGCAACAAATTATTTTCCAGCAAACATGTAACTTCTGTCAGCAGATTCTAACCAACTGGACAATAGTTTATTTAGCAAGAGCACTCAATTCAACAAAAAGAACATTTTAGAAGTAAAAACCAAATTTCAAACTATCACTGCCAAAGTTGAGCACAATCTCAACTAACATATATTCCGGTAGATTAAGCTTACTGTATGTTCAACCAAATCACAATTCAAGCTACTCAATCTCTTGTCCAACTGAATCCCCTCTATTAAACTCAATGACAACAACAACTATTAGAAACCAGGAGAATTTCAGCTATCAATTTACTCCCAAAAACTTCACAAGTAGTGGCAAACTTTAACAAGACAAGCTTCAAAACTCCACAGTCTTAGCACAAAGATAATTGGTGTTCAATGTAGGATTTTCTTTCAAACAATTGGCCCACGAACAATTCATAGATTGAATTAAAATCACAAAACAATGCTCCAACAAACAAAGGCTGATCTTAACAAAACTTTTGTAAACATAAAATAACTTTGACAAGAGAATTACAACTTGAACTCTAAGAATTTCAACAGTAGGGTCTATTGACACAACCCAATTCACACAATTTCCAAACAAACAACTTCTGAATTCTAAAACTAACCTATGTGGCTAAAAGTGGCTAGAAGTGCAAAATTTGGCTATGACCCCGCAAATTCAAGAACCTAAGGTTTACTAGGAAGACGGACCCTATGTGGGTTGCCTACATATCATGCCCCGAAAGACAAGAATCAGGTTTACGTAGTTCGGAAAAATTAGATACGAGCAAGAATAACAAAAAAGAACTACTAATTTAGAGACAACAATCCCTTTTTTTTTTTGCTTTTTCTTGTAAAATGTTGAAACATGCAAAATCTTTTGAATTTTATTTTTACCTTATTTATATATTTTTAAAAATGATAAAAATGCAAAATCTTTTTTTTTTTGAATTTTTCAAGTAGATCTTTTTTCCTTTTTTTTTTAAAAAAAACATGTAACAAAACATAACTAGATCATACTTGCTTACTTTCACACTTCACCCTCCCTTTCCTTTTTTCATTATTTTTCTTTTTTTCATTTACCCTCAACTATCATTGGTCCGCCCAATGACCATTTTACCCTTGGAGAAATGCAACATGTAGCACATTAAGATTCCTCAGGGTGGTCTGTTATTTTGGGTATACCTGTCCTAGACGGACCCAACCCCTGTGTTGAGTCCCGTAAGTCAAATGCTTGATGTCGATAAGTGTTCCTACTAGGGATGCGACATGAGATTTTGTATTTCTAAGTTTAAGCCTGGGTATTTGTTCTAGACTGTGTACCCGAGCGCACAACTCGAGTCGAGGAGGGGGATACGTACTGGGGACCGCAAGATCATCCGACCTTGTAACTTGTTCGAGCCTCTTTCTTATTTCAGGGTATGATACTAACAGAATAGGGAGTCTTAACCAGTAAGCACATCCCCGGAGGTGAGAAGAGAAGGGTGTCGTAGCAGTTTATATGTACAGTTCAGATAATATCAAAGCGGTAAAAGCATCATTTTGCACATTAAGCCAACATGTAAAATCAGATAATAAACAAAGCCAAATACAACAATTATTCTAAGCTCGAATTCTTGAACCCTGAACCAGAGATTTTGGGTTCCATCCCAAGCAGAGTCAGCATAGTTGTCACACCTCCTTTTGTCTACTACAACCCTACGAAGGGCGTAGATAAGGGAGTTTTTCCAATTAAAGGACAATCGAAATGGTATCTAATTATTTAAGATATTTTTAGAGTCGCCACTTGGGAGATTATGGTGTCCCAAGTCACCGTTTGGAATCCCGAACCGAGGAAAGAATGACTCTGATTAACAGTCTGCGAACCAGAAATCCAGGTAAGGAATTCTGTTAACCCGGGAGAAGGTGTTAGGCATTACAGGGTTCCGTGGTTCTAGCACGGTTGCTCAACTGTTATATTTGGCTTACGTTATTTGATTTTATACAATTATGAACCTATGTGCATTTTGAACCTTTTAACCACTTTTATTATTATTTTAAAGGAGAATTGCAACGTCGTTAAAACACGTCTTGTACCATGTCACATAAATGCACCCGCGGTCTTTGACATATTTTAACATTGTTGAGATTTAAATTTGGGTCACATAAATGCGCACCCGAGTTTAAGTAACTTATTTATTAAAATAACACACCTAAAATAACTACGCACTTTCAGCTTTGCGAGGGCCATGGAACGTTCAACTAATGGCACACCTCGATTCTAATTTCAGAGAATCGTAGATATGTCACACGGAAGTGTCCACAATCACGACTTGTATTTTGAATATGCTTAAAGGCTTGCCTACCCAAGGTAGATGACCAAATCATGCTCCCAACGGTCAAGTTAATCAAGCAGTTTCCACCTTTATTTCACATATCCCACGACCATTTATCATTGTTTTTCATGCACTAATTTCACTATACAATCAAGAATTCATAGAAATCAACATTCTTAGAGACTTTATACTGTCTTCAAACAAATATAACAGACAAATCAAACAAGCAATATTAGTGAACAAAACAATTAAAGCCTATCAAACAAAGGCAAGCATGAAACTCATGTAAAGATTTTCAAACAACATTATTACAACACCAACATGGAAAATTAACCAAAAATAATAACCAACTTACCAAGAATACAAATTCATTCAAGCCAAAAACACTAGGTAGTACCACAAGATTCTTGAACTAATTAAAGGAGAAGGATAGAAATGGACCTTTGTATTGAATCGGAGATGTCAAAACCACGGACAAGATCCTATGGGAATGTCTCGCCCGAAACCTCAACAAAACAACCTCCACACAAGTCAAACTCAACAGCTCCAAACACGCACGCTAAACCAACCCGAAGCCCTCCTCTATATTTCAGTAAACGCGACCTCACTCGAGTGCAAATCAAACTCCACGAGAGAAAATCAAATTTAAGAACGGAAATGCATCTTTTCAGGTTTAAGAAGCAGCAAACGGATCCCCTTTTTGTGTTTGTACTTTATATGAATAAAAAGAAAGACGAAATCAGAAAATGAAAGGCTGGAATGGAGCGTAAGACCCTCGTCCCCTCTCACTATGTTGTTGTTCGTTTTGCTACTGTTTTTAGCTCATTTTGGAGCATGCTTGAGAACGATTTCTAGCTGGAATTTTGCTCCTATTTATGGTCAAACTTCGGACTATTTCACGGAGGATTCAAGCAGGTTTCATGGCCGTTGTAGCAGTGATTGATGAAGAATAAGAAACTGTGGCGACAGGTGGTCGTCGCTGGTGAAGTCGGCAATTTTGCTGGTCGCCATATGCCTTCGCAAGGGTGTTGGTGTTGGAATGACCTTGTGAAATCAAAAAGGGAAAGTGCTGATTGGAGGGGCTGGTCTCTAGGGCTTGTAAAAGGTTGGAGATCAAGTTCAGGGGTCGTTTGGTCGAAGAAGAAGAGCAATCGTCGGGGGAAGGGTCTTGTAATAGCTGCTCAGCACTTCAGGCGTCTCTATCCTTCTGTATAAATGTCTATATGTGTGTCCTCTGTATGTAATGTGTATTAGGTTTTTAGGTGGAGAAATGGGTTTGGTTATTGGGTTGGACCGGATCGACCCGGTTTGGGGTTGGGTAGGGGCTAATTAGGGTTGTGTTTTAAAAGGAAAATTGCATTGGGCTTAAAAATGGAAGTAGATATCAGTCCAAGAATATGATTCACATCTTTGCTTTCATATTTTCTAATTTATTTTAAATTAAAACTAAAAAATAACACCTAAAGTAATTCCTAGTCAAATTATTTTCAAATTAAACTAATTACTACTACTAATATAACTGCAACTAATTAAAACCAAATTAAACGAAAAACTACCGAAATTCAAAGACTAAAATTAAAAGTGCAAAATTAACCATTTTTTGATTTTTTTGACACAATTAACTTAATCTAATTAATTCCTAGAGGCAAATTGAACCTAAGATGGCATACAATTAAAATGTGACACTTTTATGATTTTTCAATGATTTGAAAATATTAAAAATGCATAAAATGCAACTAAAATAAAGAAAAATTCCTAAAATTAATAAAAAAATTGTTTTGGTCTATTGTTAGGAGTTATTCTCAGGTAGGGCAAAAATCACGTACTCACAATATGATGTGTTTCACGTCCAAATATTGTTATGACAATGTCATGCTTGTAATGCAGAGATTAGTATTGTTGATATATACATTATGGTGATATGTTGAGTTATAGATTTGTTGTTAGGAGTTGTTTTGGTGTGACTATGACAGGTGGATAGTCCCAATTACAGGGGAGACTGCCGAAATTTCTGAAAAATTTGGGACATTAAGATGTGTGAAGAAAGAGATAAATTATGTTGTGTATCTGAGGACGCATTACCCTAAGTGGGGGAGAATGCAATATCCCGGAAAAATTTCAATGTATTTAAACGATATTAATAGTTGAAGTGTGTTGAAATAAGATTAATGGAGCGTGTTGATGTGAAATTTCGGTCCTCTGACGAATGTCAGATATTGAAGTTTGGGTCATGCCCGAATGTTATGGACTAAAGATGAGGTGAGACCTTTAGTTAAGTTGAAGGATCAGTTATAGGAATTTTCTTGATAAGGGTTTTGTTCGGCCCAGTATATCACCTTGGGGCGCTCATGTCTTGTTTGTGAAAAAAAGGACGGTTCTACGCGTATGTGCATTGATTATTGCTAGTTGAACAAAGTTACAGTGAAGAAACGACATAATTTACCTCATATTGATTATTTGTTTGACCAACTACAGGATTCACGAGTTTTTTCTAAGATTGTTTTGTGTTCACGTTACCAACAGTTGAAGATTCGGGGCCCAGAAATCCCGAAGACTACTTTCAGGACTCGGTATGGTCATTACGAGTTTCGTTATGTCATTTGGGTTGACCAATGCCCCAACAACCTTCACGCATTGGATGCACAGTGTGTTTCGTCCATATGTTGACTCGTTCATCACTGTGTTTATTGAAGATGTACCAGGATTTTAGGTAGCACTATTGGTGGAGGCGTATGAAGAATGATATAGTTGGTTATGTAGCTCGGTGCCTCAATTATCAGCAGGTGAAGTAGGAGCACCAGAGACCGGGTGAATTGCTTCAGTAGATAGAGATTCCGGAGTGGAAGTGGGAGCGAATCACCATGGACTTTGTAGTTAGACTCCCAAGAACTTTGAAGAAGTTTGATGCTATTTAGGTGATAGTGGATCGGCTGACCAAGTTTGCCCATTTCATTCTTATGTGTACTACTTATTCTTCGGAGCGGTTGGCGGAGATTTTTATATGGGAGATTATCTGTCTGTATGGCATTCCAGTTTCCATTCTTTCAGATAGAGGTACTCAGTTCACATCACGATTTTGGGAGGTCGTTCAACGTGAGTTGGGTACTTGGGCAAAGCTGTGTACAATATTTCACCCTCAGATGGATGTACATGCGCACTATTTATATTCTTGAGGATATGCTCCGTGCATATGTGATTGAGTTTGGAGGGTCTTGGGATCAGCTCTTGCCATTGGCAGAGTTTGCATATACCAACAGTTATCAGTCCAACATTTAGATGGCGCCATACAAGGCTTTATATGGTAAGGCTTTATATGTTAGGAGGTGTAGATCATCGGTGGGTTGGTTCGAGCCAGATGAGTCTAGATTATTGGGCACAAACTTAGTCCATGATGCTTTGAAGAAGGTTAAGGTGATTCAGGATAGACTCTGTACAACTCAGTCCAGACAGAAGAGTTACGCGTATCGGAAGGTTCGTGATGTTTTCAATATGGTTGGAGATGGCGTTCTGCTTAGGGTTTCACCTATGAAGGGCGTTATGAGATTTGGGAAGAAAGGGAAGTTGAGTCCGAGGTTTATTGGCATTTTTGAGATATTGAAGTATGCTGGAGAGGTTGCTTACGAGCTTGCCTTACCTCTCAGCTTGGCAGAAGTTCATCTGGTATTTCATGTTTCGATGCTCCGAAGGTATCACGGCAATCCGCCATATGTGTTGGATTTTTTATAAGTCCAGTTGGACAAGGAGTTATCCTATGTTAAGAAGCCAGTGGCGATATTGGACATGCGGGTTAGAAAGTTGAGGTCAAAGAGCATTGCTCAATAAAGGTTCAGTGGTAGGTTCAACCGTTTGAGGAGGTGACTTGGGAGACCGAACAAGATATGCGTAGCCGTTACCTTCATCTTTTCACTACTTCATGTATGTCTCTATGCTTGTTTGAGGATGAACAAATATTTAAGTGTAGGAGGATGTGACTCGGCCGGTCGTCTTAAGAGTTAACGTCCTGATCCCCTATTAACTGATTTCCCAGTGGTTATTTCTGTTATATTGATTTGTCGGGATGTTCCGCTTTGAGTTTCAGAGAGTTTTGGGACACTTAATCCCTAAATGAGAGATTAAATGTTAGAAAGCTGACCATAGTCAGAATAGTGTGAAGACGGTCTCGGAATGGAAATCTGATAGTTCTGTCAGCTCTGTTTGTTGATTTCGGGCTTGGGCCCTGTTCGGATTGTTCTTTGGAGATCCGTAGCAAATTTAGGCTTGAAATTCCGAAAGTTAAATTTTTGAAGTTTCAGGTTCGATAGTGATCACCCGAGGTTCAGAATGGAATTTCGGAAGTTGGAGTAGCTTTGCAATATTAAATACGACATGTGTGCAAATTTTCAGGTCATTCGGATGAGGTTTGATAGTCTTTTTGATCGAAAGCATGTTTTAGAGCTTTTGGAATTCTTAGGCTTGAATCCGATGAAAAGTCGGTGTTTTAATGTTGCTTTGAGCGTTCTGAAAATTGGAACAAATTTAAGTGATATTTTAGGATTGGTTGGCATGTATGGTTGAGGTCCCGGGGGCCTCGGGTGAGTTTCGGGGTAGTTTCGCACCATTTCTAAGCTATTTTTAGCTGATGTTTTTTGATTACATCGGTGTTCTATGCAATTGCGGGGAAGTGGACGCGATTGCGATGAAAAAAATATGAAAAAATGCCAGTGTTTCACGATCACAGATGAGCCTTCGCGATCGCACAGAGTAAATATTCGCTGCATTGATCCCATTTTAGAAGCTTATATCTCACAATCAATAAGAAATTTAGAGATAATAAAAATATAAAAGTTATAGCTCTTTGTGTCTAGTTTTCATAAATGTATATAAAGTTGAAGTTTATGTTATGTAAAAAAAGTTATGGTGGTTACACTATAAGCTTTCCGGGAAGGGTTTAGAAATCTCTAATGCACAATGCTGACTTTAGAAGCTTATATCTTGCAACATATAAAGAGTGAGGAAATGAGTAACATATGAAATTATATCCCTTGGTGCCTAGTTTTCATAATGTCGAATCATTTATCATTTGGATTTGTGTGCAAAAAGTCATGACCATTACACGGGAGGCTGTCCGAAAGAGCTGAGAACTTGTTCTTCGCGATCGCGAAGCAATGTCCGTGATCGTGAAAGGCTAATTTTGGGCTTAGAAAAGTTTTTCTTCACGATAGCAAAGAGTATGTACTTGGGCGGAAGCTTTATTTCGTGGTTTAGCCTTTTTAACATTTTTTTACCAAAGGAGCTCGGGTGAGGCGATTTTTCCAGAGATTTTCAAGGAAAATGTTGGGGTAAGTGTTATTAACTTAATTTTGGTTAGATTACTCAAATCTATTACACGTTTGGTATTAAATCTGTGAATTTAGTTGGAAAAGTTTAGAAAACCCTCCCTGATAGAATTGAGGATTTGCGGGTCAAAATGTTATGGGATTTGGATAATTTTGGTATAATGAACTCACGAGAGTGTGAGGATTCTAGAAATATAAATTTTACCCAATTCTGAGACGTGGGCCCGAGGGGCATTTTGGTCACTTTGCCTAATTTTACGTATTTGCTTAGAATTTAATTGTAGAATCAGTTACTTGAAGTGTTATTTATATTATGTAATTGAATTGAATAGATTTTGGCCATTTGGAGTAGAATACTCATGGCTAGAACGTGGTTTCGCGTTTATTATTGAGCCGATTCAAGGTAAGTGGCTTGTCTAACTTTGCGGAGGGGGGGGGGGAGGGCTCTCCCTTTAGGATTGGTATTGTGGCAACTGAAATGCCTTCTACGTGAGGTGACGAGCGAGTACTTGTGCTAATTGTTGAAAATCCTATTTTTCATTAAAATAGCCTTAAATTTTATTTTACTTTCTTATTTACTCTACTTGGAATTTAATCATGTTGTTAGTCTAGAGGCCTATGTTTGATTGACTTAATTGATTTACTTGCTCAAAATGCCTTATTTGGATTATGTGCAATATGCTAGGCTAGAAATACCTGCTTTACCTTGATATGTGATTTGAATTTAAATTTGTATTTTTCGTGTTGTTGTTGTATGTTTACTTTGGGACTACATATTATATTTCGGGAGATCCCCATACACATATATTGATTTGGACGAAATATATATATATATATATATATATATATATATATATATATATAATGAGGATACCAAGAGATCCTCGGGATACCAAGAGATCCCTAGTATATAACGAGGATACCAAGAGATCCTCGGATACCAAGATATCCCTAGCTCATATTGAGGATACCAAGAGATCCTCGGGAAACCAAGAGATCTCTAGTACATATTGAGGACCCCAAGAGATCCTCGGGATACTGAGAGATCTCCGGTTATTATCCTTGTGATCGTTTTTGGACTCTGTTTCGGTTATTGTATTCCTTACTTTCTCGTATTAAATACTTATTTTAGCTTGAAACGGAAGTGCTTATCCTATCATACCTTATCTCTTATTTTAGCTCTGTAGGGCCCTGAACTTTCTTGTCACTACTTAACCGAGGTTAGGCTTGGAACTTAGTGAGTATCGCTAAGGTGTACTTATGCCCTTTCTGCGCATGTTTTTCATGTGTAGATCCAGGTACTTCTATCCAGTCCTATCACCCATGAGGCGAGGCGACTACTCTAGTGACTTCGAGGTATATCTATAGCGTCCGCAGATCGAGGAGTCTCTTTGTCTTCCTGCATTAAATTTAGCCCTTTTATATTTTCTGTTCTTGTTAGACATTTCGGAGTTAGAGCTATGTAGTATCACTTAGCTTGTGACTCATGGGTTTCCGGATTTTGAGAATTGTTGTAGTTCGAGAAGTTGTATTGTTTATGCGGGGTGGCATTTTAAATAATGTTTCATTATGTTAGGTGGTTTTAAATTATTTCTTCCACAAGTTTTGTTTATTTAGCATTTTCAGGCTTACCTAGTCGTAGAGACTAGGTGCCATCACGACAGTTCACGGAGGGCAAACTGGGGTCATGACACATGCAAGTTTGTTTGAGAAATTAAAGCACTATGACATGATTGCACATATTCCTCCAAAAATTATGTGGACCCACATGCAAGAAGCTTTGACCCTTCCAAAAGGTGTGATTATCATTCCAATGCTCAGGACAAAATATTGAAAGTTGTCGGGATTTGAAAAAAAGGAATAGAAAGGATTATCCAGGAAAAATTGATTGAAATTAGAGAAGGCGCTTGTGATTCTGATGAGCAATTTTGTGGCTGAATGTCAGGCTTAGCAATTGAAAAGTCATTCCCTCTTCACTAGGAAGAAATTTTGGTAGCTTGTTTTGATGTTTTTTCTTTTATATGAGTTATTTTAGGGTTGTGATCCAGAGTTTATTTGCTTTATTGAGTCAAACTCTTCTATCCCTCCATTCTGTTTGTGTGCGTCTTATCTGTCTATTCTGTTGCTATTTTCATTATTCGGGTAATTTTAGGATTGTAACACAGATTTAGGTTGTATGTCTTGTTGTTAAACCCCTCCATACTTTACTCAATAAAACACAATTTGTCCTTTTATGTCATTCCACGTTAGTTCTTTCGTGCTAGTTCTAGTGACATGACATGCATGCGGAAGTTTTGGCCAGATCTTAGGAAATTAATTTAAGCTTGAATTGGATAATTGAGAAAAAGACACTTTTGAGGATGGATAAAGAATCGAAACACGTTAGAATTAAGCTCGAGTAAAATTCATGTGGAACTAGAATTGTCATACTCGTGGAGGTTAATGATCTTTACCTTCAAATCATTGCGAAGGTCTGGTTTGAAGAAGAATGAATTCAAGTTTGGTGGAAAGTTTGGTATTACTGGGTGGGAAGTGTATTTCGACCATGATACACCAAGAAGACATATATATTCATATGTTGTTATGACCACCCTCTTCTCTAATCAAGTTTAGAGTCAAAAGTCCAAAAAATAAAATAAAAATAAATAAATAGAAAAGTCCATGCCCCAATAGTACAAACTAGGGAAACTCTTAGAAAGTTCAAATTAAAAAATAGAATAATCAAAGGTTCATGCCCCCAGAAAATAAAAGTTGGGAAACTTATTTTTAAAAACAAATACAAAGGAAAAGAAGAAAGACGAAAAAAAATATAGTTAGGTTAGATGTTTGAACTACGTTTGACCTGATTCCTTTAAAAAGAGATACGTATGAAGCCTTACACTGTTTGGTCCAAAACAAACAACAACAACAACAACTACCCAGTATAGTCCCACAAAGTGGGGTCTGGGGAGGGTAATATGTAGACGAGCCTTACCCCTACCCGAAAGGGCAGAGAGGCCGTTTCCAATCGACCCTCGGCTCAGTGAGGAAAAGGAAAAACAAAACAAAAACAAAAACAAAAACAAAGGGGCATTAGTAAATCCAGAAAGAAATAGCGTAAATAATTATTTAAACATAAGAAACATAAATAAAATAGCATGCAATAATATCCTATAGTAACTACCATAAATAACTACAATAAGGGAGACACAATCCAAAACACAAATCATCTATGGATAGCCCTGCCAAGCCTCACCCAACCCCGGGTGAGGAGTACGAAAAACTCTAGGAGCCCCTATCCTACAACCTTGATACAGACCTCCAGACTTTCCTATCAAGGGTCATGTCCTCGGAAACCCGCATCCTAGCCATGTCATGCCTAATCACCTCTCCCCAATACTTCTTAGGCCTCCATCTGCCTCACTGAACGCCTACTATCGCCAGCCGCTCACAACTCCTCACCGGGGCATCAGGACTTCTCCTCCTCACATGCCCGAACCACCTCAGCCTCTCTTCTGGCATCTTCTCATCCACCGGGGCCACCCCCACCTTCTCTCGAATAACTTCAATCTTAATATAATCTAACCTGGTGAGCCCGCACATCCACCTGAGCATCCTCATCTCCGCAACCTTCATTCTTTGAACATGAGAGTTCTTCACTCCGCCCCATACAACATTGCAGGTCTAACCACAGCTCTATAAAATTTCCCCTTGAATTTATGTGAAACTTTCTTGTCACACCGGACTCCTGCTGCAAGCCTCCACTTTGACCACCCCGCTCCTATACGATGAGTGACGTCCCCGTCAATCTCGCCGTCTCCCTGAATCACCGACCCAAGATATCTGACACTGTTCCTCTTGGCGATGACCTGAGATCCAATCATCACGTCCCTGCCTACTTCGCTCAGCTCGGAGCTAAACTTGCACTCCAGTTATTCTGTCTTACTTCTGCTTATTTTGAAACCTTTGGACTCGAGAGTCTGTCTCCATACCTCTAACCTCTCAATAACACCGACCCTCGTCTCATCTATCAAGACTATGTCATCAGCAAATAGCATACACCAAGGCACATCCCCTTGAATATGTCGGGTTAGAGCATCCATCACCAAGGCAAACAAGAGAGGGCTAAGCGCTGATCCTTGATGGAGCCCCATAAACACTGGAAAATAGTCTGAATTGCCACCCACCGTCCTAACCCTAGTCTTAGCCTCATCGTACATGTCCTTGATTACTCTAATGTAGGCTTCCGGCACACTCTTCGCCTCCAAGCACCTCCATAGCACCTCCCTTGGGACCTTGTCATACGCTTTCTCTAAGTCGATAAGCACCATGTGCAGGTCCTTCTTCTTATCCCTGAACTGCTCCACCAGCTGCCTGACAAGGTGAATAGCTTCTGTAGAGGAGCGACCCGGCATGAAACTGAACTGGTTCCCAGATATAGATGTCATCTCCCTAACCCTCGCCTCGATCACCCGCTCCCAGACCTTCATGGTGTGACTTATTAATTTGATACCCCTATAGTTGTTGCAGCATTGGATGTCCCCTTTGTTCTTGTACAAGGGCACCACTATACTCCACCTCCACTCATCCGGCATCCTTTTGGTCCTGAAGATCGCATTGAACAACCTGGAGAGCCACTCCACTCCTGACCTACCCATCCACTTCCAGAACTCCACCGGGATCTCGTCAGACCCGGTCGCTCGACCCCTACTTATCCTACGCAAAGCCCCCATGACCTCCTCCGCCCTAATGGGCCTGCAGTACCCAAGGTCTCTATGTTGCTCTGAACGCCCCAACTCCCCTAGATCTATGTTACGATCCCCCTCCTCATTAAGTAAGTCTCGAAAGTACGTATGCCACCTCTGCTTGACTGATGTCTACCTGAATAGCCCTTGGCTACCTCGATCACGTCCCGTGCTACCTTCCTAACCAAGTTCGCCGTCTCTGACCACATAACGTCCGCTTCCCCAGAACTTCTCCAAGCTCCGGCTTCGGCTAACCTCCTCTCCAACTCCTGTGATTTCTCCTTAGTCAAAACACCCCATCTAAAAAAAATTAAAAAATCCAATAATTAAAATTGGGACATGAGTTTGTTTTAGTTTTTCAAACAGTCAATTCCAAGAGTTGTATGTGTACCGCCCATCATATTGGGTCTACTTTGAGACGTTATGCCTTCCTTTCTTTCCAACCATATACAAAAACCTTCTAAATAAAGACCTCATGATCTGCCTTAAGGAATACCAAGAGATGCATGCAATGAGCAGTAGTTGTCATGCGATATAGAACATTGTCAAGGTTCTCACACAAGAAAGCAAAAGAAAAAGAAAAATAAAGAAGAAAATGAGAGAGTCTTGTCGAGCCCCTTTTTTTCCCTCCCTTTTTTACAGGGAGGAAAAGGTCCGGGTTTCAACATTATAGGGGGTAATAACTCATTTTCTTTTAGGAATTTGGTATTTTGTAGAGTCTCCACCTAATGGATTACGTGTGTTAGGGAACCTAGAGCTATTAACTCTTGGATTGGTTTGCATTACCAGATATTTAGGGTAAGGGCTCGAAATAACCTTGAAGGGAAGGTGTTAGGCACCCCTCTTGATCCACAACTGTGGTTCCGGTTGAACTTATATTTATTAATTAGTCCTTTAATAGATAAGTAGTTGAAACAAATAATTACAAATAAAGCATGTTGGACATTGTGTAACTCGAATTAATAAGACACATAATTTGAACAAGTTGTGTTAGTTTTTAAGCGAAGGGAATTTGGGAAAGAGAGGTCATAGGTTGGTTATCCTACATGATCACCTCACGCAATGCCCGTAAACACTCCTCAATGAGGGGCTACACGTGACATTAGCATGTAGTCATCATATCTCATTCTACCCAAGTCTATCCCCTTGGTCATAGCCTAAGGCATTCTAATAACCTTGACAACGCCTATGCGTGCACTACCCGTCCCTTCCTTGTGGCCCTGGAGATATTTTAGGACCTCTAAATCTGGGCAGTTCTAGACAACACCTAAGGTGTTTTAAAAGTAGAAAATTCTAGGCGATAGACAAGAATACATAGGATTTAACAGCTAAGAGGCATGAGTATACCTCCACAAGTAATGCTCATAAGTAGCATGTCTTAAACATAAACAAGGTCAGTTTTTATTCGAGAAAATACCTAAACAGGACATCTAAGCGGGTGTCAATGCACATCAATATACAACTTTGTTTTTATAAACTCGACAATAAGGTCCTAATCAATTTGCCTACTGATTTTAAAACATGTTAAATCTGAACAGCTTTAAAAAGCAAAAAATACAGTTATCAGAGTTGTAGAATTTAGAATCGCCCTATAGGCTTGCCTAAATGCAGAATAATGATGTCCTAAGAGCATGATAACTACATTTGATGTAGCAAAATAGTGAATAGTTTTTAAAACAGGCTCTTGAGTTTTAATAGGCACGTTTTCTAGTAGTAGTGAATGAAGGAAATGTTTAAAAGATCGATTAAAGAAGTGAATAGTTGACTAAGCCAATTTTAAATGAAATAACACGAATTGGACTGACTTGTGTGACTAAATTCACTTTAAGTTCTATAGCAGGATTTCTGATTTTTAATTCCTATGGGCATGGTATCTAATCATTAAGAACTGATGTTAGAAACTTATTGGCATGATATCTACTGAAAACAAATGTAAATACCTGTTGTAACAGAAACTGAACCTGATCATATTCTATAAGTATGGTATCTATGTATGAAGTTGATTTTAAACCTATAGATATGGTTTCTATTATCGGAACCATTTAAACCTTATAGGCATGATTTCTAGCATGGTAAAGCAGACATAGAAAGCATAAAATCCTATAGGCATAATTTTTACCCATATTACCCCACAAATATGTAACTACCCACTCTTTTTCACTAATCACCTCAATATTTGTTTATAAATAATTATTACATATCAGATGAATAAATTACATAAATAGATCAAAGAAAAAGAAGAAGTTACATTATAGGGAGCCTAAAACATGCCCAAGTGATTTCCCAAACCTCTAATAGCCTCAGATGCCAAATTCCATAAAGAATATCATTGTCTAGGTGCATTCCTAAGGATCTCGGTCAATGCTCACACCTAGACTTTATAACCAAAACTAAATAAATGAAATATGGAAGAGCCAACTTCAGTGCATCAGAGTTCAAAGGATCTCATAGGGATCCTGAGACAGTCACACACTTGAGGGGCAGAACTTAAGGACCTAAGAATAGAGTGGGGTGCTTAACATAGTTTGAAAGAGTTTTAGTAAGATAACAATGTTAAGAGAGACTTGTTTGAAATAGTTTTGTAAAAACAACATATGGAGTTATTCAATAAGACAATTTTGAAAAGAGTAAGGTGAACAACAAATGACAAACCAAACAGAGAACCAGAAGAGGTTCATCAGCACTCCAAGACACAGAATCAAACAGGTACAAACATTCACTCATGGGGTAATGGGGGGTTTGGGGCAAGTATATGGCACATAATAGGCAAAGATGCACATTGGTACAGAATCAGAGAAGTCCTAAAAGGGGTTCAGGGGATTAGGTACAACATGAACTTCAGAATTAATAAAGATCAGACAAACTTAGGATAGCCAACTACTTGACACAGGAAGGTGCACGCCAGAAATCAGAGAAACATAAGCATAGAAGAGTCACATTAAGGGAATACTACAAAGGGATTCATGAGTAGGCAAATCCTAAGGGGGTTGGACATATTCAGAAGCATGTAGTAAAGAAGACAGTGAAGTAGACATGTTAGTTGCAGGTTGAACAACAAAACCATAGACAGAAACATATTAGAAACATAAAAACTGAAGTAGTAGAAGAAACATATTGTTTTTGAAACTAGAATCGAAATCAGCACATACTAGTGAAGAAAAACAGCAAGCACAAAGTGAGAAAGAACCCAATAGTTAGCCTTGGCTTGCAGCCGGCTAACATAGAACAGTAATATGTAACATAAAAGAGAGCAAAACATTTTGAGCGTGAGAGAGAGTTTTGAACCAAAATATGTCCGTGTCTTGATTATTATTGAGATAGCATATATATAATAGTTCGAAACTAGGTAAAATAAGGCAAGAATCTCAATTGCACAATAATTATGGAACTTAGAACCAATTAGAGAAAAATTAGTACAAGTACTCCCTTAGTTAAGGGAATCAGTTCAAATAGTAAGAACAAGTAACAAATAAGGAAAGAAATCAATATGTGACCGGACCATAACAGACAAGAAAATAATTCAAACATAGTAGGCATATAGTCAACAATTAGGGCTAGGTTCAGAAAAAAACTCTAATTGAGGAGATAGTCGGTAGGACTAAAGTACCAATGCAGATAAGGTAAGCAAATCAATCAAATTGAGTAGAAAGGTAGGAATCGAGGGTTTAAAAAAAAGTGTCCGAATTAGACAAAAAAATAGGGAATTCAGAATCAATCAAAGAGAAAGTCATGAGTCAATGTTTAATATATAAATAAAGGCAGACATGGATAGTCAAGAGTCGACATGCAACTCTAGCAAACATGAAATTTAAACAATACTGATTCAGTGAGAAAGATGCAAGTCTTGATATGAACAGTCAAGATGAACATATCAAGGCAAGATAGTCACGATAAATCACACAAACTTAAAAACAAGAACCTGTCAATCATGCTGATATACAGAACCAAACAAAGAACCCTAAAAATTTAGGGCTTTCAACATAGTCGGTTAAAGATGTAATAAACTCATAGAATCAGTCAAAATATGTAAGAGATAGAAGTTTAAACACAAAGAATCAGTTAAACAAGGTTTTAAAAAGAAGTTCCAAAAACCATAGTTTTAGAAGAAGATGAAAAACACTTGAAATCATATGATTCTTGTAAAGAACCTCAAGGATAGTGTAAAACATTTAAGAAACAAACTCAAATCGTCTTAGATTTGTACAAATCTAGGAGGTATGTAAAAGAAGTTAGGGTTTTGAAAGAACCCATATAGAGATGAAGAAACCTGTCTAGAAACGCAAAAATCATAGCAAATATAAAATTATTTTGCTTGAAATCACACTGGAATAGACAAGGGAGGAGATAAACCCTAGATGCATGTCGGCATGGCCTCGGGACCATGAAGATCTTAGAGAAGGCACTAAACCCTAAACCCTAAGACCTAAACCTTATAGCATGAGAGAAGCCATTGGAGACTTATGAGACGATGAGAGGTCATCGGAGATAGCCAGAGATGGGAGGTCGAAGGTTGAAGATTAGGGTTAGGTTGAGAGTGTTTTGAGAGAGAGGGGATTTTAGGGCGACGGATGTAGAGAAGTGAGTAGGGCTAAGGGGTCGTTTGGAATAAAAAGGAAAGAACAAATGAGGGCCGTTGATCTTTTAGATCAATGACCAGGATCTGATGGGGCCTTGGTCGGGTAATTTTATTAAGAATTGGGCTGGGTGTTTGGTTGAAATTAGGCTAAAATTGAAATACAATTTGGCTAAGTTTTAAATAGTCAATTTAACCCTATATAATTTATAATAACTAATAGATGACTTCTAAAAAATAATTTCGTGTATTAAAATAATTTAAAATAAATATTTAAATTTTTAAAAATATAGAAAATCATTTTATGGAATGTAATGATGCATTAATTGGGCTAGTATTGCAAATATATGCAGATTAATTTTAATAATGCAAATACAAATATAAAAAATGCACTAAAAATACTTAAGCATTATTTTGGCATAAATATAGGATTTAGATGGCTAAATTACCACAACAATAGTTTGAAGGATAATTATTGAAAATTTTATAAGTAAAAAGGGAAGAAATAAATCATTTTAAATACTTTAAAATTATAGAAAATTATTAAAACCTCGTGCATGCTTATATATGCATATATATGCTATTTTGAAAGTATATATGTCTATAAAAAGATATAGAGAAAACTTGGGTATCAACAAATCTTACTAGTGAAAACCCTCACAGGCAATGTAAGACGACGGTAGACAGAGATGAATAAATCAAAGAGACTTGTTTGTAAAAATCCCTCGAGGCACCACTAGTCAAAAGTGAGTCATGTAGCTGATGCACAGATTAGCACGAACAAGCCCGACTTCAAAGGTCATATGAATGGTAAAAGAAAATATTAGATCAGTTTGATATATTAGGTTGTTAAATCCAAAATGCATGTTATGATCATTAAGTCTAGTTATTGAAAAGAAGAAAAAAAAAACGTCTCCTTCTGTTCTTCCCGACAGAGGCAGTTCTTATTAATACTGTTTCTTTGCATCATTGTGCCCCTTCACTCTGAGTCAGTCCTTGTCAAACAAGTAAAAAAATATTTCAGAATCTGCTACTAGCTTTTTAGTTGCACAAAGCAAACATGGCCAACATATTTAGTTGTTACAGTCTACAAGCCTCGAGGATTCATGCAAAAGCCCCTCCCCGAAAGACTCTTGCCAACCTACTTGGCTAGGTCAAGTAAAGATAACCTCGAGTTTAATCAGAGGTTCTCTAAAGTAAAAAACATAGACTATGAAGTGTGCATATCATGTAAAAAATGTATACCCAGTTGCTCCTCTCTCTCACAAACAAATTGTCCAAAAAGCAAGAAACCATTCAAGATATCAGAAAAGGTCACCTACGAAAAGGTCTCCAGTTGGGATAAGAATGACTGAGCCACAAATACAAATGGTATTGAGTTTGAAATAAACAGGGTTGATGCATAGCAAAAATCTCTTGAGACCGACTCAAGCTGATTGAGCAAAAGCCAAGCTGCCCAAGACTCAAGGCCACAAACTGACCATTACTTCCAAAACTGACAAAATTTTCTTTGTTTGAAACAGGAACAAAGTAGTGCAGGGAAAGTAGTTCGAAAAAAAGAGAGAAAAAGAGGAGAATAAAAAAGCCGACTAAGGGAAGTTTCTCAAATCTTTGACTTTATTTATCTTGCTAGTGTGCATAAAAACCTACCATCGCTCTTCACATTTTTTCCTCCTAGCGTAATGCATCCTAGTCTGGTAGATTTTGCTTCCAATAAAAATCTTAGTCATCTGAGTTTTTCTCCTAAGATAAAAACCCCTCGTTTGATGAATATTTCTCTTAGGATAAAAATCTTAATCTGATGAATCTTTCTCCTAAGATAAGGAACCCTAGTCTGATGAATTTTTCTCCTAGGATAAAAATCTTAATTTGATGTATATTTCTCTTAAGATAATAAATTAGAAAAACTAATCTGATGAACTTTCTCCTAGGATAAACGTCTTTGTCTGATGAATCTATCTTCTAAGATAAGAAATCCTAGTCTGATAATTTTTTCTCCTAGGATAAACATCTTAGTCTGATAAATTTTTCTCTTAAGATAATAAATTAAAAAACCTAGTCTGATGAACTTTTTCCTAGGATAAACATCTTAACCTGATGAATCTTTCTCCTAATATAAGAAAACCTAGTATCATGAATATTTCTCCCAGGATATATGTCTTAGTTTGACAAATCTTTCTCCTAAGATAAGAAAATCAAGTCTGATGAACTTTCTCCTAGGATAATAATGTTAAAAGAAAAAGGTCTGGATTTTTTTTAAAAGGGTCATTTCTTCACGCACTCAGAAAATAAGCATTGGAGCAATTGGTTTAAAAGAATAATTTTCTCCAAAAAAATGAAAATGATTCTTCTAAAAAAAAGAACCTAAAAAACAAAATTTCTTATTGGTTCGTATTAGCATAGGACATCCAATTTCCTAATCTCTTTTTCTAACATAGGGTCTCCACTCCCTAATTGATGTTATTTTAGACATAGAGTCTCCACTCCCTAGTCTCCTTTTCCAACATAGGGTATGCACTCCCCAGTTGACTTTTTTTAGACATAGGTTCTCTACTCCCTAGTTGCTTTTATTTTAGACATAGGGTCTTCATTACCTAGTCTCCTTTTCCAACATAGGGTCTTTACTCCCTAGTTGACTTTATTTTAGACATAAGGTCTTTATTCCGTAGTCTCCTTTTCCAATATAGGGTCTACACTCCCTAGTTGATTTCATTTTAGACATAGGGTCTCCACTCGCTAGTCTCCTTTTCCAACATACGGTCTCCGCTCAGTAGTTGATTTTATTTTAGACATAGGGTCTCCAGTCCCTAGTCTCATTTTCCAACTTAGGGTCTTCATTCCCTAGTTAATTTTATTTTAGACATAGGGTCTCAACTTCTTAGTCCCCCTTATTCAAAATAGGATCTCCACTCCCCAGTTGATCTGAGCTTAAATGCAAGGTACACCACTCCCTGATCTCCTTACTAGTATAGGGTACACCAATTCCTAGCTGTATTTTCCAACATAAGGTACACCAGTCCTTAGTTGAGACAAATTTTTAACAATAAAGGAACACCATCCAAGAAAAAAGCACAAAAAAATAAAAAATATTCATCATGATCTTTTCAGGGTACACAATTCTCGACTTTTATTTCTTTCAATAAATAAGTAGTTTAGAATTTTGTTACATTAACTCACAAAAAATTTCTAGTGAATACTGGAGCAGAAAAATGTCGTTCTTTTGTTTATTTTGGTGTCTTAGCATGTTATACCTTGAGGCATAGGGTTCGAAATGACCAAAAGGAATCTCAATCCAAAATAGAGAAGAACAGAAAAAGAAGTGAATCCTAAATGGAGAAGCATATGAAAGATGTGAACTGCTCACGACAAGACTGGAGTCACGAGCATTGCATTCCTTGTTATCAAAAGAAGACGTAAAAGAATTAATTAGCACATGCAGCTAGCAAGTATGAATGTTCAAATCAAAAGTCTGCATGAAAATCATTCAAGACTCAAGATCAAGCTTTAAAAGCCTTATAGATAGGAATATTATAACTCATAGCTGATAAGTTTGTTTAGTTCCTTTAGATTTTGATGTAATAACAGGACAGTGGATCTCGGCCTCGACGGAACCTCACTTGACTCTCCAACTCATAATTCCATCATTCTCCTTGAACTACAAGAGACATGATTCTCTTATAAGCCGGGATATGTGGGTTGTCGAGAATCAAGACTCGGTTGCGCTCTCTTCTCTTTTCTGTGCTTTTTCATTTTTGAATAAATGGTTTGGTCAAAAAATTAGTCACACGGCTCACTTTGTCTTTGCCTGAAATCTCTTCATATTTTCAAGCAAAGAGGGGCAACTGTGACCACCTAATTATTTACCATACTTGGGATTTTTCATCACTTTTTAGTATGCAAATTATTTTAAGTTTAATCTAAATATTTTAACCTTTATTTCATTTTAGTAGGTTTTATTTAAGAAATTTAAAAATTGCAGAAAAAAAATTTATGTTCTTGATTTTAAAATATTTAGCTAGTATTTTAATTTTACACTCATAAAAGAAAGAAAAAATATTAATTAAAGCAAGAGCCAATGATTGATTTTCATGTGGCAATATTCTTCCTTATCTTTTGCAACAAACTCACATGCTCTTCCTAAAAAAATTCACATGCACATACACACTTTTTTTTTGCCACCAATTAATCCCTATAATATACCACCCAATACATACATTCACACACAGGGGAAAGGAACGGAAAAAAGGGTAGGGGTTGGAAAGAAAACAGAACACAAAGAGAGGAATGGAAGGGAAAAGAAACGAAAAAAGAAATAGTCGCATCTTAACATCTTTGGAGACTCTCAATCCTCGAGAAACAATAGTACTCCTCTATCCTTCCTTGATCGCTGATCCACCAGCATCAATAGAAACTTCCTTCATCATAAAAAGAGGTAGAAAAGAAGGAATGGATACTAGGAACTGAAAACATTGAAGAATAAAGATGAGGGAAAGAATAAGCATCCTCCATTTTTCTCTGTTGAAGAAGCTCTGTAGAGAGCAAAATGAAAATATCTCTCTATCTGTACAATAGAAGGTCTTAGAACCCAAAATATATCCGCCTATAATACATTGGGTCGGATCAGCTAAAGGAGTTGGGCTAAAACGAAATGGGCTAATCTACCAGTCTAATACAGAGGCCCAAAATAAAGGTATACAACATATACACGATATACAATAAAAATACAATAAAATACAGCCCAAATCAATGTATGTGTATAGGATTAGATGCTAGATAATCCTTTAGCTCAACACCCCCCTCAAGTTGGAGGGGGAAACCACCTTCAACTTGACCAGCAAGGAATGGAGAACAGTGCAAGGTAAAGGCTTGGTGAGAATACCAGCCAATTGGTGAGAAGTGGAGACATGAGAGAGAGAGATAAATCATCCCATCAGTCAGCTGGTCACGAACAAATGACAATCGACCTCAATATGCTTGGTTCTCTCATGAAAGACAGAATTCTTGGCTATATGTATAGCAGCCTGGTTGTCACAAAAAAAATAGAAAAGGGAAGAGAAACAGAAACACCAAGGTCAGTGAGCAGTCGAGATAGCCAAGACAATTCAGCAACCACCTTACTAAGGGCCCTGTATTATGCTTCAGCAGAGGATAAAGAGGCCACTGGCGCTTTTTGGATTTCCAATTGATCAAGCTACCCCCCAAAAGCACACAGAAACCAGTAACAGACCTGCAGGTATCAGGACAAGCTGCCCAATCACTATCTGAAAAGGCATAGACTGAAAAATCAGAAGAGTCAGAATAGAAAAGACCCAAATTCATAGTTCCCTTAAGATATCTGAGGACATGCAGGGCAGCAGTCATGTGAGGAACTCTAGGAGACTTCAAAAATTGACTCAGATGTTGAACAGCAAAGCAAATGTCAGGTCTGGTGTGAGTCAAAAATAAAAGCTTACCAATCAAGCTCATGTACTGGTCAGGAGAAGAGAATAGGGCACCAGAGTCAGCATGGAGCTTGGTATTAAGATCCAAAGGACAAACAACAGAAGAAACATTCACACAATCAAATTGATGCAGCAGGTCAGAGACAAATTTGTGCTGATTAAGAAGCATACCACCAGCAACAACAGACACCTCAATGCCCAGAAAGTAATTCAGAGACCCCAGGTCTTTGATCCTGAACTGGTCATCCAGGAAGTGTTTCAGGGCAGAAATCTCAGCATTGTCATCCCTAGTTATAATAATATCATCCACATAAACTGCCAAAACCACAAGACATCCAGACTGACCCTTAAGAAACAAAGAATAATCATTCAAAGAATGAGTGTAACCTCTGGAGTATAGAGCATGAGACAATTTAGCATACCACTGTCTGGATGCCTGTCTCAAACCATAAAGGGCACACAATTGAAGGAGAAACAGAAGAACCAGAATCAACAGAAGGGACAGAAATAGCTAAACCTGGAGGAAGCTTCATATATACCTCCTCATTTAGGTCACCATGCAAGAAAGAATTATTAACATCAATTTGAAAAAGATCCCAATGATTCTTAACAGCTACAAAAATTAAGCATTTAACAGTGGACATCTTAACCACAGGGAAAAGGTTTCAGTGAAATCAATCCCTTCAATTTGAGTACCACCTCTAATAACAAGTCTGGCCTTGTACCTTTTAACACTACCATCAGCCTTATATTTGATCTTATAAACCCACTTGCAACCTATGGGTTTCTTACCAGGAGGAAGGGGAACAACATCCCGGGTATGGTTGGCATCCAATGCATCAAACTCCTTTCTCATGGCATCCTGCCAGACTGGGACAGATGCTGCTTGAGAGTAATAGAGAGGTTCAGATTCCAGAGGAGAAGAAGATGAAGAAGAGCCAGAGAAAGAAGGAAGGTGACAAACATAGTTCTTGAGATAAGAAGGAGGGTTGTGCTACCTTCCAGACTTTCTGGAAACGGCAGGTGCTGTAGGATAAGGAATAGTAGGAGGAGGAATGTCAGTATGGAAAGGTGGACTGGAAGCAGGAAGATTGGAAGAGGTAACACAACTGGATGGGGGAGAAGAAGGGGCAGAAGGGGAAGGAAAGAGAAACCAATTGGAAAAGACAAATCTGTCTCGGAAAGTGGATGCTCAGAAGAAGGAACAAAAGGAAAAGAAGTAGCAAGGGTAACAGGAAAATCAGTACCAAAAGGAATGCAAGTCTCATGAAATATAACATCCCTGTACACAAAGCACTTTTTGGAAGTTAGATCATACAATTTGTAACCCCTTTTGGCAAAAGGATATCCCAGGAAAACACAGGAGATTGCTCGACGCTTTAGTTTATCCCTCTGTGGGATGGAGACAACAGCATAAGCAAGACAGCCAAAGGCTCTTAGATGAGAGTAATTAGGTGCCTTGCCATGTAAAATTTCATAAGGAGATTTGTTCTGAAGGAGCCTGGATGGGATCCTATTTAGCAAGTAAGTGGCAGTCAACAAACAGTCCCCCCCAAAAAGAGATGGGTAATTTGGATTGAAAAAGTAAGGCTCTACAAGCTTCAAGGAGTGTTCTATGTTTCCTTTCAACAACACCATTTTGTTGGGGAGTGTAGGGACAAGTAGTTTGATGAATTATGCCATGTTGGTTGAAGAAAGAAACACCATCAAGACTAGACCCCAATTCCAAAGGATTATCACTTCTTATGGTTTGGACAGTAGCATTAAATTGAGTTTTAACCATACACAGAAATGATTTAATCAAGCAGAAAGCATTGCTTTTAGATCCCAGTAAGTGTGTCCAGGTTGCTCTAGAAAAATCATCAACTATTGTAAGAAAATATTTAGAGCCAGATGAAGCGGGAGTGTGATAAAGACCCCAAGTATCTACATGAATCAATTGAAAAGGCCTACAGGTACTGATAGAGCTATCAGGGAAAGGAAGTCTTGTTTGCCATAGGGAAAATAGAACTAGGAAATGGCTGTTTAGAAGCAAATGGAAAGGATAAAGCAGAAATGTGTTTCATGTTTGCAAAAGGAATATGAGCCAGTCTTAAATGCCAAATGTAATTTTGAAGGTAAAGTAACAGTCTGATTGCTAGAAGAACAGACATGATAACAAGAATCAGAAAAAGAACACGCAGAAGCAGAAGAACAACAGTTAAAAGAAGTAGGTGAAGGTGGCACCCAAGCAAAGTTGTACAAGCCAGCCTCCTCTTTACCAAGATCCAGAGGCATCTTCAGAGAAGAGTCCTGTAGCATGTGAAGGAAACAAGAAGTTGCAGTAAACAAAATATACAATGCAACTCTTTTACTAGCTTGTGGACAGAAATTAAGTTGTGTTTGAAAGAAGGAACAAACAACACATTATGAAGAATGATGGATGGAGTTAATGCAAAAGAGCCTGTGGAGGTCACTTTTACTTTGTATCCATTAGGGAGAATTACAAGATAGGGTACTGTTAAGGGTGTGATATTAAAAAGTAAGCTTTTGTTAGATGTCATATGATTAGATGCTCCTGAGTCTATTATTCAGGTGGCAAAATCAATTTGAGTAAGCATACAAAGTTTGGAATCAGAAACAGGACTCTCAGTTAACATAGTACCAGCAAAATTGGCAGTACACATGGGAGGAAGAGCTTGAGCAGTGGAGTCCCCCTACTGAGTCTGTTATAGTAATATCATCAGTTGATCATATTGTTGTTTGCTCAACCCTGGTATTATAGATCCTTGTCCATTCACATTTTGGACAGGTCGTGGACTGTCAGTAGAATTTCCATGAGAGTTAGGGAAATCTGCACCATTGGTTATATGAGCAGCAGCATGTCTTCTTCCTTTATTAATGTTGGTACTATGTGGATACCCATGAAGCTTGTAACACATATCAATTAGGTGCCCAGACTTCTTACAGTATCTACAGAACAAAGGGCCTCTAGTGTGGTCAAATTAACTTTTTGGTCTGAAGGAAGGAGGATTTGGCGTTGTAACTGGGTTCATTCCAAAGGAAGATGGAGAACTCTTGTTTATGTTGACATTGAAAGACATAGAATCAGGATTAAACTGGGAGATGGATTGGACTTGTCTTTGTTTTTCATCATTGAGGAGTATATTATAGACATTGTCAAGGGTAGGGGGAGGTTCCATCATCAATAAGTTGCTCTTTAGCCCCATATATGTCTCATTAAGGCCCATGAGGAATTGGAACACCTTATTCTCCTCATCCTCTTGGATAATGCCATTTTTGGCAGCACATATGCACCTCTGGCCATGGTTTGTACACACTGCTCCTAACTCATCCCTCTGTCCTTTAAGCTTCCTAAAATGTGATGCTATATCTAGAGGTCCTTGAGAAGTATGGGAGTGTTCCCTTTTGTATTCAAAAATTTTGGTTCTGTTAGTTGTACCATATCTGGCTTTGAGTTGTGCCCATATACTCTGTGCAGTCTCAGAGTATTGCACACTCTCAGCTATATGAGGAGACGAAGAGGCAATTATCCAGGAGATTACCATATTGTTGCACATGTCCCATAACTTCTGTTCAGCCACATTAGTGGTTGGTCGAGGACATGTACCATCAACAAAACCAATTTTATTCTTAGCAGACAAGGAGACTATCATTTTCCTCTTCCAACCCCCATAACCACTACCCAAAAATGGAGTAGGAACGAGTGATACTCCACATCAGCAGAATAAACAAAAAGAGGGCTCGTAGGATCAATAGAAGGGGTATTATTAACATTCATGTTTAATATCATGAATATCAGTGAAATTGAAGTGAAAAACAATCTCTATGAACAGTTTGGAATATTAAAGTTGTATAAAAAACCACATGCAAAATCCTTTCAACTAAGAGCGATAACAGATTTACCCCACTTCTTCGCGACCGGAGAAGAACGGCCTTCGATTTCACAGAAAACCCTTAGCTCCGAATGACAGAAACCCTAGATTCTGAAATCTCGCCGGAATCAGGCCCAAGACGTCGGAAAAATTATCCAAAACGTCAATTCTATGAAGATGTGACCCGCTGATATCTTTATGGCCTTCGATTTACCACTCGATTCACCTCGAGCTTACCAACAACCAACAATACAGAAACTCTCAAAATAAAAACGAGCTGAACTGAGTTGACAGAAGACGACGGAGAATCATTCGAGAATCCCCGCTCTGATACCATGAAAACATTGAAGAATAAAGATGAGGGAAAGAATAAGCATCCTCCATTTTTCTCTATTGAAGAAGCTCTGTAGAGAGCAAAATGAAAATGTCTCTCTATATGTACAATAGAAGGTCCTAGAACCCAAAATATATCCGCCTCTAATACATTGGGTCGGATCAACCAAAGGAGTTGGGCTAAAACAAAATGGGCTAATCTACCAGTCTAATACAGGGCCCAAAATAAAGGTATAAAACATATACACGATATACAATAAAAATAGAATAAAATACAGCCCAAATCAATGTATGTGTATAGGATTAGATGCTAGGTAATCCTTTAGCTCAACACCCCCCATATGATAAGAATGGACCTTTGGCCTAAATCAACCCCAAAAGCTAGCTTATGAGGTGAGGATTGCCCAAGCCATATAAGGAGACCAAGGACCTCAAATCCCTCCGATGTGGAACAACTCAACACCCCCCCTCATGCCCAGATCTCTGCAGCGTGGACAACATAAATGGGGGGCCAACATCGGTAACAATAATTGAGATGGGTCTGGCTCTGATACCATGATAAGAATGGACCTTGGGCCTAAATCAACCCCAAAAGCTAGCTTATGAGGTGAGGATTGCCCAAGCCATAAAAGGAGACCAAGGACCTCAAATCCCTCCGATGTGGGACAACTCAACGGAAACAGTTCCCGTTTCTACATAACAACCGTTTTTCAAGTCGAGTTTAATATCGAGGTGGCTTGTATAGTTTTGCAATCAAGTTATCAAGGAAAGTGGAGTTTTCTGTTCGAGTTACGATGTCCTTTGTTTCTTTCTAAGTTTTTGGATGCCGCTCTCATTCGAACAATATAATTGTTGTACAACCTTGCATGGAGAATTTATTATTCAATCACAACCTTTGGCTCTGTTTTGAAGTTTTTTTCTCCCTTTGTCTCTGATTTCTCACTACTAGTCAATATGTGCCTTATTCGATTTGTCTATATTATATTTTTTTGGAGCGGGTGATCGAGGAGAGGGTGAGGTAGATAACATTTATATCTGTGAACTAGTTCGGTTTCATGTCGGGTCGCTCCACTACAGAAGCTATCGACCTTGTCAGGAGGCTGGTAGAGCAGTTCAGGGATAAGAAGAAGGACCTGCACATGGTGCTTATCGACTTGGAGAAGGCGTATGACAAGGTCCCAAGGGAGGTGCTATGGAGGTGCTTGGAGGCGAAGAGCGTGCCGGAAGCCTACATCAGAATAATCAAGGACATGTACGATGGAGCTAAGACTAGGGTTAGGACGGTGGGTGGCGACTCAGACCATTTTTTAGTGGTTAGGGGGCTTCATCAAGGATCGGCGCTTAGCCCTCTCTTGTTTTCCTTGGTGATGGATGCTGTAACCCGACATATTCAAGGGGGTGTGACTTTGTGTATGCTATTTGCCGATGACATAGTCTTGATAGACGAGACAAGGGTCAGTGTTATTGAGAGGTTAGAGGTATGGAGACGGACCCTCGAGTCTAAGGGTTTCAAAATAAGCAGATCTAAGATAGAATACCTGGAGTGCAAGTTTAGCGCCGAGCCGAGCGAAGTAGGCAGGGACGTGATGATTGGATCTCAGGTCATCGCCAAGAGGGACAGTGTCAGATATCATGGGTCGGTGATTCAGGGGGACGGAGAGATTGACGGGGACGTCACTCATCGTATAAGAGTGGGGTGGTCAAAGTGGAGGCTTGCATCAGGAGTCCTGTGTGACAAGAAAGTTCCACATAAACTCAAAGGGAAATTTTATTGAGCTGCGGTTAGACCTGACATGTTGTAAGGGGCGGAGTGCTGGCCAGTGAAGAACTCTCATGTTCGGAAAATGAAGGTTGCGGAAATGAAGATGCTCAGGTGGATGTGCGGGCTCACCAGGTTATATAAGATTAAGAATGAAGTTATTCGAGAGAAGGTGGGAGTGGCCCCGGTTGATGAGAAGATGCGAGAAGCCAGGCTGAGGTGGTTCGGGCATGTGCGTAGGAGAATTCATGATGCCCCGGTAAGGAGTTGTGAGCGCCTGGCGATGGTCGGCGTTCGACGAGGAAGAGGGAGGCCTAAGAGGTATTGGGGAGAGGTGATTAGGCATGACATGACTAGAATGCGGGTTTCTGAGGACATGGCCCTTGATAGGAAAGTCTGGAGGTCTAGTATCAGGGTTGTAGGATAGGGGCTCCTAGAGTTTTTCGTACTCCTCACCAGGGGTTGGGTGAGGCTTGGCAGGGCTATCTATAGTTATTTGTATATTGGATTGTGTCTCCCTTATGGTAGTTATTTATGGTAGTTACTGTCTGATATTATTTTATTTATTGTTCTTATATTTAGATAATTATTTACACTAGTTCTGCTGGAGTTACTAATGCTCTTTTGTTTTTGTTTTTGTTTTTGTTTTTCCTTTCCTTCACTGAGCTGATGGTCGATTGGAAATAGCCTCTCTGCCCTTTCGGGTAGGGGTAAAGCTCGTCTACATATTACCCTCCCCATAACCTACTTTGTGGAAATATACTGGATAATTGTTGTTATTGTATATTATATTTTTTGAGCTAATCTTTCTTCATTCTAAATGGTCTTCCATTGAGCTTAGTCTCATAGGGACGTTTAAGTTGGCATATGTGATGTTTGTGCTTACTCCAATTATTTTTCGCAGCGTTGCTATTCTTAATTTGTTTGTATGTTGTGTCAATGTTTGTTTTAGTTGGTTTCCTTAGCTAGAATACTTTGTATGTTTCTCTACTCATTTCCTTGTAGATGTTTTTTTTCTCGTATGGTGATTTTTCTATTTCATTTGTTATTAATTTGATAAGAGTTAACTAGATAAGCTTTGGTTGTTTCGATTATATCTTTTGGTAGTAATTTGTAAAGCTTTTGGGTCCAATCAATTATACGTTAGTAAATTTAGGCAAACATTTTGAGTTGCGGTCTTAATTTAAACGACTTTAAAAGTCTTAGTACCATTAGAGGTCAACAGTTCATTCACAAATTTGTTTCCATAATTCACGTCCCTACAACAATCTCAAATTAGTTAAAGAAAACAACTCATGAATGTTGCAGTTGCTTTAGGCATAATTAATAATAAACCATCTTGACTATAATTACGGTTCCAGTGGCATCTTATGATGCATAAATCTCAATTCGAGTGTGCATTTTACGAGACTCGATCATAACTTTGAATAATAAAATAAATAAATATATTATAGGTTGAGGGTGCATTTCACGTGACGCGATTCATATTGTTTACAAAAATAATAAGTGCTGGACATTGCGAATCATTTAAATAAATCCCATAAATGTTAAAGCGGTTAAAAGGTTAAAATGCACAATAAGTTTTTAAATGTGTAATAAATTAGATGATTAGGTCAATTATTAGTAGTTGAGTTACCGTGCTACGACCACGGAATCCGAGAGTGCTTGAATTCTCCCGGTTTAACAGAATTTCTTACCCGGTTTTCTGTATTTGCGGACCAAAAATAGAGTTAATTTTCCTCGATTTGGGATTCTAAAATAAAAGTGACTTTAGATACCATAAATTATTCCATGCGGTTTTGAATAAATAAATAATTTCATTTAAATTAATGTCACTTTAATTGAAAAATTCTTTATTCCTTTCGGAAAAAGGAGGTGTGACGACGCGCAACAACGGATTTTACTTGTTATTCTTGGTATTGAAACGATGAAATAAGAGAGGAAATTGAGTTTGTATAGAGGGACTAGGTTGCGCCCCTCAATGAATTGTGTGTTTTGTATTCATTGTTGTATTGTGTTAGCTTTTGATGTTTCATACGAGATTTTGAGGACGGATGTTTCTGGTTTTACTGATTTCAAGGAGTTGAGTTTATTTTCAGAAGTTGATTGCTTTACTTTGTTGGGTTCCTTTCTTACTATCATTATTATATTACGTACAAGTTATTGTAAGTGACCCGCTTTAGCATGGTCACAATTTCATCGAGGTTAGACTCGACACTTATAACATATATATGGTGTCGGTGTATTCATACTACTGTCACAACCCAAATTCTATCATAGGACGTGATGGCATCCAATACCATTGTTAGGCAATCTAACCCTAATCAACTAGTGAATTCTCATTTGTTTTAATTAAAATCCCAATATTCACTTAACTTAAATTTAAAACAGTCGATAATTAACAAATTTATAAGGCAACTAAGTCGGGAAAGACTAAAAGGAAACATGATAATAGAAGTATAACCTAAAAATAGTAGTCTACTACTATGTGTATCAGGATCTAGTGTCACACGTACGAGGGGGACTAGTAGAATGCACAAAAATATAACTATCCTACTGCCTAAAATAGAATAGAGAGTAATAAAAAAAGGAGAGACTTCGGCATGGTGGGAACGACTCAGCATGGGGAAGCCTACCGTGAGATCTCGATCAGGTATCAAGAATGCACGCCGGACAGGTAGCTAGATGCACCTGCCTCAGATTCTATACAGTTAAGTACATAAGTGTAATATGAGTACATAAACAATACGGACCCAGCAAGTATCCAGTCTAACCTAGAAGAAGTAGTGATGAAGGGTCGACTTGCCACCTACTAGGGTTAATAATAATATAGTTAAGTGTTGTGCTAAACGTGAATAGCATGAATACATTGATAGTCCAAGAACAAGGAAAAATAAGATATTCTTTCTTAAACAACATATCAATTTCAGTCATAACATGTAATAAGTTACATTTCAAGCATTTAAGCAGTGTAAATCACGAAAAGTTCCACATAAATATCATGAGCACATTGTTTCGAGGTCGTATAGCCCGGTCTGATATAATATTAAACTGTACACTGCCAGAGGGTCGAATGACGCGAACCATAGATGCATCTATTACTACTGAGGCAATTGGACCGATCCATAAATAACAATTTATTATCAAGGAAGCACACATCATCCATTTATAGTTAAGTAATTCATACAAATTCTTAAGTAAATGAGTATAGCCGTCTACATTTGTTTACGAATTTCCGGGATGACTTAAGTGATCTTAGCATCAAGTAAGGACACAAACACTTGCAATTATAGCATGATATAGGTCCTAAACTACGACATTTATCATAATAGTAGCTACGCACGACCTATCATCACCACGTACGTACATAGCCCCCACATATAGTTACATACATTTACTTAATTCACCTACGGGGTTACCTCCCTCTTACAAGGTTAGAAATGAGACTTACTTTGCCCTAAAGGTTACTTCCAAATTCAAGAATGCGCTCAAACCCTCAAATCAGAGTCAAACAATACAAAACTATTTAAATAGGGTAAGAGCTAGTCAATATATGCTCAAGAGTTCATATTCTAACTATTAAAGTAATTTTCCAACACTAAATGTAAGGTTCCTAAAATTCATCCCCGGCCCACGTGCCCGGATTCCGAAATTTTTTGAACAAAGACGTTACCCATAACCTTAGGATCAAGAATACATGATTTCTACTACATTCCATAAAAAATTTCGTGGTTAAATATCATTTTTATCAAAATCCTAAGTTTTACTCTAAACCCAAAATTTCCACTCATTTACATGTTGTAATCTACCTATAAACTATGTATTAAACTACATTAAGTAGAAATAACTTCACAAAGCTAGGTTTAAATCTCCCTTTTTGAAGCTCCCAAATCGCCCAAGAATGGAGTAAAATATGTCAAAAATTACAAACTCCCGTATTAAATGAAGTCCCACTGCCTTCAGCAATTTCTGCTCCTGCGGTTAGGAGATCGCATCTGCGAGAGATTGTCCGCTTTTGCAAAACTAGGCCGGTCCAGCTGGGGCCGCATCTGCGGTCAGGTGGCCGCTTCTACAGTTCCCCTTTGTAGAAGAGGAGTCGCATCTGCAAAACCTAGGCTCCTCCCCTTGGGTTGAATCTGCGATGATCTAGCAGCTTCTACGGGCTCGCACATGCGGCTGGCCAACTACAAGTGCAATTATGAGAGCAATCGGAGCTTCAGCTCCTTCCCGCATTTTTAACTTAGCTCAAGCCTCGTACGATTGATGCTTAGGGCCCCGCCCGAACCAAAAAGTTTTCACTCATAAGATGGACTTGGTGGAGCCCTCGGATCACCCGAAAAATATTAAATCTAAGAGTCACACCCTAAAACCAATTGAATCAAACTTATGAACTTTAAGCTCTCCAATCTACTTCAAATGTGCTGGGACGTACTTGTACTACTCGGAATGATACTAAATTTTGCATGCAAGTCTTAAATGAAATTATAGAAATATTCTGGATATCGAAATTCCTTTTGGATCTCGGTATCACAAAACTCACCCCAAACCATATTAAAAACCTTAAAAATCTTTAAGGAATCAACTTTTGCTATTAGGTGCCAAAACACTCCCATGTCATCCAAAACACGATCTGAACATATGCCCAAGTCCAAAATCATCATACAAACTTGTTATAGCCTTCAAATCTCAACTTCAAGGTTGTTTACTCTAAATGTTAATCAAAGTCAAACTTGGCCTTTTAAGCCAACTTTAAGGAACCAAGTGTTCCGATTTCAACCCAAACTCATCTAAATCCTGAACCAAGCATTCCCGCAAGTTAGAAATCAGTAAAAGTAGATATAGGAAGTATTACGTAGGGGAACATGGTCCTAGAAAGTAAAACGACTAGTTGGTTTATTATATTCTCCACCTCTTAAATAAACGTTCGCCATCGAATGAGTTTAGATTCATGTATGAAGTGCTAAATAAGCGTGGATATCTGCTCCGCATGTCCTCCTAGGACTCTGATAGAGGCCTACCCTACACTAATATTGAGTAGCGAGAGAGGATCGAAGCAACTTTTACCCGATTAAGGTCGGGATCCATTTTAATAGAGAGCTAGAGATTAGAATCGAGTATCTACCTAATTAGAGTTGTGTCATTGTTCTTAACTCCTAAAAATTTTTGGGTTTTTGTTTAACTTCTAGTTTACCAACTACGATGTTAATTTAAACTAGAATAAGCTAAGAGAAAGATATTACAGGTTGTTCACATGGTTAAAAGGCACTAGGGTAGTGACTTTCGCCTAGGTGGTCAATTAACAGATTCTTGAGTTTAAGATACGATTGACATATTTGGGGAGTATGATATTACCGTTGCGCAATTTTACTCACTCTATGCCTCTCACTAGTTCGAGTGATTTTGCCCGGATTGACTTTCTCAAAACCAATTGGGTATGTAAATTTGCATAAGCAAACAGGGTTCAAGTCGAGTATTACTATCTCTAGGTTTAACCCTTTAATTGGGTCTATCAATCTCTTTAGTACGCCCCAATTCCTTGTTGGACTAATTTCAGAGACTTAGGTTCTCTTTCTCAAGAAAAGCCAAAATCAACTAAACATAAATTAATATTTGCAACCACTAATTCAGCAATTAAACATGAAATTAGTCCAAATATCAAACATTCATAGTCAATCTAACCCTAAAACACAAGACCCATCAATTACCCATACTAGGGTTGAGTCACAACCCTAGCTTATGGGTCTAGCTACTCATAATTGAAGAAGAAAACAAATAAATAGATGAAGAACAACTCATATTAATTAATTGCTAAGATAAACTAGAAGATTTAATGTTGAAATGAAGATAACATTGGCCAAAATAGTTAAAATATTTGAACCCACGAGCGCATCTACCAACTAAATCTATCTGCCTGACCCAAAAATGTAAAAGAAGCTATTTATACTAAGCTGATAATTGTGCACAAAAATACCCCTGTAGGGTTAGTGCGGACCACACAAAATGGAGTGCGGCCACACTAGGGCTCTGAACTTGAGAACCCAACTCTATGAACTCGGGCAATGCGGACCGCACAGAATGAAGTGTGTCCGTGGTGGCTTCTAGTGCGGTCCACATAAAATGGAGCATGGACCGCATTGGCTTGAAACTCCTAACTGGCACTTCTCTGATCCTTCTTACTGCGGACCGCACTAAATTGAGTACGACCATATTGATCTAAGTGTGGACCGCATAAAAACCTAGTGCGGCCGCATTGCCTTTTTGCTTGAATAACATGCTCTCTGAACCTCACTTGTGCGGACCGCACAGAATGGTGTGTGGCTGTACTAAACTTGTTTTTCCTGAGCTTTATCTTGCCTTGATACTAGTGCAAGTTTCACTCCTTTTGAGCTAATCTTTGACATCTTGTCACCTTGTTGATCAAACCTGCAATCAAGCACAACTTATGAGCCTTTTGGGACTATATTATACAAATGTCTAATCAAAACATAAGCAAAGAGGAGTACAAAATGTATCAAAATCACTAGTTATTAGACTCCTAGGTCACTTTTTCAACTGGTTGGCCCTTCCACTGAACCTTTACCGCAGAAATCCTCTTGGATCTCAGCTGGCGATAATGTCTATCAACAATAGTAATCAGCTCCTCCTTATACCCCAAGCTCTCATCTAGCTGAATAGTGTTGAAGTCAAACACGTGCGTCAAGTCGGCGCAGTACCTCCAGAGCACAGACACGTAAAAAACCGGATGAAATCCTAATAGGCCAGGGGTAAAGCAAGCTCATAAGCAACCTCCCCAATTTGTCTCAACACCTCAAATGGACCTGTAAACTTGGGGCCCCACTTTACCTTCTTTCCGAAACTCATAATAGTCTTCCTCAGCGAGACTTTCAAGAGAACCTTTTCACCGACCATGAATGATACATCCCGCGCCTTCTAATCCACGTAACTCTTATGTCTGAATTGTGTTGTGTGAAGCCGCTCCTGCATCAACTATACCTTTCCAAGGCATCTTCTACAAAATCGGTACCATATAACTTAGCCTTACCAGGCTCAAATCACCCGATAGGATATCGGCACTGCCAATAACATAAAGCCTCAAATGAAGCCATCTTAATGTTGGACTGATAAGTATTGTTGTAAGCAAACTCGGCCAAAGGTAATAAGTGATCCCACTGCCCTCCAAAGTCAATCACACATGCTCGAAGCATGTCCTCCAAAATCTGAACTGTCCACTCCAGTTTCCCATCGGTCTGCAAGTGAAATGATGTGCTAAGCTCTACACGGGTCCCCAAATCACTCTGTACGGCTCTGCAGAAATGGGAAGTGAAATGAGAGGCTCTATCGTATATGATGGAAACAGGAATACGGTGCAACCGAACTGTCTCCCGACTATAGATATGAGCCAGCCTCTCTAAAGTATAGGTAGTCACAATCGGAATAAAATCTACTGACATGGTCAACCTATAGACAATTACCCAAACTGCATCAAACTTTCACAAGATCTGTGGCAAACCAACTACGAAGTCCATACTAATGCGCTCCCATTTCTACTCAGGTATAGGCATCTACTAAAGTAGGCCACCTAGCCTCTGGTGCTCATACTTAACCCATTGGCAATTCAATCACCTAGCCACATACTTAACCCGCTAGCAATTCAAGCATCTATCCACATACTCAACTATGTCCTTCTTCATCCGTTGCCACCAATAATGCTACCTCAAATCACGATACATCTTCATAGCACCAGGATGAATGGAATACCATGTACAGTGTGCCTAATCTAGAATCCTCTCCCTCAAGCCATCGATATTAGGAACACATAGACGACCCTGGAGTCGCAGAACACCATCCTTGCCAATAGAAATCGCCTTGGCACTACCTTGTAGTACCGTCTATCTGAGAACTACCAAATGCAGATCATCAAACTGTCGAGCCTTGATATGTCCCAATAATGAATACTAAGCAACAATACATACAAGGACTCGACAGGGATCTGAAATATCTAACCTCATAAGTCTGCTAGACAAGGATGGAATGTCTAAAGCTAGTGGCCTCTCCTCCGCTAAAATGAATTTCAAGCTACCCATACTCTATGCGTTCCTGCTTAGGGCATCCGCGATCACATTTGCCTTTCCCGGATGATAAAGAATTGTGATGTCATACCTTCAGTAACTCGAGCCAACTATTAATACCCAATTTTTTCCTCATATTTTTAAAAAGAAATGCATATATACTTTTAATATGGTGCATGAGCATCAACTATTATTTTTTCATAAATTCATGTAATTTAAAAGGACTACAAGTAATTTATTCTAGCATTCTATTATCTAAATAATTACTAACTGTATCACAAATAATTTATTGCTTAATTTTATCATTTATATTTATATTGAGATTTAATCATTTTATGCATAATTGTTTTCTTTATGCTAGAATTGCACATTTCGCAACAATATCCTATATGTATGCATAGTTATATTATTTACATGACAAATAACTTTTTATATTTATATAATATTAAGTAATTATTTTTAATTATTTTCATACACAAATATCATTTTTATCATTTATTAATAATTTAAATGGATATTCATAACATAGCCATTTTTAATTAACTAATTTAGGATCTAGTCCAATACCAGTCAGCCTAATATCTTGACCCAATTACCCTACCTGTCTAATTAAACTCGCCCCAACCTAAAACTAATCTTGGTTGTTGATCTCAGAAGATCAATGGTCCAGGATCCACCTTCCTTTTTATTACACTAAACCCCCAAACCCTACCTATTTGCCCAAATCTGTCGCCCTTGAAACCCCTTTCATTTATCTCGTCTTACCCCCCTAACCCTAGCCCACCGTCACTGAAACCCCGTTGATTCATGGATTCTTTCTTCAACCTAAAGACTTATCCATCCTCATATCCCCACTGGTTGTTCGATTTTCATGATACTTGATAGAATTTCAAAGAGATTCGAACAGATTTGGTTCAAATCTCCTATTTTCTCTGTTAATTCGTATGTGTTTGCTCATACGTTTGTGAGTACTAATATCTTCGTGGTTATGGCTTCAAATTTCTGGTTCAAACTAGATTTTTTCACCTCTGTTTGTTTTTTACATAAGTTAACTATTTCTGGCTAAATCAGGTCAGATCCTTCTAGGTCCGAAGCGATTTGAGTTTGTTTGTTAATTTTCCTATAAGATTCTTTTATTTTTCCTCTTATTGTCAATTGATTTCATTTTTCTAAATCTAGGGTTTTGGCAATTTCTGCAAAACGTTTCAAAAAGTTTAAGTGTTTAACTCTTGTTTTCTTCCTTTACTTTTTAGACTGATTTTCATCTCTACGTCTTATGCCCTAAGGTTTTTCAATTTTTCTACTAGTTACTATAATATTTGCCCGCTTACTTTGACTGTCAATTAAAGTGATAAATTGATTTACTTGCCTAATTAGGGTTCAAAATTATACCTTCCTTTTTAAAACTGATATTTCCTTGACAAATTTTTACCTATTCTTCCATTATGTGTGATTCATAATTGGTATTACTTTCCTTAGTTCTTTTGCTATCCTGGTTTCTATACTTTGATTATTAGAATCGACTTTTAATTGATCTCTGGACTTACTACTTACCTTATATTGACCTCAATCTTGACTGCTGATTTATTCCGTGCTAATTTGAGTGATGCTTCCATAATTCTGTCTATTAATTGATCCTTGTTAGCCCAAATTGAATGATTAACTGATCTCTTTGACTTATTTGTGTGCCATTGATTCTCCTACATAATTTGGTTTTACTCTACTGTATGATATAAAAACCTTTCATTACTCTGATTTTAAGACACGCTCACGCTTACTGACTTACACTCACATTTATACACTCTTATAATTTCTTCACTTTACAACTCAACAGCTATATGCTTTTCTTCAAAGGATTTTAGCTCTCTTTCTCTCTCTATCTCTCTCTCTCTCTCTCTCTCTCTCTATTACTACTCTGATTTCTGCATTGTTTAACCGGCTGGAAGTCAAGGCTAAACTCTTTGGATTCAAACTGCCATTATATTCTTGTTTACTTTCTTCCTAACTGGTATGTGTTAACTCATGTTATCCTAGTATGTTCCTTGTGCGTATGTGGTTAGTTTACGTCAAACCTCAGCATGTTTCTGTGTGATCTATGATTCATGTTTACTCCTTTCTCAATTGGCATGTTTTAGTTCCTGTTATCTCATTCTATCTTATACTCCCTCCATTTCAATTTATGTAAACCTATTTAAGCACGGAGTTTAAGAAAAGAGAGAAGACTTTTGAACTTGTGGTGTAAAATGAGGCACATATATTTTATGTGACTATAAATCATTGTATAAAAGTAAATTATTTCCAAATAAGGAAATAGGTCATTCTTTTTTAGCACAGACCAAAAAGGAAATAGGTTCACATAAATTGAAATGGAAGGAGTAGTTTATTTCGACCTCAGCATGTTTTCTGTTACTACTTTCTCAATTGGCATGCTTTAGTCTCTGTTGCCCTATTCAACCCTATGTGTTTATTAGTTTGAGGATTTCGGCATGCTTCTGTTTGATATATGCACATATGATTTCGCCTAGTTAATTAAGTTATCTCAAGTAATATGAAACCTTTTATAAATAATTGTATGTTCCCTGTTCTGCAAACACGTAATATACTTCCAACTCTATCCATTAGTTCAAGTATCATGGCTCTTTTGTGATTGCTTAAATACTAGTACAATATCCATGTCTGAATCAATACCAATCTGTTTGAGCTATTTACTAAATAGAGATTCTATTTGTTTTAAGTGAAATTCTGCTTGTAGTCCTGTAATTTTAATCTATATGCTCCTAAAAGATCAAACTGTTTTCTAAAACTATCTTTTATGTACTGGTTTTCAATCTCCAACTCTTAGTTTCCTAGGTTCTTACTACCCCGAGTGTTAGCACGGTCTAGGATCCCTAAAACTCATTTAAACTCTAACACACTGGGGCTGGTTTTCTAGTCTCATATGAATTCTGTGTTGAATGTGTGGTTCTATTATGAACATTGCTCGGGGTCCATGAGGCTATTTGGGAACTTTGACACACTAGAACCCTAGTTTAAGGTATTGTGGATCGCTGCCAGTGTTTCAGAGCTGTTGTGTTTGAAGGCCTGGCTCCCAGGTTTATATTGGATCTACTAAGACTCCCTATAATGTAAAAGACATTGTTATGTAACTAATTTATTTTGGGCTATAATAATCTTTGTAATAAACAGTCTGGATTTTATTAGTAAAAGCTGGAGGGGAGAGGGGGTTCTCTCTATTTTTTTTTGAAACTCGGGTAGAAATCCTATATATAGGTTTGTTGGTGATTATGTGAATGTTACTACTTGTTTAGAGATCATGCCTATTTTCTGATTGCTTTATGTTGTATTTCACTCGTATGCTAGAAATCTTGTCCATATGCCCATTTGCATTAGAAATCATGTCCATAGGATCCATGCACATTTCGTACTTACATGCATTAGTGACCATGTCTACTGGATTCTATCTGTTTGAATAATAACCTTTCCTAGCAATGCGCTTGAAATCCTGCCCACATGTGATAGATAGATATTTTGCCTATAAGAGGTAAAAATCAGTATCAACTTAGATATCATGCCTATTGGAAATAAACAGATAAGTGTAGACACCTAAATGTCATTTTGTTAGGAATTAATTAATTCTGCAAATTAGAAAGCATACCTATAGGATCTAAAGATACAAAATCTGTTTTCGTGAGTTAAAAATCAGCAATTCTCCTAAAAATCATAATATAGGTCTTAATCAACCTATAGACATCATGCCTATAGGATTCTGTTCTCGTTATCAGTAGGCAAACTTGTAGGTTTATTAAGAATCCTGGGCCAAAAACTGTGATCGTGCTGCTTGAAACATGCCCAGATTCAGAACTTAATCAGATCAATAGGCAAGCCCGTAGGACAAGATGCCCGCCTGAACAAACAACTGTCTTGCATTCTTCTTTTTTTCTCATCTAGATATCTTGTCTATAGGATCTTGAATTAATAATATCTATTGATTTAATTGTGTGCAGTGGTTGTCTGCTTGTGGAGGTTTATATGGTCCCTATTATTTGCTCTTTACATGATAGTCCTATTTGAATTTTGTTTGTCGCCTAGTTTTTTTCTCATTTGAGCAACATAGGTCGGTCTAGGACCACCCTAAATATAACTCCTAAATACCTCCACGGCCACTGGAAAGAGACTGATAGTGCACGCATAAGGCATGATAGAAGCTACTAGAATGCTTAGGTAGCAACTGAAAGATAGTAATTGGGTAGTAAAAGAAATGATGACCCTTGCTCTAATGCTATGTGTGGCACCCTAACTTGGGGAAAGTTACCAAGTATTGCATGGAAATGATCCTATAGGCTAAAAAACGTAGGACCCCTTTAATTCCTGTTTTAAAGTAATATCTATTTGTCTAAATTTGCTTTCTTCCATTTTTATGACTAATTCGCTTAATTTAAGTTCGTCCGGGACCCACCGTTATGGACCTCGAGGGGTTCCTAATACCTTCCCCTCAAGATTTCAAGCCCTTACCTGATCTCTGGTGAAGTAACCTAGTAATATGAGTCAATTGCTTTAGCTTCCCAAACACATCTTAATTAGTTAGGTGGTGACTCTTTAAATCCTTTACCATATCCTAAAAGGAAAGAAGTTGACCCAGAAATGTTAAAACCCGATTTTGCGAGACAAACGGGGCGTGACACCACCTACGCTGCCTCAAATTGAGATTCCTCAACAAATATTATAAGTTGTGATGATTAGTATAAACCTCACATGACACCCCCATATAGATAATGCCTCGATATCTTAAGAGCATGAACAATCACTACTAACTCTAGATCATGCACGGGGTAATTCTTCTCATGAATCTTCAGTTGATATGAAGCATATGCAGTTACTCATCCCTTCTGCATCAATACACAACCCAAGACAATGCGTGAAACATCGCAATATACCGTATACATCCCCGATTCAGGAGGTAATACTAGAAGTAGTGATGTAGTTAAAGTTCTCTTGAGATTATGAAAGCTCGCCTCACAATCATCGACCAATGGAAAGGAGCACCCTTCTGGGTCAATCTAGTTAAAGGTAATGGCAATGGATGAAAAGCCCTGCACAAAACGGTGGTAATAACCTGCTAATCCCAAGAAAATCCTGATACCAGTCACTGAAGTAGGACATGGCCAACTCTGAACTACCTCAATCTTCTTGGGATATACCTTAATACCCTCTCCTGATATGACATGCCCCAAGAATGCTATTGACACAAGCCAAAACTCACACTTACAGAACTTAGCATATAGCTTCTGCTCTCGCAATGTCCGAGGCACTATTCTTAAATATTGCTCGTGCTCCCCCATGCTACGTGAGTAAATCAAGATGTCATCAATGAAGATAATAACAAAGGAACAATATAAGGTCTGAACACCCTGTTCATCATATCCATTAAAGCCGTTGGGGCATTAGTTAAGCTGAAGGACATTACCAGAAACTCATAATGGCCATATCTAGTACGAAAAGCAGTCTTCCGGACATCTGAGCCCCGAATCTTTAGTTGATGATACCCTGATCTCAAGTCGACCTTAGAGAACACCTTAGCACCCTGCAACTAGTCGAACAAATCATCAATGTGTTTCAACGGGTACTTGTTATTGATGGTAACCTTGTTCAAATGGCAGTAGTCAATGCACATCCGCATAGTCCCATCCTTATTCTTCACAAACAATACGAGTACACCCTAATATGGCACACTCGGTCTCACAAACCTCTTTGCTAACAACTCCTCAAGCTGCTCATTCAACTCATTTAACTTTTTCAATGCCAAATCAATAAATAAATCAATATCACGATCTGATGGCATGTCTGGAAGGTCAGAAGGGAACTCATCGGCGAACTCCTGGGCTACTGGAACTGAATCAATTGTCGAAAACTCTGCGGTGGTGTCATGAACATAAGATAGATAATCCAAACAACCCTTCCCAACCATATGTCGAGCCTTTAGAAAAGAAATAACCCGACTAGAAGTACTAACTTAGGAACCCTTCCACTCTAGCCTCGTCAACTCTGGCATTGCTAATGTAACTGTCTTGGCATGGCAATCTAAGACAGTGTGATATGGGGATAGCCAGTCCATGCGCAGTATGACCTCAAAGTCAGTCATATCAAGCAACATGAGATCTGCTCTTAGGGGTGTGCATTCGAATCAGTTTATCGATAAATCGAATCGATTATTTGTTATCGGTTTATCGATTTATCAATTTTGATTTCGATTTTGATTTTTTCCTTTTCGGTTATGATTTTATCAATAAACCGATAACATATACAAAAAGATTTACCTAATTTTTTTACCCTTATTCTATAATACCATTTCTTTTACTCTAAGTCTCTAACCCTATTATTTCATCTATACATGTAAGGAATGATCATATTTAAAGCTCAAGGTAATAAAGTTCAAAAAATGAAAAATAAAATTACCCGTGATGATGTATTTTTTTATACTATTGGAGTGTTGGTGGCATACATTTGATCCCTTACTTTAGTTTCATTGCATGTGCTTGTTGACACAATTTTTATGTTATAAACGGTGTTCGTCTTATTTTAGCTTATTTTTGTCCACATTAATTAGGCGTGTTTATAGCGATACACTTTCCGTGGAATTACGCAAATTCTCTTATTGGTGTAATCAATAACCGAATCGATATGCCTCAAAAATCGATAAATCGAAATCGAAAAAATCAAAACCTTATTAAAACGATAACGATAAGCATATGTAAAAATCGATAATCGGTAAGTAATTATCGATAAGGGTCAAAATCGAATTAATAAATCAAATGCACACCCTATCTGCTATAGTCTCAAAACCACATAATGTGACCACAGAGGACCGATAAATCCGACCCATAACCACAATTGCCCACATGAGTGGACGCATGAACTTGAATACTCAAGGACTCACGAGGAATGTCTAAGAAATGAGCAAACAGAGATGATACAGATGAATAGGTAGACTCTGAATCAAATAGTACTGAAGCATCCCTACCGCAGACGGAAATAATACATAGCGATAACGGCATTTGAGGCCAATGCATATGGTATGGCCGAAAAAGCATAGAATCTGGTTGGAGGCGCTGGCCGGCTAGCCTCCACCTGACTGAACAGTAGCTGGCTGACCTTCCCCTTCCTGGCCTCCACCTTAGGACGGCCCCTACAGGTCTGCCCTCCGCCTATCGCAGCCGGACAGCCAAGTGCTGTAATCATAGGTTGCTTACCCTGCTGCACTGCCTTCCCCCAAAGTCTGGTGCAGTATCTCCTCAAGTGATTGAGATCTCCGCACTCGAAATAACCTCTCGATGTGGTTACCCGCTTCCCTGATGTCTGACCCCGATGGCTTGTAGACCTACTGGAAGAAGTTTGAATAGCCGGTGGGCGGTATGAACTCTCCAGTATAACATTAAAGTAGGAGATGGAAGAACCCTAGGCACCTGAATACCCACTGGAAGAACCCTGGATGGCTAGACGGGGGTAAGAACTCTCTAGTATGGTGTTTAAATAGGGGCGCGCTGGAGCACCTCGAGTAGGTGGTGATGCTGAATATGGGACCTGCTAGGCTGACCCCTCTCAAACTGACTCTGCCCTTAGATAAGGAATTTTAATCTCTCTGTAGAAACGGGCCCTCTTGTCCTACTGCCTATTCTCTCTACCCCTTTGTTGGTAGCCCTCAATCCTCCGAGCAATCTCCAGTACCAACTGATAAACAGTCCCCATCTCAACCTCTCTGACCATTTTTACCCTAATACCAGAGTGCAATCCTGCAACAAATCTCCATACTCTCTCTACGTCAGTAAGAAGTATCATGAGTGCATGGAGAGAGACAACTCATAGAACCTCGCCTCATAGTTGGTCAACATCTGACCCTGCTCAAGCTGCTCAAATTGATATCACAACTCATCCATTTTATAGGATGGAATATACCTATCCAAGAAAAGATGTCTAAACTGACCCAATGTAATAGGAGGAGAACCCGTTGGCCTGCTAAGAACATAAGACTGCCACCATCTACGGGCACTGCCCTCTAACTGGAAATTAGTGAAGTCAGCCCCATGAGACTCCAATATTCTCATTTTGTTCAGTCTGCCCCTGTACCTTTCAATGAAATACTGGGCATCCTCATGATGCTCATCTCCGAATATAGGAGGGTCTAGACTAGTCCATCTATCTAATAACTTCTACCGATCGTCGTCCATAGCTGGTCTGCGCTCGGGTACCATTGAACCAGCTTGTTGGGCCCCATCTATGGGTAGTGTTCCTAATGTCTAATATATTGTGGCTGCATGCCTAGGAGCATGAGCATTAGGGTTCTGTACTACCCCTGCCGACTAAGATATGGCCGGGTCTACTGGAAATAAACCACCTTGGATAATAGAATCCATGAATTGCAGCATACGACCCATGACTTCCTAAAATCCCAATGCATTCATGAAGTCCGCTGCGATAGGCTCTGTTGCGGGCACCTCGCCCTACTCCTCAATAATAGGACCCTCCGCATGATCCGTCAGTGGTGCAATTGGGCATACGCACTCATCACTTACCTTGAGCAAGTGTCCTCCCCCGGCCTCTAGCAAAGGGGAAGCAGCTCCTCCCAGGTTTGGAACAGCCGTCGTACGTGTCCTCACCATCTGTGAGAGAATAAGGTAAATTTAGTATATCATCAATTGCACGATAGAGAATGAATAAACAGTAGTTTCCTAACACCATATAGCCTCTCGAAGATAAGTACAGACGTCTTCGTACCAATCTGTAAGGCTATTAGGTTTGCCGATGACTTGTAAGACTTATGTGGACCTAGTGCTCTGGTACCATGTTGTCACGATCCAAGTTCCATCATAGGAAGTGATGGCGCCCAACACTGTTGTTAGGTAAGCCAACCCTAATCAAAACTAGTGAATTCTAATTTATTTTAATAAAAATCCCAATAATTACTTAACTTAAAATTAAAACAAACGATAATTAATAAATTTATAAGGCAACTAAATCGGGAAAGACTAAAAGGAAACATAATATAGAAATACAACCCAAGAGTAGTAGTCTACTAATGTCTGTGCTGGGATCTAGTGTCACAAGTACGAGGGCAACTAGTAGAATGTACAAAAATATAACTATCCTACTACCTGAAATAGAATAGACAGTAATAATAAAATAAGAGACTCTGGCATGCTGGTGAATTGCTTAGAAGGGGGAAGCTTACCGTGAGATCTCAATTAAGTATCAAGAATGCTCAATGGACGGGTAGCTAGATGCACCTGCCTCAAATCATGTATAGTTAATAAGCATAGTATGAGTATACAAACAACATGTACCCAGCAAGTATCTAGTTTAACCCCGAAGTAGTGTCGAGGGTCGAGTAGACACCTACTAGGTCTAATAATAATACATTTTAAGTGTTACGCTAAGCATGAATACAATGATATTCCAAGAACAAGGAGAAACAAGATATTCTTCCAATGTGCCGAAACGTACATATACTACTCGAAATGATACCAAATTTTGTATGTAAGTCTTAAATAACATTATGAAACTATTCTCAATCTCGAAATTCCGTTCGGACCTCGGTATTACAAAAACCCGTCCCAAACCAAATTTAAAGAAGTTGAAAATCCTTATGGAATCAATTTTCACTATTAGGTGCCAAAATATTTTCGGGTCATCCAAAACCTGATCTGGACATGCGCTCTACTCCGAAATCATTATACGAACCTTTTGGAACCTCCATCTTGATTCTGAGATCGTTTACTCGAAAATGTTGACCGAAGTCAAATTGACCTTTTAAGCCAACCTTAAGGAACCAAGTATTACGTTTTCAACCCAAACTCTTCCAAATCTCAAACCAACCATCCGCACAATTCATAAAACTGTAAAAGAAGGTACGGGAAGTATTATTTAGGAAAACTGGGTTCTAGAAAGTAAAATGACTAGTCAGGTCGTTATACAACTACACTCTAACTATTTGTGCATATCTTGGAGTTGGTCCTAGAGGCGGTTAGTAGATTGCTCGGGTTGATTGCCTGATGGGGACTTGTGGTACAGATGCTCAACGTTCGCAGCCCTGAAGTCCCCTTCTACCGTATCCTAGTTGTTACTTCATTCTAGATAGTTTTACTTCCATTCGGGTCATTATTATAATTTGGTCGCTCGTGCACTTGTGACACTGGTTCTGGGATTATATCTCGATATCGTTGTTATTATATTTTTTTCTCGCTCTGTTTCAGTTGATTTAGTTTCTTATTTATTATTTAATTTGAATTGTTAAAAATGATTAAACTCTATTCTTTTTTTTTTGGTAATTAAACTTTGTATTAATCACCAAAGTGGTTGCCATACAATTCCATAGTTCAGCTTTATACACAGCTGCCTAACAAAGGGTAAACAAAACTGACTAAACTATACTATACCAAAAGTTCAACATTACAGTAGGTAATGTTGAAGATGTACTCTAACTCTAGGCTGTGCCCTAACATTACAAGTGTAAGCAATGCTTCTAAGCAGTTTATCACTAGTACAGAAGATGTTTCCAAATATTCTCGCATTCCTTTCCAACCATAGGACATAGAACATTTCTGCCAAGGTCATTTTGAATATATGAGCTCGAGGAGATTTCCCTTTAGCCTGATCAATGAACCAGTGGACAAACTGTGGCCAGTTCTATCCAGCAGGTTGTGAAGCTCCAATCCACTGTAGTGTGTGATACCGCAGCTGAGTAGCAAAGGTGCAGTCCAAGAACAAGTGGTCTCTGGTTTCCTCAGTTTGTTGACACATAACACAAGTGCCATCCACAGTCAAGTTCCATTTGATCAACCTATCTTTAGTAGGAAGCCTGTCTTGTAGAAGCAGCCAAAGGTTGAAAAGTGCTTTAGGTCGAGCAGAATTCTGTATGGTTAAGTTCTTCCAAGGGACTCTAGGTGCCTCTCCAATCTGTTGAAGATAGAGCATTCTAATAGAACAATCAGGCTTATGTAACAATTGATATTGCTGCAATAGAACAGTGCCTTCAATGATCTTCCGAACCATCCAACTAGCTTGTTTAGGTACATTTATGGTCTCCAACTGTTGTTGTTTGATATAAACTGTGTGAATCCATTTCACCCATAATACATCCTTCTTGTGTGCCAAATCCCAGCTTAGTTTTGCAACAACAGCCTTGTTCCACAGTAAGAGATTGGTCAAGTTTAAGCCTCCAGCAAACTTTGGTAGACAGATTTTTTCCCAGGACACATATGCTTTCCTTGTTACATTAACTGATCCAGACCATATGTAGGATTTACATATTGCTTCTAGCAGTTTTATAACTTTGGAAGGAATGAGAAAGAGTTGAGCCCAATAAGCTTGAATACCAAAGATTATTGATTGCACTAACTGGATTCTACCAGCATATGACAGTTGTCTGGCAGTCCAGGATGTAATCCTGGCAGTAATCTTGTCGACCAGTGGTTGCCATTGGAAAACAGACAGCTTCTTGGTAGATAGTGGTACACCCAAGTATTTAAAAGGTAGTTCTCCATGTACATATCCAAGATGATCAATAATTTGCTGTTGCTCTTCAGGCTTTACCCCCCCCCCCCCCCCAAAGTAAACAACACTCTTATGCAAATTGGCTTTCATACCAGAGGCTGCAGTGAAATGAGAGAAATATGTAAACATGGTACGTACAGACTGAGCTTCTCCTTTGACAAACAGCAAGAGGTCGTCAGCAAAGCTTAGATGAGTAATTCCTAGTTTTTTACAACCAGGATGAAATGTGAAATCTTTAGCTTGCCTCCGTTCTTCCAGTGATCGACTTAGGTATTCCATCACAATAGCAAATAAGAATGGAGATATGGGATCCCCTTGTCTCAAACCTTTGGCTGCTTGAAAAGGTTCTGTTGTTTCTCCATTTACAACCACTGTGTAGCTGACAGTTTGGACACACTCCATGATCCATCTTATAAACCTGGTAGGGAAGTCTAGAGCCTCCATTACCTGCTGCAAAAAGCACCATTCAACTGAATCATAAGCTTTCTGTAGATCACTTTTGATCATACATCTGGGAGATATATGTGATCTAGAGTAATGCTTTATTAATTCATGTGTTAGAATGACATTATATGCAATCCTCCTTCCTGGAATGAAACCTGCTTGTGCACTGCAGATGATACTACCCATAACCTTCTGTAGTCTGTTGGCCAGAAGCTTGGAAATGATTTTGTACAGAACTGAACAGCAAGCTATTGGTCGAAACTCTTTGACTGTTTGAGGGTTGGACACCTTAGGAATCAAAGTGACGGAGGCACAGTTTGTTGGTCTATGCATTTTGTTAGTCTCAAAGAAATTCTTGACTGCTTGAAGTACCTTCTTTCCAGTAATATGCCAAGTTTGTTTAAAGAACAGGGCATTATAACCATCTACTCCTGGAGCTTTGTCTTTACCAATTGCTTTTAAACTGTCTAGGATCTCAGTGTCACTGATGCCAGCAACCAGTTCCATCTTCTGGTGATGTGTTAGGCTAGGTCCATTGCTCATGTACAATCTGTTAACAGCTGCAAGGGAAATAGTTGATGTTCCCATGAGTGATTTATAGAAATCCTTAATCTCCTTCTTCAGGTCATCTGGATCAGTTACCTTCAAACCACCTTCTGTGATCAGTTCAGTAATTCTCTTATATTGGTTTCTCTCCTTCATTACAGCTGAGAAATATTTGTTATTTGAGTCCCCAAGTTGGATCCATCTGGCTCTAGATTTCTGTTGTAATACTGATTCTTCAATCAATGACCATTTTCTAATTGCAGCACCAGTTCCTTTTCTCTAAGCTGTAAGGCATCTGTATAGGACAAAGTCATCTGGTGTTGGATATCTTCCAGTTCCTTTCTGCTAGTCTCAATCTTCTGTGTAATATTCTTAAAATCTTTAGTATTTAGAGACTTTAAGGCTGGTTTAAGGGACTTGAGGTTGTTCCACACCCCTTGAAGGGTATACTGAGCATTGCCATTCCAGTTATCCTTGATCAGAAGTTGGAAATCCTTATGCTGAGTCCATGCATTGTAGAACCTGAAGGGAGTCTTTTTGAGTTTGTTATCTTCTGCCAGGGTTAACAACATGGGATTATGATCAGATATGAGTGGCACTCCATATACAGTGTGTACATGGCTCCACTTAATCATCCACTCATAATTACCAAACACTCTATCTAATCTGCTGCACACTCGATCATTGCCACTTTGCTTATTGGTCCAGGTAAAATAATCCCCCTTCCATGGAAGTTCTGCCAGACCAGCATGCTGGATACACTTAGTAAAATCTGCAACCTCAACTTGTTTAACTTGGTGACAGGATTGTCTATCATTACTAGACATAATGACATTGAAATCTCCTGCTACTAGCCAGGGGGTCAGTAGTAACAGCAGCAAGGTTCTGGATTGTCTTTCACAATGTCCTCCTTTGATCAATGTCATTGAAGCCATAGACCACTGTGAGACAGCAGATAAGTCCACCAGTGAGGGTTCTAACATTACAATGGATGTATTCAGCCTCCTCCTGTAAACCAGTGATCAAAAACTTTGTAGCATCCCATAAGATCCATATTCTACCATTCATGGCACCCCTGTAGTTAGTTAGTATATTCCACTTAGGCAACAAGAAACTAGATATTCTCTCTGCATTCTTCTGTTTAACCTTTGTCTCTACCAGACCAACAAGGTCAAATTTATTGATTCTAAAGTATTCTTTGGCTTCCTTCTGTTTGTACCTTTTATACCCCTAATATTCCAAAATAACCACTTCATTGGGTATATATGGTTCCCCCTTCATCCAGGGGATGATCTTCCCAACTCACTGACCCAACTTCAAATCTATTAGACATCACAATAGGAGATAATGGTGGAAAGTTTGTGATGTTAAAGACTGGAGAGACCTGTGTATCAATACCTTTCTGTTTATTCAACTCTTCACCTACAACAGGATGGGCACAGGGTTCCTTCTGAAAGATTGGCTGCTGTACTTGAGTTCCCTGCTTACTCTGGTCCACAGGAGCTGGAGCTTTAACTCTCCATTCCTGTGTCACCTTAGTCTTATGTATGGGATTGGGTTGAGTAGATTTGGCCAGACAATTGTGCCCCACCATAAGGCATTTCTCACAATATGATGGTTTCCAATTATAGGTCACATCTTGCATAAAACTCTTCCCATTTGGATCCAGTAGCTCAATCTCACTAGGAAATTCCTTTGAGACATTCACCTCAATAAGCATACGAGCATATGAGATTCTAGTTTGCTTAGTCGTACACTCATCAGCAAAAATGGGCTTACCCAACATACTTGCAATCCTACTCAAAGACCTGCTGCCCCAGCATGACATAGGAAGGTTAGGGAACTTGATCCACAGAGGAATTTCCGTAGGGAAAGCAGCTTTAAAATCAAAATCAGCAGACCATTGCTTCAAGATCATAGGTCTATTCGCAATAGAGTATGGTCCTGCACATAGGACTTCCTTGGCATCATAAATGGATTGAAATTTAACAATATAATAGCCCTCGTCATGGTAAAAGAGATCTGGTTCAGGTACATGAGACCAGTGTAGATTAATAAACCTTTTCATAGCATTGTAACCTGGTCCATTCCCTAGAACAAAGACAACTAGATCACACTTCCACTTTTGTTCTTCTTCTTCCACTTCATCTTTAATCAGTTGACCCAGTGGTTTGCCATTAATCACCGTTGGTGGAATGTACTCCAGAGACATGATATTAGCAGCAAGTCGATTCTTCTGAAATAAACTTGCCCACCCTTTGGGTACTTCAATTTTTGACCCCTCCTCTATGTTGGGCTTTGTCACGACTGATTGTGGAGGTTGCTACATGTGCTCGATACCCCTATTTCCTTGCACCATCGGTGCCATCGGCGGTACAATCTTAGGATCTGGACTGTTATCTACATTATCAGCAAGTGTTGCAAGCAAAGGAACACCAGATGCCTCTGATTCTGCAGTTGCATGAGGCAATGGAACAGTGTCGACACTGTTTTGCAATGGAACAGTGTCGATTGGGTTATCATCGCATACTGGTTGTTTGACGGTGGGAATAACACGATCTATGAGAGCAAGTGGTACTTTCCGAGGACGACCTCTCCCTCTCGCATGGGAACACCCTCGGCGTACGTTAACTAACGTGCGCCGAGAGGAGAGAAGAAAACTGAAAATGATTAAACTCTATTCTAACGTTGGCTTGACTAGCAAGTGAAATATCAGGCGCCACCACAATTCCGGGAATGAAAATTCTTGACCGTGAAAAATTTATGAGCTGCTATTAAGAATTAGATTTAAATCATTAGGCCGGATAGATTTTTTAAATTTTAATATTTTTTTAAATACAAATGAGCTGTTATAATATTTTCACATATCTCTATAGTTTTACTTGTTTCTAAAGCACATGATTTACATGTGTATCATGTCCAATCATTTAGCACGAGATTTGAAATATTCATATAAGATAATTACAAAAACAATATATTTTTATTGATGTTTTGTTTTTTCTTTCACCGATTTATTTTAATATTTTGTATTTATTATATTTTTTACATTAAATTTTGGTCAATTTTTGACTAGTGAATCTAAAACATAGATTTAGGTCATTATAGTGTTTGACTTTTTCTGAATTTAAATATATCTTTTATTCAATTTGAGTAGAAAATTCAAAATTTAGATTTAGTTCATCATACCATTTGGCTTTTTCCAACCTTAAATATTTTTTAATGATATGTTATAGTTTTTTTATATTGTTTTATAGTTTTTCAGTTTCTAAAATACTTGATTTGCACGTGTATGTTGCCCAATCATTTAGTATAAGATTTTATATATTCACATAGGATTATTGCAATATATTTGAATTAAAAATCTTATTTTATCTTTTACTGATTTATTTTAACTTAGTATTTTATATTTTTGTTTTATATTTAATTTTGGTCAATGTTTGAGTTATGAGTGAATCCGTAAGCCATATTTATGCGTTATACTTTTTTTCTTCTTTGTAACTTAAATATTCTCTATGGGTAGATGATCTATTATAATCTTTTTAAATGTATTTATTAGTTTTATTAGTTCCTAAAGTACGTGATTTGCACATGTGTCCTGTCCAATAATTTAGTACAAAATTTTTAATATGTCATGGCCCAAATTCTATTAAAGGCCGTGATGTCGCGGAACACCACTGTTAGGTAAGTCAACATTAAATAGTCAATTTAGTTTTCGTTTTAGTATTTTTGAAATCGTGATTTTTGTTCAATTTTATGCTACAAGATGGATTCTACATAATAAATATAATATTTGTAACAATTACAATACTGAATAACCTATACTCATCCCAAAACCTGGTGTCACGAGTGCAAGAGCGTTTACTAAGAAATAAAATAAAACAAAATAGAATCTTTGAAATACAATTTGGACGGAAAGGGAAATACCGATACTCTGAAGGAGACTCCGCTAGCTGCAAATCACACATAAGATGCAGCTCGTCTAAATCCCCGTGTCAACCACGCCTATGCAACCACAAGGCCACTAAATGTATATATGCATGTATAACAAAATGTACAGCAACTGTAGTATGAGTACGAAAATAATGCGTACCCAGTAAGTATCCAGTCTAACCTAGAAGAAATAGTGACGATGGGTCGACTTCGACACTTACTAGTGGTCTAACAATATCAACTCTAGTAAAAAAGTTAATAAATATGAAACCGAGTAATATATGAAATAAATATGTATATAATACGTGGCATAAGTCCCCAATGTACAACTTACTCAAGCTCTCAGCCAACAAGTTTCCCCTGGAACTTATATATAGAGAGAGATAGTGGATTTCACCAAATAGGTCATCATAAATGTAATCATGGAAAAATCTCGGATACCCTGGCTTTTTGCTAATACGCACGATTTCATGAGGATAATATATATATAGGAAATGTCGAGACGTACAGCCCTCAAGCTGATTCTGGTCGTACTGCACTAGGCCAATATCCTTTTGAGGATAACCCTTATTCCCGTGACACACAAGAACAACCGTCGATTCGGAACAAACTTCCACAGTCCACAACAAAATGAATTGGACGCCTTTCGGGCAGAAATTCTCACATGAACGATAGCACCACAATCCACATACTTGGTTTCAGTCCCTCACTTAATCAAGTGACTAAATGTCATACTTATACAATCTTTCCGTGGGACATGCTTCCACGACCTTCCGCATCAGATAACAAGTCTGCACATCCTCCACCGGTCATACAAATGTTGTAAAGTAAATAAAAAATCTAAAATCAGCACTCAAAGCCTCTTAAAAAAGACACCAATCTTCGGTGACGCAAAAGACAATACCATCTTACATTAACCATCTGAATCATTTCCCGGTCATCTGAGCTCTTGACATTCTTGTCGATACCAAACTGCAACCTTGATCATCAACTTCCGAATCCCATGCCATTCGCTGTAATTAATCATGCCAATGCGCAAAAGTACAAGAGTTTCATCTTTACTTCTGGCCTACTGATAGGGTAAACACTTCATCATATAGAAACTTTTTACTTAACTCATTTCAAGATAACCATTGCAATAAGTGACTGAATTCTCATACCCACAGATAATACCAACCTCAAGTAGTGGTCTAAACCACAATAACTCTTCCGGGATCCATCTGCACATAACACGCCATAATACTCGAAAGCCTACAAATAAAATCAATTGCAATGGTTGTCTAGCCTCTCACACACCGCCACAATTCACATGTATAACTTGACACACTGAAGGAACTGATTACTACCACCATCATGCCAATTCAACGGTTACTAACTGGTACACTCATTCTGATACTTCCTCTACGAGTCTGCGGTTATTTTATTCCATTTTCTGCAATGCTACATTGTATACCGATGATAACATGTGGCATTCCAAGCCCTTTTTTCATAACCCTATGCAACAAGCTCGACACTCAACCATACTATGGACTCGAAATCCTTAGGTACCACACTTTACCCTTTAAATCCACTAGGACCGTATCTGAGAGTCGCCCTTTCTGACTTGATCCCAAATATAATCTACTCCAAGGATCTGCTAGCACCTGAACACTCTCTCAAATAATCATTCGACTGAATCATCTTTATTGCAGATCACCTCTACATGAAGCATATATCCCGAGTCTTCCCAAAGCCCGGACATAAATTGATAAGGCCAATTATAGTACAAATTCTTCAAGCACTTTGCTCAAATCACCACTGATATTCTCTTTACTTAGACACATCAATACACCGATAACCAGGAACCTCACAAATAATAATCATGCAATCCAATGGTAGGTAGTGGGCCTCTCCCACTTAGCTCGAAGCCACTACTACATAATTCTGAAACCCACCAAGATCCATCCTTCATCTCTGACGTGACCCGCGCTATCAACCCGCCAAATTCCTCAAAACCCTCCAACGGTGCTGCACCGAGCACAATTACTACAAAATCAGTAACCCATCCTGAGCCCCTGCTCATTCACTAGCTGAACAAGTCCGTTCCCTTCCCATTTAACATCTACTAAAAGGTGCGACAATACCTTCAAATCCAAAGTCACGTTGTATCACTCTTCATATCAAGCAACACCTTTCTATTGTATCAAATCCCCCGCCGTATAACAGCTACTATTTTAAATTACGTCCATAGACCCATTCAGCATCCACCATAAATCCTAAATTACTCCAAACTTTCCTTAAGGCGTGTAGTCATCCTAATACAGAACCCACGTGTTATTCTACCCCAAAGGCGAAGTGAATAAAATCATAACACATATAAACTTAATGTATTCAACAGGGACAATGATACCACATCACATATGAAAATTTCACCACGCTCAAAAATACCAGGTCTCGTTACTCTATCAAACCAAACATGAACATTTATACCCCGATTTCCCCTCATATGGGAAATAAAACTCCGAATCTCTAAATCTCACATTGACTAAACATCCTTCCAAGTCATTCACTACTTTAATGCATAGACAAACACTTTATCATTACACCAATGTTGTGTGATAGTAACGCACAAATCGTCATAACAATTAATGCAAAATCTCAAAACCTTAGATAATACTGATACTGAGCTAAAAAGACAGAACGCCCTTCCGCAAGGCGATGACAACAGCTTGATCAAATACTTAGAGAGGAACATGCCGCACCATATATGTAGTATCATTAAATTTTCTCAATTTTTGATTTATAATAAGAGTTTCACGTTGCATAAGATTGAGTAGGAAAGAAACAAAGGCATAGACCTCAAAGGAATAAAACAGCAAGATGAGGAATCAAGAAAGGAAGTACTTCTAACAGCTCTGTAGCCTCACGAGGATAAGTACAGACGTCTCCGTACCTATCCGAAAGACTCTGCTAGACTTGCTCATGACTCATGAGACCTAAGTGAACCTAATACTCTAATACCATGCTGTCACGATCCAAATTCCATTAAAGATCGTGATGACGCCAGACACTACTGTCAGGCAAGCCAACACTAAATAATCAATTTAATTCTCATTTTGGTATTTTTGAAATCATGATTTTTCTTCAATTTAATAGGAAAGATGGACCTTACAGAATAAATGATAATGTTTTTAACAATTTAACTACTGAATAACCTATAATCATCCCAAAACCCGGTGTCATAAAATAAATGTGCAGGGGGATCTACCAGGAATCTAACCCATAGTCCAAAGTAAATAGACAAAAGGGAGCTACCAGAATCCCACATCCGTAGTCCCAATGTAAATACGCAATAATAGCAAGAAGATATTCAGAAATGAAAATCTCAAATTAAGAAACAAGTAATTCTAGCCTAACATGCTTCACATAATGCAATCAAAGCAATTTAAGTCAATTAAACATACTTTTCTAACTGACAACATGCTAAATTTGTAAGTATAATAAAGCAGGACAAGAATTTCATTGAAATAACTTAAGGAAAAATCGGGTTTATAGCAATTTGCTCAAGTACGTTCTCGTCACCTCACGTACAAGACATTCCAGATATCAAACATATTGTATCCTAAGGGGAAGGTCCCCCACACAAGGTTAGACAAGACACTTACTTCGAACAAGCTCAAGTCAACCTAAAACCACGATTTTGCCATAAGTATCCGACTCAAAATGGCCCAAATCTATTCAATTCTATTTCATAATGTAAATAATACTTCAAGTAAACTGATTCTATAGTTAAATTCTAAGCTAATACGTGAAACTATGTAAAATAACCAAAATGCCCCTCGGGCCCACATATCGGAATCGGGTGAAATTTATATTTTCGGAATCCTCACACTCTCACGAGTCTAACCATATCAAAATTATTCTAATCCGATGTCAATTACCCAGTCAAAACCCAATGTCTTGATCCGAGAACTTTTCCCTAAATTTCTATCAAAATTCCAAAATTAAAGGATAAATTTAAGGGAAGATTCATTAAAATTAGTCTAAAAACGAGTAAGAATCACTTACCGAAGTCTCTCGGGTGAAAAAGTCTTCAAAAATCGCCTCTCCCGAGCTCCAAAATTTGAAAATATGAAAATAAGCTTAAACCCTCGAATTGGGATTTTAAGAGTCTGCTCAGGTCTTTTGTGAATCACGATCACGGAAAATAAAAGTGAAGGCCGCCAGAAATGGCCTATGCGAACGCGACATGTAGAATGCGATCATAGAAAAGGAGAAAAGCGGCTTATGCGGTCGCGGATGACACCATGCGAATGCGAAGGGAAAAATTACCACTAAGCCACCAGCTCAGTTTCTACTATGCGAACACGAAGAGGGAAGGATAGGCTTTCGCGATCACGAACTAACTAATGGGATCATGAAGAACAAATTGATCACCCTCCAGAATTACTCTACGCAAATGCGGAGGAAGGGCTGCGGTCGTAGAGAAGGAAACCAGATACCAACAGTTCAACATTTCAACAAGTTCCAAAAATGATCCGTTGAGAATCCGAAACACACCCGATGCCTCTGGGACCTCAACCCATCCTAAAACATCGTTCAAACTTGTTCCAACCTTTAGAACGCTCAAAACAACATCAAAATACCTATTTTCATCGGATTCAACCAAAAGAATTTCAAGAACTCTAAAAACACACTTTCGATCAAAAATCCTTGTAGATCAAAAGATATAAGCTTCCGGAGCTTGACCAACGAACCTATGCGGACCGCACAAAAGTGCGGCTACAAAGCCCACATGGCGGACAACACAAAATTAATGCGAACCGCACTGGCAGGTTCAAAGATTTGCACTTCTCTGAACCTACAACAACTAGTTTTAAGCCTAAGACATCCCGGAACCTACCTGAAACTCACCCGAGCCCTCGGGACTTCAAACCAAATGTGCATATTAACTCAAAAATATCATATGGACCTATTTGTGCGATCACATTATCAAAATAACATGTAAAACCATGAATTTAACCTCAAAACCTAATATCCTCATCAAGAATACTCAAAGTTCATAACTCATCAACCGGAAGTCAACCTCATGTCAAATAGACTCCATTTTTTACCAAATTCACAGTTATCATTCAAATACTATAATAAGTTTGTACCGGATACCGGAATTAAAATACAAGCCTGATAACAATGGTTTCAAACATTACTTCTTTTCTTTATTTCTTAGATAATTCAGCAAAATAATTTCTTTTAAAAATTAATTTCTAAGGCTTGGGACCTTGAAATTCATTTTCGAGCATACGCCCAAGTCCCATATTTTACTGCGAATCTCCCAAGATCGTCAGAATACAGATCCAGATCCATTTGCTCAAAATATTGACCAAAGTCAATCAAAAATCAAACTTTTAGCTCTAAAAATTTCTATTCCTCATCTTTCACATAGAAGGCTTTCCGAATATAGGTCCGGACCACGCAAGCAAATCAAGGTAAGGTAAAAGGAAGACTTTAGGCCTCGAAACACTGAATTTATTTCTAAAATAAGTGATAACCTTTTTGTTGGATAATACGCTTAACACTAGAGGGGGAGGCGTGAATAGCGTTATAATAAAAATTAGCGTAAACTTGCGGAATTCAAAAATTGCAGGAAATAAATAAGTGCGATAAGTAAATAAATTAGAACAAACGCACCGATGTATCCTGGTTCACCACAACCCGTGGCTAGTCCAGTCCCCGAGAGACTCTCTCGAGATTTCCACTAACTTGTTAAGCTTACGGGTGCTCAACAAACCGTTACAACTTGAAGACACAAGCCTCAACAAACTTTGCTCGGAGATACAACACTCCAAGACTTCAACCAAGGAAACACAAGTTCCTTCTTACAACACAAGGGACTAACACTTCCCTTCAAGTGTACAAAAACACTTAGCACTCAAACAAGACACTCCTTTAAGAGTAGATATGAGTAAAAAGAATACGCTCAAGATCGCAACAACATTCGACAAGAATTTGGCTCTCAAAAGCATATGTAATGAATATAAAATGATAAGCAATAAAGTATGCAAGCTTTAGCAATTGTATGATCAGTTGTTGTGTGTTGTTGTGCTTAAAAGACTGATTTGAAGCTGTATTTATAGTTGAAAACTTTGTATTATCGTTGCCTAATTGCCAATTAAGAATTGCTGATTTTACTCTGTGACAATCGATTGTCAAATTACCACAATCGATTGTTTGCCAGTTCTTCCAAAAATCAATCCCAGATTTTACGCATAACAATCGATTATCTAAGATCAATAATCGATTACTGGCAACGTTCAAAAAATCATTTCCAGATTTTACTTAAAACAATCGATTGTCAGAAATCTACAATCGATTACTCAGCAACGTTCAAAAAATCTTTTCCAGATTTTAATTAAAACAATCGATTATAGGAAATCAATAATCGATTACTCAGCAACGTTCAAAAAATCCTTTCCAGATTTTAATTAAAACAATCGATTATAAGAAATCAATAATCGATTACCTGACGGTATTTGAAAACATTTTGGCAACGGTCAGTTATACAATCAATATTAAGTTAACAATCGATTATATATCAGTCTTGGAAAATCAATTTAGACACTGCCTCTTGACAATCGATTGTTATAGGTTCACAATCGATTATATAATAACTTTGAAAAAGTCTGGAAGACACTGCCTCAACACAATCGATTGTCATAAGTTCACAATCGATTATTTTGTGACTTTGAAAAATCTGATGGACACTGTCTCTTAACAATCGATTGTCATTAGCTTCACAATCGATTATTTTGAGCTTTGAAAAACTTTGATGGACACTGCCTCATCACAATCGATTGTCATTAGCTTCACAATCGATTATTTTTAGCTTTGAAAAACTTTGATGAACACTGCCTCATCACAATCGATTGTCATAAGGTTCACAATCGATTGTCATGCAGATTTGAAAAATCTGATGCTCACTGCCTTAACACAATCGATTGTCATAAGTTCACAATCGATTGTCAAGCAGCTGACTTAAACATAATCGATTATCATAAGTACATAATCGATTATCTTAGTCCAGATTTTAGAGGCATGTTTAAAAATCATTTTGACTAAAGTAAATATGCATTATTTAAAATCATTTTGCTCTAAATTAAATATGCATGATTTGTTAAAAATATTTTTACGAGAGAAGCCGAGTCTTGAATTTAAGTTGTCGGATCAAGATCACAATTAAATACCGACTCATATAAAACTTAATCTCGATCTTTGTCTTGTGCTTGAATCTCGTTATATATCAATTTTGCGCTTGTGCTTGGACCTCGTCATATGTCAATTTGCGCATAGTTTGTCATTCATCAAAACCTACAAATATGAACACACGTTTAGTATAATGCCTTGAGAACGTGTTTCCAACAATTTCCCCCTTTTTGATAATGGCAAACTTTAAGCGGGATATGCATATTAGGCAATTCATAATGACGATTCAAGACAAGTAAAGATATGCAACAAGTATATAGATTTGCAATTTGTTCCCCCTCAATATATGCAACAAGTATATAGATATGCAATTAGTTCCCCCTCAATATATGAATTCCCCTCAATTTATCCCAATGAGTATTGAGAGTGCATACCCGTTATCTTCCCCCTTTTGCCATTAGCAAAAAAATATAGAATAAAAAAAACTTGTTTATTTATTAAATCTGCAATTTCAGAAATAATAACGCAAATAGTGTCAAGACAATCGATTATTGATACTGGATAATCGATTATATAAAAGAGAAATCGATTGTTCTGTGCGTCAAGCTTTATAATTCCCCCTGCCTTTAGGGCGATACCTGCAAAAATACGTTAGACATCTCCAACGCTCAAGTTAGAAAACATGTGAAAGGGAAAATGCAATGCATGACTTAGATCAACGTGGAGTCAAGGATCCCGAGTTCACTACGAATTCGGAAGAAGGACTCTTTCTCTAAGGGCTTTGTAAAGATGTCGGCCAATTGATCTTTGGATTCAACAAATTCAATTTTGATATCGCCCTTGAGAACGTGATCTCTTATAAAATGATGTCTAATTTCAATGTGTTTTGTTCGCGAATGAAGAACGGGGTTCTTCGTCAAGCATATGACACTAGTATTATCACATCTAAGAGGGATATGATCAAGACTTAGGCCATAGTCCAAGAGTTGTTGTTTCATCCAAAGGATTTGAGCGCAACAACTCCCCACGGCTACATATTCAGCCTCGGTTGTGGACAACGCAACACTTACTTGTTTCTTGCTAAACCAAGAAACGAGAGAGCTACCGAGCAAATGGCAAGTGCCACTAGTGCTCTTGCGGTCCAATTTGCATCCAGCAAAATCGGAATCGGAATAGCCAACAAGTTGGCATGAAGAACCTTTGGGATACCATGGACCCACATTTACAGTACCAACAAGATACTTCAATATCCGTTTCACCGCAGTTAGGTGAGACTCCTTCGGACACGATTGATAACGAGCGCATAAGCACACGCTAAACATGATGTCCGGACAACTAGCAGTAAGATAAAGGAGAGAGCCAATCATACCTCGATACTTTTTGATGTCGACTTCCTTACCTTTCTCATCTTTGTCTAGATGATCGGATGTGCTCATGGGGGTTTCCATTGCTTTTGCATTGGTCATTTCAAATCGTTTCAGCAATTCTTTGCAATATTTCGCTTGGCAAATGAACGTACCTTCTTTCATTTGCTTTACTTCTAATCCCAAAAAGAATGTTAACTCACCCATCATAGACATCTCAAATTCGCTTGTCATTACATCGGAAAATTCCTTGCACAAAGCATTGTTAGTAGCACCAAATATAATATCATCCACATAGATTTGAACTAATAAAATATCATTGTTTTTATGCTTAACAAAAAGAGTGGTGTCAACTTTCCCCCTAATGAAATCATTTTCAAATAGAAATTTACTCAATCTTTCATACCAAGCTCGGGGAGCTTGTTTTAAACCATAAAGAGCCTTTTTGAGTTTGAAAACATGATCGGGAGATTTAAAATCTTCAAAACCAGGGGGTTGTTCAACATAAACTTCTTCTTGAATAACACCATTTAGAAAAGCACTTTTCACATCCATTTGATATAAATTGAAATTCATAGAAGAGGCAAAAGCAAGCAATAAACGAATAGCTTCTAATCTAGCTACGGGAGCATATGTTTCTTCATAGTCAATACCCTCTTCTTGATTATAGCCTTTTGCAACAAGCCTAGCTTTGTTTCTAGTGATTACACCATTTTCATCTAGTTTGTTTCGAAAAACACATTTCGTACCAATTATGGTATGATTTTCGGGTCTTGGCACCAAATCCCAAACGTCATTCCGTTTGAATTGGTTGAGCTCCTCTTGCATTGCCAAGGTCTAAAATTCATCCCCAATTGCTTCGGAGATGGTTGTTGGTTCAATTTGAGAAACAAAAGCAATATGTCCTAAGGTGTTCTTAAGGGAGTTTCGGGTACTTACCTTTTCTCCGACGTCGCCAATTACCTGTTTGAGAGGGTGATCTTTGATTGTCCTCCACTCGTTAGGCATTTTCGTTTCTTTCTCCAATTGTGGCGTTTCCTCCGTTGATTGTTCCAAGATTTCATCTTGAATTTCCTTAGGAGTTTCCTCTTGTACTTTGTCTTTTAAACTATTTAAAATACCTGCAAGATCATAACAAGAATCCTTTCTCACCAAGCGAGCATTATTTTCGGAAAACACAATATGAGGGGATTCCTCCACGGTTTTGGTTCTATTATTAAATACCCTATATGCTTTGCTATGTGAAGAATACCCAATAAAAATTCCCTCATCGGATTTGGCATCAAATTTTCCCAATTGATCTTTTCCATTGTTATGAATAAAACATTTACAACCGAATACTCTAAAATGGGAGATATTTGGTTTCCTTCCCTTGTAGAGTTCATAAGGGGTTTTCATGAGTATTGGCCTTATGACTACTCTATTTAAAACGTAGCATGCGGTACTCACGGCATCCGCCCAAAAATATTTGGGAATCTTAGCCTCTTCGAGCATGGTTCTAGCCATCTCTTCGAGACACCTATTTTTCCTTTCCACCACCCCATTTTGTTGTGGTGTTCGTGGAGCGGAAAAGGTATGCTCGATATCGAGTTCGTCACAAAAGTCCGCAAAGAGATTGTGATCAAACTCTCCCCCATGATCACTTCTGATTGAAGTGACGGTTGTTTCCTTTTCGTTTTGAACACGTTTAAGAAAATATTTAAAATTCTGAAAAGCATCACTTTTATGGGCAAGAAATAAAGTCCAAGTAAATCTGGAATAATCATCAACAATAACAAAAGCATAACGATTTCTACCTAGACTTTCAATGCGAGATGGTCCAAATAAATCCATGTGAAGCAATTGCAATGGTCTAGTAGTTGAAACAATATTTTTCGATTTAAAAGATGCTTTTGTTTGCTTCCCTTTTTGACAAGAATCACAAATAGAGTCATTTTCAAATTTCAAATTTGGAAGACCAACAACTAAATTTTGTGAAACCAATTTGTTCAAAAGATGCATGTTGATGTGAGCTACTCTACGATGCCATAACCAAGAATCATCCTCTTTGCTCATTAAACAATTCACATATTCGGGTGAAGAATTTGCAAGATCAACCATATAAATGTTATCCATTCTAAAACCACGAAGGATAATTTTAAAATCGCTACGTCTAAAAACTAAGCATTCATCCGAATCAAATAAAACAAGATTTCCCTTGTCACATAATTGACTTATGCTCAAGAGATTATATTTTAAACCTTTCACAAGTAATATATGCTTAATGGAAGAAATTTCATCCTTACCGACCGATCCGATGCCGATAATCTTTCCTTTGTTGTTATCACCAAAAATAACACTTCTCCCTTCCTTGTGTTTTAGTTGAAGGAATTTGGATTCGTCTCCCGTCATGTGCTTGGAGCATCCACTATCAAGGTACCATAGTACACTTGATCCCTTCAAACATACCTACAAAACAGATTAATGAGTTTTAGGTACCCATGCCATTTTGGGTCCTTGGGGGTTAGGCAAATCATAGTGATGTGATTGAGTGTTATGTCTATGTCGTGTAAAACAAGCAGGAGCAATATGTCCAATTCGTCTACAATAATGACAAGTCACGTTAGGATTATGCATCCTTCTAGGTTGATAGTAATTGGACGGACGAAATTCATTCACTCTATTCTTCACAATATAACTATTGCGCAAATCATGAAAGTCATTTCTCCTACCATTTGTTCTAGGATATGCATCATTTCTAGAATAGTTGTTTCTAGGTTGGAAGTCATTTCTAGGTGTTCTAAAAGGTTCAAAATTCCTTCTAGTGTTTGGCCTAGAATGTGCATTATTTCTAGCATGATTATTTCTAGGTTGCGATTGATGAAAACCATTTCTAGGTTTGTTGTATCTAGGATGAACATTTGTTTTATTTATCCTAGGTTGAGCCTTAGGTGGTTGGGGGTTGGCTTCAACTTTCTCTTTAGGCTCGTTTCTAAAACCTATGCCATGCTTGGTCGACTTCAAATTAACAAGCACTTCATTCAAATTTTTATGAGAAGAGTTAAACTTATCAAAGGTGCCCTTAAGCCTTTCTACTTCATTTTTGAGATGCATGCAAGAAGTACAATTTCTAGAACTCTCGGGCTTGTCGGCGCTTCTCTTGCCAAAAAATTTGTTTTCCTCTTTCAACTTCTCATTTTCTAAAATCAGTTTTTCCAATTCCTTTTCTTTAAAAGAGAGTTGTTTTTGAAAATATTTTTCTTTTAAAGAAGCATTTTCTTTTATACTCTTAACAGTGTTTGAAGCTTTAATAAATTCGCTATACAACTTATCAAAAGCATTTTGCATTTCTTCAAGGGAAAAGAAATTTTTGGAAGAAATTTGACATACCTCTTCTTTGTTGTCTTCTTGTGCCATAAGACAAAGATTTGCGGCTTCGTCTTCTTCTTCCTCACTTGACTCGTCACCGGAGTCTCCTCTCCAAGATATGTATGCTCGTTGCTTCTTGAAGGGTTTCTTCTCCTTTTTAGCATTTGGGCAATTTGATTTAATGTGCCCGGTTTCTCCGCACTCATAGCACTTTATTTGATCTCCTTGCTTTTTGCCCTTTCGTTCATACTCTTTTCGCATGAACTTTTAAAATCTCTTGATAACGAGTCCGAACTCGTTGTCTCCGTCCTCATCATTTTGAGGTTGGCTTGTGCTTGCCTTGAGAGCGATTCTTTGTTTCCTTTGATCATCAACAAGAGGATTAAGTATAGTAGATTCATAAGTTTTAAGATTACCTCTTAATGCGTCGATGGTGACATTTGAAATGCCAATGGATTCTTGAATCGCGTCGGCCTTGGATCGCCATTCCGGAGTGAGACTTCGGAGATTTTTTCGGACAAGTTCCTTATCCGTGAAGGTCTTCTTAAGAGCATGTAAATCATTTACGATTTTTGAAAATCGTTCAAACATCTCATCGACCTTTTCGCCTTCCTTCATGTGAAACAATTCATATGCATGGGTTAGGAAATCAATTTTGGCTTCCCTTACCTGGTCCGTACCTTCGTACGTAATTTCCAGCTTGTCCCACATTTGCTTCGCCGTTGTGCAACAAGATATCTTCCTGTAATCATCAGCATTTACAGCACAATATAATAAATTAATAGCTTTAGCATTATTTTGCACCTTTCGGATATCATCCGCATCGTATTCATCTTCGGACTTTGGGACCCATTCATTTTCAACCTTCTTAGTTGGAATTTGTTCTCCATTCATTATGACCTTCCAAAGATGAAAACTATTTGATTGTACAAATATTCTCATCCTCTCCTTCCAGTATGTATAATTTGTACCATCAAATAGCGGTGGTCGGGTGAAGCATTGTCCTTCACCTATTCCTGCAAAGGAATCACGAGTAGAAGCCATGGATGTTTCTCTCAAACGGTTAAGTCTTCAGAGAGTTGGGCTCTGATACCAATTGTTGGATAATACGCTTAACGCTAGAGGGGGGGGGGGGGTGAATAGCGTTATAATAAAAATTAGCGTAAACTTGCGGAATTTAAAATTGCAGGAAATAAATAAGTGCGATAAGTAAATAAATTAGAACAAACGCACCGATGTATCCTGGTTCACCACAACCCGTGGCTAGTCCAGTCCCCGAGAGACTCTCTCGAGATTTCCACTAACTTGTTAAGCTTAAGGGTGCTCAACAAACCGTTACAACTTGAGGACACAAGCCTCGACAAACTTTGCTCAGAGATACAACACTCCAAGACTTCAACCAAGGAAACACAAGTTCCTTCTTACAACACAAGGGACTAACACTTCCCTTCAAGTGTACAAAAACACTTAGCACTCAAACAAGACACTCCTTTAAGAGTAGATATGAGTAAAAAGAATACGCTCAAGATCGCAACAACTTTCGACAAGAATTTGGCTCTCAAAAGCTTATGTAATGAATATAAAATGATAAGCAATAAAGTATGCAAGCTTTAGCAATTGTATGATCAGTTGTTGTGTGTTGTTGTGCTTAAAAGACTGATTTGAAGCTGTATTTATAGTTGAAAAACTTTGTATTACCGTTGCCTAATTGCCAATTAAGAATTGCTGATTTTACTCTGTGACAATCGATTGTCAAATTACCACAATCGATTGTTTGCCCGTTCTTCCAAAAATCAATCCCAGATTTTACGCATAACAATCGATTATCTAAGATCAATAATCGATTACTGGCAACGTTCAAAAAATCATTTCCAGATTTTACTTAAAACAATCGATTGTCAGAAATCTACAATCGATTACTCAGCAACGTTCAAAAAATCTTTTCCAGATTTTAATTAAAACAATCGATTACTCAGCAACGTTCAAAAAACCCTTTCCAGATTTTAATTAAAACAATTGATTATAAGAAATCAATAATCGATTACCTGACGGTATTTGAAAACATTTTGGCAACGGTCAGTTATACAATCAATATTAAGTTAACAATCGATTATATATCAGTCTTGAAAAATCAATTTAGACACTGCCTCTTGACAATCGATTGTTATAGGTTCACAATCGATTATATAATAACTTTGAAAAAGTCTGGAAGACACTGCCTCAACACAATCGATTGTCATAAGTTCACAATCGATTATTTTGTGACTTTGAAAAATCTGATGGACACTGTCATTCACAATCGATTGTCATTAGCTTCACAATCGATTATTTTGAGCTTTGAAAAACTTTGATGGACACTGCCTCATCACAATCGATTGTCATTAGCTTCACAATCGATTATTTTTAGCTTTGAAAAACTTTGATGGACAATGCCTCATCACAATCGATTGTCATAAGGTTCACAATCGATTGTCATGCAGATTTGAAAAATTTGATGCTCACTGCCTTAACACAATCGATTGTCATAAGTTCACAATCGATTGTCAAGCAGCTGACTTAAACATAATCGATTATCATAAGTACATAATCGATTATCTTAGTCCAGATTTTAGAGGCATGTTTAAAAATTATTTTGACTAAAGTAAATATGCATTATTTAAAATCATTTTGCTCTAAATTAAATATGCATGATTTGTTAAAAATATTTTTACGAGAGAAGCCAAGTCTTGAATTTAAGTTGTCGGATCAAGATCACAATTAAATACCGACTCATATAAAACTTAATCTCGATCTTTGTCTTGTGCTTGAATCTCGTTATATATCAATTTTGCGCTTGTGCTTGGACCTCGTCATATGTCAATTTGCGCATAGTTTGTCATTCATCAAAACCTACAAATATGAACACACGTTTAGTATAATGCCTTGAGAACGTGTTTCCAACACTTTTGGGTCATCACAGTCAATGTATCACACCTCCTCGTTGGGGTGTCTGTGCTCCTTGAATTTCTTTACATGACCAACCACTTAAGTCGCGCTTCTCGCATCTTTTCCTCAATAGGGGCCACTCCCACCTTGTCACAAATAATCTCAATTCTGATCGTATATAACCCAGTGTGTACACACATCCATTTCAACATCCTCCGTTCTGCTACCTTCATCTTCTCGACATGAGTGATCTTGACTAGCTAACACTCAATCCCATACAACATCGATGGTCTGACCACCACTCTTAGGACTTACTCTTAAGTTTCTGTGGCACCTTCTTGTAATACAAAACATCGGAAGCGAGTCTCCATTTCATCCATCCAGCCCTATACGATGTGTAACATCTTCATCAATCTCCCCACCCTCCTCAATAATAAACATAGTACTGAAAACTCCCCCTTCTAGGGATGACCTGCGAGTACAACCTAACCTCTCTTTCCTCTCCTTGAGTCTTGCCACTGAACTTACACTTCAAGTATTCTCTCTTAATCCTGCTCAACCTGAAACATTTAGATTCCTAGGTCTGCCCCAATCTCTCTAGTTGCGTGTTCACACCGTCTCACGTTTCGTCAATCAATACAATATCATATGCAAATAGCATACATTACGGCACTTCCCCTTGAACGTGGCTTCATAATTTTTTTAAACTTATATGCAAGTAGTCATAAACTTATAAATTTCTATGCCACGTGCTTTACACGTGTATTTGACCAACAATATAGTACATGATTTTGAACAACTATGTAAGATTTTATTTTCTTGTTGTATTTTATATCAAGGAGATAGAACTATTTTTTTTTGGGTTGCTTTTGGTATAGTTAAGGGAAATTTTAGTATTTGCTTTGGGTTCTTTTTACATTTAATTTTAGAAATCTTGTCGGGCTGCGAATTCATATAAGTTTAATTCATGTTTAAAGTTTGGGTTTTTCCTAAACATAAATATTTCTTATTTTTACAAACGAATAGCCATAACTTTTTTGCATTTGCTCGGCTTGGAACCTTTGTCGGGGAGGTTGATCTTTTGTTGGCACGAGAATTTTTGTTTCACCGTTAATATCATATTTTTATATGTTATACAGTTGTAATGATATGAAAGCTAACACTTTGGTGATATTATAAAAATTGACTAGTCCTTAATTAGACAATTATTTGTAATCATTTACACTTACACGTGTTTTCGACTAAATCGTTTAGTACAAGATTTTGAATAATCACATAACATTACTAAATATCTTCTTCTTTTTTATTACTTTATTCTATTGATTTTGTATAGTTAATTTTTAATTTATAATCTCAGGTAAATTTAGTTCATGTCATGTTTATCTATATTAGTGTTATTTTGCATGTACAAATGAGTAATTATAAAATTTTGGAAAACGCGGCACTTATGCCATGAATTTTTTTGTCTCACCACTTTGACTATGATTAATAATGAAGGAAAAAAAACTTTGAATAATCAAATTAAATTGCTAATCTAAAGTAAAATCCAAGTAATCATTATGTATTACAATAAAATTAAGGATATGTATCCAGGAATGATCAGTAAAAATCAGAAGGTTTTTGACATTTTCTATGCTGTGCAAAAGTCAAATATGTAAAGAAGAAACAAAATGGAGTGAAATCTGTAATTAGTTTGAGTCATAGTTAGATTTGTGAAATAGTCAAAAAGTAATTCGTAGTATTTGATTTTATCATATCAACAAATAAGTAACTGAAATAATGTCTTAAATCTTCGGTGCCTTTTTTCAATAAAGACTTTTGAAACGTAATGCATTACAATTGGTATATCACGTAATTCGTACTCATTTGAACTCATAAGACTAACTCCTACTAGTATTTAAGGCACGTGAGTTACACGCGTGCTTTCACCACATGTATTACAAGATTTAAATAGTACATACTAATTATTAAAACATATTTTTAATATCTTCTGCCAATTTTTTATATTCAACGGAGGTATGATTACTTTATATTTACTAATTGACTTTTCCTACATTAGTGTTCTTTTGTGTCTACAAATCTAACACAGGTCATATTTACTATTTTACCTTTTCTATATACATGTTTTTTTGGATGCAAATGAATAATTACAAAAAAAATTATGTGTCCGATATATACAATATTATATACATCATATAATCAATTTGACTTATAAAAAAGTTCTATAATTATATTAATTCTCGACATGTGTTTGTATGTGTATCTTGAAATATTTAGTACATAATTTTAAATAACCACATAATATTTATGATATGAAGTTGTATTCATTTCTATGGGCCTTACAAGAATTCAATTAGTTAGACTCCAATGTAATTATTGTGCGGAAATGATATCACGTAGTCATTCTTAAGCGTGCTGTTTAAAATATATTTTTATTTTATAATGCATTTAAAGATTAGTCAATTTTGGTCAAAATTTAGGATATATTGTCTTCGAGTTTAAACATTAAAATTCAAACTTCAGGACATCGTATTCTAAAGTTCAAAAATTGTATCAATAACTTCGAATTTTATGTCCTGAATTTTAAAGTAGTAGTTCAAAAATTCAGAATACTTAATCCTGAATTTCAAATTAGCAGATCAAAATTCAGGACACCAAGTCATAAATTTCCAAATTCAAAAACATAGTCTTGGAATTTGGGTGAATTGACTAATTTTTAAATATATAAAAATGGTGAATATATTTTAAAAGCGAACTTAAAAATGTCTATTGCTGCATTTTGCATGTGCACCGAGTAGGCAAAAAAAAGAAGAAGGAAAAACTACACAATATAGTTACTCCAAAAGCCAACAAAATGTTTTTTTGTATATTAATAAATAACGTACATATAGACATATCTTTTCTATTAGTTTTGTGCACGCATATTGCACGTGTATTCAATATTAATAATAACAAACTAATATAATATTACTTAAAAATGCTATTAGTCATAACATAAAAATTATAGAAGAAATGCAAATCTTTAAAAGTGGTCAATGATGATCCTATTTAGTTAACTAAATAAAGAAAAATTTTGTGGCTATATTGTTCGTAATAGTATCTCGGTTCTTTCATGACCTTTCAACTTCTTTGAGGAAATTAGTTGAAATCACAAGTTTGAAATGAAATAATGATATTTTTAGTATTTTCTTACATTATTTTTATAACCAATATTTATATAATAGGTGAGGAATATTCTTAGACCAGCTCTGAGAATATATGAAAATAGTTGGTTGATATTTATAATTATAAAAAAGAGGAGAAAAGTTAAAAAGAAATTAAATATTGAAGTTTTATCATTGAATACTCTGTTAAACTCAAAAGAGCACCAATAAGCCTAGCATGTTCTCTCATTACATATTTTCTTCTTTCAACTCATATATTCTACGAACTGGCTTCTTTTTCTTTTTCCAACAGTCATTTCTTTTACCATCAAATTTCATGTAAAGATAGAACTATTCTGTATTAATTTCTTTTATGCTCTTTATCTCGATACAACTATAAGAATGGTCAATCCATTTTAAAATCTAGACAATGAACTTGGTTGAATTGAAATAACGATTTTATAAATAATACACTAAATTCACCCCATACTCATATTAAATTATAAATTAATTTACATTCGAAACAAGAATGAAATTGAAAAAAAATATTTAAGGACACACACACACACACACACACACACACACACACACACACATATATATATATATATATATATATATATATATATATATATATATATATATATATATATATATATATATATATATATATATATATATATATATATATATATATATATATATATATATATATATATATATATATATATATATATATATATATATATATATATATATATATATATATATATATATAGCTTTCATGCATCATTAAGCATAGCAGTAATTTAACAGGGGTGTTCAAAACCGATCCGAAACCGAAAACCAATCCAAACCGAAGCTTAACGGCTTACTGGTAACGGCTTAACGGCTTAACGGACGGGGAACAGATTGAATTTTTTTTATTAACGGCTTATCGGTTTGGGGATGGATTATTCAATTTTCTTAACGGTTAATCCGTTAACCCGTTAAGAATATAAATATATATTATGTATATATATATATATGTAATTTATTTTTATTTATATATATTAAATACAAAAAACTAAAACCCTTAAAAATGATTAACAAAAGTTTATTTCTACTTCTAAGCATTTTTAATCTCGGGATCTAGATGATTTGCAGGTACTCGCCCAACATAAAGGAGATGAAGGTGATGGACAAGAAAAAAATGAGGAGGGCAAAGCTATACTACCTCAGGGATAAAATGAATGCCCTGAAAAGACATTAACAAGCTAGCTCATATGAAGGTATACTAGAATAGGTGTTTGATCTATAATTGCCTGAAGAGATCTATCAAATTCTAGTAAACATGTATGTTAGGCCGATAAGCCGCCCAATAACCGCCTTATAAGAGCTAACCCGATACCAATCCGCCCGATATCTTATCGGATGGCTAACGGATTAATACATTTAAAAGCCGATAACTGTTAAGCCAAACCGTTAAGAGTAAAAGCCGCCAAATCCGCCCGATGAACACCCATAACAGTAAATCAACTCAACTACCATCCCAAACTAAGAAACAAAATAACTTGCAGTCAATGAATATTATCTAGTAAAGGGCCAGGATGTAAAAATAACGAAAAATTGGAAAAAAATAAATTAACAAATAACAAAATATGAAGTTGTTAGATACCTTCAAGGAAAAATACTGAATTGCTATATATGAGAAAAGAAGTTACAAGAAAAATTGTCTCGTAGGAGATGTGTGAATTCTTTGATCTTCATTTTACCTTAGACTACTTATTTTTTTAGTTTAGTCTAATCGAAGAGGTAAATTTGAATTGAATTTAAATTTTTAAATATTACGGCTTCTTACTTCAAATAAAGAAGAGTTTAATAAATAAAATGCAGTTGATTTTAAGGATTAACATTTATAAAATATGTAAATATTATTTTATCTAGTGTGAAATTTTATTTTTGAATCGTAAAAAAATTATATAACATTTCTCTAAGACTCTTTGTACTTTTAATATAGTATAAGTAGATAGAAATATATAGATTAATACTATGTTATGTATGTATATTAGGCCTATTAGTAATTATTCATGTATTTGAGTCCTATTAATAATAATTTGTTTAGGTGAAATCGTAATCGATCTTTGTAAATGCTTAGCTGCTACATAGTGTAAATAAGTAAAGAATTTATAGTTAAACTTTTATTAATATTTGAAAAAGAATTAAATGAGTACTGAATAAACCACGTCGGATTTGTTCAAATTAAAAATTCCACCATTTGTAATTTGACAACAATGGTAAAATGAAGTTCGGGTCGATCTCTTTATCTATGTTAGAATTAATATAATATAAATATTAGACCAATATTAACATAAAAGGTATTGTTAAAGTCATGCTATTTAGATCCAATAAATAATTATATAAGGTAAAAACTTAATGATCTTTAAATTCATAAATAATCGGACTTCCTCCCCAATCTAAATAGGAAAAGATCTAATAATCATAATTTTACTTAATTTTAAATTCCTAAATATTAGTAAAGTAATTAAATGACTATTTAGCTCTAGTAACAAGGGAAGAAATTAGTCAGATAATACATAATCTTCCTAATGACGAGGCTCCTGGGATAGATGGGTACTCTGCAGAATTCTTCAAACAATTCTGGCCTATTGGGGGTGAGGAGGTTATAGAGGTAGTGCAGAAGTTCTTTCAAACCGGGAAATTACTGAAAGAAATTAATTGCACAACTGTTACATTGATTCCGAAAGTGAAAAATCTCAACTATGTCAAGGAATACAGGCTCATTACTTGCTGCTCAACACTATACAAAGTTATTGCAAAAATCCTTACAAACATGCTTAAAATAGTTGTGGACTATCGGGAAGGGCAGGCACAATCAGCTTTCATAAAGAGGAGAAACATCATGGACAATGTCATTATGGCTCATGAATTGATTCGAGTTTACTCCTATATAACAGTATCTCCCAGGTGCATAATCAAAGTGGATATTAGAAAAGCTTATGACTCTGTTGAATGGGGATTTCTGAGAGCAGTGTTGCTGGAGTTTGGTGTACCCTACAAAATGGTCACCTTAATTATGGAGTGTATCTCTACAGCAAGCTTCTCTTTACTAGTCAATAGAGGTCTTACCAGCAAATTTACAGCAAGGAAAGGCATAAGACAGGGAGACCCAATGTATCCCTACCTGTTTGTCTTAGTCATGGAATATCTCAACAGAACACTGAAGCAATTAAACAGGAACCCAGACTTCAACTTCCATCCCAAATGTTCCAAGTTACAACTCACTCATATCTGTTTTGCAGATGATCTCCTGATATGCTGTGGAGGAGATGAAATTTCCATGATGCTACTACTGAAAGAGTTTGATAACTTCTCCCAGATGTATGGACTGCAAGCAAACTTGGAGAAAAGCTCTCTGTACATAGCAAGGGTTTCACAAGAAGTCAAGGAAAAGCTATTGGCAGAATTTCAACTAACAGAAGGGCAGCTCCCCTTCAAATACCTGGGAGTTCCCTTATCAACAAGAAAGATTACAATTACACAATGCCTACCCTTGGTTGACAGGATAGTGGACAAAATCAGATGCTGGTTATCCAAGGTCTTATCCTATGCTGGAAGACTCCAACTGATCAAGAGTTTCCTATTTGAAATGCAAACCTACTGGCACAGGTCTTCCTACTTCTAAAGAAAATCATCAAACTGGTGGAAGGAATATGCAGGAACTACTTATGGACTGGGAAACATGAGACAAGTCATAGGGCCCCCATAGCTTTGGAAACAGTATGTAAACCAGAGACAGCTGGAGGCTTGAATGTCATTTGCTATGAAAAGTGGAACAAAGCAGCCCTGTCAAAGCTGCTATGGGCTCTAATGCAAAAAAAGGATAAGCTATGGATCAAATGGATCCACTGTCACTATATAAAGAGGAAAGTAGTTGCTACCATGGAAACACCAAAGCAAGCTAGCTGGTTGGTAAGGAAAATATTTGGAGCTAGGGACTGGTGGGCATACGACTGGGCAGCAATGCAAGCATGCTGCCAGAATGGAAGTTACAGCATTAAGAGAGCATATATGAACTCTATTCTACAGTACACCAAAGTTCCCTAGAAAAAGCTGGTGTTGGTGCCAGGACTACTGCCAAAACATAAATTCATACTATGGATGACATTGCATCGACGTTTGGCAACAGTAGACAGTTTCATTATGTGACAGTGGTAGTGTAGAGACACACGACCACCTATTCTTTGACTGCTCTTATTCCAAATCACTGTGGCAAGGATTGTTAAGGTGGCTGAATTTCAACAGATTGATAACAATTGGGAACTAGAGGTGCAATGGATCTCTGATAGAGTCAACAACAGAAAAAACCAAGGAAAACCATCATAAGAGTGGTATTCGCAGCAGCTGTATATAATATCTGGATGGAAAGGAATGAAAGAAGATTCAGACAGTCGAGCAAAGATGCTACTGATAGAGCATGACAGATTGCAATTCAGGTGCATATCACTCGAAGGAAGAAGCAAAAATGGCAGCCCACATTACAGTACTTAAATTGTTATCCACAATGTACTCCTTGAATATATTCGCAGTTTTGTATGTTAAGAGTTAGTTAAACAACCTTCGGGTTGTATAGTAGATAGTTGATCAATTTTGAGATTTGTTCTGTGATGTACAGTTATACTGGTTGAAATACAAAATTTTCTTTTGACAACAAAAAACTATTTTGTTCGGTACGAATTCTATTTTAAGATGGTAAAAAAAGCGAATGATATTTCGCCAAAGGCCTTCGTACTTTTAATATAGTATAGATATATAATATAATGACTTATATATTTGACTAGCATATGTAATTATAGGTTTTAAACGGGCCGGATTGACTTGGTTTCGGACCGGCCCAGAAGGTTAAACTCGGAACCAGTCCGGATCGATTAGAGGGGGCTGGGTTGGGTAGGGGATTAAGGGGGTTGGCCCGTTTAATATTTTGAAAATGGGTAACCGGCCCGGTTGAACCCCGAAGAGTGAACAGTAACTCTTACCGGGTTAACCAGCCCGGACCGGCTCGATTCAAATGGCTAATTTTTTAAAATTTTTGAAATTTGTGAGCCCCGCTGACCATTTACAACTTTCAGACCTTGATTTGGTCTGTTGGGCAACAGAAATATTGCATAAATAGCCTTTTTAAAACTAATATTCTCTAAAACTATAAATATCCTGCCTCCCTCATCTTCGTTTCTTCACTCAATACGCATTTCTCAATCTCAATTTTTCTCGTTCTCTCGATCTCCAATTTGCAAAACTTCAAGTCTTTAATTCATTATTTCATCTTCTAATTTTATTTGGCTTTCTTTTCTTAAATTTAATAATCGTATTTTATCATTCGGAATTTGAAGCTTGAACAATTGAAGTTCAAATTTGAAATTCTTGCCTAATGTTTGTTCGTGGTAGCATCGAAATTGCATAATCAAGTGCTCAATTCATTATCGAATTCGGTGCACTCCCCCCAACTCTTTCTTTTATTTACTATTTTAATTGCATATTTTATTTTAACTTATACTTTAATTTTTACAATATGTTTAGTGCTGCTAAAAGAGCGTGTAAAAGAGTTACTGGTAGGGAAAATTAAAAAAAAAAAGGGTAGTCCTTCATCATCTAGTAGTAATAGTAATAACCCATTATTATTTACACATGTTTCCGAAACATCACCTAATAATAATATAATTTAATTGTTAAAAGTGACCTTGATTTATTTTCAACTGAGATTACTCATGTTAGAAGAGCAGTTGGTGTTATTCAAGGAAATAATAGACAATCTAGAATAAAGGAATTTAAGAATAAGTGTGTCCAGTATAACCTTAAACTCATATTCATGCCAGACGAAATTGTTACTAGATAGAACTGTACATATATATTTTTAAAATATTGCTACAAATATAGATTCCCAATAATTGAAGTTGCTAATGCGAATTGTACTGATCCAAACCGTATGTTAACAACTAGTACCTGGGAGGTCATTAATGATGTTGTTAAATTTTTACATAAATTTTACAGCTACTGTTGAGTTTTCTGGAGCATATTACCCGACTGTTACTATGGCTTTAGTATATATAAGCTGAAATTTCTTTTCTACTATTTGAATTTAAGAAGAAATAAAATTATAAGGATGTTGTTGAAAATATGCAAGCAAAATTCAAAAAATATTTCTTTTCAGTTCATCTGATTTACTTAATTAGTGTTGTTTTAAATCCTTCTAGTAAGATGTTTCATTGTCACCAAACAATTAATGTTTTATGTACTTATATGGAGATTGGACCAACTGAAACTCTAGATTTATATGTTTATATGAACAAGCTAAATAATTATTTACAATAATTATACAATTATTATGCAAATGTAATTGATGATGTTGTTCGTGCCGTAGGAGATGTTAATCCCATTATGCACTGTACCACTTCTGCTATTGTGGATGATGAAGAAGACCTTGATAGTTTTAATATTTTTTCTATATTTTCTAATACTCAAACCAGCAGTAGGAACATTGACGAACTTCAATTCTACTTGCACAAGCAAAAAGAGCCTCGCACAAAAGAATTTTCACCATTAGGATGGTGGCATGAGAATGGAAAACAATTTTCTGTTCTCTTTGTTATGGCTCGGGACGTGCTGAATATGCCAATTTCTATTGTTACATCGGAGAGTGCATATAACCAAGCAAGACAATAATTTGGAGACACATGTCACTCATTTGGAAGCAATAATTTGGAAGTTTTAATATGTTTCAGGGATTGGATTAGATCGGAACGAAGAAATCAAGGACGTGAAGATGTTGATAGCCTAGAAGACGAGGAACTTGGAGATATATTAACATACGATAACCCATCCGAATTTAACCTCTGGAAGAAGGTCAATCCGTTCATATTGATTATAAAAGAGCATGCAAGGGTAATGCAAAACCTTTGAAGTTACTTGTTGTTAAAAATATAAACCTTTTAATTTGTAAGTTTGAAACTTTGAATTATGAAATAAATGTATTACTTGCAATAAGTGCATTTTTTCCATCTTCCTTGTATTCTTTGTGTTAATACTTTATATTAATATAACTTACAATAGTTATACAAAATTTCAAAAAAAAAATTAAAAATACTCTAAATCCGATCCTACCCGCCCCCTTAACGTGTAACTCTTACAATTTAATTTTTACTCTATGAACCCGAACTTGTTAAATTTATGAAGAACTAATCCAGAACCGACACAAATCATAACCTGCACGAATCCAAAAAATAGATATCCTGCCCGGTTCACTCATTTAACACCTATAGATGTAATGCAAAATTGTAAGCCCCGAAATAAATGAATAACCTTTTAACTTATATAATTATACTTTATATATTGCATCATAGATACCCAATCTCTCCATACAGTGCCAACATCATACACAGCCACAAATCCTAGCCTTGTGTAGCACCGTCTCAGATCTGACTATTCCGCAAATTTCCCAATCTTACCGATGGGTTCCAGAAGGATCGATTTCGGCGACGGCGCTAGTCCTGGGTTCGTCTCTCTTTTATTTTGTTGGTTAAATTGAAAATCTATGAAAATATGTAGGTGTATTCCCAATTAATTGGTTTTTTTTCGTATAAAGATTGATCTGTATTGATTAGGTTTTTTTGTTGCTATTTGTTAACGTATTGAACAGAAAAATCTTTATTGGAGGTCTAGCGAAAGAGACAACGTTAGGTTAGTGTTTTAAACTGTTGCGTACTTGTTTTTATGTATTACTAATTGTTTCTTGCTAGTAGATTTTTGATTTACTGACTAGGGTGGCGTTAAAACTGGATTTTGATTTTGGTAGAACAATTTGTGAAGTACTTTGAGAAGTATGGGGAGATAATAGACTCGGTGATTATGAAGGATAGGCATACTGGTAGACCCAGAGGTTTTGGGTTCATCACTTACGAAGATCCATCCATTGTAGACACTGTTATAGCCGAAAACCATATTATCAATGACAAACAAGTGAGTAGTTTAGCCTCAGTTTTGGTACTGCAATTAGTCGGAGTGTTGTTAGTACGTTGATTTTGAAGCTATTGCTTTTCCAAGAGTGTTTTGACCTTATGATACCTTTATATGCCATTAAAAATATAGTGAATTTTTATATTTTTGTAATTCTTCATTTATTAATTTAAAACTCGGCATGATGACACGAGTTGAGCTTTAAACAGAGAAACATGGTCATCTGACGATTCATATAGCAACCCCAACTTGTTTGGGACTTTGGCTTAGTAATTGTTGTATGTCAATCCTGCCTGATTTTCAGTTGTAGTCGAATTGAGTTGAAAAATTAGAGAACTATGGTGAACTTTGTTGACTGCCTCCAATATGCACAAACAGTTTAGTTAATCAAATGCTTGTGAGGCCATGAGCTGGATTTATGGGGTTCATTTATTTATTAGAGTTCTGAATATTACTGGTTTTTGAAGCTTCAGCTGTAACAACAACAACAACAATTACTACTACCCAGTATAGTCCCACAAAGTGGGGTCTGGGGATGGTAATATGTAGACGAGCCTTACCCCTACCCGAAATATAACTGGTTTTTGAAGCTTCAGCTGTAAATCATCTATTTTTTTAGGTACTTGAAAGATTCTGGCTTCTGAATTGTGGTATTGGTTTTTGCCAGGTGGAGATTAAAAGAACCATTCCGAAAGGATCTGCTGAGTCAAAGGATTTTAAAACAGAGAAGATTTTCGTTGGTGGCATTCCAACTACCATGACTGAAGGTAAATGTGGTTTTTGTTACATCACTAATTTTATTGTCTGGCAGTTGCATTATTATTCTTTAAGCTTTGAAGTAATTTAACTGATGTCTCTTGTACATTGATTGTCAGATGAATTCAAGAACTTTTTCTCCAAGTTTGGGAAAGTAACAGAGTACGAGATCATACGAGATCATGTGTCCAAGTGTTCTAGAGGTTTTGGATTTATTGTGTTTGATGATGAACAAGTAGTTGATAATTTGCTGGCGGAGGGAAATAGGATTGACATGATGGGTACTCAGGTAAGTTTTATAGGATATTTTTCTATGATGTCAAATGTTGGGCATGGCTGTCGTGCGTGCAAAGTGGATCTTCAAGTTGCGGTTTCGTACGATCTCCTAGCCCAAATTTTCTTCTTTTTAACCTATACCTCTCTGTCTTAAGGAGTTTCCTGCATGTGTGACAGTTTAATTTAAGGAATATAAGTTTGTAGGTTTCCAATGTGGTATGCATCTTATAGTTCTCAGCTGTCAGACTTATGCAGGTGGAACTTCTAGGTTAACTTGCTTCTTTATTGTAGGTCGAGATCAAGAAGGCAGAACCAAAGAAACCCTCAAACCCAGCATCTGCTCCTGCATATGGTAGTGACTCTAGGGGGCGTGGATATGGTGATAGTTATGGAGGATTTGGCAATTCATATAGCGGTTTTGGCAGTGGCGGTTTTGGCCCTGCTTCTTATAGGTCGTTTGGAGCTAGGTTTGCTGAATATGGATACGGTGGTGGTGAATTTGGTGGTAGATATGGGGACTTTGGTGGTAGTGGTTTTGGCGGTTACCATGGGGACCCATCACTTGGTTATTCAAGTCGTTTTGGCTCTTATGCTGGTGGGTTTGGTGGGGGATATGGTGGCAGTGGACTAGGTTCATATGGCCGTGGAGGTGGTTATGGAGGTTATGGTGGAGTTGGCCCTGATGCTAGTTATGAATCTGGCCCTGGTGCTGGTTACGGTGGACCAGGAGGTTTATATGGAAGTAGGGCAGGCTATAGTGGCAGTGGCCGTTACCATCCTTACTCCAGGTAGATTTTCCTAAGCGATGTAGGAGTTGCATTCAGGTCTCTTGGTTATTGCATCCTCAGCCCAGGGTTGAGTGGATATTTGGAGCACTAGCAAGCAGACACCACCTAGAAGATTTGAAGAGCCCTAGTTTGCCACTTATTACTACTGTGCGACCAAAGAACCATATCTAGATAAATATAATATAATTTGTGCTTTGTCTTAGTTTAGACATTTTCTCTTTTTATGAAATATGGATTAGCTAGAACCTACTTTTGGAGTTATTCATGTGTCTTGTAAGTTTGGTTTCATAGATACATGTGATGCAGGCAGGCTCTTATTGTTCTCTATTTAGCTAGTACTCTCCTCATCAGGAATCACTCTATGGTAGATTCATGTGTCTTGTGAGTTTGGTTTCATAGATACCTGTGTTGCTTCTCTATTTAGTAAGCATGCACTTCAAGTGAAAATGATATTGAAGTGCAAGTATGCACCACTCTATGATAGATTAATGATATTTTTATGTTTAGAGATCTATGGTTCTTGGTGTCTAGTTGTCGGTTTGATTGGTGTAGTTGGCTTAGCTTGGTCACACTCAATCATAGTTGGTGGATATTTTAAGTTTTCATCCGTGCCACTTGAGTTTTTTAGAAATGTCTGTTGAGCCACGTACCTGAGAAAGGGTGCTTACTTGTTTTGTGCAGTAAAAGGGTGCTTACTTGTTTTGTGCAGTAAAAGGGTGCTTACTTGTTCTGTGCAGTAAAAGGGTGCTTACTTGTTTTGTGCTGGACTGCTGTCCCATAGTACTTTCTTTTGTTTCTCCCACTCCATCTTTTTCTCCTTCGCTTAAGTTGTTTTCTGTCTTTATTCAAGATTTAATTTGTTTATAATCTCAGGTTAGTGTCTGTAGTTAGTGCATTCCTGTTGTAAATGCCTTAAATCCAGATCTAATTTTGTCTCAAGAATGTACTGGTCACAGTTTTGTAAATTCATCTTCTATTCGAGTTTATATAACCTTTTGAAACGCAGGCATGTTGTTAATATTTTGTTGATTACTGGTTCTCTCTGAACCCTGTGATTTGATCTTTTGAGGGAGACCTGACCTCTGGAAGGCCAAGGTAACCCTTTTCCCTGTTTTGTAGCCGAAAAGGAATATTGAGAAGTAAAAAATTTAAGTGAAAATACATATCATTCAAACATATTTAACTGAGTAGTGTGTATGTAAGACACATGTCTTGCATTTATTGGTTTGGTGTAAATATTGGATGTATTTAAGTTCTTGTCCTTGCATCATACTTTGATTTTTGGTATTATTGGACAAAGATTAACCAATACCAAAAAATCAAAGCATGCTAAATGGTGAAAACTTAATCATGCCTAACGTTTATACCAAATCAATGAATGCAAGATATGTGTTTTGTATAACCACACTTAGGGGTCGTTTGGTTGGGGAGATGGTGTAGACATGGATATTCCATGGGGTGAGATATGTTAATCCCACCATTTTAGTACAAAATGGTTTTCGGTACTAATTAATATTCATAATGAAATGCGGGATAAAATAATCATGCATTTTATCTCGGAATTGTTATTCTTTTTCCCACCTACCGAACGACCCCTTATGGCTTAACTATGTTTGAGTTGTATCTATATTTGCTTAAATTTCAATTGCCAAGTTTATATTGTTTGTCTTGGTGTTGATACTTCTGAGCGTAAGTACCTGCGTTGGTGTTCACACTAATCCAATGGAAATATGGCATGCCTTCCCGTACTCTTATTAATAAGCCATAGTAAATTAGTGAACACCGACCCTGCTTCTATGTTCACAGTAATCTAATGGAAATATGGCATGTCTTCCCGTACACTCTTATTAATAAGCCAGACTAAATTAATGATTTTTGCGACTTTTACTGCTCAAATTCTTCTCCTCCTTACTTACGTGCCATGACTAACCCTTACATTTGGTTCAGCAATATCTATGTCTAACGCTCAATGTCAATGCTTTGTGACGCCCTCATGAATGGTAGGTAGCTTTATGTTTAAATCATGCTATTGCAATCTCACACAGAGACCTTGTTACTTTCAGATCACAGAGCTAATGAGAGGTTCTTAATCAATTAAAGAACTAATTTGGCTAAGGAACTAATAGAAATGATTGGTTGATTACCTTAAATTGCAGCAGCCAACATTCGGTAGTCTTCATTTTTATAGAAGAATAAATCATAGTTAACTATTCCTTCTCTTGACCCTAATAAACATAATTCCTAGAAGTCGCTTAATCCAATCCCTAAATTATGAGATTGCTTTGTCCACTTCAATCTCTCGTAAGTTCCTTGATTCAGAATGAATGAACTACTGCTCACATTACGACGTCCCTCCCTTATGTTATCTCGCAAAGATAACTCGTCGGTTTTGGCGCATGGTTAGAAACTTGGTGAATAATAAGCTGATTCTTCTATTCTTTTCCACTTAAATACTAAACCTTTTGATCGACATGGTTTAAATTAGTGATAGGCGCCTAATCAATGTATCGCACTGCACTCTCACCATTTGACACTCAGAGTGGTCTGTCACTTGTTACTCTTCAGACGTATGAGAACCATGGAAAAATTGAAGTGAAAGAGCTATGCTTCATTTCTTGGTGGAATTCACCTGTCATGGGACAAGAAAATGATCAAGCGCAACAATGGGAAAAATCAGATCTAAAGCCAGATAAACAACAGATTACATAGGAAATGAAATATGCTCTGCACATGAATTAGCAATGACTATTAGTTTTAGCTTGGAGATCTCAAGTAGAAATGCTCAAGATACAATATTAGCAGCATTGAATAACGGTATTGCCAGCTCAAGACCTTTCCAAAAAGTTAAGAAAGGTCGATGTACTAAAGTGCCAAAATGAGCATACATAAGGAACATGGAATCTAAGACGTGATTTACAGTGTAAAAGGATCTATCTGTCATCACAAAAGAACTAAGTCTACATAAGACAGCTAAAATGTCAGTTGCACTCAACACCAACTTCTGCAGAGCGGTGAAGCTTGTTTTTCCGCCTATGAGAGAAATCATTACTTGACCTAGTAGATTCATCGTTGCTTGATTTTGTTCCATTATCATTTTCTTCTTTAACTGAATCATGCTTTTCTTTCATCCGAGTATTCCGATTCCTCTTCTTCCCATTTCCTGTAGCAGAATATTTAATCTCCAAGTTTGGAATTCCATTTTGTTCATTCTCAGAATCTTCTTCTTGGATTATCTCAGTTGCTTCTTCTTCAATGTCATCTTTGAGTGATTTTTATGGCCTTCCTCTCCTCTTCTGAGTAGGGATTTTCTCTTCCTCATCACTTTCTGGATCATTGGGTTCAATTACACTCAACCCTTTCCTCTTCCTCGACCCATTGCCTTGATAACCCCAGGGCTTAACAAACTAGCAGCAAACACGCCTGCTAAATAAAATAAAACAGGGGACATGAATCAACTATATTTTCCAATGGAAGATTCAAAAAGAAAAACTTTACAGAAGGATATCCAGGTTATGAACAGAAAAGTGCGCACAACTTTACAATCTCTCTTTTTTCCTTCTGTTTTTCTTTCAGGGATTAGATGCACGGGAGGAGATGGCTGTCAAAACAAGAGGCAAAGCTACCACTACAGAAATATAAACCGGAGAACTTAAATTATGCGACAATGACAGGAAGTCAAGACCTCCATTCCCGGTTAACTCTGGTTGTTTGAGGCAAAGTTTGAACAAAATTGCTACATGATCGATAAATACCCCAAGTTGGAATTATCCTCCTGTTCCTACACTTTTCAGTATGGAAACACACTGTCCACTCTTTTCTTTACAACACATAAACCAGAAACCAACTTTGGAACAAAGAAAAACAGATTTTGATATGTGGACAACCTAATTCAGAAGATGATGCATACAGATATGTACTCCCAACTATGTCTAGCTTCAGTCAGTATACTTCAGCTATCCTGCTGCCTCTGCCAGTATCAGTCTGAAAGAATAGCTAAGTGCCCTATGTGAAATGGTCAACTATAGTTACTCCCAAGAGGCGACATAAATACTGCAGAAGGCTTTAGAAGTAGGCAAGTACAAATTTGCAGGGCTCTTAGTTGTTGCATAAGTTTAAGCAAATATATAAGCAATACTAAAGGTAATAACATTGTGTAGAAATAAGACTCAGTTCTACTGTACATTCCAAGTTAAAGATGTAATGTCTATGCACAAACAACTTCACATATGACTAAAGCAAAGCTTGATTGGGGTGAAAGGAGGAAGTGCTGCACGAGCAGAAGTAAGAGGGGGAGTGTACAAATCATTACCCTCGCTTTATAAGGAAGTAAAAGAGGAACAGAAAAAGTCCTTCAGATGTTTCATTGATGGAGAGGACTGAGGAGGAAGGATAACAGTTTTACTTCCATTTGAATTGTAGTAAACAACAGCATGCAGGTATCAATACATCACCTAGATAAGGTAATCCAATTATTTTCTCTTCAAACTCTTATCCTTTCTAGGAAATAACATAGTTTAGGCGAAACAATATTGAGTATCACGATCCCTGTGTCCATCCCAGCATAGCATTATATTTATTGAAAAAAGAGAGATGAAACTTGTTTCACATCATACTTCTTAAAATAAATCTCTTGGCCACAAGACTTGCTGATCAAGAATGAGAAACGTATGAAATGATTCAGATCCCAAAACAGATACTAGGACAAGATTGAGAGAAAATAACGAAACATTACTGTTAGTTGGAGTTTGCACAGAAGTATTTAGAGCCTGATTAATTTTGTTAAGAGCGCTAATCAGTTTGACTCTAACCAAAATTAGTAATGCTCCATCTATGCCACAGCTTCTAGAATACACTGAAAAACACGGTACAGCTAGTTCTGAGGATATGATTGCGACATAGCATCCAAGAAGAGAAAGAAAAAGAACACAAATAACACTACCGATCAGTACTATACTAGATTACTGAATAGTGGACTTCACAGAGTTAACCAATCAACTAAACCTCAAACCTGAAAGATGGACCTCATAGTGTAAATTAAAATCACAAAATAACTTGACCAAATTAAAAGGCTACTTCAAGGTGAAAGAACATAAAGAACTTTTTCCAGCCAGTATGAGCAAAGGAGCAACAAATAAGGAAGAAATTCAAGCAAGACTGCATGAATCCCACTTATTTTTTAAATTGATAGTTCTTTGTTTTATTTGTGCATGAATGAAATATTCGCAGATATGTACTCTTTCAATGCAGCCTACGCTACTTAACAGATAAGCAAAATTTCCAACTTCTGAAAGGGTAAAGCCAGATAACAGAGAGCTTGGAGCATTTAGCTGAGTGCAAAAGTATATTATATCATGGAAACCATGTTCCTCATTCCCTATACACAGGTTCTTCGGAAAAGGATGTGAAACCTTGAATAATCATTTTCAACTTTAAGCGACATTAAAGGCAACAAATCAGACACTACTGCAAGCAGCAAAGCATGTATATCTTATATGTTCTTACCGTTATCTAATGGTTTAAAATCAAATTTTGCTTCACATTCCTAGATCTAGTTCCGCATATCATCTTATTCTCTACAACCGACTGGAACCGGGCATCTTATTTAATCCCTTGTCCTTCATCATGCTCCTCACATTCTCAACATTCTCCCACTCTCCTTCAGCAGCATAAATATTTGAGAGAGCTACAAGACCTTCAGGCTTCTTCAGATCCATGTGCAATATATCCTTAGCCATCTTTTCAGCAAGATCTCTCCTCGCGTAGACCTTACAACCACTGAAGAAAGCCCCAATAATTGAATCTGTAACTTCTGTCGGCATATCTTTGATTATATTGTAAGCCTCTTCCAGCCTCCCAACACGACACAAAAGATCAATAACACAAGCATAATGCTCTTTCCTTGCTCTAACGCCATAAGACTCCTCTAAGGACCAAAAGATCTTCAAACCTCTCTCAACTAAACCAGCATGACTACATGCAGAAAGAAGAGAAGTTAATGTTACTTCATTTGGCAGCACTCCTTCATACTGCATCTTCTCAAAAAGTTTGATTGAATGTTCTACTCTGCCATGCTTTCCATAACATCCTATCATAGCATTCCATGATGCAATATTCTTGAAAGGAACGGAACTGAAAACATTCCAAGCCTCTTCCACGCTACCACATCGACTATACATGTCAATGAGAGCACTAGCAACAAAGACATTAGCAAAAAACTCTAATCTATATACTAAGCCATGAATTTCTTTCCCCCTAGAAACAGAGTCAATCAACCCACACACAGGAAGAAGCCCAGTGAGAGTGACTTCATTGGGCTTAACCCCTGCATCCAGCATGTCCTGAACTAATGCTAATGCTTCAGTCGATCTGTGGCTTTGAACGAACCCCGAAATCATGGCATTCCAAGTAACCAAATCTGGAGTCAACCCCTCTTTATTCATTTTAGAAAATAACATGAAAGCTGTGTCACAATCTCCTTTCCTAGCATATCCAGCGATCATTATGTTCCATGTAAAATCATTGGCCCTTATGCCTTCTAACCTCATCTTTTCAAACAAAATAAAGGATTCTTCTATTTTCCCCCTGTTAGCATATGAATGTATCATTGATGTCCAGGTTACAATATCTCTCTCAACCATTACATTATAAACTAAACGAGCATATTCTGTATTGCCACATTTACCGTACATATCAATCAAGGCATTGGCAACCGATAACTCTGACTCAAATCCCGTTCTATATATCATACTGTGCACTTGCTTTCCTTTGTTCAGATCCATTAGACCAACACATGCTTTCAACACAATAGTAAATGTGTACTTGTTCGGAATAATTCTTGATTGTTGAAGAAGAGAGAAGTAGCCAATGGATTTCTCAGGGTAGCCATGAAATGCGAAAGCTGAAATCATCCAATTAAATGCAAAAATATTCAGGTTTCTGGTTCTTTCAAACACAAGGTCAGCTGCACCAAGATCCCCACAACTTGCATAGGCACCAATGAGCTTTGAATTCAGTGACAAAGCATTCATGTCGATGTGCGATGTTAAAATTAGTGCATGAATTTGCTTGCACGGTTCCAGCAACTTAGCTTTCAAACATTTTTGCAATAATAAGCCAAAACTGGCTACAGACAAGTTGATTGGGGATAAGAGGCACAGATTCATGTCTAAAAGGAAATCTGAAATGGTTACATTCCGATGTTGTGTCGATTCAATATTCTAGTGACCAAATACTGACTGGAATCTGCAATTGTAAGACTGTAAGATAACATACGAAGTGAAATATGATAATACCCAACTCAAAGCCCAAAAGTACAACCTTTAACATCAACCTTGCCACATTCAACTATGAATGCGAGAGAATCAAATTTTCTATTCCTAAGCACTAAAAACTGTGAAAGCAAATTTCAAAATAAAGGTATTTCACCCTGGAAAAGTGGAAAGATCTGTAGAGCAAGGGAACCAAGGTCTTTAGTCCAACAATTCAAGATTCCTGAAACCAAATCTAAATTGCTGATGACAAAACCACAGAAGCCTCAGTCCCTCCCCAGTCCCTACATCTAGTACATATATTCTGCATTTGTAAACTGAAGACTCACTGAAAGACATAAACTGCTAATTAAAGAGTAAAAATATCCTATAGCCAAGGGTCGATGTAGTTAAAGACTAATAGGTTAGCCTGAATGTAGTAGCTTCGGCTCGCAGGGGCGGAGGCAACATTTGAGTATCGGGTTTATTTAAACTGAGTATTTTCGAGGGTGTAAATATTCACTAAAAGTGCAAAACATAACCCGTAACTATAAAAATATAACGACTTCAATGTCAAAAATATATTTTAAATCGCGGATCTGCCTCTAGAACCTTGTTTACGGGTTAAAAAATTCACTGAACAGGTACAAAATAGTAGATTTTGAGTCATTGGAGTAAAATTAAGTAGTCAAAACATCAGATGAAACGCCAAGAACACTGTGACCTAGAATTCTTTTCCTCGTTTAAACCGCTAAAATTAACAAAAAAATATATGGGTCAAAAACAGATCCAAGTAGTTATCAACCCGAATATGGACGTAAGCTGGCCCCGTCAACTGAGATGGCAGTAAAGAGTCTAGAAGAGCGGAAACGATAATTTTCTCATAGTAAACTTGTAGCTAAGAGAGTGTTACTTATACGCTTTATCAAAATTAAAAGGCTTATGAGTGTTTGTAAGTTAAAAATAAGTCAAAAATTATAAGTTGGTTCTATTTATAAATATTTTTAAATTTGACTAAAATATTTACTATTCTATCCCTAAAATATTTTATTTAAAATAATATTTTTTGTATGTCCAGTTCTTAAGTTATTTGTTATTAATTTCAACACTTTTATCCAAATACGTAACTATTGAATTTTTAAATTAGTTGTAACACTTAAAAGTATTTTTCAATATATAATACTTATCAACTGTACTAAATCAACTAAGTCAAACAGGTTCTAAGAGTAGGGTATTGTGAATCTCAAATCAGCGTACGAGGAAAATGGGAAAAAGACACTACTTCCGTCTCAAATTATGTGGCATCACTTGATTTGGCACACACTTTTTGAAAGACTTTTAGCTACAATTTAGACATAATTTTGACTGATTTGGAGTTGAATTAAAATTTTCTTTTTGGAAATTAAAATAGTATTTGAACATAAATTTTATTTGAGAAAACTTAAAATTTTGTGGGTGAAATAAATAATTACCCAAAAATTGTTTTTGAAACTTTAAAGAATTCCAATTTTTCTTTCTTAAAAAACTAATCATATTTTATGAACAAACAATATTTTCAAAATTTTGTTGAAAAAAAGTAGCCAAATTCTATGACCAAATAGGAGCTTAAAGTTGATGGTCTAAAATAAATAAATAAAATTTATGGGACTATATACTATCTGATTACGATAAAGTAAATTATTTCTAAAGCAAATATGTCATGCTTTTTGGAACAACTAAAAAATAAAACATAAGAGGAAAAAAATAAACCACCCTAATGTATTGCTCTGAAGGTAAAGTGTTTCGTACAAAAAGCAACTCCAAACGCAAAGCAATACATTAGGGTGGTTTGATTGTGTATTGGCATAAAACATAAACTTTAGCATAAAATAATATATTAGTGTCTATTGGCCATATAAGACAAAATATTGTATAGATAATGTAATATTGAATTATAAGTTGTTTGGCCAAGCTGTAAAAACCAATTTATTATGAGAAGTACGTATTTTTCTCAAAATTGTGTTTGACTTATTAATTTGAAAAATATTTATGAACACCAATTAGTGTTTGGCCAAGCTTTTAAAAATTGATAATAAGCATATTTTTTTCAAAATTGCTTTTAAAAAAAGTACTCTTGAAAAGAAGTTACTTTTTTCTGGTTCTCCTCAAAAGTACTTTTTTTCTTCCAAAAGCTTATCCAAACACTTCAACATTGAAAAATAAGAGGAAAAAGATTGCTTTTAGGATTAGAGAAGCAAAAAGGCTATTAATCGCATAAGAAACAGTAATTGTCGCATTTTCCTCATTAAATAATACTACCATCACTAAAATTGGGTGAAATCATGTTATTCTGGCATTTTCATTGCTGAAATTGGGCGAAGTCATTTTTCCTGCCTCAGATAGTGTGATGTTACAATTACCCAATGAGTCACTCCTATAGTCAACATTACAAAATACAAACCATGCACATGAGATTACTCAGGCTATAGTTTACGTGTGTACTCTCCCCATCACAGCTAAAAACTGGTTAAAAAAGATGACATCCAGTATTTTCATTAATGCAGATGTAACAGTATTAGCGCACCTGTGCTCAAAAAGAAACGAGACGATTTTTCTCCAGCAACAGGGAGTACTTTTCATACAACAACAATAACAACAAAGCCCGAAAAATTCCTATAAGTGGAATCTGAGGTAGGTAGTCTGTACGCAGACTTTACCTCTGCCTTATGAAGATAGAGATGATGTTTTCAATAAACCCTCGACTCAAGAACAGTGAAAATACAAGAAGTTCCAGACCTTTGTACCAGTTGGTGCTGCGCAAATACTGAAAATCCCACTACCTTGTGAAAGATATAATAAAACCAAAAAATTATAGGAAAAAGCCCATCATTTAACTGTGACTTGATTTTCTGGTCAAAATTATGGACTTAGTTCTTGATTGATCTTGAACTGTATATACCCATGAAATGACTGCTGGAACACACTTTAATCGAAAACCAAATTTCCAACCAAGAATTAGCACTTTTTCCACTATTTCCAACTTTACGTGAGAAGATAACTAGAAGCAATCACAAAAGAGAGGATTCTTGGACCAATATTTTCTCGCACGTTCAAAGGAAAATGTTATTAGTATATTGACCAAAGTTTGCCATTTCAACAACAACAACAACAACCTAGTATAATCCCACTTAGTGGGGTCTGGAGAGGGTAGTGTGTACGCAGACCTTACCCCTACCCTGGGGTAGAGAGGCTGTTTCCAAATAGACCCCCGGCATCCTTCCCTCCAAGAACTTCTCACCTTGCTCTTGGGGAGACTCGAACTCACAACCTCTCTGTTGGAAGTGGAAAGTTTGCCATTTCCAATCACGTAAAAAAGAAACTATCACAACAGAATGTACACTACTATGGAATTTTGCACGGCACACTTTCAGCTAGCAAAAGCTAGCTATTGCTGTCCGGTAAGAGAGGCAACACTATTTCACTTTTGCTAATAAAGGATGGCATGTCAAGATGGACATCTGAGATTGAAGAGATTTTCTGCTACATAAGAAGCAGATCCAGTTGAAATTGGATACCAATATTATTACTTCAAAGCTAGTTAGATCCTCGCTTAGCACATTCTTCAGCTCGTGTTAGTGCATCGGTTATAACATCTATCGTCCAATCCTTGACATCTTCCTGCATAAAACCGATCGAACAAACAGCATAGTCATTCAAAATTTTGTCATGCAACTGAACCAGCAAGAATATTGGGAAACAATTAAAGGTATCAGAAGAGATAACAAAATGATCGGAAAATGGCCCACGAGGGGCCTGGCTCAAGTGGCAAATGGTGGTGGGTTTGTATCTTAGGTCACAGGTTCAAGCCCCTAAATCATTTAAAGCAAAACCTGGTATTTAAGTGGAGAAGGGTAGAGGAGCGGGCACATTATCCACCGAGTTTTAAAGGTTGCGATTGGTCCAAAGGATCAGCCCCAGACGGATTTCTCGGTCATAAAAAAAAGATTGGAAAATGAGTCACCATCGCATAATCATTTAAACAGATGGTTCTGTGGGCTCTCACGATTAAGTTTCCAAATAAGACATACCAAAAGAATTGCGCTGATCCTAACCTAACAGAATCTTGACGCCTAACCAAAGTAGAGAAGTTTAGTTGGAAAATGAAGGTCTCGTTGAGTTTTTAAAATATATTTCCAGACTTCCGTTTTTTTTGAGAATGTAACAATTTTGTATATTAATAAAAAGACTTCACTAAAATTGTGAAGTCACCCATAATTACAGTGTGAGTGTCCGAATAAAACTAAACAAAAAAGACACTGTTCACCCTTGTTCTTCTTACAATGAATCTAGGGCATGTAGGATGGATTCATGATCCCACAAAAGTTTTCCTTTACACCAAAAATAAAAAAGAGCTAAACATTTCATCTTTATATTTTGGATGTTGCTGAACTTTTCTTCAAAGCATCTTTTGTTTCTCCCTTCCCAGACTGTCCACCATATACAAGTTGAGACAATTTTCCATTTCTCTTTATCTCTCGAAAGTGCACCCTCTTTATTTCAGCTAGCTAGAATTTCAAGGATTCTTCCCGACATTGCCCATTGAATTCCCCTTAGATTGATGAAAATCCTCCATATTTGTGTAGTGAATTTGCAATGCAAAAAGAGATGGTTAATTGTCTCTGCCTGTTCTCCACATAAGTAACACCTAGAGCGCAATTGGAATCCTCTTTTTGTTAGGTTGTCTTGAGTTAAAACTGCTTCTTTTGCCAATAACCATGTGAAGCAAGCTACCTTGTATGGGATTTTAACTTTCCATATCATCTTTCATGGCCAACATCCAATATGATTGTTGGAAAGGTTATATTCCTGGTATGCACTCTTAACTGAGAACTTCCTCTGCCTATTCCCTTGTCACATGATAAGATCTTGGCTTGTATTTGTGCCGCTAAAATGTTCCAAGATTCTATATAACTCAGACTATTTGTCAATCTCTCAATCATTTAACATTCTTCGGAAGGAGAAGTTCCATCCCTGGGCTGTCCATACCTCTTCTAGAGTTGCTTGTTGCTGCTGATTCAGATCATAAATGTCAGGGAGAAGTCCCCTCAAAGTTCCTTGTCCTAGCCTGTTATCATTCCATAGTGATATTTTATTTCCATTTCCAACTTTGAACTTTGGTTTGTTGATCACTTTTGGCCAAACGTTTCTGATTGATCTCCATAAGCTGACACCATATGGACTGTTCACTGTCTTGGTTGTCCGGTTTCCTTCCTTTCCATATTTCTCCCTAATGACCTCAATACACAATGTTTGGTCTTCTTCCACCAGTTTACATAGCCACTTCATCATCAAACTTTGGTTCTGCACTTTCAAGTTTTTGATTCCTAGACCACCTTCCTTTTTGCTAATAGTCAAATCATTCCATCTCACAAGATAAGAACTTATTTTTCTCACTGTTGCCTTCCCACGGGAAGTTCCTACTTAGAGCATCAATTCTCTTCACTACATAGATTGGAACTGGGAATAAGGACATCATGTACGTAAGCATGGCATCAACTACTGAGTTGATCGGAATCAATATACCTACCATGGGTAGGTATTGATTTTTTCAGTTTGATAGTTTCTTCTCACATTTCTCTAGCAAATTATTCCATATACCTCTTGCCTTGCTTTTTGCACCCAAAGGCATCCCCAAGTAAACAGTTGGTAGTTCCCTTACTTTCCTGCCCAGGATATTAGCCAATCTTTGGATTTCTAGTACCTCATTAACTGGGTAGATGAAACTTTTCTGCCAGTTAATGTGTAGCCCAGATACTGCTTCAAATAGAATGAAAATCACCCTCAATATCTTTACTTGTTCCTTCTCAGCTTCACAAAACACTAAGGTATCATTAGCATACTGCAAGTGTGATATCCTCATCTTGCTACCAGCTTTACTACTCACTTTAAATCCTCTAATCCATTCATTTGTCTGGGCTACCTTTAACAGGTCATTCAAACCTTCCATCACAATAATAAACAGAAAAAGAGAAAGGGGATCCCCTTGTCTCAGCCCCCTCTGAGAGGAAAAAGAACCAGCTGGTGCACCATTGATCAGAATTGAGAAGTTTACTGTAGAAATGCAGTATCTTATTCAACCAATCCACTTTCCTCCAAAGCCCATCCTTCCTAGTGTACTAAGAAGGTATTTCCAATTCAAATGGTCATATGCTTTCTCAATGCCCAACTTGCAAAGCATCAATGTTTTATCAGGCATTTAAACTTCCAACTTTAAAAAATATATAGCTGAGAGTTCTCCAATTGACCCCCATAAAGGCCTTAATAGCTGTCTGCCCCTAGATGTTCACTACTTCCAAAATAGATATATACTATCATTTTCAATATTTCTGGCCAAAATTTAAGAAGAGCTGGACATTTAACATTTCAATCAAATTGTATTCGAGGATTGCAAATATTACACGAATGTCAATATTAGGAAATTGTGATTACGATAAAAGGAAGATCTGATCAGTGAGGACTGAGGATAAAGCAGTTAGAAAGGAAAGAAACAAGGCTAGCTCAGCAGCAGAAATATTTCAGAAAAAAAAGGGTATTAGGAAAGAAAATCGAAGACAAGAGAAGATGAAGCTAGGGACTCGGTCGACCTTGATACACTGGCAGTTGGAAGGTCACTGGAAAGTGACCCACATGCCGGCACGTGACATTCTGGTGAAAGTGATGGATGGCAAGTGAGATACATGCATGTGGCGCGTGAAATTCTGGTGAAAGTGATGGATGGAAAGTGAGATACATGCATGTGGCTTCTAGCGCTGGGCTGTTGAGGTTTGCGTCACTAGCGACTGGGTAGGCTTTCTAGTAGGGAGTTGAGACTCAATACTTGTCTGATTGAGATTTCCTTTCTTTCTCTTTTCTTTTTTCCTTTCTGGAAACAGAAAACGGAAGAAGAATTTTTCAAGAGCGAACTCAAATCCTTGGCTCCGATACCATGTAAAGAATAGGAGAATTAAGTGCTTGATTATTTCCCTCAAGCATGTTGAGCTTTAAATAGCATTTACAAGTGATATAGAATACGGGAAAAAAGCAATTCATATTCCTAATTACTCAATTACAGGCAATCCAAGCTTTTCCCATATTTACAAGGTACCGATTCTTGTCATATTTATAATTTTCTTATATTGACATTCTTAACTGGAAAAAGAAAAAGAGAAGAAATATTAGCATCCAAATGAACAAGGCAAGTCCAATTTGAAAAGCAAACTCAGAACAAAGTTAATACTGTTGGTCCCTGAGAATGAAAACACCAAAATCCACAATGAATGCAGTTTCTCTTATTCCGTTTTCTAAGGACATGGGAATGCTGAACACCTCCCCTTTATTTTCATTCCCAAGCTTATCAAAACCTGCACTGATGACTACATTCTCTGTGCATAAAAAGATGAAAAGTGAACCTAATCAGGCACAAGGTAGACATGCATAGTTCTAGGCCAACAGGCAACCAATCTGACCATAATGATAGATCTCTAAATAATACGATGCTATTAATAGTCATCGTGAATATGATATTCTGCTAGAAACTGCATTCCCACTTGTCGACTGAAAGTCTCACAACTGTAGGAAGCTTTCTGACCCACTTAGTTTGCTCCCTAGAATGTTAGCAGGAAAAGTACCCACCACCATATGAATGAAAAACTAAAGAAGTAATGCACTTACCAGCTTCAAAGCTTCCCCTGTCCTTAGCCTTGCATTTGGACGAGCCAGTTTAGATTCAAATGGAGTTCTTGGTCGCACGTCTTGAACTGATTCCCATTCTTCACGTGTAAGCATCCTAACTGACCCTTGACCATCAGGTGCATTCTTTATTTTTCGCTCAATCATTTCTTGAGACTTCGAGTCATCATACTGCAAACAAACACAACTGTAGCTTATAAGCTACACAGCTGATATAGATTGTAAAAATGTACAAGCAAGTTTATTATGCCAAGGAATTAAAAAATCTAAGTGCTTAGTGCAAGTCCCCAGTGTTCCTACCCTTAGAGTAAAATTACAAAAGCACCATTTGAGGTTTGTGGATTCAGTCGTCTCAATTCCATCAAACTCCTCAATCAATATCAACAAGATTCCGTTTAAGCTCACTTAAGATTCCAACAAATGCAACAAAAATAAGCAGCATCCATTCAAACCAACCCCAACGTTATAGCCGACCCCAACTTGTTTAGGACCGTGTAGTTGTTGTATTCAAAACCAAAGGTATTTTACAATATTAAAGTAGTTCTACTATTAAGTTCGGTTTCTTTGGTAAGTTACAGTACTTAAGTAGTTCTCCTGTTAAGAATATGATCATCAACGAAACAACATCAATTTATTTACATCACTCCAAGTATGAGGCAGCATTGAACTATTTCAACTATCACTATCCCCAAGCTTCCCTTCTACTCACTATTGCATTCACCAGAATCACAACCAACAAATGAATAAATTAATGCTTCGTCCATTTTCAAGGTCATTCATATTTCAGCGAAATACTAAAAGGCTATAAGTTATACACTGACAACGTAAAGAATATTTACACTATGAATTCAATTTAACTGGATATAGTAGGTTCTTACTTCTAATTCTATTTTCTAGGTTACTATATCAGCCTTTCTATAAGCGTACCTATTAATGTAGGTCAAACTAACATGACAGTGTATAAAATCTATACACTACCAGTGCACGAACCATTTTTATGATGGTGGTGTCCATACCAGCTTACACACACCTCCACTATTCCAATGTACCTACTACCTCCCACCAACACAACTATCAAATATCTCTGCCCATCAAGGCTTGGGAGACGGGAATAAATCACCTAGTGTTTTTTGCCTCCAGTAGGTTACTATATCAGGCTTGCTATGAAGTGTTACCTATCATAGTGGGTCAAATTGTAAAAAATTTATACACCGTCAGTGCGCAAAAATGAAATTCATACTAAAATAGGATCTAAACTACAATAGAACCATCCCATTTTCGACCTGAGACAGTACAGTAACAAAGTGCAACACACCCTAAATATAATACATACCATCATGAGGAGCTTAGCAAAAAGTGCGGTACCAACGACAGTGAGTATCATTGGCATAGTAGCAGTGTCAAGCCATGCTCTTGATTCTGGAACTTGAACGAATAATTGGTTCTTACGAGGATCTTTTCGTTTCTTCTTCTCCTTCAATTTAGCAAGATTCATCTTTAAGGTTTCACTAGGCCCATCACGAGACAACGTGTGAACTTGTCTACTAAATTGGCACAATTTTCTACGAACACCCAGCATAATCGGACGAAATGAGGGGGTTTTAGGGTTTTTAATGAGTAGAGTGTCGATCAAAGCTGTTAATTCAACTTACCAAATGAATTTTGGTAAACTTTCTTCTACAGTAATGCAATCGGAAAAGCTGACTGTATTCTTTAGCTGAAGCTGAGCTTTTTTACTTTCTCATTCTCTCACTTCCGTTGGCCAAAACGCCGAAGGGAAAGTCGCATTTGCCAATTTATAAGTCGCATTGAGTGGATGAGGTTTGTAGGTTACGTTTCACTGCCATATAAGTCGCAGTTATTTAATATAATTTATTCCTTTCTAAATAATTTAAGGGTTAGTTATACTTAACACCCGTATTTGACTCAGTTTCGAATACACTCACTATGTTTTAAAATTAAACTTGTACACATCCTATATTATGAAAATTTTACACTTACAACCCTATGAGTTATCTCATTATTTCTAAGTAAGTATACTAAAAATATGGTTATTAATAGACAAATTAATTTAAAATAAAAACTCTTTTTGTAGTTCTATTTTCTAGATCCTATTAAATCCACACCATAATATTTTTTCTTTTCGTTTTTGTATTAAATTTGATCCAAATAATGGCTTTGTTATGAAATTGGTATTGCTCTGTGTAGCTGGTGACCTATAGCAAATCATATTCAGATTAGACTGTGAGCTTGTTTGGATTTGTTTTAAGTGATTTTTAAGTCAAAATAAATATTAGTGTTTTCATGTTGTTTTATGTTTTATTTGCGAAGTTAGTATATTATATGTATTTTTGTGAATGTCATATGATTAAATATTTGTTGTTTATATTTAGTTTATTTATTAGCGTAGTAAAATGTAGAACATTTTAGCATAGTCAACTGTATAGTATTTTAGCGTAGGTAGTTTAAGTATTTCTTATACTGGTAGATGAAAATATATACTTTGCACAATTAAATAATCAAAATACTGAATTTGACACACATAATTATTCATGATAGTTTGGTGCTACTGGGTCTCAAATATCTAGCCTCGAACTCAATAGGTATATATATTTTGTACAATTAAATAATTAAAAATTAAGAATTTAAATTATAAAACAAACACACACAAAATTATCAAAATATTGAATTTGACACACATAAATATTCATGATAATTTGGTGCTATTGGCCTCAAATAGCGAGCATGGAACCCAATAGGTATACTTTGTATAATTAAATAATTAAAAATTAAGAATTTAAATTATAAAACAAACACACATAAAATTATCATATCGACACACATAAATATTCATGATAATTTGGTGCTATTGGCCTCAAATAGCGAGCATGGAACCCAATAGGTATACTTTGTACAATTAAATAATTAAAAATTAAGAATTTAAATTATAAAACAAACACACATAAAATTATCATATCGACACACATAAATATTCATGATAATTTGGTGCTATTGGCCTCAAATAGCGAGCATGGAACCCAATAGGTATACTTTGTACAATTAAATAATTAAAATTAAGAATTTAAATTATAAACAAACACACATAAAATTATCATATCGACACACATAAATATTCATGATATTTGGTGCTAATACACCTCAAATATCGAGCCTGAAGCTCAATAGGTATATATATACTTTGTATAATTAAATAATTAAAAATTAAGAATTTAAATTATAAACAAACACACACAAAATTATCAAAATATTAAATTTGACACACATTAATATTCATGATAATTTGGTGCTACTAGCTTCAAATATCAAGCTTGAAACCCAATAGGTATATATACTTTGTACAATTAGATAATAAACATACCACTAATGTTGTTTAATTTACAGTAAACGACATGGACGCACCGCCTATACATCTTGGCCCTTACTCTCATGAGATCTTGGTGATTCAGAGCGATCATAGGTCCGCCCATATATGGGAGGAGAGTTACTGTTCTAGACTCTCCGCGTAAGGAGAGTGGACACCATGTGGGATTTTCTGAGGCACAGAGATCTCCACGAGTGTGTAGTCCAGCGCCTCCAGGGTACAGGATTCTATAAGATTATTGAGATCGGGAGGATGCATGTTGACTGGGCTTTGATCACGATGTTGATTGAGAGGTGTCAACCAGATACGTATACTTTTCACCTGCCCATTGGTGAGGCTACCATCACGTTGCAGGACGTGGATGTTTTATTTGGCCTGCCCATTGATGGTATGTCCGTTTCACTACCTATTGCTATGAGATCTATGTTGCGTGATGATTATTTGGACATGCTGCAACATCTTACGGGTTTCAGGACACAAGACGAGACTGCATCATCGGGTGCCAGTCGGTTGACTTTGACCCCTATTAGACAGTATTGGAGGTACTCCACCTCGATATCACAGATGATAAAAAGAGATACATATTACCCGGTATACAAGGTTGTTATTGCTTTTTCTATTTGGAGGAGTCTTGTTCCCCAACACTCCAGGGAACCTAGTCAGCCTGAGATTTCTTCATCATATTCAGCTGATAGATGAGTTACTCTATTACAGCTGGGGTGTTGCTGTTCTCACCTACATGTACATGCAGATGTACCGGGCGAGAATGTGCACTAAAAGAAATGTTTGAGGTTTTATGTCGCTTCTACAGGTGACAATATATTCGAATAACCTGTTCATCAGTTCCAACTCTACATAGTTAGAATTTATCTTAAACGTTACGTCAACTTTGTATGTTATGTTTGGGCCTGGAAGCGGTTCCTGCAGTTTCAATCACCTCTATCACAATTACCTCCTAATGTTGCACCTCCGTTTCTCCCTCTAGGCAGGAGGTGGGTTCTCCGTCGTACACTTTCACGAGAGTATGATGATCATCATAATTTCCCATATGCAGGGATGTGTTGGATCTGCTGGAGGGCGCAAAGGTACATATTTACCTAAACTTATATGGTATAGATGAACTTAGTATTGCACATACTCACGTTTTGTGTTCTTATCTGATAGTTAATCTAGACGCCATATAACACCGATTTGATAGCTGCCCTGCCAGATTATTGCTCGGCCAGCCGACTAATTTGGAGCACTTCTGCCCCGCTCATATGCCTCGATATTGTGAAGCATCATGCCTCAGAGCGGGTACTTCGACAGTTTGGCCACCTGCAGTATATACCGATGGGGCCTATATGAGAGCCTACACATTATTAGAGAGATGATCGTTTCAGGGCGGACGATGCATTTATGGCATGTTTAGCGGAGCAAATCCATATTTGGGACCATCGAGATCAGATGATTCTGCCCCCACCTACACAGATCTATGAGGTGGCTATTCATAGGTATATGTCCTGGTACCACCATGTTACCCGAATTTTTATCAGGAACCATATTCATCAGGCTGGAGGTCGGTACGTTCCATACACTGGGCTACATGAGGCCCTGGTATATTTTATGTTATTATTAATTATATAGCTGTAACTTAGTGCAATATATGTAGTTTATATTTTATACGTTGTGCATGCTATTGGACTATATACAGTCTATCATATGGGACTGCAGATGACAGATCATGTCGGCGATCCTGTGGCCGCCTTGGAGGATTACAACGGTCGATTTTATAGAGTTGGTTGCCCAGACACTACAGTGAGCTCGGGAGGATTAGCATTTGGCACACATGCCTGATTATGTAGAGTCAGAGCAGTACAAGCGAGGCCCTGTTGTTGCAATAGGTGGTGGTGCCCGACGAGGCAAGGGTGCTGGACGATGTGGCGATGGGCGGAGAGGAGGCTGTCCCCATCAATGGGGCATTGAGGCCCCTGCTGATGATGTTGCTGCTGATCTGCCGGGTGGCCTACATGAGACGGACATGCCGTCATACAACCTTTGGATGGATCTCACTCTAGGGACTTCGCAGGTAACCCTATCGGGTTAATTAATTATCACGGGTACATACCTTTCTAGAGTGGTTGGGATATATACTTTCTAGGCCCGTCTACTATTGCTGAGGAGTTGCTGACATGAGATTTACATAGTGGGCATCGGCTGAGTTATGGTTCATCATCACATGCACAGGTAGGGTTTCCATAGTAGTGATTCGGTTGTTAAACGAGTGGGTTGGGCCGGGCCGAGACTTTATTTTTAGACCCGTACGAGTTACGGGCCGGGCCGGTTCCGGGTTGGTTCTTAAGGAGTTTAACGGGTTCAGATTCATCCGGATAAAAATTGAACCTTACGGGTTATGGGTTGAGGGGGTCAGGCCGGGCCAGGTTTAGTGTATTTTTAATTTTATTTTTTAGAATTTTGTATAACTATTGTAAGTTATATTAATATAAAGTATTAACATAAAGAATAAAAGGAAGATGGGAAAAGATTGCACTTATTGCAAGTGCTATATTTATTTCATAATTCAAAGTTTCAAACTTACAAATTAAAAGGTTTATATTTTTAGCAACAAGTAAATTCAAAGGTTTTGCATTGTCCTTGCAAGTTCTTCATAATCAATATGAACTGATTGACCTTCTTTTGGAGTGCTAAATTCGGATGGGTTACCATGTGTTAGTATATCTCCAATTTCCTCGTCTTCTGGGCTATCAACATCTTCATGTCCTTGATTTCTTCGTTCCGATCTAATCCAATCTCTGAAACATACTAAAACTTCAAAAGCATTGCTTCCCAATGAGTGACGGGTGTCTCCAAGTTGTTGTCTTGCTTGGCTAAATGCACTCTCCGATGCAACTGTAGAAATTGACACATTCAGCACGTCCCGAGCCATAGAAAAAAGAACAGGAAATTACTTTCCATTCTCATGCAACCATCCAAACGATAAAAATTCTTTTGTGCGAGGCTCTTTTTGCTTCTACAAGCAGAATTGAAGTTCATCAATGTTCCTGCTACTGGTTTGAGTGTTAGAAAATGTAGAAAAAATATCAAAACTATCAAGGCCTTCTTCATAATCCACAATAGCAGAAGTTATACAATGCATAGTGGGATTAACATTACCTACAACACGAGCAACATCATTAATTACATTTGCATAATAATTATATAATTGTTGTAAATAATCATTTAGCTTGTTCATAGAAACATATAAATCTTGGGGTTCAGTTGGTCAAATCTCTCTATAAGTATAGAAAGCATTCATTAATTGGTGACAATTAGACATCTTAATAGAAGGATTTAAAACAAGCAATTAAGTAAATCTGAGGAATTGGATAGAAATTTTTTTCGAATTTTGCTTGTATTTTTTCAACAACATCTTTATATTTTTCTTTCTTCTTAAATTCAAAGAGTAGAAAAGAAATTTCAGCTATATGTACTAATAGGGGTGTACATAGACCTGGTTGGTTCGGATTTTACAATTACCAAACAAAACCAATTGTGTCGGGTTACTAAATCTAAAGACCAAACCAAACCAATAAATTCGGGTTTTTTAATATCGGTTTTTCTCGGGTTTTTTCGAATTTTTTTCTGGTAAAATCTTCGTAGAACAAAATATATAACGTATGCTCAAAATATTTCATTAATCCTAGTAAGATACAACTCTATAAAGTATTTTTCAAGAAAATAATACAAAATATGAGATATGTCATGACTCATGACATTATCCTAAAATATTCAACAATAAAAAATAATAAAATTATGTACTATAAATATTACTAATTAAAAAGTCATAATAAAAATAAACATAATCTAAAAGCACTAATTCATGCTAAACTAGATAGACTAATGAGGGAGTATTAGCTATATGCCTAAAAGCTAAAGAAAAATAAAAATAGGTTATGTATTTTTATCTAAATTATTACAAAATAAAAAATAGATATTTAATACATTCCCGTTCGTAATATTGAATTGAATGTCTTTTGTTAGCATTGGTATTAATTGCTAGCATTATTTAATTTACTAATATTAATGACTATAAAACTTATTGGAGCATTCAAAAGTTCTAAATCAAACCTTGAAATAATACCTTAAAAGATAAAATTATGAAATTTTTTAAGAAATATTTATAAATTACATTACAATAACTATATTTATATATTAAATATATCTAAAATTGCTATATATGTAATGTCGGGTTGGTTTGGTTTCGGTTTGACTTTCTTTAGTTAAAACCAAACCAAGCCAATTATGGTCGGGTTTTTTTTTCTAACACCAAACCAAGTCAAACCAAACCATAGTCGGGTTTTTTTTCTCGGTTTGACTCGGATAATCGGGTTGGTGCGGTTTATCGGTTTTCTTTGTACACCCCTATGTACTAACACTATTGTAACAGTAGGGTAATATGCTCCAAAAAAACTCAACAGCAGTTGTATAAAATTTATGTAAAAATTTAACAACATCATTAATGACCTTCCAAGTACTAGTTGTTAACATACTGTTTGGATCAGTATAATGCGTATTAGCAACTTCAGTTATTGAGAATCTATATTTGTAGCAATATTTTAAAAATATATATGTATAATTCTATCTAGTAACAATTTTGTCTGGCATGAATCTGGGTTTAAGGTTATACTGGACACACTTATTCTTAAATTTCTTTATTCTAGATTGTCTATTATTTTCTTGAATAACGCTAAGTGCTCTTCTAACATGAGTAATCTCAGTTGAAAATAAATCAAGGCCAATTTTAAAAATTAAATTATAAACATGACATCACACCTAACATAAAATATGTCATCAAGAGGTGGTTGCAAATGCAATTTTAATATTGAAACTGCGGCATTATTGTTAGAAGCATTATCAAAAGACATACACAATACTTTTTGCTTTAGATTATAAAATTCAACAACTTCACAAGTAGTACTACTTATAAATGCAGCAGTATGACTCTAATCTTCATCATACCTAAAAGCGTTAATACGTTATTGCATACAACTAGTATCATCTATCCAATGACATGTAATTGTCAAATAACCATTTCCAGCATGTCCAATATTAGAAGTTAGAGAAACTCTACAAGGAAGGTGGCTAAACAAATAACGTATGTATGTTTGATATTGTCCATAAAGTCTAAAGATATCATCTCTACAAGTACTTCTAGGGATACCTTTAAATACAGGATTGTAAATCCTTTGAATATACATAATACGATAAGATGAAGAAGCAAAAGGAAAATGTATACAACCCAAAGAAATTATTTTTGATAACTCCTCATGATCCTTCATTTTATCATATTTCACTAGACCTCCAATAGTAGGGTTAAGAGTTGTTTGATTTCCATCACCATCAGTGCCCCATTCTATGATATGCTCAATTCTCATATGTTTACTAAGCGTCCCAGTCCCCCCTGAATTTCCACCAGTCAAATATTAAAATCACCGTTACAAATTTTGCATTTAACTCTATCAGTACCCTCTATTATTTTAAAAAAATTTCAAACCTTACTTCTTTTTCTACAATTAGTAGTTAGAACCATAAGTGGTATACTCTTAGTGCCAGAACCACCACCCGTTGTAGCAACTCCAACACTACCAGCTCCAGCACTAGTAGGTGTAGCTGGTATCTCATCTTCCGTTCCTATTTCATTATCTTCTATTCCAAAATTTTCTTGTAATTGTTCATAATCTATATCTATATTATCATTAGGCGATGTTTCAGAAACATGTGTAAATGATAATGAGTTATTACTATTACTACCAGATGCTGAATGACTAGCTATTTTTTTATTTTCCCAACCAGTAAATATTTTACACGCTTTTAGCAGCACTAAACATATTATAAAAATTAAAGTATAAGCTAAAATTAAATATGCAATTAAAATAGTAAATAATAGAAAGAGTTGGAGAGTGCACCGAATTCGACAATGAATTGAGCACTTGATTATGCAATTCTGATGTTACTACTAACAAACCTCAAGCAAGAATTTCAAATTTGAAATTCAATTGTAACTTCAAATCCCGAATGATAAAACACGATAAATTAAATTCAAGAAAAGAGAGCCAAATAAAATTAGAAGATGAAATAATAAATTGAAGACTTGTAGTCTTGCAAATTGGAGAATGAGAGAATGAGAGAAATTGAGATTGAGAAATTAGTATTGAGTGAAGAAATGAAGAAGAGGGGGAGCAGGGGGTATTTATCGTTTTAGAGAAGGTTAGTTTTGTAAATTTAAAAAGGGTTAAAAATTAAAAAGATTAGGCTATTTGTGCAATATTTCAGTTGGTCAATGGACCAAAACATATTCTGACCATTGCCAACAGTCTGTGGAGCCCACCAGTTCAAAAAAATTTTAAAAAAATGTTACCGTTTGAACCGGGCCTGTTAACCCGGTAAGAGGTACTATTCACTCTACTAGGTTCAATCGGTTCCGGTTACCCGTTTGGGTCAACTAAACCGAGCCAAACCCCCAAACCCCATACCCAGCCCAACCTAGCCCCTATTACCGATCCGGGCTGATTCCGGGTTTTACCTGTCTGGGCCGGTTCTGAACCGATCTAACCCAACCCGTTTAACACCCCTAGTAGTGAATTAGAATTTGTCTTTATTTTTCATAACTTTATTAATTTCCTTTTTAAGGCTGAACGCCATGCTGACATGGCTGCTATACTTGATTACATTCAGGAGGCCAATGAGATTGTGTTAAGACAATTTAAATTGTTGTGACTTATTATATACTTTGCAATACTGAGCTTTCTATTCTTATGTAGGTTTCTACTGGACTGATGGCCACTTCTACCAATCCTCTCAGCACCACTGATATTCATGTTGCGTCCCATCCGACTATAAGGAGGCGAATTGATGATGACGATCATAATAGCGTACCTAGGTGGGATTCTATGCGCCTCAGTCCATCGGCTGCATTGAAGCACACTAGATGCAGGACACATTGATTTTCTTTCCTTTTTTGTAAATGATGTAAATAATATTTTTGTATATATATTAACAATTACTTTTCTATAATATGCGCACTACTTTTTTATTTCTCCGTTCATTAGTTAGTTTCGTACTACAACACAAACACAAGCATTAAAATTCAAATTCCATTACAATCAATAAAAATAAAGTTCATTAGAACTACTTTAGTTTAATACTAAAACACAAACACAAACATAGCAACTTAACATAATTAAAATTCGCTACAACTAATAAAAATACACGTCATAGGAAATATATAAATAAAGCGATACACTAAACACATATATGTCAATGTTTAGTCTCTGCCGCCCATTATTCTTTGCTCCAACCACTTAAATTGTACTTCCATCTTATTTTTTTCGTTTTCTACCTCTTTAAGTTTCACTTTTAACTCCGTAACCTCTTTTTTATGTTCTCTTTCACGTCCCCACTGTTTTAAACACAAATTATGAAGATCGTTCAAAGCTTCTTTATAGTATTCCTGATAACAGGATTCATCAACCCATACCTCAAAATCGCAAATGGGTTCACCATGAACCTTATAAAACTTGTTCAAACATTCCCAGTTGCAGTGTCCAGCTTTACCATTATCGCAACAATTTTACATCATGCATTTTTTCCCACACTTGCACCTTGGTACATAAAGAGGTTGAGAAATTTGTGCGTTAATAAAAACTTGCTTTTCTTGAAAGATTTGCTATTAGTTATTGTTGAGCGCAGAAAATAACTAGAATGTTGTTTCCAATTTTTCCGAATATATATTTTTTTAATTATCACCACTATATGTGCTTAGGTACTTCACAACACTATGTTGTTGATCAATATAGTTGGTTATACCTAAACCAACTTGTTGAAAGCACTTTATGGCATGCGAGCAAGGCAAGTGGTAGATGGACCATTTTTCACAAAAGCATAACCTTGTACATTCATTTACAGTATGTACATTATTCCCCCGATCTTGGTGGATAGCAGTGCAAACTTCAAAAATATTTCTTTCATTATCATACTGCAAAAATGAATGTCAATTTGCTCGCCATCTATATTTCTCAAATCTCTTCATCGTCACTGGCATAAATTCAACAACCATTTCCATCAATGACATTGCAGCTGCAGATCTTTTAACAAACCTCTCCGCCACCTGCTTGAACGACATCCGCACCATTGCTGTGACAGTCAATCCTTTTGCTGACTGTTATAACCCGTTAAAAGACTAGCACATTTGTAGTCAGAGTTCCCTATTGTCTGCCACCATCCACATGCAAAGTCCACGTTTCAGGGTCATGTCGCATTAACCAACGATAGGCTGCATCGTCTTCTTGCCTGATATATTCCATGTGCCTCCGGAATTTATGCTATTGGTGATATGTTGCTACCATCCACATCAAATCATGAAGATCCTTGTTGGGATATGCCTTCTGGAAATTAGCTTTAAAGTGCCTCACACAGTAACAATGGTAGGCAAGGTGCTTGCCATGCAGGCAAGTTCTCCACAGAACTTAAGATACCATCATGTTGATCAAATATTAGACAAACACCGGAATGCTGTTTGACAACGTGCTCTTTTTATGTAGTTCAAAGACATCGTCCACATCTCTTGGCTTTCATTGGCACAAATAGAAAAATCTAGAGTAAATATTTGTCCATTAGCATCTACTGCCACGGTTATCAACAGCTTGATATCGTACCATAGACATGAGTACCGTCTATGGATATTACGGGCCGGCAATGCAAAAAACTATCAGTTGCTGGTTTAAATGCCCAAAACACATAATTGAATATATATTCTGGTTTACCTGGACTCTGCTCAAGCTTCCATTCAAATACCGTCCCGAGGTTAAACTGTTGCAGTGCGGCCATGTACCTAGGCAGAGCTACAAATGACTTATCGCTGTTACTATAGACTATTTCAAACGCTCGTTTGCGCTTGAGATATGTCTTTCTTTTGGTAATGGTATGTCCATATTCCTGGGAGGCTGCTGTAATGCACTATTTGATTTTATACCTTATGGACTCTTTGTTGTGTGGAATAAGGACAAGAGAAATCAATTCAATATCCAAGTTGAAGTGATTCCCGTTGGATGTGTCCATTTCGCATATATGGGTGGAAATGTATTTACACACTTTCCGCAGACCTGTCTTCTTGCTCGCAGGAAAAATCCAATGACATGGCCAAAACCACATGCGACAAACAACCTTGTATACAACCAGGCTTGACTCCTATACCGTCATCTCACAACACTCTTTTTGTTGTGTATTTTACAAGCCCTGCTTACGTGCTCTTTTTTAGGAAAATGCATGCCCTTTGCCACACCATTGGTCTAGACTCATCCCACATTGCTGTCCGAATTTCATCAAAATCCCTTGTGAGTACTTCTACATCTGCATGCTTGGCAAGTTATCAAGGTAAGAAGTCTCACTTGAATGAAACGACACTTGGGAATCGTACATTCTTCGTCTCAGGGTGGGGGTAGAGCATACTCTCTCGTCAAATCAGGTCTTTCCTTCTCACCCTCCTCATCACCATCCTCACGAGGAAAAGGTTTCTTGTCTCCAAATTCATCAGCATTATTGTCGTAATCATTGTTCCTTTCCTCCCTCTGTGCATCTGCCAACTCCCGATTTAATATGTTATCTTCGGGAAATTGAGTGAGTACATGTGGTTCAACTTGATCGTTTTCACTACACAATCAACAAAATAATAAGCTACTGAATCTAATAAATACTTTCCATATAGCTGTATCACTTCACTTACAAGTTGTAATGTGATGAAATTCCGTGATGAACATTTTCATTTAAGTGATAACTACCATATGGACCACCATGACCCAACACACCAAAGTTAAGCCTGGGTTCATCATTTGTAAAATTTATATTCGGCCAGTACCCCATATTAAATGTATAAGCGTTAATATAAGAAAAAATCTTTCAATCCGGAACCTGCCCGGCAAAAATTGCTCTAGAATAACCACCCGATGGACTGGGGGTTATCCGGAACCTGTCCAACAACCTCATTGTTGGCAGCGTCTTCAACCTTGACGTACATATCCAATATTTTGATTACAAGAAATTCCCGGTATTCATACGGAGTCCTCAGAAAATTCCTCAAAGTTTCATCATCGTAGATGTTTAACTCTGAGTAAAAAGTATCTCCTTGTTGAGTGACAGAATACAGATATCTTCCGGTTACTTTAAGTATCACTGAATGTTTCCTTGCACTCATTTTGTTGCATCGCAACGATATCAATTTATCGTACTCCATTGTAAGTGGTAATTTAACATGACCTCATGGAGATAAACTATACTCCAAAGAGTTATTCTCCATCACAACCTCCCCCCTCCCCCTCCATATAATGGAACATTTATTCTACGCTCTTCAGACATTACAAAAAATGCTTGAGAATTTAACAAGAAGAAAATATTGAACGGGAGTTAGAATTTTTTGTGAATGAATTTTTCTAAAATCCTAACCACTTTATATAGGAAATGGCTAGCCCGAGGGATTGAAATTTTTGATGTATAGCGTTGTTTAAATACATGTTATACACATTTGAATTATTGTTATGTCAGTTAACTTATTGGAGGGTCCATAATCAGGGGTATAGCGTGATACATATAGCGTAAAAATACACCATAATACATTAGTCAGTCAAATCGTCAGTATATATAATGTCAAAATACACCAGGCTATACCATAATGACAAAAGTTACCGTTAAGGTATATCGTGTTGTATTTTGACGTGATATATAGAAAGGTACTTTTTTATACTTATTAAGATACTTTGAGTCCAAAAAACCATAATTAAGTTCCGGACTCAGTTCTAAGAGGGTGTTTAGCTAAGCTTATAAGCTGGTCAAGCTAGCTTATAAGTACTTTTCAGTGTATCTACGTGTTTGGTAAAGTTAAAAGTACTTATAAGCCAAGTGCTTATAATTCAAAAGTAAGCCAAAAGCCATAAGCTGGTCACCCCTAGCTTATGAATTTTTAGCTTATTAGCACTTTAAGTTTGATCAAAATTTTACTATTTTATCCTTAAAATATTTCTTTTTAGAATAAAACTACTACATCGATACTCACTGCCATTCAATTACTCCCCACCTCTTCAAGTCTGCAATTCTCATTGACTATTTAAGATAAGAAAATTCTCTATTCCTTTGCATACTTATATCTATATAATTGTGTATTAATTTTTGAATTGTATGTAATAAATAAGGACATTTTATTTTTTAGGTTTGTTACTTTCTAAGTGCTATGGTGATAAGACAATATTTGTTTCTCTTCAAATAATTTGTCCTATTTAATTTTATTTTTTACTTAGAAACTTTTGTCAATTTATTTATTATTATAACTTATGATTAATCTAAGCATGTTTGTATTTAATATAAAATGACAAATAGAATATTTTGTATTTGAATCGATCTGGAATCTAAACTTTTGAAGAAATTATACCCTTGTAAGTGTAAATAGTTCTAAGGTTATTTAAGTCATTATAACAGATAAAGAGTTTATGAGCACTTTTTTATCAAATATTGCAAAACTTATTATTAATTTCTGCACTTGTACCCAAATATGTAACTGTTTATTTATTAAATTAATTTAAGCACTTAAAAGTACTTTTCAGCACCTAATACATATTAGCTACTTCAAATCAGCTACTTCAAACGGGCTCTAAATCTGTAGAGCCAAGGTGTAGAACATATTCCAAACTTTTCTATTTTACACTTTCTTCTCGCTTGTCTCTTCCCCATATAGTTATTCTCTTTGTTGTTGTCACATTATCGAAATAGCTACTAATTTTTGCAATACGAAAATCATTTGAAATCCTAAAAACCGTAATTGTTTGGCTAATCAATTTGTTGACTGGATCAGAATGAATTTGATTAATTAGACTAGTAAATTTGAATTGGAAAGTTAACTCGATCCAAATTCCAATCCCACGTGAATTCAAAAGTTATCCAACATACCCGTTAAAGTAGGCAATATATTGAGATACATAGCAAATCTAACACTTGGACTATATTAGTGAATAGAGTTTACTTATTTAATTTGTTTAAATGAGTATATTTATCCAACATTTTTCATGGAAAATGGCCTAAAATACCCCAATCATATGCTAAATAGTCTATAAAAGACTCTTGTCCATCTATCTGCCTGAAAATATATAGGACGTTAATTCTATTGTCAAAATTTCCCTGTGACCGACGGCACTTCATGTGAGCCTCTTATTAAATGATGTGGCATTTTTTCATTTGGCCATGTGGCTTAGCGGGGCTGAAATTGTATTTGGGTAAATTTTGACCAACTTAACCGATCCGGCCCACTCTTTTTTATGTGGGTCAGTTCTTTTACCTTATACCCAATGAAAACATACTTTTTATCACTTCTCTCATTTCCTCTATCTAAACCATCAAATGGCGATTTTATGATTTCTTTAGGGTTCGTGGTTTGCTCTGATTTGGTGGACACAAAACAAAAACAACTTTGATTTCTAGCACTATATTACAATATCATTCGATTAAAGCAAGTATTTACAACTTTAAGTTGTTAAATTATAGTGTTAGGAATATTTGGGATTGACAAATTTATATCTTTTCCCTGTGATGATTTTATGTTATATGAGCTATTTTTGTACCTTACTAGATTTATTTATGTTACTTTTATTATGGTGGTCCTTGTCATGTTAGTCCTACATATTAAAGCTAGGTTTTTGGTCGATTTGTATAAAAAATTTATGGTGGGTTTTCATATCTTTATACTTTTATTGTTTAAGCCTTGAATACTGCTGATGTGGTCCCATTTGCACAGACCTAGGGGTGATCCCACATTACCCTATTCCATATAGGCTCGACAACAGAACATAACTGAAGATCATTACTTCAACCTTAGCCTGTAAACCACAAAATCCAATTTCCAATGTCCAAAAGTTCTTACAAGACCTGAACTTCGCACCTACACTCTGTATAAGTCTGAACAAGTTGTATCAAGCCATAATCACAATCCTTACCACACGACTCGCATACTCGTAGCATAATTTCCAATCACAATAGATGCTCAAAAAAACTCAATTCCGGTAATAAACCTCATATCAAACATAACCTCATTCTAAAAATTTTATACACTGCAGATGATGTGGGAAACATGCAGAAACTCATAACTACTCATCATATCAGCAAGCCATGGAGCTCTCTCTCTCTCTCTCTCTCATGTTATAAGAACCAAAGCCAAATCCTAAGCCAACTTCCGATATTATTCTTCTGTTATCAAATCTTGATAGTATCCATTCTAGGTCCAATGACATCATCTCTTCAAACACAACCACTCTAGTGACTTGCCACATCAATGCAACCTAAAGCCACAACCTCTGCAATCCGTGCACCATTAAGTAACAATTTAAATATACTCAATCATGGAAAATGACTCAAATCAGAAAACCATTCCACAAGTTTAACAAGTACCCCACAATCGCAAAGCTACGAATCCATAATACATCGTAGAACCAAGACACACGATTCTAACACAAAGAATCATATCTCAACATAACTTTATTGCAATGCGTGATCCCATCCAAATACCAGTCTATATGAAATACATCAAGGCACCATTCCCGAAATCAAAGACCACGTACAATTCGACATCAAGTACCCAAGATGTATGACCATAACCACATACATACAAATAGCACAATACCAAAGTCTGGAAAGAACATAACCAATGTGCAATCAGTCATTCGACACCCTAATAACCATCTCGCTTTAATTCCGCTATAAGGCCTAAATATAACCGCACCGTGTGTGCATATAACCAACGAATCACCACCTCTCGTGGCATAGAAGGGTAAATCATATAATATATCAGAACACAAATAAGCTCAACTTAATCAAATGGTACATCCCTAAAAAATATCAGTACAGAGTCAACCAATTCAACGTGGTGTGGAATACACGTCCTCATTGTGCCCACCAATGGAGCCCAAATAAACTCTAGTCATCCACAAATAGATAAATAACCCATCTAAAGTCTACAATGACTAAATCATAACACATACTATCATAGGGATAAGTTTGGCCACAACTTCACAGTCTACAACCACGAACAATCTGCTTCTGAGAACTCCAGTCTCCAAATTCATAGAACATATGAATCACTATATCTGCTCCCAACCTATTACCAAGCTGTCATATTTCTCTGAGTTCCTTCTGAATCACCCTCAAGGCGGCACTTCCAGAACACCACGATCCTTAACTAAAACTCACCCTACGAGACCCTAGTATAGAACCATACCTCTCTAGGGTCCATAATCCACTTAATTCTCTCTTAAGTACCCCAAAAGTATCACAACTGAGATACCCATTCTGAAGTGTCCTTCTGTGAGTCTAAAGCTGTTTCCTTCACCTCTTTTATACCGAAAAAAAAATTCATAATGGCATAGAAATACCATGAGCCTCGAAACCATGCAATGTAAATATCAGATCTTACCCATATACCAATCCAAAAAAACTCGTAATTGCTATGTATAAATATTGAATCCATTAGAATTTTCACGAGAGTCACCCATTCTGCCTAAATCTCAATTGCGGCCGCTCAAACGAGCCAAATGATTTGTGCCTCATTAGCATAACAACACCCAAAGAAGTCACCCACATATCTAAACAACCGAGTGAACCCTACTCCATGCACACCACATTTGTCACGATTAGAAAATTCAAATCATTCCATGATTTTCATATACCCATAAAGTATAATACATCACGCATCCCGAATTCCTTATATAAGCCACCCTCAAAACCGACCTCTACAAGTCATATCTAATTCATATGTACGCCTCAAATAGAAACCAATACAAAACATAACCATGAAATCCAATTGTTGATAATAGTCTGCCCTACTTGGCTCAAAGCCAGAGCTAAAGGCAGTTGATAACTTACAATATCCATACTCTATTCTTGTCATAATACTACAGTGAGATTCAACTATGTAATTCATAAGCTCATGCAACTCCAACTATCTAATTCTTCAAATTATTTATAAATCTCGCATCCGTCCTTGTCACAGTCAAGCCAACTTCCTCAAGCGATCTAAACTCAAATTGCAACACATATAATCCACTGGTAATAGAGAACTCTCCACAAAAATAACATAAGGAATCACACAACCTCTGGACTTCCCGTAAGAGATAACTCACATGCCTTATCTCCAAATTGGAAGCTCTTATGTCCTACCACGGATATAACCACTAAGCATTCACTACATATTCTCTAGTATAAGCTCGTCAAGAGAATATAAGAATCTACTTTACCCCACGAATGAACAACATGGAAAATCTTTCAACACACTTATGACCACGAGACTATACGTCATATCAAGACAGTAATCAAACACCTAATAGTCCTTTTTACATCTCAAGCAACCTATTCTAGTCAAAATCAAACCATCCGAACACATCTTACAGTCACATCCTACTCATCATAGAGCCATCTAGCCACTCATTGAGTCACAAATTCCACTCATAGGAACACTACCAGAAACTTAAGTCCAAAAGCACGTGCTCGCACAATTGAAATCCCCATGCTCAAGCTATAGTCAAAACCCGACCTCAAGTCCTTCAGGCTGGACCATCATCAGCACATAGAAATCACATCTCGCACCCCTTCCATGGAATCATTAGACACCGATACACAATTAATGTAGAGCACTCATATGCACATACAAATGTGTGGAAGGGATCTCAAAGAGTTATACTTCAAGCTTAATCAATGTAACACAATAAAGAAGGAATGATGGGAAATTTATCCTAAATACCCTGTAGCCTCTCAAAGATAGGTATGGACATCATCACACCGATCCTCAAGACTCCACTAGACACTTGCTCATGGCTCGTAGAACCTATGAACATAGGGAACTGATACCAACTTGTCATGACCCAATATCCAACTCGTGGTGATGGCACCTAACCCAACCCGATAGATAAGAAATAACCAGCTATCCAATTTAATTTGATTTATTAAGAGAAGAAAAGGTAATACAACTGCTTTCATAATTAGAATTTTCCAAGGACTGGTAGTACAAATCATGAACTTCTAAGATTTTTGAATTTACAAAGCTGGTATGAAATAAAGTACTTCCTCTGTTTGAAATATACATGAACTGATAAAATTTTTAAAGTTATTAAGGTCAAGGGGCAACTATGACTGGAATGCAGGTACATCTTCAAATCTAGCTTCCTCTGTGCAGCAACATCAACACCCAACATTGTCATGCAAGGTGCATAAGTGTAATCTGAGTATAGTTAAATCCATGTATTCGATAACTAACAAACCTAACCTTAGGTTGAAAGTTGTGATGAGCTGGGAAAAGGGTCACAGTCCAACTCTAATAACCAGCCACAATTCATAATAATATAATAAAAGTGGTACAAGAAATAACTCATAGATAAGATACTCAACTGGCTCACAGTTATGGAAGAATAGCATGCTTTTCAAGTATAACATTCAATTCCAAATCTTTCACCGATAACACAAAAAACGTATGACTAAGTTTGAAAAGTGTGATTTTCCCCAAAAACCTTACAAAAATGAGCAAGATGTTTCATCTTTGGGTAGCAAGAGAAATATACATCTCTATGCCTATGTGTCAATATACAAGCGAAATCATGAATATCACCAAAATCAGGTAGCAGAAGAAAATACATCTCTATTTATGTATCTCAAGTACGCATGTCAAATGCATCGTATCTCAGTGATGAACTTATGTACTCACACTCTTAGAGTACTCAATTTCACTATCTCACACTTTTCACTCATCACGCTCAATCACTCAACACACTCAATTACTTAACATTGCACAAGGTAAATCCATACCAAACATAATAACTGCTGGCAACTGCGTTCACTAGGGTGTACAGACTTCGAAAGGGATTCTTCAGCTCAAGCGCTATAATTCGCACGAACAAGCCACGTGATATAGTGTTAATATATGGATCCCCATGGATAACTCATGTGTTGCACGGACAACTCACGTGCTATAACATTAATATTTGGATCCGCATGGACAATTCACCTGTTACACGAATAACTCACGCGCTATAGTATCGATATTCTCACAATCAGGCCCTCAGCTCACTCACTCATCAATCTCTCCAGACTCTCGAACTCACCACACTCATGCTAAGCAATCCAAATTAATGATGATGTGACAATGTATAATAACAAAGACTGAGATATGATATGTAATGATGAATGTGACTAAGTACATAATTGCAATTAAGCAAATAACTCAACAACAAAGTGTTACATCCCGTACTTTAACATTAGGATGAGTCATAGTACTCCGTATGTGCTTGAAGGGATTAATACCATTCATGAGTTATAAAATATTTGTGACTATGTTATTGTAAAACACCGTAAGTTTAAAACTCGATACCGTTATATAAATTTGATATGGTATTTTCAGTGAAATAGTTTGAAAAATATAATTTTATATAGTTATTAATATTACTACTTTCAAATATGCTTTAAATATAAATATAATATGAGAATGTTTATGAAATTTTCTTTATTATAAAGATAGAAATTATTTTCTCACAAGAATAGAAGGTTATCTTTGTACCATTTTAAGAATTAAACGTATGAAAATTTGTACTCTTTATATGAGATGAGAAAAATTAGAAGTTGAGAGAATATATGTATTTTTACATTGATATTTTAATAAAATAATAGCCTATGCATTGATATTTAATGGCACCATAATTTATTAATATTTTAATAGTAGTAATTTAGGATGAGGACGAGACTATTTTTGAGGTTATAAGTATTACGCTATTTCAAACAAGTGATTTATAAATCCGTGAAGGTGAGAGGGTAAGAGAATCGAAAAAAATGAGTTTCGTTGAAGTTTGACCATTTGGAATAAAATAGAGTCGAAGCTATAATACCCTATATTTATGGACTAGTGTCATACAAGGTACCACATGACCATGATAATAAGGTGTATAAAGTATGTTAAAAGTGAATAGTAGTTTATGTTATTTAAAATAGTTTTTAATTATGTGAATAATTAATTAATTGCGGGGATAATTATGTTCTTAAATATGATTAAGTGCATAAAGATTTTGTTATGCGCTGCCAAATGGCATTAAGATAGGTCAAGGTGGCACCAATGTGCATGATGAGTCATAACACATAAGGTACCTTGTTTACACGTAAAAGTCTTTGGATAATTACCTTTGTTTTGGTTTCCTTATTAGTGATATAAGTCGGAGAATTTTTGAAGACATGACAAGAAGAAGGCTGAAGGAATTGTTTGATGATGTGGAGTAGGGAGTGAATATTAGTCGGATAATAAATAGCGTGCTATTATATCAAGAATATCATATGTATTTTTCCCTACTTCAACCCGACATTATATGTTTCTACGAAGACGTGTGTTAGAGTAATTGTTAAAAGAATCGGCTTAGGTATGTTAAGACTATCCCTTGTTCCTTCTAGCATGATCCAAGTAAAGATACGTAGCTGTAATGCTATTCCATAAGCAGTTCTACTTTATAGATAAGAATGTCTATGTTATTCATTCCTATAAAGTTATATTCAAGTATATCTAAGTATATTCCTAAATCTCTATTGAGGTATTTGATAAAGATGTTAATGTTCATAATGCTATTATATGAATCGACGTTTATCACCGCACTACGGTCGGTTAGGCAGGTACACATTTACTATCGAGCTACGGTCAGTCGTGCAATCATGCATTTACCATTGCTCTATGGTCGGTTGGATAGTTACACATTTACCACCAAGCTACGACCGGTCAGGAAGTCATGTATTTACCACCGCGCTACGACCGATCGGGCAGTTACCATCAATTTATTGGACAGTCATGCATCATAAGATATGAATAATAATCTCAAAGAGAAATACTATATATACATAAGTATAATAAGTATGCATATACGGTGGCACTTCAAAGATTCAGGTTGATTCTTATAGGACTTTAGTTAATGTTGACTTATTGTAATGTTTTAGTTCTGCCTTATATACTCGGTATATTATTCGTACTGACGTCCGTTTGTTGGGGACGCTGCATTCATGCCTACAGGTATAAATAATCAGTTTAACGAGCCCTCATAGTAGACGAGGGTAGCATTAAGAGAAGGATCGGTAAGACTCCACCTCGTTTGTAGTGCAACCAAGTCTATGAGTTATCATGTCAGAGTTTTGCTACAGATTTATGGGTAGGGCGGTACCCTATCTTATTTGATGTCAAATAATTTTAGAGGCTTTGTAGACAGATGTTCATTTTGTATAGTATGTCACAAGACTTGACGACCCATATGCATTCATGTTTTAAGAGTGATAGTTTATTGATATAACGCTTGCCCACTTATTGTTATACATAACAAGTTGTTTCCATGCTGGCCCACGATAGTTAGAAGTAAAAAAAATGAGTAAAAGAATGGTTCGCTCGGGTAGTACGGCACCGGGTACCATCCATGCCTCTGTAGTTTTGGGGATGTGACAAAGTGGTATCAGAGCATGTCATATCATAGGGAGTCTAAAAAGTCGTGCCTAGCAGAGTCTCACTTATGAGTGTGTTTTGCGCCACATCTATAATTGAGAGCTATAGGGCATTTAGGAAATGTTACCCTTCTTTTGTGTGATGACCCGGCCGGTCATTTTAAGAATTTACGCTCATATCCCCTATTAACTGCTTCCCCCATGTTTATTTATGCTATTTTGATTTGCCGAGATGTTCGGTTTTGAGTTTCAGAGTTTTGGGACACTTAGTACCTAAATGAGAGCTTAAATATTGGAAATCTGACTATAGTTGGAATAATTTCAAGATGGTCTCGGAATGGAAATCTGATGGTTCTGTTAGTTTCATTGGGTGATTTGGGCATATGGGTGTGTTCGGATTGTGTTTTGGAGGTCCGTAGCTAATTTAGGCTTGGAATGCCGAAAGTCAAATTTTAGAAGTTATCCGATTCGATAGTAAGATTTTGATACGAGGGTCAGAATGTAACTCCGGAAGTTGGAGTAGCTCCGTAGTGTTAAATTTGATGTGTGTGCAAAATTTCAGGTCATTCGGACGAGGTTTTGATAGACTTTTTGATTGAAAGTCCATTTTTAGAGTTTTGGAGTTCTTAGACTTGAATCCGTGGTTGATTCATCATTTTGATGTTGTTTTAGGTATTTTAAGGATTGGTATAAGTTGGACAGTGGTATTAGACTTGTTGTACCTTTGGTTGAGGTCCCGGGCGCCTCGAGAGGATTTTGGATGGTTTATAAGAGGTTTTGGAATGATTTAAAGCATTTGAATCTGTTGGTATCTGTCATAACCGCACCTGCGGTTTGACCTCCGCAGGTGCGGAGCCACGGAAGCGGCATTATGTATCGGAGAAGTGGAAATGGAGAGGTTAAGTAGGAGCCGCAAAAGCACTGGAGTTTTTGCAGGAACAGTACCACATTTGTGGATGAGGAGTCACAGATGTGAAAATTAGGCTAGGTTAGTGATTTTCACATATACGACCTTTGGTCCACAAAAGCAGCATAGCAAATGCGGTAAAAGCTGGACAAAAATAGGAGATTTTGAGGGTTTAGCTCAAAACTTTGAAATTGTGACTTGGGAGCTCGGGATTGGTGATTTTAAGAGAGATTTTTACCTGGGTATTTGGGTAAGTAATTCTTGCTCGGTTTAGACTAATTTCCATAAATCTACGTATGAATCCATCCTTAAATTTCCAATTAATGGTGGAAAATTGGGAAAAAATTGGAGAAAGTTCCTAGGCAAAACAATTGAGTTTAGATCACGATTTTGATGTCGGATTGGAGTAATTTTTATATATATGAGCTCGTAAGAGTATGAGGGTTTTGAATTGGTAAATTTCACCCGAATTCGAGACGTGGGCCCAAAGGGCATTTTTGGTTATTTTTCCTAATTTCAAGTATTAGCTTAGAATTAATTAGTTGTATTAATTACTTGAAGTGTTATTTACATTATGTAATTACTTTGAATAAATTTGGGCCATTTGCAGTCGGATACTCGTGGCAAGAACGTTGTATAGATTGCTAATTGCTGAAAATCTATTTTCATTAAGTAAGTAAAACTGTGTTTCCTTTTCTTTATGTCATTACTACTTGAAATTTAAGCTTATTGTTAGCTTAGGAAAGAATGTCTAAATGACTTAATTGTCTATTTGCTCGGACTGTCTTATTTGAATTTTGTGCAGCATACTAAGTTAGAAATACCTGTTTTGCCTTGATAGGAAGTTGACAATTTATGACAATTCTTCGTATTGCTGTTGTGTGTTTACATTCGGACTACGGATATGAGATTCCGGTAGATCCCCTTTGTTTGTTTATTTGGTACTACGAATGTGGGATTCCGGTAGATCCCCCTGCACAGTTATATGAAAATAAGGGAATACACCCGGTAGATTTCCCAAGTACTAGGTATTTACATTTGAGAGTACGGATCATGATTCCTGTAGATATATGCACATTGACAGTGGACTATGGGATGAGATCCCGGGAGATCCTTCGAATATATTTGATGACTAAGGGACGATATCCTGGGAGATCCACTTGTGATTGGGACTGCATGACGGTATCCTGGAAGATTTCCGATTGTTATCTCTACATTGAGTTGTATTTCCTTTCCGTGATTATCTTGTCTCTGTTCTAGTGTTATTGTTGTTCTATTTTGATAATTTCTTACTGTTGCACTCAACTATACTGTCTTATTCTGTGCTGTTATACCTTATATATATTTAACCTCACTAGGGCCCTAACCTTCTTTGTCACTACCCGACCGAGGTTAGGCTTGACACTTACTAAGTACTACTGTGATATACTCATGCCCTTTCCGTGCATGTTTTTCATGTGCAAATCTAGGTACTTTCACTCAGTCTTATCATTCTTGAGGTGAGGCGCTTCTGTGTAGAGTTTGAGGTATATCTGCCGCGTCCACAGACCGATGAGTCCATTTCTATCATTCTGTAATAGTATGGCCCTTCAGTATTTTCCTTTTGTTAGATATTTATGGAGTTAGAGCTTCTTATGTATATCTTGGCTTGTGATTCATGGGGTTCCGAATTTTGGGAGTGTTAGGTTGAGATCTTGTACTGTTATATACCAGGCGGCATCTTAAACATTATTTCATTTTATCATTTAGGTTTTATATTATTTTCTTTTCGCAAATTGTTTCTTTTTTTGTATTTGTTAGGCTTACCAAGTCGTAGAGACTAAGTTTCGTCACGATAGTTCACTGAGGGCGAACTAGGATCGTGACAAGTTGCTATCAGCGCTATAGGTTTATAGGAGTCATGAATCACAAGCTAGTTTATTAGAGTCTCGTGGATTGGTGCGGAGACGTCTGTACTTCTCTACGAGAGGCTATGTAACTGTTAGGAAAATTTCACTTCATTTGATTTCTTTGTTGTGCGAAATTTTGATATCACAATTCTAAATTTCTGTCTTCTATTCTCTCACTGATAGTGAGAACATGTGTTACGCGAGATGATCAGGCACCCGCCCCCTACTGCAACCATCAGAGGCCGGGGTAGAAGCCGAGGACGCGTAAGTGATGCCACCAGAGTACTAGTGTGAGCTGCTACCGAGGAGCCACTAGTAGTTCCAGCCATAGCCCAGGAACCTGATACGCTATGAGTGATGTAGTAATTATGAATTAGATAGTCCGAATGAGGAAGCTTCCCTGACTTAGACTTCAGTTGTCAGATATGTTCCTGAGAGAGTATGTTCCTTAGAGCCTCAGGGACACATGACGCACAGAGTATGAGCATTTGCGCCAGGGTACTATGACTATCTCGGAGTATGCTGCCCGTTTCACCAGCTTAGCTAGACATGCACCAGGCCTTGGGTTCTACTTTCTGCGAGAGGGTTCGCCAATTTATTCAGGGACTTATTCCCAGCATCAGCTGTAGCATGACTCTTGAGTTGGAGATGGATATTCATTATCAGTGTAGACATATGATTTTTGACTCTCCCCAAGATTTTTCATATTCTAGTACGTAAATATTTAATTTAGGCATAATATAGCTATTTCAACTAATTTTTACTCTTTTACTTTATTTTATTACAAGAAAATGAAACTTACAAAAAAAAATAATAGTTGCATTAATGTGCTGTAGTCATTTTTAATCTTGAAAAATACTAAAAAATATAGTTTATTTTAAGGGTCAGTTTTATTTTAATAGTTATTTTATTTAAGTAGGGCTAATTAATAAATGAGGTCGTATTTAGTCCCATTTGGGAGAAAAGAATAAAATTTAGGCTTGAGCAATAAATTTTTCGGCCTAATTTTGGACCTAGCCAATAATTCTTAGGACCATACCCCTAATCTAGTTCTTACCCTTGTATAATAGTAGTGTACTCCTCCCAGGGCCACAATTCTCAAAAGAACGCCCCCACCCTAATCGTTTCTGGTCTTCTTCTTCACAGTGTCGACGGGCAATCCTCCATTTTGAACAAAAATGAAGAAGGCTTAAAAGCCTTTCAGCCGTTGGAACATAAAAGTGACTCGCTCGCACCCCTCTTCATCGGAAACACCATGATACCCGGCTAAAATAACTCCAAAACGGCATTCTTCTCTCGCCGGAGAACACTTCCAAGAAACCAGACTTCAACATCCTTAGCTCTTCGTCTTCAGGAGATAGTCTTCTGAAACTTAGAGATCAAAGAACAAACCAATCTTTACACCCATCTTCTCTGATTGTCGACAGTATCTTCATCTAAAAACGACGTCGCTGAAGCTCTACGTCGGCATCGTATTCTCTCTAGCGAGCTTCACCCTTTGGTTTGTTCCCTGTGGCTTCGTAACTGTCTTACGGGCATTAGCTATAGGGCTTCTTTCCACCTTTCTTCATGCAAGCTTTATGACACCTAATTCGAAGGCCTGCCCCAACACCTTTCGTGAGGAATTTAGGTCTGTTTGGCGCATCTATAGGAAGTTGTAGCTTTAATAGAATCCCGTTTCGTTCGATGTGAAGGTTTGATTGCCGATTCGAGTTTTGTCCGCCAAGGTCTGGGTTCATCGTGGTCATGTCTTGGTCTTGTTTGCTTTGAAATCTCCCTGATATAAAACTCAAAAGCTCAGATTTAACACAAAGGTCCAATTCTTTTAACTCTTTGTCAATTTTATTTCATTTTAAAGTAAAAATAAAAACAACTTGTATGGATCATTCAGTGTATGATTCTACTGGATGTTTAATTATTTGATGAAGCTATCTCATAACCTGTTTGAGTGATTTTGGATAAGTATTAAATGAAAATAGATTCTTACACTATAATTAAATATAGTGTAGTGAGTGAGTTTATTTTGGTCCATTATTAATCTTTGCATTTGAGGTTTCTGCGCAGTGATATTCTAGTTCAGCATTATGTGGAGCAAAATGTATAGTATTAATGATCTTCGTATTTCTTGCAAATCGCGTGGTCTCAAATTTTATACTATGCTGTTGTTGCTTTGATCGAGAAATAACATAAAGGGGGAATTGGTAATAACGTGTATGGCTTTATTGTGTTGTCTTTGTTCTCGTTTTATTTGTTGAAGTTCACTTGGAAACGAGTAAGTCGGCCTCTTCCTCACAATAACTCCAAAACCCATGGCCCTCATTTAAATAATTTCAATCCAATAGAAATTGAGGTGTGCTATTAATTGAATTTTTCATGGTCCTCACAAACTTAAAAGTGCATAGTTGTTTTAGGCGCACTATTTAAATTAATTTTCTTAAACTCGGGTGTGCATTTCATGTGACCAAACTCCAATTCTTAACAACGTTAAATAAAATGTGTCTTGGAACGGGGGTACATTTATGTGACGTGGTTCAAAGCCTGTTTTATATGACGTTGAATCTTTCCTAAAAATAATTAAAAACAGTTTAATAAGTTAAAATGTATCATAGACTAAAACATGTATTAAAATCAGATGATAAGCCAATTATGATAGTTTAAGCGACCGTGCTAGAACCACAGAATCCGGGGGTGTCTAACACCTTCCCCCGGGTTAACAGAAATTCTTTATTCAGAATTTCTAGTTCGCACTTCAAAAGGAAAGTCGAATTTTTCTCGATTTGGGAAAAATTAAACCGGTGATTTGGGACACCAATAAAATATTCCAAATGGCGACTCTAAATTAAATAAAATAATTTCATTTTTATTAATGTCACTTTAATTAGAAAAACTCACTTATATCCCTTCTGAGTATAGTGAAAAGGAGGTGTGACAGTTCTGGCAACTCTACTAGGGACAAGTACCAAGAACTTTTGGTTCAGGGTTCAGAATTCAAGCTTAGAATAATTGTTGTATTTGACTTTATTTATTATCTGATTTTATTTACATGTTTGGGCTTAATATGCTGAGTGTTGCTTTTTACCGCCTATGATATTATCTGAACTGTATATAGACTGTTACGAAATCCTTCTCTTCTCATCTTTGGGGATGTACATGCTGGCGTGACTCCCTATTTTGTTAGTGTCATACCTTGAAATAAGAAAGAGGCTCGGACAAGTTATAAAGCTTGATGGCCTTTTAGTTTACGGTATGTAGCCCCCTCCTTGGCTCGAGTTGTCTGCTCGAGTGCACAAGTCTAGAACAATATACATATGTTATATACATAGAATAACCCAGACTCATACCGGATCCCTAGTCGGAATATTTGTTTGCATCATATATATTTGACTTTGGGGATTCAACATAGGGGTCGGGACCATTAGGACGTGCGTATCCATATTAAAAGACAATCGTGATGCATCTTATGTGCTACTTGCGTATCTGTCTATTCAGGCTTGCATGTTGACTGACTTATAGAATAAGGAAAGAAAATTAAAAAAAAAAGACAAAAAAATCAAAAAAAATAAAATAAAGTAGAAGAAAAAAAGAATGAGATGTAGGTATTTGTAATATCCTCAAACTCTGCCGAAATTTTGAAAAAAATATATATATAAAAAGAGAAAAGTCATTTTAACATAAGTCATGTTCTTCCTGTTCCGTCAAAACTGATAGAATTACACGGGTCTGATTCTCCACAGATGTGAGATATGTAGGCAAACCCCATCGGTTCCAGCCCCTAATTTTTTCAAAAATCCAAAAAATTTCTTTTACTTCCTTGTTCAGAAAAGATTTTCTTTGAGACTCCAATTTTTTAAAAATACAAAAAAATATTTTCTTTTAGTTGCTACTCAAAATCGAAAAATACAAAAATATTTTCATTCTTCTTTGAAAATTGAAAAGAAAATTCAAGATTCAAAAATACTTTCTTTTTTTTTTTAGAAGTACTTCTTCCTAACTTCAGAATAAAAATCCGTAAATGCAAAAATATTTTTTTTCTTCTTTAGAAGTTTTTCTTTTGAAATTCCAAAAAAATAAATAATAAAAAGTCGAAATTCAAAAAAAAAATCTTTCTTCTTTAGAAGTCTTTCTTTTTAAAAATGCTAAAAAAAAAAATCAAAATCCAAAAATATTCTCTTTCTTTTTTAGAAGTCTTTCTTTTGAAAAAAAAAGTGAAAAAAAATTCGAAATCCAGAAAAACATAAATTTAGTTTATTTCATTTATTCATAATCTTCCCTAACTACGCAAGATGTGATTCATGTTTTCATATGATACGTAGGCAACCCACTTTAGGTTTGATCACCATTAAAAAGTATTAAAAAATGGAAAAATAATGTTGATAATAATAAGGACCGACTCAGTCCATTCTAACATGTTTTGTTTTGACTTGTGAAGAAAGTTGAGGTGGTCGGTTTATGGTAAGCTGAAAACACAAGATCCAAGGAAAAGTGATAACTGACATCTAACCTGTTACATGTGCTCAAGAGACTCAGGATCAGAGGGTTCAACAAGAGTCTACTGTGTTTGAGAAAAATAGAATACTGAAACAGCAAATGGCCGATATATGTCAAGCATGGGACAGTGGTCAAGGACAACATCGTCATGAGTCACAACTTGCTACACAGCAAGAGCAGTACCACTCTCCTGAGTACCACTCTTACTCATTTGATCTTCCTACAAATATTAAGAAGCATGCCCGAAAGATGGTACAGGAAGAAATGACCGAAGGAGACAAAAACTTAGAACAATGGTTGAAAAGAATGCAAGGGCTGGCAGGTCAAAAGAGTGTTGCCTTCAAAAATCTATGTATGTTCCCCAATGTCCACTTGCCGCCTGGTTTCAAGACTCCCAAATTTGACAAGTATGATGGACATGAAGACCCATAGCCCACCTGAAAAGGTATTGCAATCAACTGAGAGGTGCAGGAAGAAATGAAGAATTGCTGCCGGCTTATTCTGGGAAAAGCCTTATGGGGGTAGCCTCCTAATGGTTTATGGATCAAGACACATCTCGCTGGTATGTCTGGATGAGATGGCACAGGACCTTGTCAAACAGTTCCAATACAATGTTAACATTGCCCCATACCGCAATTCCCTTTCAAACCTGAAGATGAAACCATCTGAATGTTTCAAGAATATGCCATTAAATGGAGAGAACAAGCAGCTAGAGTTAAGCCACCTATGGATGGCCAAGAGCTAATCACTATCTTTCTTCACGCTCAAGAGCCGGATTATTTTCAAAGCATGATATCCGTTGTGGTTAAATCCTTCTCGAAAGCAATCAAAATGGGGGAAATGATTGAGAATGGTCGTAAGACAAGCAGAATTATAAGTCAAGTAGTTCTCAAAGCCGCAATTCAGGTTGAACAGATTGAATCCGATAATTTTGGTGACACGAATGAGAAGGTTGAAGAAATCATGATGACATCAGGGTCGAGAAGGTCCCATGATAACATCTCGAAGGTATGATCAGCCTCCTCAGGTTTTCCATGACTCCCCTAAGCAATATTATCCATCTTAGGACCGTCAATACTATGTTGCTGCACCTCAGTATGATGCCCGACCACCAAGACACCCTAGAAGGAGAGCATGAGCATCGCAAAATCTCCACCAGCCTTTACAAAATTTTCAAGTGCCTTATAACCCACATCCAAGCTAGGGATATAGGGGTAAAAAAGGTTGAATGATAATTTTACACACCAATAGGAGAGTCCTATGCAAGTCTATTTGAGAAGTTAAAGCATTATGACATGATTGCACCCATTCCTCCAAATCATGTGGACCCACATGCAAGAAGCTTTGACCCTTCTAAAAGGTGTGAATACCATTCCAATGACCATGGGCACAATATTGAAAGATGTCGGGATTTGAAAAGAGAAATAGGAAGGATGATCGATGAAAAATTGGCTGTGATCCAAGATAGTGACACCCAACATATCACACATAATCCTTTACTTGCACATGATGATTCCCGCTTAATGGGGATGATACCTGGTGACATGGAGTATGAGAATCCTCTCGGGAACTTGCCGACTGAAATTGGATAAGGCCATGGTGATTCTGATGAGCAAATTTGTGGCTAAATGTCAAGCTTAGCAATTGAAAAATCATTCTCTCCTTACTAGGAAGGAATCTTGGTAGTTTGTTTTGATGTTTTTCTGTTATCTGGGTTATTTCAAGGTTGTGATGCAGATTTTACTTGTTTTATTGAGTCAAACCCTTCTATCATTCTATTATCTTTGTGTGAGTCACATCTGTATGTTTTTATTGCAATTTTTCATTATCCTTGTTATTTTAGGGTTATAAATCGAATTTTAGGTTGTGTGTTTAGTTTTCAAATCCTTCCATCCTTATTCAATAAATACAATTTGCCCTTTCATGCCATTTTGTTCCTAGTTCTTTCTCGCTAGTTCTAATAACATGACATGCATGCCAAAATTTTCGCTAGATCTTAGAAACTAATTTAATCTGCAATTGGATGACTAAAAAACCACTTTTGAGGATGAATAAAGAGTTGAAATACTTTGGAATTAAGGTCAAGTAAAATTCACCTTCAAATCATTGTGAAGATTGAGCTTAAAGATGTTTAATTAATTGAAATCTATTGGAAAGTTTGACATTAAGGGATGGAAAGTGTCTTGTGACCACGACACACCAAGAAGATAGACATGTTTGTCAATGCTGTGATCACGAAAAGATACTATGTTTGGTATTCTCGAGGTTGGGATGCCTTTTTTCTGCTATCCAAACACTTTATATCCTTTGTCACCCCTTTTAGCCTGTGTTATTTTCTTTGACCACTCTCTTTTGGAATCAAGTATAGAGTCAGGAGTCAAAAAAATAAGAAAATGAAAAAAAGTGAAAAAAACATCCATGTCGCAAGAGTAATAACTGGGGAAATTCTTAGGAAGTTCAAGTGAAAAAATTAAGAAGAAAAGAATTGGCAAAGGTCCATGCCTGTAGAAAGTAGAAGCTGGGCAATTTATTTTGAAAACAACAAAAAAAGACAAAATAAAAAAAAAACAAAAAAGAAAAGCAAAGTAAAAAATAAGAAAAAAAATAGTTAGGTTAGATGTTGAACTACGTTAGACCTGATTTCTATTTAAAAAAGGATACGTAGGCAGCCTCACGGTTCGGTCCAACCAAATAAGAATTCAAAAAAAAAATCCAAAAATCCCCAATAGTTGAAAATTTGGCAGAGATTTTATTTCACTTTTGAAAGAGTCGACGCCAAGAGTTGTAAGTCTACAACCCCCAATTTTGAGTCTACTTTGAGCCTTCATGCCGACCTCTTTCCAACCTTGTCACAAAACTTCCAAATAAAGACCTCTTGATCAGTATTCAAGAATGCCAAGGGACGCATACAATGAGCAACGGTTGTCACGTGACATAGAACACTGTCAAGTTGCTCACACAAGAAAGTAAAAGAAAAAGAAAAAAATAAAAGAAATGAGAGAGTCTTACTAGTGAAAAATCTCACGGGCACAATTAGGTGACGGTAAGTAGAGTTGAATAAATGAGAGAGGCTTGTCGGTGAAAATCCCTCGAGGCACCACTAGTCGAAAGTGAGACATTAAGTTGATACAAAGAATGGGCAAGAACAAGCCCGACTACAAAGGTCATAAGAATGGCAAAAAGAAAATTGGATTAGTTTGATAGATCAGGCTGTTGAGTCCAAGATGCATGTCATGACCATTAAGGCTAGTTATTGAAAAAAAACCTCTTTCTTATGTCCTTACGACATGGGCATTTCTTATTATTACTTGTTTCTTTGCATCATTATGTCCTTCACTTCGAGTCAATCCTCGTCAAAACAAGCAAGAAAATATTTTAAAATCTGCTACCAGCTTTTCAGTTGCACAAAGTAAATTTGGCCAGCGCACTCAGTTGTTACTTTAAACATGCCTTGAAGATTCATGCAACGACTCCCCCCCCCAAAAAAAAAGACTCTTGTCAGCCTACTTGGCGCAAGCAAAGATAACTTGTGATTCTCTCTGACAGGCAAATTGCTCAAAAAGTAGAAAGTCATTGAAGATATCAGAAAAGGTCACTTGCGCCAAGATATCCAATCGGGACAAGGTTGGTTGAGCCACAAATACAAATGGTACTGGGTGTGAAATAATTAGGGTTGATGCAGAGCAAAAGTTTCTTGAAACCAACTCAAGCTGGTTAAAGCAAAAGTCAAGATGCCGAAGACTCAAGGCCACAAACCGACCACCACTTTCAAAATTGACAAATTTTTATTTGTGTGAAATAGGAACAAAACAGTGTAAGGATAGTGGTCCAAAAGAAGAAAAAGAAAGAAAATAAAGAAAAAGAAAAAAAAAGAATAAGAAAAAAGCCGACAAAGGGAAGTTTCTCAAATCTCTGCTTTTAGATATCTTTCTGTGTGCTTAAATTTTGCCATTGCTCTTCACCTTTTTTCTCCTAGGATAAAAATTTTAGTCTAATGTGTCACACCTCCCTTTTCACTACACCCCGCGAAGGGCGTAGATAAAGGGAGTTTTTCCAATTTAAGAACAACAGAAACGAAATTTATTTATTTAAGATATTTTCAGAGTCTTCACTTGGGATAATTAATAATGTCCCAAGTCATCAGTCTAAATCCTGCATTGAGAGGAAAATTAACTATGTTCAATAGTCAGCAAACCAGAAATCTGGGTAAGGACTTTTATTTAATTTTAAGAATATTTCAACGTTATCAAAACACGTCTCGAACCACGTCACATAAATGCACCCGTGGCTTTTTTGACATATTTTAACATCGTTGGGATTTGGATTTGGGTCACATAATGTACACCCGTAATTAGGAAAGTAATATTATCAAACACGCTCCTAAAGCAACTACACGTTTGCACTTTGCGAGGGCCATGAAATTTGCTAAATGGCACACCTCGGAGTCTAAGGATCAATTCAAGATTAAATAAAGCGAGGGCCATGCAATTGTCATTTTTGTTTGGCATGGCACACCTCGATACCAATTTCAAAGAAAAGAAATAAGGTTCAAACTAGGTACTTTAAGGGCCATAAACTATTTGTTGCCAAATATGGCACACCTCAATTTATTTACGAAATTGGAATATTGAAACAATCAAGGAGTTAAACAAACAAAAATGAGTCCCTGGGCTGAAATTACACAGAACTGGTAACCAAATGAACGTTTCATTTCCCTTCTAAAATACTGTACGTTTAAGCAAAGCAATTAAATTTGACTTGCTAAAATTTAGCGCAATTGGGCTCGAGTCTTCCTTAGACTCATGTGGCCCCTTAACTTGAAATTTAAACGCTGGCCCCAAAAAGAGCCCCTTTTCCTGTAAGCCTATCACTATAACATGCAGAATTCCATATCGAGTCTTGACGAAGGCGTAACAAAGGGCCAGAATGACATACAACAACACACTAAAACGATCACAACTAAAAAAACTTGAACTTGATTTTAATTAAGATTGACCAACAACTCATTGTGCGAAATTAAACTCCTGATTGTGATTTTAACCAACGAACATAAGCACCTTATATAACTTAACATGCACAGTGACACTTTAGAACCATAATTCATTGTTTGAACCAGTTAAACTAGACCCTCAGGTAGAATAAAGAAAACAAATCCAAAGCTCCACTATAAGAACGCAAACATGCACTAACTTTGGAACTCATAATGCAAACTGGACTTAAGCTAGGGTATTGCGCCCTCAAACCATCATTTATACAGACTCAAGGCTATGCCACTACAGCCTTAGAAAAACCTTAATTAGTGCTCCTTTAGCAATCGAAAAGGCCTTAAATCAACCAAATTCAACAAAATTCAAGTCTAGACCTCAAAACAAAATAGTGTAACACCAATTGGTACATTTAAAAGCCTAGCCTAAAAAGACACCACTCCAAACCATCAAGAGCATACCATATTCAGAGTATTAAGTTCCACTCACATATTTAAGGGGTAGAGAGACAATGAGATGAATTCCTTAAATGAAATAGATTGAACAGATAGGCTAAACTATGTACACAACTGTTAATCAAATAGGACATGTCCAAATCCTAAAGCAAATACACATCTCTTTTAGGAAAAAGCATGAAGGAGAAAACTAAAAAAACAACAGATTATGAAGCAACTTAAACATCAAGGCATTCCATTTCCATTTCTCAACATCCAATTTGAGTATCACATTGTAGGAATTCAGGGATGTGTACCTGATATTGAACAACTAAACAACATAAAGTGAGAGATCAGCAGTAGTAACAACAGAACTCAACCAGATTTTAGCAACCAGAAACAGATGAAATCAACTCCAAACCCAGGAATGGAGGTAAGCAGCCCAGAAAATAATTTGAATGAAGAACAACCAAAACAAACTTCCAACCAATGCTTAAAATAGAACTAAATTCAATCCATCTTCACACTAAATGATTTAGAATTTGCTTTTATAAGTCAGAACTTCAAAATCAGTGAAAAGTTTGATAAAACAGTAAGCTTTTTAACCGTCTTGTATTTTCTGGATTCTTATCTCTTAAATATTCTTAGACTTTCAGAACGTGTAAGTTCTCTATTTTTCTGAATATTCAGCTCTCAAAAGTCTGCCTTCTCCCTTTTTTGATTTTTTAACGCTCTTTGATTTTTTCCCCGATTTTTTCTCTTTTCTTGCAAGGCAAGTATGGGGTGCCTTTATAGGCAAAGGATTAGGGCAACCTTATCCTAACTAGCAATTTTCCATTTTACCCCTCTTGAACTAATTATTTTTACCCTCCTACCCTTCTCAAGAATCTGAAAAGGATTACACACTCACACTTATCCTATCTCCGGAAACTTCTACCTAACAGAAATGATTCCCTCCCTCACCTAGAATTTTTGAGTTGCCCTTTGCCTAATTGGTTTTTACAGCCCTTACTGACCCTTAAGACCCCCAAAAGTTTCCTTTTGATGCAATTAAGACCTTAAGAGTTTCCACTAATTACAAACTAGGACAAACAACAAGTTTCAGAATTGAAGGAGCAAGGAAGATCAAAGAAACCAATATTGAATTACTTTAAACTTATAACTAGAGCTGCATCTATTGCTCAAAGAACTTGGAATCAAAATGACACACCTAGGAATACTTGAATCTATTCAGAAACTAATACGAATGAACTGGACATAATAGATAATATCTCTAAACCCTAACATACCGCCATTTCCATTCTCTTAATGAACAAATAATTAAACATGATCAATCCTTAAACCTATGAGAAATAAAACTCAGAAAAGAAGAAAACAAAGAAAGAAAAAAAACAAACATAATGACTAAATATACAGCCCAAATTATGATAGAATGCAGAAAACCAAAATCAAATGATAGAGGATTACCTGAAACAACCTCTTCAACAGTAGAATCACTCATTCAGATTGTCGAGCCAAAGGGTGAATTCGAACAACCGTTAATCATCTGTTCTTAACAAGATCAAATCGACTAACGGATGTTTTAAGTTCACCCAAGCCTCTCAAGACCCAAAGATGCAAAATGGAAAACGGGGACTAAGGCTTCATATTTCAGATCCAAGATTTGAAGTGTTTGATAATGATTAGAGGGAAATCATATACATATTGGGTATGATGGGGTCAAGGCGGTTGTATGGTGTTAATCTGGGACTGGTTGGGTAAAGTATGGTTTTAGGGTCCTATTTCGATCTAAAATTCGAAGAGTATTAGGGTAATTCAGAGAAAATGGGTTGGGGATTCGGACCGCGGAAGGCGAGAGGAGTCCATGGTGTAAGTTTGGAAGGGATTGGCCACCGTCCGCCGCCGTGGATGATTTTCGGTGGGTGTAGGACAGTGGTGTATGGCTGGTCTCTGAAGAGATATAAATGAACCCAAGCTTCAGGGCCGTTAGATCGAGTAGCCTCGACGGCTACAATCTAATGGCTACAACGACGTAGTTTGACTGGGCATGAGACGGTCCGGGTTGGGGAAACTTGGGCTGGGATCCATCAATTTTAAGAGGGGAACGGTTTGGGCTGGAAGTTTAATTCAAAGCTGGCCCAGTTTTCCTCTTCTTTTCATTTTAATCCCCTTTTACCTTCAAAAATCTTCTTCGTCTTTTCTTTTTTCTTAATTATTATAATTCCTAAATTAAATATTAGGGACTAATTAACTCAATAATGTCACAAGTTACACCAAAATTATAGTTAACTCAATTAATTAGAAATAAATTAAAAGAAAACTACTTCAAAATAAAAGTTAAAATTAAAAGTGCAAATTACACTATATTTTTTGTGATTTTCCCTTTTCATAAAACAACTAATTCGTTAATTAATCCCGAAATGCAAAGTTAAATCCTAAATGCAAATGCAACATATTTTTATATTTTATTTTTATTAAGATAAATTAAATATGCACAAACAAATGCAAACCATTAGCAGAAAATGCCCCGAAAAATTAAAAATTGCAAATAAACAAAGGAAAATTATTTTGTATGATTTATATAGGGGAAAAATCACATGCTCACAGCTGCCCCTCTTTGCGCGGAAACATGAAAAGTTTTTGTGCAAAGATAAGTGAGCGGACACGAGTGATTTTTGCCCATTTGAATACTCCATGAGAAGCATATTTAAAAGCTTGACCACACCCTGTTAGAGGTTGCCTAAATATCCTCGGCTAAAGAGGAATCATGTCAGTGTAGTTCAGGAGTGTTTGGTAGCTGGGACTACCAAAGCTGTGATCTCACTATTGCTGCTGCTGCTACTGCTGCTAGACCCCCTTATTACACCTTGTGAAAAATAAAAAGAAGCTAGAATAAGATTTGAACTATGAGTTACAAAAGAATCTATCTATATCTTTAGAATTGCTCTTAATCCTTGTTGCCTTGTTGCTTGTAGGTCTCCCTGATGTTGCCTTGTTGACTTGTATTTCTTCCTGTAAAACTTTTTGTTGCCTTGTTGACATGTATTTCTTCCTGTAAAACTTCTTGTTACCTTGTTGACTTGTATTTCTTCCTGTAAAGCTTCTTGTTGCCTTGTTGACTTGTATTTTCTCTTTTCCCACGTTGATGCCGAATTGTTGGACTTGAATTATATTCCCTTGTTCTACAGGTGGGCGCCTAATTACCAAAACATGAAATTTGAATGTATTTCCTTGTTCTCCAGGTGGGCGCCTGATTACCAAGACTTGAAATTTGAAATGTATTCCCTTGTTCTGCAGGTGGCGCCTGATTACCAAAACTTGAAATTTGAAACGTATTCCCTTGTTCTGCAGGTGGGCGCCTGATTATCAAAACTTGAAATCTGAAACGTATTCCGTTGTTCTCCAGGTGGGTGCCCGATCGCCAAAACTTGAAGTTTGAAAAATGTTCCCTTATTTTCCAGGTGGGCGCCTGATTACCAAAACTTACAATTTGAAAAGCATTCCCTTATTTTCCAGGTGGGCGCCTGATTACCACAATTTGCAATTTGAGAAGTATTCCCTTGTTCTCCAAGTGGGCGCCTGATTACCAAAACTTAAAATCTGAAACGTATTCCCTTGTTTTACAGGTGGGCGCCTAATTACCAAAACTTGAAATCTGAAAAATTCCCTTGTTCTCCAGGTGGGCGTCTGATTACCAAAACTTGAAATCTGTAACGAATTCCCTTATTCTCCCGGTGGACGCCTGATTACCAAAACTCGCAACTTGAAAAATATTCCTTTGTTCTTCAGGTGGGCGCCTGATTACCAAAACTTGAATCTTGAAAAATACTCCCTTGTTCTACAGGTGGGCGCTTGATTACCAAAGCTTGAATCTTGAAAAATATTCCCTTGTTCTATAGGTGGGCGCCTGATTACCAAAACTTGAATCATTAAAAATATTCCCTTATTCTACAGGTGGGCGCCTGTTTAGCAAAGCTTGAATCTTGAAAAATATTCCCTTGTTCTACAGGTGAACGCTTGATTACCAAAGCTTGACACCTGAAAAATATTCCCTTATTCTACAGGTGGGCGCCTGATTACCAAAACTTGACTCTTGAAATATATTCCCTTGTTCTATAGGTGGGCGCCTGATTACCAAAGCTTGAATCTTGGAAAATATTCCCTTGTTCTACAGGTGGGCGCCTGATTACCAAAGCTTGCAATTTGAAAAATATTCCCTTATTCTATAGGTGGGCGCTTGATTGCCAAAACTTGACTCTTGAAAAATATTCCGTTGATCTACAGGTGGGCGCCTGATTACCAAAACTTGACTCTTGAAAAATATTCCCTTGTTCTACAGGTGGACGCCTGATTTCCAAAACTTGACTCTTGAAAAATATTACCTTGTTCTACAGGTGGGCGACTGATTAGCAAAACTTGAATCTTGAAAAATATTCCCTGAGACTGCTGCCTGTGTACCTGGTCACAACAAAACAAATAAAACACAAAATTCTTTCTATCCCAGTTTGGTGCGGGGTGGATATGTGAGTCTTGATCAAATCCCTTTACCAAATATTTCTAAATCTAAGCTAAATCCCATTATCCAGGAGGGTCCTGACAATTCTTAACTGATGACAACTTTAAGATTATGTTATGTTTCTCAAAAGGTATTATTTTTCACTATGTCTTGTTATGAGTTATATTTGTTGGGGATCTGCTATTGACTGGTGATTATAACTAATTTCGACTATCCAGGCGGGTCTTGACAACTTTTATTTAGATGACAGAATGTGGCTGTTGGGGGTTGGTACTTAGAGCTACGTCCCATTATCCGGGGGGTCCCGACAACTCCTACGATTAAATCCCATTATCCAGGCGGATCTTGATGACTCTTGTTGGGGAAGTATTTGGGTTTGATCATGCCCCCCGACTGTTTCTGTTCTAGGCTAAGTCTCATTTTCAGGAAGGTCCTGACGACTCTTAGCTGAATCCTACTTCAATCATGAAAGTCATTTTATGCCCTTTGCTATCCATGATTACCTTCAAACTTTAAATAGGTCCCATTTTCCAGGAGGGTCCTGAAGGTTCCAGATTAAATGCCAACTCTAACTTCCGGTTGTTTCTGTTGGTGATCATTTTTCAGGAGGGTTTTGGTTTCTCTTACTGGGGAAGGTATTTGTGCCTGCCTATGTTACCCGCACCTGTTTGGGTTTTAAGCTGAGTCCTATTTCAACTTCCACGGCCATTTAAGCCCTCGATTGTTTCTGCTAGGGGTTGCTAATTAAAGTTTGTCCCAATATACCCTTGCTGAGGAGAATATTTATGATGGATTACGTTCTTTTTGAGCTTTAACTGGGTCCTATTTTCAGATGGCCCTGAGGTTTCGATCATACCTACCATGTGCCTGCCTTCCCCGGTGGGCGGCCTCCCTTAGGATCTTTCGGCATTTCCTGCCCCTGTGTCAATCAAAGAAAACTTGTCTGTTTGGAGAGTGGTGGTTAACTTGCGGCATTCTTGTTGGACACGGCCTCCCCACTGTTGTGTTCCGTTATGTTCAATTTTCCATGTTGATTATGAGTTGCCTGAGTTGATTGGCTGACCCCTTAACCTTTATGGCTTTACTTTGCTTGCCCGTTGTTATGTTACACTCTTGGCCCTTTTGCCATAACTTTTACATATTTCTTGGGATTAAACGAGTCGCTGCATTGTGCTCGTCTGATCCCTGAAACCTTGTGGCTTTGTTCTGCTCCCCATCTTTGTGTTGCTCTTTCAACCCTCTTGCTAGTATTCTTACATCCTTTCCTGAGATTGTTGGGTCAATGTACTTAGCTCGGCGGAACCTTTGACCCTTGTGGCTTTATTCTGCTCCCCATCTTTATGTTTCCCTTTCGACCCTCCCGCTAGAATTTGAGTCAATGTATTATGCTTAGTTATTCCTTGTGGCCTTTTTTATTTTTGCGTTGCGCTCCTGAATCTTTTTCCAGACCCTTGCATCCTTTCGAAGATTGCCCGGTTAGTTTATGATGCTTGGCTGACCCCCTAAACCTTTATGGCCGTCCCATGTTTGTTCTGCGCTCCAAACTCTTGCTTCTCAAGTTAATTTTATCATTGAAGCTTTTGTGAATCCCTCCCCTTGCGATGTCAAACTTTGGCTACTTTTGTTACATTTTTGGGTGTCATGTGCTTCATCCCTAAGGGAGATGGTAGTAAGCTTTGAAATTTCTCTCCCGTTTGCTTAGCAAAAGACTATAGAGACTCGAAAGAAAAATGAAATGCAATAACTCCGAACTATTTTAGGGTAAAGAACTCCACCCCTAATGACTATTGAAAGGAAGAGAAAAGAAACTTATCTGAGGAAGAGCAACTGGTTTTTCATGATCATGACATGCACTTCGGCCTAGTCGACCTAGTCTGTCTCGATGACCGGCCTTCAGTTGCCATGCTTTTGTTGTTGCGACCATTTTAACCCAATTCATCTAACCGAACCCTAACTTTTCTTGACTTACAGTTTTCTGAACAAATTTCCATCAACGTACCTTTTCCAATTGTTCATTCCTTGCCTTGCCTTTGCAGTATGGTGCCAGTGAGGGTTTTCACCAACAAGACTCTCTCATTTTTATTATTTTCCTGCTTGAACTAGAGTGCCATCCCGGGGTATGGTCTATCTTTCCTTGCTTTCCTCGGCATCTCTCAAAGATTGATCAAAAGGTCTTTCTTTGGACTGTAATGTAGGCTTTTGGATAAATGTTAGAAAGAAAAAGGTATAAAAGGCTAAAAATCACTCTTAGGGTTCAAAATTTACAACTTTCGAAATCCAATTTATCGTAACAAGCACAATTTCTGCCCCAGTTTCTTGCTTGGGCCTTTGGATCGCATCCTTAAAAGGAATCAGATCATACGTAGTTCCTGCCGATTCCTTTGTTTTTTTTCATTGTTTTTTGTCTGTTTTTTTTTCCTTCTCTCTTTCTGCTTTTCTTTTCTTCCTTTTTTTCTTTTTCTCTTTTTTTCTTTCTTTATTTTTTTCTTTTCTTTCTTTGTTTTGCTTCCTTTTCTCTTTTCGTTCTTTTCCTTTCAATGCCTTCTTATAATTGTATTTCTGACTTTCGTTACTGATTCCAAAAGAGGTATATGAAAAGAAAATAATTGAAGCTCAAGAGGGTTAACAAAGGGTAGAGTGTTTAGATATCTGAATAAAATGCCTTCTTCATTTCAATCTTTAAAACATGCCAAGTACAAACAAACATGCCAAGTATAGAAAATGATTCAGACAAAAGAAAGTCATACATAATATCTTTTAGCTGCATCTGAATTGATAGCCATTTCTACACATTTTCCTTTCACATCTATTAGATACAATTCCCTATCGGACAACACTCTTGACACGACAAACGGTCCTTGCCAGTTTGGAGCAAACTTGCCCTTTGCCTCGGCGTGGTGAGGGTGGATGCGTTTCAGCACTAATCGACCCACTTCAAACTTTCTTGTTATTTGCTATGGCCATTCGTTGTTGATATAACTGGCCATGACACACTGCTGCCAATCTTTTCTCATCAATCAAACTTAATTGCTCTAGACGGGTTTTAACCCATTCTTCATCGTCGATTCCTGCTTCGGCCACAATCCGAAGGGAGGGGATTTCAGCTTTAGCCGGGATTACAACTTTTGTGCCATATACCAATAAATATGGGGTTGCCCCTACCGAAGTGCGAAGGATAGTGCGATAGCCTATCAGTGCAAAGGGTAACTTCTCACGCCACTGCCTGGACCCTTCCACCATTTTGTGAAGTATCTTCTTTATGTTCTTATTGGCTGCCTCGATCGCTCCATTCGCCTTGGGGCGGTACGGGGTGGAATTGCGATGTGTAATCTTGAACTGCTGGCATACCTCTTTCATCAAATGACTGTTGAGATTTGCCCCATTATCACTGATGAGAGTCTTGGGGATTCTAATCCGACAAATAATATTTGCGTGTACAAAGTCGACCACTGCTTTCTTGGTCACCGCCTTGAAGGTCTTGGATTCAACCCATTTGGTGAAATAGTCAATAGCAACGAGGATGGACCTGTGTCCGTTAGAATCTGCTGGCTCGATGGTCCCGATGACGTCCATGCCCCAAGAAACGAAAGCCAGGATGCAAACATCATATGCAATTCAGACGACGGGGAGTGAATCAAGTCTCCGTGCACCTGACATTGATGACATTTGCGCACGAAACTGATACAATCCCGCTCCATGGTGAGCCAATCATATTCTGCCTTGAGAATCTTATTTTCCAAAATATATTCGCTTATGTGCGGCCCGCAGACTCCAGCATGCACCTCACTCATGATGGTTGTAGCCTGCCCAGCATCTACGCATATTAATAAACCAAGATCCAGCGTTCTTTTGTAAAATATCCCCCCGCTGAAGAAGAACCCACTTGACAAATGACAGATTGTTCTCTTCTGGACCTGTGGCTTGTACCGGGTACACACCCATCCTGAATATTCTTTGATGTAGTGGAACCAAGGCTCACCATCCAACTCTTCTTCCACCATGTTGCAATAAGCATGTTGATCACGGACCTGGATATGTATTGGGTCAACATAAGCCTTATCTGGATGATGTAACATTGACGCCAAAGTAGCCACCGCATCAGCAACCTTATTGTGGATTATGGGGATATGCATGAGCTCTATTGTCCGGAATCGTTGACAAAGATCATGCAAGCATTGCTGGTATGGTATGAGCTTTTAAATCTCTTGTTTCCCACTCCCCTTGATTTTGGTGTTCCAGAAGGTCCGCGTCTCCCGAGACCAAGACTTCCTGGACACCCATGTCGGCTGCTAACCTCAAACCCAAGATACATGCCTCATATTCTGCCATGTTGTTGGTGCAATAGAAGTGGAGTTGAGCTGTGACTGGATAATGATGCCCTTCTTCCGAAATGAGCACTGCTCCTATCTTGACACCTTTCACGTTGGCAGCCCCATCGAAAAACAATTTCCATCCTAATTTCTCACCCTGTTCCATTTCATCAATATGCATTACTTCCTCGTCCGGAAAGTATGTCTTTAAGGGTTCATATTCTTCGTCAATCAGATTCTCGGCTAAGAGATAAGCTAGTGCCTATGCTTTCATTACAATCCTAGTCATGTAGACAATGTCAAACTCAGTGAGCAAGATTTTCCATTTTGCGAGCCTTCCTGTGGGCAAGGGGTTCTGGAAAATGTACTTCAATGGGTCCAGACGTGAGATGAGATAAGTGGTATATGATGACAAGTAATGTTTTAACTTCTGGGCTACCCACGTCAGGGCACAACATGTCTTTTCAAGATGAGTGTACTTAACCTCATAGGCCTTAAATTTCTTGCTAAGGCAGTATATGGCCTGCTCTTTCCTCCCGATGACGTCATGCTATCCCAACACGCATCCAAATGAGTTGTCCAAGACTGTCAAATATAAGATCAAGGGCCTTCCTGGTTCCGGTGGGATCAACACCGTTGGGTTGACCAACAACTCATATAAGAGAAAAATTCATGTCTTGATTTTAATTAAGATTGACCAACAACTCATTGTGCGAAATTCAACTCCTCATTGTGATTTTTACCAACGAACATGAGCACCTCACATAACTTAAAATGTACAGTGACATATTGAAACCGTAATTCATTGTTTGAACCAGTTAAACTACACCCTCAGGTAAAATGAAGAAAACAAATCCAATGCTCCGCTGTAAGAACGCACATATGCACCAACTTTGGAACTCATAGTGCAAATTGGACTTAATATAGGGTATTGAGCCCTCAAACCATCATTCATACAGACTCAAGGCTATGCCACTACAGCCTTAGAAAAACCTTAATTAGTGCTCCTTTAGCAATCAAAAAGACCTTAAATCAACCAAATTCAACAAAATTCAAGTCTGGACCTCAAAACAAAACAGTGTTACTCCAATAGGTACATTTAAAAGCCTAGCCTAAAAAGACACCACTCCAAACCATCAAGATCATACCATATTCCAATCACAGATTTAAGGGGTAGAGAGACAATGAGCAGAATTCCTTAAATGAAATAGATTGAACAGGTAGGCTAAACTATGAACACAACTGTTAATCAAATAGAACATGTCCAAATCCTAAAGCAAATACACATCTTTTTTAGGAAAAAGCATGAAGGAGAAAACTAAAAATACAACTGATTATGAAGCAACTTAAGCATCAAGGCATGCCATTTCCGTTTCTCAACTTCCAATTTGAGTATCACATTGTAGGAATTCAGGGATGTGTACCTGATATTAAATAACAAAACAACAAAAGGTGAGAGATCACTAGTAGTAACAACAGAAGTCAACCAGATTTCAGCAACCAGAAAAAGATGAAATCAACTCCAAACCCAGGAATGGAGTTAAGCGGCACAGAAAACAATTCGCATGAAGAAAAACCAAAACAAACTTCCAACCAATGCTTAAAAGAGAACCAAATTCAATCCATCTTCATACTACATGATTTAGAATTTGCTTTTATAAGTCAAAACTTCAAAATCACTGAAAAGTTTGATAAATCAGTAAGCTTTTAAGCCGTCTTGTATGTTCTGGATTCTTATCTCTTAAAATATCGCAGACTTTCAGAACGTGTAAGCTCTCTATTTTTTGGATATTCAGCTCTCAAAAGTCTGCCTTCTCCCTTTTTCTGTTTTTTAACTCTCTTTGATTTTTTCCCCGATTTTTCTCTTCTCTTACTAGGCAAGTATGGGGTGCCTTTATAGGCAAAGGATTAGGGCAACCTTATCCTAACTAGCCACTCTCCATTTTGCCCCTCTTGACCAAATTATTTTTACCCTCCTACCCTTCTCAAGAATCTGAAAATCATGCCTCTTAATAGACTCACACTTATCCTATCTCTGGAAACTTCTACCTAACAGAATGGATTCCCTCCCCACCTAGAATTCCTGAATTGCCCTCTGCCTAATTGGTTATTACAGCCCTTACATGACCCTTAAGGCCCCTAAAGTTTCCTTTGATGCAATTAAGACCCTAAGAGTTCCCACTAATTACCAACTAGGACAAACAACTGGTTTCAGAATTGAAGGAGCAAGGAAGATCAAACAAACCAATATTGAATTACTTAAACTTATAACTAGACCTGCATATATTGCTCAAAGACCTTGGAATCAAAATGACACACCCAGGAATACTTGAATGTATTCAGAAACTAATATGAATGAACTGGACATAATAGATAATATCTCTAAACCTTAACATGCCACCATTTCCATTCTCTTAATGAACAAATAAGTAAACACGATCAATCCGTAAACCTATGAGAAATAAAACTTAAAAAAGAAGAAAACAAAGAAAGAAAAAAAACACATAAACTTAATGACTAAATATACAATCCAAATATGATAGAATACAGAAAACCCAACATCAAATGATGAAAAAGAAAAGAGGATTACCTGAAACAACCTTTTTGACACTGGAATCACTCACTCAGATTGTCGAGCCAAAGGGTGAATTCGAAATACCGTTAATCGTCTGTTCTTATCAAGAACAAATCGACTAACGGATGTTTTGAGTTCACCCAAGCCTCTCAAGACCTAAAGATGCAAAAGGGAAAACGGGGACTAGGGCTTCATATTTCAGATCCAAGATTCGAAGCGTTTGAAAATGATTAGAGGGAAATCATATACATATTAGGTATGAGGGGGTCAAGGCGGTTGTATGATGTTAATTTGGGACTGGTTGGGTAAACTAGGGTTTTGGGGTCCTATTTCGATCTAAAATTTGAAGAGTATTGGGGTGATTTGGAGAAAATGGGTTGGGGATTCGGATTGGGGAAGGTGAGATGAGTCCATGGTGTAAGTTTGGAAGGGATTGTCCACCGTCCGCCGCCGAGGATGATTTCCGGCGGGCGTAGGACGGTGGTATATGGCTGGTCTCTGAAGAGATGAAGGAGATGAGTGAGAGGGGGAGATGGGAGTAGGGTGTTTCAGACACTTATATGTAAATGAACCCAACCTTCAGGGTCGTTAGATCGAGTAACCTCGAAGGCTACGATCAAATGGCTACAACGACGTCATTTGACTGGGCATGAGACGGACCGGGTTGGGGAAACTTTGGCTGGGCTCGACCGATTTTAAGAGGGGAACGGTTTGGGCTGGAAGCTTAATTCAAAGCTTGCCCAGTTTTCCTCTTCTTTTCCTTTTAATCCCCTTTTACCTTCAAAAATCCTCTTCTTCTTTTCTTTTTCTAAATTAATATAATTCCTAAATAAAATCTTAGACACTAATTAACTCAATAATGTCACTAGTTACACCTAAATGATAGTTAATTCAATTAATTAGAAACAAATTAAAGGAAAACTCTAAAATTAAAAATGCAAATTACACTATATTTTTTGTGATTTTCCGTTTTCATAAAACAACTAATTCGTTAATTAATCCTGAAATGCAACGTGAAATCCTAAATGCAAATGCAACGTATTTTTATGTTTTATTTTTATTAAGATAATTAAATATGCACAAACAAATGCAAACCATTAGCAGAAAATGCCCAAAAAAATCAAAAATTGCAAATAAACAAAGGAAAATTATTTTGTATGATTCATATAGGCAAAAATCACATGCTCACATGATGAATATTTCTCTTAAGATAGAAGACCTAGTCTGATGAACTTTCTCATGGATCAAAATCGTAGTCTAATGAATCTTTCTCCTAAGATAGAAGACCTAGTCTGATAAACTTTCTCCTAGGATAAAAATCTTAGTCTGATGAATAAATCTCCTAAGATACCAAAAAAAAAAGACCTAGTCTGATGAATTTTCTCCTAGGATCAAAATCTTAGTCTAAAGAATCTTTCTCCTAAGATAACAAAAAATGGACCTAGTCTGATGAACTTTCTCCTAGGATCAAAATCTTAGTCTGATGAATTTTTCTCCTAAGATAGAAGACCTAGTATGATAATTTTTTTCCTAGGATCAAAATCTTAGCCTGATGAATCTTCTCCTAAGATACCAAAAAGTGACCTAGTCTGATGAACTTTCTCCTAGGATCAAATTCTTAGTCGGATGAATCTTTCTCCTAAGATAGAAGATCTAGTCTGATGAATTTTCTCCTAGGATAGAAATCTTAGTATGATGAATCTCTCTCCTAACATAACAAAAAAGGGGGTCTAGTCTGATGAATTTTCTCTTATGATCAAAATCTTAGTCTGATGAATCTTTCTCTTAAGATACCAAAAAGTGACCTAGTCTGATGAACTTCCTCCTAGGATCAAAATCTTAGTCTGATAAGTTTTTCTCCTTAGATAGAATACCTAGTCTGATGAATTTTCTCCTAGGATCAAAATCTTAGTCTGATGAATCTTTCGCCTAAGATAGAAAATGTAGTATGATGAATTTTATCCTAGGATAATAATTTAGAAGAAAAGGGGAAGTCTGAATTTGAAAAAAAAAGGGGGAAAGTCTGGAGTTGAAAAAAGAGAGGGTCAATTTTAGTTTTGTTGAAATCAGGAGTCCCGCTTGGAGTATAGGGTCAGTTTACTTTAGTCAAGCTTTGTTTATAGTTTCCGCAAGCTCAATCACTTTTAGGATATGCACATCCTTATCAGGTTCCCACCTAGAGAATAAGGGAAAGTAGTTCAAGTTTCAAAAGAAAGAAGTTCAAGTTTCAAAGGAAGACAGTTCAAGTTTTAGCAATTAGGCGCCTACCTGGAGAACAAGGGAAAACAATTTGAGTTTCAAGGGAAAGCAGTTCAAGTCTAAAAGGAAAACAGTTAAAGTTAGAAGTAGCAGAAGCTCGCGGCAAGAAGGCGAGTCAACAGTCCGAGATGATCAATGGAAGTAATCTTAGTCCAAAATAAAAAAAGAAAAAAAAAGAAAAGAAAAAAAAAGGAGTGAATCCAAAAGGGAGAAGCTGAGACAATAGGTGGATTGCTCAAGACATGATTGAAGTCACAAGCTTTGCATGATCCATCTTGATATAAAAAAGCTGAAGAAGATTGAACTAAAACCTGTAGCTAACAAGCATCAAGATTCAGATCAGAGTCTACAACAAGAACCATCTAAGACTCAAGATCAAGCTTCAGAAGACTCATAGATAGGAATCTTGTAACTCGTCGTTGAAACGTTTAGCTAGTCTTTTTCATTTATTGATTTTTGATGTAATAACAGGATCGCAGACCTGAAACTTGGCAGAACAGCACCTCAATCGGCTCTCCACCTTAGTATACTCCATCGTCTCACTCACTTCTGAACTACACGTGGCCTAATTCCTTTATAGCCAAGGATATGTAGGCAACTCAGATGTCAGGGCTCGGTCTCATTCTCCTTCTTGGTTTTTGGTCTACTTAAATAAGGGTCGGGTCAAAACCTGTCTAGTCATTCTTTGTCTGAAAGCTCTTCGCGTTTCCTGTCAAAGAGGGGTAGCTGTAGACATGTGATTTTTTATCTTCCCCAAGATTTTTCATATTCTAGCACGTAAATATTTAATTTAGGCCTAATATAACTATTTTAACTAATTTTTATTCTTTTACTTTATTTTATTATAAGAAAATAAAGATTACAATACAGTCAGTCTTATTTTAATATTTATTTTATTTAAGTAGGGTCAATTAAAATGAGGTCGTATTTTAGTTCCGTTTGCGGGAAAAGAAGAAAACTTGAGCTCGAGCAATATATTTTTTTGGCCTAATTTTGAACCTAATCTATAATTTCCAAGCCTATAATTCTTAGGCCCATACCCCTAACCTAATTTCTACCCATATATAATATCAGTCTCCGCCTAAAAATCCTATGGCCGCAATTCTCAAAAGAACTCCCTCCACCCTTAATCGTTTCTGTCTTCTTGTTCACAGGATCAACGGGCAATCCTCCACTTTTAACAAAAATGAAGAAGGCTTAAAAACCTTTTAGCTGCTGGTACGTAAAAGTGACTCGCTCGCACCCCTCCTCGCCGGAAACACCATGAAACCCGGCTAAAATAACTCCAAAACAACATTCTTCTCTCGCCGGAAAACACTTCCAAAAACAACCTTTAACACCCTTAGCTCTTTGTCTTCAGGAGATGGTCGTCTGAAACTTAGAGAACAAAGAACAAACCAGTCTTTACACCCCTCTTCTCTGATTGTCGATAACATCTTCATCAAAAAACGACATCGTCGAAGCTCTACGCCGGCATCGTATCCTCTCTACCGAGCTTCACCCTTTGGTTTGTTCCCTGTGGCTTCGTGACTGTCTTACATATATTAGCTATAGGGTTTCTTTCCAGCTTTCTTCATGCAAGCTTTAGGGCACCTAATTCGAAGGTCTGCCCCAACACCTTTCGTGAGGAAATTGGGTTTGTTTGGTGCAACTATAGTGAGTCGTAGCTTCAATAGAATCCCATTTCGTTCGATGTGAAGGTTTGATGCCGATTTGAGTTTTGTCTGCAGAGGTCTGGGTTCATCGTGGTCATGTACGGGTCTTGTTTGCTTTGAGATCTCCCTAATATAAAACTCAAAATCTCAGATTTAGCACAAAGGTCCCGTTCTTTTAACTCTTTGTCAATTTTATTTCATTTTTAAAGTAAAAATAAAAACAACTTTTATGGATCATTCAGTATATGATTCTATTGGATGTTTAATTATTTGATGAAGCTATCTCATAACCTGTTTGAGTGATTTGGATAAGTATTAAAATGAAAATAGATTCTTACACTATAGTTAAATATAGTGTAGTGAGTGAGTTTTTTGTTCCATTATTGATCTTAGCATTTGAGCTTTCGGCATAGTGATATTTAGTTCAGCGTTATGTGGGGAAAAATAAATAGTATTAATGATAACGTGTATGGCTTTATTGTGTTGTCTTTGTTCTCGTTTAATTTGTCTAAGTTAACTTGGGAACGTAAGACGGCCTCTTCCTCACAATAATTCCAAAATCCATGGCATTCACTTGATTAATTTCAATCATTTAGAAATCGAAGTGTGCCATTAATTGAATATTTCATAGCCCTCACAAACTTGAAAATGCGTAATTGCTTTAGGCGCGCTATTTAAATTAATTTTTTTAAACTCGGGTATGCATTTCATGCGACCCAACTCCATTTCTCAACAACGTTAAATAAAATGTGCCGTGGACCGCAGGTGCATTTATGTGACTGGGTTCAAGGCGTGTTTTATATGGTGTTGAATCTTTCCTAAAAATAGTTATAAGCGGTTTAATAAGTTAAAATGTACCATAGGCTAAAATATGTATTAAAATAAGATAATAAGCAAATTATGATAGTTTAAGCGACTGTGCTAGAACGATAGAATTCGGAGGTTCCTAACACCTTCCCTTGGGTTAACATAATTCCTTATTCAGAGTTTCTGGTTCACGGACTTCAAAAGGAAAGTTGAATTTTCCTTGATTTGAGATTTAAAATAAACCTGTAACTTGGGACACCAATAAAATATTCCAAGTGGCGACTCTAAATTAAATAAAATAATCTCATTTCGATTAATGTCTCTTTAATTGGAAAAACTCCTTTATATCTCTTTCGGGTGTAGTGAAAAGAAGGTGTGACAATCATCAGGTAGTGAGTGTTTCTAGGAGGATTGAGGGTATGTATTCTAGGAATAGAGAGGAGAGGAAGGCCAGGAGGTCTCGAGAGTCAGGCCATTATTCTAGTGCCCGTGCCCCAGCGGAAGGTCATCATGGTAGGGTTATATGAATTGCCCTGTTCATTCATCTCTTTTAACAGTCGATGGTATTCCAGCTCCTCTTAGGCCTCAGGAGCCTTATTATGCACCTCCGGTATCTAGTGCGCCTCCTGCGCGGGGGGATTTTAGAGATCAATCTAACATACCTGACCCGAGCCATTCACAGCCGCCATGTCCCCCTAGATCTTGTTTTGAGTATGGTGAGACGCACCATATGGTGAGGGATTGCCCCATACTTAGGATGGGTGAATTTCCACAGACTTCTCAGTCACAGCGTGCCCCGTAAAGTTCTCAGGCTATGGTTACAGCTCTAGTTGCTACCCCACCTACTCAGCCAGCTAGAGGTGGAGGTCGGGGAGGTAGATGTCACCGTAGAGGGAGCTATTGCTCTAATTCTACCTGTACCAAGGCTATTGCCTCCGATTCTGTCATCACAGATGCTATACTGGTTTGTCACATAGATGCACCGGTTCTATTCGATCCAGGCTCCACTTATTCTTATGTGTCTTCTTATTTTGCTCCGTATTTAGGTGTAGCTCAGGATTCTTTGAGTTCCCCTATTTATGTTTCTACTCCTACAGGAGATTTTCTTATTGTGGACCACATTTATCGGTTGTGTTTGGTTGCTCTTAGTGGTTTTGAGACCAGAACTGATTTATTTTTGCTCAGCAGGGTAGATTTTGATACTATCTTGGGCATGGAATGTTTGTCGCCACATTATGCTATTCTTGATTGTCACACCAAAACCGCGACACTGGCTATGCCAGGTGTGCCATGTGTTGAGTGGAGGAGTGCTTTAGATCACATTACCAGTAGAGTTATTTCTTTCCTTGAGGCTCAACGTATGGTTAAGGAGGGGTGTGACACGGATTTAGCTTATGTGAGAGATGTCAATATTGATACCCCTTCTGTTGATTTTGTCCTAGTAGTATGGAATTTTTCTGAGGTGTTTCCAGCTGACCTTCCGGGCATGCTGCCTGATAGAGATATTGATTTTGGCATTGATATGTTGCTGGGCACTCAGTTTATTTCTATTTCTCCGTATCGAGTATCTCCTCCTGAGTTGAAGGAGTTGAAGGATCAGTCACATGAATTTCTTGATAAGGATTTTATTCGGCCCAGTGTTTCACTTTGGGGTGCTCATGTCTTGTTTGTGAAGAAAAATGATTGTTCTATGCGTATGTGTATTAATTACTGCTAGCTGAACAAAGTTATAGTGAAGAATTATTATCCTTTGCCTCGTACTAATGATCTGTTTGACCAGCTTCAGGGAGCACAGGTGTTTTCTAAGATTGACTTGTGCTCAGGTAACCATCAGTTGATGATTCGGGAGACAGATATCTCGAAGACTTCTTTCAGGACTCGGTATGGTCATTGCGAGTTCCGTGTCATGTCATTTTGGCTAACTAATGACCCAACAACTTTTATGCACTTGATGCACAATGTATTCCGGCCATATCTTGACTTATTTGTCATTGTCGTTATTGATGATATTCTGGTGTATTCCCAGAGTCAGAAGGATCATGAGCAATACTTGAGGATTGTGCTTCAGACTCTGAAAGAGAAGAAGTTATATGCTAAGTTCTCGAAATTTGAGTTTTGGTTTGATTCAGTGGCATTCCTAGGCCACGTGGTATCGAGTACGGGTATTCAGGTGGAGTCAAAGAAAATAGAGGCCATGCAGAGTTGGCCCAGACCATCCTCAGCTATAAAGATCTGCCATTTCCTTGGCTTGGCAGGTTACTACCGTCGTTTTTTTGGAGGGGTTTTCATCAATTGTAGCCCCTATGATTAGACTGACCCAAAACGGTGTTCGATTCCAGTGGACGGAAGAGTGTGAGACAAGCTTTCAGAAGCTCAAGATAGCTTTAACTAGAGCCCCAGTATTGATATTGCCTATAGGTTCGGGGTCTTATACTATCTATTTTGATGCCTCGAGGGTTGACCTTAGAGCGGTATTGATGCAGGACAATAAAGTGATTGCCTATGCGTCGAGACAGTTGAAGGTATATGAGAAGAATTATCATGTACATGATCTTGAGTTAGCTGCTGTTGTTCACGCCTTAAAGATCTGGTGTCATTATTTTTACAGTGTGCCTTATGAGATTTATATTGATCACCGGCATTTGGAGCATCTGTTCAAGCAGAATGATCTTAATTTGTGCCAGAGGAAGTGGTTAGAGTTGCTGAAGGACTATGATATCACTATTTTGTGTCACTCGGGGGATCACGCCCAACTATGCCTTATAAAAAGGAATATGTGGATGTTGCAAATATAGTCTGAGTATTTAGCCAGAGTCGAACCCATAAGTAAGGGTATTCATGGTTCGGTTTGGATCGGTTTTTCCCTAAAAATAAACCAAACCAAGTAAGTCGGTTTTTGTAATGTTAGAACCAAACCAAACCAATTAAGTCGGAGTTTTTCTTGATTAGGGTTATGTTGTTTTTTTGGTTATTTTTCAATTTTTTTCTTAAATATAAGACATACACTACCAAACACATATTTGGGCGACCACATTTTCAACATAATAATATTTAATCAATTGCCCTTTGAGAAATCTATTATTTACCAAGATCTATTGATGATAATTGAATCAAATAGTAATAAATAATTTAAGGACTCAATAAAAATATATTATTTTTAACATGAAATAGATTCTTACACTTAAGAAAAGAAATCTATCAATCAAACTAGAATGTAAAGGTAAATAATTGTACTAATAGCGCAAACGATTAACATTTAATATAAAAAATTTAAAACTTTGTATAAAATTATACACACACACACACACACACATATATATATATGTGTGGGTGTGTGTGTGTGTGTAATAACAAATTTAAAATAGCTTCTCCTATATTCGATTTGGTTCGATTTTTTAAAATCAAAACCAAACCAAATTTGATTGGTTTTTAAATTTCAAAACCAAAACCAAACCAAACCAAAAAAGTAAGGGTTTTCTAGGTCTGTTTTCGGTTTGGTTCGACTTTATGATTATTATGAACAACCCTACCCACAAGGAACTAACCTATCAATTACTCTCGTTAGACTTACAAATATCTATGTAATCAACTTCCCAGATGTTTTTGAATAACAATTGATAATGTTTCTACTAACTAAGACTGACTACAATTAAGCAAATAAAGGCTAACTATGATTAAGTTGTAAACGATTTAGAGAATGATCTAAGGTTATGATTTTCCCAATTGATTGAATCCCTTCCGATTATGTTTCACATAGATCTTCCTAATTGTCTCTATCAATTATGAGCACTCTTATTATCGTAAATCTCTCCCGAGTAATCACGATAATTTACTAGACAAACTCTCCAGAGTTATGCTAGCTGGCTTTGTGTAACGACCTTTCCGGTCGTTTTGAGATTTTGCACTTTGATCGCCAATTCTCGGGCATGAATAACCCTTATTATGTATTATGACTGACGTGATCATTGGTTTTGGTTTTCAGGAAAATATGGTATGAATTTGAAAGAACGGTTTCTGTGGAAAGCTTTGAATTTGAAAGGTTTGATCAAGAGTTGACTTATTTGAATATAAGCTCAGATAGAAATTTTTATGATTTGGTTAGATTCGTTGGGTGATTTATGACTTAAGAGCGTGATCGAAATTGGTTTTGGAGGTCTCGTGTAGAATTAGGCTTGAATTGGCGAAGTTAGTATTTTGGCGAATTCCGATTAATAGGTGAGATTTGGATCCCAGGGTCGGAATGGAATTCAGGGAGTTGCTGCAGCTCCGTTATGTGATTTGGCATATGTGTGTAAAATTTCAAGTCATTCGGAGGTGATTTGGTTGGGTGTTTGATCAAATGCGTGTTTCGGAAGTTTTAGAAGAACTTAGACTTGAATTCGATGTAATTGGATGGTTTTGGCATTGTTTGAGGTGTTTTGATGATAGATTGAATGATGTTTTAGGATAGGTTGATGCTTTTTGTTGAGGTCCCGTGGGGCCTCATGGTGATCTTGGATAGCTAACGGGAAGCTTTGGACTTGGGAAAAATGCAGAAAATGCAGTAGTTATTGCAGAGTATTTTGGTCTTCGCGATCGCATAGAAGGATTTGGGTAGGCCTGAGATTTTATCTTCGCGTTCGCAGTTGGAGCTTCGCGTTCGGAGGGTGTGTTCTTGGTGCTTCACATTCGCATGATACCCTCTGGGTTTGCATAGGAGGATTTGAAGGTTAGGGGCCTATGCCCTTCGCGTTGGCGGCCTGGAGCTCACGTTCGTGTAGATGGAGGAAGGCAGTCATCACGTTTGTAGGCCTAAGGTTGCGTTCGCATAGCACGTTTTGAGGTCTTGGGAAATTTGTTCTTCGCGATTGAGAGCCTAGGGCCGCGATCGCATAGAAGAAAATTTTAGCTGGGCAGATGGGTTTTTAAACATTTTATTCCGCGAGCCTAAGTCATTTTCCCACTATTGTTGAGCATTTTAAGAGCTATTTGGGAGAAATTGAAGAGGGATTCGAAGAGGATTTATTGGAGATGAGTTTTATGATCTAAAAACATGATATATTTGTAGAATGGAAATTTAGCCAAAAATGGAAGAACTAGGGCTTGTGATTTTGAGATTTTAAATTGAGATTTGAGGGGTCATTTGGACTCCGATTTAAGTGTTCTTTATATGCATAGACTCATGGCGAGATAAGGAACCCATTGATGTGAAAAATTCTGAGTTTCAAGAAGTGGGTCTGGGGCTCGGGTTTTGGTAATTTCGGGATTTGTGCCCGGTATGGATTGTTTTCGCTTGGGCTTTATTTCTTAGCATATTGTGATGTATTCGTTATGATTTTGGATGGATTCGATGTGCGTGGAGGCTAATTTAAGGGACAAAGGTGTTGCGAGCTAGGGATTTTGCCGGTTCGAGGTAAGTACTGATTGTAAATACTGCCCTGAGGGTTTTAAACCCCAGATTACATATCGTGGTGTTATTTTGAGGTGACGTACATGCTAGATGACGAGCGTGGGGTAGAACACCGCTGGGGATTGTGACATAGTCCATTCTGAACGCTTATTTTAATGCGTATTTGATAGTTTATTATTTGATGTTATTATATTTTGTGTTGTATGCCATGTTTGGGGCCTTGTGCCGATTGTTGAGGCCCTTAGGGGCGTTTTCACTATATTTCCTCACTCTATTTGTTTAAAAGCATATCCTCAGTCATGTCTTACCTGTTTATTACTCAAATTTGGCTTTATCACAATATTTTTAAAAGTGTGGAAACTATTTTAGGTTGAGTTCCCTATTTTACTGAGATAGATTGAGAGTCTGATGGTGAGGTTAATGACTGAGAGAGGTCGAGGGCCTAGTTGTGAGGATTATATATCTATGGATCAGGATGCATACAGCAGAAGTATATATATACATGGATCGGGCTACACGCCACAGCGATATAATGCTTGGGCTGTAGGAGCCTCTCTCGAGTTTGCACACCCCCAATAAGTGTCGTCGATGAAATATATGGATCGGGCTGCACGGCGCAGTGGTTACTAAATGGTACCTTTCGAGCGTGAATGCTGAGTGCGAGTATTATTTGGTAAAAGATGAGTCATGAGTGATAGAGAGGCTAGCCCGAGGGGCGATAGATATATACATGCACATGAGCGATATTTTGCCTGAAAGGCATGTTTATGAACTTTTTGATTTCACTCCTCTTTAAAGTGAGTTTCTATTGAATATGTTGATTTATTGATTGTTTTCACTCATATTTATGTTGAGCCTCTATCGAAAGTTGAACAACTGTTTTAAAATAACTTTTATTTAAACTGAGCTTTACGAGATGTTCAGAAATTAATCATTGATTTGGTATTTGGATATTTTCGCCGAGATTTTCAAGTTATGAAGTGTTTATGATTATTGTTTTGCCTGAGGGGCTGTTTTACGAACTATGTTTTGCCCAAGGGGCTGACTATGGCTTTAATCTCTATTATCATTTTAAATGGTATTGAACCCCTAATGAAACTATTGGAAAGTATTTCAAAATGTTTTTTACTAAAAGCCGGACTTTAAAAGAGAAAGTTGACTCGTATTATGATTTGTAAGCTTGTTATGTTTATTGAGCCTAACTTGAATGTGGATTCATTGTTTCCTACTGCTCAGTCTTTATTGACTCTTATTACTTACTGGGTTGGAGTACTCACATTACTCCTTGCACCTCGTGTGCAGATGCAGGTATATCAGAACCCGATAGTGGGTGTTGATTTGCTCAGACACGAAGTCATCAGAGTTAGCAGATGGCTGCATGACGTTCACAGCACCAGTCCTTTCGTCACATTGTTATTACTGTATTTAGTACATTATTTTAGACTTCTGGTTGTTTTTAGACCTTGATAGATATTCATGACTAGTGACACCCCGATGTCGGGCTTGTATAGTTTCTTTCAGATTTATATTATGAAATACTATAATTAAAGGTTTAAAAATGACTCTTAATGATTAAAAGGTTAATGTGAGTGTTGTGTCAGCTGACCTTGTCTTCACAAGAGGCGTCATCACGACCGGGTCGGTTTGGGATCGTGACATATAGTATCAGAGCCTAGGTTACTAGGTCTCATGAGTCATGAGCAGGTTTAGTCAAGTCTCGTGAATGGGTATGGACACGTGTATATTTATCCTCGAGAGGTTGTAGAACCTTTAGGAAAAATTCACATTCCTGGAATGTTATCGTGTGTTCTCGATTCGGCTTGAGAAGTAACTCTTGAAATTCCTTCTACGCGTTCGTATATGCGCATGAGTTCTCAGTATCAGATGTGCCTTGATGGCTTGTGATTTACCCGATTGAGGGTAAAGATGTGATCTATGTGAGTTCGATGTTGGGACAGTCTGGAGGACTTGAGGCCGAATCTTTGCCTATGGCTTGAGCATCGAGGTGCTGATTGTGTGAGCAAGTGTTTTGAACTTATATGTTCGATATTGTCTCTATTAGTGGAAGTGACGGCTGGATAGCTATATGATGATTATGTAAGTACTGTGAGATGTATCTATGTGACTTGGAAGTGACGAGGAAGGTCTGTTGGATGATAGAAGAACTATTAGGTGTTTGAATTCCACCGTGATTCGAGGTATAGCCTCGAGTTATGGGCTTGTGAAGGATCCTTTCATGTTTTCCAGTTGAGAGTGAAGTAAACTTTATGTTGCGGTACGAGTTCAGACTCAGGAACACTAAGTGACTGCGTACAGTTTATGATGGTGGAAGGTATACAGAAAGGTTAACCGAAGGCAAGGCAGGTGGGTTATCTCTTGTGAAAAATTCTGGGGTTGTGTGACCCTTATGTGATTGTTAGAAGATCTCATGCTATAATGAAATGTAATTATTGGAATTTGAAATTTTGGGTCGCTTAAGAGAGTGGGCTTAACTATTGCAAGATTTGAAAAAGATTTAAAATACTAGATGATTTCTGATTACACAAGCTTACAAAGGATTTGAGTTTAATCTCACTATGGTATTGTGGCATCAATAGGGTATAAGTGTTATGAGTTATTGGGTGTATTCTGATTTATGGCTTCGAGCCAAGTGGGGAAGTTTGCTATTGAATAGTTGATTGCTCGGTTATGTGCTATGTTGGTTCCGATTTAAGGCGTGTGGTGAATCAGTTCTGGTTGCGGAGATTGACCCCGAGGATGGCTCGAGTAAAGGAAATTTTGTACTAAGGAAAGGTTATGTGCTGCAGTGTCAAAAGTGCCGATGAGGCATGGTTGTTCGGTTCTGTTGATTGGGTTAAGTGCAATATGAATAGAGTGAATGACCCTCGAGAATGGTTCTAATATGTCCATGATTCAATATGTAGTAATTTGGTATCTTAAAGTTATATATGTGATTGGAAATCGAGTTTTCATTGGAAGGGTTCAAGACATGTGGTATTTCTACGTTAATTGTGGGATTCTATGTATAGGTAACATGAAGGTAAGGGTAATATATTTAGATTCACAAGAAGTTCTTCAGAGAAAAGTATTGAGGAATTGTGGTGCTACAACAAGAAGGGATATCAAGTTGAAGATGAATCAGAAGGAAATTTAGATATATGGGGTAGCTTGATAGTATACCTGACCGGTAAGGGAAGGATATGATTAGTTCCTTGTGTGTGTTTGAGGTAATGAGTTTCTACAGGTGTTTTTCGGCAGTGCTCTTAGGTTTTAATGGCTTGCTTAGATTGATTAAGTTGGAAAGGATTTAGTCCTGACAGGTACGATTTCTACAAAAGGAACTCGGAAAGAGTTCTTGATGGGCTTTACTGTGGTTTGGAGACCTATATTTTCTATGGGCATGCGGAGCATGGGATGTATAGTGATTTTTTTCTCCTAGTTAGGACGAATGGAAAGTTCTTGACTAGTTGAGTGCGTAGATGTATGTGACTCGGAAGGGAGATAAAGTTTTCATGTTATCCTTGGATGGTACGGTTTATGCGGTATATTGTGTAAGATTGAGATTTGCATGTGTAAGGTTACGGTTCAAATTTGAATAGGAATTCATAAATTCTTAGGCAGTTTGGGCAGTTTCAGATAAATAGAGAAATGAGCTTCATATGAATTGAGAAATGATATTTCGATGGTTAAGGAAATGGTAACACTGATTGAGGTGATTTGACGAGGGTACATGTTTTAGAAAGAGGCAATGTGATTATGTTGATGGTACTTTGGTAGTATTGTGACAGTTATTGTCAAGCAGACTACTGATATTCGAGTTTGTTTGGCAGCATAGAAGAATCTTAGAGTATCTCTCATGGAATGATTGAGTACTAGAGGAGAGTTATATATGTGAGTGGCGGATTTGGGATCAGATATGGTAATTTCGTGTGTTTTTTATGGACTTGGAGACTGGAAGTTCTCATATGCAAGTTAGCTTGGGTTGTCGATGGCAAAACGTGGATAAGTTAGTCGGATATTAGTATGTACTATGATTCAGTCATTGTGGAACTTCGAAGGATTATTTATCTATTGTGTGTAACTGGAGTTGATGTATGGTCCATTGATAGACCTATACGGATATGTGTCCAGCATCGAGATGGTTTTGTTGACTTCGAGTTGATGTTGGCAAAGGATGTTTTGACTCGGTTGCTTTGATCTATGAGAAATTAGGGGGTCTACGAGTTACCTTTCTATGTTATGAGATGTTACGATCTGTTGGTTATAGGCACCTATGGTGTGGTTCTATTGAAGTTTCATAACAGAAGTCGAGCGAGAAGAGTAATCGAGAGTTGCTTAGTGAATGACGTATTGGTTATGTCATATCGGGTTTGTATGGTGTATGTCATTTGTTTCACCGTGAGTGTAACGATTTGCTTTGATTCCAGATATTAATTGAGCATGTTTGTCGACTTCAAGCATAGTGACTTGAGGTATTCTATGTGGAGCAGTGTTTGGCTCAGGATTGCGCGTGGTTGCAAAGCTATATGGAAATATGACCTTGTAGGTTAGATTAGTGTGTTTATTCTATGATGTGAGACGGGTTCTCAGCCATGTGTTGTGATGGTACTGGTGAGCTTGAGGTACAACTCTTTCATTTGAGTTAGTTTCATGATGTGAGTATGTTCATATTGCTGCTTATTAGTGCGCGGACTGTGCAAGTTGTGGTTTTAGCTTGTCTTGAAGTGTCATGTCACCAGAGTGATGGTATTGGATTAGATTAGATTGTTAGAGTCTGTAATGAATAAAAATGGGTTCGATTTCAGCATGTTTGATGGATAGATATCGAGGTTCGGTTAAAAAATTTGCTATGGTCCTTGCCAAAGGAGAAGTAGCCTTATGGATGGCTGATCTGAGAAATGGTTATGATTTACTGCGTGTTTCATTTATCATTGGTAGTATATAGAAGTGTTGGAATGAGACTTTAGTTGTTAAGAGGTTTTCTATCGGTATTCAGTTGATATGTGCAGTTGCTGTGATTAAAAGTTATCGCTGCGAGTGTTTTAGTTATGTGGTATGTCATGTGATTAATGCTGAGCTAGAAGATATGGCATGTTCTAGCTTGATTGGAGTTATTCATAGTATAAATGTGAGATTGTGAAAGCATTGGGGATTTTAGAAGCAAAAATGTGGTTCTATGGTTTATGGATTAGGATGAATAGTGGAATTTCAGATATGTTATGTTATCAGGCCTATATGAGATAGGGTGACATGTGATCCCCCCCGAGTATATGAACTGTAAGGTTATTCAGCGATTGGTTGGCTTTAAAACAACTCTAGGTACGTTCGAGGACGAAAGTGTGTTTACGTGGGGAAGGATGTAACGACCCGACCAGTCATTTTGAGCTTTTACACTTTGATCACTAGTTCTCTGGCATGACTTGCCCCGTATAATGTATATGACTAATGAAGATCGTTGGTTTTGGTTTTCAGGAAAATCAGGAATGAATTTGAACGAACAGTTTCAGTGGAAAGCTTTGAATTTGAAAGAACAGTTTCAATGGAAAGCTTTGAATTTGAAAGACTTGACCAAGAGTTGACTTATTTAAATATGAGATCAGATCGGAATTTTTATGATTTGTTTAGCGTCATTGGGTGATTTATGACTTAGGAGCATGATCGGTTTGGTTTTGGAGGTCTCGTGTAGAATTAGGCTTGAATTGGCAAAGTTAGTATTTTGGCGAATTCCGGTTGATAGGTGATTTTGATTCGAGGGTCGGAATGGAATTCATGGAGTTTCTGTAGCTTGGTTATGTGTTTTGGTATGTGTGTGTAAAATTTCAGGTCATTCGGAGGTGATTTGGTTGGGTGTTTGATCAAATGCGTTTTGTGGAAGTTTTAGAAGAACTTAGGCTTGAATTCGATGTAATTGGATGATTTTGGTGTTGTTTGAGGTTTTGTGATGATTGGAACAGGTTTGCATGATGTTTTAGGATGGGTTTGCTTTTGGTTGAGGTCTCGGGGGGCCTCGGAGTGATTTCGGATGGCTAACAGGATGTTTTGGACTTGGGCAAAATGCAGAAAATGCAGCAATTATTGCCGAGTATTTTTTGTCTTCGCCATCGCAGGAGTTCCCTCGCAAACACATGGAAGGATTTGGGTAGGCCTGAGATTTTGTCTTCACGTTCGTGGAGGGTGCGTTCTTGGTCCTTCACGTTCTCATGATACCCAGGTTTGCATAGGAGGATTTGAGGGTCAGGGGTCATTGCCCCTCGCATCGCGGTCTAGAGTTCGTGTTCGCATAGTTGGAGGAAGGAAGTCATCGCGTTCGCAGGCCTAAGGTCGCATTTGCATAGCACATTTTGAGGTCTTGGAAAATTTGTTCTTCGCGATCGTGAGCCTGGGGCCGCAATCGCATAGAAGAAAATTTTAGCTGGGCAGAAGGGTTTTTAAACATTTAATTCCGCGAGCCTAAGTCATTTTTCCACCATTGTTGAGAATTTTGAGAGCTATTTGGGAGAAGTTTAAGAGGGAATCGAAGAGGATTTAAGAGGATTTATTGGAGGTGGGTTTTATGAATAAAAATGTGATTTATTTGCGGAATTAATCTATAAATTCATGGAAATTTATCTAAAAAATGGAAGAACTAGGGCTTGGGATTTTGAGATTTTAAATTGGGATTTGAGGGATCACTTGGACTCCGATTTTGGTGTTCTTTAAATGCATAGACTTATGGCGAGATAAGGAGCCTGTTGTGAAAATTTTTGAGTTTCGAGAAGTGGGCTCGAGGCTCGGGTTTTGGTAATTTCGGGATTTGTGCCCAATATTGATTATTTTTGCTTGGGCTTTGTTTTCTTAGAATATTGTGATATACCTGTTCTGATTTTTGATAGATTCGACGTGTGTGGAGGCTAATTTGCGGGACAAAGGCGTCGCGAGCTAGGGATTTTGCCGGTTTGAGGTAAGTAATAATTGTAAATACTGTCCTGAGGGTTTGAAACCCCGTATTACACGTCGTGGTGTTACTTTGAGGTGACTTACACGCTAAATGATGAGTGTGGGGTAGAGCTGCGCTGGGGATTGTGACCTAGTCCATCCGAAACGCTTATTTTAATGCATATTTGACAGTTGATTGTTTGATGTTATTATGTTTTGGGTTATATGCCATGTGTGCGGCCTTGTGCCGACTTGTTGAGGCCCTTAGGGGCATTTTCACGATCTTTCCTCACTTTATTTGTTTGAAAGCATATCCTCAGTCATGTTTTAGTTGTTTATTACTCAAATTTGCCTTTATCACAATATTCTTAAAAGTGTGGAATCTATTTTGAGTTGAGTTCCCTGTTTTACTGAGATACACTAAGAGTCTTATGGTGAGGTTAATGACTGAGAGAGGCCGAGGGCCTAGTTGTGAGGATTATATATCTATGGATCGTGCTGCAAACCGCATCAATATATTAATATGCATATATATATATATATATGTGAGTGTGTGTGTGTGTATGTATATATATATATATATATATATATATATGTATATATATATATGTATATATATATATATGTATATATATATATATATGTATATATATATGTATATATATATATATATATATGTATATATATATATGTATATATATATATATATATGTATGTATGTATGTATGTAAGTATGTATACGGATCGGGCTGTAGGAGCCCCTCCGGAGTCTGCACACTCAGTGAGTGTCGTCGACAAAATATATGGATCGGGTTGCACGCCGCAACGATATATGGATCGGGCTACATGCCTCAGCGATTACTAAATAGTACCTATCGAGCGTGAATGCTGAGTGCGAGTATTGTTGGTAAGAAATGAGTCACAAGTGATAGAGAAGCTAGCCCGAGGGACGATAGATATATACATGCACATGAGTGATATTTACCTGAAAGGCTTGTTTATGAACTTATTGATTTCACTCCTCTTTAAAGTGAGTTTCTATTGGATATGTTGATTTATTGACTGTTTTCACTCATCTTTATGTTGAGCTTCTGTCGAAAGTTGAACAAATGTTTTAAAATACTTTTTATTTAAACTGGGGATTACGAGATGTTCAGAAATTAATCACTGATTTGGTATTTGGCTATTTCCGCCGAGATTTTCAAGTTATGAAGTGTTTATGATTATTGTTTTGCCCAGGGGGGTTGTTTTACGAACTACGTTTTTCCCAAGGGGGCGACTATGGCTTTAATCTCTATTATCATTTTAAATGGTATTGAACCCCTACTGAAGCTGCTTGAAAGTATTTCAAAATGATTTTTACTAAAAGCCGGACTTTAAAAGGGAAGGTTGACTCGTATTATGATTTGTAAGCCAATTGTGTTTATTGAGCCTGACATGAATGTGGATTCATTCTTTCCTTTTTCTCGGTCTTTATTTACTCTTATTACTTACTGGGTTAGAGTACTCACATTACTCCCTGCACGTCGTGTGCAGATGCAAGTATATCGGAACCTGGTAGCAGGTATTGATTTGCTCAGACACGGAGTCATCCGAGTTAGCAAGTGGCTGCATGACGTTCGCAGCACCGGTCCCTTAGTCACATTGCTATTACTATTTTGAGTACATTATATTAGACTTCTGGTTGTATTTTGACCTTGATAGATGTCCATGACTAGTGACACCCCAATGTCGGGCTTGTATAGTTATTCTGCATTGTTTTCTTCATATTTATATTATGAAATATTGCTATGATTAAAGGTTTAAAAATGAATCTTAATGATTAAAGGGTTAAGGTGAGTGTTGTGTCGGCTGGCCTTTTCTTCATGAGAGGCGCCATCACGACCGGTCCGGTTTGGGATCGTGACACTTTGTTTATTACAACTCACTTTAGATTACACCCAAAGCTTTGTTATCCCTAATCCTGCCTTTATACCCTTGATAATTGATCCCTTATATACGCTGGGAGTGGTGTTAGTTAATAGTTACCTAAATATACACTATCTCCCAAGTAATACATACTAAATAGGAACAACTAATTGATGATCCTATTCATTAACTACAACAAAAATGTAGTTGAATAAGTAGAGATTAACCTGGGAAAACTATATAACATAACAAGAAGTTCATCATTCAATAGGTTCCATCAAAATTTTAGACTAAATATTTAGCTACTCATACTAGTATTCATCATAACAATAGTTAGATACATCTAAAAATGATAAAATACAAGAGGAAGAAAGGAAGAACTTGAAGATGATTTCTCCTCCTTGCTTCACGCCTCCATCTCCTCTTCAACTTAGCCGGAAAAAAAATAAAAATGCTCTCCTTAGGGCGATCTGAACCTCATATAGATTAAGCGGGAATACACCCCAACTTTCAAGTTTACCCCTGAAATTTATTTTTTGGAACTGGACTAGCGTGGTCGCGCTACTGACAGTGCATATGGCATAACATTCTGCCTCGAACTCTTGGGATAGCGCGGTCGTTCTAGTGGACGTGCTAGTGGGCACACTAGTCTGGGTCCTCATTTTAGCCCTTATTTCTCTCTTCTTCCCACGTACTCAGCTCCGAGGAGCTTCCTTTGCTTCAATTAAGCTCTAATTATAGTTCTAAGTCCTCATACACTCAACTCGCTCCTAAAAATCATGAAATTCACAATTAGAGCCAATTTATCATCATTTAACTATCCTATAACAATGAACTATAGTTAAGCTGGGGCATAAGCAGTCGCCAAATTACATGAATTTAGTATATTATCAACACTCCACACTTAAATTATTGCTAGTCTTCGAGCAATCCACCACCCTTTATAGAGGTTCCTTCACTAAGACTTTTTCCCTAACATATCACACCAAAGAACAAATCACCAAAGTTACACCTAGTGGGGAACAATCTTTGCCTAAAAAATCAACTCTCGTGAGCCGTGCAATATTCATACTTACTCAAATTACTCTATACAGAAGTCAAGACTTCCTTTTTTTCGTGAATCATATGCCCTAACATCACACAAGAGAGTAGTTCCACAAATATTATTATTAAGAACAATTAGGAACTTAGTTAAACAAAATTTGCTCACTCTCAAAAAGAACATTCACATGCCACAAAGACGCACTATAAGCTTGCCCATAGTGTACTACTATACTAATCGAGCCCACTCAAATCTAAGATCAATTAGGACTTCACTTGGTTGTAATGTGATCTAACGGACGAGTAGGATATATTTTGATATAGTGATTAACCTCCCTAAGTACTTTTAATACAATCACATTAACCTTTAAAACCATACTTATGTCAACCAGATATTCCACCATATTTTTATTTATGACATCCTACCCCATTATGTGCAATTGTAACAAACCATCACTTATCAACTACTACATTTACTCATGTTTTTATTTTTTTTATTTTTTCTTTTAAGTGGTGCTTATTCTTTTACTTTTCCAAGCACTGCACCTTTCTTCTATTTCATCCGTTCCACTCAAAAACCAAACTACCACCCTACACTTTTGCTTTTGCATAACTTCAATACCATTCAAGTGCTTATGGGAGGTAAAAAGGTTCAAACGGATGGCCATTCAAACAATTGGGTAAGGTTCGCAATGTGGTTGCCAAAGAAACAGGCATATAGGCTCAACGGGGTTGACTACGATGTATTACATTTAGGTGGGTCTACTTTATATATCTAGCTTAACAAAGAAATTCCTATATCACTTCTAAGACCGAATAAAGCTACTATTTTGCTTTGAAAATACACGGGGCAAGTTCTAGTCATCAAATGTAAAACATAGAATACCGTACAACTCTCACATACATGGAACATGACTCACTCCAGATTGGCTTATCAAGACACTCTCGTTTGAGTATTCAAGGTAGTTACAAACATACAATTTAAGGCACTTTAGAAAGAATCAACCACTGATATTAAGCATTACACTCAAGTGTCTATTGTGTTCGGGTGTATCAACGCCACTGATTTCTCTTTCTATTTCAGCTCGTAGCCTATCAATACTCACTCAAAACTAATAAACAAATAAAAAAAATTAACTACACCCGGTTCAAGATAAACCCTTAGAAAAGAACTGTGGCCCAAAGAAAAACCAAGGGGGAGTTGCTACACTACCTAAAACAAGAAAAACAAAAAAAAATCTTTTTGGTATTTTCTTTAGACTTACTTCCCTCAAGAAAACTATGTAAAAGATCCATCATCAGGAAGAGTCCCCATATTCCTATTTTTTTACGTCGATTAGACCCTCAAGAACCCCATCGAACAAGATTTGTTGTCGGGACAAGTCAACTTACCTACGTTAAGCTTTCCTAATGTACTATTACTCAAAAAACACCAAAAACAATTAAGAAGAAACAGTGAAACATCAAATGGTCAAATTGTTACATATACATACATACATTGAAGTAACTCCCACCCCACACTTCAAATAAAGTCGTGTCCCTATGGCATACAAAATAAAGAACGGTAAGGTAAAGGAACTTCCCTGAAAGATCACTCTTGATTGAAAATAGTGTCTGGGTTCAAATTTCAAGCACGACCCAGACCTAGAGCTCACAACCATCCCAAAATTTTCTTCTTTGATTTCACCTACCGGTCAGCCACTGCGTCAACACGTGTACCCAAGTCACCGACTGAGGTACGTAAACCAGCCACCTCCTACTCCAATGATGTGAACCGGGTAACCCGAGCAGCTCCAGATGGTGTTGCAGTCCCAGATATTTCTGCAGCTGTTGTAATTTGCTCATGGGCCTAAGGCTCGGCCCCAACATCTTCCTGCTCAGCCTCCTCATCCTCAGAATCACCACTAGCATCACCATCTGCTGCCACCGGCTCCTTACCCATAGTGACCTTGTCAGCTCAGAACTTGTGGTCTCTTGGCATTCTCCCATCTACATCAATATATTCCGGCACCCGAACTGCCCGGCATAGTTTAGTAACTAAGGAAAGGAAAAAGAATCCATATCTTTTCATCGGATGAACATCTCCTCATGAATCACTTTGACCACGTCAAAGTTGTGACCATTAACGAAGCACCAAATCAGAGCAGTTTAAGGGCCATTCACTTCTGTAGTGTTGGAAGATGGAAGCAAACGGTTGTTGATAATATACAACCAGCACTTTGCTTCAAAGGATAGCGCCACGGAGTGAAACTTCTCACCATATTTCATCCATATCACTTCCTTTCCGGGTATACAAATTGTTTCAAAGAACCTTTCCCATACGTGTGTGACCTGCCATAGCCCTCATAATAATCATCATAAGGATCCACAGGAAGGGGCAACTGGTACATCGTCCATATGGCCTCAATGGAGGCATTTATCACCTTTCTTCACACATTTACGATGCCATTCACATGTTCTTTCACATTGGCGCAAAACTCAAAGATAACCATCTCATTCCCCTAGCCCGAATCATCAATGAAGGTCTGTAACCCTCTCCTCATCAGTTCAACATACAAGTGAGGGCATCCCAGCTAGACCGATCCTACACCAATGCCCTGTTTTGGTATCTGCTTATTAGAGGCCTCATCCGCAAAGAGGTCCTATGCTTTGGCAGATACAAATCTATTACTATCAAACGGATGTGCAGTAGCTGACCCATGCACCCTGGAGGTTTCAGCTTGACTACTAAAAGAGGCACCGGTGGTGCGATGTTTCTGAGATGGAGCCATAGTACATGTTCTTTCGGCTTCCGATGGACTTGTCACTTGCCCAATCTCACCTCCATTAGTTAGTTCTTTCCAAAATTCAAAATTAACAACTACTACTATCATTGGGTTTCCTCCCAACCAACACCTTAGTTAATATCGTGGCACGAGGCAGACAAGCACATTTAAAGTTCGCTTGACCTCTTGACTTCCGTCAAGTGGATTTTTAACACTTTCCTTGGTTCATTCATGCCTATATATAGTTCTAATCTATACCCATTGAATCTAAATGTATGGGAGTCTTTCTGTGAGGCAATCTCTATTGCTCTTGAAGGGAATAATTCGACCGCTCGAAATGGGTCAGACCATTTTAACTTGAGCTTACCTGGAAATAGCCTTAATCTTGAGTTATAGAGCAATACCATGTCCCTAGGTTTGAAATCTCGCTCAACAATTTTTTGATCATGCAACCTCTTCATTCTTTCCTGGTATAACCTTGTACTCTCAAAAGCAATATACTCATTGAGCTTACGCAATTATATGACTCTCGTTGTCCCCGCAGTCTTAATATCTAGATTCAGCTATTTCATTAACCACCAAGCTCTATGCTCAAGTTCCACTGGCAAGTGGAAGACCTTCCCAAACACCAACTTATATGGTGACATACCAATTGGTGTTTTAAAAGCACTTCTGTAAGCCTAGATTGCATCATCTAGCTTTTCCGCCCAATCAGTTTTGGTGGCGTTCATAGTTTTGGTTAGTACATTCTTATCTCTCTATTAGAAACTTCGACCCATCCACTGGTCTGAGGATGATATAGTGTTGCCATCTTGTGGCGCACATAGTACTTTGCTAGCACCTTCTCGAAGGCTCGATTACATAAGTGGGTGCCTGTATCATTGGTAATAGCTCTCGGGATCCCAAAACGGGTGAATATGTTCTTCTTCAAAAACCCCACTACCATTCTTGCATCATTAGTGGGCAATGTTGTAGCTTCTACCCATTTGGACACGTAACCTACAACAACAATTATGTACTTATTGCCAAAGGATTTGACGAAGGGTCCCATGAAGTCAATTCCCCAGACGTCGAACACTTTAACCTCTTGAATCGGGTTTATGGGCATCTCATGGTGACGAGAAATGTTCCCGGTTCGCTGACATTCTTTGCAGCCCTTCGCCCATTGATATGCATCTTTAAACACTGTTGGCCAAAAGAAACCGGCCTCTAGCACTTTTTCAGTTTTCCCAACTCCTCCAAAATGTCCTCCATACGTCGATGCGTGACATTCCTACAAAATAGAAGGTTGTTCTATCTCGGGAATACGCCTCCGGATCATATATTGTCAACAAATATTCTGAACAGATAAGGTTCATCCCAGTAATACATGTGGCAATCACGGTAAAATGTTTTCTTTTGTACTGAGGAAAGTTCATAGGGCACAATACCGCTTGCTAAATAATTAGCAATATTAGCATACAATGGTGTCTCCTCCCTTGTCACTGCTAGTAAGTGTTCATCTGGTAATGTCTCTGTTATATCCTCAACTTCTACCTTCCTTTCAGCTCCTTCCAACCTTGAGAGGTGGTCAGCTATTTGGTTCTCTGTCCCTTTTATGTCACCGATCTCCAGATCAAATTCTTGTAGCAAAAGAACCCATTGAATCAAGCATGGCTTTGACTCCTTCTTATCTATCAAGTACCTAATTGTTTCATGGTCAATATACACAATAACTTTTGAACCAATCAAATATGACCTGAATTTGTGGAATGCAAAAACTATAGCCAACATCTCGTTTCCATCACAGTGTAATTGAGTTCTGCACCATTTAGTATTCTGCTTGCATATTAAATTGGGTGCATCAGTTTATCCTTTCGCTGCCCCAAGACTGCTCATATAGCATAGTCACATGCGTCGTACATGAGCTCGAACGGTTTCTCACAGTTTGGTGCAGTCGCCAATCTCTTCTTTAGCTCCTCAAATGCCAACATGTAATCATTAGAAAACACAACGGGTTGATCCTTTTCAAGGAGTTTACATAAAGATTTAGCAATCTTAGAGAAATCTTTTATGAATCATATATAGAACCTGACGTGCCCAAGGAAACTTCTCACGGCCTCGACTGAAGTAGGCGGTGGCAACTTCTCAATCACAGCAACCTTAGCATGGTCAACCTAGATTCCTTTACTGGACACTCGATACCCCGGGACTACTCCCTCTTGTACCATGAAATGACACTTCTTCCAATTAAGAACCAGGTTCGTCTCGATACATCATTTCAACACTCTTGCCAGTTTCCCACTACTGAGAAATCATCCATGAACACCTCTATTATATCTTTGACCATGTCAGTGAATATGGCCATCATGCACCTCTGGAATGTGGTGGGTGAATTGCATAGGCTAAAGGGCATCCTCTGAAAGGCATAAATGCTATATGGGCAAGTGAAGGAGGTCTTCTCTCTGTCCTCTAGTGCGATGGAGATTTGATTGTATCCTGAGTATACATCCCGGAAATAGAAATGAGACCTCCCTGCCTATCTGTCTAGCATATGGTCACTGAAGGGAAGCGGGAAATGGTCTTTCCGGTGGCCAAATTTAATTTTCTGTAGTCCATGAAAATTCTCCATCCTATGACAGTTCTTGTAGAAAGTAGCTCATTGTTGTCATTTTTTACCGCCGTCATGCTCCCTTTTTAGGGACACATTGCACCAGGCTAACCCAGTTGCTGTTAGAGATTGGGAAAATGATTCTCGTATCCAACCAATAATCACTTCTTTCTTCACCACTTGCTTTATGTTGGGGTTCAGCCATCATTGGTGCTCCCTGGAGGGTTTGTCCCTCTTCCAGTAGAATTTTATGCATATAATACGCCGGGCTGAAACCCTTAATGTTTTCCATGGTCCATCCAATGGTAGTCTTGTATTCCTTGAGTACCTGCATGACTTGTTGTGCCTACACATCTAACAAACTAGATAAGATAATAGCAGGTAATGAGGAGTTAGGTCTTAAAACCTCATATCTGAGATGGGCGGGTAGTGGCTTCAATTCCAGCTTTGGCAGTTCTTCTATGGATGGCTTGGCTGGAGGGGTTTCTCTGTGTTCTAAGTGCAGGGGAGAGTTCTATCCCAAAAACCTCTGCCTTCTAAAGACAAAAACCATCCTGCCAATTCTTCCCCATTCACCTTATCTAAATTTAATATACATGCAACAAAAGGGTCCTCATTAGTCAATGTTTCATCATCAGCTTCTACAATTACATATGCGACACCAATTAGAGAGCAATTGGCCAATTCACTCGGTCGCCTCATAGATTTCTGTATATTGAATGTTATCTCCTTATCATTCAATCTCGTCTTGAGCTCCCCAGTTTCACAATCAATGAGAGCTCTCCCCGTGGACAAGAATGGCCTACCCAAAATTATGGGAATTTCTTCATCCACCTTTCAATCTAGAATCACAAAATCTGCTGGGAACACAAATTTCCTTACCTGAATTAACATGTCATCCAAGACTCCAAAGGGTCTTTTCAGTGTCCTGTAAGCTAGCTGCAACAATATAGAGATGGGTCTAGCTCTTCCAATTCCCAACCTCTTATAGATTGCCAAGGGCATAAGATTTATGATGGGCCCCAAATCACAAAGTGCCATGGTAAAAGCAATGTTGCCTATGGTGCTGGGAATTGTGAAACTCCCCGAGTTAGACAGCTTCTCAGCAACTAGTCTAGTCACCACAGCACTACAGGTCTGTGTTAAAGTCACTGTAGCCAAGTCTTGGAAATCGAATCTTCGGGACATCAAGTCCTTCATTATTTTTGCATAACCAGCCATTTATTTCAAGGCATCAATCAATGGAATATTTACCTGGATTTGCTTTAGCATCTCCAAAACTTTCTTGTACTGCTTCTCTTTAAAGCACTTGGCCAGTATCTGTGGGAATGGTGCTGGAAGTCTCTTCTTCCCGATGATTTGGGTATTCTCTTTGTCAGACCTCAACCATGGTTCCCGGGCTATCTCAACTTCTTTTTCAGCCTCAATCTATGTGTTATGTTCTTCCTGGGCATGTTGCGTTGTCACCTATGTCAGTTTCGTTGAGTCATCTAGCTCAATATGTACTGGTACAAGTGTCTTAGCTTGTCTGCTTTCTCGGGCCCTCTGTTGCTCCAAGTCTAAGTCTCTTCCATTACGTAGACTCACTGCCATTATCTGCTTCGAGCCTTGATCTTTTGGATTTACCAGCATGTCTACAGGCACTGTCCCAAGAGGAAGATTATTCAAAGACATCAAAATCTGACCTATCTACACTTCAATATTCTTAATACCTAACTCACGTGCATTTACTCTTTAACTCATTTTTGCATTTGACCCAATAACCTGCTGCATCATTGCCTCTAGTCTAGCAAACCCATCTTTGTGCCTTCCACCATGCTGCTGGTGAGGAGGATGATACCCCTAATGTTGATTCTGATTATTATATCCTTATGGCCTTTGATAAAGCACCATATTATTGTGAGGTCTCAAACCTCCCATATTTCCATTGTTGAGTTGTGACTAGACTAGCCTGTACACCTGATTTTGTTGGCCCTAATTTTGACAATCCTGTTTCAAGTCTCCATAATTAGACACATAATTCATGTCTTCAAGGTATTGATGATGATCACTTTCTGAATTCCACTGGTTACCAATTGGCTGACTAATGCAAGATGAGCATAAGCCCCCGTTGGTAGTATATACAATGTGTACTTGTTGCTACTGCTCTGACTCTTCCACCTTTTTGGTGAGTATACTCATCTGTGGCATTGTTGTGGCATGTTTTCAGTGAGAGAGTTGGATGGATCTAAAGGCACTAAGTGAACTACTAGAGTGATAGGTGCATTTCTGGTAGTCCACCCTGAACTCTGTGCCATTTTTTCAAGAAGACTTTGGCTTTTTCACCATGTTTTGCTCAGTAATGCTTCACTAGCTGAAGCATCAACATTACCCTTCATGCTATCTGCCAAACCCATGTAGAACTGTTGCCCCAACATATGATCTATAATACCGTGGTGCGGACATATAACCAACATCCCTTTCAATCGTTCCTATATTTCTTGTAGTGTCTCCATTGATCACTGTTTGACATTCAAAATTTCATCAATTTGTTGAGCAGTCTTGTTTGGGTGGATGAAACTTGTTCACAAACTGCTTGACTAACTCCTCCCAAGTTATTATAGAATTAATGGGAAGTAAATTTATCCACGTCTGGGTAGCTCCTGTCACTAAGAATGGAAACAACAACACATTGATTGCTTTCTAAGTTACGTTGGGTTGGCTTTGAGTTTTGCAGATTGACAGGGAATTCTTCAAGTACTGTTGAAGATCTTCAGTTTCTGACCCCGAAAATAGTCCTTTATTTTGCAACAAGTGTAGCCTATTGTTCATGATTTAAAATGATTTAGCTTGTATCTGTGGGACTAAGATCGTCATGGCCAAATTCTCTATTGTGGATTGTGCCTAGTCTTATAGCGCATCCTCCGACACAAGAGGTGCCACTAGCGCTACTAGCACAACTAGGTCTACCACATGATCTCCCATTTCTAGTTCGAGTCGTTCAGTTGTTTGTTGTTTGTTTTTTTGGTTGGCACAGTTGCCTTGAAAACTTTATGGGGATATGATAATGCTTCAAATACTTCACAGTTCTCGATGGGTTTCTAGGCAAGCACCAATTTAACCAAGTCAACAAACGTTAAAATTTCAATGTATAGATTAGGTATAGAGAAAATTGACTACACTAAGAATTTTTTTTTGTATTTATTTCAATTGTAATTGATAACACCTTTATTCCGCGGCAATGATGCCAAAATTTGATCACGCCCTACTATGCCTTATAAAAAGGATTACGCGGACGTTGCAAATATAATCTGAGTATTTAGGCAAAGTCAAACCCACAAGAAAATAACCTATCGATTACTCTTGTTACACTTATGAAAATCTACGTAATCAAATTCCCAAACATTTTGAACAGCAATTGAGAATGTTTTAACTAACTAAGACTAACTGCAATTAAGCAAACAAAGACTAACTATGATTAAGTTGTAAACAATTAAGAGGAGGATCTAAGGTTATGATTTTCCCTATTGATGGAGTCCCTTCCGGTTATGTTTCACATAGATTTGCCTAAATGAACACTCTTATTATCGTAAATCTCTCCTCGAGTAATCACGTTAATTTACTAGACGCCCTCTCTCGAGTTATGCTAGTTGGCTTTGTTTATTACAACTCACTTTATATTACACCCAAGGCTTTATTATCCCTAATCCCGCCTTTAAACCCTCGGTTATTTATACCTCATATACTTTGGGAGTGGTGTTGTTCAAAAATTACCTAAATATGCATTCTCTCTCGAGTAATACATACTAAATAGGCACAGCTAATTGAGAATCCTATAAATTAACTACAACAAGAACGTAATTGAACAAATAGAGATTAAACTGGGCAAACTATAATAACATAACAAGAAGTTCATCATTCAATAAGTTCCATCAAAACCTTAGAATAAATATTTAGCAACTCATACTAGTATTCATCACAACCATAGTTATATTCATTACAAAATGATAAAATACAAAAGGAAGAAAGGAAGAACTTGAAGATGATTTCTCCTCCTTGCTTCACGCCTCCCTCTCCTCTTCAACTTAGCTGAAAAAAACTAAAACTACTCTCCTTAGGGCGAGCTGAACCTCATATAGATTAAGTGGGATTACCCCCGAACTTCTATGTTTACCCCTAAACTTTATTTTTCGGAACTGGACTAGCACGATCCTGCTAGTGGATGCGCTACTGACCGCGCTTCTCTAGTGAGAGCACTACTAATTGTGCATATGACATAACATACTGTCTCCAATCCTGGGCTAGCGGGGTTGCGCTATTGGACATGCTAGTAGGCGCGCTAGTCTGGGTCCTCATTTTAGCCCTTCTTTCTCTCTTCTTCCCATGTGCTCAGCTCCGAGGGACTTCCTTTGCTTTAATTTAGTTCCAATTATAGTTCTAAGCCCTTATACACGCAATTTTCTCCTGCAAATTATGAAATTCACAATTGGAGCCAATTTATCATCATCTAACTATCCTATAAAAGTGAGTTGTAGTTAAGCTGGGACATAAATAGTTGCCAAATTACATGAATATAGACTATTATCATCGGTCAAGGCCAATATAGTGGCCGATACTTTGAGTAGCCGGGCAAAGAGTTTGGGGAGTTTGTCTTATTTACCAGCATCGTAGAGGCCTATGGAGATAAATGTTCAGGCCTTAGCCAGCCAGTTTGTGAGATTGGATTTTTTGGAGCCTAGTCAGATTCTAGCTTGCATGTTTTATCAGTCTTCCTTATTTGATCGTATCATGGAGAATCAGTTCGATGACCCTCCTTTACTTTTCCTCAAGGACAAGGTTCAACACGATGATTCCAGAGAAGTGACTATTGGTGATGATGGTATATTGAGGATGCAGGGTCAGATTTGTGTACCCAATGTTGATGGGCTTCAGGGGGTTGATTCTGGATGAGGCACATAGTTTTTGGTATTCCATTCATCTGGGTGCCACGAAGATGTACCAGTATTTGAGGCAGTACTACTGGTGGAGGTAGATGAAGAAAGACATGTTGGGTTTGTAGCTTGGTGCCTTTATTATTAGCAGGTGAAGTATGGGCACCAAAGGCCGGATGGATTGCTTCAGCAGATAAAGATTTCAGAGTGGAAGTGGGAGCAGGTAACCATGGACTTCGTAGTTGGGATACCACAAACTTTGAGAAAGTTTGATGCTATTTGGATGATCGTGGATCGGCTGACAAAGTCCGTGCACTTTTATTCCTGTTGGCTCAAGAACAGGTGAAGTTTTGAAGAATGACAAATAATCTTAGTTATGGACCAGGTCCATCATTTGAAGCACAGTAATGATCAACCTACACATGTGATATACATGTGATGGAGATAAGTCCCATTGATCAAGCAGCAATATCTCCTAATTTGATCGAAAAGGCTGCATATTGAAAGTCTCCTTATGTGAGAGAACACAATCCGGATAAAAGATAGTGTTGGAGTTTGTATTGTTCAAGGACTCAATTTCGATGGAAGATCAGTAGCGATTGAGTCTCAATCAAACTCTAATTACTAACTAATTAAATAACAGTGGTTGTTATCTTTTACAAGATGGAACATACACAAACGTTAAACTAAATTTAGAGCAAAAGAGCAAGGCAATTTTGCAAACAATCAGTTCATTGTGCTTTTTCTCATTCTAGTTCAATTGTAGTAAGTGATTTAAAGTTGTACTTTTCAGCTTTCATAGAAGCATTTGTACTAGGTACTTTGAATGTTCACGTTATAGGCTAACTTAAACTTATCGCAACAACTGAGGTTGTGTGCTAAAAGGGATTAGAGTTAATTATTAGGTTTACAAAGAGTTTTGTAAATGTTGTTTTAGCTCAGTGATTTAAGTGGAAGTTTGGGAAAATCCTACTGAGTAGTAGGTCGTGGTTTTTTAACCTTTTGAGCCAGGTGTTTTCCACGTAAAAATCTTTGTGTCCTTTATTTTATGTACTTTTAATTTCACAAACAGTAATAGTTAGAACACCTAGAAGAACCTGGTTCTTCTAGATCGAAAATTGGGTACCACACAAATCACCCCCCCCCCTCATTGGCCATTTGAACATCAATTGGTATCAGAGCGGGTTATCCTTGAAGAGGCTAACACCTTAGGAAAATATCAACATGAGTGCACCACCTGGGAACTGGGAAGGGCAATCCACTGCTAGGTCTCCACTTTTCGACGGTCAGTACTATTCTTGGTGGAAAAATAGGATGAGGGATCACATCATAAGAGAAGACTATGAACTATGGGACATATTCACTGATGGCCCTCTAGAAACTACAAAGAAGAATGTTGAAGGCGTGGAGGTGCCAAAGACTAGAGCTGACTGCACTGATGAAAACCTGAAGAAGTGGGAGAAGAATGCTGAGGCCAAGAAATGGCTTGTGTGTGGACTAGGTCCAGATGAGTATAGTAGAATTCAAAGCTATACCACTGTTAAGGAAATCTGGAACACTTTTCAAGTGTCTCATGAAGGAACACCTCAAGTGAAGAGGTCTAGAGGAACACTGCTATATTCTCAGTACGAGAATTTACCATGAAGGAAGGAGAAACCATCCAAGAGATGTATACAACCACACTGACAAATGAACTAAAATCTCTTGGAAGGATTATTCTAGAAGAAGATAAAGCTGAGAAGATTTTGACAAGAGTTTTGCCAGTCTCTTGGGAAAGCAAAATCACTGCCATTCAAGAATCTTAGAATATTGCTACCCTCAAACTGGATGAACTAATTGGAAACCTTACTACCCATGAATTGAGAAGGAAAACCATGAAGACGGATGCACCCAAGAAGGAAAGAAGTCTGGCTCTCAAAATTGCTGAAGGTTCATATCTAGAGGATGATGAAATGGCTATGACCACTAGAGATTTAAAAAATACCTGATGAGAGGAAAGGGTTCTTCAAGAGGTACAACCTTCAACAAACCAATGGCTCTTAAGAAACAGACCAATGAGGGATGTTACAAGTGTGGTAAGAGTGATCACATAATCAAGAACTACCCTCAATGGGAAATTGAGTGGAAGAAAGAAAGGGTTGAACGAAGGAGCATGAAGAAGGAACAGGTTCAACAAAAAAAGAACAAAGGATCAACAAAGGCTATGATTGATGCCTAGGTAGAAACATTAGATGAAGACTCATAGGATGAAGCTGGCGATGAAAAGGCACTTATGGCCATCAGAGAATCAGATGATGAACAAGAGGTAAATATTCTCCATCTCAAAGACAAGATTAAATTTCTTTCTAAAAAAGGTCGTCTGAGCTATTACTAGACTTCATTAATGAGTCTGAGATGATTCACAATGAGAAGGAAGAGCTCTCTAAGGAATGCATTATTCTAAAAGCCAAGTGAAAAAATCTAGAGTCTATGGCTAATGAAAGTGAAAGTGATTTCTTGAACTTAACACTAGTGTCCTCGAACTTAGGTCTGATAATTTAAAATGAAACTAGGAGCAGGAAAGAAGAAAGTTGACTACATTCATCTCACTCTAGAAGAAAACTTAGGAAAAATGAAGGATGAGCTGTAAAGGAAAGATGAGCAGATAAGAGGATTAAAAGAAGAACTAGGAAAGGTAAAACATGATCTAGACAGAACTTGCAAATGGAACAAGGCTTCTGATGCACTCTCTTGGCTACAAGAATATCATAGTAGCAACAAAAGAGGACTTGTTTATGGGACTCAAACACCTAAGTGGGATCCTAAAAGCAAGTACCTCACTCATACTGAAAACAAAATTTGCACACATTGTGGCAAGACCTGTCATTACAAAAATGAATGTAATACAAAAGAAAAAGGCCAGTCAAAAGAATAAAACTTTTGTTCAAGGAAAAAATAAGCTGCCTGGGTGGGCTAGAAGAAATATGATTTATCCCTTTGCCCAAAGAAAGGGATCCAAACTAGTTTGGGTTCCTAAGACTAACCCCTGATTTCTTTTTGCTGGTCCAAGTGAAGGGAATGAGACAAATATGGTACATGTATAGTGGTTGCTCGAAACATATGACTGGAAGCAAGAACCAGTTCTCTTCAATTGAGGACTTAAAGCGAGGCAATATCTCCTTTGGAAATGGGAAGAAAGGTGAGATTATTGGGGTTGGAAAGGTAAGTAAGATAGACTCTCACTCTATTGAGAATGTCTACCTGATAGATGGCTTGAAATATGGCATGATCAGTGTGTCACAATAATGTGACAGAGGTAACCTTGTAGCATTCACCTCTACAAAATGCTTTGTGATTAACCTTACCACTGACAAGATTATTTTGCAGGAAAAAAGAGTTAATAATATTTACATTATAGATTTGTCTACCCTCTTAGAAAATGAATTAACTTGTCTAAGTATGCTAGATAATGATCCCCTCATGTGGCACAAAAGACTTGGTCATGCCAGTCTGAATCAGCTAAACAAATTAGTCTCCAAGGACCTAGTGATAGGGCTACCTAACATCAAGTTCAAGGAAGACAAGGTTTGTGAGGCCTGTGCAAAGGGGAAGCAGGTAAGATCATCCTTCAAAATCAAGAAAATGGTAAGCACAAACAAGTCGTTGGAACTGGTCCATATGGATCTCTTTGGTCCAATAATAACCATGAGCAGAGGTGGAAAGAAATATGTAATGGTGCTTATTGATGATTATTCTAGATTTACATCGGTTCTATTTCTAACTTCTAAAGATGAAGCATTTGAAATGTTTACTGCATTTGTTAGGAAAACTCATAAACAATTAAGAAATCAACTTGCATCCATTAGGTATGATCATTCTGTGATGAAAATAGTATAGAAATTTAGTTGCCCCTAGGACTCCTCAACAAAATGGATTAGTTGAAAGAAAGAATAGGACTCTTGAAGACATGGCTAGGACTACGCTTCTTTCTAGTAATTTTCCTCATAGCTTCTGGGCAAAGGCTGTAAACACTTCATGTTACATTATATATAGGTTCATGACCAAATCTCTTGTAGATAAGACTCCCTATGAGTTATTTAAGGGGAGAAAACAAAATATATCCCATCTTAGGTCACTTGGATGTAAGTGCTTTGTGCACAATAATAGAAAGCACTCCCTAGGTAAGTTTGATCCCAAAAGTGATGAGGGAGTATTCTTGAAATATTCTTCACATAGCAAAGCATATACACTGTTCAATAAAAGAACTTTTTATGTAGAAGAAAGTGTACATGTAGCATTTGATGAAACTAACATTCTCTCCCTGAGAGACAGGAACATGAAGATGAAGCCATTGGATTGGTAAATGACTTGAATGAAGCTTCAACGCAAGTCAAAGTGGCACCAAAAGAAGGAACGGGTGATGGAACATGTTCTTCGACCCAGAGCAACCTGAATGGGGGAACTAATCAAGGAGAAATTGAAATAAATCCCATAAACGAACATGTTCATGATCCTATTCCTCAGCAACATAACATGAGAGAAACATCTAGCAGAAACCAGTTTGTTGTGAGACCTCATAAGCATCAAAGTTCTCATCCCATTGAGAATATTATCACTGATCCAACATCGGAATTCAAACTAGATCACAATTAAAGAATTTGTGTGCTTTTGATGCCTTTTTATCTTTTATTGAACCTAAAAATGTTGATGAGGCTTTGCAGGATACATATTGGGTGATTGCTATGCAAAATGAACTTAATCAGTTTGAGAGAAGTCCAATTTGACATCTAGTTCCAAGACCCAATGATAGATCAGTCACTGGTACAAAGTGGGTCTTCAGAAACAAACTTGATGAAGATGGAACAGATACAAGAAACAAGGCAAGATTGGTGGTCCAAGGTTACAACTAAGAGAAATGCATAGACTATGATAAGAATTTTGTTCCAATTGCAAGACTAGAGGCAATCAGACTCCTCATAGCATTTGCATCACACATGGAATTCACTCTTTATTAAATGGATGTCAAAAGTGCCCTTTTGAATTGCTACCTAAAAGAAGAAGTGTTTGTGAAACAACCTCCAGGGTTTGAGAGCAAGGAATGTCCTGAGCATGTGTACAAGTTAGACAAGGCTCTCTATAGACTCAAGTAGGCCCCAAGAGCATGGTATGAATGACTTTCCAAATTCTTGTTGGAGCATGGTTACAAAAGAGGTAAAATTGATAGTTCCTTATTCTTAAGGGAAAAAGGTAAGGGTCTCCTTGTTGTATAAATATATGTCGATGAAATAATCTTTTATGCCACTATTGAAATGAGCATGATGGGTGAGCTTAACAACTTCTTAGGCTTACAAATCAAACAAAGTCCAAATAGAACCATGATCCATCAGCAGAAGTATGCAAAAGAGTTAATCAAAAAATTTAAAATGGAAGAATCAAAAGAAATAGACACACCCATTACAACTACTACTAAATTAGATGTTGATGAACATGGTTCATCAGTTGATCAAAAGTTGTATAGGGGTATGATTGGTTCCCTTATGTATCTTACTGCTAGCATGCCTGACATTGTTTTCAGTGTAGGTCTTTGTGCTCGCTTTCAGGCAAATCCTAAAGAGTCTTACTTGACTGTTGTCAAAAGGATACTAAGATACTTGCAAGGCACCACTGATCTGTGTCTTTCGTATCCCAAAGGTAGCAATATCAATCTAGTTGGATATGATGATGTTGATTATACAGGTTTCCTAGTGGATAGGAAGAGCATCTCAGGTATGGCACACTTTTTTGGTTCATGTCTTGTGTCATGGGCTACTAAAAAGCAAAACTCAGTGGCCTTATCTACTGTTGAAGCTGAGTATGTTGTGCTGCCTCTTGTTGTGCTCAATTGCTATGGATTAAACAATGGCTGGTAGGCTTTGGTATTGAATTTGGTTGCATTCCTATATTTTGTGATAATACTAGTGCTATAAGTATGACAAATAACCTTGTTCATCATAAAAGGACTAAGCACATAGATGTTAGGCACCATTTCTTAAGAGACAACTATGAGAAACGTCTGATTTCCATAGAATTTTGTGCTACTGATAAGCAAATTTATGATATCTTCACTTAAGCACTTATTAGAGAAAACATTGAGAGGAACATTTTGTAATTAGGTATGATTAAGATCACCTAATAGGCCCAGCTGAGAATGAAATAAAAATATGAAAAAAAAATTTTGGCTAGGAGTTCTATTCTTTGTGTAAATATCTAGATTAATTCTTACTCGGCTTCACACATTGATTAGTATACTCCTGTGACATGGGTATATTGTTACAACCCATATCCACACGTGTTAGTTCATGTCATACATTAGTTAACATAAATCCAAGAAGGAATTATCCTTGAGATGATAAGAAGTTAATCCTATTGATCCTAAGTGATACAAGGGTGTATAAGAGTGATTAACAAGTATTAGAAGTTAAACGAATCAAGGATGTTGTAACTCATATTTTCGGGTAAACCTATAGGTGCTTAATACACTCAAGAGGTCATATTTTAAGGTATTTGAATCATATAATATCTGTTTCATATTCTTGAAGTCAAACGAGTCATGAAACAGAACTCGACAAAAGTTGTCACAACTTAGGTTCAAAATTTTACTTAAGCATTAGGTCAAATATTTCTAATAGTTTCTCCCAATTTACAAGGCATTATGGGCTACCCACCAAATTAAAGATCTATGAGTCTAGTTTCCAACGCATTAAACCGTTTATCAATAAAACATCAGAGTAGATAGATATAGCTATTTTCATGGGACTGCGCAAGCTGTTAGGTGACAAGTAGGTGTGTCACCTACTTGTTAAAATGATAGCCCAAAAAAGGAAAATTGGGGAGGATATTGAGCCCATTTAAAGGTTTATCTCCTGCAATATAACCCTTAATATATCTCAAAAATAATCAGACCAAAACCCCTGCAAACCTCCTCCCAAGAATCCCACACAAACCCTAATCGATTTTCCCTCTCTTTCAAGTTCTAATTGACGTTAAAATCAAGAGTTTGAAGAACCAAGGGAAGGGCTGAGTTATCCAATGAGTAAGGTAGTTTTAATGCACTATTTCATACATTTTTTCTGCTGTGAACTCATGGTAATTCGTTCTATACATGTATGAACTCACAGGATGGTGATCGGAAGCCGTGAGTTTGAGTTATTCACTTGTAGCGGACTGTTTTGTGGACTGTTTTGTGTTGCTGTTGGGCTGCGTGTTTTGCTACTGTTTTGTGGAGTTTTGGAGGTGGAAGGGTATGGAGAAACACCATATATGTGTAGGGTTGTGTGCTGATAGTTCTTCGTAACATTTTCAGGTCGTTTGACACGACTACGGTGGTCGTCATATGTATGAAGTAATTAGATTGTGCGTGGACTGTTTTGGGAGGCTCAATATGATAATTATTGATATTGTTTAGGATGTTTGGTGATTGTTTTTAATGGTGTGAATTCATATATATAGGGGAGGTGCTGTCCGTTTCATCGTAAAATAGGTTGTAATCGATACATAATAGTTATGACGCTTAAATGATAACGATAGTATCGTTTCTCTTATTGTAGACTAAGGAGTTGTGACAATTTCATAGCTTGAGATTGGGGCAGTATATACAAGGTATGTGAGGCTATCCAGTTCCTTCTTTTGCACGACTCCGGTCGTACATAATGTAATGAACGAGCTTCCAAAGATACTCTACTCTTAGAAGTTAGCAGTACTTACATTGTTTCCCCTCTTATGGAACGACTGATGTGATGTTGATTCTCTTATTCTTATGTTATCAATGTTGTTGGTACTTCCTGATTATTATAAGGTTCATAGTGAAGAGTTAGTCCTAATAACATGTACAGAGGATACCGATCTTACATCACTCCGAAAGGTCTAGAATGTGTTTCTATGAGTCGAGCATGTATTATATATATGTATCTATTTTACTCTACCGAGCCGTGCTATAGTCGGCCAGGTACGACACCTATTGTGCAACTACTGATCATTTGGGTTTTATCGAGCTCCACGTGGCCGGGTACGATATAATGATGATGATGCCCATAGAGGCGTATGTTTTAAAAGTTTATGTATTTATACATATGTATCATGCATTTCATGTCAGTAGCCCTTAGAGGTACTCAGATGTTACATGTTGTATATTCTCTATCCCTGCTTACATTATTGTTCGTATTTATTTTACCCTGTCTTACATACTCAGTACTTTATTTGTACTGACATCCTTTTGTTTATGGACGCTGCATGTCGTGCTGCAGGTCCTGATAGACAGGCAGGTGTAGCTCCCCCACCACAGTAGGCTGTCCAATTCAGCGGTGATCTGCAAGATCCCTTCTTCGGACTTGCTGTGGTCTTGGTATGCATTTTTGTTATAGATATTATGGGTATGTCGGGGCCCTGTTCCGGATATGTTTCAGAACTTATGTTCCTTTAGATGCTCATAGATAGGTATCAACTCATGTATAGTTTGATATGCCTTGTGGGTTGGTTTTTGTTGTATAGTCTTTCATGGTATCGTGGTAGCTCGTACCTTATATATAATTTCTTGATTTTCTGGCCACCCCATGTTATGTATGTTTATGCCATCATCTTTTATCGTTGGTTGTCCGTGATCCATGGATACCACTATATTGATCTCGTTGGCCCTAACAAATAATAAAAAAGGTTAGGTAAAATCTATGTTGGTGTGCGTCAAGTATGGGCGGGTGCTAGTCATGGCACTCCAGTTTGGGTCATGACATATATATTACTCATTGATCTCTTACAAAGTTTTTTTCTATTATGACATTTGAGGCATGTTCAAGAGAGTTCTATATGAAGAACCTGATCATCAGTATAAGTTCATATGAAAGCTCAGGTATGTTTTCAACAATTTGCATAATTAGAAAGATTAACAATTCAATCATGAGCAGAAGTCCTATACTTGCCAAATTCCTAGAAAATTCTATCCGTTGAGGCATTGAACCAGTTTCGTCCATTTAGAACTCTAAAAATCATGTTTTTTGCAAAATATCTAGTGAAGCGAAATAATCATTAAAAGTCTGGAATTACAATTTGATTAGACTTTTAATTGACCCCTGAAAAGCTATTGTTACTGCAATGTCCAATTCTCTTTAAATACACACCATATCTCTAATCTTCTTCAGTATTCTAAAATAGTCAAAAATATTTCTCTAGTTCTGATTACCTTCTTCTCCACAAATTCCCAAAATTCTCTCAAGAAACGATCAACCATGTCTAACCCACAATATCATCCTGGCACTCCTCCACCTCCATCACCCTTGAATTCATCATCTACTCCTCCTAGTGAATCCCCAAAACCTAGGTTTCGAAGGCAGAAGATGTTGGCTAGAAAAACTGTAGCATCCAGAGCTCTGAGGAAAGTTTTAAATGAGAAATTTGAATGCTGGGCTGCGGAAAGAAAGCCCAGCTCAAGTGTCTGAATCCAATTCTGAGTCTATATCCTTTAAATCCGCTAGTGAAGGTGAAGGACATGGGTCTTCTAACACTGAGAAAATTCAAGAAACCCCTGCTGAGGTATGTTCTTCTATGGTTAAAAACTTAGAAATAGGTTTGTTCTAGTTATAACTATTAGAGATGTAAAATTGGTTTGATCGAGTAGGAATGGAGGTAAAAAGAAAAGAAAAGAGAGAGAGAGAGAGAGAGAGAGGGTGCATGTGGTGAAGAGAGAGGAAAAGTGAAAGAACGGTTCTTGCTATATGTAGGGTTGCAGAAGAAAGTGGCATAAAGTCAGGGGGAAGTGGTTTTGGGGAAGCGGCTGAGGAACTGGTTTTTCTAAGCAAACAAAGAGATGAACTTGTTTTATCTACTGAGGAAACCTTGGCTGATCTTCTCAAAAAGGTTGGAGCAAGTTATGATCCAAAGAAACACAAAGACACTTCACAAAAAGCCCAAATATTTCCAAGCCATCCAAGAAAAGCAAAACTTCATCCCCAAAACATACTTCCCCTTCAGTGCCCAAAGGAAGAGCCACAAGAAGAAGGGTAAAACAAAGTGAAGTTGACTTATAAAAAGCTCTAGAAGAGAGCAAGAAAAAGAAAATGGATATGGGAAAGAAAAGGTTGTAGAATCCTTTGAGGTAATTGAGGAAGAGGGATGGAACTGCTCCATCAAGAAAGAGGCACAATAGTGGAGGTTCCAACACCAAAACCTAAAAAGTCCAAGACTTCCTCCAGAAGTCTTCTTCTGTGCCTGTGTCTGTTGAACCCTCACTAGCCAAGAGGACAAGATCTCTAAAAGCAAAACAAGGAAAAGTTTCAAATGATGAAGAGTGGAGTAGAGAAGAAGTATAAGAAGAAGAGGAATCTGAGAAGGAACATGATAAGTTTGACATCTTTGGCAGGAGAAAAATTTTGAAAGGAAGATTGTTGAAGGACCTGGTTGAGCCAGGAATGGTGAGGCTGATTGACTCTTTAGCTGCTAAAGGTTGGAAGGACATGGTCTTTCAAATGGATGGGAAACTAGCTAGAAATGAACTAATTGAGTTCATGGTTAATGTTGTTGTTTAGGATGGGTTTGTCAGTTGATTGGTGAAGGGAGTCTCAGTGCAATTTGATGTTGAGAAACTGGGAGAAATTCAAGATATACCCTCTGAAGGTTTTGATGATTACACTAGGCAAATGTGGCCATGCCTAGACTCCTTACCTACTACTCTTGAGATCACCAAGTGATTCTGTGATACAGATGATGTGAATGAAGCTAGGGATATGCAGAAAAGTGAGATGAGGCCTGAGCACAAGGTTGTGTTTGAGTTTGTCAAGAAGTGCCTACTGCCTAGACAAGAGAGAAGACATACTGCAAACTACATGGACCTGGTTCTTACGGAGTTCCTTGAGAGAGAAAAGCAAATCAACTGGTCTGCCCTGATTTTCAAATTTCTAGACAAGGTAATTAATGGCTCTAAGGCTCATGCTACTCCATATGGCTTCATACTGACAACAGTTCTTGACAGTTTGAATGTACCTTAGAAGAAAAGGGAAATGGCATCAAGAAAGGGACATTTTGGTGTTAAGACTCTATTGGCTTGTGACTATCATGTCAATTCCATCCCAGTTGAACCTGGTTCATCTCTGAAGACACCCATCAACAGCAAGGTTAGGACTTCGGTTCAAGAATGTGGAACTAAGGATACTGATTGCTAGGCCCCAGGCTCGTGTGGCTTAATTGGAAACTGAGAGGGATGGCCTTATAAATTAGCTAGCAAAAGAAAAGGAGAAGAGTGATGGACTCCTCCAGAATACGCTGAACCTTCTCCAGACTCAACCCACTAGATCCTTCAAGCCTTAGGTCCTCTAGCACTTATCTTCTAAACCAGTCTAGTATTCCCAATAACCCTCAGTGACCCAGTTTAAGGATTTTCTATTTGTTTTTGCTCTGTTTTGAAAGTTTTTCTTTGTTTTTGTGGTCTGTTGTGGAAGCATATCTCTATCAATGACAACTGCTATTTTCTCCTGTTCTATGATGATTTTGATAATTGATAGTTTAAATATTTTTGTTGAGTATTGATAATTGCACCATGATTTCACTTACAGTTGCCCCAGTGGCCATGAGTACTTATTAAAATCTAGGATTAATATTAAGTATGCAACTTTTTGATGATGCCAATAGGGGGAAGATGTTGTGCTTTACTCATTACAGTATTCTGAATAAGTGATTTATAACCTAATTAACCTGGTCCTAGATGATAAGTAAAATTTCTAAGTGAAGTGTTGATGGTTAAGCTGAGTTCTTACAGGTTCCTTGATCAGTAAAAAGCATAGAGTTTGTCATCATCAAAAGGGGGAATTTGTCGGCCCAATAATAGGTGAAGTTTTGAAGAATGATAAATGAACTCAGTTATGGACATGGTCCAACATGTGAAGCACAGTAATAATCAACCTACAAATGTGAGATGCACGTGAAGGAGATAAGTCCCATTGATCAAGCAGCAATATCTTTTGATCTGATAAGTTGCATATTGGATGAGGGGAGAAAAGTCTCCTAATGTGAAGAGAACACAATTCGGATAAATGATAATGTTGGAGTTTGTATTGATCAAGGACTCAATTTCGATGGAATATCAGCAACGATTGAGTCTCAATCAAACTCTAATTACTAACTAATTGATTAACAATGAATTCTCTTTTACAGGATGGCACATATGCAGAAGTTAAACTAAATTTAGAGTAAAAGAGCAAGGGGATTTTGCAAATAATATATGTGAGATTCGAGTATACACTTCTGAAGCTACTTGAATGAGACAGAAGAACCAGTTCATTGTATTTTTTTCTCATTCTAGTTCAATTGTAGTAGGTGATTTAAAGTTATACCTTTCAGCTTTCATAGAAGGATTTGAACTAGGCACTTTGAGTGTTCAAGTTATAGGCTAACTTGAAGTTTTCGCAACAGCTGAGGCTGTGTGCTACAAATGGATTAGAGTTCATCCTTAGGTTTACAAAGAGTTTTGTAAATATTGTTTTGGCTCAGTGATTTTAGTGGAAGTTTGAGAAAATACTGCTGAGTAGTAGGTTGTGATTTTTTTATCTTTTGAGCCTTTTCACGTAAAATCTCTATGTTCTTCATTTTAAGTACTTTTAATTCCGCAAACAGTAATAGTTAGAAAACCTAGAAGAACCTGGTTCTTCTAGATCAAAAATTGGGTACCACACAAATCAATCCCCCTCCCCCCCTCTTGTATGGTATTGACATTTAGAACACCAATTCATGCGTGTACTATTTATTTTTTAGAGCAGTTGGTGGAGATTTATATCCGGGAGATTTTTCGTCTGCATGTTATTCCAGTTTCTATTATTCATATAGAGGTACTTAGTTCACATTAGGATTCTGGAGGGTCGTTCAGCAAGAGGTGGGTACTCAGGTGGAGTTGAGTACATCATTTCACCCTCAAATAGACGGACAATCTGAAAGAACTATTCAGATTCTTAAGGATATGTTTTATGTGTGTGTGATTGATTTTAGAGGGTCTTGGGATCAATTCTTTCCATAGGCGGAGTTCTCATACAACAACAGTTATCAGTCCAACATTCTGATGGCGTTGTATGAGGCTTTGTAGGCAGTGTAGATCTCTAGAGGGTTGGTTCAAGCCGGGTGAGGCTAGATTACCGGGCACAAACTTGGTCCAGGATGCCTTGAAGAAGGTTAAGTTAATTCAGGATAGACTCCATACAGCCCAATCCAGACAGAAGAGATACGCAGACCGAAAGGTTCGTGATGTTTCCTATATGGTTAGAGAGTAGGTTCTACTTTTGATTTCACCTATGAAGGGTGTTATATGAGATTTGGGAAGAAGGTAAAGTTGAGTCTGAGGTTTATTAGCCCTTTTGAGATATTGGGGCATGTTGGGGAGATTGCTTATGAGCTTGCCTTACCTCCCAGCTTGGCGGAAGTTCACCCGGTATTTTATGTTTTGATGCTCCGAATGTATTACGGTGATCCGCCACACGTGTTGGATTTCAGCTCAGTCCAGTTGGAAAAGGATATATCCTATGTTGAGGATCCAGTGGAAATATTGGACACACAAGTTAGGAAGCTGAGGTCAAAGAACATTGCTTCGGTAAACGTTTAGTGGGGGTCAGCCGGTCGAGGAGGCGATCTGGGAGACCAAACAAGATATGTGGAGCCGTTAGCCTCATCTTTTCACTATTTTAGGTATGTCTCTACGCTCGTTCGAGGACGAACGAATGTTTAAGTGTAGGAGGATGTGACAATCCGGGCGGTCATTTTAAGAATTTATGCCCTAATCCCCCTATTAACTGCGTTTTCCGTGTTTATTTCTGCTATTTTGATCTGCCGGGATGTTCGGTTTTGAGTTTTTGAGAGATTTGGGACACTTAGTCCCTAAATAAGAGATTAAGTGTTGGAAATCTGACCGTAGTTAGAATAGTGATAAGACTGCCTCGGAATGGAAATCTAATGGTTCTATTAGATCTGTTGGGTGATTTCGAGCTTAGGGGCGTGTTCGAATTCTATTTTAGACGTCCATAGCTAAATTAGGCTTGGGATGTCGAGAGTCAAATTTTTGGAAGTTCTTTGGTTCAATAGTGAGATTTTGATCCAAGGCTGGAATGGAATTCAGAAAGATGGAGTAGCTCTATAGTGTTGAATGTGACTTGTATGTAAAATTCAGGTCAACAAGGTTTCATATACTTTTTTATCGAAAGCGTATTTCTGGAGATTTGGAGTTCTTAAGCTTGAATCCGTGGTTGATTCATCATTTAGATGTTGTTTTAGGTGTTTTATGGATTGGTATAAGCTTGGACATTAGTATTACACTTGTTTGTGCCTTTGGTTGAGGTCCCATGGGCCTCGAGAGGATTTCATATGGTTGACGGTTTCACTTCCGGAGGTGCGGACCCACAAAAGCGGCATTTTGTTAGGCTTATCTCATAGGGACTAGGTGTCGTCACAATAGTTCACGGGGGGCGAACTGGGGTCGTGACATTTTATTTTCATATCATGCCATAGATCTAAGTCGTAAGAAGTCAGCATAAAGCTTCCGCTGATTTTTGTATGCACCAAAGGTGTTATCACTATAGAGCTTTAAGGCGTAGATGTAATTTCTACGTATATGGAAGGAAGGTTATGAAAACTATAGAAAATACGTTGTGATATTGAAAGTTAAGTAAGGTTAAGGTGAAGAAGATATGATATACTCAAGCACAAAAGGTTGAGAATAGTCGAGCAAATAAAGGTTTAGTTTAGTTTACAAAGCAGACCCTAAAGAAAATTTTGTAAATCTCTAAGAGTTAATATTCGAGGACGAATGTTTGTAAAGGGGAAAAAGATGTTACATCTCGTACTTTAATATTAGGATAACTCGTAATAATCCCTATGAGCTTGAAGAGATTAAGACCATTCATGAGGTTATAAAGGATTTGTGACTATATTATTGTAAGAGCCGTAAGTTTAACAACCTTGATACTATATACATTTGATATGGTATTTTGAGTAAAATATTTTTGTAAAAAAGTTTGAAAAATATAATTTTATATAGTTATTAATATTACTACTTTCGAATATGCTTTAAATTATATACATAATATGATAAAGTTTATGAGATTTTTTTAATTATAATGATATAAATTATTTTCTCACAAGAAAAGAGGTTATCTTTTTACCATTTTAAGAATTAAGCATATGAAAATTTGTACTCTTTATATATAGAAGTTGAAAACATATATATATTTTTACATGGATATTTTCATGAAATAATAGTATATATATTGATTTTATACGGTACCATAATTTTAATATTCTAATAGTAGTACTTTAGGACGAGGACGAGACTATTTTTGAGGTTATAAGTATTACGTTATTTCAAATAAGTGATAAGTAAATTTGTGATGGTGAGAGAGTAAGCAAATCGAAAAAAATGAGTTTCGTCAAAGTTTAATAATTTTGAATAAAATACGATCGAATCTATAATACCGGGTATTTATGGACTAGTGTCATATAAGGTACCACGTGACCATGATAGCAATGTGTATAAAGTAAATTAAAAGTGAGAAGTATTTTAAGTAATTTGAGATAATTCTTAATTATATGAATAATTAATTAATTATAGAGATAATTATGGTATTAAATAGGATTAAGTGGATAAAGATTTTGTTATGGGCTGCCATATGCCATTAAGCTAGGACAAGGTGGCACCAATGTGCATGATGACTCATAACACATAAGATACCTTGCTTACACGTGAAAGTCTTTGGATAAATTTTCCGTTTTTGGTTTCTTTATTAGTGATATAAGTTGGAGAAATATTGGAAGACGTGACAAGAAGAAGGCCGAAAGAATTGTTTGATGATGTAGAGTATGTATTGAATACTAGTCAGATAAGAAATAACATGCTATGATATCAAGAATATCAAGTACGGATTTGTCACTACTTAGACCCGACGTTAGGTGGTTTTTGCAAAGACGAGTGTTAGAGGGATTATTAAGAGAATTAGCTTTGATATGAAAAGGCTATTCTTTTTTTCTTTTTTTGGCATAATCAAGTAACGATATGTAAACGTAATGTTATTTCATACGTAGTTCTTCTCTTAGTAGTTAAGGGTGTCTATGTTATTCATTCTTGTAAAGTGTTTCAAGCATGCCTAAGTATATTCCTAAGTCTCTATTGAAATATTTGATAAAGATGTTAATGTTCATAATGGTATTATATGCATTAGCATTTACCACCGCTCTATGACTGGTTGGGCAGTTACCCATTTACCACTGAACTACAGTTGGTCGGGCAGTCATGCATTTACCACCGTGCTACGGTCGGTTGGGCAGTTACACATTTACCATCGAGTTATGGCCGGTCAGCAGTCATGTATTTACCATCGTACTAGGGTCGCTTGGGCAGTTACAACTGATCTGTTGGGCAGTCATATATCATAAGATATGAATAATAGTCTCAAAGAGAAGTATTATTTATACATAAGTATATTAAAGTATGCATATACAGTGACGCTTTCGATATTCAGGATGATTCTTATATGTATTTAGTTAATGTTGACTTATTGTTATGTTTTAGTTCCGCCTATATACTTAATACATTATTTATACTGATGTCTGTTTGTTGGGGACGTTGCATTCATGCCTGCAGATATAGATAATCAGTTTGACGAGCCCTCATAGTAGATGAGGGTAGCATTAAGCGAATGATCGATAAGACTCTACCTCATTTGGAGTGTAGCCGAATCTATGAGTCATCATGTCAGAATTTTGCTACAGAATTATGTGTAGGCTGGTATCCTATCCCATTTGATGTCAAATAATCTTAGAGGCTTTATAGATAGAGGTTTATTTTGTACAGTATGTTAGAGGCCTTGACGGACCATATGTATTCATGTTTTAAGAACGATGGTTCATTGATATACAATTGTCCACTTATAGTTATACATTATAAGTTGTGGACATGTTGGCTCATGATAATTAGAAGAAGAAAAAATGAGTTAAAGAGTGATTTGCTTGGGTAGTACATCACCGGGTACTAACCACGCCTATGCAGGTTTGGGGGCGTGACACAAAGAACGACCACTATGGGTCCCAATAATACCAACATATAGCCTAAACATAATTTCTAGAATCAATTATAACTCAAGTGCTCTAACATATAGAGTACAGAAGAAATGTTCAGATAAGATAGCTACACAGTTCTATGGAATCGACTAAATCACCATTATGCACGCCCATACACTCGTCACCTAGCATACACGTCAGCTCAACATGAATCACATAGCACGTAATTCGGGATTCCATACCCTCAACATCAAGTTTAGAAGTGTTACTTATCTTGAACAAGTCAATCCAATACCAAGAAAGCCAAGTGATACTCTAAAAATGCCATCTTGCGCGTACCAACCTCCAAAGTGCAAGAAACTAGCCAAAAGTAACTCAAATACATCAAATAAAGACTAAGGAAACAATTCCAAATGATAAAGGTCAATTCCTTAATTAAACGCCCAAAACTCAAACCCAGGCTCGCACTTCAGAACCCAGCAAAACTCATAAATTCGATAACACATTCAATATGAGTCCATCCATACTAGTTTCACTCAAATTCAACTCTGAATCGATGTTCAAAACCAAACTCATTATATGAAACTTTAGGCTAAAACCCCCAATTTTTCTTTAAAATTCATAATCCGATTACCAAAACGAAGATAGAATCACGAAATATAATCAAACTGAGTATAAAACAATTTTCCCATGCTTGTGATGAATTTACTCTCCAAAGTTGCCCAAAATCTAGCTCCAAGTCTCAAAATGGGAATAAAATGACCAACTCTCGAAAAAATAGCTTTGCCCAGTGATTTTTGCTTTTGCAAACAAAGGGCCGCTTTTGCAACAAAATTCCTGCTTCTATGGAAAACACTGGAGGTCTGCTCTTTTGTACTTGCGAAACAGGCTCCGCTTCTGCACAAGAGGAGGTGCGAGGCAAAACACATCTCTGTGAACATACCTGTTTCTTCCATCACAGCTTCTGCTTCTACGCACATGTAGGTGCGCCTGTTCCTCCACTTCTACAATGATCTCCAGCCAAGCCTTCCTCTACTTCTACATCCAAGTGTCTGCATCTGCGTCCATTCATCCGCAAATGCGGAAACACTAGAACTAGTAGCCTTAGCCAAATGCAGCATGCGACAAAAAGGTTTGAACCTCATCTGAAACTCTCCTGAGCCCCTCCGGACCCTGTCTAAATAAAAAAATAAAATCCATGACATAATATGGACCTACTCGAGGCCTCAAATCATACATAACAACATCGAAACAACGAATCTCACCTCAAATCAAAAGCAATAAACTTAGAACTTTAAACTTTCAAAACTCGTGCCGAAACATATCTAATCAACTTGGAATGAACTAAAATTTTTCACACAAGTTTCAAATGACATAACAACTCGAAGTCACAATTTGAATATCCACAAAGTCAACTCTCGATCAAACTATAAACTTTTAAATCTTTTTAAATTTCCAATTTTCACCAACTTGTATCGAATCTTTCCAGAAATATTCAAATGCAAATTCGAGCATAAGCCAGAGTCTAAAATCACCATATGTACCTAACATGACCATCAAAACTTTATTCCAAGTCCAAATTCACAAAAGTCAAATTTAATTACCTCTTCCAACTTAAAGCTTCAATTATGAAATTCATTCTTCCAAATCGATTCTGAAATACCTAAAAACCAAAATCGATAATTCACACAAGTCATAATACATCATACGATGTTGTTCAAGACTTCAAATAACTGAACGTAATGCAAATATTAGAAATAACCGGTTGGATCATTACATAGATTCCATAAGAAATGTATGCCCGCAATCATATCACAAATACTGTGCAAGGCATATATAATCAAACTAGAGCAAAGATTGGAAGACTGATTAGATGAAAAAATTAATGAGGTGGTGTTCTTGGAGAACATATAAGGAAGAATTTAAGGATATGTTAAACATTTAGGTTAAGTGTCTGAGAATGTTGTCAGGGACTTGCTGAAATATCCTCCAGTAAGCTAGTGCAGCGCTTAATTTGATACCCAATGTAAGAACCCAATGGTAGACAACAACTTTACTAAGATTGTGAAGATGCTTGAGGATATGATAGTGAAGGTGAAGTGTACTGTTTATTTGTTCATTTGTCTATTATTGACTAATGACTATTTGTTGTTAATTTATCTAACTGATGTAAAAGCGAAGAATTAACAACTGCTTATTAAATAGTCTGTTATTGACTGACTGCTTATTTACTGGTTGATAATTGAAGGTGATGAATCAACTAAAGGGTAGAGCATATGGATTTAGTAGTTGAAGAGGTGAATACAACTCATATACAATGGAGCTATACAATGATTATAGAGAGATGGTTTCAAAGTGCAAGGAAAATTTCAATGGAGATAGGGATTTTGAAATAAGTGAAGATGAACACAGGCGCACAGTAATTTTGGAGCAACAAAAGTACACATGCAGACTTTGGGACTTGTTTGAAATCCCTTGTTCTCATGCTATCAAAGAATTCAACTAAGAAACAAGACCTAACAATTGGGATTCACTAGTGGTATTCCAAACAAGCTTGACAGTTGGTGTATCAGCATAAATTACAACCTGTTAGAGGTAAAAAATTCTGAAAAATTGAGCCACATCAAGACACAGAACCACCACCATTAGCAAAGATAGTTGGTAGACCTAAAGTGAAAAGGTCAAGAGAGAAGGATGACGCTAGAAAAAGGCAATGAGAATGGTCAAATTCTAGGAAGGGTCTTCAAATGACTTGTGATTTTTGTGGCAAGCCAAACTATAATAAAAGAAGTTATCCATTAACCAATAAGGTATACTAGAATCTACTGTTTATACTTAAAATTGGCTACATGATGTTTGTTCATGTTCTAGATTTTTAGACAAGTAAATGTTGTGACAGTGGTACAGGTTTTTGGATCACACATTTATTTATCTAACAAAAATAATTTATTGGGCTTAAACATTGAAACAATATATGTTTGCTACTCGATTATTGGCAATATTCTTCTTTTTTCTATCTATAAAATAGGATTCTCTTTGACTTAGTGATTTTTCGTGTATGCAAAATGTTGCATTAGAGTAAAAAGAATGGTAAAAACTTCATTTCATACCAATAAAGAACAATTACAATATCTGCAGAGTTACAACATTTGAACCAAATTGATAACATATGCAAATTACAACATCGACAGAATTACAAAATAACCTAACTAAACTACATCACCTTGAAAACTAGCACCAACACAAAAACAACCCAAGAAAACACAATAAATCACTTCATCATTTGTAGTTTATCCTCCATCCTAGTGACATTATCTCAGTTTGTTGAATTAATTCCCTTCATCTCTTTCATTATTTTCTCCATTTTCACTCTTTCAGCAGAAACAACATCTTCCAAGTTTGCCACCATCTTCTTCAAATAATTTCTTTCAACTTCCACTAAATTCCGTGAAGTATTCAAGTTATTGATTAACATCGTCACATATGGTGGCATCTCTTCATCCCGCCATTTTCACAAGCCACATGAAACTTCCTCGTCAAAACGAGGGCATTTGTAGAATCGACGACGACTGTTCAAATGAGTCTTAGCCATAAAATCATTTGCAATTAAACCACAATGATGCAACGAACGAGAATGGACACAATTTTCAGACATTTGAATTTTTGTTATTCAATAAAAGCACAACTTTTACGGCCAACCACGGGATTCGAAAAAGAAGACAAGAATTAATTAGTTGAAAAAGAGAATTTGGGGAAGAAGATTATATGAGCAACTTGATGACCTAGGTTCTAAATTGGGAAAGAAGACGAGTAAAATATGTGGGTATATAATTAAAAGAGTGGATATACGGAAAAAATAGTTGGTCGGGTCGATTAAATAGGTCAAATTTTTAGTCCCACTGAGCTATGTGGCCAAATGAAAGAATGTCACATTATTTAATGAGAGGCCCACATGAAGTGCCATTAGTTGCGGGCAATTTTGACAATATAATTAACGTCCTACATATTTTCAAATGGATAAATGGACGGAGTTTTTTATTGACTAGCATACAATAGGGATACTTTAAGCCCTTTTCCGTTTTTCTAATATAAAGAAGGCCAAAATAGTGATTAATTAGTGTCCTAAATTAAAGAACATTTTTAAAATGGTGAATATTCTCTTATACTAATTTGCTTTAGAGAAAAGATGTAAATTAAAACTGAGTAAATTTTCCAAAACTGCTTGTTCAATTTGAACGAGCTTTTAGAACCACATTTGAGGAAATCTGAATTATAAAATTAATTCTTCTATCCCATCCTACACAAATCATGTCACGTTCTTACATTTCGGAAGAATATTTTGGGTGGATATTGTATTTATTCCCAAATTGTGAGTGTCGTGCTGATTACCACATAATCCAATAGTCGGACTCTCTATGGTGTAGGAAACTCCAATTATGTTCACACTACATCTAGAATAATGTGTTTACTTCTTCTTTTTCTCGTTTCCAATAATAAAGCAAGTGTTTAATTCTCTAGGGAAATTTTGATTTCAAATTAAATAACTTATTCCTTATCCTAAGAATATATAGCAAATAGAAGCCAACATTTATAAGCAACGAGTAAAAAAATCCGCATTAAATCCAGGACAGATGTAGTACTAATCTACCGTTTACTGGAACCTTTGAGTGAAGCATTAATTGATTATATCAATACAGTCTCACCTTATAATATCCATGTACAATAATAATAACTACAACCATACATATTTAATATTCTCTCCGGTTTAAAATAAGTGATTTTTATGGTATTTTTACACAGATTAAGAAATCCATCTTTTAGCATTAATTAGTAATATAATTGACCATATTAACATTTACTATCTCATATAAACACTCCTAACATATATTCTAACATTATTTACTCCATGGATAATGTAGGAAAAAATAATTAATTCATTTTTGAAATCTGAAAAATCACTTATTTTGAACCGAAAAAAATATAATTTTACAAATTAAGTCTAGAAAGAATAATGTGTATCTAACGTTACTCTTACCTTATACAGGCAGACACTATTTTTGATAGGCAATAACATCCTCATATAATATATTTTATTGTAGAAGTTTGGAATTAACCTTTTAAGTTATATTTTATATCTCTATACTATCTTTTTATCTACAACAATTATAATTATCTTTTATAACAAGTATGCTTTTGTGTAAATTTAATAGTCTTGCATATACAATCTTTGAGATTACCAATAATAAGTCTAGAGATTTTGACCAAATATTTTAAAATTTTAATTTACCATTTTGATGAAGAATATTATTGTTAGTACATACTTTTATAATTAAGAATTCCAATTAGTACCATTATAAATATGCTTGCTTTTTTTTATGACATTGTACAAAAGTTTGTATTATGTATAATGTCTAATATTTGAATATTGCACATATTTTTTGTTAAAAGTTTGGCACAAATCTTTATTAATTCAGCATATGGTCAGTAAAATATTAGAATCTACAAATACGCTACAATTATAAAGCTTTTTCATCAATTTTAAAAGAATTTTGTTCAAGTATGAAACGTGTGATTTAAAGTTTATATCTTTGTACATTTAGTTATGGATGTATAACAATGTATTAGCTTTATCTGATATTTAATTATTATAACATACATATGTTTTGATTTTAAATTTGAATAGTTTTCTTATTTTTTATATGTATCATTGAAAAAGAAAAAAATGAATAGTTGTCACACCTCTTTTTCTTCACACAACCCTGTTACAAAATTGAGTTAAAAGAGTTTTTCCAATTAAAGAGACGTTTTGAAAATGGATTAATTATTATTTAGAGTCGTCACTTGGAATTGAGTTTTGGTTTTCCAAGTCACCTTTTATTTGAATCCATTTTCAAAAGTAATGTTTGAATCTTAATTTATGGTCTACGAAAATAGAAGATTGAGTAAGGAATTCTGTTGACCGAGGGGAAGGTGTAAGGCACCCCTCGAGTCCCGTGGTTCTAGCACGGTCACTTCTATTGGTTAATATAAGGCTTAGATCAATTTTTTAGCTATTCTTGTATTTTTATTGATTATGGCTTATTTATTACAGCTTCACTTAATTTATTATATTTTTATTAATTATTTTGACCAAGATGAGATACGCACACAAGGTACTTCCTTGAAATTAAATATTAAACCAAGGTACGGAATGAACACATGGTTATAACATAACTATTTCAAATTCAAAAGGTATTAAGACGCAGAATGCGCACATGAGCCTTTTTATTATTTAAGCATATCAATTCAAGGTTCGGGTATGAACACATGGGCTAATAGCATATTTAGAATATTTAATTATTTTTATCTCATTAATATTCAAGATATCTAATAATTGTATATTCTTATAATTTGGTTGGTATTTTGGAATTAACGTATAATATTTGTTTTACAAAATAAAATAAAAATATCTGTTATGAAATAATATAAAAGACAAGAACAATAACTTAAGAACAAGAGCAAATAGAGAGAGAATAGGGAGAGAGAGAAGTATTCTTATTAATACTTGGGGTTGTTAGGAGTGTGTTACAATGGTAGAAGACCCCTTTATTTATAGGGAGAAGAATGACTTAGCTTCAAGCTAAAACTCTTAGACATTCACTCAAAATAGACTTCTATTTTATAACACTCCCCCTTGAATGTCTATTCAATAATGTGCCTCATAAAACCTTAAAACCAAAACCCAATGGGAAAAATTAAAGAAAGGAAAAAGAGTACACATGTTTGAATATGCGCCTATTGGTTGCCTCGTTAAAAACCTCGCAAGGAAAACCCAGTGGGACAAAACCTTGTAAGGGAAAAAGAGTGCAACGCGCATTAACTCCCCCTAATGAGTACATCAATTTATATCCTTGAGCATTTGCATTCCAATCTTGTGCATCATCTTGAAATCATCATTCTTGATAGATATGAACATCTTCATATAATGTCGTGGAATAACTCTTCAATATCTCAATAGATGCATTCTCAATGCCATCATGCTTATAGTTATAGCAAGATTCATATGTACACAAATTGTACTTGGGAAGTGGTACTTCAAGACCAAGAATTGCATATGCTTCAAGCAACTTAAATCTTTCAAGTTAAGTCATATAAGCCATATAATAGACTTTAGATGCATATCAAGTTTTCCATGTCATGCTAGACAAATAAGATATCGAAAACTGACTATACATACCTTTGACTTTAAACTTTCAAGCATTTGAACTATAGGTTCAAAACTACATATCTTTCATATGGAATCAATTCTTCTTGAATTGTATCTCTTCCATTTAGTTACTTTCTTTAGGTCAGCAAATGCGTATAGCATGCTTTGCAATATGTTGCAATTGAATTATCCTTTTTATGAACTTCAGGTTCATATCATGATATTCGGGGATATACATATACAAATGATAATTCATCCCATGTAACCTTTTCTCAAGTGTTTATCATGTCTCCCCCTCATGTTAGAAAAGCTAACTTGTTTCCTCAACTTTGGGAAATCATCTTTGTGCATTATCATGTCAATATACATGGCACATTAATAAAAGAGAAGGAAACTGATATATATAACTTTGTTCTCATAAGAAACAGTTTAGCTATTAAGTGGAAGCACTCAATAATTATCTTGCTAAACCAACTTTGATATAAACCAACTTATCAAGATGAACTATCTTGAGTAGAAAATCTGGAAATTACGCTCGAAGTTAGATTACTGAGCGATTTACCTCGCAAGCACCGGCCAGGCTGCGGGTTAATAACAATTGCGCATGTAACCATATCATAGATGCATCATATGTGGTATACATGGCAGGTGAATGGGCCCATATTCACCTTTGATATTTCCAGAACTTATGGGCTTCAGCCCGAACCTTTTAGTTGGTCAGTTCATTAATGAGAACAAGTGATACAAGAGAATTCGTAAAGAACTTTCTAGTTCTTTGATATTCACCTATGTGAATTTGCACATCATACTTAAAATGAGATGGCTAACACGAATGCCAACTGAATAAATTATCAATATTGGTAAACTTCAAATTTACACCATGACATGTGCACTTATCAATAAACTTCAGGTTTATTATGACATGGGTTTTATACCAATAGATATCCACTTTATTGTGGCATTCTTTCGTTTGTGTAGTACAAACTGGAGAACAAAGCGGGTAGCTTTTCATATGCAAATTACCCCGTTACAAGTTGTAGTAGTAGGAGATATCAAAGCCTTCCTTTATAGTCTCAATATAATCAATCGCTTTCGCGTGTACTTTGGAAACTGAATAAGTTTCTTTGAGACTTACTACAGCACAATACTCAATTGTGTTTCTCCAACATAGTAATAATTGGCTCTTCTAGAGCTCTCAATTAATTTTGTACTACCACAGATTCATCAACATCCATGTGGTGAATATCTTTTTTAAAGAGAAAGTTATACCATTATGGTCATGTCAAACTTATATGCAAGATATGCTTCTTGCATTATCGTTGTCCTTTAATAGTCATATTTCCAAAATACTTTGGCGTACAATAGGTACGTGACCAACGATCATTCATGCCATATATCATCTCAAACCTCCTTCTAGGGGTGAGTGTGGTATCATCTCCAACCTCCTTCTAGGGGTGAGTGTGGTACATTTAATACCAATTTCATGTTCATATTCTTCCAATAATGAATATGTATTCGTGAATCAGATGTTGTCACATTCACTTCGAGGATATGTGATTTTGTTATCCTTTTCAAATCTATAAATGCGTCAGGCATTTGATTTGCTATTCTTTGCAAATGGATGATCTTTTGTGCCTCTTTCTCACAAATAGAGGTATGTGGATCAAGATGAGATAATGATGCATTTTTCCACAAAATTTCCCGTTTGGTTTCACCAACTTCTCCCCCTAATTTTGGGAAAAGTGTCTCATCAGATTGACAGTCTGCAAATCGTGCAGTAAACAAGTCGCCTGTCAATGTTTCGAGGTAGCGAATGATGGAGGGCGATTCAAACCAAACATATATTCCTAACCTTCTTTGTGGACCCATTTTGGTGCGGGATGGCGGTGCAATAGGCACATATACTGCGCATCCAAAAATCCTTAAATGGGATATATTGGGTTCATGACCCAAAACCAATTGCAACGGGGAATATTTGTGTCAATTCGTCAGTCAGAGACGAACTAGCATTGCTGCATGCAAAATGGCGTGAACCCAAACCAAAGTGGGCAGCCTCGTTTTCATGAAGAATTCAAGATTATTCTCATCTATTGTCTCAATATGATATCCATTTTGAATGATATCTTTAAAACTCAACAAGTTCTTCTTAGACTTGGAGGAGAATATTGCATTCTCTAAGATAAACGTCATGCCTTTGGGCAGAGTTACAGTTGCTCTTCCGGAGCCTTCAATCAATTTACTTCCCATGGTTTGACATATACACGAACATAAGAATAAATAAGTTCAATTCGTTTGTGTCACATAATATTTTCAAAATCTACTGCTAACAGTTGACTAACAAAATCAGATATGTTATCCATAATTGGTTACTTTGCAGTTTGAAAATTCCAGTTTGAACGTTTTCTTCAAATAATCGATTGTTACTTACAAACAATCGATTGTTGAACATTGATAATCGATTGTTAAACACACACAATCGATTATTTGCTATTTTGAAAAAATTTCAGAACTGTTTCAAGACAATCGATTGTTAGACAAAGACAATCGATTGTTAGACAAAGACAATCGATTGTGGATGATTTTTGAAAAATTCCAGACCTCACTGTTTCAAGACAATCGATTGTTAGACAAAGACAATCGATTGTGGATGATTTTTGAAAATTTCCAGACCTTACTGTTTCAAGACAATCGATTGTTAGTCAACGACAATCGATTGTGGATGATTTTTGAAAATTTCCGGACCTCACTGTTTCAAGACAATCGATTGTTAGTCAACGACAATCGATTGTTGATCAATTGTTTTTCAACTTTAATGCGAAAATAGTTGATAATCGACTAGTTTTTCAGGCTAGTCGATTACCCCCACTGGAAAATAAAAGTTTTATTGATATTTGAGCATATTGAAGATATTCTAAAGAACTACTGCTAACATTGCATCATGAACTAACTAATACGAGCTAATACTAATGACTATTAGTTTATTCACTAACTAATACAAATAAGTAGAACAAAATCAAATAACTCCATCTTCTTTCATCACGGATCCATCGCCGATTAGGTGGTCTATCTTCCCCTCGGGTTGCTCAAAGAAGTCTGCCACATCCAAGTGGGTGATGTCAAAGTTGTCGTCAGAGACAAAATTCGTTTCAGGGCGTTTACTCTTTCGAGATGCTTGATAAAGGTCAACCAAATGTCATGGTATACGGCAAGCCTTTGACCAGTGCCCGTTTTCACCGCAACGATAATATATAGTTTATAAACTATTTGCTTTTGGATTCTTATCGTATCGTGCTTGTGGCAGAGTGACCAACTTCAGGTTGTCATATCTCTTCTTTAAGCCATTCCACAAGATAGGTGGATCCTTGACGGTGAGATATTCAATCTTCAAACCTTCATCAAGGTGATGGCGCAAGAAAATCAAGGCCTTAGCATAGTTTCAAACCTTCATCAAGGTGATGGCGCAAGAAAATCAAGGCCTTAGCATAGTTTTGGGTGGATGCATTATTTCTGTCTTTAATGGCGTCTCCAAGACCCATAGCATCCAAAATGGATTTAAGTATCCAACACCCATATCATATAGTTCTTGCCCGAAATTTCAAGGGCAACGAACTTTCTTTTCATAATGTCAGACATAAACCAAAATTACATCAAGAGCGTGTTCATACTTACGGGCTCTATTACAATTATCACATTCACTTCAGGGAATGGATCAAGATCATGTGCTTTACACAATCTCATGTCAAATATTACTTTCATAAAGTGAAATATTATTTTGAGAATCCTTATTGTTCTCATTACCACAATAATGACGATTATAACTTCGTCTATTGCCATGTCCACATCCATTGATACCTTTACGGTAATTAGTCTTCTTTCAGACTTATCACATACTGCTACCACATTCTCTAAAGGGAATGGAGCAAATTCAATTGGACGGAATTCTTTGCCACGTCCACATTCATTGATACCTTCATGGTAATATTTTAGTCTTCTTTCAGACTTATCATATACTGCTTCCACATTCTCTAAAGGGAATGGAGCAAATTCAATGGGACGGATTTTCAATTATTTGCCCACAATCATACATGAATTTAATCATGGCAGGACATAGAGATTTTACCACTTCGTGTGGTTATAATTTCTTACAAACTCCTTTAGAGTTATAATCAAACTTTGTTGTCTATGTTTGTATATAAAATCAAATTATAGAATTTCAAGAATTTGAAAGGGAAAAATAAAATACTTACCTTTAAGGTATACCAATTCTATTTTCAATGTTTTCTTCCTTTTCTCTTTGTTTTTCGTTTCTTTTCCTCCCTTTTTTTTTCGTTTCTTTTCCTTCTTTCTTCATTCTTTCTTTGAAGCAAAACCTTGCACAAACAAAAGTTAAGACAATCGAAAATTAAATTAGGAAGAGGGAAATACCTTAGATTTCTCGAGAATGGTTCTTGAGACGGTAGAGTCTCGTGCTGATAACGTGTTATGAAATAATATAAAAGACAAGAACAATAACTTAAGAACAAGAGCAAATAGAGAGAGAATAGGGAGAGAGAGAAGTATTCTTATTAATACTTGGGGTTGTTAGGAGTGTGTTACAATGGTAGAAGACCCCTTTATTTATAGGGAGAAGAATGACTTAGCTTCAAGCTAAAACTCTTAGACATTCACTCAAAATAGACTTCTATTTTATAACAATATCAACTTTATAGCTTCATTAACTTTGAGTGTAGTTTTTTTACCCCCACTATTTATTTTATTAATTTAAATCCATACAACCTAACTACTAATAACTTCTCAGTAATGCAACATCATCAGCAATGTAAGAAAAATATTCGAACTAAAAAAATATATTTTAATTATTATTAAAAGCAAAAGGTGAATTAAAGCTTTAAAAGAAGCCATGAAAAAATTCCGTTAAAAATTAATTCTGCATACTTGCCTATTGTTAGAGAAAAGCCGAAATCATACTTTTATACTATATTAACAAAAATTTCTAACGATGGAGGCATGAGGAAGCAACATAGTAGAGTTTCTTAGAATGAAGTAAATAAAAGAAAAACCTAAGGGATTCTTTTACTATTTTTTTTATGGTGAAATAAATAATATTTATGTCTCCAAAACGAAATAAAATGGATAACATCGCTCTAAAACAATTCCGATAAATAATCTGACAAAGTAATGAAATTATATTTACGAGAGGAAAGTCAATATATAAAGATAAGAAATAAGATTCTGATTGACCAAGTTTATGCAAATTATCTCAAGGGAAGAAAAATCCAAATCCCAAAAAAATGTTACGCTAACTTGATCAACATGCCGCGGGGATTAAACGTGAAATTATGGAAAAGAATAGATTATAACTAAGATTAAAAGTGAAGAATAATTTTCAGATTAGTCAGATTTTTTTTTCAAACACAAATATACATGGATAAATAACAAGAAGAAACCGACGCCATCTAAAATACAAAAGAAAGCAAAAGAATAACTGAATTTAAATAAACTAACATCATACATTCAATTATACATTATATTAAATTAACCAAAGGGATTGAGTGTTACTTTTTATAAGATTTCACAACAAAAGAATATCTACAAATTTTCGAAATTGTAATACTAATCTATTTAGAACCACGAATACGGAACCGCGAACAAAATCCCGAACTCATATTTCCTTTCTTTCTTTCACGTTTCTTTTTTTTAATTTTTCCTTTTTCTTCCTTTTCTCTCTTTCTGTTCTTCTCGTTTTTCTCTTTCAGCTTGCTTTTCTTTGCTTCTTGTTCTTTCTTTTTACGTTTCTTTCTTTCCTTTCCTTTTGTTCGTTACTTTGTTTAAATAATATAAAAGACAAGAACAATATAGAGAGAATAGGGAGAGAGAGGAGTATTCTTATTGATACTTGGGATAATTTACAATGGGGTAAGACCCCTCTATTTATAGGAAGATAAATGACTTAGCTTCAAACTAAAACTCTTAGACATTCACTCTAAATAGAGTTCAATTTATAACACTCCCCCTTGAATGTCTATTCAACAATGTGCCTCGTTAAAACCTTAAAACCAAAACCCAGTGGGAAAAATTAAAGAGAAGGAAAAAGAGTACACATGTTTGAATATGCGCCTATTGGTTGCCTGATAAGAACATCAATTTATATCCTTGAGCATTTGCATTCCAATCTTGTGCACCATCTTCAAAACAATCTTTGGTAGATGTTTGATAAATAAATCAACCATATTGACTTGAATAAATATTCCGCACCTTGAAATCATCATTCTTGATAGATATGAACATCTTCATATAATGTCGTGGAATAACTCTTTAATATCTCCATAGATGTATTCTCAATGCCATCATGCTTATAGTTATAGCAAGATACATATGTACACAAATTGTACTTAGGATGTGGTACTTCAGGACCAAGAATTGTGTATGCTTCAAGCAACTTTGACTTTATACTTTCAAGTATTTGAACTATATGTCCAAATCTACATGGAATCAAGTATTTGTCTATACGCTTTAAGCGTATCAAAGACTTTGTCCTTCTGGGACTTAATATGAGCATTTGTAGTGAAAATATAGTCACTTTCTTTGGGTCAGCAAATGAGTATAGCATGCTTTGCAATATGTTGCAATTGAATTATCCCTTTTATGAACTTCAGGTTCATATCATGATATTCGGGGATTTACATATACAAATGATAATTCATCCCATGTAACCTTTTCTCAAGTGTTTATCATGTCTCCCCTCATGTTAGAAAAGCTAACTTGTTTCCTCAACTTTGGGAAATCATCTTTGTGCATTATCATGTCAATATACACAGCACATTAATAATAAGATGAAATTATTTGGTTCCTGACCCTGAACCACTTGTGAGGGGAGAATATACTCTCGTATACAACGTATATCAAACTGATATATATAACTTTGTTCTCATAGGAAACAGTTTAGCTATTAAGTGGAGGCACTCAATAATTATCTTGCTAAACCAACTTTGATATAAACCAACTTATCAAGATGAACTATCTTGAGTAGAAAATCTGGAAATTATGCTCGAAGTTAGATTACTGAGCAATTTACCTCGCAAGCACCGGCCAGGCTGGGGGTTAATAACAATTGCGCATGTAACCATATCATAGATGCATCATATGTGGTATACATGGCAGGTGAATGGGCCCATATTCACCTTTGATATTTCCAGAATTTATGGGCTTCAACCCGAACTCTTTAGTTGGTCAGTTCATTAATGAGAACAAGTGATACAAGAGAATTCGTAAAGAACTTTCTAGTTCTTTAATATTCACCCATGTGAATTCTCTATTATTGCACATCATACTTAAAATGAGATGGCTAACCCGAATGCCAACTGAATAAATTATCAATATTGGTAAACTTCAAATTTATACCATGACATGTGCACTTATCAATAACCTTCAGGTTTATTATGACATAGGTTTTTATACCAATCGATATCCACTTTATTGTGCCATTCTTTTGTGTGTGTAGTACAAACTGGAGAATAAAGCGGGTAGCTTTTCATATACAAATTATCCCGCTACAAGTTGTAGTAATAGAAGATGTCAAATCTTTCCTTTATTTATAGTCTCAATATAATCAGCGCTTTCGCGTGTACTTTGGAAACTGAATAAGTTTCTTTGAGACTCACTACAGCACAATACTCAATTGTGTTTCTCCAACATAGTAATAATTGGCTCTTCTAGAGCTCTCAATTAATTTTGTACTACCACAAATTCATCAACATCCATATGGTGAATATCTTTCTTAAAGAGAAAGTTATACCATCATGGTCATGTCAAACTTATATGCAAGATAGGTTTCTTGCATTATCGTTGTCCTTTAATAGTCATATTTCCAAAATACTTTGGCGTACAATAGGTACGTGACCAACGATCATTCATGCCATATATCATCTCAAACCTCCTTCTAGGGGTGAGTGTGGTATCATCTCAAACCTCCTTCTAGGGGTGAGTGTGGTATATTCTATACCAATTTCATGTTCATATTCTTCCAATAATGAATATGTATTCGTGAATCAGATGTTGTCACATTCACTCCGGGGATATGTGATTTTGTTATCCTTTTCAAGTCTGTAAATGCGTCTGGCATTTGATTTGTTATTCTTTGCAAATGGATAATCTTTTGCACCTCATTTTCACAAATGGAGGTATGTGGATCAAGATGAGATAATGATGCATTTTTCCACAAAATTTCCCGTTTGGTTTCACCAACTTCTCCCCCTAATTTTGGGAAAAGTGTCTCATCAAATTGACAGTCTGCAAATCGTGCAGTGTACAAATCCCCTGTCAATGTTTCGAGGTAGAGAATAATGGAGGACGATTCAAACTCAACATATATTCCTAACCTTCTTTGCGGACCCATTTTGCTGTGGGATGGCGGTGCTATAGGCACATATACTGCGCATCCAAAGATTCTTAAATGGGATATATTGGGTTCATGACCCAAAACTCATTGCAACGGGGAATATTTGTGATAATTCGTCAGTCTGAGACGGATTAGCATTGCTGCTTGCAAAATGGCGTGACCCCAAATCGAAGTGGGCAGCCGATGAACTAGCATTGCTGCATGCAAAATGGCGTGGCCCCAAACCGAAGTGGGCAGCCGACGAACTAGCATTGCTGCATGCAAAATGGCGTGACCCCAAACCGAAGTGGGCAGCCTCGTTTTCATGAGTAAATGAGGTATTCAAGATTATACTCATGTATTGTCTCAATCTGATATCCATTTTGAATGATATCTCTAAAACTCAACAAGTTCCTTTTAGACTTGGAGGAGAACATTTTGACTGATATCATTAAAACTCAACAAGTTCTTCTTAGACTTGGAGGAGAACATTGCATTCTCTAAAATATCGTTCCTTTAGGCAGAGTTATAGTTGCTCTTCAGGAGCCTTCAATCAATTTAATTCCCATGGTTTGCCATACAAAAGAAAATATACGAACATGAGAATAAACAAATTCAATCCGTTTGTTTCATACTTAAACAATATTTTCAAAATTTGCTGAGGTCAGTTGACTAACTAAATCAGATAGTCGATTATATGTTTTCCATAATCGATTACTTTGCAGTTTGAAAATTTCAGTTTAAGCATTTTCTTAAAACAATCGATTGTTAAACATACACAATCGATTGTTGAACATTGACAATCGATTGTTAAACACACACAATCGATTATTTGCTATTTTGAAAAACTTCAGATCACACTGTCTTAAGACAATCGATTGTTAAACATACACAATCGATTGTTGAACATTCACAATCGATTGTTAAACATACACAATCGATTATTTGCTATTTTGAAAAACTTCAGATCACACTGTCTTAAGACAATCGATTGTTAAACATACACAATCGATTATTTGCTATTTTGAAAAACTTCAGATCACACTGTCTTAAGACAATCGATTGTTAAACATACACAATCGATTGTTGAACGTACACAATCGATTGTTATGCAGTTTTAATGCGAAATATTAGATAATCGACTAACTGTTAGGTTAGTCGATTACCGCTACTGGAAAATAAAAATATTATTGAAATCTGAGCATATTGAAACATTCTAAAGAACTAATACTAACATTATATCATAAACTAACTAATACGAGCTGATACTAATGACTATTAGTTTATTCACTAACTATTACAAATAAGTAAAATAAAATCAAACAACTCCATCTTCTTTCATCACAGATCCATCACCGATTAGGTGGTCTATTTTCCCATCGGGTTGCTCAAAGAAATCTGCCACATTCAAGTGGATGATGTCAAAATTGACGTCAGAGACAAAATTTATTTCAGGGCCTTTACTCTTTCGAGATGCTTGATAAAGGTCAACCAAATGTCTTGGTATACGGCAAGCTTTTGACCAGTGCCCTTTTCCACCGCAACGATAATATATAGTTTATGAACTATTTGCTTTTGGATTCTCATCGTATCGTGCTTGTGGCAGAGTGATCAACTTCAGGTTGTCCTATCTCTTCTTTAAGCCATTCCACAAGATAGGTGGATCTTTGACTGTGATATATTCAATTTTCAAACATTTATCAAGGTGATGGCGCAAGAAAATCAAGGCCTTAGCACAGTTTCAAACCTTCATCAAGGTGATGGCGCAAGAAAATCAAGGCCTTAGCATAGTTTTGGGTGGATGCATTATTTCTGTCTTTAATGGCGTCTCCAAGACCCATAGCATCTAAGTGGATTTCAACATCCAACACCCATGCCATATAGTTCTTGCCCAAAATTTCAAGGGCAACGAACTTTCTTTTCATAATATCAGACATAAGACACAATTACATCAAGAGCGTGTTCATACTTACAGGCTTTATTACAATTATCACATTCACTTCAGGGAATGGATCATAATGATGATTATAATTCCGTCTATTGCCACGTCCACATTCATTGATACCATCATGGTAATAATTTTGTCTTCTTTCAGACTTATCACATACTGCTACCACATTCTCTAAAGGGAATGGAGCAAATTCAATGGGACGGAATTTTAATTCTTTGCCCACAATCATACATGAATTTGATCATGGCAAGGCATAGAAATTTTACCACTTCATGTGAGTGTAATTTCTTACGAACTCCATTAGAGTTATAATCAAACTTTGTTGTCTTTGTTTGTATATAAAATCAAATCGTAGAATTTCAAGAATTTGAAAGGGAAAAGTAAATTACTTACCTCTAAGGTATACCAATAAATGTTGTGATATCAAATATACCTCTTGAGTTTCCATCCCGTTGCATTACTTTATGATGATACCATCTCTTCTATTTTTCCGTATAAAATTAGAAAAAGGCGGCGATTGAGTTGAGAGAGCCGAATCGGCTATGAAGCAAAAACCCTACACAAACAAAAGTTAAAATAATCGAAAATTTCAATTGGTTAGAGACTCGTGCTGATAACGTGTTATGAAATAATATAAAAGACAAGAACAATATAGAGAGAATAGGAAGAGAGAGGAGTATTCTTATTGATACTTGGGATGATTTACAATGGGGTAAGATCCCTATATTTACAGGAAGATAAATGACTTAGCTTCAAACTAAAACTCTTAGACATTCACTCTAAATAGAGTTCTATTTATAACAGTTTTCTTGTTTTTCAACGTTTTCCCTTTTTTTAAGGCTTTGTTCTTTCTTGTATAATAGGAATGTAGGGGTAGGTAAAAGAGTTAGAGTTAGAGCTAAAATGAAACAAAGAAGTTGAGAAGAACATGGTAAGTGGTTAGAATAATTTTATTTGAATCTTTTAAGATTTATCCCCTTTTATTATATTATTACTTATTATTGTTATTATTATTACTTATTATTATTATTGTTATTATTATTATTATTAACTTTTACTTATTTTTGTATTAATGAAAAAATTAGAAAGTAAAATGCATAGTTAAAAATATTAGTTAGCTATCTTATATTTAAATATTATATACATAAAAAAATTAAATACTTAAATTGTAGTTTAAAATATACTAAGTAAAATATTATAGCTTACACTTAAAATTCTAATTAGATTTCTTTTTTAGAAAAAAATTTTTTTTATTAAAATTAGGAGTAAAACTTATAAACTAAAAATATGAATAGAAAAGGTCAGCTTTACAGCTTCATAACTTTGAGTGTAGTTTTTTTTTAACTCACTATTTAGTTTATTAATTTAAATCCATACAACCTAACTACTAATAACTTCTCAGTAATGCAACATCATCAGCAATGTAAGAAAAATATTCGAACTAAAAAAATATATTTTAAATTATTACTAAAAGCAAAAGGTGAATTAAAGCTTTGAAAGAAGCCATGAAAAAATTTCGTTAAATTAATTCTGACTAGCCTATAGTTAGAGAAAAGCCGAAATCATACATTTATACTATATTAACAAAAATTTCTAACGATGGAGGCATGAGGAAGCAACATACTAGAGTTTCTTAGAATGAAGTAAATAAAAGAAAATCTAAGGGATTCTTTTACTATTTTTCTTATGGTGAAATAAATAATATTTATGTCTCCAAAACGAATTAAAATGGATAACATCGCTTTAAAGCAATTCCGATAAATAATCTGACAAACTAATGAAATTAAATTTACGAGAGGAAAGTCAATATATAAAGATAAGAAATAAGATTCTGATTGACCAAGTTTATGCAAATTATCTCAAGGAAGAAAAATCCAAATCCCAGAAAAATGTTACGCTAACTCGATCAACATGCCACGGGGATTAAACGTGAAATTATGGAAAAGAATAGATTAAAACTAAGATTAAAAGTGAAGAACAATTTTCAGATTAGTCCTATTTTTTTTCTTCAAACATACATATACATGGATAAATAACAAGAAGAAACCGACGCCATCTAAAATACAAAAGAAAGCAAAAGAATAACTGAATTTAAATAAACTAACATCATACATTTAATTATATGTTATATTAAATTAACCAAAGAGATTGAGTGTTACCTTTTATAAGATTTCACAACAAAAGAGTATCTACAGATTTTCAAAATTGCAATATTAACCTTTTTAGAATCACTAACACAGGACCGCGAACAAAATCTCGAACTCATATTTCCTTTCTTTCTTTCACGTTTTGTTTTTTTTTTAATTTTTCCTTTTTCTTCCTTTTCTCTCTTTCTGTTCTTATCGTTTTTCTCTTTCAGTTTGCTTTTCTTTGCTTTTCTTTTTTTTACGTTTCTTTCTTTCTTTTCCTTTTTTAGTTTCTTTTTTTTTTCTACTTTTTCAACGTTTTCCTCTCTTTTGTTTTTCCCTCTTTTTTTTTATGCTTTGTTCTTTTTTTTATAATAGGAATGTAGAGGTAGGTAAAAGAGTTAGAGTTAGAGTTAAAATGGAAAAAAGAAGTTGAGAAGAACATGGTAAGTGGTTAGAATAATTTTGTTTGAATCTTTTAAGATTTATCCCCTTTTATTATATTATGACCTATTATTATTATTATTATTATTTACTTTTACTTATTCTTTATTAATGAAGAAATTAGAAAGTAAAATGCATTGTATAGTTAGTTAGCTATCTTATATTTAAATATTATATACGTAGGAAAATTAAATATTTAAATTGTAGTTTAAATTATACTAAGTAAAATACTATAGCTTAAATTTAAAATTCTACTTAGATTTCTTTTTTAAATTTTTTTTTCTTTTATTAAAATTAGGAGCAAACTTATACTCTAAGAATGTGAATATATATATATATATATATATATATATATATATATATATATATATATATATATATATATATATTTAAATAAAACCTACTAAGAGTAGGATAAAAGTTTTAAAATATTAAGATTAGACGTAAAAGAAATATTTACACTAAACTAGTATAGAATTTGAGTGTGGTCAAAAATTAGGTGTTCACAGCATGCCCATCTTTGCTTGGAAACATGAAGAGTTTTCAAGCAAAGAAAAAATGAACAAGGTGACTGATTTTTGACCTCACTGTCATTCGAAAAGGAAAACAAGATAGAAAAAAAGGTGTGACCGAACCTTGGTTTAGGCAGCCTACATATCCCGGGTTATAAGGGAATCAAGTCACGTGTAGTTCAAGCAGAAAGAAGAGTGATGTAGTATACTTAGATGGAGAGTCCACTGAGGTTCTGTCGAGGTTCCAATCCGCAGTTCCTACTATTACATCAAAATGAAAAGAATATTACATACTCTTGAAATCAAAGAGTTACAAAATTCCTATCTAAATGCTATCTGGAGTTTTGTCTTGATTCTTGATTTGCTTCTCCCAGTGACTTTGGATTGAAACTTGATGCTCTCGATGCAACAGACTATGAAATATTCTTTCATGCTAGTTTCTTTATCCGACGATGAGAAGAAAGATCTTGACCATATGTCTCAGCATGCATTATGCCAAAGCTAGTTGTGACTGGTATTGAGATCAAATGTTCCACTTTCTCCGGAAAGAACTGAAATCTTATTTTTTTCACATCAAATCTGCTTTGCTGAAAAACCTACAAGCTAACACAAACAAACAAAACGAAAAAAAAAATTTGCCCCAGCTTGCACTAGGAAATTTTTGTGAGTTATTGAAAACACATTAAACTATCATTGCTATTGCAGAATAAAGAATTGAAAAAGTTTTTTTTTAATAATAGGGAACATTATACCATGTTTTAACGGAAGGAGGCAACCAGGTGATGTAGTACCCTGTGTTGATGATAAGATGAGGCTCGTAACATCTACTAAGGGAAGTTGTACCCTATGTAGGTAGAAAGTAATGCGACTAAGGGATGTAGTGCCATGTGTCGGCAATAAGAAGAGTCTCGTGGCACTCTAAAATTCAACTAGGGGATGTTTTACCCTATGTTTGCAACAAGAAGTAAGGCAACCAGGGGATGTAGTACACTGTGTTGGCAATAAAATGAGGCTCGTGGCACTCTGAAATGCTACTAGGGGATGTCGTGCCCTATGTAAAAAATAATGCAGCCAGGGGATGTAGTACCCTGTGTTGGCAATAAAATGAGGCTCGTGGCACTCTAAAATACTACTAAGGGATGTCGTACCCTCTGTAGAAAATAATGTAGCCAAGGGATGTAGTACCCTCTGTTGGGAATAAAATGAGGCTCGTGGCACTCGGAAATGCTACTAGGGGATGTCGTACCTATGTAGAAAATAATGCAGCCAGGGGATGTAGTACCATGTGTTGAAGATAGGGTGTCGATCCCCTATAATGAAACTAAAATAACATGCTTATATGCATATTGGAAGGAAATCATGGATCTGAGAACTTTACTTGGTGGTTCGTCTTTCCACGAACTGTTTCACTAAACGAATTTGTTCCTGTTCTAAATAAAGAAAGATTTGTTAGTTTTTAAAAATGGTGGTCAGTTTGTGGCCTTGACTTCTTGGGTGACTTGACGTTGCATCCATTGCACTTGTTAGGACCCTGTCGATGATCGTACAAATTGCTCGGAGATTCTGAATTTATTTTCTGAAAATCTTTTTATTTTCAACATCAACACCTGACTATTTTGCGCCTATCACCATTTGTGTCGACGGTGCAAACAATTTTGTTCCCCAAAATAACTTTTGATGAGTAACTTTTGTTGCCCTTGAAACATTGCTAAGTCCTTCAAGCTTTTTTATTGACAAGGAATATCAAAGTCGGCTTTATGGTTATGCCCATACTGTTTATGCCCCAGAAATTTTTGCCTCATATAACGAGGAAACTGTAACCAATTTTGTGGCCTTTTCTTTGCTTTGTTTTGACAAAATTAAACTGAAAGAGACTTAAGAATAATAGTACGAAAGAAGAAAAGAAAAAGAAAAAAAAGTAGGTTAATAATAAGCATTACAACTTAATCGAGAAGCGTCCCTTTGGGGGGAAGAATACGAAAGGACTTATCTGGAGGAATATGCTGACTTTAATGAACATGACATGCACTTTGGACTGGATGCCCGATCCGTCTAAACCGTCTAATTCTCAAAATCTGTTGTAAACTTCTCTTTGAAACTGAGCTCTTTAACCATGCTTGTACCGGAATATAAGAAGACCTAAAATCGATCAACGATGCCCTTTGTGGGTTTTCACCAATTGACCTCTCTCATTTGCCTTTTTCTCAACTCACCATCGCCTTATAGTGCCCGTGAGGGCTTTCACCAATAAGACTCTCTCATTTTTTTTCTCAACTCGCCATCGCCTTATAGTGTCCTTGAGGGTTTTCACCGATAAGACTCTCTCATTTGTTTTTCTCTCTTTGCAATGGTTGAAGCGCCACCTGCAATGTACTGACATAGCATTCTCAAAAGCTGATCAGAAGGTCCTATAAGGGAAAGGTAAAAAGAACTACTCAACTGAATTACAACTTTTGGAACCATTTGATGGAACAACCATCGAAAATAAAATAAAAACATGCCCTAGTTTCTTTGAATATTGGGGAAATGTGGATTTTTGTTTGGTGTGACTGAACCTTAGAGAGAGGCTTCCTATGTATCCTTTTGGAATCAAGTCGAACATTGTTCAGGATGGCATAAACTTGTTTTTATGATGACTTTTTTCTTCTTCTTTTTTAAGTACATTGGTTCCAAAAGAGGGTAAACACAAAGAAATATAAACAAGGCTTCAAAGGGATAACTATGGTTGACACGTGTTTGGGTAGCGAGAATGATAGACTTTCGTCATCCCAATCTGAGAATGCTAAGTATAAACCAAATGCCCTAATAGAAGCATGTTAGACATAGTATCTCTTGATTACATCTGCATTGACGGATATGTCCATCACCTTTCCTTCTATATCTGGCAAGTGTAGAGCTCCTTTTGACAATACTTTATTGACAAGGTAAGGACCTTGTCAATTCGGGGCGAATTTCCTTTCGCTTCTTCCTGGTGTGGAAAGATGCATTTCAAAACAAGTTCTCCTATCTTAAATTTTCTTGTGCGCACTTTCTTATTGCAAGCGCGTGCCATTCTTTGTTGGTATAACTGACCAAAACAAACTATCGCCAAACGTTTTTCATCAATCAAACTCAATTATTCCAATCGTGACTTCACCCATTCAGTGTCTTCAATCACAGCATCAACAATTATCCGGAGAGAGGGAATCTCAAATTCAGCAGGTATGACCGCTTCAGTTCCATAAACTAACAAGTAAGTGTTGCACCAACTGATGTACACACAGTTGTCCGGTATCCCAACAGAGCAAAAGGAAATTTCTCGTGCCATTGTCTAGACCCTTGGACCATCTTCCTAAGAATCTTCTTGATGTTCTTATTTGCATCTTGAACCGCTCCATTAGCTTTGGGTCGGTAAAGAGTAGAATAGTGATGCTCAATTTTAAATTGTTCACATACCTCCTTCATCAGATGACTATTCAAATTAGCAGCATTATTTGTAATAATGGTTTTTGGAATACCGAAACGACAGATGATGTTGGAGTGAACAAAGTCTATTACTACTCTCTTGGTAATTGTTTTCAATGTGATAGCCTCCACCCATTTGGTGATGTAATCAATTGCAACCAAGATGAATTTGTGCCCATTTAAATCTTTTGGCTCAATTAGGCCAATGGCGTCCATTCCCCAAGAAACAAAATGCCAAGAAGCTGACATAGGATACAGCTTTGAAGGAGGCGAGTGAATCAAATCACTGTGAATCTGACACTGGTGGCACTTACAAATAAAACGAAAGCAATCTCGCTCCATGGTAAGCCAATAATATCATGCCCGAAGTATCTTCTTTTCTAGAACATATCCGTTCACGTGCGGGCCACAAACTCCCGAATGCACCTTGTTCATAATCATTTCAGCTTCTTTGGCATCCACGCATCTCAATAAATTTAAATCTGGGGTTCTTTTGTATAGGATTTCCCCACTCAAAAAGAAACCACTAATAGTTCTCTTTTGATCCCTATTAGCATGTTCCGGACATTCTCTTGTTTTTAAAAACTGTTTAATATCACGGTACCATGGTTCACCATCTAGTTCTGCTTCAATTGTATTGCAATAACCATATTGATCCCAAATTTGAATTTCCAATGGGTCAATGTATTGTGAGTATTACCCGGATATGGAAGCATTGAGGCTAATGTGGCCAAGGCATCAGCTAATTCATTGTGAAACTTGGGAATGTATCTGAACTCGATGGACTTGAATCTCTTGCTAAGATCTTTCACACATTGTTTATATAAAATGAGCTTGATGTCTCGAGTCTCCCAATCACCTTGAGCCTACCGAATAAGAAAATCTGAATCTCCCATACAGTTCATGCACATTTAGGTTTATTTTTTGCCATGTTCAAACCCATGACGCAAGCTTCATATTCTGTTGTGTTGTTCGTACAGAAGAAGCTAAGTCGTGATGTGGCTGGGTTATATTTCCCCGTAGGTGATATGAGAATTTCCCCAATGCCTACGCCTTCGATGTTGACAGCCCCATCAAAGTATAGTTTCCAAACTTGACTATCCTCTTAGACTTCTTCTTCAACTAAATTAACCTCTTCATCTAGGAAGTATGTGTTCAAAGATTCATACTCATCATCCACCGGGTTTCTGCCAGATGATCAGCCAAAGCTTGTGCCTTCATGGCAGTGCGAGTGACATAAACAACATAAAACTCTGTGAGCAAGATTTGCCATTTTGCCAATCTGCTAGTTGGCATCAGCTTCTGAAAGATGAACTTCAAGAGATCCATTCGGGATATGAGGTAAGTTGTATAGGACAAAAGATAATGCCTAAGCTTCTGAGCGACCCAGGTTAAGGCACAACATGTCCTTTCTAAAAGAGTGTATTTGGCCTCATAAGTGGTAAACTTTTTGCTCAAATAATATATTGCTTGTTCTTTTTTTCCTGTCGCATCATGTTGACCTAGAACACAACCAAAAGAACTATCTGTTACTGACAGATATAAAAATAGAGGCCTACCAGGTTCCGGCGGGACCAAAACAGGAGGATTTGACTAATATTCGTTGATCTTATCAAAAGCTTATTGGAACTCATCTGTCTACTTGACAGCGGCATTCTTTTTCAACAACTTGAAAATAGGCTCGCATGTGGTTGTAAGCTGTGCAATTAACCTGCTGATGTAGTTCAACCTCCCAAGCAAACTCATGACTTCTTTTTTATTCTTCAGGGGAGGCAGCTCTCAAATGGTCTTTATCTTAAAGGAATCTATCTCAATGCCTCTTCGACTAACTATAAAACCCAAAAGCTTCCCAGAAGGAACTCCAAATTCACATTTGGCTAGATTGAGTTTGAGATTGTACCTTCGTAGCCTTTCAAAGAACTTTTTCAAGTCTTGCACGTTATCATTTTCTAGACATAATGATCACATTATCAACATACACATCAATCTCTTTGTGCATCATGTCATGGAATATGGTAGTCATGGTCCTCATGTAAGTTGCTCCTGCATTTTTCAAACTAAATGGAATGACCCTATAACAATAGGTTCCCCATGGAGTGGTGAAGGCGGTCTTTTCTGCATCTTCTTCATCCATCAGAATTTGGTGATATCCGGCATAACCATTCACAAAAGATTATGTCTCATGTTTAGCACAATTGTCAACAAGGATATGGATGTCGGGTAAGCGAAAGTTGTCTTTTGGACTTGCTTTGTTTAAATCCCTATAGTCAACACAAACTCTAATTTTCCCATCCTTCTTTGGCATTGGCACAACATTTGCTAACTGTGAGAATGCACGAAAAATATTATTGATATATTATTATTACAATACTAGAATGATCCCTATATATATATATATATATATATATATATATATATATATATATATATATATATATATATATATATATATATATATATATATTACATATCATATTCATAATTCATATAGGATTAGGGTGATTCGCTCCTATTTACACTATTATTCTAATACTCCCCCTCAAGCTGGTGCATACAAATCATATGTACCGAGCTTGTTACATATGTAGTTAATACGAGGACCAGTGAGGGACTTGGTAAAAATATCTGCAAGCTGATCATTTGACTTCACAAACTTTGTAGCAATATCTCCCGAAAGTATCTTCTCTCTAACAAAGTGACAGTTAATCTCAATATGTTTAGTTCTCTCATGGAACACTGGATTTGATGCGATATGAAGAACATCTTGATTATCACACACAAGTCCCATCTGTTAGAAATAACGCTCTACGCTAGAGGGGGGGGGTGAATAGCGTTTTAATGAAATTTAGCGTTTTCTTGCGGAATTTAAATTTTACAGGAAGTAAATAAGTGCAATAAAAATAACTTACACAAGGATATATCCTGGTTGGCCACAACAGTGGTTAGTCCAGTCCCCGAGAGACTCTCTCGAGATTTTCTACTAACTTGTTAAGCTTACGGGTGCTTAACAAACCTTTACAGTTGCTCGGAGATACAATCTCAAAGACTTCACTTGCTCGGAGGTTCCTCACCTCAAAGACTTCACTTGCTCGGAGGTTCCTCACCTCAAAGACTTCACTTGCTCGGAGGTTCCTCACCTCAAAGACTTCACTTGCTCGGGGATACAATCCCAAAGACTTCACTTGCTCGGGGATACAATCCCAAAGACTTCACTTGCTCGGGGATACAATCCCAAAGACTTCAACAGAGGAAGCACAAGTTCCTCAACGCAAGAGAATCAAAATTCTCTTACAAGTATTTGAAATACTTGAACACTCACTTAACAAAGGTACTCCTTGATGAGTAGATATGAGTAAAATAATACGCTCAAGATCACAACAACTTTGACCAATAATATGGCTCTCAAAAGCTTTATGAAATGAGTAGAAAATGATGAACAATTGAATGAAAGCTTAAAGCAATGTAATGATCAGTTAGTGTATGTTGTTGTGTGTAAAACACTAAGTTGAAGCTGTATTTATAGGTGCAAAACTTGGTCTTACCGTTGTCTAATTGCCAATTAAGAATTGCTGAATTTACTCAGTGATAATCGATTGTCAAGACCGAACAATCGATTATCTGCCAGTCAGATCAAAAATCAATCCCAGATTTAACGCTTCACAATCGATTATGCATAATCTATAATCGATTACTGGCAAAATTCAAAAACAGATAATCGATTACACCAAATCCATAATCGATTATATTGGCAACGTTCTAAAAATCATTTCCGGATTTTAAGCAAAACATCGATTATATAAAATCTATAATCGATTACCTCAGCAACGTTCTAAAAATCATTTCTAGATTTTAAGCAAAACATCGATTATATGAAAACCAATAATCGATTACTTTGAGGTATTTGAAAATCATTTGACAACGGTCAGCTTCAACAATCGATTGTCCTTTGCAACAATCGATTACTTGTTATTTTCTGAAAATCATGAAACTTACTGTCTCAGTGATAATCGATTATTTAAAGACATAATCGATTACTTAATTAAATTTAAAATCACTGAAAGACATTGTCTCAACATAATCGATCACCAGTAGTTCATAATCGATTATTTTGAGTATTGAAAAACTTTACCTCAACACCAATCGATTGGCATTTGATCACAATCGATTATCATGCAGATTTGGAAAAACCTGATGTTCACTGTCTTACTCACAATCGATTACCATTAATTCATAATCGATTGTCATGCAGTCTTGGCTCAGAAACAGTCGATTATCATAAGTTCATAATCGATTATTTTAGCCCAGATTTTTGAGGCATGTTTATAAAACATTTTGTCTAATGTAAATATGCATCATTTGAAATTATTTGATACAGAAATAAGTATGCATGATTTTGGAAAATAGTTTTATGAGAGAAGCCATGTTATGGAGTCAAGTTATAGGATCAAGATCACATTTAAGAATAACTCAATAATAACAATTAAAAACAACGTCTTGAGCTTCAATCTCAACATTTGTGCTCTTGTACTTGAACTCCGTCATATATCAATTTGTGCTTTGTTTGTCATTCATCAAAACCTACAAAAGAATACACTTTTAGTATATCGCATTGAGAACGTGTTTCCAACAATTTCCCCCTTTTTGATAATGGCAAACATTAAGCGGGATATGCAATTTTGACAAATAATATTGACGATTCAAGACAAGTAACAAGTATGCATATTTGTTCTTGTTCCCCCTCAATTTAAGAATTCCCCCTCAATTTAAGCTTATAAGCATTTAAGTAATGTAGAGGTAGAGGTAGTGCATACCCGTGCATACCCGTTATTGCATACCCGTTATCCCTATCTTCCCCTTTTTGCCATTAGCAAAAAAAATAGTAAGGAAAGATACACAAAGACGAAATAAAACAAAGTTTATTTATTGAAAATTAAAGGGGTACAGCAGAGGGACATCCAATACAAAAAAAATTTGATATCAATTATCTCCGTCACGATCCGCCTCGTCATTCGGCGCAGCTTCAAAGGGAACGAGACCCGCATAGGGATAATGGACATGGTCAAAATAACCATGGATCTCGTGTGTCAACTGAGAGAGCTGGTCGGATATAGTTTGGAGAGTGGGCTCCTGAGATGGACGAGCACGACGGGCAGGACGGGTAGGAGGAGGAGCTGGAGCATGATCACCATCATGATGGAAGGATGATTCCGAGATTTCCCATATTTTGGTACTCCTTTTGAGAGGACCATTTTCAGTGACAAATCCGGATGCTTCAAGAAACTTCATGATGAGGAGAGAATAAGGAAGGGGCATGTTATCGGCGACGGCATCGAGCATGTGCATTTTAATGAGCCGACACCAATTGATCTTGGCTCCAGTGACAATGGCATGTAAGAGCTTGGAGTCCTCTTGGGATATGGTGGTATGATTGTGCCTACGAGGTCTTAGGACACGGGTGATGAAGTAGAGGAGAAATCGATAATTTGGGTACATGCCCGAGATGGTAGGACGACGAGAAGAGGCTTGATCATAAGAGATTCCGGCTTGGCGGAAAAAATTGGATTCATCAAAGAGAGAGCCGGCCTCATTAATATACCGGATAAGATCTTCACCATCGTTTGGAATGCGGGCGATGGTGTGAAGGTTCTCGTCAGAGAGCAGAATGTGAATGCCATTGATGGAGGTGACTACCTCACCATCTTCATCTTTGTGAAGATTTGAATAGAATGCTTCAACTAAGGTTGTGTTAATATGAGGATGGGTAAGGAGCAAGAAATCATAGAGTTGACACTCTTTGAGCATGTTGGCGGCAGGGGCGAAAGGTTCAAGGAGCTTGCTTGTTGAGAAGCGAGGAGGAAGAATAAATCGCTTCTCAAACTTGGAGAGAAACCTAGAAAGTTCAGCTTGAGTTTCGAAGAACAAAACGGACCCGTCTTCATATGGGAAGTTTAGAGGAGGAGGGACTGTTGAGGCTGAGGCACCTTGCCTGGAACGAGAACGTTTGGAGGAGCGTCCAGACATATTGAAAAAATTTTTTACTGCTGAATTTTTGAGACTAAGATGCAAGGAATTGACCTTTGATTTTTAGAAAAGGTGCTTGAGTGAGTGAGAATGATCCTATATGAGGGCTATTTATAGGAGAAGGAGTGATCAGCCATTTACTAAAGATACCTGCTGAAAATTGAAAGTTGGAACAGTCAAAAACGGTAAGAAATAAATTTGCTGACCGTTAGATAATCGATTATTTGGCATAGATAATCGATTGTATTTACTGTTGGATTAAATTTTGAAACTGACAAATCGATTTAAGAGACAAACGGTAAAAAAATTTGAATGAGATAATCGATTATCAACACAAAATAATCGATTATGGAGCATTTATGTCCTGACAGCAATCGATGTTGGAGCCAAACGGTAACAAAGTTTAAACAAGAAATAATCGATTGTCAATATTGGTAATCGATTATTATTGAAATATGGTTGATACAGAGAACTCGGAGAATTTCTGAATATGACAACTAATCGATTATAGGAAGAAATAATCGATTGTCTGGAAAAGTATTGCTGAATGACTGAGAAGGAAATCGATTATGCAATATAAGGAGTTAACAATTTAAGCACATTTGCATAATAAAACTAATCAGTCGAAACAATCGATTATTGATACTGATAATCGATGTACTGCACAGTAGATAATCGATTATTGTCTTGGGATAATCGATTGCGGTGTGCTAAGACTTCATAATTTATCTTATCTTTGGGGAAGTACCTGCAAAATGGAATTAAACGTCTCCGACGCTCAAGTCAGTAATTTATAGTGGCGTGAATAAATTACACTAGTGTTATCAAGTGATATCGTGAACACTTAAGAATTGTGTCCTAGAGTGTTCTTAAGAGAGTTTCGGGTACTTACCTTTCCTCCGACGTCGCCAATTACCTGATCAAGAGGGTGATCTTTGATCGTCCTTCATTCATTTTGTTCTTTTGTCTCACTCCCCAAATGTGAAGCTTCTTCCGTTGATTGTTCCACAATTTCATCATTGATTTCCTTCGATGCCTTTTCTTGTATTTTGTTTTTTTTTTCTCAAATTGCTTAAAATATCAACCGATCTGAATATGATTGTTTCCAAATATGACGCTTCCTCCTTCTTTGTGCTTTAGTTGAAGGGATTTGGATTCATCTCCCGTCATGTGTTTGGAGCATCCACTATCAAGGTACCATAGTACGCTTGATCCCTTCAAGCATACCTACAAAACAAATTAATTTTCTTTGGGTACCCATGCCATCTTGGGTCCTTGAGGGTTAGACATATTGTAATAATATGTTTGAGTAACATGTCTGTGACGAGTAAAACATGCGGGAGCAATATGACCAATGCGTCTACAATAATGACATGTCACATTCGGATTATGCATTCGTCTAGGTTCATAGTAGCTAGATGAATGAAGGTTGCTTACCTTATTTTGAACGCTATCATTTCTCCTACTTTGATCTCTAGGATGGGTAGTGTTTCTAGAGTGATGATATCTAGGTTGAGGACCATTTTGGGGTCTTCTAGGAGGTTCACAATTTTGCCTAAAATATGCATCATGTCTATGGTGACTATTTCTAGGCGGAGGGTCATTTCTTGGTCTAGCATGCAAATTTGTTCTAGGATAGCTATTTCTAGGATACACATTTTTGTTGTTGTTCCTAGGTTGAGCTCTAGGTTTTTGAGGTTTAGCATCAACCTTTTCTTCATTTTTAAAACCTATTCCGTGCTTAGTTGATTTTAGGTTATCAAGAACAACATTCAAGTTTTTATGCGAGGAATTAAACTTATCTAGTGTGCCTTTAAGTCTACCTACTTCATTCTTAAGGATCACAGAAGAAACACAACCTTTAGTAGAACTTTCAGGTTTGTCGGCACTTCTCTTTCCATAAAACTTGTTTTGTTCGTGTAGCTTCTCATTTTCCAAAACCAGTTTTTCTAATTCCTTTTCTTTTAAAGAAATCTGTTTTTGAAAATCCGTTTCTTTTAGAGAAGCGTTTTCTCTTAAGCTAGTGACAGTTTTTGAAGCCTTTAAAAATTCAGTATATAACTCATCAAAGGCATTACGCATTTCATCAAGTGAAAAGTTTTCAGACGAAATTTGACGTACCTCATTTTGGTTGTCTTCTTGTACCATGAGACAAAGGTTTGCAGCTTCGTCATTTTCTTCTTCACTTGATTCATCTCCGGAGTCGCCTCCCCACGAGATATATGCCCGTTGCTTTTTAAAGGATTTCTTCTCCTTTTTGATGTTTGGGCAATTTGTTTTGATGTGTCCAATTTCTCCACATTCATAGCATTTCATTTGCTCACCTTGTTTTTTCCCTTTGCGCTCATATTCCTTGTGCATAAACTTTTGGAATCTTTTAATGACTAATCCAAACTCGTTGTCTTCTTCCTCTTCAATCTTTGGTTGGCTTGTGCTCGCTTTTAGAGCAATCTTTTGCCTTCTTTGATCATCAACAAACGGGTTAAGAATAGTAGATTCATAGGTTTTAAGATTACCTCTTAGTGCGTCGATGGTGACGTTTGAGACTCCAATTGATTCTTGGATAGCATCGGCTTTGGATCGCCATGCTGGTGTGAGGCTTCTAAGAACTTTTCGAACAAGTTCTCTATCCGTGAACGTCTTCTTGAGGACGTGTAGATCATTTACTATTGTTGAAAAGCGCTCAAACATCTCATCTACTTTTTCTCCTTCCTTCATATGAAACAATTCGTAAGCATGAGTAAGAAAATCAACTTTTGCTTCTCTTACCTGGTCAGTCCCTTCATAAGTGACTTCTAATTTGTCCCACATTTCTTTTGCTGTTTTGCAACATGAAAGTTTCCTGTAATCGTTAGCGTTAATAGCACAATACAATAAATTTACAGCTTTATAATTATTTTGAATCATTCTATTGTCCTCTGTGGTGTACTCCTCTTCGGATTTGGGAATCCATTCGCTTTCCACTTTCTTGACTGGAATTTCATTTCCCTTTGTGTACACATTCCAAAGGTAGGGACAGTTTGACCGAATGAAGATTTCCATCCTCTCCTTCCAGTATGAGTAATTTGTGCCATTGAATAGAGGAGGTCGTGTAGGGCATTGTCCTTCTTCAATTCCTGCAAAAGAATCTAGAGTAGAAGCCATGGATGGTTCTCTCAAACTGTTAAGTTTTTCAGAGAGTATGGCTCTGATACCAATTGTTAGAAATAACGCTCTACGCTAGGGGGGGGGTGAATAGCGTTTTAATGAAATTTAGCGTTTTCTTGCGGAATTTAAATTTTACAGGAAGTAAATAAGTGCAATAAAAATAACTTACACAAGGATATATCCTGGTTGGCCACAACAGTGATTAGTCCAGTCCCCGAGAGACTCTCTCGAGATTTTCTACTAACTTGTTAAGCTTACGGGTGCTTAACAAACCTTTACAGTTGCTCGGAGATACAATCTCAAAGACTTCACTTGCTCGGAGGTTCCTCACCTCAAAGACTTCACTTGCTCGGAGGTTCCTCACCTCAAAGACTTCACTTGCTCGGAGGTTCCTCACCTCAAAGACTTCACTTGCTCGGGGATACAATCCCAAAGACTTCACTTGCTCGGGGATACAATCCCAAAGACTTCACTTGCTCGGGGATACAATCCCAAAGACTTCACTTGCTCGGAGATACAATCCCAAAGACTTCAACAGAGGAAGCACAAGTTCCTCAACGCAAGAGAATCAAAATTCTCTTACAAGTATTTGAAATACTTGAACACTCACATAACAAAGGTACTCCTTGATGAGTAGATATGAGTAAAATAATACGCTCAAGATCACAACAACTTTGACCAATAATATGGCTCTCAAAAGCTTTATGAAATGAGTAGAAAATGATGAACAATTGAATGAAAGCTTAAAGCAATGTAATGATCAGTTAGTGTATGTTGTTGTGTGTAAAACACTGAGTTGAAGCTGTATTTATAGGTGCAAAACTTGGTCTTACCGTTGTCTAATTGCCAATTAAGAATTGCTGAATTTACTCAGTGATAATCGATTGTCAAGACCGAACAATCGATTATCTGCCAGTCAGATCAAAAATCAATCCCAGATTTAACGCTTCACAATCGATTATACATAATCTATAATCGATTACTGGCAAAATTCAAAAACAGATAATCGATTACACCAAATCCATAATCGATTATATTGGCAACGTTCTAAAAATCATTTCCGGATTTTAAGCAAAACATCGATTATATAAAATCTATAATCGATTACCTCAGCAACGTTCTAAAAATCATTTCCAGATTTTAAGCAAAACATCGATTATATGAAAACCAATAATCGATTACTTTGAGGTATTTGAAAATCATTTGACAACGGTCAGCTTCAACAATCGATTGTCCTTTGCAACAATCGATTACTTGTTATTTTCTGAAAATCATGAAACTTACTGTCTCAGTGATAATCGATTATTTAAAGACATAATCGATTACTTAATTAAATTTAAAATCACTGAAAGACATTGTCTCAACATAATCGATCACCATTAGTTCATAATCGATTATTTTGAGTATTGAAAAACTTTACCTCAACACCAATCGATTGGCATTTGATCACAATCGATTATCATGCAGATTTGGAAAAACCTGATGTTCACTGTCTTACTCACAATCGATTACCATTAATTCATAATCGATTGTCATGCAGTCTTGGCTCAGAAACAGTCGATTATCATAAGTTCATAATCGATTATTTTAGCCCAGATTTTTGAGGCATGTTTATAAAACATTTTGTCTAATGTAAATATGCATCATTTGAAATTATTTGATACAGAAATAAGTATGCATGATTTTGGAAAATAGTTTTATGAGAGAAGCCATGTTATGGAGTCAAGTTATAGGATCAAGATCACATTTAAGAATAACTCAATAATAACAATTAAAAACAACGTCTTGAGCTTCAATCTCAACATTTGTGCTCTTGTACTTGAACTCCATCATATATCAATTTGTGCTTTGTTTGTCATTCATCAAAACCTACAAAAGAATACACTTTTAGTATATCGCATTGAGAACGTGTTTCCAACACCATCTGACTAATCTCATCGAATTTCAACTCCTTGAGTAACTGTTTGATCCAAATTAACTCATATGTTACCATAGCCATTGCTCGACATTCTTCTTCTGCACTAGACCGAGCAACTACATTCTATTTCTTGCTTTTTCACGACACCAAATTTCCTCCTACTAACACACAATATCCGTTCGTAGAACGTCTATCAGACAGTGATCCTGTCCAGTCAGCATCTGAGTAGCCAACGATTCGCTCATGGCCGTGATCCTCAAACAATAACCCTTTGCCTGGAGCTAATTTTTTGTACGAAGAATGCGAACAACTGCATCCCAATGACTATCACACAGAGAATCCATAAACTAACTCATAACACTCACAGAAAAAGAAATTTCAGGTCTTGTCACTGTAAGATAATTTAATTTACCAACCAACCGTCTATGTCTTCCAGGATCACTAAGCGGCTCCCCTTGTCCTGGCAGAAGTTTAGAATTCGGATCCATCGGAGTGTCAACAGGTCTACAACCTGTCATTCTTATCTCCTCGAGTAGCTTCTGTTGCTCAGACTGATACTTCTGTTGCTGGTAATTCTTTTGCTTGTGTTTCCCAGTCTAGTACTCTTGGACAATGGGTTGTGGACTCAGCCGCTTCTGATCATATCTCTGGTAATAAATCACATTTGTCAAATATTGCGTATTCACAGTCCCTTCCTACTGTTACTTTAGCCAATGGGTCTCAAACCAAAGCAAAAGGAGTTGGACAAGCAACTCCCCTACCTTCTGCTACTCTAGATTCCATTCTCTATGTCCCTGGTTGTCCTTTTAATCTTACATCTATTAGTCGTTTGACTCGTGCCCTCCATTGTGGGATATATTTTATTAATGATTCCTTTATTATGCAGAACCGCAGTAGGGGGCAGACGATTGGAACATGACTTGAATTAGAAGGACTTTACTACCTTAACTCGCTAAAATCCCCCAAGGCATGTCTAGTTACGGATCCTCCGGACCTAATTCACAGACGTTTAGGACACCCAAGCTTATCCTAGATTTAGAAGATGGTACCTAGTTTGTCTAGTTTATCCACATTAGAGTGTGAGTCATGTCAGATCGGGAAACATACCCGAGCCTCCTTTCCTCAAAGTATTGAGAGTCATGCAGAGTCTGTTTTTTCTTTAGTTCATTCTGATACATGGGGTCCTTGTAGAGTCAGTTCAACCTTGGGGTTTCGTTATTTTGTTAGTTTCATTGATGATCATTCAAGATGTACTTGGATTTTCTTAATGAAAGATCGTTCTAAGTTGTTTTCTATTTTCCAGAATTTTTGTGCTGAAATTAAAAATCAATTCGGTGTTTCTATTCGTACTTTTCGCAGTGATAATGCCTTAGAATATTATTTATCTTTATTATTTCAGCAGTTTATGACTTCTCAAGGAATTATTCATCAGACCTCTTGTCCTTATACCCCTCAACAAAATGGGGTTGTCGAGAGAAAGAATAGGCACATCATCGAGACTGCTCGCACACTTCTCATTGAGTCTCATGCTCCGCAGCATTTTTGGGGTGATGCAATTCTCACAGCTTGTTATTTAGTTAATCGGATGCCTTCCTCTCCCATGCAGAATCAGATACCGTATGCCATATTGTTTCCCCAATCACCCATATACTCTGTTCTCCCTCGTGTTTTTGGGAGCACTTGTTTTGTTCATAACTTAGCCCCTGGGAAAGATAAGTTAGCCCCTCGTGCTCTCAAGTGTGTCTTACTTGTTTATTCACGTGTTTAGAAGCGATATCGTTGTTACTCACCTGATCTTCGTAGGTACTTTATGTCCTCCGATGTCATATTTTTTGAGTCTAAACCTTTCTTTACCCCTTTGACCATACTCACCTCCCTGATATATCTGCGATCATACTTGTACCGACGTTTTTGGAGCCTACTATAGATTCTCCTTTAACTACTGAAGTCTTACCCATTCCCTCGATTGAGGAATCTAGTATGGCTCTTCCTAGACTCCCTGTCACAGAAACACCGCTTTTGATATATCATCGTCGTCCGGACCCAGCATCAGGCCCAGCTGATTCACGTCCTGCACCTGACCCTGCTCCTACTGCGGACTTGTCTCTTCCTAGTCCACCGATTGCACTTCGAAAAGGTAAACGGACCACACTTAATCCTAATCCCCATTATGTCGGCGTGAGTTACCATCATTTTTCATCACCTTATTATGCTTTTCTATCTACTTTGTCCTCTGTTTCCATTCCTAAGTCTACAAGTGATGCATTGTCTCATACAGGGTGGCGACAGGCTATGATTGATGAGATGTCTGCTTTACACACGAGTGGTACTTAGGAGCTTATCCCTCTTCCTTCAGGTAAATCTACTGTTGGTTGTCGTTGGGTGTATGCAGTCAAGGTTGGTTTGGATGGTAAGGTTGATCGTTTTAAGGCTCGTCTTGTTGCTAAGGGATATACTCAGATATTTGGGCTCGATTACAATGATACCTTCTCTCCCGTGGATAAGGTAGCTTCAGTCCACTTTTTTCTCTCCATGGCTGCTATTCGCCATTGGCCCCTCTATCAGCTGGACATTAAGAATGACGTTTTACATGGTGACCTTGCGGATGGAGCAACCACCTGGGTTTGTTGCTTAGGAGGAGTCTCGTGGTCTTGTATGTCGCTTGCGCCGGTCACTTTATGGTATAAAGCGGTCTCCTCGAGCCTGGTTTGGTAAGTTCAGCACAGTTATCTAGGAAATTGGCATGATTCGGAGTAAAGCTGATCACTTTTTGTTATATCGGCATTCTACTTCGAGTCTCTGTATTTATCTGGTGGTTTATGTTGACAAAATCGTTATTACCGGCAATGACCAGGATGGTATTTCTAAACTGATCTCTTTCAACATATTAAGACTAAGGATCTGGGCAAACTAAAATATTTTCTCGGTATTGAGGTCGCTCAGTCTAGCTCAGGTATTGTGGTCTCACAACGAAAGTATGCCTTAGATATTCTTGAGGATACAGGAATGACAGGTTGTAGACCTGTTGACACTCCGATGGATCCAAAGTCACTAGGTGATGCAGCAAGGCGAAGTAATCGAGAGAATAGTTCATCAGCTGTGGGGACAGCCGGACTAGCCAAAATTTGGTCACGTACTGAATCAAGGTCATTAGAGAGTCCAGCTAGTGTAAGAACTAGAAGCATCTTCTGTCATTGCTCTTGTTTCTTTTCAATACTAGCAGAAACTGGCATCAGCATCTCAAATTCTTCCATGACTGCCTGTACTTGTCCCAAGTAAGTAGACATATCCAATTCCTGTTTCTTCAAGCTTGTCATTCGCGATATTACATCAAAAAAACGAGATATGTCATTAGTGTATAAAGTACGAGCCTTTTCCCAAACTAAATAACATGTCAGGAATACACGGAACAATGGCATCAACTTGGAATCAATAGATCGCCACAAGATACTACATAACTAAGCATCGACCTTTTCCCACTATGTTTTGGCCTTTTCATCACCTTCGATAGCCCTTTTTGTTACATGATCGTGAAATTCTTGACCTATACACCACAACTCGACAGACAAATCCCAAGCTAGGTAGTTTGAACCTCCCATTAAGGGTTCTGAGGTAATCATAACACCGGATTTTCTAGAACCCGGGTTTCTAGACCCGAAAGCATCGAGTCCCAAAGACATCGTTGGATTATCACCAAATAATCAGAAAGACTCAACTGAAAACTGCTGAAACAGATGAAGGAAACACTGTAGCTGCCGAAAAAATTACTGTAGCTGCCGTAAAATCATTGTAGTTACTGGAGAAAATTCAAGGTTGTCGGAATTGAAAATTAAAAATATGGGTAGGCTTGGAATTTGAATACGATCCGACTGTCCTGAATTATTTTTTTTTTTGAAATTCTGACCAGAAGGTGGCTCACACGCTGGCGCGTGGGACAGACGCGCCGGCGGTGGCAGAGCTCCGGCAAGCACGTGGCGGTGCGTGAGGGGTGCTTTTACGGTGATTTTTTTTGGGGTTGATCGGAATTGTCTTTCGAACCTTGTGGTGGTCTCGAATTTTGCACAATACTAATAATTAGTGACTTTAACGCGATTAGTCACTTAGGTCACCGGAAAATTGCATGATAACTTAGTTATTCCTTCCCGGATGTCGTTGGTATGAGGCACAATGATGAATTTCTCATGGTTGCTCTGATACCATGTTAGAATGCACGGGAGAAAAATATTATTGATATATTATTATTACAATACTAAAATGATCCCTATATATATATATATATATATACACATTACATATCCTAATCCTAATTCATATAGGATTAGGGTGATTCACTCGTATTTACATTATTATTCTAACACTAACCATGTAGTATATCGGACGACCCTGATCACATTTGCACTTAGTTGCTTCATGACTTCTTCCTTAATCTTATCACTCATACATGTCTTAAACTTCCTTTGATTTTGTTGGATTGGTAGAAAATTAGGATATCTGGGAAGCTTATGGACCCCTAAGTCAGCACTCAAACCCGGCATGTCATCGTACGACCAAGCAAATACATCTCTATACTCGAAGAAAACTTGAATTATGGCATCTCTAGTCCTTTGTTCAGTATGAATGCTTATTTTTGTTTCTCTGATTTCTTTAGGACTTCCCAAGTTAATTGCCTCTGTTTTATTTAAGTTAGGCTTAGGTTTATTCTCAAATTGATTCAATTCTTTTTTAATTTCCTTAAAGGCCTCATCTTCATCATACTCAACTTCTTGATTTATTATTTCGAGATTCGACAACTTTTTAAGATCTGGGCATGAATACCGTGTGCATGTCATGTTTTTATAGCCAGCATTAATGAAATTGAAAATGATGAGAAATTAACAATAATTAGGGAAAGAAAAAGACAGAATTGTACTATGAAACTGGAATTTCATTTTATTGAATTTGAAAGGATAGAAGCATTAACATCAAAAAAAAGCAATTAAACTAAAGTATATGGATTACAACCCTGAAAATAATCCAAATACAGAAAAAGCAACAAAACAAACTACCAAGACTCATTCCTGATGGGAAGAGGAGTTGCTTCCCAGTTGTTGAGCGAATTATCTGGGCCAATCAGCTGAACACTTGCACGGCTAGGCCCCTCACCAACTTGAACCATGTTGATTCCATAGAACATCTCCTTGAGACCCTGGCAAACTTCATCAATGTCATCTTGAGTAGAAAGATTTGGGACTTCTTCAAATTGTGACTTGACAAAAGAGTAGGCAATGTGAGGGATTAGTTTTGACAGATTCTAACCATTCTTTTTCTGAGCCTTGGCTTTATTTATGTCAGATGATGTTGGTTTAAAACCCAAGCCAAAGGTATCTTTCTTTGAAAAGGGAGCAATGGGGTTCACAGTTCCTTGCATAAATGATCCTAATCCTTTTCCTGGTTAAAAGTCGTTCCTCAACATTAGTGAAGCTACCATAATAGATGTGGCTAAAATATGGGGATACAGAACTAGTTTTCCTTCTTCCACTTGGTCTACCTCAATCACCTCAAATGTTTGATATATGAGGGATTCGCATCCTTCCTTGGCCTCGATACATGGAATGGAAGGGTCATTGTAGACGGACGAGTCGTCCTCCCCATGAACAACAATTTCTTACCTGTCATATTCGAATTTGACCATCTGGTGTAGGGTGGATGGTATAGCTCTGGACATATGGATCCACGGCCTTCCCAGAAAAAAATTATAGGAAGTTTTCATATCCAACACCTGAAAGACAATGTTAAAATCAACCGGGCCAATTGTCATGGTGAGTTCGATTTCCCCGATAGTGTCTCTTTTTGAACCATCAAAAGCCCTGATGCTGACACTACTAGTTCAAATTCTGTTAGTGTCAATGTTTAGTTGTTGTAGAATAGAAAGAGGGCATATATCTACACTTGAGCCTCCGTCAATCAGGACCTTTTTTACGTAATTCCCTTCACATTTGACCATAAGATGCAAAGCTTTATTGTGCCCAGCCCCTTCCTTAGGCAAATCGTCATTGTTGAAAGAAATTGTGTTCACCTCAAAGAATCTTTCAGCCATTTTTTCTAGCTGATTCACGTTGTCTTTTCTGAGACATATGCCTCTTCAAATTTTTTATCAATACTCGGCGATGTTCTTTCAAGTGCAAAAGCAGAGATAACAAAGATATCTGAGCAGGGTTTTCCGTAGTTGATCAATGATTGAGTAGTCTTGCATTTTCGTCTTCTTAAGGAATTCCTCCGCTTCATTTTCTGAAACAGTTTCTTTCACTGGAAAGTGATTTTCCTTGGCTTTCTTAGCTTTTCTCAACTCCTTTGGCGAGTAGCACCTTCCAGAGCGGGTCAAGCCTCCCATTTCATCTGTTTCTTCCACTATCTCTTTTCCTTTGTATGTCATGACAGTCTTGTTATAGTTCCAGGGAATAGCTTTTGGGTTTGACACTGGAAGTTATGCAACAGGTCGGAACACAACTTGCTCTGTTATATTTCTCAAAGCTTTATTTGGAACAATCTTTTGAATGCCCCCAGGGATATAAAGTTTTGGCCCACCCAATTGAACCTCAATCTTTTTTGTGCTTCCAGGAACATAGAGAATCGTTTTTTCAGAACCTACCAAGTTTGAACTAGAACTCGCACTTTTCATAATCAGCAGTGCCAATTGCTGCAGGCTTACTATCACTTTTGGCTCCAGCCCTATGGTTCCAACAATCATCTCTATCTTGCCAGATTGCTTGCAATCTCGATCATCACAAATCATCCCAATAAAATGTGTATTATCATGAGCTGAGAGAGGATTGTTTGTGATATTAGGAGTATCTTCATTGTTTGTCACCACAATTGCCTTCGCTTCAATCAAATTTTCAATGGCTTTCTTTAAATGTCCAACAATTATTGGTACTATGACCTTGGGTGCTAGAATGATACTCACATCTCGTATTGGAGTCAAAACCTTTTGAATTTGGATTCACATAACGTGGCAAGATAGGTTTAATCAATTTCAGCTGCATTAACTTGTGAAATAGGCTTGTATACGATTCTCCAATTGGGGTGAACTCTTTCTTTGGCTCCTGTTCTCTCACATATTCCTGTCTGGGATGAGAATTATACGGGTGCCTGAAAATTTTGCCGGAGTTGACGGGAGCCTTGCGGAATTGATGCTCGCTATTGTTGGTGATTGGGAGGCCTAGCATAAGCCTGAGCAATATACACTGTCTATTGTTGCGAGGGAAATGAGTATCGGGGACCCTGAGGCAGATAATAATGTTGAGGAGAATTGGATTGTCTGTTGGAAACACGTTCTCAATGCAATATACTAAAACGTGTGTTCTTTTGTATAGGTTTTGATGAATGACAAACGAAGCGAAAATTGATATATGACGAAGTTCAAGAAACAAGCGCACAATTGATATACAACGAGATTCAAGCTCAAGACAAAGTTTTATAGTTTAATTGAGTCATTCTTAATTGTGATCTTGATCCTACAACTTGACTCGTAACATGGCTTCTCTCATAAAACTATTTTCCAAAATCATGCATATTTAATTTAATGTCAAATGATTTTAAATCATGCACATTTACAGTAGTCAAAATAATTTTTAGACATGCCTTAAAAATCTGGACTAAGATAATCGATTATGTACTTATGATAATCGATTGTCTTAAGCCAAGACTGCATGACAATCGATTGTGAACTAATGACAATCGATTGTGAGTAAGACAGTGAGCATCAGGTTTTTCAAACCTGCATGACAATCGATTGTGAACTAATGTTAATCGATTGTGACTGAGGCAGTGTCCATCAAAGTTTTTCAAAACTCAGAATAATCGATTATGAACTAATGGTAATCGATTATGTTGAGACAGTGTCTTCCAGTGATTTTCAAATTTATTAAATAATCGATTGTTACATTAGACAATCGATTGTCAAAGAGACAGTGTCTAAAATGTTTTTAAAAAGCTGATAAGTAATCGATTGTTGACTTTGTGCAATCGATTGTGAAGCTGACCGTTGTCGTAAAGTTTTCAAATACCGTCAGGTAATCGATTATTGATTCTGTATAATCGATTGTTTTGATTAAAATCCGGAAAAGATTTTTTGAACGTTATTGAGTAATCGATTATTGATTTTGTATAATCGATTGTTTTGATTAAAATCCGGAAAAGATTTTTTGAACGTTGCTGAGTAATTGACTGTTGATTCTGGACAATCGATTATTTGTGGTAAAATCTGGAAAGGATTTTTTGAACGTTGCCAGTAATCGATTATGGATTGTAAGTAATCGATTATCAAGCGTAAAATCTGGGATTGAATTTTGATCTGACTGGCAGACAATCGATTTTTGGGGTTTGACAATCGATTGTCAGTGAGTAAAATCAGCAACTCTAATTGGCAATTAGGCAACGGTAATGCCAAGTTTTTCAACTATAAATACAGCTTCATTTCAGTGTTTTAAACACAACAACATACTACAACTGATCATTACATTGCTATAAGCTTGCATACTTTTGTTTATCATTTTATATTCAATTTCATAAAGCTTTTGAGAGCCATATTCTTGTCCAAAGTTGTTGTGATCTAGAGCTTACTTCTTTTACTCATATCTACTCATTAAGGAGTATTTTGTTTGAGTGTTTAGTGTTTTATACACTTGTAAGAGAATGGTGATTCTCTTGTTGTAAGGAACTTGTGTTTCCTTGGTTGAAGTCTTGGAGTGTTGTATCTCCGAGCAAATGTGTTAAGGCTTGTGTCCTTAAGTTGTAAAGGTTATTTGAGCACCCGTAAGCTTAACAAGTTAGTGGAAAATCTCGAGAGAGTCTCTCGGGGACTGGACAAGCCACGTGTTGTGGTGAACCAGAATATATCGGTGCGTTCTTTCCTTTTTGTTTATTTAACGCACTTATTTATTTCCTGCAAATTTTAATTTCCGCAAGTTTACGCTAAATTTTATTATAACGCTATTCACCCCCCTCTAGCGTTAAGCGTATTTTCTAACAATTGGTATCAGAGCCCAACTCTCTGAAAACTTAACAGTTTGAGAGAACCATCCATGGCTTCTACTCGTGATTCTTTTGCAGGAATTGATGAAGGACAATGCTCCACACGACCACCTCTATTCAACGGTACAAATTACACGTACTGGAAGGAGAGGATGAAGATCTTCGTTCAGTCCAACAGCTTTCACCTTTGGAAGGTGATAATGAAGGGAAACCAAATTCCAACAAAGAAGGTGGAAAACGAATGGGTTCCCAAGTCCGAGGATGAGTATGACGCGGATGACATCCGAAAGGTTCAAAATAATGCTAAAGCAATTAATTTATTATATTGTGCTGTTAATGCTGACGATTACAGGAAAATATCGTGTTGCACAACGGCAAAGGAGATGTGGGACAAGCTAGAAGTTACGTACGAAGGTACGGACCAGGTAAGGGAAGCAAAAATTGATTTCCTAACCCATTCTTATGAATTATTTCACATGAAGGAAGGTGAAAAGGTGGACGAAATGTTTGACCGATTTTCAATAATCGTAAATGACCTACATGCTCTCAAGAAAACATTAACGGATAGAGAGCTCGTTCGAAAAATTCTTAGAAGTCTCACACCGGCGTGGAGTTCAAAGGCCGATGCAATTCAAGAATCCATTGGCGTTTCAAATGTCACCATCGACGCACTAAGAGGTAACCTTAAGACCTATGAATCTACTATTCTTAAACCTTTTGTTGTTGATCAAAGGAGGCAAAGAATAGCTCTAAAGGCGAGCACAAGCCAACCGCAAATTGATGAGGAAGGAGACAACGAGTTTGGACTCGTTATCAAAAGATTTCAAAAGTTCATGCGCAAGGAGTATGAACGCAAGGGCAAAAAGCAAGGCGAACAAATTAAGTGCTATGAATGTGGTGAAACCGGGCACATCAAATCAAATTGCCCAAACGTCAAAAAGGGGAAGAAACCTTTTAAAAGGCAACGTGCATACATTTCTTGGGGAGGCGACTCCGGAGATGAGTCAAGCGAAGGAGAAGAAGACGAAGCAGCAAATCTTTGCCTTATGGCACAAGAAGACAACAAAGATGAGGTATGTCAAATTTCGTCTAAAAACTTCTTTACTCTTGAAGAAATGCGAACTGCTTTTGATGAATTATATGCTGAGTTTATTAAGGCTTCAAAAACTGTTAAGGGCATAAAAGAAAATGCTTCATTAAAAGAAAAGGATTTTCAAAAACAGCTTTCTTTGAAAGAAAAGGATTTAGAAAAACTGGTTTTAGAAAATGAAAAGCTGAAAGGGGAAAACAAGTTTTTTGGAAAAAGAAGCGCCGATAAGCCCGAAAGTTCTACTAAAAATTGTTTTTCTTGCTTGCATCTCAAAAATGAGGTAGATAGACTCAAAGGTACCTTAGATAAGTTTAATTCTTCCCACAAGAATTTGAATGAGGTCCTTGTTAATTTGAAATCAACCAAGCATGGCATAGGATTTAAGAATGAGGTTAAAGAAAAGGTTGAAGCCAAACCCCAACCACCTAAGTCTCAACCTAGGACTAATAAAACAAATGCTTATCCTAGAAATAGCAATCCTAGAACCAATATGCATGCTAGACAAAATGTTGAACATTTTAGGAGACCTAGAAATGACTTACCACCTAGAAATAGTTACCCTAGAAAAGATGCATATTTTAGGCCAAATGTTGAACCTTTGAGAAGACCTAGAAATGGCCTTCAACCTAGAAACAATCACTCTAGAAATGCTGCCCATCCTAGAGCTCATAGTAGGAGAAATAACTCTCATGAAATGCGAAATAGTCATAGTGTTCAAAATAGAGTAAGAAATTTTCATCCGTCTAGTTACTATGAACCTAGAAGGATGCATAACCCAAATGTGACTTGTCATTATTGTAGACGTATTGGTCATATTGCTCCTGCATGCTTTACACGTCATAGACATATTACTCAATCGCATCATTATAATATGCCTAACCCCCAAGGACCCAAGATGGCATGGGTACCTAAAGAACATTAATTTGTTTTGTAGGTGTGCTTGAAGGGATCAAGTGTACTATGGTACCTTGATAGTGGATGCTCCAAGCATATGACGGGAGATGAATCCAAATTCCTTCAATTAGAGCACAAAGAAGGAGGAAGTGTTATCTTCGGTGATAACAATAAAGGAAAGATCATCGGCATCGGCTCGGTCGGTAAGGATGAAAATTCCTCTATTAAGCATATATTACTTGTTAAAGGATTAAAGCATAATCTCTTGAGCATAAGCCAATTGTTTGACAAGGGAAATCTTGCTTTATTTGATTCGGATGAATGCTTAGTGTTCAGACGTAGTGATTTCAAAATTATCCTCTGTGGTTTTAGAGTGGATAATATTTATATGGTTGATCTTGCTAATTCCTCACCCGATTATGTTGATTGTCTAATGAGTAAAGAGGATGATACTTGGCTATGGCATCGTAGAGTAGCACATATCAATATGCATCTTTTGAACAAATTGATTTCTCAAAACTTAGTAGTTGGTCTTCCCATTTTAAAATTTGAAAATGACCTATTTGTGACTCGTGTCAAAAGGGAAAGCAAACAAAAGCATCTTTCAAATCTAAAAACATTGTTTCAACTTCTAGACCATTGCAATTGCTTCATATGGATTTATTTGGTCCCTCTCGCATTGAAAGTCTAGGAACAAATAAATATGCTTTTGTGATTGTTGATGATTACTCGAGATTTACTTGGACTTTATTTCTTGCCAATAAAAGTGATGCTTTTCAAATTTTTAAATATTTTCTTAAGCGTGTTCAAAATGAGAAAGAAACAACCGTCACTTCAATTAGAAGTGATCATGGGGGAGAGTTTGATCACAATCTCTTTGCGGACTTTTGTGACGAACTCGGAATCAAGCATACCTTTTCCGCTCCACGTACACCACAACAAAATGGGGTGGTGGAAAGGAAAAATAGGTGTCCCGAAGAGATGGCTAGAACCATGCTCGACGAAGCTAAGATACCCAAACATTTTTGGGCGGACGCCGTGAGTACCGCTTGCTATGTTCTAAATAGAGTAGTAATCCGGCCGATACTCATGAAAACCCCCTATGAACTTTATAAGGGTAGAAAACCAAATATTTCCCATTTTAGAGTTTTTGGTTGCAAATGTTTTGTTCATAACAATGGCAAAGATCAATTGGGTAACTTTGATGCTAAGTCAGATCAAGGTATTTTCATTGGATATTCCCCACGTAGTAAAGCATATAGGGTCTTTAATAAAAGAACCCAAATTGTGGAGGAATCCCCTCATGTTGTATTTTCCGAAAATAATGCTCGCTTGGCGAGAAAGGATTCTGGTTTTGATCTTGCAGGTATCTTAGATAGCTTGAAAGACAAAATACAAGAGGAACCACCCAAGGAAAATAAAGATGAAACTGAGGAACAACCAACGGAAGAAGCGCCACAATTGGAAAAAGAAATGATTATGCCTAACGAGTGGAGGACAATCAAAGATCACCCTCTCGAACAGGTAATTGGCAACGTTGGAGACAAGGTAAGTACCCGAAACTCTCTCAAAAATACCTTAGAACATACTGCTTTTGTTTCTCAAATTGAACCCAAAACCATCTCAGAAGCAATTGGGGATGAATTTTGGACCTTGGCAATGCAAGAGGAGCTTAACCAATTCGAACGCAATGACGTTTGGGATTTGGTGCCAAGACCCGAAAGTCATACCATAATTGGTACGAAACGGGTTTTTCGCAATAAACTAGATGAAAATGGTATAATCACTAGAAACAAAGCTAGGCTTGTAGCAAAAGGCTATAATCAAGAAGAGGGTATTGACTATGAGGAAACATATGCTCCCGTAGCTAGATTAGAAGCTATTCGCTTATTGCTTGCATTTGCCTCTTCTATGAATTTCATTTTATATCAATACTACATTGGTTCAAGCATTTTATTCCAACCTCCATGAGGATGATGATGGTGAGCTTGTCACCAACATTAATGGTGTTCAAATTCTTCTTTCCGATGAAAATCTTCATACCATTGCCCGTCTTCCTCATAATGGTGAAGACATTTTTCGGTACATCGGAGAGGCCGGAGCCCTTTTTGATGAAACAGCCCTCTTACACCAAATCGGTCTTACTTCTTATGATCCAAATCTTTCTTCCCGTCGTCCTACAATTACGGGAATGGATCCCAATTATCGGTTGATTTTCTATTTCATCACCCGAGTCCTCAAGCCTCGTAAGCATAACCATACTACCATTTCCCAAGAGGACACCAAGCTCATGCATGCCATAGTTACCGGAGCTAACATCAATTGGTGTCGGCTTATCAAACTTCACATGCGTGACGCTATCGGAGATGATAGGCCTCTTCCTTATGCTCTCCTCATCATGAACTTTCTTGAAGCCACCAGATTCGTCACTGGAAATGGTCCTCTCAAAAAGAGTACCAAAAAGTGGGAAATTTCGGAATCCTCCTTTCATCATGACGGTGATCATGTAGCGCCTGCTCCTCCTCCAACCCGTCGTGCTCCTCCGCCTCAAGAGCCTTCCCACCAATTCATTTCCGACCAAATTGCTTCATTGACCTCTTCTTTCAGTCAATTAACTCACGAGATCCATGGATATTTTGACCACGTTCATTATCCATATGCGGGTCTTGTTCCATTTGAAGCAGCGCCGGATGATGAGGCGGAAGATGATGAATGAATAATTTTTTTTAAGTTTGTTTTTATATGTTGTATTGTCTTCCCTGTTTCTGTACTTTTTTCTTTCCAATAAATAAACAAGGTTCATTTCATCTTTAGCATCTTATTATTATTTTTGCTAATGGCAAAAGGGGGAAGATAACGGGTATGATGCACTCTCAAGTTATAAGCTTAAATTGAGGGGGAATTCTCAAATTGAGGGGGAACAAATTGCATACTTGTTGCATGCATATACTTGTCTTGAATCGTCAATATAAATTGCTTGTCTTGCATATCCCGCTTAATGTTTGCCATTATCAAAAAGGGGGAAATTGTTGGAAACACGTTCTCAATGCAATATACTAAAACGTGTGTTCTTTTGTATAGGTTTTGATGAATGACAAACGAAGCGAAAATTGATATATGACGAAGTTCAAGAAACAAGCGCACAATTGATATACAACGAGATTCAAGCTCAAGACAAAGTTTTATAGTTTAATTGAGTCATTCTTAATTGTGATCTTGATCCTACAACTTGACTCGTAACATGGCTTCTCTCATAAAACTATTTTCCAAAATCATGCATATTTAATTTAATGTCAAATGATTTTAAATCATGCATATTTACAGTAGTCAAAATAATTTTTAGACATGCCTTAAAAATCTGGACTAAGATAATCGATTATGTACTTATGATAATCGATTGTTTTAAGCCAAGACTGCATGACAATCGATTGTGAACTAATGACAATCGATTGTGAGTAAGACAGTGAGCATCAGGTTTTTCAAACCTGCATGACAATCGATTGTGAACTAATGACAATCGATTGTGACTGAGGCAGTGTCCATCAAAGTTTTTCAAAACTCAGAATAATCGATTATGAACTAATGGTAATCGATTATGTTGAGACAGTGTCTTCCAGTGATTTTCAAATTTATTAAATAATCGATTGTTACATTGGACAATCGATTGTCAAAGAGACAGTGTCTAAAATGTTTTTAAAAAGCTGATAAGTAATCGATTGTTGACTTTGTGCAATCGATTGTGAAGCTGACCGTTGTCGTAAAGTTTTCAAATACCGTCAGGTAATCGATTATTGATTCTGTATAATCGATTGTTTTGATTAAAATCCGGAAAAGATTTTTTGAACGTTATTGAGTAATCGATTATTGATTTTGTATAATCGATTGTTTTGATTAAAATCCGGAAAAGATTTTTTGAACGTTGCTGAGTAATTGATTGTTGATTCTGGACAATCGATTGTTTGTGGTAAAATCTGGAAAGGATTTTTTGAACGTTGCCAGTAATCGATTATGGATTGTAAGTAATCGATTATCAAGCGTAAAATCTGGGATTGAATTTTGATCTGACTGGCAGACAATCGATTTTTGGGGTTTGACAATCAATTGTCAGTGAGTAAAATCAGCAACTCTTAATTGGCAATTAGGCAACGGTAATGCCAAGTTTTTCAACTATAAATACAGCTTCATTTCATTGTTTTAAACACAACAACATACTCCAACTGATCATTACATTGCTATAAGCTTGCATGCTTTTGTTTATCATTTTATATTCAATTTCATAAAGCTTTTGAGAGCCATATTCTTGTCCAAAGTTGTTGTGATCTAGAGCTTACTTCTTTTACTCATATCTACTCATTAAGGAGTATTTTGTTTGAGTGTTTAGTGTTTTATACACTTGTAAGAGAATTGTGATTCTCTTGTTGTAAGGAACTTGTGTTTCCTTGGTTGAAGTCTTGGAGTGTTGTATCTCCGAGCAAAGGTGTTAAGGCTTGTGTCCTTAAGTTGTAAAGGTTTTTTGAGCACCCGTAAGCTTAACAAGTTAGTGGAAAATCTCGAGAGAGTCTCTCGGGGACTGGACTAGCCACGTGTTGTGGTGAACTAGAATATATCGGTGCGTTCTTTCCTTTTTGTTTATTTAACGCACTTATTTATTTCCTGCAAATTTTAATTTCCACAAGTTTACGCTAAATTTTATTATAACGCTATTCACCCCCCCCCCCTCTAGCGTTAAGCGTATTTTCTAACAATTGGTATCAGAGCCCAACTCTCTGAAAACTTAACAGTTTGAGAGAACCATCCATGGCTTCTACTCGTGATTCTTTTGCAGGAATTGATGAAGGACAGTGCTCCACACGACCACCTCTATTCAACGGTACAAATTACACGTACTGGAAGGAGAGGATGAAGATCTTCGTTCAGTCCAACAGCTTTCACCTTTGGAAGGTGATAATGAAGGGAAACCAAATTCCAACAAAGAAGGTGGAAAACGAATGGGTTCCCAAGTCCGAGGATGAGTATGACGCGGATGACATCCGAAAGGTTCAAAATAATGCTAAAGCAATTAATTTATTATATTGTGCTGTTAATGCTGACGATTACAGGAAAATATCGTGTTGCACAACGGCAAAGGAGATGTGGGACAAGCTAGAAGTTACGTACGAAGGTACGGACCAGGTAAGGGAAGCAAAAATTGATTTCCTAACCCATTCTTATGAATTATTTCACATGAAGGAAGGTGAAAAGGTGGACGAAATGTTTGACCGATTTTCAATAATCGTAAATGACCTACATGCTCTCAAGAAAACATTAACGGGTAGAGAGCTCGTTCAAAAAATTCTTAGAAGTCTCACACCGGCATGGAGATCAAAGGCCGATGCAATTCAAGAATCCATTGGCGTTTCAAACGTCACCATCGACGCACTAAGAGGTAACCTTAAGACCTATGAATATACTATTCTTAAACCTTTTGTTGATGATCAAAGGAGGCAAAGAATAGCTCTAAAGGCGAGCACAAGCCAACCGCAAATTGATGAGGAAGGAAACAACGAGTTTGGACTCGTTATCAAAAGATTTCAAAAGTTCATGCGCAAGGAGTATGAACGCAAGGGCAAAAAGCAAGGCGAACAAATCAAGTGCTATGAATGTGGTGAAACCGGGCACTTCAAATCAAATTGCCCAAACATCAAAAAGGAGAAGAAACCTTTTAAAAAGCAACGTGCATACATTTCTTGGGGAGGCGACTCCGAAGATGAGTCAAGCGAAGGAGAAGAAGACGAGAGAGGAGCGGTATGGCACTATATCAATATTGTATTGAAATTGTTGGACAAAATCTTGAGCCATGTCGTTCCATGCCAATGAGATATGTCTTGATCTATGAAACACTCTGAAGCAATTCCTATCAAACTTTCCCCGAAATAAGCCATGAGTAATTCTTTTTTGCCCCTGCTCCCCTCAATCGGTTGCAATATCTCTTCAAGTGGACCATAGGATCACCGTGACCATCGTACTTGTCAAACTTAGGGGTCTTGAATCCATGTGGCAAATGAACATGGGGAAACATGCATAAATCATTGAACGAAACACTCTTGTGGCCTCCCAAACCCTGTAAGTTTCTCATGGTTTGTTCCAAACTCTTAATTTTTCTGGCCATTTCCTCTTGTTCCATATTCTTGTTGGGCTTTTCAACCTCGATTGGGAACATGTTATGAGGAGTATGCTTGTATAAATCTGGAACCTTGAAAATCAGTTCTGGAGAGTAATGTTGGGTATCATGAGCATTCAATTGTGGATCATTGTTGAGATTTTGAGCAAGAGTCGGTTGGGGAATGAGTACAGTATGTAGGTCATTTCTGAAGGGTGCGGCTAGAGGACGTGGAATGGAGGTACTGGGGATAGTGGGGATGTTAATGCTCGGACTGAATCCAGTTTGGTACAATGTGTTACTTATTATGGAGATGGGCACTTGATTTGAAACTGACATATTATGAAGATTATCTGAAGGCCCCAGAGGTAGTGAGGGCGGTGCATGTCCATTCACCCAGGCTTGGTACATATCTGCCAATTGTTGTTCAACACTCTTACTTCTTCAAATAGTCCCGAACCTTGTTCGACCAATTGTCTATGGACATCATCATTATCTGACTCATTCTCACTGTTGTTTCCCATTTTACTTTTTCCTTTTGACCTCGTGTTGTAAGGGTGAGTCGCCAGTTTAAACTACAAAGCAACCACCTCTTGTTTAACCTTATCTCTTTTGAAATAACAAACAACAAACATGTTAGAGTCAGGAATTTTCAGATATTAATCACACATTATATGCCATGCACCTATGCCATTTTCATTTCTAAAATGATTTTGGAAGGCTTCATGCTTCATCCCGGCTTGTTGGATTATTTCCTTTTGAACTTACTGCTCTTTTATTTTATATTATTTTAATTTTTTATCATTTTTTTCAGATTAGTTATGGCTGTGATCGCATCCGATAGGGATTGCCTACATATCATGATGCCGCATGAATCAGACCACCACGTAGTTGAGGAGAAATAATAACAATTCTAATGATTTCTTCTTTTTTTCTTTTTTTTAAGTAAGACAAACTAAAATATTTTTCATATATATATATATATATATATATATATATATATATATATATATATATATATATATATATATATATATATTTATATATTTACATAGAATGAGAGGAAAGGTAATATATACAAACTAACTCTACTGATTCTAAAGACATAAACATGACTGGAATAAAATAAACTTTGATAATAATAAAAAAAATCTCCAAAATTAAAAATGCGATAAATAAATGAAACTAAGAACTAATGGACTACACTAAAAATATAATCTTCAATAGTCTTCTTGTTTAAAATGATATCATCAATTGTCTGCATCACTTGGCCTCCATTGTCCCCTAAAATCCCGTACAAATTCTGAAACACCATCGGCAACTGTGGAACGAGGATACGTGCTTATTGACCAACTTCCTCATCGTTTAGACGACGATGATCATCATGAACATATGCTGCTTTTTCTGCCAATCGAAGTACCTGTTCTCTAGCTTGCCCCATATGCATGTGACAATTCTGCAACCATATCTGTGTAGTGTCGAGGGCGTTCCCCATCTGAGTCTCACGTCCCTCATGTTCTTCAATGCCACGGTTTAACACACCTCTCCCAATCATCCACTGACGCCGTTGTTCCTCAAAATCAATGTGCTGGTAACCCCTCTTTTGCCTTTTTATTTCTTCTAATTGTGCATAAAGCTGACTCTTTGAGCGTATCCAGTGGGCCTTTTCTGTTTCAAACTGCTCCTTCTGCTGATCAAACTCCAATTGTTGCTGGTGCGCTTCTTCTTCTATGATACTCAATTCTTCTTGCAACTTATGTATTTCAGCATTTTTGTTCGCCTCCACTCTTCTGACTAAGCCAATTGGGTTTGCTAGTTCTTCTTCTAAGCGGGCTACCTCATTTTTAGCATGCTTAATATCTTTATCCATGACTTGCAAAGCAAGTTGATAATCTTTCTCAATGTTTAAATGAATATGAGCGACTCCGGCCTGATGCTGGGTTTGTTGTTTGGCTATAATCATCTGAGCATGCTCCAATTCCTCTTTCAGCTTTTCTATAGTTCTTTGATCATTTCTCCTCCTGTTCGGCCCCTCAGGTTTATCTCTAAACGACGAAGGATCATGAAACCAAGTAATATATTCAGGGATCACCTCTCCATGATCTCGGTCCTCTACCATCTCATTGAACTCCGAAACTTTACTTGCATACCAAATTTTCATAATTTCCCCTTCGTCATGAGGTTGATCTTTACCAAAGTCATAATAGAACTTCCTCATATCTCGTGTTGGTGGCACCTCCTGTCGTCGTGCAAGCTGGCGCATTACCCGAAGTGGAGCATAAGGCTAAACACAATCCTATAAGTACCAAATAAGAATGGTATGAAGATTCACAACTGACCTCTTTCGAGGAAAATCAATCTTAATTCCATGTGATTTGCTTGGCACACAAAGTAAGAAGTAGTTGTTTTCAGGCGTTAATCCCTTCAGGTAACTCGCATTTTTCAATTCTCTTCTGGTGATCAAAAGTGTGGTTGGGCCAGAGCTCACTAAAATTAGAGATTGTAGGATGACGATAAAAATGCTCCAAAAACCTTATTTGTAGCAAAATGTTGCAACATCAAAGTTTCATGCGCCCAATTTACATCTAGTTAAAGCACGAAAAATGGAAGAAAGAATCATATGAACCAAAGAATAATCATCCCCTTTCGAGGTGAGCGCCTCAACTATACCTGCCAACTGGATGTCAATGCGTGCTTCCCTTTCCGGAAAAACTACACGCCCCAAAAAAGCAACCATAAATGCAAACCTTCCGTGTACCTTCCATGTTTCCTTGTCTTCCTTTGATTTTAGTTTTCCCACAATCCTTTTGAAATTGCATTTGAGGTCGTACAAATGAAATAGAAACCCCAACTTAACCCAATTGCCTGCTAAACCTTCATAATGTCCATAGTTAATGTTCAAGAGCTTCAGAAACTTACCCTCATTCACATTTTTTGGCACTATGGGTCTCTGGCGGCGAAGATTACGGCCCCACCCCTGGAAATGAGCGATTTCCTCCAAGGTCGGAGTCATCTCATGGTCAGTAAAATGGAACACATTATTTTATTTTATTTTGTAAAAAAACTAATAAAAAATAAAATTGGCCTCCCATTTCGCATTTTTTATGCAGGTTTCAAGGCTATTTCGACAAAAAGACCGGATGCAAGGGCAAAACTTGTTAAAAACTTGACAAAGCGACTATATTATCTTTAAAAAAAATAAAAAAAAATAAGTAACTAATAATCCATAAAAACCCTTTTCTTTTATTCTCTTTTTTTTCTCCTAATGTTTATCTAAAATGGGGTTGAACCTGATGAAGGTTGCCTACGTATCTCACATACGGTGAGAATCAAACCCGCGTAGTTCGGTTAAAATAACTAAAAAAGAAAACTATTTTGAAAGTTATTAGTTTATATACCAAAACCTTTCAAAATTTTATTTTAAAAAAATGTATTTTATGAAAACTTAGAAATTTCCTCTTTCTTTACCCTTGTTTAATTCTATCCTAAAGCTGGTCAACATTTGAGTGAAGCCTATCAAATAACATTACATATAGCACATAGATAAGAACATGTTGGTCCAAAAAATTAGTTCCTGTCCTAGACGGGTCCGGCCCCTGTGCTGAGTCCCGCTAAGTTCAATTCATATGATGCAAATAATGCGTAGCCTGCTAGGGATATTCATTGCTTGTGGCTTGTTCTTCTAAGTTTTCAAATCCTATAGGAGATGGTATCTAGACTTGGCTTACCTGGGTAGACAACCCGGGCCGAGGAGCAACAAGTGTCACCAATAGTAGAACATCAGTGGCTAGCTAACGCCTCTCCCGCCTAAACATGTGTGACTAAATCTTTCACCAGAAGCTGGTAGGCTAACTGGGTTTATCTCAAGACAGAAGTTTTGTGATGTTGGTAGGCAAACACAACATAACTACCTATCAGAAGACTCAGAGGGGTGCGAGAGAGGATACAATTTATATCACAGTTCAAATAAATATTAAAGCGGTAAACAAGCGACAAATAGCACATTAGGCTTCCAAATACAGTAATATCCAAAATATGGTAAAAGCCAAATAAGAATCAATATACAAAGCTCGAATTCTTATTAATTGTCCCCGGCAGAGTCGGCACGGCTGTCACATCTCCTTTTTGTCCACATAACCATGTTATGAGGTTGAGTTAGAAGAGTTTTTCCAATTAAACCTTCCTTTTGAAAAGGGATTCAAATAAAAGGTGACTTGGAACACCAAAACTCAATTCCAAGTGGCGACTCTAAATAATAAATAATCCATTTTCAAAACGTCACTTTAATTGGAAAAACTCTTCTAACTCAACCTCGTAACAGGGTTGTGTGGACAAAAACAATGTGTGACAATAGTTTTTGCCCATAACAATCAAAATGTATATTTAATCAAATATCAATAATCAATATAGGTGTATAACTGTCATGTACAATAACTACAAAAAATACTCCTGGAGGTGTGGCTCACCTAAACGTTCAGAAATGACAAGAACAATAGGAACATTCTTGAACCAGTCACTATCTGAATGACTAAACATAAGTGATTTTTTGGTTTTTTTGGTTTTTTCCTTGTGGTCAAAAAAAAATAATTTTTTCAGATTTTAAAAATGTATTAGTTATTTTTTTCTAACATTGTCCTTGGAGTAAATAGTATTGAAATATGTATTAGGAGTGTTTATGTGAGATAGTAAAAGTTAATATGATCAATTCCATTACTAATTAATGCTAAAAGCTAAATTTCTTAATCTGTATAAAAATATTTAAAAAATCACTTATTTTAGATCGGATGAAGTATATCTAATAACGTACGCCATCAATATAAATGTGTTTGATTGTAATCAAAATTAAACAACGAGATAATTTGACTTGGAATGAATCAAAACTGGACAACTTCAAGAAATTTAAATTTGAAATCCATTCCACGTTGCAAAGGTAATTATACAATTATTATTTTTAATTCGTCACGACTTACGTTTTTGCAAGAAAGGCGTTAGTTGTTGAATTTCTGATAGGAGAACAGAGGGAACCTTCTCTTTCTAGGAGCTCGTTTGGACATAAGAATTGTTTTTTTGTTTTTTCAATTTTTTTTATTTTTTCTGAAATCAGCGTTTGTTAATAACTTTTTTAATTTTATTTAAAGGTGCATTTTGAAATTTTTTGAAGAATTTTAAAAAATTATCTTTTAAAAATTTTACTCAAATCACTCATAAAAATTTAAAAATAACCTAATATTATATTTATATTCGAATACAACTTTAATTTCTAAATATTATTTTCGTTATTTTTTTTTTTTGAAATTTTATAATTCTTATACCCAAACGCCGACTAAATCTGGTAGCCAAAACGGCGCCATAGGGACAATTCCAACTGCCAAACGGTTTCGTTCCATTAATTAATTCCAACAATAGATGTGTGTGCCAAAAATGAAAGAATGACGGCCACGTGTCCAATTTATTGCCTGAAATAAATTCGGGTACGGGGACTTTTAGCGGGTGGCAGTACCTTATTCCCCTGCTTTTAAGTATTGGCAAATTAGTATCAATCCCAAGAATTTTGGATTTTTCGTATTTAATATTAAGAAATAATTACAAGAAAGATATATGACTTTATAACGTAACAAAAAATAATTCATATTTTTAAGTTTTACCCTACGTAGTTCATATTGTATGTATTTTGAAAGCATTAGCAAATTCAAAATATATGTTCTTATAACTATTACTTCTGAAAGCTATGAAGTTAAATTTCACAACTATTGCTTTCACTCTCTGTTCGTCTTACATCTTCTCCATATACTTCAAGGGTTCGTATATATTCTGCTTCTCCCCCGTTTGCAATGTCAGAAAATTGAAGTATAGAAGTCCACCATTGAAGGCCATTCATAGCTTTGCTTTCGAAAATATAATTTTTTGAGTTCGTTAGTTGTTTGGATTGGATGTTGTTCCAATTGATTGAAAATATCAAAAGGAGTCTAAAATTTAAATTTGAAGTGATTTGGAGTAGATTTAAGCAAGATTTGAGTTAAATTTAAGAAAATACGCAAGGTAGAAGACGAAGTCAATTTTTTGTATAATCTTGTATAATAGTGTATATGAGTGTACAAACACATCTTATACACTTTTATACACCTTTATACAAGCGTTTGTATACGAACTTCTTCCACAATTTTCATTTACAATTCTTGTTCAAAACCAGTCCAAATCTTTATTAAATGACTTCAAATTTTATATATAACCTCCTCATACTATTTCTAACAAGTATAAATAACACTCACTCTAAATCTTCACAAAATTAATTTCGAAATTCAAACCAACATATTTAAGCTTGTTAAAAATCTAATTTTTACCACCCCAAATGGATTTGGTTTGTTGAACTAATATTTGAGTGACAGTTGCTCATTCAAAAATTAAATTAAAAGCTTGAGCAATCTGTTTTTTAAAATTAAATAGTAATTTCGAGAATCTATTGGAGTTGAATCATGAATATTGAGTATTAACCTATTATTTTTGGCTTAGTTGGTTGTAAATTGAAATATGAGCTATAAAATTAAAATTAGGGAACCCAATTGTTCTTATGTAACATTTTCCCGCCTAAGAACATGTTAGGATGGGCTTAAAAGTTTGTCAAACCAGCTTTTAAGCACTTTTTAACTTGTAGAAGTATTTGTCAGCAAAAAAAATGGCATAAAAAAAGTTAAAATCTGCTTGAAAAAGCCAAAACCTACAAGTTGGGTAAACCCAACTGTTTTAAAATTGGCTTAAAAATTATATTGTTTTGATTAAATATATTACATTCTTATCCCTTATAATGTTTTCTTAATTTCGAAATTACACCTCAGTACAAAACATGAAATTGCAGCCTCTACTATCTTCTTCCTCCCGAAATTGCAACATTTACTTTCTTGATTTTACTCTTTTTCTTTTCCATTCTTCTCTTTGGTTTGCTACCAGGATGTTGTGTATCTAATATTATCTTTTTCACTTCGCCAAAAGATGAAGCTATTTCGTCTGCTATCTTAGAGGACCTTTACTTTAGTCTCTGCTTTCCCTGTTCTCAAGTAACGATTTGTTTGCTTCTCACTTTTTTTTTTTTTTTTTCTAATTTGCTTGAAAATAAAAATATTATTTTTGTTTGCTTCCTTCATACTGAAATTGGCTTAATTTTCGTTTGCTTTCTTCATACTATTTTTATTTTTTAAAATTAAAAGTGAATTAAAATACTAATTGGTATGTATTTATATTAGGAGAAATGGTTTCCTGACCACTTAAATTTGTTGAATTTTTTAAAGACGATATATAAACTTTTTATTTTCCCATTTGAACACCCGGACTCGTTTTTCCGTAACTAATGAACACAAATGACAAGAGACCATGAGCGCGTGTATTACATATACACATACGTGTCCATCCAGTCAGCAAATGACCCATGGATGTCTTACACGTAAAGGGCGTAAAAACCCTAACCCTGGTCCCGTCTTTCATTCTGTAGACCGGCCACCTCCCCCTCATTTTAACCTCTCTTTGACGAAACCTTTCCCTGTTTATTCCAGAATTTTGATGATCGGAGAAGGTGAAAAGAATCTGAAAAGTGAGACGAAGTAGCCAATACTGAAGCAAGTGTAATTGATGGTGACATCACATTAAAAATACTTAAAGATATTACATATCAAAGACACACATTTTAAAGCTACTAAAAAAATAAATTCTTCAAGATTTATAGAAGAATGTTGTAATTGTAGCTATTTCTCAGATTTCATTCTCTTATTACGAATATAATGCTTGAGTTGACAAAAATTCGCATCTAAACTTTCAGCGAAAAGGTATCCAATCAAATCTTGCGTCTTATGCAAAATAAAAACTCTGATCAATGGAAAAGATTGTGTGCATATTTTTAGAATCGTTATTAGTAATCTTAGAGATTCTATATAGTTGTTATAAAGGGATAATTTACTAAGAGTGTTCTACTATAAATATGGTTGTTGCTGTTATAGAGAGGTAAAATATAAATAGGTAAAATGTTATTATAAAGAGGTAAAATGCAATTAATAAATCGATTATAATAAAAACTTAGCTTTTATAGTAAATGACTGTTATAAAGAAATACTGTTTAAAAGAGGTGATTGTATATCTATATTTACTACGAAAACCCCTTAAATATTTATGTGCCCCTTCAAATCACAAAATTTGGATAGAGGGGCTGGTTTCTATAAGAGGTTAAGTACTTACACTCGCTTGATGACCCAAGTCCGAATCTTATAATCTGTATTCATTTCGTTTCAGTTTATGTGAATTTATTTATTTTTTTGGCAAAAAAGAATGACCCTTTTTAAAATTTGGAAATAATTTAGCTTAAACTTCTAATTTTACCCTTAATGAGAAGCTTTTATAGCCACACAAATACTCTGGCCCCCTTTTTGACATGTTTAGGACCATAAATTTCAAAAGTCTTTATTTTTTCTTAAAGTACATGTCCAGGAAACAAGATAACATAAATTGGAACGGGGAGAGTACATTTTTATTTTATTTTTAAAGTGGTGTCCCTGTGATATTCAATTAAGATTGGCAAACGAACGGGTTGGGTCGGATATGAGCGGGTCAAAACGAATAATTTAAAAAGTATAACTATCCGACCCGACCCATATTCGAGACAGATAAAAACGAATTTATCCGGCGGATTATATCGATATCCATATTATTCATAGCTTCTGAAATATGATCATTTGTGAGAGAATTCTTTGTCTTCCCAATTTGAGGAACTCCAACTTGAAGCTTTACAAATATAAAAGTTAAAACACATTAGTTATCTATTTGGTTAACCAATTTTTAGGTGAATAATAGATTATTTATCCATATTCGATCCGTTTTGAAATGAATCATTATTCTAACTCATTTTTTTGATAGATAATATGAGTGAAAAACTAATTTCTTTAAACAAATAACAACTTTGCCACCTCTATATTCAACTGATCCGAAGCTACTCCAATATATTCGAGGGCTCTTGGCTCCTGCTCCCTAACATTCGTTTGTCACTTTAATCAAAGCTTCTTTTTTATTTTTAAATAATTTCTAAGTACGGAATAAATTTATTTAGAAAATTAAAGTACTCCATTTTCGTTGTTAAAGCATTAGCACCAGTAACGCGGTTGCAGATCAATTGCTTTACGAAAGCAAAAGTTTTGCACTAACTGCCCTTTGACTACGCCCTTAAATGAACGTAAGGCCACATAGTTTTTATTTCTCTCACTTTCTTTCCCCGAACTTTCCTCAACAGGCATTGCCACGGTCATACTTTTGAAATTAAGCTGTAGATAATTTACTTTATTCAATTACACGGTGCAGTTAGTTCCAATCGCTTAGCACAATGGTTGACATTTTTAATCCTTAAGTATGAAGCTCTTGACCAATTGCAAGTTCGACTTTCAAGATAGACTTAATTTTCTTTTAATATTTGTCCAAGTGATACATTTTATATCACAAATATTTGTTGATACATTTGGGGTATGTTATAACAACAACATACCCAATATTATTCCATATTGTGGGGTATGTGAAGGATAGTGTGTATGCAAATTTTACTCCTACCTTGTGATGATAGAGAAGTTGTTTCCAATAGATTATCGTCTAAAGAAAACAAAAATACCATATTAATAAAAATATAGACACGAAAGGACAATATCAAAATATAAAAGCATAATAAAAACAACAAGATAGTAAGGTGATCAACAATGAAAGAGAATAACGGTTAGTCATAAAAATCTACTACCAACAGAAAGCAAAACTGCGTGCCAATACTACTGTTATGAACACTCTAGACTACCTACTTTACTACCCTAATCCTTGACTTCTATACTTTCCTATCAAGGGTCATATCCTCGGTCAGCTGAAATTGCACCATGTCTGTCTAATCACATCTCCCCACCTCTTTGTTGGCCTACCTCTACCTGTCTGTAGGCCCTTAAATGTCAACCTCTCACACCTCCTCAATGGGGCGTCTGTGCTCCTTCCTCATATGACCTAACTACCTAAGTCGCGCTTCCCATATCTTGTCTCAATAGGGGCCACACCCACCTTGTCGCGAATAACCTCATTTCTAATCATATCTACCCGGTATACCCGCACATCCATCTAAACATCCTCATCTCTGCTACCTTCATCTTCTGGACATGAGCGATCTTGACTGGCCAACACTCTATCCCATACTCTATAAAACTTATCGTTAAGTTTTGGTGGCGCATCTATGTCATACAAAACACCAAAAGCGAGTCTCCATTTTATCTATTCCGCCCCAATACGATGTGTGGCAGCTTCATCAATCTCCCCATCCCCTTGAATAATAGACGCAAAATACTTAAAACTACCTCTCCTAGGGATGACTTGCGAGTCCAGCCTCATTTTCCCTTCCCCCTCCTTGAGTCTCGCCACTGAACTTACACTCCAAGTATTCTGTCTTGATTTTGCTCAACTTGAAACCTTTATATTCCAAGGTATGCCTCCATATCCCTAATTGCACGTTCACACCATCTCGCGTCTCGTCAATAAATACAATATAGCATGCACCACGACACCTCATATTGGATGTGGCGCGTCAGTATGTCCCTCGTCGGAGCAAACAAAAAAGGGCTGAGTGTTGACCCCCTGATGCAACCCCATCATAATCTAAAAATTATCTGAGTCCTCACCCACGGTCCTTACTCGGGTCTTTACTCCATCCTACGTGTCCTTAATCAACCTAACATAGGCAACAAATACACCTCTAGCCTCAAAACATCTCCACAAAATCTCCCTCTAAACTTTATTATACGGCTTTTCTAAGTCAATGAACACCATATGCAAGTCCTTCTTTCTCTCCCTATACTGCTCCATCAATATCAAGGTGGATGGCTTGTGTTGTCAAACGCCCGGGCATAAATCTAAACTGGTTCTCAAAAATAGACACACTCTTCCTTACCCTTATCTCTACCGCCATCTTCAAGACTTTCGTAGTATGGCTAAGTATCTTGATAACTCGATAGTTATTGCAATTTTGGATATCATGAACACATTAATTAAATAGAATCATATATTTTTAGCCGCTCTAAAAAATAATATTTCAACTGATAAAATGTATATAGTTTTTATTTATGTGTATTATAACATATATTCCATCCATTCACTTTTAGTTGTCCACTTTTGACTTTACACGCTCCTTAAGCAATAATAATTGTAGTGTATATTTTACCATATAATCCCTAATACGATAACATTTCAAAAAGTCTCAAGTAATAATCTGGGAAATGAGTAGTTAATAATAAGGGTAAAGCAAAAAAAGAATTGTGTATCTCTTGATTTGCTAAAATATACAAGTAAAAATAAAAAAATATTTTTGATATAGTTGAAAAGTAAAATTGAACGGAGGGAGTAATATATATTTTATATACTTTTTGGCTATCAAATACAATAATTTCGATCAACAGATTAATTTTTTATTTTACCCTTAATTAAAACAAGTTATGGGTTCGATAACAAGTTCAAAACTCGTATATCCTCACTCCGCCCTTGGACGGTATGCACTTTCACCCTCATTCTAGAAGTCTCGATTTGGAGCTATGAGAACTAAAGAACTTTCATTGATGTTCAGGGGTTTGAATTTCAAAGTATAAAAACTACCGGCCCTATAGAGCAACTACAGGAATAGTTTGCTTGCAATCTACACTATATATTATTCAACGCCTGCGGATTGGCATACGTTGTTCTGGAAAGTTGACGCTCATTGCATGACTGAGTCTTTTTCTCACCAACATAAGTGAGTTTCACTCGAACTTCCCCAATCCATAACACGTTCCCTCTAACTCTCTGCTTAATTTTTCTTATTTCACTATTTAGTAGTACAATAATTTGATAAGTTCGATCTAGATCGCATGATTTTGGGCTCTACAATTTGCTGGTTGTTTTCATTTCAGTAAATTGATTTATCCACTTGTAACTTTTGAGCTGTTTATTTTCACAAGTAATGATTTGTTCCTTTTTTGTTCTTTTCTATATTTGTGATTGGATTGAAGCTATATATAGTGATTGTTCTTTTGTATATTCGTGATTGGATTTAGCTAATACAGTGGTTGTGTAAAGATGTTTTACACTGTCAGGTCATCTACTCGTTCTTATAATTCGATAATTTCATTTATTTGATTGTTAAATAATCTAGTTAAGGTCAGCCCTATTCGCGGGGTTCTGGAAAGGGCTTGACCACATTGGAGGGCTTGACGGGTTGATGTATGCAGCCTTACCTTGCATGATTTATTTTTTGTATGTGATTATTTAATTAACGAATATTGTAAAAAAATCTTTATACTGTCTGCGTATAAAATGCTACCACATTTGAGTGTTTTTTATTGTTGTTACCAGGTTAGAGTTGAGAAAATTTCAATATTCCCCGTGATTTATTTTTTCGTCTGACTACGTAGTATTTTTGGGATTCTCAATGGTGAAATATTCAGGGATAATGCAGACAGTTGAGGGACTATTTAGTATTAATGGGTGGTCAATACGGGCAATGGTGTTTGGACTTTTCATTTTCAAACATGTCTTGTTTGCTACTAGAAACTGAAAAGCATAGTTTGTACATGATTTTTCTCTAATAACATCCAGAGGGCTAAGATTAATGAGTTAGAGGTTGAGGATTCAGTGTTGTGATACTGTATTTTGGGCCATTATTTTGGGAGTTCTCTCCAATTGTAAGTTCACTTTTTTGCATTTCCTAGTATTCGTGGTGATTATATTATAGATCTCGATTTGTGATATGAGAATCTTTTCTCGCATCTATGGGTTCAAGTCTTTGGCCATTCCTTTCATGTATACATTAGGGCAAAGGATGCCATATTCATTCCATTATTAGGTTTAGGTTCAGGGGCACTCCTTTCTTGGCCTTTCGTTGGCCAAATGCCTTGTTAATTTTATCCTATGTTGAGTTCAGATTAAAGTCAATATTACTGATCTATGTATCACGTCTTAGGTATCAGTTTGTTCTTTTAAGAAGTCACTTCAGAAACATAGAACTGTGCGGCATATAAGATGGAAGATTCTGAGGGAGGTAACCCATATATGAGTGCACTGGAGAGACTGGCCAGCAATGATTATATCTCCAACTTCAAAAGTTACGGGCCGTCTGGGGTTGCTGGTGCAGTTATTAGTGCCGTTATTATACCAATATTACTGTCCATGGTACTAATGGGGAAGAAAAAGGGGAAACAGAGAGGATTTCCAGTTCAAGTTGGTGGCGAGGCAGGTCTTGCAATGCGCAATGCTAAGTCAGCCGGATTAGTTGAAGTTCCTTGGGAAGGGGCTACAACTGTGGCAGCTCTATTCGAGCAGTCTTGTAAAAAATATTCTAGTGAACGCTGTCTTGGAACTAGAAAACTAGTTAGCAGGGACTTTGTAACTGCAAGTGATGGAAGGAAGTTTGAGAAACTTCACTTGGGGGAGTATCAGTGGGAGAGTTATGGACAAGTATTTGATCGCGCTTGCAACTTTGCCTCTGGTCTTGTTAAGTTGGGTCATGATGTGGAGACTCGTGCTGCTATCTTCGCAGAAAGTCGTGCGGAGTGGCTCATTGCCTTTCAGGTATTCAAGTAGTATGCTAAACCAGATCCTTATCTCTGTGTTCTTAATTACCGCGAGATTCAACAGTTTTCATGATCAAATTATTTTATGCAGGGATGCTTCCGGCAGAACATTACTGTTGTTACCATTTATGCATCTTTGGGCGATGATGCACTTATATATTCACTCAATGAGGTGGGACAGCTTTATTTTTTAGTCTGTGTACCCATTGTTTCTTCATCTATTCGAAGCGTCATATGACGTGATGATTTGAATTCATCTGTGGCCATTGACAGACTCAAGCATCTACGTTGATATGTGATGCCAAGCAACTGAAAAAGTTGGCTGCTGTTAGTTCTAGCCTGGAAACCATCAAGAATGTCATCTATTTTGAGGACGAGACAGTGACAGATTCCACAAATATTGGCAGCTGGAGGGTGTCATCTTTCTCAGAAATTGAAAATCTGGGTAAAAATGGTTCTATTCAGCCAAGACCGCCTGTCAAGAAAGATACTGCTGTGATCATGTATACCAGTGGCAGTACAGGCTTACCTAAGGTTTGACCCCACTTTCTATTAATTCAATTTTTCCGATGTGCATGCAAGGAAAAAAATATTGCCGTTGAGTATGCTTTTAGATGGTTCTCGTGGGATGTTTCTTATAGCTTCTCTTGTGGCTGAAACATTCTTGTTATTTAAGGGTTAAGATAACTTAAGCTGATAATAAAATTATGGGATTGTGAATCCATTTAACTTGGTGATCAATGCACTGATAATTTACAACAACAACAACAACAACCCAGTATAATCCCACTTAGTGGGGTCTGGGGAGGGTAGTGGGGTCTGGGGAGGGTAGTGTGTACGCAGACCTTACCCCTACCCTATGGTAGAGATGCTGTTTCCAAATAGACTCCCGGTACCCTTCCCTCCAAGAACTTCCCACCTTGCTCTTGGGGAGACTCGAACTCACAACCTCTCGGTTGGAAGTGGGGGTTGCTTACCATCAGAGCAACCCCTCTTGTCTTGATAATTTGTTAATTCAAAAAGTTATCCTGGATGAGATGTCATCAGATCATGCTACAGAAGATCCAAGACATAAAGAGAAAGAAAAACAGAGTACTTTGATTTTGGCTTACTGTAACTTATCCACACTCATTGTCTAGGTTGCACTGTGCCTTCCTCGATGTCTATCCCTCCACTGATGCTTGTTGTCTAGTTTACTTTTGGCTTAAACCAACTGGCTTATTGTGTATTTTATCCTTTTCATTAGGTAAAGGAGTACTGCTCTTAATTTATCCAAAAAAAAGGAGTACTGCTCTTAATTATTCTCTTATCTATGTCCTATAGGGTGTTATGATAACTCATGGCAACATTGTAGCCACTGCAGCTGGTGTTATGAGTGTGATTCCAAAAATTGGAAGCAGTGATGTCTATTTGGCTTACCTCCCTTTAGCTCACGTCTTTGAGTTGGCTGCTGAGGTAATTCCTTAGGAGTTTATGTTTAATTTGCTTCATTTTGTTCTACCTATAAAATGAAGATTATTGCAGTTCTAAGTGATTCTTGTTCTGCAGACTGTAATGCTGACTGCAGGTGCTTCCATTGGTTATGGCTCAGCTCTCACGTTGACAGATACTTCTAACAAAATCAAGAAGGGGACCCAGGGAGATGCTACAGCTTTAAAGCCTACTTTAATGGCAGCAGTTCCAGCCATTCTGGATCGTGTTAGGGATGGTGTTATGAAGAAGGTTATCACAGTACCTTCCATTCTTAAGATCTCAATGAGAAAGAGCATACTTAGTTTAGTATAGGGCTTCAAAAGATTCAATGGGGATTAACCTTTTGTTTATATTTTTCGTGATTCTAGGTTGAGGAGAAGGGAGGTTCTGCTAAGAAACTTTTCAACATTGCCTTTAAACGTCGATTGGCTGCTATTGAAGGTAGCTGGTTTGGAGCTTGGGGTCTAGAGAAACAAATATGGGATATAGTTATATTTAAAAAGGTAAGGGCAGTGCTTGGAGGAGATATTCGTTTCATGCTCTGCGGTAGTGCTCCTCTGTCAGGAGATACTCAAAGATTTATCAACATCTGTATGGGGTAATTCTTCTCACTCCTAATGATGGACTGTATATTTTCTGAATAGGTTCTACATGCTTGCAAAGATAAGTTTGCTTTCGTTTTAGCTCAATAACTGCTCTTAGCATGGCCGTATATTTTTCCAAATGTGGCAAGTCCTTTTGACTTTAGAAATTTGCAAACACTTATTGCAGAGCTCCTATTGGTCAAGGGTATGGACTGACGGAGACATTTGCTGGAGCTGCTTTCTCTGAGTGGGATGATCCTTCTGTTGGGCGTGTTGGTCCACCTCTTCCTTGTAGCTACATAAAGGTATGGTTCCTTTGTTGTCACAAATCAATTTGAGAGCACCAGCTGCATTCAGTCATTTATGAAAAATCTTTGTGAAACTATGTTAGGTAATTGTTTTTAATAGATACTACTTGGAAAGTCTTACGGCAAAAAAAAAAAAAAAACCATAATATGTCATTTTAACTTCATCTGTTAGTTTCTACCTTTTCCTTCTGTTTATATTGCTTGACAATCCTAAGATCTTCCCAGGTTTTTAATGATGCCATACTTTTGGTGTGCTTTTACCGTAAGATTTGAAGATAATTTTATCAATCTTCGCCAAAATTTTGGCAAAATAACCTATGCTTTGATTCTATAACTTCATAGTCATCTGTGGAGAAGATAAAAAAAGAAACTGCTAATAAGCCATTCAAAAAAGTTAGTGATTTAGAAATGTACAAGACATATTTCTGTTTCTTAGCTTCCTTATTTTTATTTTTTCTCTTCTTTCTTAACTTATGATTTTTCCGAGAAACAACAAACCAGACAAGGAAAAGGCATAACAAGGTAGAAAAACCAGGAGAAACTAAAGAGGACATTGCTATTGCAGCCTTTGATACAACAAACGGTACATGTTTCTGTAAAATACTCCACTTGGCCAGCACGAACCAGCCTAAATATTCCACTACAATGATCCCAACTGTCGACTCTGCAAAGAACATCCCTTCAACCACTAAGTCCTAAAGCCTTGCCCACTCCCTCCATCCGAAGTTTGGAAATACATCAACTTTTTGTTGCCTTCTGAGTTCGGATCATTTTCCTAGGCTACCTTTAGTGCCTTCAGACTATTACTATCTTTGCTGAGACAGCAGTACTGCTAACCCGTGTGATACTGAAAAGGTTATCTATTTAGTACTCGTATGATGCTTGAAATGTCATCTATTTAGTAGTTGCTCTGTCCTTATTTATATAACAGTGTTTTTATATTGAAACACTGAGCCGAGGGTCGATTGGAAACAGCCTCTCTGCCCTTTCGGGTAGGGGTAAGGCTCGTCTATATATTACCCTCCCCAGACCCCACTTTGTGGGACTATACTGAGTAGTTGTTGTTGTTGTTGTTTTTATATTGAAACAACCAATAATGTTGACACTAGTTCACTATTAATACTATTATTCATACAATTTTCACAAGCTTCAAGATTCAAATTAACTTAACTGTTTAGATTTAAACTCCATCAACCTAACTTCTCAGCGATCAATTTAATTTTTAATTAGTATTTGGGAATACAAAAGTCAAAATAATAGTCTACTCTTATATTTGTTGAAGTGGCGGCTTATATATCGGAGGGATGAAGTATTTTTGCTCTTCTGCAGCACCCTCTTGGTTCTGATTGTTGATGCTTGATAGAACTACCTCAGCTTGTTAGAAACAAAACCGCAAAAAAAGTACTCCACGTGTTTAGTTCTTTTTTTTTTAACGTAAATAAAAGCTAAACTGATTAGCGCCGTGTTTTCATGGTTGATAAGTTGAATCTGGAACTCAACTTAAACTGATCGACCACTCCGAAATGGCTTAACTAAGGGTCCTTACAATGTTATTAAATTACTTTCCACTAGGCCCCTGGGAGAGGGTCATTGCGGGAAGGATAATTGTTCAACAGAGGAAATTTTCTAGGTTTGCTTTTGACAACTAGGCACAGATGGGAGTGTTGGCTTCTTTTCTATGAACATGAGATAGTGGTTCCATTGGCTCTTCGCGGGAGCTATATATTTTACAATAAAGCTGAGTTTTCGTGCTACCTTTATATTAAGATCGTATCAACTAGTTTTTGATAGTGGCTAATTTCAAAGCTTTGCCTCTACTTTTCCTGTTTGTAGTATTTATATATTATAAATACACACGAGCTCTGACAATGCACTGCATCAACATGGAACCTAATGTGGCAGTTAAGAAATTTCTGTGAAGTTCAAATTTGGGCCATTTTCTCATATTAATATGCGCTGTATATAGTTGTTTTGGTACTCTGTTGAAAGAATTTTGGAACGTCTTAACAAATCAATTTAGTCTTAGTTGTTTGGGGGGAAAATATATTCTCATGTTCCAAGTAAGATCTTATGCATAGTTGTTCCAAGAACTTAATTAACACACGCGCTTGGCTTGTTAGATGGTTAAGGCATACACTTTGGCAGTCCTTCCAATGTCGTTGAATCTTCGGATGACTTATAGTTTATAAGATCGGCTATTGCTTTCACACAGTTTCTCAGAAAATTTGCTTTCAATGAAGTTTCAAGTTTCAAATGTTGTCTGAGTGGTTTTCCTGTCTGGAGACTTCTATTGTAGCCTATTAAAGGGAATAGACCAATGGATAAAACTAGCTTCAATCAGACATTATAGCAAGAAAGTGATAGTGGCTGTTCCCATTTCTGTATTTTCTTTCCTGATGCTAGTTTACTTGCTAAATACAAAGGAGTTAGCTGTATTTTGTGGTACTGCATGTGGGTTTCTTACTTGAAGCCTTGTGTAAAACCATGCAGCTTGTTACTTGGGAAGAAGGAGGTTACACAATAGCTGACAAGCCTATGCCTCGAGGAGAAGTAGTTGTTGGTGGGTGCAGCATTACTGCTGGTTACTTCAACAATGAGGCTAAAACCAATGAGGTTTATAAGGTAGTTTTGACTTGTGAGATTTTGCTTATACAAATAGAGGAATTCTGTGTATTGCAAAATTTATATGTTGCTAATATCTCTGATACAGGTCGATGAGAGAGGCATGCGCTGGTTCTACACTGGTGACATTGGAAGGTTTCATCCTGATGGATGCCTTGAAATTATTGATAGAAAGAAAGATATTGTTAAGCTTCAGCACGGGGAGTATATCTCACTTGGAAAGGTATTCACAATTTCTTTTATTCACACGGAATCTGATGTTTCCCTTAGCAGCATAATCGGTTCCTAGTTGATTCGTCGCTTCATCCTATGATTGGATATGATATTATAGTTTTGGTCCTCACATGGACGGAGATGTTTATGTTTATCATATCACGGCTTCCTAAGATGCTAACCGATTGAAAGATAAAAAGCATAGATTCGCGTCGCCTACTTGCTGAAAGCAAAAATGGAATGGCCGATCATGAATTCTATGACGTTTTTAAGACCTTACTAATCAGCCAACCAGTTTTTAGTTCATAATGAATGAATGAACCCCCGGATGAAAAAAAAATTTCCCCTCCCTTTTACTAAACCATGGGGAGCCCCGAGTAGTTTACCGGACAAATTGAGTTCTCGTGACGATACCTTTCAACGTCGGAAAAGACTTCTCTTCATCACGAGACTGATCGGATGTAGCTTAGCCTTCTTCTGTTCGTGATCATGAAACTGTACAATACGTGGCACAAGCGGAGACGAAAAACATGTATCATACATGGGCCTTTTCTTTTTCTGTTATTTTGGGCTCTTAATGAGTTTCTGGTCCCCGTTTATCTCCTCCTACTTATTTGTATCCTTAGGTCTTGGCTTTGGGCAATAACCAGATAAATTGATGCTCAACTCACAGGTTGAGGCAGCACTTCTATCAAGCAATTATGTGGAGAGCATAATGGTTTATGCGGACCCCTTCCACAATTATTGTGTAGCTTTAGTTGTCCCTTCACGCCAGGTGCTTGAGAAATGGGCCCAGGAAAATGGCATCCAGCACAAAGATTTTTCCGAACTGTGCGACAAAGGAGAAGCAGTCAACGAGATCAAGCAATCGCTTTCAAAGGTTCGTTTCCTTTCCATGGAATCAATTTGTAATCGCTGTAATGTATTAATTTGGACAAAGTATTGGCCTTTCTTTATTCTGAAAATGCATTATGTATGACAAATGAATGTTATGCTGACTGTGGATAACATGAAAGGATTTTGATGACATAATTCGGCGAAGTTTTGAAATGCTAAAAAAAACAAAACACGGTTCCTCCAAATTTTGGTGCTAGTCTCAAAGTCCCTTCCCCATCGCTCCCGAGTAAAGTGATGAATGGTATAGTAGAATCAATTGCTAACTTTAAAAGGAATCCAAATGTGTGTATATGTTAAAAAGAACAGAAAAGTGGGAAGACATTCCAAGAAAATAACAAGAAAGAAAAACATCAAAAAGAAATAGAAAAATAAATGTTTCAACTTAAACAAAAAGAAAGAAATAACGGACCTTTACCACCTCTTGCTCTCCCTTACTAACCATATTCCAGCCATTACTGATTACCATTTCAGCCCTGACAAGTAACCCAGAGTTCAGACCCTGCCACACTGGCTCACCTTGCCGTCTTCTCTATGGAATTAAATTCCCCTTGTTTGGTTGGGATGATATTCCATCTATCAGAAGTAAAAATTATCCTTGCTCTTGTTTCCGTAGAATATCCAGGGTACACAAGCTAATTAAGACGTTAAAGTTACCAGACTCTGCTGCTGATCTATTCTGGGCTGTGCAAATAATGAGTGAAATTTTTCTCCCAACAGCAGTTTACCTCTGTTCTCATGTAAGTAATAAGGTGTGTGTATATGTGTGTAGAGATAGTCTCTCTTATTTAGCAGGGTGAAACGGGGTGAATGGATGTCTATGTTAAAATTATTTTCCTCGTATGTTGGAAGTTTTGGTTTTATAAAGGACTGATATGCAGGTAGCAAAAGCTGCAAAATTGGACAAGTTTGAGCTTCCTGCAAAGATCAAGTTAATACCAGAGTCTTGGACTCCCGAGTCTGGATTGGTTACTGCAGCTCTGAAATTGAAGCGAGAACCCCTGAAGGCTCGATATAAGAATGAGCTAGAAAAGATGTATCAGTGAATCATTTTTACTTCCCTGCCAAGTGATGCTCCATTTTGCAGATTTATATATCTGTTGGCAGTTAAACAATGGTCCTTTCCAAGATAAGCACAAGTTTTCCTGTTGAAGCACAATTACTCGTATCATTTTGCTGTTGTATTAATGTCAAAGTTACTTATGCATCTTGTCCATATGCTTGTTCCTTTAAGGAATGAGGTATACTGGATTTTGTATTAAGCGTAAAAAGGCAAAACTCAGCAGATTCAAATTTTGCAGCAGGAAAGCTTGGTAAAGTTATTTGTTGTATTGAGTGTTTGAGCTTCTCAGAGGTTAATTAAAATCTGTTCCCTTTTTCAGTTAGAGGTATAAAGCAGTCTCTTTGTTTGTTAATTATATCTCAGATAGAAGCAAATTTAACTTGTAATTTGCTTTTTCCGCTCTCTAATGTATCCATTTTAAACATATAGGTTAAACAAATAGATCGATTCTATCCTTGGAACTAGTTTAAGTATGAAATGAGCATCCAGGCTGCTTTTCCTTGTTCTGTCTTGTGTTTTTCCTATCAAACAAAGTAGGATTACCTAATAAACGACATGATTGTGTAAATATATCTACCAATTATGAGGGTGTTTGTGAATATTGTTTAACTATAGTGAACTTGAATTTGAAAATTACCATCCCAAGAATACATGTAACACGGTTTATTTATATAATAAAAATATAAAGCAAGGGCAGTAAAAGGAAACCAGGAAGAAGAAAAGAAGACAGAGCAACAAGTGTACGAATTTGCAGTAGAAATGGTCTTCACGAGTAGCCGAAAAAACCACTTTTTGTTGCTTGTAGTCCGAAGATTTACATTAGAAATAGATAAGATTAATGTTTTTGCTTTTATTCCAATGAAGAACCATAAACTAAATATTCGACCTAATTATAGTTGTAAGCTAGGAGGTAGTTTAATCTTGCGTTACTTTGTATTGTTATGAGCGTAGTTTGATAGAGTTTTTTCTGGAATAGCAAGGGGCATTATCGTGTTTTACTATTTTCACTTCTCAGTGCAGGATCTATTTACTAGCTATTATTTTTGTTTTGTGTTTTTTCTTCTACATTTTATGTTCCTATTTTTCATATTATCTCTGTGGTGAAACTAATATTCTCTCCTTTTGTTTTTCTTATTATCTTGAGTCGAGGGTCTTGCGGAAATAGTCTCTCTATTCCTTCGGGATAGGGGTAAGGCCTGCGTACATAATTTTCTCAGACCCTACTTATAAAATTTTACTGAATTATTATTGTTGGTGCTGTAAGGGAAGGCGTCAACAACTCTCCACCGAGCCTCCGATTATGGAAGGTTGAATTTGCCTCTAGAAATACTTTTGAATTGCTTGTGCTTGAACCTAATAAGGAGCCACAAGATGATCCACCTATTAAAAGTCTTTATAATACCACCTCAAAATGGCGGCCTTTGGTCAGTTACATATTCTTTAGTTACATAAAACTAATTTTTAAGTGCACCTCTACATTTGTCCAACTGTTTTTTTTGAATTATTTGCAATAATCAAAGCCAGAAAAGTTTTAAACATGAGAGGCATACTAGCTTCAACACACATAATGTCATTATTCGTATTTACATGAGAGTTACAATCCCCAATTTTAGGAAAAATAACTCTTCTTGATTTTCTTATGTAATAATTTGGCTAATGGTACATTTGAAAACAGAGAAGTATTTGTTTGATAACAAGAGGTGTAATTATTAGAGCGGTCAAAATGGGCTTGGTCAGTTGGGCCAGTCCAACCCAACCTAGTCCGTGATTTAGTAGGGCTGAGTTAGAATTTTTGGAGCCCATTTTAAATGCAAGCTTTTAAGTTCGGTCTGAGTAAGCCCATGGCCCATGAGGCTTTACTAAGGCTAGGGTGAACCTGCCCGTGGGCCTAATAAAATATGTATTTAAAATATATGTAAAAATTATATGGCACAAATTATCAAGAACCGTATTCCAAGCTTAATGTTTATTAACCTTATCACATTAAAGAATCAAAGTCTTAAAACGTTAATTGATTTTAAAAATTTAATTATTTTTAATATGTAACTAACTAATATGGCATACAAATTGTAGATGTAGATGAAAGTGAAGATGTTAAGACCACTTTCTCACAAGCGGATTTAAATGTATTTGATGAAAATGATGTGTTGGATATCCCACAAGCGTCATAGACGTTCCCTTGAACAATTAGTTTTGAGTTTTGATTTTTAGTAAATGAATTATAGTCTTTTTTTTTTTTACTTTTTAGTGTTTATTGTGATATATTCAAACAGTATAAGTATTAAGTTTTGTGAAATTTTAATAATAATATTTTTTTTAACTTCTAAATATTTATCTGTTTTAAGTTAAAACTTAAAGAAAGAATATAAAATTACATTGGGAGTCCGCAACCCATATAAGGTTGGGGTGGGCTAACCATTATAAAGCCCATTAAAATAACGGGCTAGCCCAGCTTAACCCGTTAAATATTAAAGCTCACGTGGACTGGGCTGTGCTAGCCCGACCCCGCCCATAGTGACAACTCTAGTAATTATGTTTCATCGAAAGTAGTTAGGATTGGTATATTATATTTGATAAGGATAACATCAAGGCAATTAACATTTTGATAGTTTTTTCTTTCACTTAAGTTTTGTGGAGATATTGTTTGAACCAAATCATGAATTTTTTGTTTATTAAAATTTTCTCTTCAACCATTAGCTTCATTTGTGCAGAGTTACAACCATATATGGTAGTTACATTAAATTCTTAAATTATTCAATCTCTTTTATAACCTGGAGTCTTCTAACAATTGTGAAGGCCAGATAGGAGCTTCTACAAACAACTCCAGGAAAGGATGAAAAATTTAAAATTTCACAGCAATCCATTATTTTGGTAGTTAATGCCTGATTTCTCGGGTAGTTAGATATCATCTATAGACCGAACATCATCACTTAAAAGGGTAAGTTGACAATAATATTATTTTTGGTAAATAATTTTTTTACTAATTACCAAGTAATCTTTGTACAGTTCAAACAAAACAAAAAAAACCAGCATTAAAATTGGGCATCATCTCAAGCACCATTGTACCCCCTAAACAACAATACAACAATAACAACAACCCAATATAATCCCACTTAGTGGGATCTGGGGAGGGTAATGTGTATGCAGACCTTATCCCTACCCTTGGGTAGAGAGGCTGTTCCCAAATAGGCCCCCGGCATCCTTCCCTTCAAGAACTTCCCACCTTGCTCTTGGGGAGATTAGAACTCACAACCTCTCGATTGGAAGTGAGGTTGCTTACTATCAGAGCAACCCCTAAACAACAATAACAACATAAAACTCACCCATAGAACCTCAGCAGAATATCTCTTGAATAATTTGTCTGGTAACTTGATCTTCTTGCCTTTGCTTATTCTGAAATATCCTCATATTTCGCTTTTGCCATATGTATATACACATCCAGCTATAGTAATTTTGAGTACCTCTACTCTAACGCTCCTACCCCTCTCATTAACTTCCATCAATGCCACTTCATGCTATCCAAAATGTAAATAGATATAAAAAGTATTCCACTTTTGAAGTGGGGTGCATCACCGTTCTCAATATGTAAATAGAATATGCAAATATTACTCTTATGTATGTTAAAATTATGTAACTTCTCAATGATGCCTCAATATCTGTATCTTTTTCGCAATTTTGTATCATAACAAAGTTAATGTAAATGATAATTTCAAGCTTTATAGTATTGGGCCGTATTATGCACGAGCACTAACCATCTAGTGTATAAAAATTAAGCGTGGCAAGTTGAGCTCAAAATCGTCCAACGGTCCTAGAGATTAATGGATCGGGCAACAAGAAGCTCATGGTTTTATTTTGCTATATTACAGATTGTAAATACATTTTTCGTGGTTATAAGATATATTTGATGTATTTAAAATATTGTATTCATGAATATAATAGCAAAAATAAGCGTGAATTAGGGAAGTCCAGCTAATCAGTCATTGTATTCGAGTGTATTCGACTGTATTTATGGAGTGAAACATGTGATTATAGTTGGACAGATTATTGTATTTGACTATATTCGACTGTATTCATGACATGAAATATGAGATTACACTATTTTTAAAACGGAAAGTGAATCAATTAACATAATAGACTCCTAATATAACTCAACAAACTCAATTATAACACACAAATTTTGTATTTTCAGTTATAAAAAAGATTCTCAATCGAAAAATACCCCAAAACATAAATTATATTAATTAAAAAAACATATGAATACATTCATGGCATATAGCGAGAGAATGAATACAATGAAATTCCTAGAGTACAGTGGGATACATTGAAATACAATTAAAAAAATAGTGAATATAATGAAATACATGTTATACATCGAGATACATTGAATTAAAATGAAAAAAAATAATGAATTCAAGAAAATACATTGAAATAATAGAAAATCAAGTTGCTCAGCCCCAAACTCCGTCGTCTTTGTTCAAGAACAAACCCTAATTTCCGACGAATTTGTCGGAGGTATGCCGAAGGTAAAGAACTCCGGTACGGGAAGAGAGCTATCCCGCAAGAAGCCATAGCTGAGAGGAGGGGAAACAACAGTAGCATCTACACAACAACCTAAGTCCGACATCTCTTCTTCTTCTTCCGTTCTTCCAAAACCAAATACAAACACAAATTATCTTTCAGAAAAAAAATTAAGCCAAAATAATAGTTTCTAATCCGAATGCCATAGAGCCACTTTAATGGAAGAAATTGCTAGATGAATTGTACTAACATTATCACTAAAAATAGCTAATTTGGGTACTTCATTATCTACATTACTGCATCAATTCGGTGAAAGAATTGATCAGAATAAAAAGAAAATAGTGTGGGTGAGAGAAAATTTGAGATTGAGCATCGTATTTTCAGGGAAGGTGGGAAAAGAATGGGAAGTATCAATGTAGAGAAATAAAGAAAATAGTGTAACTGAATAGTGTATTTAGTGGCTTAGGAGTAGGGGTAACCAAAATTAAATATTTTGCTATAACCTTAAAAGGTATCTATAGAATATAAAATTTTTAAATGGTATTTATGTAAAATAAATAATGTATTAAATTTTACTATAAAAGGTAAAAATTCTATTTTTATAACACATTGACCCATGAAGTTGTCCAAATATAACCCATGAAGCTCCCCCAAAACAAAAGTATCTCAACACAACTTGTCTGAAAATTTACTTTGTTGCACCATCATTAGTTTTTGTATCTGAGTTTAAAATGAGAATAAAGGTATTTAAGTTTTAATGTAAATATGAATAATTTTGTAATTGAGTATAGGTGAAATTTACTTATTTAGAAATAATATAAAAGATATTTTTCAACTTACAAAATTTAAATACTAATTTTTCCTTTAAGAAAATATATTTTGATTCTCAAATTACTAATAGTATGTATTTACCTTTTATACATAAGTGTATAAAAGGTAAAATGTCTTGTTTATGCAAGATAAGTATGGTTCTAAAATATGTATCAAGTTGGGTGGGTTAGGCTATGACCCATTATTTTTAGGGACTTTTACCTATGTATACCATATAGCAAACCTTATTACCAAAAATGTTCATTATTTGGTATTTACCCGCCTAGACCATAGTTTGTTTACAAAAATTGTACCTAACCAAAAATAGGTGAATTCTACCCTAAAAAAGCTCCAATTTTTTAGCAATCAGATTTAATGTGATTCTGTCACCATTAATTTCGAGTTTTAAAATGGAAGAAAATCCTACAGCAGGGTGATTCTCTCACTCTGTACCAGAAATATATATCTCATATGTAACTCAGCTACAATAAAAAAATACGAGAATCTCCAGCAATTAAATTGTAGAAATACAAAATTGTTGAATACAATTCTTCGTCTACATTAGTACAAAAATTCTCGAATTGTAGAATACAGTTCTTCGTCGACATCACTACAAAAATTATTGAATTGTTGAATACAGTTCTTCGTCTACATTAGTACAAAAATTCTCGAATTGTTGAATATAGCTCTTTGTCGACATCAGTACAAAAATTCTCGAATTTAAATCTGTTCTTCGTCTGTTTTTCTATCAACTACACAAAATAATGTCAAAAATCCTAATAATGCTGAAATCCAATGGTTATTGGGATAACTATGGTAGATTTCGAGATTTTGAAGTTGATGCCATTTTGGTAGATGATAATGCAAGCTACAGAATTCTCCTTTATACAATTGCAGAACAATTATCGATTGATACATCGGATAAAATTGTTGAAATAAAATATATTGAGAATGAGAATTGTCCTCCATTGGAGATTAGGAATGATATGGGGGTTAGTGTATATATGGAAATGAAAAAGGAGAATAAAAACTTAGGTTCATATCCCTGTATTAGCGTAAGAGATTTCAATATGGAATTGGCAATCACCAATGAAAGCATCAGTACAGGTATGTTTGATTCGCCAATGCTGGGAGTTCTTGTGTTACCTAGCAATCTACAATTTAACGATATTTCTCTACAATTAAACTACAATTATGATATAGTACTAGAAAGGACAAAGCGATGTTGCTTTCAAATTTACCTACATAGTTACTACATTTGTGAATTTATTATCTGCAGGTTCTTCAGGATCCCTAAGGTTACTAGAAATTCCATCCCTAAGGTTACTAGAATCCCTAAGGTTCTTCAGGATCCCTAAGGTTATTAGAAATTCAAAGTGAAATAATAATTGAATCTACGGAAACATGTATTGAAGAAGGACAAGTGTACCAGGACAAGAGAACAATAGCTGTTGCAATGAAGAATTATTCAGTTATGCACAAGTTCCAATTCATAGTGAAAGATCAAGTTATAGAAGGTATGTAGTTATTTATGGATCATAGATTTGCAAAATTACTGTATTATTGAAGATAGGTTTGTTTATGCAATTGTAGTTACATTGTAGTCAATTTGTAGTTAATTGTAGTGTTTAATAAATATGTCTAAATATTGTATATTTTTGTAGCTACTGGCTTATATGTGTAGCTCAAAGTTGCAAATGGCATTTCAAGGCAATGTCAATTAATGATTCTTCATTGTTCAAGATAAGAAGTTTTAGCCGACAACACACATGCTGCCTAATGGACGAAACATTCATACAGCGCAAATGTACTGCAACAGTAGTTGGTAGCATGGTCGTTCCACAGTATTGTGATCCCAAGACTGTTTACACGCCAAAGGACATACAAACTGACATGTTATCCAAACATGGACTGAACCTAAGCTACATGCAAGCATGGAGAGCAAAGGAAAAAGAATTACAGTTTTTGAGAGGGAATCCGTGTGACTCCTACAACAAATTACTAAAATATTTTTATATTCTTGAGAAGAATTATTCCGATTCTGTTGTTAAATTGAAGAAGGCAGCAGATGATTGCTTCTTATACGCATTTGTTGCTCTTTGTACATCAATAAATGGTTGGTAACATTGTTGGCCGGTAGTAGTGGTTTCTTAAAATCAGCATATAGGGGTATTATGCTGACAACAAGCACCATGGATGCAGCAGGTATATCATGCAATAATTTTGTAATTATTTTGTAGACAGTCTATACAATGTAGGTAAATTGTAGTTGTAATGTAGTTAGTTTGTATTTAGATAAATGAATGTAGTTAAATTGCCTAAATTCTCAATATATATTTGTATTTAATAGTTAATCTTATTTTATGTCTAAAAATTGTAGGTTCTATTTGCTCTTGGCATATGCTGTTGTTGATTCTGAAAACGACGCGTCTTGGAAGTGGTTCTTTGAGCAATTCAAGGAGGCATATGGTGAAAGACCTTCAATGTGTGTTGTCTCAGATAGGCATGAGAGTATATCGAAGGCAACATCAGTTGTCTATCCGGGCATGGCACACTACTTTTGCATGTGGCATATATGGACAAATATAAGGTCAAAATTCAAGAAGCCACATCTACAATTACATGAATTGTACTTTGCTACAGCACGGTCATACACTCTAGATGAATTCAATGAAAGGATGATGTAGGTTGAAGAGGTTGACCCGCGTGTATCGTCGTACCTACATGATATTGGCTATCATAGATGGTCAAGAGTACATGCAACGGTGAATAGAACTTTTACTATGACATCAAACATTGCTGAGTCGTTGAATGCTATAACAAAAGAGGCAAGAGAGCTGCCAATATTTGATCTATTTGAGTATATGAGGACTATTCTAGAACGTTGGACAAAAGAAAAGTTATTGAAGGCAAAGGGTACTTTCACATTCCTTGGTCACAAATTCAACAAAGAATTGGAAGATAACGATACATTATCCCAGAAACTAAAGGTAATATATTCTTGTTTGGTGCAGGAGAAAAAACAAAAAATAGTAGTAGCTTCAGTGTTTCCAGTTTGTAGTTACAATGTAGTCACGTTGTGGGTAAATGTAATTATCGTTTATATGGAGTTTATTTGTAGATGATTTGTAGTTAACTGATTGTTGGTAATCTAGTTAACTGATTGATGTATTATTATTTCTCTTTGGTCTTCAAATGTAGGTGTGGGCTTTAACAGATCATATGCATACTGTGTTAGATGGTCTGAAGCGGTACATTGTATGTCCAGAAAACAAGAAATGTAGTTGTGGACAATTCCAAATTGATGAACTTCCATGTGCCCATGATTTGGCAGCATTAAGGCATAGGAATGAAATGCCTGACAACTATTGCTCTCTGTATTACACAAGGAAGAGCCTTCTTCTTACCTATGAAACGCCAGTAAATCCTCTTCCTGATGAAGCCAAATGGGATGTTCCACAACATATTTTGGATGAGGTAGTAAAGCCACTGGCGGAAGATAAAAGGCAGCCAGGTAGACCTCACAAGGAAAGATATAAAACATTTGATGAAATAAAGTCAAAGACGTATAAGGTGTCTTGTGGCAATTGTGGAGGTGAAGGGCATAACAAAAGAACTTGCAAGAATGCGTCGAAAAAGAAATGAATATCATGTAGCTAGAACAGTTATTCAAAATAAATGTTAGTGAGCTCAATTTATCGAAATTTGTTGTGTAACTGTTCTACGTTTTGATGATGATTAAGAAGTATGAACATAAATTTGGTATCTGCACTATTTACATTTTTTATGTATTCCGTCAAGCATTAATTCTTTTCATTTTTTATTGAATAGTTAAACTTTTGTAGAAGCTATATACAAAACGTCTTATGTTAATAAAGAAAACACTGAATGTAAACTGTTGCCAGATTGTAGTTAAAATATAGTTTAATTGTGGTCTAAATGTAGTCCTTGGAATCACCTAATGGCAATTTGTAGTTATAATGTAGTTCAATGTAGTTTAATTGTAGATAAATTTATTTTTGCTGAAAATAATTATTGATAAGGGATGGCTAAATTATTTATCTGAGACCTGTATTCATTTCATCTTTATGCTGTGTAAGAACTGACAGTTATATAAACATATTAAATGGCAACTGAAGGTATTATATAAAAATAACTCGAACATAAAAGTGAAATTATAAGACAAAGCTGTTACTGCAAAAATGCTATCAGATAACTCGAATACTCGAGTATAATGTAATCAAGAAAAGTTGTTGATTACAAGCAAAATGACTTAATTCCTACATTGTTTTCCAATTCAACTACCAAATAGGAACAAAATAGTCTACTTCTTCTTTCGTTCAACTTTAGTCCTCTCATTATTTGCCGGTGCACCCTTCCTCCTGGTAAGTCTGCCAGTAACCTCACTCTCACTGATTGAACCATCTTTTAGCTTCTTTGTGGCGTAGTCCCACAGTATAGCTCCATAGCGTCTACGGTGTTGGTCAACATCAGTAAGATCTTCCTTTGGGATAGACAAATCACAAATGCTAATATACTCCGCAAAGGCAGCCACAAATACACCACAATCCCTGCATAAGATGAGAATTTTTCATTATATAACAAACGATAAAAAAATAAAATTAAACATATAGAAAGAGAGATTAGTTTTTTACAGCGAGCCTTCCTTTTATTGTGGAATCTCAGCACCATCCATTGTATGTTGAGAGGGTCCGTAACTGGTTTCTCTATGTATGACTTTGTAGTCTTGAAGTCAATGTCTTTGCGTTTACCATAGAAACCAGTGCATGACAAATAAAGAGGAATAACGATTGAAAATTTTTCAACCAATGTCTGAACTGTTTGATTATGGTTGCTCTCACCAATGAATCATAAACATAAAGTTCCCGGTCCTTTATGTCAAAAACTAGCAACAACCAATGAAAGTTCTCCACAAGGTTAACAGGCATGAGCACATAGTCAACAAGATCCCGTACTACATTAGCAAGAATTCTGTAGCCAATAATATATTCTCCAATATCATCCTCGGCTTTAACAACAGAATTCCTTTGATCCAGTGGAGAACGAGTGAACTTCTCATAGATTCTTTCAATCTTTGTCTTGAACAAGCAATCGGTCGTTGTAAACCTAGTTTGGATGTTGGGGACGTATTTTCCCTTTTTTCTCAGATAGTACATAATAACATCAATGTGCTGCCAAATTTAAAGTGCAATATACAATAAGTTGTAGTGTAGCAAATCGCATCTACAAAATATCTACATATTAACTGCAATTAGACTTTATGAAAAAATCTAACAGCTTGCTTTACTTTAACAACACCATAACTACATATATATAACAGTTAGCCCAAGTGCATCACAAAATGTAATTTGATTGCATTTAGCATGAAAGATATAGAAAACAAGTACTATATCTACAATTGACCAATCATAATTAACTCTTTTTTCACACTGGTTGCATAAGGTTCAAAAAAGCAAAATTTTACAGTTGAAGAATAAATATAGTAACATATATATGATGTGTAAATATAACTACATTTAAACATCATAGTTAAAGATAAAACTACAATTAGAAACTATATACTTATTGTGCTATTGATTACTTGTCCGGGGTGAGCAATGGCATAGAACCAGTCCTTCTGCTCAATCTTCTCACAACCCAAATCCAACCAAGGATTGATTTGGTTATCCTTCTTTGAAAACAAATCTTTCCTCCTGTAATAACAACAGAATGAATCAAATACAAAAAAATTTCAAAAAGATTTACAACTTTAAAGTCTAAAAAGGGTGAACAGACAATGTAAATTTAAGCACCATACCTCCTAGATACTTTGTCAGTGCGATGGTATAACCAGGTTGTGAACCTATCTATCAATTCAGGATCTATATCTTCACCTATGAGACTTGTGAAGGGGGTGCTTTAGGTAAAAATATTTGGGCCCAACAGAGGTGCTGCCTTCAGTACTATACAAGGGAGTGAATGGTGATCGTGCATGTTTTCTTGGTATCTTTGTTCTTCCTGCATGAATGGGGGTTGATTCAACTTGTATGGGCTCGCCATACATGACCAACTGTGATAGGTTTTCCGGTAGCTCAAAATCATCCAATGTCACTTCTTTGTTTTCTATGCCTTCAGGCACAACTTCAGTCTCTTCTTTTTTATCAAGGCATTATTGGACAACTTCAGTCACTATTACACCATGAATTAGTGACTGTGGAATATTATTTTCAACATCTGTTACATAAAAATGACATACTTAACAACATTGTACCAGTGTATAATCAACTATTTTCTATTAAAAACTACATTATGAAACAATACCTTCTTTTGCTACCTCAGATATTGAAATTTTGAATAAGATGTAATTAAATGCAGTTATGGTTCTATACTTGCTTTAAAGGTCTCAGCTGCTTCTTGGAAGTCAGCATACAAGTCAACTTGTGGTTGAACATGTTGTGGAGAAGTGGGAGCTGAAAAACATAGTGAAAAAGAGATTAGCAATTCTTGAAGTTTGTAGATGTGTGTGTAGGAATTATGTAGATACCTGTATTACTTGTGCTTGCATGGAGTTGATCACCAACATTGAACTGAAAATGATGGTTTTTGTCGCCTTGATTTGGTCATTATATTTTGTTGAACTACCAGCAAACTACATTTTTTGGGGAATATTTGAGAATGCTTTTTTGTCATAAGTATTATATAGTCTTAGCATAAAATTATATGTAAATTCTTAGCTTTGACTCATCCAAATCAGTCCTCCTGTTTACAGCATCATGATACTCTTCAAAGATTGATCTATGAACTCTCGAAGGCTTGAGAGTTCATCAAAAACATCCTTCTTAAACACATCTAACTTTACATCAACCTAAAAATTAATTATGTGTAATTAGTTGGTAAGCATATTCTATTTGTTACACTTAAACTACAAAGAAACTACAAAGTAGTAGGAATGAATTCAAGTGGTACTAAATTATGACAAAATATTGTAGTTTCTCACAATACCTGCTCAAGCCTCTTTTCCAAATTGCTGATCTTGCTACTGACAGATTCCATGGCCTTTTGAGAATTAGCTTCTTTAGTTCAACTGTTGGAGAAGCAGCAGTTGGAACATTTGATGGTTGAGCAACTTCTTCATCTTCATATTTAATCTTCTCTGGGAGATTAAGCACTCCAAGCTCTTCTCCAGATTCAACCATGTTTGTGAACTGAATGATGGAAGTGACAGTTAATTCAATTGAAAAGAAAAATGTAGATGAAATGTAGTTACTATAACTGTAATTGTAGAATCATACAAAGGTTAAAAAACACCTTGAGCTACTCAGCCTTGATCATCTTGTCTTCAATTGGAGTTAACTAAATATGTCCTTTGTAGCTGACCATCTTAAAATCCGAGGAATCGATTCAGAACACCATGTAGGAAGCTCGGTGCTGACGGAAAAGCAACACTCGTATAGCCACACTTGCAAGGCTAATGAGCATCCCCGTATAAGATAAGAATGTACATTGGGATTAAGACGATGTCGGACAGATTCAATAACCTGCTTGAAGGATTTTGTACCCCATGGGTACGACTCAAAATTACCAAACTCGATTAGAAAGAACATAAACTTGTCTATGAAAGTAACATGGTCCTTATCTGAAGGACAGAAAAAATTCCAACATATAAAGGACGCACAACTGCACCGTATCCACATCGTTTGTCCATGCTTTGTTAGCGACTACATTTTTCAAATGCCATTTCTCAACCCTTTCTTTGTTAGAGAAATATGTATTCATTAAAGGGCTAACATAGTTCGAATTGTAACCATAGTCTGAGAAACTATTCACACAATTAAAACCAGTTATCAAACCAAATTCTCTCAATGAAAAAATCAATTTTCACCCTTTAAAAGAACAGAAAAGTATGCGTCAGTAGACTTTGACAACTCATATTTCATTCGAAGATGAATGGACTGGTTTTGCATACATATTGAAGGCATATCTAATAAGTAACCAAAACATGTTTTTTTGAAAACACGTAGTTGATTTGGGGATAGTAAAGCCTGAATCTGGCTAGGTATGGTAGGATCACACAAACTGTGGAATCGAAGCACACCATAATCAACATTTTGTTGAGCAAAGTAAGGGTCATTCTGCAAAAAATGTGTATTAACTGTGGTTAGAATGAAGTTATATATATCAGCAATACATGATAGAATGGAACATATCATACCTACAATTTAATCAACAGATTACAATGCAACTACAATCTAACTACTTTTATAAACTGTATAAGAGGCATTACTCCAATTAAACCACAAAATTTTAGCCAAATAATCTACAAAATTATGACCAGACCACATTTTATAAAAATACACTTGAACAGACAAATAAGAACAATATAACAGTTACTTAATGTAACCTTGAAAAAATGTTATATAATTGTATTGAGAATGAAGTTAAATGTAGCAGATACACAAGTTGCAATACAAAAACCATAGATACAATTTACTTAGCAGACTACAAATCAACTACAATCTAATTATATTTATAGACTGTCTAGTAATCGCAGTGCCAAATAAACCTACAAAATTGCGACAAGTAATCTATAAAATTGAGACCATATCACATTTTGCCAAAACACACTTCAACACCAAAAAGCACTTGCAGAATATTTTTTGGCAACCAAAATTAAACTACAAAACAGTGAGGACAAATAAATATTGTTTACCTTTAATAAAATTTTTTGAGGAACCAATTTTGGTAATTTTTTTGAGGGTTTCTTCTTTTTTTGTTTTAACGGTGAAGGAGACACCTTTGGTTTTTTCCCAGTTGGAAGTTTGGGTGAATCTTCTACAAAATCATCATCTACCCTCAACTCTTTCCCCTTGCGCTTCAATTGTTTGTCGACTGATTTATCTACTCCACTAGCATCAACATCGTGCAAATGCTTGCTTCGCATTTCAGCATGAATTTGTCTTGGAGATGAAAGACCTGTATTTTTTTCACTTCCATGTGTAGATTGTGGGTTTTTGGGTGGTGATTTAGGTGTTAAAACACTCAAATCAAAAGACGAAATATTTGCTAATACAGCTTTTGATGGGTTTTTAGGAGTATTTGGTTTTTTCATGATTTATGAGTTGAATACAAAGTTGGAATGAGGGTTGAAAATGGTGGGGGATTCAATATAAATTGATGGAATGCGAAGGTTAGAGTTGTACAACAATGGCGGAAAAACTGAAGAAAAATGGTGGTGGTGGTGGTGGGGGAGGGTAATTAAAACGGAAGGTAAATCATGTGAGAGGGGAGAGAAGCGTGTAGTATAAAAATTTGGAAGATACGGTTCCTAAAATAAAGCCTACAATAAATGAGGCTATAATTAAAGACTTAATTTGAATTATGGTACATAAATTAAAATTTAGTATGCTTAAATGTAATAAACACAAACCTTAAACATGGTAGGTAATAACGTTGCTATATGGTATATATAGGTAAAAATCCCTTGTTTTTATCCATCTTAACCCTGCTCATATTAGTTCAAGTATACTTTAGGCTAGATTAGACAATGAGCCATTTATAGACTTAACTCAAGATCTTGACCCGTCCAAATTTAATTAACCCACCCATTTATCACCCAAATAAAAGGTTCACTAAACAAGTATAATACAATGGGAAACATGATTTTTATCAAGGATTCAAAAAATCAAAAAAGTAAAACTGAAAAGAAATAAAGGAAATTCAACTTCTAATATATATAGTATTTAGTTCCCACGTACAAGTGTCAAATTTAGTTCATTAAAATATAATTTGTCCAATCCATACGACAATAGTAGCTAATTATTGCCACGAATCATCGATCTGCACTTTTTGTGTATTGTATATAAATACTTGGGTCCAATGAAAAAAATAAAGAAACAAGCTGAAAAATGGCCATCAGTGGTAGATTGTTACGTAAATCAGGTGACAATGATCAGAAACAAACACCTTGTAAATCTTGAGGTTACGATGTTTAAACAAAGGTAGTAACATTAATGTTAAGCAGTGGCAGCTAAGGCCGTTGGCATGTGTGGTTGTTGACCAACCAATGACATTCAGAACTTGAAAACTTTCGCATCATTTACAGTTGTTCATCGAGAAGGCATGGAATTTTTCTTTTTCTATAGGTAAAATTATATGGCACATGAACTCATGATTTTTCCATAAAATTAGATATTTTATATATATATATATATATATAGTTTTAAAATTGGTATATAATATTAACTATTTACATTCATATTCCAAGAAGGTTGCATGATGCACTTGGTTGAATGTTGAGTTATTTATTAAGAAGAATATAGATCGATTCACACTTAATACATTTTTTCCTCAATTTTTTAGTAGTGCATCCATATACTATAAATCATAGATCCGTCTCTATGACAACAAATATGCATCTAACTATTAGAGGTATGAATACAAGATGTAAAGTTATCGACTTCAAAATGAGTGTGATTTAATCATATGGAATATATATTTTTATAAATATTTTTCGGCTTATCTACGTGTTTGGTAAAGTTAAAAGTGCTTATAAGTCAAAAATAAGCCAAAGCTGGTCTGTTGGCCCATGTTCAGTTAAAGTTTTGAAGAATGACAAATGAACTCAGTGATGGACCAGGTTCATCTTATGAGACATAGTGGTTATCAACATATGCATATGAGATGCACATAAAGAAGATAAGTCTTAGGGATCAAGCAACAATATCTTTTGAATATCTTCTGAACTGATCGAAAAGATTGCATATGGGATAAGGAGAAAAGTCTCCTTATGAGAAGAGAACACAATCCGGATCAAGGATAAGGATTGGAGTTCGTATTGGTCTAGGACTCAAATTCAATGGAGGATCAACAATTGAGTCTCAATCAAACTCTGATTACTAACTTAATAAATAACGAGGTTTGTTCTCTTTACAGGAGGCACATACGCATAAGTTAAACTAAATTGAGAGAAAAAGAACAAGACAATTTTGCAAGCAATTTATGTGAGATTGAAGTGTGCACTCCTGCAGCTACTTGAACGAAATAGAAGAACCAGTTCCATTGTGTTTATTCTTAATCTAGTTCAATTGTAGTAGGTGGTTTAAAATTATACCTTTCCAGCTTTCATAGAAGCAATTGTATTAGGTACTTTGAGTATTCAAGTTAGAGTTAACTTGAACGTGTCGCAACAGTTGAGGTTGTGTGCCATGCTGGAATTAGAGTTAATCCTTAGGCTTACAAAGAGTTTTGTAAATGTTGTTTTGGCTCAGTGATTTTAGTGGATGTTTTAGAAAATCCTACTGGGTAGTAGGTCATGGTTTTTCCACCTTTTGAGCCAAGTGTTTTCCACATAAAAATCTCTGTGTTTTTTAATTTCTGTACTTTTATTTCCGCAAACAGTAGTAATTAGAACACCTAGAAGAACCAAGTTCTTCTAGATCGAAAATTGGGTACCACACAAATTACCCCCTCTTGTGTGGTATTGACGTTTGAAACATCAATTGGTATCAGAGCGGGTTATCCTTGAAGAGGCTAACACCCTAGGAAAAGATCAACATGAGTGCACCACCTGGGAACTGGGAAGGGCAATCCACTGCCAGGCATCCACTGTTCAATGGAAAGTATTACTCTTGGTGGAAGAACATGATGAAGGATCACATCATAGGGGAAGACTATGAATTTTGGGATATAGTCACTGATGGTCCTTTGGCAACTACAATGAAAAATAAGGAAGGAGTGGATGTGCCAAAGACAAGGGCAAACTGCACTGCTGAAGACTTGAAAAAGTGGGAGAAAAATGCCAAGGCCAAAAAATGGCTTGCATGTGGACTGGGTCCAGATGAGTAGAGCAGGATCCAAAGCTATACTACTGCCAAAGAGATATGAGACACTTTGCAAGTGGCTCATGAAGGAACACCTCAAGTGAAGAGATTGAGAGGAACACTGTTGTATTCTTAATATGTGAAATTTACTATAAAAGATGGAAAAACTATTCAAGAGATGTATATTAGGTTCACTACACTGACAAATGAACTTATGTATCTTGGAAGGGTTATTCTTGAAGAATACAAGGTTGAGAAAATCTTGACAAGAGTTCTTCCATCTTCTTGGGGAAAGCAAAATCATTGCTAATTAGGAATCCAAGAACATGGCTACTCTAGACTGGATGAACTGATTGAAAATCTTCCTGCTTATGAACTAAGAAGGCAAACCAGGAAGATGGATACATCCAAGAAAGAGAGAATCCTAGCTCTCAAAATTACAGAAGGTTCAGATCTGGAAGATGGTGAGATGGATATGGTCACTACAGATTTCAAATAGTACCTGATGAGAGGAAAGGGTTCATCAAGAGGTACAAACTTCAACAAGACAAGAGCTCCTGAGAAATAGACCAATGACGGCTGCTATAAGTGTGGTAAGACTGACCACATGATCAAGAATTGCCCTGAATGGAAAATTGGGTGAAAGAAAGAAAGTGATGCATGAAGAAACAGGAAGAAGGAAAGGTTCAACCCAAAAGAAACAAAGGATCAACCAAGGCTATGGTTGCTGCTTAGAGTGAAACCTCTGATGAAGACCCAAAAGATGAAGCTGAAGAAGAGCAAGCTCTTATAGCCATTGGAGAATCCGAGGATGAGCAAAAGGTAAGTATTTTGCATCTCAAAGACAAAATTAAATTTTTGTCTAAAGAAAGGTTGGCTGAGCTATTATTAGACTTAATTGATGAGTCCGAGATAGTTAACAATGAAAAGGAAGTTCTGTCTAGGGAATGTGTTATCCTAAAAGAAAAATGCAAAATTCTAGAATCTAGGGCTGATGAGAGTGATAACAAAGATGCTGAGTTGAAGAACTAGGTTCTTGAACTTGACAATAGTGTTGTAGAACTTAGGTATGAAAACTTAAAACTGAAACTAGGAACACAAAAGAAGAAAGCCAATCACTCATTTCTCACTCTAGAAGAAAATCTAGGAAAAATGAAAGATGAATTGTATAAGAAAGATGAATTGATTAAGGTCCTAAAAGAAAATCTAGGAAAGGTGAAGCATGAACTAGACAGAACTTATAAATGGAACAAAGCTTCTGATGCACTCTCCTGGTTGTAAAAACATCACAGTAGCAACAAAAGAGGACTTGGTTATAGGACTCAAACTCCAAAATGGGACCCCAAAAACAAGTACCTCACACTTCTTGAGAATAGGATCTGCACACACTGTGGTAAGACTGGACATTATAAAAATGAATGCAATGCAAAAGTAAAGGCCAGTCAAAAGAACAAAGTTTTTGTTCAAGAGAAACACAAGCTGCCTGGTTGAGCAAGAAAGAATCTGCTTCATCCTTTTGCCCATAGAAAGGGTCCTAAACTAGTTTGGGTTCCTAAATCTAACCCCTGATTTCTTTTTACATTCAAGTGAAAGGGAGTAGCCAAATATGGTACATGGATAGTGGCTGGTCAAAATACATTGCTGAGAACAAGGACCAGTTCCTTTCACTTGAGAACCTAAAAGGAGGTAATGTCTCCTTTGGTAATGGAAAGAAAGGTGAGATCATTGGGGTTAGAAAGGTAGATAAGACAGACTCTCATTCCATTGAGAATATCTACTTGATAGATGTCTTAAAATATAGCCTAATCAATGTGTCACAACTATGTGACAGAGGTAACCTTGTAGCTTTCACCTCTACCAAATTCTCGGTGATTAACTTTACCACTAACAAGATTGTTTTGCAAAGAAAAAGAGTTAATAATATTTACATTGTAGATTTGTCAACTCTTTTAGAAAACGAACTCACTTGTTTAAGTGAGTTACTCAATGATCCCCTCATGTGGCACAAAAGACTTAGCCATGCCAGTCTAAATCAACTAAACAAATTAGTCTCCAAGGACTTGGTGATAGGGTTACCTAATATCACGTTCAAGGAAGACAAAGTTTGTGAGGCATGTGCAAGGGGGAAGCAGGTAAGGTCATCCTTCAAATCCAAGAAATGTAAGTACGTCCAAGATGTTGGAACTGGTTCATATGGATCTCTGTGGTCCAATGAGATCCATGAGCAGAGGTGGAAAGAAATATGTGATGGTGCTTGTTGATGATTATTCTAGATTTACCTGGGTAGTATTTCTGACATCTAAAGATGAGGCATTTGAAATGTTTACTGGTTTTGTTAGAAAAACTCAGAAATAATTAGGAAATCAACTTGCATCCATTAGGTTTGATTATGGAACTGAATTTGAAAATGCAAAATTTGCTGAATATTGTGATGAAAATGGTATAGATCACAAATTCTTTGCATGTAGGACTCCTCTGCAAAATGGGGTAGTTGAAAGAAGAACATGACCCTTGAGTATATGGAAAGGACCATGCTTCTCCCTAGTAAATTACCTCACAGCTTCTGGGCAGAGGCTGTAAACACTGCATGTTACATAATCAATAGATGCATGACTAGACCTCTTGATGAGAAAACTCCCTATGAGTTATTTAAAGGGAGAGAACCAAACATATCCCATCTTAGGGAATTTGGTTGCAAGTGCTATGTGCACAATAATGGAAAAGACTGCCTAGGTAAGTTTGATCCCAGAAATGATGAGGGAGTATTTTTGGGATATTTTTCACATAGCAAAGCATATAAAGTGTTCAATAAAAGAACTTTGTATGTAGAAGAAAGTGTGCATGTTGTAGATGAAATTAACATTCTTTCTGAGAGATAGGAACATGAAGATGAAGCCATTGGACTGGTAAAAGAATTGACTGAAGTAGCATCAAAAGAAGGAACATGTGATGGAACAGGTTCTTCCACTTAGGGCAACCTGACAGGTGGAATTAATCAGGGAGAAATTGAAACAAACTCTCTACAAAAACCTGTCTATGAACTTGTTCCTCAATAACTGAACAAAGGAGAATCATCTAGTAGAAACCAGTTGGTGGTGAAATCCCACAAGTATCAAAGTTCTCATCCCATTGAGAGCATCATTACTGATCCAACAACTAGAGTCAAAACTAGATCCCAACTAAAGAATCTGTGTGCATTTGATGCTTTTCTAACTTTTATTGAACCTAAAAATATTGTTGAGGCTTTGCAGGATGCAGATTGGGTCAATGCTATGCAAGAGGAACTCAACCAATTTTGAAAGAAGTCAAGTCTGGCATCTAATTCCAAGACCCAAGGACAAATCAGTCATAGGTACAAAATGGGTCTTCAGGAACAAACTTGATGAAGATGGAACAGTTACAAGAAACAAGGCAAGGTTGGTGGTTCAGGGCTACAACCAAGAGGAAGGTATTAACTATGATGAGACCTTTGCTCCAGTTGCAACACTAGAGGCAATCAGACTTCTCAAAGCCTTTGCAACACATATGGAATTCACTCTCCATCAGATGGATGTCAAAAGTGCTTTCCTGAATGGCTACCTCATGGAAGAAGTGCTTGTGAAACAACATCAAGTTTTTGAAAGCAAGGAATGTCGCATGTGTACAAGCTGGACAAGGCTCTAATGGCTCAAGCAGGCCCCAAGAGCTTGGTATGAACGACTATCAAATTCCTATTGGAGCATAGGTTCAAAAGAGGTAAAATTGGTAGCACTTTGTTCCTAAGGGAAAAAGGTAAAGACCTTCTTGTTGTGCAAATATATGTTGATGACATAGTATTTGGGGCTACTACTGATAGGTTGAGTAAGGACTTTGCAAAACTAATGGGAAGTGAGTTTGAATGAGTATGATTGGTGAACTAAACTTCTTCTTAGGCTTGCAGATCAAACAAAGCCCAAATGGGATCATGATCTATCAGCAGAAGTATACGAAAGAACTAATCAAAAAGTTCAAAATGGAGGACTCCAAGGAAATAGATACACCAATTGCAACTTCCACGAAATTAGATGTTGATGAACTTGGTTCATCAGTTGATCAAAAGTTGTATAGGGGTATGATTGGTTCACTCTTATATCTCACTGCCAGCAGACCTGCCATTATTTTCAGCGTAGGGCTTTGTGCTTGTTTCCAGGCAAATCCAAAAGAGTCACACTTGACTGCTGTCAAGAGGATATTGAGATATTTGAAAGGCACCACTGATCTGTGTCTTTGGTATCCCAAAGGTAGTAATTTTGATCTAGCCGGATGTGCTGATGCTGATTATGTAGATTTCTTAGTGGACAGGAAGAGCACTTCAGGTATGGCACATTTCCTGGGTTCATGTCTTGTATCATGGGCTACCAAAAAGCAAAATTCAGTAGCCATATCTACTACTGCTTCTTGTTGTGCTCAATTTCTATGGATCAAACAACAGCTGGTAGACTTTGGAATTGAAGTGGGATGTATTCCAATATTCTGTGACAACACTAGTGCTATAAGTATGAAAAAGAACCTCGTTCATCATAAAAGGACTAAGCACATAGATGTTAGACACAACTTCTTAAGAGATAACTATGAAAAAGGGTTAATCTCAATAGAATTCTGTGCTACTGATAAACAAATAGCTGACATCTTCACTAAAGCACTGAGTAGAGAAAACTTTGAAAGGAACAGGTTGGAATTATGGATGATTAAGATCACCTAAAAATTTCCAGTTTAGAATGCACAATGAAAAACAAAATATGAAAAAAAAAATTATTTTTTTGGTTTGGAGTTCTTAATATTATGTAAATATCCAGACTAATCCTTACTCGGTTTCGTACTTTAGTTAGTATAATCCTGTGACATGTGTTTATATGACTCACTGATCTCTTACAAAGTTTTTCTATTCTGACATTTGAGGCACGATCAAGAGAAGTTTTACTTGAAGAACCTGGTTCATCAGTATATGCTCATGAGAAAGTTCAGGTATGTTTCTATACTCTGCCAATTAGAAAGATAAATTTTCCAATCGTGAGCAAAAGTCCTAATTGCACCTAATTTCCAGAAATTCTATCTGTTGAGCATTGAACCAGTTTCATTATCCTAGGAGTCTAAATAAAACAAAACCTTTTCCTAAAAACTAGCGTCGCCCATTAATCATCAAGAGACCGGAATTCAAATGTGATTAGACCCCTACTTCACTACTGAAAAAGCCCGCCGTTACTGCACTTAATCATAACCCCTCTTTAAATATACACCACATCCCTTCTTTTTGTTCATAACCTCCATTCACCTCTTCCAAAATTTTGATCACCCACTTCATCTCCAAAATTCTCAAAATTCCAAGAAATACTTTACCATGACAAATTCTCAAGACAATCCAGGTACTCCCCCACCAGTATCTCCTAATACTTCATCATCAACATCTCCTATTGAAACCCCAAAACCTAGGTTTCGTCGCCAGAAAATGTTGGCCAAGAAAACTGTAGCTTCTGGTTCTTTGAGAAGCCATATACAAAAAACTGAAAGCTAGCCAAAAGAAAGAAAGCCTAGAATATGATTCAAGCTCTGAGTCTAAGACATTTATCTCTGCCAGTGAAGGAGAAAAACATGGGTCTCATAACACTGACAAAAATCAAGAAACCCCAGGAGAGGTAAATACGTGTTTTGCATTTTCTAATGTGGTAGAAAGGGAAGAAAATAGGTTTGTGTTGGTGGGATCTGGTAAAAATGTAGAAGGGACTGGGTCTAGTAGAAGGGGGAAGAAAAAGAAAGGAGAGGTTCCTTCTATCTGTGGTAGCATAGAATAGAGTGGCATCAAGTCAAGGGGAAGTAGTTCTGGAGAGGTTGCTGAAGGCCTTGTTCATTTGAGTGAGCAGCAAAATGAACCTGGTTCATTTATGGAGGAAACCCTGGCTGACACCTTGAAAAAGGTTGGGACCAGCTATAATCCAAAGAAGCGCAAGGATTCTTCCCAAAAGACCCCAACTGCTTCTAAACCAACAAAGAAAAGCAAGGTGTCATCTTCCATGTCTGATGTTCCTTCATTACCTAAAATAAGAGCAACAAGGAGCAGGGTCAAGCAAAGCGAGGCAGAACTACAGAAAGCTTTAGAAGAAAGTAAGAAAAAGAAGAAGGAAAAAGGAAAGGCAAAAATTGTGGAAAGTTCTGAGGCTGCTGAAGAAGAAGAAGAGGAGGAAATGGAACTGATCTATCAAGAAAGAGGTACAACTGTGGAGGTTCCCATTTCCAAACCAAAAGGAACCAAGACTCCTGCAAAGAAGTCTTCAAAAGTTGTATCTGCTGAACCCTCATTATCCAAAAGAACTAGGTCGGCAGTGAACGGAAAACAGGTAAAGGTTAATGAAGAAGAAGAAGAAGAAGAAGAAGAAGAAGAAGAAGAAGAAGAAGAAGAAGAAGAAGAAGAATAGAGTGGGGAAGAAGAAGAGGAGAAGTCTGAACAAGATCGATTTTCCATCTTTGGCAAGAGGAAGATTCTGAAGGGAGGTTGCTTAAAGACCTGGAGGATCCAGACATGATTAGATTGGTAGATGCCCTAGATGCACAAGGCTGGAAGGACATGGTTCTTCAATTGGATGGAAGGCTGGCAAGAAAGGAGCTGATCGAGTTCATGGCTAATGATAATGTGAAAAATGGGGTAGTCACCATTGTGGTTAGGGGAGTGAAGACGCAGTTTGATGCACCTAAATTAGACAAGATTCTGGACATACCTTGTGAGGGTTATAATGACTACACTAGGCAGAGGTGGCCTTGTCCAGATGATCTTTCTAGTGCTCTCCAAATCACTAGGAACTTTTGTGATAGAGAGTTTGCTGATGATGTGTTAGAGGAAAGGTTTGTGCAGAAGAGTGAGATGAAGCCTGAGCACAAGGTGCTATTTGTATTTGTGAATAAGTGTCTACTGCCCGCTGCCCAGACATGAGAGAAGGCATACTGCTAACTACATGGACTTGGTTCTTCTGGAATGCCTTGTGAGAGGAAAGCAGATTAACTGGCCTGCCTTCATTGTCAAGCTGCTGGACAGGGTCATAAATGGCTCCAAGGCTCATGCCATCCCTTATGGTTTCATACTGACAACTGTGATGGATATGTTGAATGTTCCTTTGAAGAAATGGGAAATGGCCTCCAGCAAGGACCATTTTGGTGTCAAAACCTGCAGGCTTGTGACTATCTCCTCAGTGTAGCCCCAGTTGAATCTGGTTCATCTCTGAAGACTCCTGTGAACAGCAAGGTTAGGGCCTTAGTTCAAGAGTGCGGGACAAAGGATGCTAAGATTGCTAGGTTTCAAGCTCGTGTTGCTAAACTGAAAAATGAGAGGAATAGCCTGAAAGATGAGCTAGCAAAGGAAAAGGAAAAGGGTGAAGGGATGCTTCAAACAATGATCAACCTTCTCTAATTCCAACCCTCTAGTTCCTCCAAGCCTTAGGTCCTCCAACACTGTCCTTGAACCAGTCTAGTAACCCACCCCAGTGACCCAGATTAAGGATTTTCTTTGGTTGTTTTTGCTCATGGTTGGATGTTTTTTCTTTCTTTTTGTGGACTGTTTTGTAGAAACATCTCCTTATCAATGACAATTTGATTTTCTCTTGCTTGGTGAAGATTCTGTTCTTAATAGTTCAGTCTTGTCAAGATTGATTATTGCTTCACTAAACCATGCTTTCACCTGCAATTTCCCCAGTGGCCATGAGTAACTATTACAATCTGGGATTCACATTATATGCAACCTTTCGATGATGTGAAAAGGGAGAAGAGATATTGTGCTTTACTTTATAATCTGAAAAAGTGATATTTATAACCTGATTAAATCTGGTCCTTAATGATGAGTTACAATTCTAAGTAAAAGTGTTGATAATTTGGCTAAGTTCCACAGGTTCTCTGATCAGTAAAAGCACAGAGTTTGTCATTATCAAAAAGGGGAAATTTGTTGGACCAAGTTCAGTTGAAGTTTTTTAGAATGACAAATGAACTCAGTGATGGACCAGGTCCATCTTATGAGACATAATTGTTATCAGCCTATGCATATGAGATGCATGTGATGTAGATAAGTCTTAGGAATCAAGCAACAATATCTTCTGAACTGATCGAAAAGATTGCATATGGGATAAGGAGAAGAAGTCTCCTTGTGAGAAGAGAACACAATCCGGATCAAGGATAAGGGTTGGAGTTTGTATTAGTCTAGGACTCAAATTCGATAGAGGATCAACAATTGAGTCTCAATCAAACTCTGATTACTAACTTAATAAATTACGAAGTTTGTTCTCTTTTACAGGAGGCACATACGTAGAAGCTAAACTAAATTGAGAGCAAAAGAGCAAAGCAATTTTGCAAGAAATTTATGTGATATTAAAGTGTGCACTCCTGCAACTACTTGAACGAGATAGAAGAACCAGTTCCATTGTGTTTATTCTTAGTCTAGTTCAATTGTAGTAGGTGGTTTAAAATTGTACCTTTCCAGCTTTCATAGAAGCAATTGTATTAGGTACTTTGAGTATTCAAGTTAGAGTTAACTTGAAGGTGTCGCAATCGTTGAGGCTGTGTGCCACGCTGGGATTATAGTTAATTCTTAGGTTTACAAAGAGTTTTGTAAATGCTATTTTGGCTCAGTGATTTTAGTGGATATTTGGGAAAATCCTACTGGATAGTAGGTCGTGGTTTTTTCACCTTTTGAGCTAGGTGTTTTTCACGTAACAATCTCTGTGTTTTTTAATTTTTGTACTTTTATTTCCGCAAACAGTAGTAATTAGAACACCTAGAAGAACCAGGTTCTTCTAGATCAAAAATTGGGTACCACACAAATATCATCCCCCCCCCCCCCCCCTCTTGTGTGATATTGATGTTTGGAAGATCATGGTCACCCCCAGCTTACGAATTTTTAGCTTATAAGCACTTTAAGTTTGACCAAGATTTTTACTATTTTATCTTTAAAATAATTCTTTTTAGAACAAAACTCCTATACTGATACTCAGTGCCTCAACTCTCGAGTATTCAACCTAAACACACCCCCTCCTCCCCCCCTCCCCCACCTCTTCAAGTCTGCAATTATCATTGACTATTTAAGATAAGCAAATTCTCTATTTGTTTGCATACTTGTATATATGTGATTGTGCATTAATCTTTGAACTGTATTTAAAAAATGATGACGTATCAAATTTTTAGTGTTTGCTTTCTAAGCGTTGTAATTATGCTCTAAGCTGATGGAGAACAAGATTTAGTGTCTCAGAAGATTCCTCTGCCTTTATGTTTGTGATCCTTGTATCGGCTGCATGTACAGAACTGAGATTTTCCAAATTGTACGAGCCATGGGATTGTGAACATAGATCAACACGATTAGTTAATGAAATCTACATGCCTTTGCAGAAATTGTGTCTTCATTATTCTCTGGGGTCAGAAGCCATATCTACAATTCAGTGCATAGAGATGGAGCCTCATTACTGGGCTAAAGGGATATATAAAATCTGTTTTCTTTGTAATGGGATTTAAGATATTTGCCCCCCTCTTTGATCTTTATGTTACCTGGCCTTCACTTGGCTTGGTTGCAGTAGCTCATTTTCTGGTTGGTACAGTATTTATTCGAGAGATTTCTTGACAAACATGGATCATCTTCTTGGCCCGTGGTGCCAAGCATTTTTGAGGTATGTATACTGCTACTTTTTCTTTTTCTGTCGGCTGTGAAGTAGAATGGAGAATTGAGGATTTCTAATATTTGCAGGTTTACAGAATATATCAGCTGACAAGATCTGTGGAGAAGCTGATGTTTGGCATGAGCGCTCCTGTCACCCCTGAGTTGTTTGACAGAAATGGAGCATTGGTTGATTTGCTTATGGTCGTTGCTCCCGACCACATAGAAAGGAAGCCACAGAACAAATGTCCAAATGTACAACAAAAGAATCTTCTGCCACTTTACACCTTGTTAATTAGTTTTTTACTTATCCAAAAAGTAAGAAGATAAGTTTGTTTCAGGAATAATAAACACTCAACCAGTGCCATACATGTTCGACACAGCGAAAGCATACTACGCTGCATCCATATTAAAGTATCAATTGCAGAATTGCAATGCTCATAATTTAGATCATTCAGACCAAATCACTTGAAAAGAAATAATTGCATCAGATTTGATAATTCTTTGTAAAATTTCATGACTAATTCACCCTTCAACAATAAGTCATATCCTTAATCAAGCCAGGAGAAGGGTTTTCTCCAAAAGAAGTTAAAACAGGTATAGGTTTACAATGGATATCAACTTGGAAAACTTCAGAAAACTCCTTAACTAAAGATTTATGAGGAATATCAATAAGTTGGAAATCATCAGTGTCTTGATGGTTTTCTGTACCACAGCCATTAGAGACTGAGAACTCCTTCAGTAATCCCTTTATGCTTCCAACTTGACAATCACGGATCCCACATGGAAATATCTGCTGAAAGGGAGCCAGATCTGTGGTGACATTCAGCACTAGGCCATGATACGTGACCCATTGAGATACTCTAATACCAATTGCAGCTAATTTGCGACCCTCTGAAAGAAGACAATGCTAGACTAGTATTTCATGCCTCCCTTCAGAATTAAGAGACGTAATAATAACAATACATGAAACTTGAGGGAAAAATAAAGAAGAGGTTCATAACAATGTAATTGAGATGAACTTGCCAGTTCCCATGACTAGCAACTCCTACGAGAAATTGTTCTAAATCACCAATGTCATTCATATGCCCCAGAGCACATGAGGGACCTTCAATACAAACCATTTTCATCTAAACCTTTATAACCACAGTATCTTAAAATCTTGTTTAGAAATATCTGATAATACTGTTGCAGACTGATATAGGTCATCCAAATAATATGGAGATTCAGAACTTACCGACCCAAATGCCAGTTAAACCGTTAATTCTGGAAGCCTCCATAGAAAATGATGAAGAAAGAACTCGTATAATCACCTCCTCAAGGGTCCTGAGGTACCAATGAAGGTCCATCTAATTATATCAAAGATTGATGATTGGGTACATAACTAGCTACAATTTCAGATAAAAGCATCACATGTCAGAAGTGTAAGAGCTGATTCAAAGACTTTAAGCACATATGCAAATCCTAAGTAATATATTTCAAAAGGGGGAAACCTAACACCATATATACATCCCTGCCCCATCAGTGGAGAGTATTACAACAGTCTTGTCACAGCCCCATTTCAGCTTACCAACATTTTATTTGAGAACTTAGAATAGAAACTTTGCAAGCCCTTGAATCAATGTCATCAAGCATTAAAAACAACCTATTCAGTCAGCTGAAGAGCACATTACTAAAAATGAGGATCATACTGCATCAATGCAATTGGGAAATTGGCAGCAAGTGAAATGTACCTGACCAGGGCCATGGTAAGTTACTTCACCACCACGTTCTGTTCGATACAATTCAAAAGGAGCATTCTTTATGTCAAAATGTAGATTCTCCTCAGAACTAACGATACCCAATGTATAAACCGACTGATGCTGCAATACAATGAGTGTGTCTATAAGATCCTCATTCCTTTCAATTTGTGCTTTCCTCTCTTCAACAATGGCCTTTTGCCAAGACCATGCATTGGCATATGGAACTAGCTCTTTGTACATATCATAACAATCACAGCTAGCATCAAGAACAGAGTTAAACTAGTGAAAATACTTAGAATTGCACAGGAACTGATCGCAAAATTGTCAAAGAAAATCTTACCATCTTTTGGCTTGACATCTTGTTAAAGTCAACCTCCTAAAGATGGATGTACTAGAGTGTCGTTTACTCTTTGATGGGTTGCATAGTGGCCAGTTGGGCCTGAGCAAAGCACTAAACTTGCCAAAACAATCATTTCTGCAAGATATAATTAGAACAGATGAGCAAGTAGAGAAGCCCATTTATCTCAAATTGTAAATAACCTTCACTTTTAACCAAAACAAAAATTCAATAAATCAAGGACGATTCAGAGATAGAGTTATCTCAAATTGTCCCAAGGCAATGATAGAGAAGCAGATGAGTGCCGTCAAATATAAGAATGCTTCTTTTACTCAAAAGGGTCAAGCGCTCAAATAAGATAAGATATACATGAATTAATCAGATATGAAGAGGCACGAAACTTAGCATAACAACACTCTTGAACTTCAAAATAATAAATCTGGATCAAATATTGAGAATTTTAAAATAAAAGACTACAACACTCTTCTAAAATTTCATATCAGCACATTGGAATACAAGAATCAATTTTTCAAGTTTGGTATTTGAATTATGTGACGATTGGAAACACATCAGGGAACATGAAAAAAGAAGGAAGATGATGGCCTATAGTAACAAGCTAACCGGACTGCAGAAAATATAAAACAAATGTCTAGTTTAATCCAACATTAAACAGCAAATATTGATGTATCGCGATTAAGCTAAAGCGTAAAGATTACTGGCACAACGTCGATGATAGCTCTAGTTTCTGTTTTCTCTTATGAGAGCAAATTGTCGAACACATAAAGAGCATCGTAGTATCACATAAAACATAGAAGTCTGTTACTTTTTCTTCATAAATATTGGACTTGGAAACAAAGAGGTGATTCTATTTTTGAAGCTCAACAATACTAAGAATTGCCTCCATTTTTCAGCAATATTAGAGTCTAATACTCTGCCTTACCGCACTTTTTGAGACTTCAAAGTCTTCTCGCTTCAAACCGAATGGCTCAACTTTTTGGTTGTGTAAGGAACCAGGTTCCTTACAGACACTAGTCTTTCTAGTCTTTCTATCCCTGATGAGCCATGTCTCCCTTTTCTACTTCTCAATTTGTTTACCCTTATCATCTCTTGCATCTTTCTCAACCAACCCCCCCTTTTTTTAAATTCTTTCTCACAGGAAAAGATTTAATTTCATTCTCTCTTCTACAATTACATCAGCAGCTCACACCACTTCACCATCAAATCAACCTACTTTTCATCAATCGTTTTCACTATCGAAAGTTCGTTTATACACAGAACTCAAGGAGAAAAAGATCATCATTAAAACTGACTTCATGAGAAGAACTTGAGGGATTAGGTCCCTCATTCGGTCCTCATATTCACCAATTTCTCCATTCTTCAACATTTCTACTAATCCAACCGCAACTTTGGTCTCATGCTCTGGAATGTTAGATCTACCATGTTCACTTTCAGTTACACTTTCATCAAAATCTACCAAAGACTTCTTGGAGTTTTGATTATGATGGAGTTAGGTTTTTGGAAACTGAGAGAGTTGGATCCAGCTCTGACATATTTGGAAAGAAGGATTACTTTGAGCCAAGGTTGATTCTGGTTTTGAAGAAAAGAATCGATTCTATTTGGGTGTAGAATAGATAAGTTCCTTTTCGAGGAAACAAATCGGTTTAGAAAAAGTTTAACATTTTGGACTTCAAAAGTTAGGAGGAGAGGCAAGAGAAAGGCATAAATAAATTAATGACATGACACTTAAGCAGCTTAAAAAGGCATATAAGTATTGGAGAGACTACTAACCTGAGTCACAGGAACATGTTCATTGACGATTTTTGAAAATTTTGAGCAAAGACTCCTAAAAGTACAATGTCACTCTTACTTGTTTTTGTCCCGAAACTGCCATATGTGTATGCATGTAACAATATATATTTGAGTTAGATGTCGGCGAAAAATACCTTTTAGCATTTTACCTTTCCTTCTTAAAATAGCCAACCATCGAGGGACCAGGTTCCTCTGTGCCATTTTGGAGATTCTACTGCATCTCCTTCATCCTTCTGCTTGACTTGACTCATCAAATCAGTCTTTCCATTTGCAATATCTATAGCTTTACCAGGAGCATTTGTGAATTTTCCATCTTCATCTGCTTGGTTTTGTAACTCTTTTTCCATCATTGTAGAGAACAAAACATTTGCATCCAAAGGCTCTCGGGTAGGTGAACTTGGATTTCTCCCATTGAGCACTTCATAGAGAGACTTCTTGAGGAGGGACCTGATCATGCATTTCGTAATCAAGTAGCAAGCAGTGTTGACTGCTTCAACCCATGAACCAGGTCCTCAATAACCAACTTGTTTAACAAGCAGAAACTCACATACCCAATTATCTTCACCATTATTCAGTATCATCATTAATGACACTTAGGAATGTTAGATCACCACCATGCCAGGACTTAAAATCAGCAGTGTAGACATTCTTGTATCTTTTGACCACAGACACCACTTCACTAGTTACAAGATTTGTGACTGTGCATATCTTGGACAAGAATTTCACTTCATTTCTCTTGTCACATATAATAGAAACACTCAGGAGACCTTACTTCAGGCCATTAACGTAGTATACATTTTCAGTTGAGTGAGTGACTGACTTCCCAATCCTTCCTACTCCTAGAGTGTACCCCTTTTAGCTATTTCTAAAGGGTTACACTCTCTCCTTGCAGGGTCTTAAGCGAAAGGAGACCTTTTGTGCTTCCATTCATATTCTTTGAGCAGCCGCGATCCATGTACCATTGTAGGTTGCTCCCT